>OY829106.1:11048154-12365237 GCA_963691645.1 Pelosia muscerda
TTATTAATATTACTTACTGTTTGTAAAAGAAACGTGAACTACAAAAATAAAATAAAATTACCTTCTAATATTAATAGGAACATTATAAAATGCTTAAACACATTGCAACAATCTAGCGCTTTCGACATTTTAATAAGTGCCGGATTACAGATAATCTACTGTCTACTGCAGTCTTACGTGTATTTAGAATTTTGTTAAGACTGATAAAAAACACAGTCAAATAACAGATTATATTATATTGCTGTTACAACAGCAATATTATAAAATCTTCCATTCAACCAGCTTGGTTCATTGGTCTGCTGATTCGATTTGGGACCGTTAATGTCCTAATGTCCAATCTGAAAAGATAAAGTTTACACCATTATATCTATTTTTAATTTAATGGGTAATTAGAAGACGAAAGATGATTTGGGATAGATATTACAATCACACCTTTTTTGCTAGTTAGTTTGGGCAGTCAATATTTTGTCTTTAATGAATCCTTTTTAAACAGTATGTCCAAGCTCAAATGACACGTTACACCATCTATCTTAGGGCATGATGATGAAAGGACTAGCCGACTACAGACCGCAGCATCAGATACAGCGTAACGAGATATCACTACATAGTATAAAATAAAGTCGCGTTTTCTGTCCCTATTTTTCTTGTCCCTTTGTATGCTTAATTCTTTAAAACTACGCAACGGATTTTGATGCGGTTTTCTTTAATAGATAGAATGGTTAAAGAGGAAGGTTTATATGTATATAACATCACGCAACGACCAACAGGTGCGGAGCAGGCATGAAAAATGTTGCAAAAACGGGGTGACGCAGACGAAGATGCGCGGGTCAGCTAGTAAAATATAAATGTGATAATATTGATTATTGTTTTAATTAATAGCGGCTTCTTAATGCGTTACAGGTTCTGGACTGCGCCTCTGCTTACCATTAAAAGTGGCGCAGCCAATTTGACGACCTAAGAGTATAAAAAAAAAATTCAATGCGCTCATCGGCGTCCGGTCCGTTGAAATTACACACAAATAGGATCTGTAATCGTGAAAACTTACATTATATCGCGAGGTAGACAGCTTTGGTCGAGTTTGTGTTTTAAGACAACTAATATACTAAGGGTTTTGAGTGAGGCCGCATATTCAAGGAGGTGCAGGTCGCTATTGTCTATCAGTCGCTCTGGGTTGCTGTCCACGTTACCAATCATGCGGTTGTTTGTGTGCGGACAGGGGCTGAAAAGATTATTCAAGATTTAGATTATCAAGTGATATATTGCTTGAATAGTAAAAAAAATATTGGCACTTATAAACCAGATTGATTGATATGATTACGGTGAGTTATTTATATCCTAAGTGAGTTCTCTATGCTGCAGTGGGCAGTAGCATCAATTTCTGTATTTTTAATACTATACATCAGGACTGTCAATTACTAGTCAAATTTTAGCAGTTTAAATTTATTTTTTTGCAGTCATACAAAAACTTCTATGTGTAGTATGTAATAAATCTACATTGTGCAATGAAATTTTTGCAATGAGCTCCCTAATCATTGCTGTCGATTAGTTCTGTCTGATAAGCTAATCGAGTGACGATGACCGCCTGTTTGACTATTTCATATATATGATTTTTACCGATGTTTATTTGATTTTCATAGTGCTGAAGACTGTTTCCACATGATTGGTCAAAGCGTTGGTCCATATCATAAAATCTCCCAATGAATGAATGTATGTGTTTCTGGATACTTCACAATCCTTCGACAATATTACAAGCGAGTAAAAGTTTCCTCATAAAGAGTTCCTTCATCGTTGAAACGAATGGCAGTTAATTTCTAACACATATGATCTTCACAGGAATTCTGTTCTGTTAAGGTCAGAGATACCTAAAGTCTGACGTTAAGTAAGAATGAAATTCCGTACCGTATATGGAGTATTGACTACCGGCAAAACAATTGCAAATGACATTGTTAGTTGGTGAATGTTAACAGTTTCGGTTAAGTATGCGTTAATATTTCAACTGATGAGATATGGATATACAGGGTGTTAGTACCACGGTATCTGTATATATTACTTTACTCGGCTCAACATTGTGTTAATAAAGCTAAATGAAACAATAATTTCATAAAAAAAGCATAATTTCGCATTATGGTGCCATTTACTTTTTTTTGAAGTGATGTTTGACAAAGAAAGCTCTGGCGTATTTCCTTTCGGGGTTGGAGGGTAAGAAGCAATAATACAAAACAAAAGCAATAATGGAAAGGTATGAAAACGAGAGAACAGGCTGAATGATTGTACGATTACTTTTATATACCGTACCTTGTGCCTCCAAATAAATAAACTGTATCTTTATAGATTATACATGCTTGGCGCCGCCGCTTGCACGGTTTTGGACCGCGTACACTCAGAAATTCCCATGTGTTGTCTGTTATTGAATACCTATATAAGTCATTGAAATGAACCTTTCTGTTTCCATTAAACCCTCCAAAGATATACATGTGATCTTTGTACAACCCTGAAATAGAGTAAAACTTTAGATTAAAATATCAGTATTACAGAAGCAGATGGAGGGTTTTTATTTGCCTAAGAGAAAAAAGTAATATCTCGTTTATTTCGTTGTCTTGACTTACTTCAAAAATATTCCCAATCAGTTCGAGGATAATATATTTTTATTTTACTGCTAACTTCAAATTGATGGATGGATGGAACCCGTATCCTTAGACAGCAAGGGCGCGAGGGAATTCAGCCCGGATGCCGGGGAAATACCTTATTAGGCCATCTTACATCTTGGCAAAAAAGAAGATACTACGTAGGTATCCATCGAGTAAATTATCCTTGATGGTATTACCTAAGTTAATATGATACATTAGACATGTGATCAAACATTATATTATATAATTATATCACGAGCATAACTTATCACATTATTTATCATTTAAGAATACTTCTGGCACTTAAAATTTTAACGTTTTAGTTACGGTAAAACGTTATCGTGTAACAATTATTATAAGGTCGATAAAAAATAATGTTTTCTTTTTCATAAAAAAATTAGCAGTACGTGAATAGCACAGAATAGGTAAATAATAGTGTGGATGTTAGTGGAACACTCCCGAAAACGAAAACAGGAGATATCTACCTACCACTGATCAGTTTAACAAAATTGGATCAATTTTTTAACGCAATACTATCCCTTAAATAATATTATTGCGGGAATTATGTTAATAAAAGGGTTTTCCCTTCCGATTACATTAATTATCTGTTTTAGAAGTGAGTTCACACCGTTATCACGTTATCTTTGCTGAACTCAAACCCGGAAACTAGATCGTAACGCCTTAAAAACACAATAGGTACCTTTATGCCCAACTAGGACAAAACATAAGGAGGGTGATAATTATGACAGGCTTTTTTATACTGTTTAGGTGGCAGACAAACACAAGGCCTATCTGATGGAAAGTAGTCACCGTGGCCTAAGGACGTTTGTAACACTAGAGGCCTTACACTCGTGATGCCTAACCTTCTAACGCCCTTCTTGAAGAACCTCATATTGTAGTCGCTTGGAAAATCCACAGCAGGGGGTTCATTCCACAACTTGAGCGTAAGCGACTTCGCAGCTCACAAACTCTCAAACGTATAGTATTAGAAAATTAAAGGAACTTACAAGCTGAATGACTGCGTCGTCCTTCCGGCCAAATACCACGAGCTGGTAAATGAATCCACGTTTGTGAGACAGTATCAAAACAATAAATTTGCGGACAATATACTTCTTCCAAGGAATTGTATGGGCTGTTTAGATCTCCACGTCCACCATAGATGTACATTTTTGTACCAACCGCTACTGCCGTGTGAAAATCTCGGTGTGATGGTGGTGTGCCACGTGCATTTATGAACGTCCATTGCATAGTGTCTAGATTCAGGCAGTGAACTTCTTGAGAATACTGATCGGTGAGATATTCAAATCCTCCAAAAATATACATTTTGTTTTTGATAATACATGCTGAATGTCCGTCCTTGGCATAAGGTACAGCGCCAGTAACTTCTGGGGTTGTCCATTCTAATTTGGTTGTGTCGAAACAGGAGAGTGTGTCACAGGCAACAGCATTATTTCTACCTCCCCACATATACACCTGTGAAATAATATACAATTGATTTGAAATTGATTTTTGGAAGTTTTCAATACTAGTAGGTACTACTACGTTCGGGTGATTATATATCCAGGGTTCAGAAGAACCAAGTTACTGCACCTACGTCAAGAGAGCATAGTATCATTTATTCGTGCGGAAAACCCTATGTAGTCGTGTCATGTCGGATTTGCACACTGCTGCGGGTGCCAAATTATTACCAGGGTGTAAGGTGACCACATACCAGTGGCCATCTTACCCCCGGCAACTAAATGACCCAATAAGGCGAACCTGGCACCACATTATTGTCTCAACCTTACCCCGGAAAGGGGTGTGGAGGTACTTTTAAACTTGGATGAAGGGCTTAGAAGGAATACAAGTAATTGCAACGAATTTAAGAAAAAGAATGTCCGTCGTCAAAATAGTCCAGTGGTATGCGACAAATGTGTAGACATAACATGCGATACCAGGAAGACTACTTACGTAAGTTTATAACACTGTTTATTTATTTATTTAAATGCCAAGGCTAATTGTAATAAGTTATTAAAATATATTAATAAATTCAATTGTATTGTTACCGTTCATTTAACCACAAAGTATTATGTAAAATCAATATGCAAATGTTCATGCATTCATAATAGAATTACAAGGTTTAATGCCTTAGGCAATAAAACCAATACAACTATGCAATTAATTGTGTTATAGTACCTGTTTATAGAACCTAATAGCGAAGTTAATGTAACCTAAAAGTTCAAACTGAAAAAAGTTGAATTCCGAACGCCCTCTTGCGGTTTGAACCCTATGTTTTCAAATCGAATTCTACGGTGCATTTTTCTCCTACTCTCTTCCTTAGGTGTGACTTATAGGGCTTGTGTGAACATCTCTCCTGGTCACTATTCTCTGGACCGCACCAAACTTACTATCAGGCGAGGTGTGATTATTCGACCCAAATATTAAAAAAGACGACCGCTGTCTCACTCCTAACCCTGCGTGGTGCCAGAGTCTCGTCCGTCCGAGCGGAGGCGACTCGGACGTCGGAGGTCACAGAATGACCTCCGTCCTCCATGAGCGCGTGCCTGGGGGTGACGGGTGGAGCCGCCTGTCACTCTAGCAGAAGCAGGCCGCGGCGGCGGCGCAAAATGCGCCTCCCCATACCCGGGGGCTAGTTGGGGACACCGTGGTCCCTACACCCGACGGGGGTCATCTCGAAGAGAAGGCCCCGGGTCTGCCGGGGTGCGAGGGATATGTTGGCTACAACCTCACCTCCGGCAACTGAAGACCCAAAGACGGCGTGCGTTTTAGTCGGTTCGAGTCCGACATAACCTTCCCAACCGGCTCCGGTGGGGGGGTTTCCGTGGGGATTTTTCACACGATAAAAAACAAAAAAAGAGTCTCGTCCCTCAATAGAAGTAAGTATATTTCTCTACGATAAAGAAAAAAGTACAATCAAGTATATTCGACGAAAACGTGATAAATGCTTGTAAGTTTATTCTTCAAATTCCGCAGTATTTTTAAGAGACGTCGATGGGAAGTGACACCTACTCATTTGTTTTGCAGATATGAAAAAAATACGGATTAATGTTATCAGTAAAGGTGAATAGTTCAAGTAACAATTTTTTACGTTACATACCTATATTCATAATACTCACAGTCTGTATTTTATTATTGTTATATATTTACGCATTTACACTAATGTTTTAATGAGGAAAAAATGGTACTTTGGTTTGTGTATGTTTGTAATGAAAAAACTTAAAAACTACTGTGCCGATTTCCAAAATGCTTTTACCATTGGTAAGCTATTATTCACTCTGAGTAACGTGTATATTGCACTGTGCGGTAACCGATGACATGCACATGGACGGAGCCGCGAGTAACAGCTAGTCTATTAATATGGCACTAGATCGGAATCCGGACTAGGTCTAGTAGGTATCTGCCTTAATGAAAGATTATAAGAATAAAAATCCCTTTCTCCTGTACAAAATGCTTTGAAATATTTGTATTAACACAGATGAGAACACCAAAGTAGGTAGTTATTTCCCTCTAGATATATTTAGTTATTAGAACTATCGCGCGCAAGGCTTTGCCTGGTGCGGTTTTAAAATGCCTGTGTTAGGAGCTTCTTCTACTCTACCATTACAGATATTAAGTTACACAAAAAATACAATGTTAAATTAAAACAAAGAATTAATAAATTTACAAAACTATTTCTACTTTTATTTCATTTTTAGAATATTCTTATAGTATATACCTGCAATAATATAGCGTATTGTCTGCGCGCGCTGTTTGTGTTAGAGTAGGTTGTACGAGTTTTGCCAATGTCAGTGCTTTTATTCATTTAATTATACACCACGTACTTTTTTGAATATATAGAATTTAACTTTTTGTTTATTCCATCATTATGTTTGTTATATATTTGCGTTCATAGATTTTATCATATTTACGTCATGTCATGAGTTAAAATCTTATTTTAGGTATCTTTTCATTATTGTTTGGGTAAAATATAATTTTCGGATACAGTACCTCAAAGATTTTGTAAAGTATCGCACTATGTCATTTTAAAAATAATGTGTTTTAAATAATGAGGTACCCTCATATTCCTACTCGTTCCACTATTATGCATGTTGTCTTCGCCGCGCCTGAACTCCTCATACGGGGATGCAATAGACCAGGACCCCGATTCTACTAATTGTTAACCATTGTCAAACCACCCAAATTCAATTACAATATCTGCCATTGAATTTTCGTATTTTTCAACTTGGGGTGAAGAAAGTTCTAAATTAAATGAAAAAGGTTTCATTACATCGTTTCATTCCCTCTACAAGATGCCATTTAATTTAAGACTGACAGCTAATCAGTATAGTCTGAAATTCAATGACAGTTTTTATAATCCCATTGGTTTGACAATGGTTGGCAATTAGTGGAGTCGGGGGCCACGTTACGAGTAATCTTTGGTCAATTACATACGGCCTCTTTCCATATGCGATCTCAATCCGCATTTTGTAAACAGAGGTTCATAATTTCAACCGTTGCTCGATTTTTTTTTCAATAAGCTATTAATTGTTTAAAATTTGAAAAAAAATAATTCAAAAAGCGATCGCAACATCGTTAGCCTAATCGAGAGTAGCTTGGACATTAACAATTATTAATAAAAACACCTAAGTACTTAATAGATAACAATTGTAAAAATTATAAACGGAGCCGATAAACTATATTACACACATGTACACGTTATTTATTATTAAGTACGTTATTAATTACATTTGTATATGTAACTCAATGATACTTATAATGGCGTCTGTTAACTTCGATGCGAACAGATGGTGCGAGCTTTCTTTCACATTGAGCTGGTTTGGGTGGGTTGGCTACCTGACATTTTTTACGTTACTACCCCATATGAAAGCGTGGGTATTTTTGTTCATCTGCAGTGTAGGTGGATCCCTAGTAACTAAAGATCAAAATCCGGTTTTATTGTTATGATTTCAAAACGACACATCCTTCAGACCGATTTGTGTATGATTTTCAGTTCATTGTTTCATTACCATTAATAATTATGTTGAAAACTTGTTAATACCCGCGTCTTCACCCGCGTGAGGTACCCGTAGTAGAGAGATTCCTACGACCGACCAAAAAAAATAAACACTGGAGTAAAAAAAGTATACGAACAAAGACGTCCAATGCATCTTTCAAAATATTCTGTACTGAACCTATTCAAATACCTACTTAGTAACAAAAAAAAACATTTCAAAATAGACCATGTGGTACCTACTTTGAATATAAATGGTTTTTAGATTTGAAGTACAGAGAGAGTTAAACGAAAATATTCATTGTACACAAAGTACGTACAAAACATGTGTTAAAATTTATATTTGGTTATGTCCAACTGGGCAAGAATACTAAAATGTCTTTCCACAAGGCAGGAAGCCATAATATGTAGATGCAAGTAACATATAGATAACAAAATGAATAATATTTTTATCATTATTTAAACATTTAAAAGCTTGATTCACTTCCTTGATTGACATAATTAGCAGAATTTTTAATGTAAAGTAGTTTTTAAAATCAATATTTTAAATTTAGATTAAAATATAGATTTTTAAAAACTACTTTTATGGACCGGTGATAGGAATATTATTTAAAATTGGTTCATTGTAAATTAGACATGCTTCTATGTAGTTAAGGTATTTTTTTGTATTACAATTTGCAAGTGAACTAGCTCGTCCCATCCACTATTTCCGTGTCTATGTCATTTTTTCATAGTCTGGTAATGGTAGAAAATCATTGCATGTGTAAATATACAACGTTTGTCTCTTGTATGCATGAAATACACAACAAAAACAAAGTGGTGCAGTAATAGATGATGTGACAGCTAAGTCAGAGAGTTTGCTTCCTGCTTTGTGTGAGTAATTTGAATATAATAGCTGTTGCCCGCGGCTCCACTCGCGTCGATGTCGATTATCACATTGTATGACTCTACTTGCCTCTCTATACTACTTCTCCTTTCTGTCATGACAAGGGAAATAGTTAGCCATATTAACACAAATGTATAGATCTACCAGATTTTACAGTTTTATGAATTGCTCGGCTCCCTTGGAGGGATGGTAGTGTTATGGTATATAGCCTATGTTACTTCTAGATATTGTAGCTTTTAAGGTGAAAGAATTATTGAAATCGGTCCAGTCGTTTTGGAGCCTATTCCTTACAAACAAACAAACAAAAAGCAAATCTTTCATCTGTATAATATTAGTGTAGATTAGATATATATGTAATTAGAAAAATAAATTATCTAAATATGTTCATTGAGATTTTAGGGCGCCAATTAAAAGATAATTAAGCTATGATACACTGTATAGCTTCCTAGAATAATAATATTATTAACTAATGAGGTACAGTAAGTGATTGCTTTTGTGCTTTAGATCTATTTTCTGACTTAGAATACATATATGTATATATATATATTAAGCTCACACTTATTTCCCTTCTGGAGTAAAGGTGAATTAAAAGAAATTATTTAATTTTAATTGAGATTACAGGACCCCGATTAAGCGTTAATTAAAGTATGATGATAGTACAGTACTGCATAATATTCTGGAATAATATTATTTAACCAATGAGCTACCTAAATACTACATACAATTATTTAAGTGTACTTATTATTGTGTTTATACTGTAATTTCTTTTTAGCAACAATAAAGACTTATCTATTAATCTGTTTATTAATTTACTGAGTTTGAAAACATCACACACCTATTTCCTTTATTTCATTTTTAGCTAGAGGTGCCTTAGTCATAACTAAGTACTGAAACTATTGCAGTATTTCAGGCACTATTGTTAGCATAAGTCACACATCTGAGGCTGAATCTAGATTGTATTATATCTACCTAATGTTAAACTGCCCTATCCCTTATTTGCCTTGAACTACACTACATGGGAAGCGATGGGGAGGCCCAAATGCTACTTGGATGGGAGCCATGCGGCAGTCATCGTATCAATGGATTACCTTTCCTATTACAGGCTCTTTTACAAAGGGATTATAATATTTTGGCAAGTGCCACCATTAAATAAACATAAACATAAACTCACACCTATATCCCCGAAGGGGTAGGCAGAGGTACTAGCACCCACATTTCACCAGTTTATGTTTAGGTAATAGGTGGCGAGCCTATTCCAATTAACCGGGCACTTATAAACTAAATAAATAAAGCATAGCCTCAAAACAGTTAACCAATGTCATGGGAACATTGTTTGAATTGTGGTAAGTGGGACGAAAATGAATGAAAAAACTACACAAAACTGAAAATTTGTTCTGTAGTCTATTGTGTATTAAGGTTCTTTCTTATTAAAGTTTTCATTTAATAAGAACCTTACAATATTATTACTAAATTTGTTTTTGCTAGAAGTTGATGTCAGTATCAAAAAAACTGTGCAAGACAAGATTAGGGTTCATTGACAGGCTGAGAAAAGACTGATAAGAAGGAACAAAAAGACAATATTGTTACTTTGTTTATAAGATAAAAATCTGTTCCGTCAGCAAAGTTAGACATATTTTGTATTGTTGTAAGTAGTTAAAAAACAGATAAGCAACAAAAATATATTAAGTAAGTATATAGCTTACCTTGTCACCGTATGGTACTGTTGTATGCCCATATCTTTGGAAAGGTATCGAGTCAGATTTCTTGTATGTTATTGCATGCCATCTTAGTGTATCCGTATCCAAAACATAAACAGGTATTGGTTCCCAGTCTTTATATTCTTCGGCGGAACAGTATCCACCAAAAGAATATATTTTTTTGCCAATGCTTACTGCTGCATGATTGACTCTCATCGGTCCACCTTCGATATGCGCCGTCCATTTCATGTTATAGTGTGTAAATTATTAAGTAATTGTGAACTTAATCCAAGTAATAGATCCTAACGTGTGATGTCGACCCAATGCCAAGTTCACCAAGTTAAAATGGTTTGTAGGCTATGTATAACGCAGTGCTGTGACTTCTTGATTCTATTATTATATTGACTTGACAGCCTGAGACGATGGACAGCAACGGCTTGCACTCGCAAACTGATAGCCAATGCTAAATTCAAGCCATCAAGCCCGAGTTAAACACTCAAAGTAGCTCCAGCCAGCTAAACAATTTTTTTTATTCAATCAATCACCGATAGCGATGGGACAACTCGATTGCAACTCGAGTTGAATTGTTTCTAACTCGAGTTGAATTGTTTCTACCTATACTTCATCTGTTAGGTATTTAAATAAAGGTTAACAATCTTGTGGCAATTTTCTTTAAAAACACATGTAAAACAAATAAACTAGATTAACTAACTGACTAACTAGTGGTTCGATACAGGTTTTAAATCTTCTAAATGCGTTACTAAGCAGAAAAGTATTTTTGTACTGAGTTTTTAAACAAATCCTATTAAAAAGTCACACTAAGATTATTTAGAGAGTAAAATTATCATTACCCCTTTTTGAGAGTAAAATTATCATTACCACAAAAAGCATACGATGCGGAGGAATCGCAGGTGTTTTAATTTAAGTCTTTTTTTTAGGTTGTTAAATAATGTATGTTTATGTTTAATTTACTTAGTTAAATGATATTTTAGTTATTTTAGTAATAGTTACTAATAGTTAATCTTTGAAATAATCTGACATTTAATTATCATTAATATTAAATAAATGAAATTTGTTTGTTTTACTTCATTTGCGGCATCTCCTCGTGGGTTACTAAACACGTTCTCTCTATAAAGAGTACTTTACTCCAGAGGTAAAAAATTGTATATGTTTCAATCCAGACCATAGTTCACATCCCTATGTCACACTTCAGTCGGATCTCTTCAGCAATTGCATGATTGCGTAATAAACATCTAAACATAACTTTTCAAAACTTTTATATTTTTAATTTGGTAGGAATAAAAACAAGGATAAATATGTGATAAACTCGTGAATAATTATAAAATTGTTAATCGAACGCTCCAAATAAAGCGTATATCAAGTTAAAGGAGCTAACTTAAGATTTAACTAGAGTTACGGTTTCAACTCGAGTTAAGATTTTTTCGAGTTGGCTCATCACTAGCCTTAGATATTATGTGACAGATGTCAGTTGTTATTCCATGTTCCATAGATCAAACATACATTACTACAGATTAAATAATGTTTTTGATTATATTTAGCACCTAGTCCCTGTCTTTTCAGATCTTTCGAAATAAACTAAGATTTAAGCATGTAACTATAATATAATATTTTTATTAAGACAGAGATCGGATCTGGACTCTAGGATAATCTTCGGCTAGGTAAATGTATAGTAATTAATATCACCTATCCCTGTAGACATAGGTATAAATTATATCTTCACGTTAATACCCAAGGGAGCGGCATAGTACTGTTCAACGTCAAGTACCTAACCCTGTAGATAATTCCACAGACTTATAATACAAGTAGGATAATTCATACAATTATTTGGTTAAAGACGGGTTAAAGTAGTCCTACGGGGTTTCAAGTTTGCCACTGACTGCCTCTGGACTGTTGTCTCTGCCTATTCTGGATAAAAATAAGTGTGAGAATATGTGTGTATGGACGTGAAAACTCAGTGCCGTTTGGTAGTGACTGCTACGCAGAAGGTAAGGTTCGATCCCCGCTCAGTGCAAATATTAGTTTTTAATTAATACCTATCCTAATATACAAACCTTTCAGGTCAACGGCGGCATGAATAGGGCCATTTGCACTGGTCTGATCGTGCCTCGCAGAGCACGTTAAGCCGTCGGTACCGGTTGGGATATGAACATCTATGACAGTCGTTACGGGTAGTTGGAGCCTTCAAAAGTCCCCCTAGCCTATAGAACTTCGATATCGCCAATTTGGTTGTGGAGGTCCGATGTCGCTTCACGGAAAATATCGAGGTTATTAGCATCTTCGCTAGACTAGTATGGTTCTCGCTCAGCTTGACGGCTTCATCAGATGCTTATCTCCTATAATATAAATGTACTCGTACCTACTGCATTTTTATACCTACACTCGGATGTTGCGCTAGGTTTGTTCAATTGTTCATGCTGGCTACCTATGCAACAAAGTGATACAAAAAAAATAGAAGAAAACAAGAATTACTGAAGGTTGTCTAAGCTAGCATTTAGTCTCTGACCTAGATTATTAGGCATTTACTCGTAGGTGTGCATCGTGGTGACAGAGCTTGGTAAACCGTCGCACATTACGTAGGTATGGTAGCTGATTGTATATAAAAACATCGTTAAGCCTCCGTTGGTATTATATAACGACTTCCAAACTTAATGTATCTTACTGAGTAATATTGTATACTTTTTTCATCAGCAAGAGAGCAATAGGCGTGATCTTTCAACGCCAGGCGGTGTTAGGGTGCGAATCATTTGTTATTATTTCTCTCACGCGTCGAGTTTCCAAACAAATTGTATTGTAACTGACAATATGAGCGATTATTGTTCGATTTTATATAAATGCTCTGTCCGTGTTGAGAAATAAATTTGATGGTGAGTAGTGATTTGAAAATGGCGCCCAAGAAACTATAAAATATACTTAAGTAGATCATACAACTGGATGCTACACGTAAGCTACGATAATTCGTAGCACAAACGTAGCTAGTTTTACCTGGGGTGATATTATGATATTCTGTAGGTATATACGGGTTGTTTATTAAGTAATTACTTTCTATTATTTTGAACCTCAGATGTTGACCCGAGAGGTAGGTATTAATTTTTCTTACCATAACTAAACTAAACACACGATTTTCTTCACCACTATTTGTAGAAGGCGGTGACATGTCCTATGGCGTATAGAAAACGCATTGCCGATGACGCCCGATCTATAAATCATATTTGGGATCGGCAATCGTCCGTCCCGTCTGCCCGGAGACTTTCCTTGTTTTTTGTCTGACTCCTAAACCGTTAGCGTGTGTGATAGAAGGGTGGCGACACATGTTAGTCCTATACGTTGTGACCGATTGTAACTTGATAAATTGATGTAAGGTTTACTACGTTGGTAGGCAAACATGCCGCGAATTTTTCAGCAGATAGTAACTCAGACACGGCAAAAGTGATTTAATAATATTTTTTCATAAATTATAATGAAATGCGGCTCTATTTAGTAGTTACCTACATATTATTTTTATTTCTCATTCTCAGAAATTTAGCTCGAAGTTATTTAAACATAGAGTTGAAAACGTATCTTTCGTTCCAGAGAAATGATTTAGGTATACACTCAGGTTCACTTATGGTACTATTGTTTATTTGAATCTGTCTTCTTAGATCCTATAACACCAACCCAAGCTTGATATTTAGTATAAAAATATACCCGATCAACTCTATTCCTCACAGCGTATTTATCCAGTTTCATCGATTGGATGAATACATTATAAGCTATTCAAAAAGCTTATTTGGATACGTTACACGCACCACCCGTTAGCCTATCAAATAGTAACATTTATCATCGGAATCCTATAAAAAGTAAACCGGAACTAATCCGCGATCCCCAGTCACCCTCTCGTAATCTGCATACGCCAAGAAAATAATTTCACGCCCTAACCACATCGAGACGATGGCCCATTGTTGAGGTTTTTATGTTAGAGTTTGATATGTGGATACAGTTACATTTTTAGAAAATGTTATATTATCGCATTGGTACCTTTTTATAATATCATAGGGAATTTATTGTGATTTTGTATTTATACTAAATTATTCTTTTTTTCAAAGGGTACTAACCTAATATACTAGGTATGTTGAGTATAGTAAACGAAATTACTTTACTAGTATTTCTATTAGCCCCTTTAGTCAAGCTAGATTGTTCGACCGAACCACTCGAACCTCTCGATTTCTTATTTGAAGCCGTAACCCCGTAAGCTTACTGTCTGTATTTCTTGCCATAAATCTTTTTATGGCAAGAAGCTTAATGTATAAGCAGATCGACTGTTTAGTTCATTGACAATACTTTTTCTTCTAAAACCTGGTACTGCGAGCATATCTGGGACATGACCTTTAACCATTTGATTTACCAACCACTGAATAATAGGATAGGATTGTACCTCAATGTGTCCTCGAGCACGGATGTGTGAGTGGTTACCACTTCATGAACTTGGTTTGACCTGTACCTTCAGTTTGTTTGGTACCCATAGGTTTGAATTTTTGAGTTTGATCGATCGAAAATTTTTAAGTTAAATATTTATGACAAAACAGTAGTTAACTCAAAAATATAATCCTTACGAAAGAACTCGAAGGAAAACCTCAAACAAAAAGTAGTAAAATAAAGAGTGTTCGTGTATTTGATAATTTAATATAGATAAATCATCACTATAACTGACAGTTGTTACTAACTGTAAAAAAATCAGAGAGTTATCCATTTCTTTAGATATCAACCCATAATGACATGGGAGAGTGTAATGTGACATCACATCGCGACATAAAGGAGCGCAATGTGTCTAGTCGACGGCTCGATCGACGTTATTGATACACGGAAAAGATTTCTCTTTGATAGTTGCGGTCGTGCGTTTTGACGCCTTGGTTCTTAGGCTAGTGGTGGTGCGATTCTGTTATCGACTATCGATATTATGATCGCGGATTTTACAAGAATAGCTTAGATCTTACTTTGACTTATTGAGACTGGAATATCTAAGGAAAATCTTGAAATGGGACCTCTATTTCTACGAGCTTATAATTAGAGTTTATAATAAGAATATATTTTTGGTAATTGACGTAGTATCGGAGTCGTTTCAAGTAAATAAAGATGTTGTTCCGTCATGGCTGAGTGTCCTGCCGGAATAAAGTTGTTTATTCAGTAAATATGGAAAATGAGCGATTTGTTGGTGTAACATTGATTCCGATGTTATCTGTTCAATTAAAATATACCTATTCTTTATCCTAGGCTTAATCCCAGTTGCATCCGAAGCTTTGACCATAGAGTACGCGGCTAGCTTTTTCCCGTCTCAACAGTTAGAAAACAGAAAAATGCAGTCGCTTTTCAAAGAGTATCGTATTCGCTTGAACACGATATTGTTATACGAACTAGTGGTATGGGTAATGGACTGTTAAGACGAGGTCTCGATTTCGGTCCCAGGTTTACCATGGCACACACCAATGACTTTTAGATGCTTTTGGAAGTTATGAGTGTATTTATCGCAGATTTATAAGTGCCCGGTTAATGGCAATAGGCTCGCCACCTATTACATTGGGATCTATACATAAACTGGCGAAATGTGGGTGCTAGCACCTCTGCCTACCCCTTCGGGGATAAAGGCGTGAGTTTATGTTATGTTATTTTATGTTATGTATGTTGTATTTTATGTATTCATAATATAATACGTTTACCAGTAGTTATATTATCGATACTGTATTCGACATCTCTAAATCACCTACGTTCCCCACGCAGCGCTACATTTATTGATGGACTTTGGAAGTTTTCAATATTATGGCTACTTTACATATCATATGGAGAGTTTTATTACGATTTCGCATTTGCCGCCCGATGGGAGAAACGATTTTTACCATCATATCGAAAAGAGGGTTTGTTAAACTTCGTTATTAATATCTATAATCGATGATATAAACAAAATAAACTAGATATTTCTGTAAAACAAAAGCATATTGCGTATAATATTTTTCTGGTGTAAAAAATTAAATCCATATTTTTATCAGGTTCATATCTCAGTGGACGTTTATACCAGCTATTTTTTGCCATCCAAACCTTCGCGACAACCGTATGTCATTTTTATGTGGCCACTTTTCGACATTATATTCCTTTCTATTGTGGCAAAGGTGCTCATAGGGATAAGGGCTTTAATATACGATTATCGGTGGCACTCACTATTGTGCTTGACCTATTCCTTGAGTTATTACCCTTATCGCCAATGATAGCTCAATTTTGAGATTCTTTTGGAGCTTTAACATGAAATAAAGTAGGTAATCAATAGATAGGTAGACAGAGTACTTTATGGCGAAACTAATTATATTATCTAAGTATTTATTTTATATAGGTGGTGGGTTTAATTCACGTTAGCTGCTCTGTAATGGTCCTGAAGATGCCTCGCGTGGATGCGAAACATGTGTCAGGGTTTATTCTACGCACTTACAGAATATTGCACATACGAAATCATTTAGTAAGAAGTATTTTTAATTGCTTTGAGGGGCGCTGTTTGGCATTCCTTTCCATTACAATCAGTATTTTTTTTTTATCTTGTTCAAATTCCCCTCGGATACCATCTCCACCTCCATGTATTTTGTACTGAGAAGAGATGGTCCTTGACAATCTATCAAATCTGCTAATTCGAGATTCAAGACGGATGCTTCGACGGGATTCCCTGTAAGGAAAAGATCACGGGTTCGAATCCTGTCGAAGTATTCACTTTTATCTATCTTAGTTTGATTTGAACGGTCAGCATACTAATTGCCTTTAAAAGTTTTCAGTATATGGGTATCATCAAATTTAGCCTAAATCTACGTGAAAATTCTTTGATTACATAATTCCCAACTTTCACTAATGATGTCGCGGTTTCGCCAGTTTCATTATAATTATGTGGACCCGTAACATGTTGTTAGTAAGCGATCTATGTTTAACTGCGATATTACAAGAGTGAGATTACCTACACGTCAAAATCATAAGCTAAATCAAAGGTCAAACTATCAAGAGCAGCGGAGACAAAAACACAGAAATAGGCCATTACGAACAAGCAAGTCGCAACTTCTTAAAACATCCTTATCCAAAGAACACATAAAAAGCAGACATCGTTTTTCTTTTAAAAAACTCTCTCATTTGCCTATCAATAGTGGTTGAGGCAGATCTGACCGTAATAAATGTCATACTTTATGGCACTTAGGAAAAAATGCAAGGGAGCCATTTTACATTTTAGCTGGTGACCGGGGATCGCTATGTCGAATTACGCATTTCGAGTAGCCATTTCCTTAGGGAATTTTAAATATTTTTCGTTTGGAAACATCGGGTTCTTGTTGTTGATTTACGATGTTTACTGTAACTATATGAAACTGTTGTTCTCTTCAAACAAAATAAAACGTAATTTATTTCTTTATCTTGGATTGAAAATATGGTAAAGAAATTTCACGCAAGTACCTACTTAGATATTACTGACTAGTCTCTATTTATGGGCGTAGTCATTGTATATACTAAGGTACTTGCATTAGGCAATAGGTTCACCTCGTATTACGTAGGACATTCAGTGAAATGTTAGGTCTTACTCTTAATACACCTCTGCCTACTCCGGAGGGAAATACCTAAGAGTAACTGGGTACGTATTTACTCTATTCAGCAAGTTCAAATAATATAACACCATTGCTGCATTGTTGTAAAAGTATAATCCTAACCTGTATCTTCTTCAAAATCCAAAAGCATATTTCGTAGAATTAACAACAGAATTTGTTGAGTAAAACAAAATACCACTGCCGTACCACATTATCACAGCAGATGACAGCCCGTGGCCAACTGCATGTGATCAATCAAAGATTTAAGCCTCCCTACGGCCAAATACCGAAACTGTTGCAAAAATTTAAATTAAGTCGGTGAGAGACGTGTTTATCGGTGAAACGCCCGCATTAAAACACTCCTATAATGTGCAATATAATAATACAGGCAGTGTAAATTTAAATACTCAGGAATTAAACGGTCAGGCTATGTTCTTGATAATATTTTGAAGGTTTGCCATACCTATTGAAAATTTCTGGGCAACTCTTTAATCGGTTGCCATCGGTTTGTCTCTAGGGTCTGAGGTACCTGCTTAGTACCCTATACCCACTTAAAACGTTAACTTAAACGTTTGACGGTAGTCTACTAGAAGACGCCTATTTTCCTTAAAGGTTAGGTAGAGGTGAATTAACACCCACATATAAGCAAGCATCGTATTCGGTGCCATGTAACAAAGTGTGAGCCTATTGCCGTAATCCGGGCACTATTGTTGACACCAGCAATTTTAATAATGACTTTACTATTTGACTTACTACTACATATTCTGACAAATGCACTTCATTAGTTTATTTCTATGATTTAAATAATTATAACTGCATCAAGGTAACTATCGCTGGGTTCGGTATAAGGTTAAAACTATCGTAATAGGTATAACCTTTTGAAACCCATCACACACAATCACACAATTCAGTCAGATTACGATCTTAATTATCTCTCCGATGGCTCATAGTACCTACTCCTTACTATTTACTCAGCTCCTCTAACCCCTCCGGGAACAGAGGCGAGAGGCGACAAAAGATAGAATCGTGGTTGACACTTTTGTCACAGGATTTGATAGATTGACGGATGGGGTATTGTAATGAATCTTTCCACAATTGAATATAAAAATAGAGGGTGGTCGTGGGATCTGTTTGTTTAAAAAATGTATCGATATTGAGTTTGTGTTATCGGATTATTTACCAAACTTTGTTGGTTTTGTTTATTTTTAATACCGATTTTAATCGTCACAGACACATTCGTATTTCTTCGCACTGAAATACATGAGCATTATAAAAATAAAAATATTTACTATTTATTTTAGTACCTTTGCTAGAAAATATTGAAGTTTCCGTTACTGGTAAAATACAGTATTGCAACCCAGATAGGTATATATTTGAGTTCTAGTATTCTCTGACATATGACCACTTTTGTTAAAACCAACATGCCCGAGGCCACCTATGTGGCGTGGCAGTAGCGATCGCGAGTGCTGCACAGGGTTCGAATCCCGCTCAGTGCAGATATTTGTGTACATAAATATGAATATTTGCGGCACTTTGGGTATTTCTATGTATAATATGTACCTATGTATGTTACAAAAAAAAATAAGCATGTTTTTCAGTATTCTAGAATACATAACACAAAGTGGAGAAGCTATGCTTACCAGGTGGTATTGTGAAGATTATCCTAGGAGATTTATTTATTCCCGCGAATGAAATACCTACGGTACATTAGCTGGTCATACAAATATGATACAATTATACCTACTAAGTTCTGTAGTCTTCTTCTGCTTTATCAATAACCATTACCCAGTAAAATCAACCAGTAAATCGTATAATTTATCTCTTGGCAATTCATTGCACAGTAGATACCTACTAATTTAGAATCTAAGTATATTATTTTTGTTCGACACCCATTGATAACGGGGTAATAAAACTATAAGTAGTAAATACGTCATGAAAACAGCACACAAGAAAAAACGTAGACTTATTGACAATGCACGTAAGCCTGATTTACAATTTAGTTAAGCTTTAGATCATCGAATTACGTAGGTGTTGGAGCATCTTGAATGTAAGTAAATGGTGGCAGAGCTTTAGATTACGATGACACAATATTTGCAGGCGCTGAGTGCGTGTGCGCGATAAAAATATTCTATTTATTACGTACCACGGTGGAGGTACATTCAAAACGCGTCACGCGTTGACATCCGACTTCTCCACGTTTCCAAACACGTACTCACGTAGGGTTGACTGTGTGTTGAACTGACTGGTTTTATTTTAAGATTTTGTTGTTAGAGAGATGACGATAGAAAGATCGGCAAAAACTATACTTGAAATTTTGAAGTAACTAGATATTAGGTATCCTGTGTAGGTATATTGATTCTTGGTCTATTTTTTTACTAAGTTGTATCCAGAGTTGTGACATATTTGAAATACTTGTATTTAAAATACAAATACAAAATACAAAATACGTATTTTGGATTTTGTACTTAAGTACTTTTTTTAAAAAGTATTTTGTATTTTATTTGAAATACTATTCGAGACGTATTTTGTATTTGTAAAATGCTTTGTAAAATACAAAATACTTTTTTATTCTTAGCTTCATTTTTCTGAAGCATTCTGCGATTCAGTAAAAACAAAAAATGCCCGCTAGTGGCGCAGCAGCTTCTATGCGCAAAATGAGAGATGAAACAAAATGCATATACTTCTTCTTCTTTTCTTAAAATGGCTTCTGCAGCAGGATAGCCGCAATTTTGCCAGTCTCTAGTAAATGTAAACTTTTATAAAATTAATGGCGAGACGCCAAGTCAAGTTTCAAGTTTTAAAAAAGTCTTCCAGAACCACGTTAGCCACGCCAGTAAATTCGTTTCCGTGTGTCCGCCCCCCACGAGATCAGGTAGACGATCAGGACGTGTGGTTGGATTTTAGGGGGCAAAAGAATAATGCATATAAAACCTGACCCCTCTTGACAATTCTCAAAGTCAGTGTTACGTTTTGCAGTGTTGACAGCTATTACATTATTACTGTGTTGTTCGCTCGAAATGACTTTAAAAAAATGCCAAAACAAATTGTATTTAAACAATATGCCGTGTAGGCTATAAGACATTATTTTAACGATTCGTATTTAAGTGATTATGAATGTATAAATGACAAATAAAAATACAGAAATAGAAAAATATATTTATAAAAAACCAGTATGATTATGCGTCCACACAGACGCAACATGTCAGATGCTCTTTTTGAAGATTTTAAAAAAATAGAAGATCAAAAATTCTGAAAACCAGTAATTTTACCATAAAGTATTTTATATTTCAATAAAGTATTTTGAAAATACATATTTTGTATTTAGTATTTAAATACAAAAGTCAAAAGTATTTTGTATCTTGTATTTGAAATACTATATTAAAAAAGTATTTGCATTTTGTATTTAAATACTTTTCGAAAAGTATTTTGTACATCTCTGGTTGTATCTATTTACCTGTTGTTTTAGGCCCTCAGAGAGCCAAACAAGTGGGTCCCTATAAATTGATTCCTGCCGGCTTGCTCTACAAAGGGAAGACATGGTCGAGATATAAGTATTTATATTTATTCTGTAGCCGTTTTATAAAAGGTAAGATTTTTTCCGGCTTCTCTTTTGAAATTTTTTACCTTCGCTATTGGCTTGAGAGTAGGTATGTATGAAGTATGAATGTAAGTTGTATTTTTGGAATTATTTATTAACATTAGATATTTGGGCTTCAATCCCGGTTGTATTCAAAGTCCGGCTCATGTTTTCTATATTTTAATTTTTTTTATAATATACGCCTATATCCTCGAAGGGGTAGGCAGAGGTGCTAGCACCCACATTTCGCCAGTTTATATTTAGGTCCCAATGTGATAGGTGGCGAGCCTATTGCCATTAACCGGGCACTTATAAACCTGCGATTAATACCAACATCAAACTAAAATATTAATGTAAAAAGTGCTATTAATACTTTTTATAATTGGCAACCCTGTATCATATTTCGCGGGATCACGCGTCCGCCCGCCCCTGTCAAGTGCGGGTACTTATATATCTACACAGTCAATAAGTGTGAGAGTGAATAATTTTTCATCTATTCCCATTAATGTCTTCCCTTCTATGATACTACCTATCAAAACTATCAGTTTATTACGTTTTGGTATTTGGTACTGTTACAAGTAGGTACTTACCCACCATCGTCAGCTACGGAAACGTAACTCTTTACCTGAAACTTATTTTAGACTTGACAGATCAATAGATAATTATAACATACCTATACTATGGCACAGAAAAAAATTAACTAAGTACTTATACGGAACATTAGTAAACCACGCACGTTACACGTGTTATTGTTATTGCTACTTAGTTACCTAGTATAGTTTAAGTTATCACTAGATTGAGAGCTGGATTTTTTCAAATAAGTAAACTCAAACAAGTGATAAAAATTTTGCGCCATTATTATTAAAATACTCCTTTACCCAGTTGCTTATCTTTTTTACCGTGAAAGAAGCAATTCTTTGCCGTTATGTATTTTTGTTATTGCTACCTAGTATTTGAATACACAGCTCTCACCCAATTGCCACATTAACTATTATGCCACTTTCAACGTTAAAATACACCTATATTCAGTTGCTTATCTTCTTTGCCGTGTTGAGCATATAACGTTCATCGTAACACTTTCAAAAACTAAAGCACATAAAGCCACAAAAACATGTAGTGTGCAACTAAAAAAATACCTGAGACTATTCAACGTAAAAAGTATCATTCATACAGCACTGCGGTCAGCGGCAACTAAGCTGCTCTGTACAGTCAAAAGAGCTTTGACTTCAAAGCGACGGGGAATAACTGGCAGCACCAAGAGAATGCAAAATAAACTTGCAACACTAAGGTAAGAGTGCAAAATAAATGCGGCAACACCACATTACACAGCCATTGGATCAAAAGGCAGACCGAGCGTGAAGTTATGAAAACTGGAAAAAATAATAAAGTCAACCCCTTTCAAGTGTGGGCTGGGGACGACTATTCTGGGATCTTATAGCGACTAGATAAGCGAAAGCGTCATTGATCAATTGACCTGTGTTTTATTAAACACTTTTTCATTACCTATACTTAGGTATTCAAAGTTCAGGCTTATATGAGTAATTGTTAACGGACTGTTTAATGAGGCGTAAATAAAGTAGTTGATTTGTAAATAAATGAACAATTATGTTGCGTGAACACGATAGAATATACATTTAAACAATTGACGATTAACTGCATAATTATCTTATTTGACGCATGGTTAATTTCCTTCTATACCTACCAATGTTATAGGGGGAAAAGATTTGTTTGTAGACTCCACTTAGAAACTACTTAGTCGCTTCTGAAAAAAAATCGATATCAGAACTTACGTGCGTGAAACCGAAAGGCGATGTTAGTCTTTTATAAAAAGAATCTGCTTTTGCCTGAATCTGTATATCGGTACACTTCTCTTTGCTCGTGTTCACCGTGTCAATATTGTCAGACACTTGTGAGAGAGATGTATGATTTTTACATCAAAAGCAACACGACACGACTCAAAGCATAGCAAACGAGCATTTTACACTTGACGGGTACCTACGTGGTGTTGAAACGGCATTAACTGGCGAAGTGATCTTGTAGAATGTTTTATGTGTTTTAGTTTTTAAATTGTATGGTAGTTGTTACAAGTCCAAGTCAAAATTGTTTATAATTTTAGTTGGTAATTAATTGAAGTACCTAAGTCCCGTTTGAGGTGAATAAATGGGAAGTGGTTAGATCATTAAAGTATTATTTCCAGTGTAAATAGAACAACAGTCTCCTCATTACCTACGGCGTTAAAGATACTTAAATGTCAAATGAAATTAATTATATAATAGTAAGTATGCACTTTTAAGGCTAGTTTTATCAAATAAATGACAACACAAACGTACAAGTTAAAGTTATACTTAACACAATTTCATGCCACATGACGTCTTCATTCTATTATTTTCTCGTTTGTCTGACCAAAACTTCTTCCCCTTTTTAGGGCTAGTCTTCCCTCTCCGGACAGACTCCATAGCGATCGTATTACAAAGTGTCTACACAATTGAATTAACATTGACATTAAACCAATTTTTAACGGATTCTATTGCGAAATAGTTGGTGCGGTATTTTAGTCACATCTACTTTTTAGCAGCTATGGTCACCGTTAATATGGCTATAGAATATATAAAAAGTAGTTTCATTCCAATTTGTGACATTCGTGTAGGTACCTAAAATTTGTATCAAATTGAAATAACGTTCCAGTACGTTCCAATAAGTTCCACACTAAGCGGCGTGGAGAGCAAATTAGTGAAAACATAAAGTATCGAAAGCGCAGCAGTGGCACTTGCATTGCGAACAAATTTAATTTCCTAGTTAGTGCACCAGTAAATGTACTAAACGCCAATCCAGAGGGCTACCATGAAATGTCTACCCGAAACTTTGGGCATATCAATATGTACCTATAGGTAGGTATCTATTACAAGGCAAGCTCCGAACAAAAAATATGTCGATTTAAGATTACTTGCCTAGTGATATGAAAAAAGGCGTTAAACCTTTGTTAATAGTCAAAACAAACTTATAAATAAAAGGGTGTATCAACAAAGTGAGTTTTGAATACGACTTGGATAATAAATAGTGAAATGGTTAGTTTTTCCAGACCTACTATAAATTAATTCTAAAACAGGTCAATAATTGAAGGACTGTCATACTATCAATAGCATAAATACCTTTGTAATCCTATATAAATAAATAGAATTACAAAGTTACATTTGCAGCCACTGGTATGACAGCCGTTTAATTATTGTTATTCTATAATTATTCACTTCAACAGATCCACATTCAAAATTCATAATCATTCTCGCCTCTCACCCAGGAGCCATGAAACATTTTTCATTCTAAGCTGTTCCTCTAGTATTATAGATTAGGATATAGCAGTAATTGAGAACCATACGAAATAGAATTGCATTTAGTATCATGAAGTTATTATTTTGTTACGATAGTGAACTATGCAATGTTGAGCTTATTCCCTTGAAAAAATGAGCTACACTGTCCGAATTTTCGGAAATCAATATCGGATGAAAGTTTCATAGTAGGCCTGCAGGGCCGCGTACACCTACCTATTGGTTGCATTATTTACTGCACTTTGGAACTGTACGGTGAAAACCAATGTAATTAATTGGGTTGTGGTCTGCGGCTTTGTCGTTGTTCAACTTGCATCATTCGTTTTTAGATGACTAAAATCTAAATATTCTGTAATACCCCGAAATATAAATAAATTCAAGAGGATTAATATAAAACTTATTTAACTGAAGAAGGGTTCTATCAACATGCTGATAGAACAAGGGTTCTATCAGCATGTGACTGTTGATTGCGCGCAGTATAGCGCGCAATCAACAGTCACATGCTGAACAAAGGACGAGCGACGTCCTGGCGAAGACAATTCTTTTCGGGTTGGCAGGTCAGCTGCAGTCGCTCAAGCAAAAGTCAATAAATCAATTAAAATAATATAGACACAATTGGGATAAGTAGATATGTTTACAGTTCGTAACCATGGTTAATTGTATAGTCGTCCGAGGTGAATGTAACTTATATTTACTTACATGTATCTATGTAAAATGTTCAAAATACTTAAGTCCAACCCAAAAAAAACCTTTTTTTATCGTGTGCATAAAATCCCACCATCCTCAAATCCACCAACACCGGTGGAGGTGAGGTCCCCATCTAGTGAAAAACCAATCCTATTTTATGCACATTAGTGGTACCTACGGTTCATTTCAGTAAGTATAGAGTTAGAAACAATGATCAGTACGGTACTGATACTCTATACTTACTGAAATGAAAAAGTCAAGCATTTTTATATATCTACATTTTCATAATCTTCTATTGCAATCAAACCCACGTTCCCATCAAAACTTCGTCGTCAAGGGACAAATAATTTGTTATTTTTTTTTAACTCGCCATCAAAATCCATGCCATTCGATTTAATATTAATATCTATGCAAAATTTTCACGTTTCATAGCGGGGATTACAGTTGTTGGGCGTCGCATCGCAAAGTTACGGCTTTAATATAAAAATAAAGTTTAACGAGAGCGCACAGTCTGTTGCAGCTTTCCAATGTTGAGCTCGATTTATTGCTTGGCAAAGACCATTTGTTTCCTATACTTTTTTGTGGACTAATCCCTATATCTCTTAATTTTTTCCAACAAAATATTAACTGGTCAGTTTTACATTTAACAATGGTGTCATTTCCATTTTGATTGCCTGTGTGTTGCGTAGTTAAATGTAAGCGCCTTGCCGAATTGCAATAGCAATACTTGATCTGCGGTTTTTTTACTAGAAAGTATGTACTAGAAGAGTTAGATTATGTTATAGGTGTCTTTGTAGTGAATTCGATGCTTATTTTTTTCTTTATTATTTATTTATAATAAGAAGACTAACTTTTTTTAACTTTAAGGATCTATGGGGGCTAAACCAAGTTGACCTGAAGACGACGAGGTGGTAACTCTAACACAGACTTACCTCTCGCATTGCATTGGTGAGTGTATTTCTATAAGTAGGTATGTTTTATATGAACACACGGCAAATGAGAACTTCAGAAAGACTTCACTTCAGAAGATATAAACGTATTCTCTTTTACTTTGACTATGTATATTTCCCAAGAAACATTAAAGTAAGTGTTTATTGCTAGTACAAAACCAATATTATAAGCTATTCTTATGAGTTGATTGCACTGTGTAATTTATCCCAGAATAAAATTATTATTTATTAGCGCCACATAATAATAAAATCAACATATCGAAACTATAACTTCTCAGCAACAGCAACAGTTATTTTTTTTTCATTTAATAGGGAATAATTTCCTGTATGTAAGGGTTGTTAACAATCTTGTGCATCATTTTGAATGGCTGCAACATAGTTGTTGAATTTACACAGTATCTACATTTGGCATAAAATATTGCGGCGCAGCGCAGGCAGTAGTATAAAAGACCGGTTAGGCGCATTGATAGAATGCATATTTTATTATGTACCTACCTATGGCGTTATGATTTTGATGTGAAAGACTCTTCTTCTGAGTGATAAGTTTGAGTTCAATGCATGATATCACCGTGAGGAGCGAATTAACATTACGTCGCAGTGAAAACTGAAACAAGGCGTTCTCGTAGGTACGTGATTGATCGTTTCATGTATTGCCTATATATTTTAACCGATTTTGACACGTTATTGACATAAGTTTTCACGATTTTGACAAAGACAGTGAATACTTGTCACTTTGATTTGACAAAGATTTGTGAAAGTGACAAAAACCCAAATTAAGCACTCTGATTTTGAGTTGTTTTAATGAACTACAGCGGCGATAGATGGCGCTATTAGATTGTGACAAGATTAGTTTTGGAGTTTAGAACGCTTTTAGGATATAAATGTTTCTAATCCATACAGACATGTTTAAATTGGTATTCTTTCGTTTTCCATAAATTCATTTGCACTAATTTCGTTTGCCATAATCATCCCCGGTCATAATATTTACTTGCACTATTATCATTTATACTAATAACGTTTGACATAACAACTCAACAGTCATAACGTTTATTTGCCATAAAATCACTTTCTATAACAACATATATCATAATAATTAGTTTCCATAAGTAACACATCTCATAATCGACTCTTGACATAATCAAAATTTGATATAATTATGAAAATAATACATAATATTGTTAGGTAGTACTAGGTATAGTACTATAGTAGGTAGTCTAAATGCTGCAGTGACGAAGTGTGTTAATTGTAAAGAAGGAATCCGGTGGAAAGAAATTAATGGTAGGTAGGTACAAATAGGAAATACTATAGATAGTGTTAATATACTATAGATACTTTGCTGCACTATAAAGTTTCCCAAACTTTATATAGTGCGCTTCGACAGCCCACGTATTTCCTTTCTCCTACTGTCCCGGGTCCTTAGAATGGGCCTGAAAAAATAGGTTCCAATTTGACAGCCTTGATGGTTCACCATTCTCGGTAAACATTTATAAAGGCAGTCAGTATTTTCTGGACCGCACCTAAGCATAGGTATTATCAGGCGGGGTGAAGTGATATGGTGACCCAAATATACAATATAAAAATAACTTACTAAGAAAAAAAATGTATGATAATCCTCAAATGATAAATTATATTATTTTTGCTAGTAAGTAATGCCATAAAATGTCCAAGCGTTACATTTGACCTAATTAAAATAAATGTAGGTACAGGTAACTTGTAGGATGACCACTGTGGCGATGGCGTAGCAGTAGAGCGTTTGACTGCTACGCCAGATGTTGTAGGTACGATTACCGCTCTGTGTATATATTTCTTTGCATGCATGTGTTTGAATTTTAACATTCATTTCCGTTTGCGTTGTACCTCGCTGACACAATTTTTGTTCCAAATAACTTGTCTAGTAAATACCTAACAACATATTTAGAAGACAAAGTAGACTCTCGACTTTCGCAAGCTGTAGAGACAACACAATCAAACGTGCTTATCTTTTCAACTATAAATAATATCTAAGAGGTAGGTTAATTCATGACACAAAAATATAATTTATCACAAATATGTTGTGAAACGTCAGAGTAGGTAGGCGAGGCGAAGCTGTGAGTTATTAATTTGTTTGTCTGTTGATAATGAGAAGTAGAGATTATCCAGCAAGGAAAAATATTCCGCTTATAGCAAAGTCATACTTGCGTATATTGTTTGTTACAGGTCAACAATGATAATCTTCGTTTGTCACGATGTGCGTTGCTAATCGGTGTCTCTAATTAATTATGATCTTGTATTGTTAGAATAAAGCGTAGTCGCGTAAATATCTATAACATAAATAACTCTGTCGGTATATCTGTTACTTTCTTACCTAAACTGATAAACCGGTTTTGCTTAAATTCTGTGCAGGAGTTTGGTGGGGCAACAATGATAATCTTCGTTTGTCACAACTTGTGTTGTTAATCGGTGTCTTTAATTTTTTATGGGTTTGTATTGCCGGAATATAACGTAGTCGTGTAGATATCTATAGGTACTACATATTATTATGAATACTGAAGTAAATCTAAAGGTAGGCCTGCTGGAAATTTGGTGTAGGGGTAAATTATAAATTAGGAAATGATATAAGCTATGTTTGGTTGCGATATCTGACATCCACTCGGGCAGTACCGCGGGTAACGATTAGTAATTTGAATATAATAATATATTTATTTGAATTTGATAACCTGTGTGACCGTTCACAAAAGAATTAGGTACTGTAAGTATGTAAGTGTGCAAGTTGTTTACGTCTAATTACCGAGGTCCATTAACAAACTATACGAATTTGAACTTTATATCAAGTTTGAAAGTAGCACCAGTCAAAGAAAAATGGAGAAGTGAACATCTGGCGTGGTAGAAGAGATGATAGCAATATTGTATAAAAGGTCCAAAGTATGAATGCCCTACATTCATACTTTGGACCAAGGTTTTATCAGCTGAGGTCGACCCAAAAAAGATGGATAGATTGTGTGAAAGAAGATAGGGCAAAGAAGGGAGTGACTGAGGAAATGACATCCGATAGGAATGTATGGAAGAGAATGACATCTTGCGCCGACCCCAAATAATTGTGACAGGGGCAGGTAGAGATGATCATCATCAATATTAGCATATCACATGGTCCACTACTGGACATAGGCCTCTCCCAATGTAGGAAGGTTTTGACTTACTGTTTCCACGTTAGTTAGTACAAACATTCATTTCGAGTGTTTTACTTCTCCCGCCGAGATATCGTCTGCGTATTTTTCCGTTACTCACCGATTACAACACCCTTCGGATGAGATGGGGTGGGATTATATAATGATCCTATTTTTTGGAGAAAGCTCTCTACATTAAAAAAATCACTATTGAAATTTTGTTGAATCTTGTATTTGTAGCCTATTTTATTTTGTTCTATGTATGACGTAGGTCTATTTAAATCGCACATTCAAGACTAAAGTATAATTTACAAACACTACGTAAGTAACTCAAAGCACTACTTACTGAATATCGACAAAGTTATAAACTAAAACTCTTAAAAACTATTACACGTTTTGCTATTTTGACAGGCTGGGAAAACAAGCAGTTCGTGAGTCTTTCCTTTGCAGCACCATTAAGTCTTGGAATACTTTACCAGCTCACGTGATCCTTCTTTCTATTATACTGTAAGTACGGTCCTGCAAGCGAGTAGTGTAAAAGCATTTGATGAGGCCGTCAAGCTGAGCGATACCATTGTATAACTGTACGTGTTTGTAATGGTGTCCCTCATTCCTGAGACTCACCAATAGGCGAGGTGAAGTGAAATTGACGTGTTCTAGATAAAAAAAACAGTACTTTCTTCTCCACTTATTCACTACCATACTTACCTACATAGGCTTTATTACCTATATCTACCTATATTTATGTAATGACTGCAATAACTGTTGGCATATTTTATAAGACCAAACGTTTCTCATTATTTTTTAGTGCCTTATACGTACAGAGTTAGTTACGTAATTGGTGCTGCTGACTTTTTCCTTAACAACAATAACAGCCTAAGGTAATAAATATCGGCCAAGTACGAACTAATTGCTGAATAAGTTTATCCTTTACATTATATTTATTGGACATATAATACTTAGGCAATAAAAGTTCATGCATTGTATACCTAAGTGGATTATGCTTTGCAAATGTTTCTTTTTAACACAATTGCATGAGCTACTTTACTATATTGTGTATGCACTATAAAGTTATTATTACTACCGTAAATAGAGCAAGTCTCCTCATGACCGCGTCACCGAATTTAAAATGTCAAATATTCTAATACATTCTATGGCATGTATAGAATGCACTCATAGCATACATAACGTAACTTGCTTGTATTATGGGTTCTAGAAAGCATATAAGCATACTTAGATACATTTTTTTATAAATACATAGGTACATATAAACATGCACACAACAATTAGCACTAAGCGGAAATCGCACCCGAGACTCAAGCGTAGCAGCCAGGTTCACTACCGTCACGTCACAGAAGTCGACAAATATACCGTCAAATATTTAAAATGTAGCCCCTACTATTGTAATAATAATTTTCGTACCTATTGATCACAAACAGTTTATAGTTGCTTTAGTAAAACAATAGCTCCCTACTTACCAAACAACAACACAATATTCAAAACACAGGAGCGCCATTTTACATAATATTATGGCATCGACACATGTTGGATTTGATACCAACATTACAAAGAATAATCATTGAAAAACACCCTGAACAAAGAACTTTATGAAATCAAAGAACTCTTTACACCTCAATGAATTTCAAACGACTTTATTACTTTGATATAAGAGTTATATTTCATCGATTTCGGGTTTATAGGCTGCATATGATACTGTGGTATCAAAGACGGAACCTATTGAAGTGTTTCGGGAGTTTCGCCAAGTTGTCGAACGTTGAGATCGCTATTGTTTTAGACACTTCAACCCCTTTGTATTGTAATCAGGCTCATAATATATTGAAATAAGTACCTACTTCTGTGTACCTAATGTTGAATAAACCATTAAACAATGTAAATGTGCAGCCAGAACGTATCCAAAGACGCCTGACTATAGCTAGATAAAGGAGTGCTCATCCCTACATTTATGTAATACCTACTCTTTCTTCAAAACCCAACACTCACTAGAGTATCGGATTTTGAAGAATGAGTTAGAAAGTAAGCTGAATGCTATGGAAATAAGGTGTGGGAGAAGTTTAGCTGGGGTAAGCTTGACAAACCGAGTAAAGAAAAGTATGATAAGGTAAAGTTGTGACGTAGGTGAAGATGTAGTGACTAAGATAGAGAATCAGAATCAGAATTCTAATTAATTTCCTAACGTAGGGGTCGACCTAGACATAGGTAAGTAACTTTGAAGAAACCGGCGAGCATGTTGCATGCTCTGTAAACAAATTATGAAAGTAGAAGAAGCGAATACTGTATGCCAGTCGTAGCAAATGGTAAAATGTGATCACTGCTTATCCCACTGGAAAAGAGGCGTGATTATGTATGTACTTATGTATGTTCTATTTGTAGGTAAATCTATATACACCAAAGTACTTATGAGTTTGTTCCGCTTTACAGTGACAATGAAATTTAATACCAGTCAGGATTAATATATAAAATAAATTAAGATTTTATCCGTATTCTGAACAGTTTAAACCGGTAACTACAAGCTGTCGTTCGTCGTCCTTGACAGAGCATTACGTGCAGAGAAGCGCCAGTTAGGTAAGTCATACACAACAGATAGTAGATTGAAAATTAAAATATGAATTTCTTTCCAAAGAAATTAATCTAGCTGGGTGTGAATAATTATTTTACTATCGTATGGAAAGTCAATTGTTTTAGATCAGCATTGTGCCCTGACTTCCCAACAGTTTCACTGTCTGTTGAAACCTGAGGGTCATCATAAAACATCAAAATTTTGTGCATGAACCGTCTTTGGATATTTTTTTATAGTGCGAAAATTCCCCACGGAAACCCCGTACCGCAGTCAGTTGGGGAGGTTATGTCGGCCTCGAACCGACTAAAACGTTCGCCGTCTTTGCTCTTTAGTTGCTGGAGATGAGATAGTAGCCAACATATTATATCTCGCACCCCAGCAGACCCGGTGCCATCTCTGTCTAGATGTAGAGATTCGGGTGTAGAGACCACGGTGTCCCCATCTAGCCCTCGAACATGGGAAGACACGTTTTACGCTGCCGCCTCGGTCTGAGTCTGCTGGATGACAGGTGGCTCTACCCGTCACCCCCAAGCCCTTCATCATGGAGGACACGTATTTGGGTCTAGAGTTCGTCATATCGTTTTATTCAATTTGTCTTCGAAGTATAAATTATATATAAAACTAGTCTATACCCGCGGCTCCACCCGCGTGGCTGTCGATTATCGCGACCTAAGCAACATCTTAAATTCTATATTACGAATCATAACTCTGGTTGTACTTAACCGATTGCAATCAAACAATCGCAAAATTTTAAGTAAGACCTTCAAACAAGAAAAATCGCATCGAAATCCGTTCAGTAGTTTTTGCGTAAATCGCGGACAAACATATAAGCTTTTTAGAGATATAGAATAGTATAAATATTGCAAGATAATAAATATAAGAATATTTATTAAAAATATTCAATAAAAGTGTCAAAATGTCCGCCAAGTGTTTCAATTAAAACAACCTCCCTGTACCACCCTCCAACAACCCACTTTGGGTGTTCAGTATTCAACATTATAAATCTTTTCAATCTCTATCCGCAAGTAATTTCGAACCGATAGGTTTATTATTGCACAGGAGACATCTTTATAAATAATCACAAACCACAAACTTATTTTTCCTTCGTTGTCTTCTTTACTATCATCTTAGTGTGGTTCATAATTTGGTCTTGGCTTGTATTGTTTAATAAAATATCAAAAAGTGTAGAATTAAGTGGATCTTGGTACCTGAAGTCCGATTACTTCTTCTCCATCTTTAGATTTGAATTATAGTAACGATTGACTCACTTATTACCTTCCTAGGTACAGGTTAATAAATAAAATAAATAAATAAAAATAATTTATTTCGGACCTACTTACATCTTAAAAATATATTACCTAGTAAAAATTAGCATTTAGTATTTGTTTGTAATTTATGTCAAAATAGAGGAATGAAAGTAGGTCACACAATACCAATCTAAATTATAATGTCAAACTTGTAATTTATTTATTAGAATCAATATTAAATTTAAAAGATATGTGTCAAATCCACGAATTAGCTAATTAATAGAATAAGGTATGCAACATTAAACCTAAGATAATTATATAGTAAATTATTGCACTTGTTTATCAGTGTGTGAGACACTAAGTAGGTTCAAGGGAAACCGAACATCACCTACAAAATAAACATACAATTAAATATGTTTTGACTCTACTATGGTAGAGACGGTTTAATTTGTTAGTCCTTGCACTAGATATGAACTCGCTTCTGACCTCTGACTTATCTACCTTAGTTGTAGTTATTTTTATCCACAAGTTAATGGAGAAGAGACCGCTACAAAGTTTTATAAGCTCTACCCTCGTCTGTTGCCTACGTAGGTAAATTGTATTCACGTAATTAATAAATTATTTCACAAGTACTACAATATTAGCGTTCTACTTCAGTAAAGTATATTTACATTGTGTTAGTGTATCTACCTACACAATGTAGAGATTCAAAACCTTTGTTATCTATTACCCACATAGACCTAGGTAGGTACACAAACTTCTTAAATTTAAGTTAAGTTGTACTAAAATTCTTGCCTATCATATAGGTACCTACGTCTAACTCCTTAAGATAAGTAACTAGGTATATCTTACAAACAAACCAAACTCACTACTTACAAAAGAGACCTACGTAGGTACTACGAGTATTAACATAATATTTACAGTAAAATGTAAATTACATGTTCCTAATTAAAATAGGAAATGATAATTGTATTCTCAATTGGATATACCTAATAAGAACTTTGAAATTGATTTTCGCAAGAGGAGTACAAGAATTTCCATCTCACAATCAAAGTGCGTAAGTAAATATTGTATCAAATTTCCTTATGAATTATGATACGTAGAGTGTCTGTCGGTGCGGAGAGCGCGCGTGGCCGCGGCGGCATCTAGGCTCATATTGATTACCGGTGACATTCTTATCAATACACCCCGGCAAGCGACCGCTTCACACAACACCCAAAAGAAACAGGAACGTTTCTTCGCGCGCTTCGAACGTAGCACAACGAAAAAAGAGGCGGAGACTCCACGATTCACACGGAGACCAATAGCCTCCAGGCTGCAGCGGCGCGCGGCCAATGGCACCGCGAGGCTGGGGCGGGCGCGCGCGCGCGGCCGCGCCTTCCCACGGCACAGGCTTTTTATTTATTGTTGCGCGGAACAGCGCGCGCGACGGGCGTGTGATGCGTGCGTAGTCAGACGTCGCGAGTATGGAGTCCGCCGTGGACTCAGCGTCGACCGCGAGCGAAGTGAGCGGCTCCTCCGGGGGCTCGCCCAGGGTGAAGGCGGCGTCACCGGCGCGCGGGCTCAGCCCGCCGCACCTGTTGGCACCGAGGCTGCCGCTCCCGCCACCAGGACTCGGCCTTCTAGGCTCCCTGCAGATGATGCACCACTCACCCCTCGAGCTGATGGCGGCGGCCCATCACCATGGCCCCCCACGGTACGGAAGCCCACCCCCCATTTCCACGTCAGATCCTTCCGCCAATGAGTGCAAGCTAGTTGACTACCGCGGTCAAAAGGTCGCTGCCTTCATCATCCAGGGTGACACCATGCTCTGCCTGCCTCAGGCATTTGAACTGTTTCTCAAACACCTGGTCGGCGGACTGCACACAGTGTACACAAAGCTAAAAAGACTGGACATAGTGCCGCTCGTGTGCAATGTGGAACAAGTTCGCATCCTGCGTGGGCTTGGCGCCATCCAGCCGGGTGTCAACCGGTGCAAGCTGCTTTCCTGCAAGGATTTCGACGTGCTCTACAGGGACTGCACCACCGCAAGGTACGTTCTATACACGATCCCGATTATTATTCATTGAGTTTGTGATGCTGTACCTACTTGTGGTGTATTAGTCCACCTCGCATTAAACTAGTCCATCAATATTAAAAAGGTCGATATTGATAGAATTTTCTTTTACTGTGTCTGGCTTATGTTTTTTAGGTTTGCCTTTACGTTGTTTTTTCTAAGGATCCTATTATGTTTTTGTTACATCCATATTAGTAGGTTACGTAGATATCTATTGGTTTACCGTTGGTAACTATTATTAATAGGTGAATAAAAGTAATAGAATACATAGCTGTAGTTGTTGATTATAAACTTTGTTAGTTGTTCTGGGTTACAAATTCAAACATTAACTTTTCAGGGTGTTTATGTAGGCCTACTGAAAATGCCGAGGAAATATGTCTACTGAATGAGAGGTCCGAATTTCAAACGTATATTACGACGAAAGCAGATATGTACTAAAAAATTGTGGGATAATGTTTACCACCAATGCAGTGTCATCAAGGTCAAATAATAATTTGAGAATAAGCTGTATGTGGAGGCTGCATCTAGTGATCCGTGGGGAGCGACGCGCGTTCCATTAATTTTTCACATTTTAATACGCGCAAAATATTTTCACGGGTTTAAATATTAAAACGAGCTTCGGCCGGCGACGGAAGGGTTAAATCTCAGTAAATTAGCGGCTGTGGCTTTAATATTTAAATAGTAATTTTTACAAACGGTAAAGTTAGATTAAAAAATCTTGTTTTGTTGTGGTTGCGCGGTGCTGGCGCGGTGTCCGCGTAGGCCTATATCGGTGTTTCCCTTACTTCCCCGAATGTGTTTTTAAAAATGTAATGTGCGCGGGAAGTGTGCATCTGGGAAGCGTAAACTTTAATTTTTTCGCTCGTATTGGCGCTTTGTGCGTTGTAATATTTAATGTTTGTTTATTTATTGCTAAGCGGAAATGTTCTGTTGCCCGCTGCGTTGCCTCGGGCCTCTGAGTCACATTTTTGTTTGACATCATGAAATCATTGCAAGTCCACAGTAGATAAATCTAGTACTTGCGACTGATGAGGTCACCAATGTCTTTTAGGCATTAAATTAGGAGTTTTTTTTAAATGAGCATTAATAAAAAGTAAGTAAGAAAAAGTTTACAATAGATAGGTGTCTAAATTAAAAATGATTTAAGATTCAGAATTCAAATTTTTGCTTAAAAGGTTTTTGCTAATCAAATACGACTAATAAGAAATAGGTAAAGGTATTGTCACCAATACAATAAAATTCAAATACCGAACTACGATTTCAGAAAGTAGGTAGATAGGTAATTGGACATTTAGTATAAGTGAAAGTTTTATTTAAACCAATCTATTTGTGTTCAAAAATAAATAAACAGAAAAAATATTATAAAATACAAGTTAGCAGGCCATACCTAAATAAAAAAGTTTACCATTCACTGGCGCGACGGTCGTTCAATCATACTAAATTGTATTGACACGTTTCCACCATTACGATTTCACTAATGCATGCCATGCCACAAAGGAATCTAGTTGCTAAAAGAAATAAATATTTTTTACTCATTTGCCTTTTAAAAATAAATACAAAATAGCAGTTATCGCTACGCTTGAATCGGTACAGTAATATGATATAAATGTAGGTATGTTTTATTTAACATTTTTGAAGGTTGATAGGTACTAGTTTGTAGACTTTTTGATAAGTACCTGTAAATAGAAACAAAGGGATTTTTTAGTCTCATTATTTGTTACACCATCTAGACAAATTAAGTACTCAAGTACTTTATAAGGACGCCATCGAAACTACCTGATCAAGCCTTTGCCCTTTATTAAACAAATAGAGAAAAAAATATATCTGGGCACTAATTAATTAATTAATTACCATGTTTAGCCCCTTTGTAGGAAGTTATCAGAATTTAATAGAACATTTATTTCAAACCATCGTAATGCAGGTCACTGCATGCAGTTGGAAATGTGATATTTTTTAAAATAAAAACGGAACGCCCGCATTACAAAACGCAGTGTAAATAATAGGAGGACGTTGCTTTTCACGCTTCAATAATTGCTCGACGGCAGATAAACGAGTGCGTATCGGGTTACCGTAAGAACCAGGGTGTTCCTGACTTTACTTCTCTAACTCTTTTATCTGATTTAATGTATGTTTTGTAATACCTTTCAACGGATTTCTGTATAATATCTTACAATAATAATAATGCATGAGAGATATCTGTATAAAAGAATAATTTTGAAAAAAAATAAGTTAATAAAAATTAAGTGGTGCCTATGATTTAATTTGACTATTAATAGGATCTATATGAAATTAAAATTACAAAATAATTCATGTAGTGACACTGTTATAGCGTTTTGTGTTTCCTAATTTTATTATTCGGTATAAATCAATAGATTAGGTAACTTATAAATAAATTGTAAAGCCAAGGAACTATTTCTACTATTTTCTATAACCGATAAATTTAAAGCATAGGGTACCGTCCATTGTCTCTGCTACAAAGAGCGAGATTCAATTACGGAGGTCATCAACACGACTTTTTATGGAATTTTCAGCTTTACGACTTATTTTGATGGTCCGCCTTCAAACGGAGTGATATTTTGTAAATAAACAAAGAACTGAAATAACTATCTCATTACCTTTGTAGAGCCGGTAGGTGCGTTGGACAACTTCCGAAGCGTTTGTTGCTAGTTTAAACGTATAGGTGTATATTTACCAGTTATGAAAAAGATAAAGGTTCTCGTTTGAATTGTTTAAGTTTAATTAGGCGGCGACTAAAAAGCACCGCGAGGTAGGTAGCTGGTACACAGCGACGGACGTTTTGTAACTGATGGATGACGCTCAAAATGTTACGCGAGATGGTTTTATTTAATAAATTTACAACTTATTGAAATTAGACTGCAAACAGTTTTGTTTTACATGTGTAAGAACAACAGGCGTGAAATATGAAATAATGTGAAAATGTACTAAATTATTTCTATTTTGACGGTGAGCGGATGGAGTTCATAGTTTGTTTGCTCGGAACGTTCGTATTGTATATAGATGTAGAATAGGAACATTATTATCATGAATGGTGTGTCCGAACTCCGACTGGCGTTGGTCCAAGCACTGATTCTCATTGAAATATTAAACCAAGACACTGCAATGCAGTGTCTGAGACGCGCATGTTGCCAAATTAATTAGTTACTCAAATGCATTCTATGTTTCGGTTTCAGAATGTGCTTCAAAGTACAATTGATTTTTTTAAGTGGTTTCTTCTTCTACAGATTATACCTATTGTTGATTGATCGTGATTTCCTAACGAAAAATGATTTCCTTACATAAGGAAAATACGAAATTTAAATACAGATCAAACATTACTGCTTAATCTATACTATTTACAATTAACATACCTAGATATTGAAATAGATTTAAGTATGAGTAGGCATATTTAAGTATGGTAATGGTTTTAAATTTTTGTTTTATTTTAATTTGATTGAGAGTTAAATATGCTTAGGTACAAGAGAGTTTTTGATAGCACATAGCAATTTCAATTCAAATAGAAAGTTACTTAGAGTAAAAGTTTTTGACTTGTAAACTATTGCTACGGGTTACAAATATTAAACTATACTTGAAACTAAATGCAGTTCGGTAATAGGAATCACTCAATTTCTTTCATTTCATGTAGGCTTAATCTTTCAACACCCAGTAAAAGTAAATTTACGGCTAACACGAATCGCACATCGTATACATTTTGTAATTATTTCATTTAATAGTCATAAACGTCAATAACAATATCTGTCAGTGTTAGCAACTTTTACAACCTCGAAATTGCTTATTGGAGTAGTTGGACATTGATGATAATGTTAATACATTTTTAGATAGGTACGTCTTAAGCGCCTTGACATTAAAAAAAGTACCTACATTATATTTTTTCTTCAGCAATATTTACTAGTTTTGTATATTTTGACTAGTAGGTTTCATGTTCTACGAGTTCCACGTTAGACGGTTATATACATAAAACGTTTATAATAATAATATTATAAATAATTCGTTTGTATAAGTAATGGAATTAGTTGCTAATTAAAGTATATTTTTTTAATTTAATATACCTAATCAAGTTTTAGAAATTTGGATTTTTCGAACTATCACACTTCATCAGTCATGACACTGTGCTGATATTGACAAAAGATCTTCGGAGTACAAGTCTATTTCACCTGCAGCCGTCAGTTTTTCATGGATTGTACGTTTGTTGTCCGATGGAGAATAACTTCACAGTTTTGTACCACACTCATGAGGAAAAAGCGGATTAGTCTTTGCCATAGCATTCCACTTCATCCAGAAATTATACACTCGACTTTATAATTATATAAATGTGTAATTTAAAGAAAAATAATTGCTAGATTATACTACGATCATCATCATCCTTGCGGTAATCTCGGTTGCATCCGAAGCTCTCGCCTCAGAGTCCGGGGTCTGCTTTTCTCCAGTCTTACTCCAACGTGGAGTTCATTCGAAATGGAATCAATTCAATGTGGAATTCATCTTGTATTAGATACATCTTAACGAATAAATTTATTGGAATCAATCCAGTCCTGACAATCAATAAATAATTTTATTTCTGATCTTTATAGTGTAACAATTTAAAGAGATTGCTTAATTTCAGACTGCTACACAATATTTCAATTAAATGTAATCGATAGCAGAGCACTCATTAAAATAAAATAAGTTGGTTTCATGAAGGGATAGCCTATTGCAGTTCACTGCTGGGCACACTCATATTGCGCGCCATATCACTTGGTCTTCAGCAATGCGCTTGCTCATCAATTCTACCTTGGCTACAGTTTTCCGCTAGGTAGGTAGGTACTACATCTACGTAACAGTGATTTGAAAAAACCTAGTTTTATAATACCGTTTATTAACTTCCATTTGGGATAGAAATGGATTGCGGTCGCAGCCGTTCGTGTGCATGGTGCAAGTTCGAACCCATAACCTCATGATCACAAGTCCAAAACTTTAACAACATCGACATCACCTTCCAATATCTAAAAATAATACAAATCAATAAAAAACCGATCTACTTAAAAAGCCACTACTTTAGTCATAAAACTGACAAGAAACATTTCCATAGGAAATATATCAATCAAATAACACGAAACAATCCTTCAAATTACATTACAATCACAATTGAATGACAAATAAACTCGAGTGGCTCAAGGAAACACAATTTCCTTCGAGGCAGTAAAGCGACAAACTGTTCCACAATGGGCATATCATGGAGGCAATTTATTACGAATGATCAACAAGTAGCTGGGGAACTTCGGGCCACAGACGGAAAGCAAAGAATAAATGCGAGTGCCTCCGAATTGAAACGAACACCGATAAAGGACCCTCTGACTGTTAACGGAGTGCACGCTCGGAACGCACGCCAACACTCGAATCCTCCCGTACAATTCGAAAAACGAACGCACACAAATGACACGAGGGAATCCCTCCCGGCTAGACAGAATTATCTCGGCCTCTCTATTTCCGTTTCGCGTACTATTGAAATCGCGTCTCACTCGCTCTTTGTAGCTTCCTATATCGCTGTCTCTATCGCATTTGATTCATTCATGACTGTAGATTTGAATGGATTCAGAATATGCGTTTTCTTCCCGCTGGTCTACAATTCCAATTCATTCAGGGAAGCGCGCGGGTGACATCAGGACGTGCTATGTTAAATTTCCATCGAGCATTTTCCCGACTCTTTCAATAGTGAAACTTAGAATCTAATTTCTTCTATGTCATAATGTTTAGAGTACTTACATGTAGAAAAAATAACAAGTAGATCCATTATCCAGTATTTTCTAAGACTAGGGGTTGTATTGTGGCATCACTTCATAACGATTTTTGCTTCAAATTGTTCAGGAACTTTTGGAGCCCACAGTAAATCTTCCATGTTTTGTTATATATAATTTTTGTTACATTAAAACTTAATAAAAGTTAACGTGATGTTATGATTATGAAATAACTTGCCATTATCATTTTGATGTAGGCACTTAAAATACAAATAGATAGCAGATTTAGCTGGTACACGAACATCAATCAATTCTTGATTCTGCATTATAATATGATGAGAAAAATAAACTACTTCTATCGCTGATTGTACATATATGCTAAAAGTAATTGTTATAGACACCTAACTAAATAAAGTCGGTCAACAAAAAGTTATAATGAAATAATTAATTCGTATAATTAGAAGTCGCTTCCGTGCTAGGCAGATATTGAATGGTAGATATAAACTATTGCATGGCGTGTCGAGCAGTGCGCCAGTAGCCGTTGTAACGTCTTATAATTGCGGCTCACCATGTGTTGAGCTCTAATCATGTTTAATTATAGTCAGAAGAAGGAGTCATTGCCGTTCATCATGAGATGAACTGTTACAGACATATAAATATTGCGAGAAAATGATGGATTGAACACCGCTACAAATGGTGTATGCTAATCAACATTGCTCCATGTATATCGTAATGAGTGCGGTGCGGTGTTTATATCAGTTGAGAAAAGTATAGCACTAAGGAAAATGGTTCTTATCTATAGAAAGGCATGCAAATAATGAAAGTTGGCTTTGAGAAATAATACAGTCAGGTTAGTCTTATTATTTATTCATACTGGACGTATTTAGATAGTTCTAATTTAGTATATCTGAAATGTGTGAAATGCCTACAAAGATTTAAATGTTCACAATTATTTCTTACTTGTATTCACGCTTGAGTATATCTGCCGGAAGGAGTAGATTGAGTTCTGCTAAATAATTCGGTTCCACCGTGATAATGTCAAGTGCAAAACCAAATTATTTTTCCCGACATCGAGCGATTAGGATATAACATTTTTAATCTAAATCTCTGGGGTTCTGGTTCTGATCTAACTTATCTGTCTGTGGTAGATCTCTCAATCTTTTGCGGTGAAATTTTATCTGCTTGAAAACAGATATGACCGAATTAGTTCTTAACTAAAATTAATAGTTAATATAAAATTAATGAGATTGTTTGTTTAACATTGTATTTATCGTGTTTAGTACTCTGTAAAGGAAGAGCGGAGGCTAACACAGGCATTTGTTGCTTAAAAGACTACAAACACTACCTTTGTGATTGTATGTCATTAAAAATAAAGAATATGAAAAAAAAAATACTTTTCAATTAAAGCTTTTGTCATTGCAATCATTGCAATCATCATCTAATATTGGGAGTTGTTGAAAGTTGAAAAACGTGCATTGACTGTACTTTAAAGTAAACGGCTCTTTACGTCATGTCTGAGCTTTGAAAAATACGCTCAAGTATAAAAAAATACTTCTGACTCATCATCCCGTCAAACTCTATGATTATTTTACCAATGCACATTAACTGAGACAATAGCAGGTGGACACGTAACGGGCTGATCAGGCGTTATTGTGGGCTTGAGAGTTAAATTAAAAGTTATAACATTTATAACATAACAACATAACATAACATAAACTCACGCCTTTATCCCCGAAAGGGTAGGCAGAAGTGCTAGCACCCACATTTCGCCAGTATATGTTTAGATCCCAATGTAATAGGTGGCGAGCCTATTGCCATTAACCGGGCACTTATAAACCTGCGATAAATACACACATAACTTCGAAAAGCATCGAAAAGTCATTGGTGTGTGCCATGGTAAACCTGGGATCTAACTCGAGACCTCGTCTCAGCAGTCCATTACCCATACCACTAGGCTATCGTGGTTTATAAGATTTATTACGCCAAAAAAGGCGGTTTACGTTTGTGGTTAATAAACATCTTTAATCCGTTATGACTGTTTCACCTTTTTCAGATAAGTAACGTTTATTTCCTTGAAATTGTTTGGAAGTCAAAACATTATTTATCATTCTTGCTAAAAAATATTAACTAATGTGAATGGCTTTATTAGTAATGATCTGAAAATTCAATGTAGCGGATGGGAAATACGTTTAAGTATTGACGTGATAAGTCATCATGCGATTAGAAATGCGATGCAAAAAGCTTTCGCACAATTACACCTAGTTGATTGATACTTCGCTGAGGATTTCTTTTGTTTCTTATGATGCCATATCAATTTACTAGCTATGCTTGTTGTTGTTAATGTTCTAATTGCAATAAAAATAGTACAATGATAAATTTATTTCGTGTTCTTCAGAGTGGTACAGTGGGCTACAAAAGATAATGGACCGTTAGAAATATATTGAATGAAGTGATGCCACTACACAACTACTAGTCTAAGAAACAGTTACTGGATAATAGATCTATTTATTAATGTAATTAAGTGTATCCTACTAATTGCATGGGTTTTCTAATAAAGAAACAATACATAGATAGTTTATTTTATTAACCTATCTTTATATTGTTACTTTACTAACTTTAATAACTTTAGTATACTGCCCAAGTAATATATTTGTGCCGAGTAAAATATTTTATTATTTAATGACAATAAAATTAAAGTAGTGGTGGCCACCACGACCACCACTTCTACATTAAAAATATAAAAAAATATCCCTAAGTACCGAATATTCATAGGATAAAGTTTGTACAAGCATATAGGAAAGGTTGTAATAAAGAAACGAAATGAGATAAGGGCTACTTAAGTCAGCCACGAATGCTCGTTAAACGTTGATATACGATTCGTAATAAAACTTATAAAACATTCGCAACAATTTAAAAGGGGTATCGATAAAAAACTTAGTAGACTATCGAATACGATGGAGGTTGCCAGTTAAAATATAGTAAATTGCGTTTTACAACGTACATGTTGTTTATTTTTAATCAAATCACGCGTTAATAAATTTAACAATGTAATGCAAGTTATGCGCTCAAAGACTTTTATTAGGCTTCACAAAGTAGGAGGTAAGAAATGGCATTGAATTTGGAATTGTGTTTTCTGATTCAGAAATCAGTCAAAACTAATAATATAATTACGAAAGTGACTCTATCTGTCTGTCCATTTTTTATGCTTTGACGCCTTAACTACTTAACTGATTTCAATGAAATTTGGAATTGAGATACTCTAAACCTTGGGAAAGGATATAGGCTATGGTTGGTCACTTATAATCGACATCCACATGGTCGGAGCGGCAGACAACAGCTAGTATATATCTGCTATCTTCCCGTTATTTGATGAGAATAGTGTTTTATACCTACTGTTATATCGGCAGCTGAATTTCAAGAATTCTACATGTTTATGGGTAGGTCTGCTCAAATTTATTTATACACAATGTATTGAGCACACCTGCATATAGTAGACGTTCATATCCGGCCCATTTATGAAACAGTTGTAGGCATGGTTTGCATTTGATAAAAATTCGGATTGAGTTATTTCTGTTTCGAATGTGTTACACTACACCTTATACCTATTTATACCTTTTGATGCGGATCTAGGACCTAGGTCACGAGAGAATCGCAGCCCTGGCGCGCTCGTATTGTTTTGATATAATCTAAGCGTACTACCGTTGTACCCCGTGCTTTCTTCAAAAGACAGCCCATAAACGTGTACTGCGCGTATAGTGTTTTGAGTTCATTTGGGTCCATAAATCGTGTCTATACCTCTAACAAAATGTAATACTATCTAGTTAGTGCCACAGCACAAATAAATATTTTCATTGGTACGCTGTCATACATATTGAAGTGGCTATCCTGGTAATCCTGGTCCAAGTCAAACAGTCAGGGCTCATCGATTAAGTATATAATAATAAACTATGATTCGGGTAGGTTCAATTTACCGAAATGACGTAAGTGATAAGTACCTAATGGGAGTTTTAAATTTGACGTCTTGTAAGTCGCGTTCAATAGTCTATTCAGTATAATGTCCTCCTTATTTATGTATAATGTTATAGAGATTTCGCTGCAAAATATTATTGTGTGACTAAATCACATTTAATTCACGAAGTTGAATTTAATATTTAACTCTTTTTGCATACCTACGTTTAGGTAGATGCTATAAATTGTCATAAAATTGCAATATTAAATGTAAGGTTAAATGTTTTCCTACATTGTTACTTACATCTGAAGCTATTAAATGGCCAATAAGAATGTTATATATGGAAAATAGTGTCATTAATGGCTTGAAGCACTATTTTAAGTGTGTTTAATGTACCTACCTATGCTGCATTTCTTGTTGGATAACAAAGTAGTACTAGCGCTCGTAGTCACCCAATCGACCTGTGCAGAGACTCCGATTAAAGTAATTTACAACCCATATAAAACTGTTTCATTTTCGACGACGAACACATTTAAAAAAAATATATTGGCGGTGCACTTAAAATAACTTCGTTCCACTTTTACGACCTGAAAATTATTTTGTTGCTCTTATCTAAATTTGTTACAGAGTTTAATTGCGCTCTTCATTGTCTAAAAAAGTTCTGTTGACAATGTTGACATTCCACGTATCGATTAGTGCAATATCGAGCTCAAAATCGATAACGGTCCAGATGCACAAAAATGGGACAGAGAAATCGATTTGCCCCACATTTTGGCGGTCTAGCGGCCGCCGGCAGCGAGGGTAACGTTCGCGATAAGGGATAGTGCCCCCTCCAAGCGCGGGGATAGTCCCCCTGTCCCCCTTGATAATATTTACCGCCCCCCGGCCATACTTACGCCCCTCAGTATTTACGGGTTAGAGAAAAACAAGGGTACTCGAGCTTCGGAAGGTGCAACGTAGATTTTAATCCTTTCTGATGTTTATGATTGATGGCGGATTTCGTGATCGTTGTTGCGCTCGTGTTGATGGATTCTTTATGATTCCCGTTGCTAGCTGTGCGGCACGGCGTACAAACAGCCGCCATCGCTGTGCGACACTCTCCGCATCACTCGTGACGTGTGAGCGAATTCGCTACATAGATTAGATACGCGTATGAAATATTAAAATACTTAATCGTTAGCAATTTAAAATTAAAGGACTGCGCTGATGAGTTCATGCGACTGGTGACTTCAATCCAGTAAGTTACCGGTATCATTTTTGACACAATATCATTTTTGAATGTTAGGTTGAAAGGGCAGATCTATAAAAGTATCATTAGGCCAATCCTTGTCGGCTATGAAGGTTCGAACTATTTTTTTTTTAAATATTATTATTATTTTATTCCAAACTAATTGCGTCATGAACTAACATGGAAAAGGGATTGGCGATCGGATGAAGAAGATTAACTTTTCCACAAAACCGATCCTTTTATACCAGTTACCTTTCTCTAGATTATTACTCTACCACCTACTCTTGTCCAATAAGTAGATTCTATTTTTCTTATAAACAAATCTAATAGCATACTATCTTGAGTTGATAAAGTCCTGGCGTGATGTAAAAGAGGGTGATATGTGTGACTATCATACACCCAAGATCGTGTGACACTTCGGACGAAAAGCGAACCCTCATCCTGCTTTTGGATGCAATTAGGAAACATCTAAGTACATAATAATGATGATGATTATTAAAATCTCTATAAATAGTGGTTTTATTTCACCGTAGTATCCGTGTAATGCATTCTGAAGTTTAAGTGATCCGTTAAAAGTGGTTTCAGTTTAATGTAGTAACGGCAGTTTTTCATTTAGTTGAAAAAAAAAAAAATTAAATCATAGTTTTCTTAGGTCTTTAAATTAATTTTGGGCCACACAACACGAAAAACTATTACGATCTTCTTTAAAACTAATAACTGAGACGTACTGACTCTTAAACCACATATCTACTAAACAATAGATTAATAATAACATCTAAAGCGATGTATTCATTTTAAATAGCCGCTAGCGCCATCTGTCAATCAATAACGAATTTCAATCCTCTTAAAAAACTTAATTAGACTGCTTTCAAAGACAGAGTAACACCGATAACCAGTGAATAGAATCATCTACAACGTTGTACATGCTCCTTACAGTCATGACTTTAAAGTATAAATTTGAATGATGTAGTTCGATGAGCGGTAAAAGGTTTGTTTTGATGTAATGTGGTGACGATGGGTAAAGATGTCAGTATTGACGCGTGCGCGATAGCCCAGTGGGTACGCACCGCAAGTCACGGCCAAAATACTAATTATTATTTTGGGTACTTTAGTAAGTAGATGATCAGTTTCGTAACAAATCCTACAGGTAACTTTTTTACTTTAATAAAATTTTACTATACAATAAATTGAACTCATATGAGATGAAGTGCGAATCGGTTACCATCTAAAAGCATACCCAATTACCTTTAGACTTTATAGTACCTAGTATAGTATAGTACCTAGTAGTAGAAAATGAAAAAAATATAATTTTACTAATTCGTATTTATTGGAATTTGTTGATTATAAGAAGAATACTGATAATATTTAGCGATTTATAATCGAATTCCTTTGAAAATGTGATAATTCTTAAAACATTTTTTTATAAAATACACCATAAAGTTAACTTAGGTAAGTTAAATGAATTCTCGAAATGAATAAAATTTTATTCCTATTTAGTAAATCGAATTCAAGCATACCAATTTTCGTAACATAAAATACTGAAGTAGGAGGTTACATGGCGGAATTCGTAATATTTTTTAAATAAGATTACTAGTAAAATATGAGTACTAAATAATTTTAATGTATACATAATTGTAGAACGTACATTATGCATGGATATATTTCAAGTAAAACTTATCTACAAAATCAAACTCATGTCATAAACATATTTTTAGTAATTACGACCCACATAGACCCAGCCCAGTGAACCAAAACGTATTAATTTATTTATAAATGCGTTTTTCGGTTAGTTACACGTTTGCGACGGAGGAAATTAAGTTTGGGGAATTGAAACTAGTCATTGTTCTTTTAATTGCGGTCAATTTGTGGCGTTCTAGACGAAATGTGCCGATCATTGTGTGTCGAGGTGAGCCGTTACATCAAAGGCTTCATGCCTCCATCCAATATTGATTGTATTATTTTATTGCTGTTCGATGTCTTATACCAATACTGTGTTTTAGAATGGTAGTGTAGATATTTTAAGAAAAATAATTGGTTAAATACCATTTTTTTTTCGTAAAAGTAGTTTTACTGCTTATTTATAAAAAAATAAAATATTACTTAGATAGACAGATTAACTTTATAATGTATAATCTACACCAAAACAAAACTAAAGTATGATTATGAGCAATGACTACCAAGAAGAAATCGCGAATTGCGAAATCTTCCAGTCAACCATTGCATTACCTTTAAAATTAGCAGTCTCTTTGGCCTTATTTTAATTTTTTAAGGCACATAAATCACAGTTGATGCACGAAATCCCTAAAACTATTTTTATTGTAGAAAATAGATATAATAATAATAATCAAAAGTTTAATTTACATCCTACCATCGACTGTTTCCCATCTCTACTTACACATTTTGGAACGTGTTTTAATAATTCCATTCGTAATATCATACAGATATCAAAGAAAGGGTTGCACAGTGGGCCGACTGCGCGCTGACTCGCACAAAATGCTCTATCTGCATATGCCCTCTGATTGATGTGCCCTGTAATTATTTAGACGCGTTAATAACACCACCGACGACGGCCGCACTTTGTTTCTGACGACTTAAGACGAATGAAATGAGAAATTCTATCGGACTCTTAATAGAGCTTATTGCTTTCTGATGTTTTGTTGATTAAACGAACAGAAATTGTTATTAAGTTCTGGTGTTCTTTATTTTATTTTTAGAGCAAATTTTAATTTGCTGTTCATTCAACAATATTAAAAATATTCTCACAGTGCAAGATGACAGTGAATAAATCCGACGCGCATTAAACTAATTTAATTATACCGTACATGGGACCACACCCAAATGAAAATGATAAACACAGTGGCCACACCCGAATTGTACATTATTGTAAGAATCCGGTATCGTGGATTTATTTACATAAATGGCCTCCACATACAAATTGTCTTTATGTTTTCTGTGCGTGCGACCCCCGCTCCAACGAATCTGAATATTAACGTAAATAGTAATGGCGGGAAAAAAAGCTATTATGCAAATGAAACATTTTGTGGTAAATAGAAACCGACGTAATACGATGGCAAGAAACATTATAAATCGTTTTTTGTTAGTGGATTTATTATATATTTACGATATTACGATATTTTGCGTGACTTTATAGGAATTTGAATATTAATAATCTGATGGTACCCTTCAAATTACCTTAGTTTAGCTGGTTTCAATATTTTTTATACTTACCGTGTCAATATAACTTCATTTCGAATTATGGTGGCTGATAGAAAAGAGAGTCACTATTGTACTCGTAGAATTGTAAAATAGATGTGAAATAACGCTAAACACATTATTTTCAAAACACGCACTTAAAATAAAACTACTTAATAAGCTGTATAAATAAACAGATGTTAAAAAATCCAAATTATAAATCTCCCGTATCGCAAAATAATGGAATTGGCATATTCATTGAGATCCTAGATATGAATTCATTATGATATACATTATTACATTTAATAACAAACTGCTGTTGAGTGCTGAATGTGCTTACGTCACAACGGGAACCGAATAATAGAGTTCGCTACTAACGTTTAGCGAACCCTCGAAAATTGAAATAAAAAAGAACCATTCGAGATGTAACAGCGATATGATTTTGCACTTTTTATTTTTTTTCTGTTTTCGTGCGTGTTCAAAACACTGTTCGATGGAGTTGCGAATCGATTCGACACGTCTAAATTACGATTTGCGTAACGTTTAGCGTAAACTAAAACAAAAATATTACGGTATATGAAATGTTAAGAAAAAGCTACCCCTTTAGTGAGTTTTTCTTTATACAATATTCTATCTGGTACGGACGGTTAAAATATGAGCTAAGGCAACAAAACACTGTGTTAACATTGCATTCCCTGCCGAGTCTTTGCTCTCTATTGTGGGAAATCCTCCAATAAAAATCACTACGTCAGATTTGCATCACAATATAAATCTTTGTTAAAGAAATCGAGATAAAAAATAAGTAGGCATATATATTATACTATAAGTATATACAGACATTAAAAACACAAAGTTGTACTATTTTCGACAATGGTTCAAATGTACCATACGTACACTATCAATAATTTAAATCATCACTGATTAGGTATAATGTAATCAAATATAATATTACAATGCCATTTTGAGATAAAAATGTCAAAAACTGTTATTTATCCGTGATGGCAATATTTTTTTAGAGAGAGCTGACCTAAAACAGTCTTATAATTTTTTAAATATCTAACATGATAGCTATTCCATATCTTTCATGTTCTGATAAAAAGCCCCTGTTGTTGTCAGACTAACGTAATTATGAACGAGATTGTTGCGAAGTGACTTGTAATACGACCCTTTATGTTATAGGTTTTAATTTAACACAATATTATTATGTCTATGTAAATTAAATTTAACTTGCCACCAAATTCTAGATGAACATATTTAAATAATAGTGTTTGACCAGTGGGCGAAATTCGAATCAAAGTTAAAGAAAGTTTAAGACATATGAATGGTGGGGGCAAAGTGTTTTTAATTTTGTTTGCGATAACATTAAAAACTGTCAAAAAAGCTGTCAAATCGAAAAAAAAGGTACTGATTTTATTGATTTTTACATGAAAATAAATAAGTATAAATATAAATCTACTACTACATACTTCGTACCTGAAACTTTCAAAATACTTTTAAAATAATAATAAATTGTGAATAGAATATAGCTTCATTTTTGTCCAAAAGGTATTGAACAAAAACACTTTCAAATCAATTTTATAACGAAACGTCTTTATGAGGAATTCGGTAGAGCAAAAGAACTTCAAATATTCGGACATTCGGACCCGCCAGAGGGCCCATTCGTAAGAATGTGATTAATTAAACAAATCTACAGAACCGGAAAGAAATTCGCCAACCCTTGGCTCTCATTTTTTATAACAGACATACCTCATTTTGTTCCCCAGCTGTAATTGACTCGTTGTTAATTTCATTTTAATTTTCTGCTGCGAGGAATTTTTCTCTGATTTTCAATTAGCAAGTCATTTTGGACTCTGTTCTCATTGTTATAGTTATTTATGTGCCTTTTAAAAAAGTAAATTTATCTTAGTCTGATTATATAAGGCATCTAAGGGTTGCCACTATTGTCTAAAACATTTACGTAAAAGTTATTTAGATATTACTAACCACCTACTGCCACCTACGTAGTATAAAAAAAAAACTAACAATCTTGACTCTGTCAAGGTAACCTTATATATTGAACTGTATATTTTGTATAATAGTATACCTATTATGATACCAGCTATATTACAGTGTCTTATTCAGTATTATTGTAAGATAAAAGTAAATTATTTATCTATTAAACCTGATCATACCTACTTTATATTTCATCCACGTACGTCTAATCATTTTACAGTGAGAGATTTATTGGGTCACACTTTTACAAACTTTCCTATTTATTATTAATATTATTTTACTTCATCAATGTCGTATATGAATTACATGAAAATTGAATACTGAAGTAGTCAACAAACATTCAAAAGTTATCAACTAAGTAACGATAACTTAAATCTTAACATGGAATTCGCAAGCCGCCAGTTGTCGACAAATAAGCCACTCAAACCTACAACATGTCATTACAGTTACAAGAAAACAAGTGTGCATACAATTCTCACTGTTTTTTTTAATTACCTTGTTTGTGTGGCGTAATTACTTGTTTCATATGGAAATCAATGACCGCAAAGAATAGAAGCATATCTTGATCATAATCTAACGTAGACATGCTAGAAATGGCTCCAAATCATAACACGGCGAACGCAATATTCGCTTCTCATATTTCCAATTAAAATTCCTATACATATGCATTGTTGCGAATCAGATATCTCTATTGTCCACTGAATAGTTTTGTATTATCGCACACATATGACTGTATTATGCGATTCTAGCGATTGATCGTCGAGTGCATGTAAACATGTTTACTAGACTTACTGGAAGTGTAACTAGCATAGATGTAGGTACGTTTGATGAGGTGTTATATAATATAGGTACTTAGTATGAAATGATGTAAAAACAGATGTTTTTAATTACTACGTTATGTGGCTTCACTCATACTCTTTCTTAACGCCAATTCAGTTCAAATACGTATCACCTAATACAGTAGATATTTCTAATAAATCTCGAAACTACAACCTTTCATTTCAAAGTGAGCATCCCCATACAAGGTCTTGGTCACACTTAAAAATCTGTTGTATGTTTTTTTAAATATTCCAAGACAATCTACACAACGCCACCTAGACCCATTTTAAGCATAGCTTAACTAGCTATGTGTTATAGGTACTAGAATGGGGATAAACATTCTTAGATATTGTTTTTTTGTAAATATATACATCCCAGATCAATGTAAATATTCGTATACTTACATGTACACAAATTTTAGTACTGAGCGTGCATCGATCCCGCGCCTCCTGCGTAGGAGTCGCGTTCACTACCGCAACCGCCACGCCACAGAGGTCGTCAGATTAGTTTTGATCGCAAATGATTGTGTACAACTGGAGACACGATCAAAAGTTACGATAAACCAGTATTCACTCGGGTAGAGCCACGGGCATTAGTTAGTTTTTCATCAAATATAATTTTTCAAAATATAAGATCGGTAAAATTATTAGTGGCTTAAAAATATACCATATTAATGTTTCTTTAAACAGGACAAATCAAAGCCTACCAAATCCCACACAAAAGAATCATTTAATCTGCTTAATTCACAAGAAATTTTATACCTTGTAATACCAGGATTACACAAACCTGTTGGAGTTACAGTGCAAACAAAAAGCATATTAGTTACGTTCTTGTCCTCTTTTAAAATTACAAGACTTGTAATGAGGTACACTTGATAGTTCAGAGCAAACAAGATTACTAATACATCCTGCTATCCCGGTGGCCTAATCCGTGCCGAGAGCCTTATCAGTTATAGGGAAAAATTTATGAATAGGCTCATAGTAATGTTATAGTAATCATTGTTTATCAGAACCAAAGATGCCGCCTAGTGCTCTATGTTGATATCATTAATTTTGTGCTCAAGTAATCTATTCAATTTATAACTTTGTAAATTTTATAAGTAGTTAGAAGTGTTAGAAACACTTCCTTTCGTGTTGGTTCTTCTTGAACGTTGTGAAAGCTTTTATAACTAGAATGCTGTGTTATAACGTTAGACTTAGATGAGACCAAAACGCTATTAGTGCAGCAATAGTAAGAGTTCAAGTAGTGACCGGTTCGACGCTTGGGTAAAATACACCGTGTATTTTTTCGTTAAACATTTTCAAGGAAAATACGTGTAAACCAATAGTCGTCAGTGCTTGACTAAGTCATAGGGCACATATACTGTTAAATGGGGATAAAAACAGCTTACACTTATATAAGTCAACGTCAGTATTTATTTATCTACAAGAGACATTTAGAATACAGAAACCTATATTTTAATAACTGAATGATTTTTCTATGAGAATGAAATTGACTGATCAGGTACCTACAACATTCAAATAGTCCAGGGTAAGGGATCCAGTTTTACTATCTCTCATTCGAAATGTAAATTTAAAACTGTATACACTACTTATCTACTCACAATGCAATGTAATAAAATGCTCAAGACAAATGTCTTCATTCATGATTTCACAGATAACTATTACACAATGGAATCCAATTAGAACCTTTTCACAATAATCGTAGCTTCTTTAATACTCGTGTGTTGTATCACACTACAATTTCAAGATAAATGTCTTACTACTGTACTTTGTATCCCTGTCTCTTTTTAACATCTTAGTTTTTTCGAACCTCTTTTTCGGTGTTACAACGGAAGCGAGACTCATCGTTCGTGGTAGAGTTGTCGTGAAGTACACATGTTATGAATGCGACAAGGGTGTTTAGATGCGTACTAAGTTGTTTGTACAAGAAATAGTTTGATACGGTAATACAACTTCCGTAAGTCGAGATGATACTGTGGGGGAGTCGGGTTGTCTGCCATGAATGCAGTTTACGTCGTAAATGTACTTGAGTGACATGTACTTGTATCTAGTTCAATGACATTTATCTAGTTGTAAAGGTAGATGCGTTGTTACATTTTCATGAATATAACTCTTGATACCCTAGCTGTCTATTTAATATGAATATGAATGTTGTTGGCAAGTCTCAATATTCCCAACAGTCTCAATATTCAGTTACGGGTATATGACTGTCCCCATCTTACTTTTCCATCTTAATACCTCATCGAGAGAGACCTCGTTCATCAATGAATACTGTATGCTGACTTGCAGGTGAGGTTGGCCCTATAGATCTGTCGTCACATGTTTAAAAATATAATAAGTTCAACGTACCAGTTCTGCGCTAATGTGGTAACCAGGTAGGAAATGCAATTAGCTAGTATTCATCCGCGATGCCTTCGAGTCGCTCAGCCGTGTAACTCCTTATCTCTGTTGCATGTTTTTTCAATATGCAATCCAAGACAATCGCCGTGGCTATCTGACAATCAGAATTCTCAGGTATTTTTTCATTCCCCGACATTTCTAATTATTTTACACTTTCGTAAGCGATCATCGAACGGTTCTTCGCGGCAATTGGAATGTTAATTGACTACACAATGTCTTTGAATTAGATGATCTTAGATCAATTGGAATTTATTCTCATTAGTTACATGTATAGGTGAGCTAATACGAGGTTGACATAATTATGTATTAAGTTTTTAATTAATTAACATAATGTAATCAAATGTGAATGTAAGGACAGCAACAAGGTAGAAAATCCCCTACAAAACATTCAAGAAGAAATAGAACAAATAGAACCTTTTTTATATCACTTAGATGGCAGACAAGTACACGGCCAACCTGATGGAAGGTAGTCACAGTGATCTCTGGACGTTTGCAAACCCTGGCCTATATATCATGCAAAAAAAAACAATACATTCATTCTCAAAACGAATCATATTAAGTTGTAGAAATATATGTATACCTTAAACCGATGTAGATGGAAAGAGAAGGACCATTATTGTAAAAGCCTTTTACTAAAATAATAAGGTGTGTTTCCTTCCCTGGTAGTGTTTTGATGTCTTAATGATATTGTCCGAATGATGTATGCACTCCGGAAGCACGACTGGCGTCGGGAACCACCGCTTCTAACAAATAGAACAATTTCCAACAATTTGTACGTTTCACGAACTGACGTTATGTGTGTATTTTGCTGTCGACGTCGTGTTGCTATTATTAAGTAATTTTTGAAAATGTTTCATATATAAATATCATTTTTGAAACACAGTTGTTTATTTTAGTTATTAAATTTTTGATTATTTTAGTTATTAAATTTTTATATTTATGTTAATTGGGATTACCAGTTCAGTATTAAAATAGTCCAGCCATATATAGAGACAATTTCTAGATAGTCGCCTGCAAAAAATCAGAAATTCAAAATGTAGTTATTATGTTCAACTGTTGCTCCGAAAATACTCAATAGATTTGCTATTAATTGGCTAGTATTTCAAGACAGACATGAAATAAAAGAGAGAAAATTTCTGAGTGCTCAATACAGTATAAAATATATTATGAAAAAATATAATAAGTGATAAAAATACTAATTCAAATACTACTAGTGCCATCTATTAATGGAAAGCTGCAACTATATTTAACATGGCCGTAGTCTGATTACAGTTTTTAAAATTTTATACGAGTATCTTGTTGTTATGTACTGTTGCATACTAAATGTAGTTCATTGATCTGATAAAAGATTCTTAGATTAGTAACCTACATTTAGTATGCACAATCTTGTATCTAGTAGGCATAGAAGACCATATTAGATAAAAGACAAGGGTGTATTTACTTGAAATAATATGTTAAGATCGACATGCATTCGCAATTAATCTGCATCAGTAACATCTTTATGTAAGACGTATGAAGCTTTAATGCCTGTATAGAAATCAGTTCAGAAAGTTAGTCAGGTACATATCTAGGTACTCTTATTATTTCAATATATGATTGATTAGAATAATATTGTAGGTATACATACATTCACAATTATTTCAATGACTTTGAAGGGGACCTGATCTATGAGCATCGTGAAGCACTCAATACATACCTAATTCTTTGATATTAAATTTTAAAATTATTTATAATAATAAAATGATTTTTAATATATTAATATCACAGCATCATTAATGGTCTTCTCATTTTCCGTTTCTGCTTTTTTATAAGTATTATTATTTAGGTACAATTCTATAAAGTCATATAGGTAATATAAGTCTAAAATACTCATTTCACTTGTTAACTTGCTTGAAGTATTAAAACAACGTAATTGCTAAAATTGTTTTGAAAGTGGATTGTTTGGGCAACTTGTTATATACTGAGGTGGTTTGCGTGATACAGCAAACTTAGTATGAAGAAAAATTGTAGTCAGTTGATCTAACAACGTAATTCTCCTTTATGGGGCCATGTTATATCAGCTTAGATATATGCGATGGTTTCAAATTTACCACCTCTCTCTACAATATTTACGTGAATCATTATTTATCATAATAATTCACGTGAACGTTATATCAAAGCGAATAATTTTAGATGTTGTGTTCTAAAGCCGGACTAGTCTCATCCTTAAATAAAGCAGTCTAGATATTGTGTGAAGCTACAATTCAAGAAATGTACTAGTATACTTATAAAACGGTTGCTAAACGAATTTGAACTATTTGGATTAAGATAATAAAATATTAGGTTCGATGTAAGTGAAGTAAGGAACTTTGTAAGTGAAAGATTAAGTTTGTTTTATTGTAGGCACTATGAATCGTGACCACACAGTTGGTGCCTTGGGCCAATCGCTTCTGTTGCCTTTTATTCCCTTTGATATTAGAATAAAAAGTATTATAATATATTGTAAATGTAAAGTATAATTATTGAAATTTATTGACCTAACTTTTAGAACGTAGGCTTTCACCAATTTCGGCACTATAATATCAGCAAAAATATAATAAAAATAAGAGAAAAATAAATAAAAAAGGAAAAAATTGAATGGAAGAAACAATTGGAGCAACGGTTTTCTAAAATTTGATAATAATGAATCAGTCACTTCGTTAAAGGCTATAATAAAAAGTATATCGACATTAACACTACCCAATATTAAGTGATATCCACCAATATTCTCTATTTATTTAAAAAATGGAAATATAACTATGAACTAGTTAAGAAAAGTATATTATACGGAAGCTATATGATCGATTTTCCGTAACTCTTCACATACCTTCGCGCAAGCTAAGGTTATCTCTCAAAATAATTTTAACGCCGGCATTTCTAAATTACTAAGTACATTATTTGATTTATACTTGACTTATTTTGGATGATCAGATCACAGGGCCATCATCATTATTATATAATGCGAGAATGATCTTATGAGAATATATTTGGACAACATGGGGTGTATTACTTATTACTTTTCAGATTTGCTTTCATATACTTGTTAGTGAATAACTTACGACCACGGAGGACCGAACTATATAGATGACGGAGATGTAACAGTTAGATTTCTCTATACAAAAATGCGTGGCCAGTTGCGGGTGTGAAGGGAGACGCGCGGGGACATGTAATCACACCCCTCCACCCGCGTGTTTGTACCCCTCTGTTTAAACCCCTCCTACTTCCAAGAAATCCATCTACCAGAACATAGCGAAACTGGAAACAAACGTGACATGCAATTTTCATTGTAGTTTGACTACTGGCCACTAAGCGCTACAAAGAATTCTAGAACTATCTATGTTATGAATGTTTATTTCCTTAAACTTATCTCGGAGGAAGATTCTTGGGCCCAAATTATAAATTACTCGCTCAGCCCATTTTTGAAGAATAAATATTGCATTTAGAAGTAAATATAGAAGTGGTCTCGCTATAATAATAAATAACACTTATTTTAAATAGGGGTATTGTTTTTGAAAATTGGAACATCTGTTGGTATAAGGGCAAATCATTTAGTTTCTCTACATGGTTTAGTCATAGCCCGGTAGATGGCCTAGTTAACTTTATTTAAAATTTCAGTTAAATTAACTATTTATAAATAAAACGACATTTTTGAAATCATTAATGAACTAAGACAAAATGATTGTGGTGAAAATTTCACAGTATGCATTGAGTATTATTACAACTACGATACCTACATGAAAGACAAGATTACTTACATCTATTCTCCACTAGATGGTTCTATTAGGGTATTTTTTTTATAAAAATTAAAATATAAATCCAGGAGACTTACAGATGAAATGCTACACCATCAGTATGTTTAGACAGTTTTCCTGTACAATTTTTACACCCTGACACCACACACTTCATGACAGAACACGATGAAAACTATTTTATTCTGCAATTTTTTTAAGAAAAATGACATCCGTACCCAATGCCGTGACACGAGAACTGATGAGTGACGTCAGAGCCTAAACTTCGTCCCTTTCTAACATTACACCGCCCGTTCGACTTGACTGAAATCTTATGACTCAATTGCCTTTGCAACAACTCCGCTTACTTCAATTCTCCATGCTTACGACTGTCTTGCGATGTGCCTTGGTGCGATGTTCCCTACGTGCAGGGATGCGTTGCGAGTTTTTATATACTCAATTAGGTCCCTCTATGACCGCAGTAGGGCAATTGGATCGGTTTGCGGTAAAGGGCGTTCATAACTCAAGGCTATAGTACCTAACCGTGCAAGTGCGAAATTACTGCTGATAACTGCCGATAACTATCATAGTTAATTTATTTATTAGCCATACATTCTTAATTGATAAATTAAGTGAGCTTTGCTACCCTTAGATACATATATTAAATTATAGATTGTAAAAAGAAATGTTGCTTCGAAAGAAATCGCTCAATAACGCTTATAGGTAATGATGTTAATCTACTAGTTAGACCGTGAAAATTGAATTTAGTTTTTATTTTATTTAAAGTACATCCAAATGGGTCCAATACTTTTTGTATGACACTCGAGTCAATAAATCAAATAAAATGTTTTTGTATTTCTATATAAGATACAAAAACACAAATAAATTGTATTTGCTTGATAACTCGAGTATTAATACGTACTTAATTAGAACATATATTATATTGATTTATCAAATAAAATGTATTTGTATTTCTATATAAGCTACAAAAACACAAATAAATTGTATTGGCTTGATAACTCGAGTATTAATACGTACTTAATTAGAACATATATTATATTGATTTTAGCTTCGGTGCAATCACAATGCTATGGCATGAATGATTAAATTTCTAATTTGCAGTTAGAAGTCATTATTGAACTGGAATATTATGAACTTGACTATATTGTTAGACTTGAAAATGAATGAATAATGATGATGATTGCTTTAATAATGTTTATTATCATTGTAAAAAGTAGTATAAATATTTTATTTTATTAGACTTCATATGTAGTAAATAATTGTATCAATTAGTACAAATACCTAACTGAATCCGGTTAGCATTGTCATATTAGTAGTACCTAATAAAAATACTAAAATAACATACTACAGTAGTACTAACCCTTATAATTATAAAACATGTGCTGGGATATTTATTTCAATGCTACGCTAATAAATGTATCTATACACGCTAACAATTTAATAAGGTTACGATAGCCATTGATCTCTTACATGTATAGTTATAAAAGTAACACTCGTTGACAAGAGGGCCTGTCTGCAATGGATAGGTAGCACAAGGTCGCCAAATGTCAGTAACCTTTCAACGACAGGTGTAAAAGACGATTATACCTACATGTAGAGAAAAACTATAGCCTAGAAATATTATTAAATGTAACCTTTGTGTAGCCCGCTGCTAGAATTGGTACCTTATGTTATTGAATATGAGAGCGGAAGGGTAGGCATGAGGCCCCACCAAGACCGGTAGGTCTTCGGTAGTGTGATAACCAGGATTCGAACCTGGGATCTCGCGATCGTAAAGCCGACTCCTTATTCACTAAGCTACTGACAAGCTATCTTTAGAATGAATTGTATAGTTTTTTATACAACTCATTAGGAATCATTGTTTAGATTACTCGAACAAATTTGAAGACCACGTCGGGTATTTTCATATTCTTTTACATTAGTCTTGTAGAAAACTTTTAGCTTTAAAATCCGTATTAGTAACATTATCATCTACTTCATATTTTTATTTACGGTCCATTGTGATAAAATACGCGACAAGGAAATTTTATTGGGGAGTTTCTTTCCTAAATTCGTTCATTTTAAATTGAACCAGCTTAAGTAAAAACAATTTATTATGAGTGTTTTAATACAGTAAGAACACAACATTTCGATTAATCACTTACTTAGGGAAAAAAGTTATACTTTTAATTAGCGTTGGACGAGCATTTTAATCTTGGCTCACGGGATTACAAGTACTGAACAAGGACTTAAACGATTCAGAAGTAATAATTCTTCAGAGTGTTATAAATAACAAAAATAAAAATGCTGTCGTACAGAAACTTGGAAGGGTTAAAAAATTATAGGACGGCATTCTACTTCAAGCTATAAAACAATGCAGCAATGTAATCCTAAATAATATATTATTAAAGAAATATGTTCGGGATTAAGCGTAAAAGTATTGTCTTACATCGAAAGCTGTGTAGTTAATTAGTTAATTCGAATGTAGACTTAGGAATATCCCGTATCTCCTTTATTTTTTTTCTAAAATAGACGTTATATTAAGTATTTTATAGTTTATTATACCCACGATAACGATTCTTAACAGCGATACTACGTCATAGACCTACAAAATTGAAAATTTACGCATTAGTTAACATGCAAAACTATATGATTTTTTATCAATTTTAAATAGTACCTGTTATATTTTTTACTGAAACATAGCTTCAAATCTCGCAACTATATGCAACTGTCAGTGTGCTAGCAGCTTTAAGGGTAAACAGATCCCCGTTTAAGTAAGAAGTAATGCACTAATTGGCCGGTTTCTTCAGCAGAATCGTGGCTGAAGGGAAATTAATGCCCTCAGGAAGATAAACGTGCAATTATTTTTCCCTAAAATATTTGTTACGGTCGTGTCAAAAATTTGTTTAGCTACGGAGACCAGGTGGAGCAAAGTAGTTGATAGCATTTTTGGTTCACATAACTTTATTACCTTTTCACAAATAACGAAATTATTTTTTAAAATATGCTCACGCCCGTAATTCACAAAGGGGTAGGCAGAGGTGTATCTAACACCCACATTTCGCCAACCATGACTTTCGGTCCCATGTAATAGTGGGCAAGCGTATTGCCACCAATCGGGCACTTTGTTAAAAAATAGGTATGCTGAAAAACAAATTCCTAACAGAAAGTCTTGCAGCTAAATAGATTAGGATTTTTTGTCCCGATTCCTTGCTATGTGGTGTAAATCGCAAGGAAGTAAATTACGTGCTTAACCGCACAAGCACTACCAATTAACGTCTTGGAGAGTATGAGACGGAAATAATGAAATAAACTAACTAAGTAATTGCTGTATATTGAATCAGTGATTTTAATAAGATGTACTTAGGTTATAATTGTTCACCTTAATAAATATTAATAGTCCTAAATATCAAATACGGATGATACTTGTAATATTTTGAGAAGAGGAAGCTTTATATTTACTTAAACAAATTGATTCGAAAGTGGGGTGGAAGCTCCCAAATAATTATTTTTGTGATTTAATTGAGAGTTATAAAATTTCGAGTTCCTTAAGCAGATCATTGCTTAAGTACTAAGGTACGAGTAGATATTTAAAGATATATATTAATCCGTTACTAATTCTGTGTGTTTATTATTTTGTACTACGACATTAAACTAAAACTGAATTTCATATGATTTTATTATCAGCAGCGCAATACAATGCATAGCCTTGCAAAAACGATTACCTATAAATACTTATATAAAACTTATTGTTTCTTTTTGTACCTACTTTTGTTGTGTTTCAAATAAGAAACAGGTATAAAAAATATAAAAATGTTACCAGTTTAAAAAACCAGGTTACTTAATATAAATAATTAGGATAGTGTATTGTATTTAATTTTGCATTTATGATGAAAAAAATATTATTTTAAATTCGTAGTTTGCCCTCGACTGTATTTGATAAATATGTAATTTAGGATTGATATTAAGGAGAGTTTATTTACTGTCGGTAAGAACGTTATTTATATTTTATATTGGTATTTAAAATGTACTCGAATTACAAATATTTTGAAGTGTATTAAACTTACTTTATCATAGCAACTGGAGACGACATACAACTTTTTGATCAATTTCTCAACACGAACTATTGCTATAGAATCACGAATTAACTTGGTAAATTGGAGACGTTAAACGATCTAGTAGACCCCTACATCCCGGCACATCACTATCAATTGAATCTGTAGCCTAGAACGTATCAATCTAATTCTATAACCTGTCAAATATAATTTATAGTCTGTGACTCATTAGATTCGATCATCGTTCACCTCCACGTAGGAGGGATATATGAAACTGGCTTAAAATAACGCAATGACTTTTAGAATTGTTTAGAAAAAAATATGGGATGGTTTCTGGGTGAAGTGGGATTGAATTTAGAATTTGGGAATTAGGTAGGATCTATAGTAAAACCAATGATGTTGTGAAATGACGAAATTAGTAACTAAAGGTTTTTTTAGGTAAAGTTGTAACTGTCAAATGGATAATGTTCACGATTTAACATTATTGAAGGGAAAGTGACCTTCTTCAGATCACGAAAATTTGTTTATACACTAAATTGCATTTAACTGAGCAAAGAAGATGGGCGTAATAGGACATTACGATACAAGATATCTTTTTTTTACTTACTAAAGGCTAAAATTTTGTATTTATATGCTCACTTTCTTGAAATCGATTTTATACTGTCGGTAGATGGCTCCAAAGTCACCCCCGTGTTCGAAGTGAATGGTAATTTGGAATGGTCAAGTGGTCAGGCATTCTCCCAGTACAAGACTGGTCGCGGGTTCGAGTCCCATCTAGACTTTCACTTATACCAATTTTAAATCGATCTCTATTTTTTTTCTAGTCATTGCATTTTTGCTAACAGTACTAAACATAAACTCTTCTTTGTGCATTGTTACACAGAAGCAGACAATAAACAGTGCAGACATGTACTTTTTCTTTCTCTCCTAATAAAATACAGAAGGAATAGACTCAACACAAGTAGTTTGATTTATGGCCGCAACGCAAATCAACCGAGCTACAAATCTTCTGGATACTTACATCACTAATAAATTAATATGGAAGTTGTTTCTGGACGCTACATCAAAAGAAATGGTCTGAAATGTTTGTGGTCAATTTATTTACTAGTGATTCGTTACGGTTTGGGCGGATACTTGACTCGATGATAAATTGTATACAGTCGCTCATTTTCTTAAATTTTTGCCAAGACCATCACTCAATATAGAACTCTGCATACATTGCAATACGATTCAAAATTGTATTTTTTTTGTAAAAGATGTTTAATCGACATTTTGTGCAAGGATGTAGTTACATTTTGAACTTTAAGGAAAGGTCAGTAAAAATCATTTTGTATTATCTGATATCTATTTCTCGGCAGTGGTATTCAAAATGACACTTGGAATTGACAAATGATTACCAGTCACAGTTCAACAGTTAATTTGTATGTAAATATTATTATATTTTGTTCATTATCTGTTTTTATTTTAATTCCTTTTTTAACCACGTGTAGTTTGTTATATATATTTTTTGAATATTAATAAAACATACCTAATAGTAATTTGAAAGGGACAAAATTTAATGCAGTTAACAATAACAAACATTGAATAGAAAGGAAAATAAACGGTAAATTGCACTCATTTACTGGGTCGCGACGATCAATCATGGCGGCTAAGTCATCAGCCGGTTCAAATGTCAAATGAACCTAGGGTGGCAATAAAAAAGAAAAACTGTGTTGCCATTATTAAAAAAGTGACTGTGACTTTATTTCCATTGTCGATTGCCGATTCGGGATTATTAACTGACTTGCATATTTTTTGTGTTCTAATATTGATAGATTGGTTTTTTCGAGTAGGTGACTTTTGATTTTGTTGCGTGTATGCGTCGGTACGCTGTGACTACCACCGATTACAATATCTACGAGAAAAGTATTTGTGTCAAAATAGCATAAAGCGATAGTCATCGGTGGCCGTTCACACGCGAAGTAAAATGTATTGTCTGAACCGCTTCTCTACACCACTTTATTCAAAAAGTACTCTTTTTATTGTTGAATACATTTGTTCTGAATAAAGAAGTTTATTTTTAGAACTTTGACGTTTTCATTACTACACTAATAAAATCGAATCGTTTAATAAACTTTGCTCCAATACGTTGTTATGAATAGTTCACTACGCTTAAGTACCGGCTAATATCACGTGCAATATGCCCTTGTTGTAATCAAATGATGTTAAGGGAATTGGATTCAATTTTACGGAATTGATTTCCTTTAATTTAACGATTCCGTTTGCGTGATTTCGGCCGGTAATAATCTAATAAATTTGTCCATCGGGAGGGGTCTGTGTATTGTAATGACTCAATATTAATCTATTTTTATTGGCTAGTTGGTTGGTTGGACATATATGTATTTAATTGATTAATATAATTTCATGACTTAATACAATTATATTTTATATCATAGTTATATTGAGTCAGTTTTCATTATCTATTTACTGACGGTACTGAAATAGTATCTAAAAAAAAAAAAAATTACTGCTAGTTTTCAATTTATGGATCTGCAGTATATTTTGGATAGTTAACTTTTTTGTAGACATGAAAATAAAAATGGAACATATCGTTGCAGTTGGTTTGTAACTGATGTACGAATGCAAACACGAGAGAGATCGCGTGCAAGCGCACAATAACATCGGAACCGCGGAGTCAAGCCGCTCGATGCTACCCCATATTTTAACAACTGTCCTAATACATCTTGCAATGTTGTTTTTAACTGTTTTTGCCACATTATTATTTATTCTTTTTAGTTTATTTGTTTTAAATTTTGGTAGCACATTCAAAGTATTGTATTAGTTAACCCTTGTCATAAAATGTGAGCTGTGGACATTTTGACAATTTTGACGTAAAATTGTTCTTGATCTATCAAAGTAAATTTCTACGTTTCCTACATTAAACATCCTTGCATGTAAATTTATCTGTGTCAATAGAAAGTCAAAATTTTGAAATGTACTATTTTCAACGAATTGGATCGATTTTTTTCTTCATTTCAGGTGCCTGTCAATGAAAGCGCCAGACAGGTATGTCGCTATCTCACTCGCACCCCGCGTTCGGTTTCGTTCGGCCGGGTTCGGTTGCGTTCGGCAACGTTCGAACGTGCTCGGTCGCTGGCCGGTTGCTCGCGCGCCAAGGGGGTAGCCTGGAAGACCACACGTTACACCCGCAACGCAGGACTTTCAAAGACAGTATTATATTTCCAACAAAATTGCTTATTGGTGTGTTTTATTTTCATTGTTTTATTATTTTTATTGTGTTTCGCAATTTCCACCTCAGAACAGGTAGGTCCCATTTCATTGTCATAGGAATTTGAAGTTAAACAGTGATTTTCTTAACTGCTTGATTGGTCCGTGAAACAGTCCTTATTCATTCGATTGCATAATGTCTCAATGGTGTGATTATATTTTTACTGTATCTAAATGTAATTGGAATATTTGTGGGTGTAATGTTAGTTGTCGTTGTTTTGGTTCCAGGTTACACCCTAGCTATTGATTAATACTGACAATCACAGATAAATTTACATTGTAATGGATCGTGTAGTAATATTGAATGCGTTAGTTGTTTATGTTTAGTTTTATAAGCATGATTGTGTATGTGATTTTTGTTTCATTTTGTACCATATAAGGCATCCTTGGAGTCTATTCAGTAAGTATTCGATATTGTTTATTTAAAGTGCTATTTCCTAAAGTGAACAGAATTATTACCATAAGTCATCATTCATTATTATTTTAATAGTTACTGTAACGTTAAAATTTACTAATAATTTGATGGGAAAAACATTAAGTACGTACTCAACATAAGTTCAATAAAGATCCCAAAACACAATAAATAAATTTCAACATACGAGTTCACGCATGACCGCTGACAAGCTAGGAGTGCGGTCCAATGACAAATGCGTGATCATCATCGTCAAATCGTAAAGGATTTAACGCCTCTGTTGGCACACTTCTTTTGTTAGTTCCATAAAGCCGGCCATTAAAATGTTTGATAAAACGTTGGTTGTATAAAAAGAGACTGTTGGGCTACTGTAGACTCCCCACTGCGAGGCCTCAATGAGGACCGATGCCATGCCGCGGTACATACAATGAGAACACAAAGGCGCTGAATGTTCTGATCTCCCGTTTTGGTTGATCATTGCTTGTTAAACTTACATTTATATGATCTGTTATTGAAATATAGACGCAAAGAGAGGTAAGAGTAGAAGTTTTATTATTTCCAATATCGATAAGTTTCTAGCTAGGAGCCGATTTCATGTTTATTAATATTGCAGTAGGTAGTTTACTTAAATTAATTACTGATAAGATATGCGCCATTATGATCTGTGTCTATAACATAGTTACTTTTATGAATACTTCTACATGATCAGGACTTTTATGAAACTTCTTTTCAAAATAAATGTAAAATAAAGGAGTACGATTGTAATATATTGGTACGTTACGAATATTTTCATAGTATAATTGGTTTACATATAGGTAGAAACTAATATCACTTATAGAAAACTTATATGATGGTGTAGAACCCAAAATACATAATTGGAGCTACAAATATCTTAGTATCGGCACAGGTATCGGTTTTATCTAATGGAATTTAAATCTCCTCTTATGATGAATGCGTCCTGAGACTCATGAGTAATCATATTAAAATAATCCTGAGAGCATTAAGATTAAAATACATATATTCTTTGAAAGACGTTTTCGATTTATCACAAATTTAAAAGGGTTGATACATTATTAGATTTTTATTTAACTGATTGAAAGGTAAGTACTTAGAACCCAATTGATAAACATGTTAAACTTTTTAAGCATTTGATCCCCCTTGATGGAACGTAGTTACCCTGGCTTGACTACGAAGCTAGCACTAAAGGTGCATGAAGGATACAAGATAACGAAATAAAGGAAACAAGAAGTAAAATTAGGTCTATGGTGCTCACAAAAGTGTACAACTACTTATTTGAAACCATTAACTGTGGAGTTAGTGATTTTAGGAAAAGCTTGATTTCACAAATCACTTCATCAATCAACAAATTAAATTCCCTCACCTCTGTAGAAGTTAATAAACCTTAAATTCTAGTATTAAATTGGTAACTACGAATAAAATATCATAACAAAGGAATATATAGTCAAAATTATAAGTTTTAAATAGATTGTCAAATTTCAATTAGATACTATAATACGAGCTATATCGTCATACACTTGGTAAATTGAAACGTCACAAGGGAGGACCGTCCAACAAAATACGTGAAAACGACAAAACAATAAACCTGAACGCTTCAAAACAAAACACAGGGCAATCACAACAAAGGATCCGTTTACATTCTAACGCCTTTTAAACTAACAAAGGCGGAATTCAAATAAACACTAAATCGTTACCCCTTTGACCGTCGGTGGCCAATTTTCACTTCGGAAAACGGAATAGAAATGATTTTGTAAAGGGTCCTTTTCTGACGCACTGAATCGCTACGTTTACGATGTGATGGCTTATTTTCAAAATGTATAGATTTGCTTTTTGGCAAATTAAATAAGACTTTGAAGCTATTATACACAATATATATATTGGCAAATAAGCTAATAGATTCCTTAATAATTGTAAGTCCTTACTTTATATTTATAAATACTCATAGTTGAATTTAAAAGGATATAAAAATTATGCCGGCTAAAAAGTCAGTCAGTTCCCACGGCAGGGGTTTTCAGATGTAATTTGTTTAGTCATAGTTTTCTCCAGTCAAGTTAATCAAATATAATTGTGAAATCTGATACATTTTAATAGATTATTTCAATAAGAGTTATATAAAATCTAATTTTCTATAAATTCTATAGTATTTGTCAAGTGACGTAAACTTTAAGGCGAAAATAATATGTGAGAATCAGAAGAATATTTGGAATTAAAGCTAGCATAAAATATTCGAAGCGTGACGAAATAATATCGAACGATGTCAAGATAAGACCCGACAGTCTAGTGTTCGCTTTGATGTAAGGAGGTGTCGGACTGTGCCGTTTGATGACGTGTGCCTTTGTGTGCAAATTATGCCCTTTAGTTCATTGGTAGGTATACAATAAATGTGCCTACAGGAAATTTAAGAATGAAGTACGTCTGTTCATTAGATTAACGAGCAAAAACTAATTTTGAATTCACAAACATTGGTTTGGAGTATATAATTTGAAGGAAAAAAGTTATAAAACATTTCTGCGAGTACGAGAAATCCAATAAATTAATAATTCCTAATATAGGCACTACAGAAATAGTCCAAAATTATGGATTACTGTTGTCATAGTATACAGAACACTTTCCAACTAAAATAAAATTAGGTAGTCAAATGTTAAACGTCATCTTTCAAATCAATATCCTTAGATTTATATATATTTGTCACAAGACCAATAAAATAGTGAATACAGAATCCACCAATCGGCTAGTCGCTATCACTAGAGACGGAGGTGTGGTCACATCTCGATATCAATCGGTCGTAATCTTACAGCGGCGCGCCCCCGTGCACTGACGCCGCCGATTTGAACAATAGGTATTGTTTTAATACCTCGTCTAACATCTCATTCTTTTTGTACATTTATAAATTTACGCTTAACATAACTGCAAATTTTGTAGAGACAAAAAGTTTAATTTTATTGAACTAGCAGTTAAGTTTCTTTACACGCAAAGGGTTAAGGCTCAAAGTAACACATGGTTGCAAAAGGTTCAAATCTCATAAGATTAAAAATAAGAGATCTGTGGAATTAAAAAGTAAGTAGCTAAGTAGTAACTGGTAAGACAATAACGCTAATAATTGAATGGTACTCTGTCATTTGGATATCGCCTAAAAGTTTAAATGTGGAATGTCACGCTGTTGTCCTTGATTATTTCAGTGTGTACGTAATTCGACACACTGTACTACCTACTGTAATACTATTGGTCAGAGTAATAATAAAGTACTATTCTATTGTTGATTTATTACAGTCACAGTAGTACCATAATTGAAGGTTTTACTTATAACTTTGGTATTGCCAACAGTGTGCTGTTTTTCTTGTAAGTTATTTGAGACTAGTTGTGATTATACATAAATAACATCAATCAATTAGCCTATAGCAATCCACTGCTGGACATAAACCTGTCCAAATGTTGGGAGTCTTACTTATTCCTTGCTGGCCAGACGGGTTGGTGTAGGGTTTTAAACTTTGAAATATATCAATTTGCGTATCTACTATGAAAATTAATATTTTTTTTGCATTATATGTGTTTTAAATTGGTAACTTATTGCGTACATGTTCATGACGGTATAGTACGTGTAATCGGACCAGGGTAGGTGGAGCTGGAATTGGGTTATACAATTAATATACACGACATTTTTCCTTGGTATGACGGACCGGGTTAATAAACTTAAACATCAATTACTGACAATGACGTCATGATAAAAGAATGATGTCAGTGCGTATTTTATCGCTAAAACTCTGCGCGCAGAATACATTATAACATAGGTATCAGCATCTGGTTCATACGTTGCTAGCAATAAAAAATTGGCAAGAGTTTTTTTTTATTTTTATTATAAAATAAAATTTGCATAAGAGTCGGTTCAATAGTAAAAATTGATAATATCCGATTTTTTTTAATTAAAAGTAATTTCCCAAAGACACAGTGTGCAATGATTTCAGAAGGAAAACTGGTGAAGCCACTGAACCATTCTACCAGTGTGCTGTTTAAATAATGTTACTTCAAGTGTTCAAACAACGCTAAATGCTATTGCTTAAAACAAATACACTTAGTTAATATCAAACGGTTGAATATAGTACCCCCGCAACATCTAAAGAACATTGCAAGTCCACAAAGGTGTTAACATGTTCACCATGTGAAAATACATCTGTTTAATGAGCCCGATTGCCAATTATGTCATGAATGGCCGGTGCGTTGCTCTGGCCAGTAACCGCACTCACCCACTTGCGCGCAGAGGCGTGATGAGAAACGGAACGTGAACTTTCCCTCTCATCACAATACCCCAACAACTCGTATTACGTAACACTCCACATCCCTGTCCCTCTTCAGGCACCACTTCAAATGAGAGTGAGGGCTTACGCCTTATCTATCCGTATAAACGCTTTTCGGATGAATCCACAAGTAGTATTCTGAATACTGTAATTTAAGAAATACCAAGAATTTAGTCACGTAAAGAATTAAAAGAGAAAGCGATGGATTAGTAACCAAGCCCAAAATTACTGTTGCAAAAATAAACGTTAAATATTTGCAGTGCATATTTCAAAGCGTCTAAGACAAATGAATCTATAAAATTAATTGGACAAGTAATCGAAAACTCAGAAAGAATTTCTTCATCTCTGGTATAGGGGAACTGGAAACAAATGAGGGGCGGACATTGAATAATTCGATTTCCTTATTTGCAGCAATCAATATCTTATAAGGAAACTTGATATTGAAATGAGAAGACATTTGGATGTATACATTGTGAATTAAAAAGAGAAACAGTTGCCATATGCGGTTTATATTGCATTCTACATATTAGCACTCGAAGTAATGTACAATGTAATCGAAAACAGCTTAGGGAAATAAGTACACGTTAAATTTAATTTTACTTTAAAAAAATGTACGAGTAAAATTGAATTCAATGTTATCTTGAAACCGTTATAGGGTAGTAATTATATACTAAATTAAGAAAGGAAACGTGATGCGCACAACGGTTGCAGACGGCATATTAGTCGATATAATTGCATTTGCTACCGAGATCGCTGACATTTCCTACTAAATGTACCTATATCACTCACTAATATAGACAATTGAGTTATTAACACAAACCACCCTCCGAAATAACTTACCACTGATGGAAATATTCCCTCCAGGGTTCACTTCTTAGTGACTTCTAAATCAGTTTTCAAATAAGTATTGGGCTGTATTTATGTCAGTATAATAAAAAGTTACAGAGTTTATGTAAATCTAATAAATATAGAGTAAAGTAGCTGATTAATTAGGAAAGATACTCCGGGTAAAAATAAGCTCATATTAAATTTTGTAATACTGACGGGTACTTATTTAATTCCGGATATAAAATTTCTGTGATTGAGTCCCACCGGGTGGAGCGAGGGGCGTGAATTCCAACAAAATTAGCACCAGGGGTCGAAATAAAAAAAGCGAAGGAAAAATTTAATGAACAGGAAAATGCTCCTTTTTGCAGCTATTCCATCTATTTATCTACATTGGGATGCCCATTACCTTGCTAAGAGAAAAGTTTACATTTTTAATTTAATGATTCCACTTTGTGGAAGTTGGGCGGGTTTCGGCGAGATCTTAATTTGGGGATTTCTGAGGCGTCTCGTTTTGTAAATATTATTCCTTTAATAAGACCTCACGTCGAGGGGGTGCCTGCTGAACTCCGTGATTACGACTCTCTTTGCGAACTTCATTTTGGACCTCGTCATTTTGATTGGCGCTAATGAAATTTTTCCTACTCGGCATGCCATTTTCTTGTTCTTGACAGAACAATTTCCAAGGGACTCGAATCACTTCTGTTGCGTCACCAACACACCCTCTAAACATTTAAGGAAGGTAATTTGACGACATCTAAAACATTATTGTTGTCATCTTCATTTATGTTTTTCACTTTGCTAATGTAATTTTTTACTTATCTCTTGTACGGAGTGGAGTGCGTGTCCCCATCTGTAACAAAATTTCTAAATCGTGAAGTCCCAGCTGCGTTTGTGTAGGCGATGACGTTTCGCTTTTAGCGGTGTTTTAAAATTGAATATTTGATGCCTTATTCCCTTCTGACGAATCCGCGGTGGGTGGAAAGTACTGAATTCCGTGGTAGATAATTTTTTCAATGTCTCTGTTAACGACCGCACACATTACACTTAATCCCTCTGTACCACTTGTTGTTCATTTATTTTTCAACAATTTATATCATGCCTTGGCAGGCACTCTATTTTTTAAAGTGAATAATATAACTTGGTGGAAAGCATTAAGAAGAGTGTAGTTACTTGCAACATTTCTCATTTTCTTGTATAGATTTATGCATAAGATGATGCCGTTTTCCATGTAGGGTGAATGAAACTATCGATAACATATTAAGCTTTAGTACTTTATTCATGGATTCCTTATACCTGTTTGGTATTTCACTACTCCTTACAACAGTCTATGCCTTAAGTCAATGTTTAAAAGGCTGTACTTGTTATATTAGAAGCTGTCTGTTATTTAAGTAATTCCTTCTTCACTTATTCAGGAATACTCTGTGATTACACTAATCAACGATACTCACTGACTGTTGAGCTAACGGTTAGAGTTTATTCTCACGGAGGCGAGGAGCCCTGCTATATTATGATAACCGATAGCGATCTTAAGATATGTCTGGAAAAACAAAGCAATATTGCAAACGTGTGTACAGCTATACTACACCAATACAGCTATATTCTCATGATTAATGATCAATGATATAATATAACATAGAAGGTATGTATGGTTAGGATAGCAGTTGTGAGTAATTCTAATTCCAGTATATCTAATTTCTGCTTGTAAATATGATATGCAATTATTATTTCATATTAATCCAAGATTTATTAGATATGTTGTTATTATCAATTCATGATATAAAACAGTTTTCCCTTTTGCTATCTGAAAACATGTCAGTACAACACTCCAATGTTCCCATAAACACAAATGGTTACAGCTTAGTTCCTTTCTAATTACGTAGATAAGCAACTTCAATAACGGTTGGTTTATCACAATCATATGTTTGGAATCTAATTGGAATTTCGCATGTTGATATGCTCAACTCTTTATTGGTCGATATTATGTTTACTTTCAGATATTGATGATTGTATTTCATATATATCGGTTTCATTAGTGATAATGATAACAACACCCTTATGCGCCACAGTTTACACAAATAGTAGAAATGTAAACGAGTTTATAGCTTGTTAATTTTTTCTGCAGATAAATAGTTAGATTTTAGTGTAAAATCACCATTTCGTATATAAATTTCAGTTATAATAAGTTTATGCCTAACATGTTTAAAAATGAGTAATATATAAAAATTGATAATAAAAAGCGAATTAATTAGTAACATTATAATCGATGACTAAAAGGTTGCGGCAAAATAGGTACTAAGCACCTGTCAAATATAGATGAACTTGTTTGAACAAATTAATATCCTGACGTGGGTGCGTTCCAATTTGTCATAACTATGAACATATTAATATTAATACATCAGCATGCTGAATTTGCATTTAAATGTTTTTGATAAAAATATTATTTAGAAAATTGCAGTTATTTTAATAGTAATTATAGTTAGCGTTTTATATTCAGAATTAGATAGGGGTCGGTTTTTTACGAAAACATCTGTTGTGTGTAGCATATGAGTTTTTTTTTATTTTAAAAGGAGACATGATGGATCAGTTTCAACACGTATTCGTCGGTGCCTTTGTTGTTTGGTTTATAGCTTTGTAATGTGTTTCTTTGTTTGTTCAGAATGTGCTACAGTTACTTCCAAAGGTTGTGTAAAGAGCGAGCAATGTATAAACTGTAATTAGACTAGAACTTTTGATCAAATTATGAATTAAGATTATTACTGATGAATGATGAATGGATCTCTACCGAAATACTTTTTGCTCTAAAGCTTGTATAATAAATGCTTGAAAATGTATAGCACAAAAGATATTGTATAACGAAATTCAATTACAATCGGATTAGTAGACAACACAAAGTGTCACTACAAATGCGACGCGGTACAATGGAATGCAAAAAAAATGGTGCGCCTTAACGAAAAACTGGTGTAGATAAGTGTAGGAGTGTCTCAAGAGCATCCTTTAAAAACCACCGTTGCGTGTTTTTAAAATAGGATTTAGTGCAGATTGCCGGTGTCGGCTAAAGTTGCATAATCTTATCGTTGAACTAAAAAACCTCGGGTTGTCTCCAAGCTTTCAAATGATATCGCAAGACCACGTGAGATAGTTTTTTTTAGAACATCATTTTTTGCTCTTCTTGTATCTGTCTTGTATGCATCACTGTGTCAACTCCGAGCGACCTCTACGTTTACAGATCTGAAATGGAATCGCGCAAATGAATGGCACCAATGCTCGCTTTGAATGCTGTACGTAGAAGCAGTAAAGCAATTCGTAAAGCAAATATGAACATGGAGCTGATCTTGGGATGTCGACGAGATATGTTTAATATTTTGAATATATTATGATTTGAAGAGACTTCTATATAGCGACAAATAATTAATAAAGACTGCAGCTGTGGGAGCTCCTACATAGGCCAGACCAAACGGACTGTGTCAAGCCGGATTAAGGAGCATATCAGGGCGGTCAAAAACAACGAGCCACAGAAATCGGCTATCGCACAACATCTATTGGAGGAAGGGACGAATCACTGGATTGAGTTGCATAACCCACAGATTCTGTCGACTGAACGCCACTATATACCCAGAATGGTGAAGGAAGCTATTGAAATAAAAAAGCACAAAAACTTCAACCGGGAAGATGGTTTTCAACTGGCGAGTGTCTGGCACCCGGTGATTCGTAAGTTCACAAAACCCAAACAAACGCCATCTCCAAAACCCGTGCGAGCCGATACAGTGAGTGTTGTGTGTCGTGATCGAGTGCAATGCGAGAACGCGGACAGTGGTAGTGGCGACGCGCGTAGTAAACGAGTAAGAAAGAGGGTAGACCGATACGGTTGGCCTCAATAACATCTAGCTCGGCGGTCATCAGTACACCGTGATCATGGCGCTTGCAACAGCGCCGAAATATCGGTTACGCGAAGAAATCAACAAACATGGTAAATATCCCGATCGATTTAATAGTGAATTCGTAAATGACCATGTCAATCTAAAATCATACAATTAATAAATCAATACTAACTTAATTATGTCAAGAATACCTATTTATAGATGTCGGCATATAAAATTAAACAAAATGTTTATGACCAGCTCATTATCAAAAGTGAAGAAAAAAGATTCGGTAAAGAGATAAGTTATTCATATTTTAACATTCAAAATAATTTGCAATCAGTAGGTAAGTAGGTAGGTACTCTTTATAATAAATTCTAAATATTATCATTAATAAAATAAAATAATTAATAATGCTATTAAAAAGGCACAACTAGGCACGTAATAATTTATCATGTGGTACACCATTCGAATAATACTCATACTTGATAGGTATGTACAATACCCAACGCTCAAGACTGTTGCGGTACCTACAGTCGGTGAGAAAAGTTTCGGTGGCAATTAGAGTATGTTGAATAAATCACGTGATCCCGGTCCGGGCCGTACAACGCTGAGTTATCACGAACGCGAAACGAATGCGAATGTTTATTTTCAAACTACTCTAGCAGGGTACTGAGTTGCGTGGTATCTGTAGAAATTAAGCAATTATACGAAAAATAAATGATAGCGGTTAAATGTTTTAACATTCTATTTTTATTGAGTTTGAAAATCTTAAATATGTCAAGATGTATGTGTAAAAATATTATTTTGAATATATACTAAGATGCTTATTGATGAATAAGAGTATGACATCATCAATGATGAAGGGTGCGCATATGAATGGTCAATTTAACATAAAACGCTGCAAAAATTTGTAGAAACGAAAAACAAGACATTAACCTAAAAGGATGTTTTATTTAAGTATAATAAAAAAAATTAAAAAATTCGTTTATCTCAGATCCCAAATACCCAATAATAACACGTTCCGGGACACTCGGCTTTTGGCAAAGATTTAAATATGACACCATAAATTCTCATACATTTTATCATACCGTCTATAAACGTACTACCATATTACGTATTCTTGTAAATTTTGAAACAACAATACCGGCCATAGACGGTAACGCCTGAGGGAGGAACGTCATACTATTACTAACAATGGCAATGTAATATGACAGTGCGGCTACAGACGGTACCGTCTATAGGCGGTCTGTCTTTTTACATATATATGAAAAGGCTTATTATAACGGACCGTCTACAGGCGCTAGCGCCTGTAGACGGTATGTCATAATTAAGTTTGGTTTTATGTATCCTAAGGCAATAACGGCGTTAGGCGGAACCGCCTTTAGACGTATTGTCATTCCACATAGGCCGGTTGATAACCTTATTGACAATACGGAAATAGGCTTACCGCCTAGAGGAGGTTTGTCATGATATAGGTATTTCTGAAATTGTTATATGACACTGACGTTATAGCCATAATGTACCTACTTAAGTTTTCTTATAATACCACCTACACTAAACGGGTAAGAAAATAATAAACACAGCTAAATCAATCTTTTGTTTTAATCATCTTTAACAGTAGTCTTTACTTTTCTTTCATTTAGATCCTTTAACTTATTTTAAATTGAATAACATTTTTTTTAAAAGGTAAAGTTATTTAACTTTTACCTTATAAAAAATACATGAAATAAAGTAAATTCCGAACTTACATTAATTTATAGAAACGAATCAGTCTTATGTTTTAATCATATTTGACAGTAATTAGTCTTTAGTTTTCTTTAAAGATCCGCTAACTTAAAATAACTTTTCGTTAAAAAACAAAATGTAGAAAATAAAGTAAATTCAAAACTTAAAATCGGATAATTGAGGTTAAAAAATTATTGCCGATCAGAATTAGAAATATTATGACAGGTTTCAAAGCATTCTGGACAAAGTGGAAGAGATTTGGGGCACCCGCTGCATCGGTAGCTTGTCTCTCTTCTCCATTTTGGTTCCTGACTAAGGCAAACTCTACAGTTTAGAAAAGAATACTTCTTTTTGGATTTTTTTTTATGGCACGTCAATTTGACTTTACCTCGCCTGATGTTAAGCTGAAGGCAAAGTCTCATGAAAGAGGGTCACCATTGCAAACATGTTCAGTGCTACAATGGTGGCTCAGCTTGACGGCCTCATCAGATGCTTTTTCACGCCCCGCTTAAAGGACCCGGGTCTGTAGGAAGAAAGAAACACGTGCGCCGGCAAGGAATTCCTGGACTTAATGGTGCGGCAGAGAAAAGACTCACCGAAACGCTTGGTTCTTGATGGAATATTCTGTACCGTATGCGAGTGACATCTAAGCCCTGCACGTGTTGTCCTGTGTAGGAAAGGGGAGGGTGGGATTAATTAGAAGAGCTCATCAGAACATTCACCATGGTAGAGACGGTAAAATACTGCCAGGGCTCGAGGGTATTTGTGACCTCAGGACTCACAACCCAATAATGCGGACCGCACGTCGCTTCAACCTGTCGAGAGCATCTAATAAGTACTTTGCGGAGCCATCCCAGAGATGCGAGCAGTATTCCACGCAGGAGCGAATTTGTGTCTTATAAAGAAGACACCGCTGCTCCGGCGTGAAAAAACGTCTTACCCTGTTCAGAACTCCGAGTTTACGCGAAGCTGTTTTGATGATGCTCTCGATATAGTTCTTGGTGTTCAGTTTGCAGCGCATGTCCATACCGAGTATATTGAGGTTATCCTGTAATGGCAGTGGTGTGCTCTGAAGAGTGGGAGGAGGAAAGAAAGGAAATGGCTTTGCTGTAAACGCGCATGCCTGCGTCTTCTTGGCATTGAACTCGACCAGGTTCTCAGATCCCCATTGGGAAATGTGATTGAGGATCCGGTCAAACCCAGTGATCAGAAGTCGCCTTTTTTCCGCTATATCAGATTGCTTATCCGTGGTAACTCCCGTGTACAGTGCTATCGTCTGCATAGCAGTGGATGTTGCCGGTGGACAGCATGTCATTGATATGCAGAAGAAAGGCGCTGTAATGCGAATTGGCCAATGACCACCGTCCATTGTCGACGTCGAGGTGCTTTGTTCAGGTTCAAGAGCTCTTGGTGGATACCTCTTCCATATGTCAACAGAGACAAGTTCTTTCCCAACAACATCATCACTAAGTTTCATTAAACTTCACTACTGTCGTCATCACCATCTGGGATATAATTTGTATCGGAGCCGTGCTCACCATTTACATCACTGTAAGGGTCGTGGTGGCTTTCGTTCAAGTCGTCTTCGACAGCAAATAGTTTAGACGCCATCTGTAAAACAATATCATGCAAGTATCCACTATAGAATCAGTTAATTCGAAGCAAAAATGTTAGGTAAATAGCATTTGAACAGTATGTTTATGTTTAGTAATTTATTACTTATACGACGGAAAAACAGTACTAATGTATAATACTATACACATATTATTCGAATTAAGTTAGGTTAATAAGTAAAATAAGCTTTATTTACCTTTTTTTTGCTGCCAAAAATGTCAAACCAAACCCAGCGAAGCAACGACCTCCCGGCGTCGCACACGCTGTGACACTTAATTATGAACGCGTTGTATCTTGTACGGTAGGTCTACGGCTGTCGACGGTGTGTACATATTGTTTTGGTACATGAGCTCTTGTATGAGTGTGTTGAAAAAGAACTCGACAAGAGTTTACTGTGTCACATACGAACGATCGAAGTCGCGTGATGTGACACTAAACCACGTGCTTCCTAGATATGTTATGGGAAAGCTACGACTATCGACGGTTTGCCAAATATAATGAAATGAAGTTCACCGCCCTTAGCCGTACTGTCACGTAGCGAGATACCGAGGTAGCGTCGACAAGCGGTCTGTCCCGGAATGTGATAATATATGAGTACATACATACAATAATATTACCCTACGTTATATTGTGTGCAAAGCTCAATATTAGGATTACAATTTTTTTTTGATAAAGTTTATTGATTTAATCGGAAAGTGGTTGCATAGACCATGCGGATATACCATGCAGCATGTTATGCAGCATTGTCCTTCTGAAAAAATTGTATCGGATAGGCATGTCACTAATTTTAGTAATTACGTTGATTTTTGGTCAGAATGAGTGACATGCTCTGTGACCCGAAAATTATCGGTCTATCCGGTAAAACGGTGTACAATATAGAGAGATTTGATATAACAGACATTGTGTAGGGTCTGTCTCTTTGATTCATAGTATGTCTTCAATACAGTGGTGCAAGGCAATTTCAAAAGGCAAAAACCAATTAGAAACGAATACTTGGTTAGCAAAGATTTTTTAATACTTCCCTGCTTTCCTTTAAACAAACAAAATAAGATATCTACATTTATAGTGGTTACAACGAGGCGAAAGCATATTGCAATGAAGTATAAAAAAAGAAACAAGCTGAAGTTTTGATTGATCACCGACTCGAAACTGTTTTTTGTGTCAAATTAAAAACACGAAGTGGGCATGCGTTGGATTAAAGAGGAATTTCACTCCGCCAATAAGTAGAAAGATCCCAGCCTTTGTTGTTAAAAACAAATTCTGAAATTAATTTATTTTTGTAAGACACGTTTTTGGACATCGATTTCGTATTACAAAAATTAATGGATATTTCCGTTTCGATCGATTCTGATGATGAGCTTTTCAATCTACTAATCAACAGACAGATGCATAAAGATATTAATGTACTGGCATAACACAGCTTTAAACATGAGTGTGTAGAAATAAACATCAACAGAGAAACCACAAATGTACCGCAAACGAGTAATTAAGGCATCTATAATATATTAACATTATGCATACCAAATTCATGGGAGACTTAGTCAAAATGTTAACAGGAATGGTTGGGGAGAGATGTGTAACACCCAATACCGCAAAGGTAAAGCGTAATAATAAGAGCTATTTGGAGCTTTATGAACGATCAAAATTGCAAGAGCACGTGTATAAAATACACTTTGCAAAGTAGATTTAAATTTTAATACAAAGCTTTCAGGCGAGGGTCGTAAGTAATGTCTTGGCGTTAGAAAAGTGTGGAGGTGCTGCTGTGCCCATTTTTCAGGACTGTTTTACCTGTCATAATTTGTTTCAACAACGATAGAAAAAGTCACAGAAAGATTAAATACTACAAGATATATATGTAAAAAACCTGTACCGTACAGTAGCTTCAAGGTACTTGTTTTTCACATTTAGTTTATATATTTCAAACTTTTGATATTTAAGAAGTTAGATATATTATAATCACATTTGACTACACAACGTTTACTCATGAAGGAGATGTGTGCGGTGTGTGATGCCACATGACGAGGGGCTCGTTACCCTGAGGTACATCATTGCTTGGCGGTGGAGTATCCACGCTAAGTGGTCGTGGCCTGTGTCTCAGGTGTCGACTGCGGCCGATTTCACAAGACAATGCTTAATAATTTCATTTCGCCATTACGGCGGCCATCTTTGCGAGTCGCACAGTTAGAGGGCATCGGCGCACCCCTCCACGGCAATTTGCATTGTAACTCGGACCACGTAGAAGGCTCTAACTGCCATACCACCACCTCCTAACTCTTGAATATATAATTTTGTTGCTTTTATTAACAGCAACTTTGCGTGGGAATTGACGATAGCCTTCCGCCGCGACTGTTTATTGTGGACGATAACTTGCTAGATTTATTTTATACAACATTCTAAGCTAAGACATCCGTTCCTAGGGGTTAGTCCGTCGGTCTGTGGCTACGCGTTCGACGAACGACTTTATACGGCCAATAAAAAGGGTCGATGCATGAGGCCATTAAAATATTTGTTGGCTTTATTTGACAGGCAGCTTGTTGAAATATTTATTGAACCTTGTAATAACATTGTTGCAAATTGGAACCTCAATTATAATTATGTTATAATAGTTGTACGTTTTAAGATGGTAAACATAATAATAAAGTTGTGAGCTCGACTGTATCAGAAATTGAATAATTTCAAATATCGAATGCAGTAGAAACGAAAAGTTGCGAGGTAAACAAATGACGGTGGTGTAATAGATGTAACAATAATTGCTTTTCCGACTCGGGACTTAATGTAAAAGTTTGGTTACAGACTTAAAAAGTTTGTTTTCGTGCCTATAAATTAATGTGTTTGCATGTCTCTGTTGGCCTTTAAAATAATTTAGAAAGTTTTGATGTGCTTGAGAAATTTCTGTCTTTGGTTTCTTTACTAATTTAAGTACGAGTTGGTACATTCTCTCTATTATTCCTTTTCTTCTTATATAAACGTGGGATTTAGCTAGTATTTATAAAATATGTAACCTATATATGTGTGTGGTGGTAATAACCTATAATAAGCCTATGTGATTTCCAGAGAATAATATAATTTCACTTTCGGTACCCAACTTCAGCCAGACCAGATGTTTGAGTTTGAAAATATATTGGCATAAGAAAACTCACGCGCTTTTTAACAATTCTAACGATAGCAATAGCAAAATATCACTAATTTCCATAGAAAGGAATACCACATCGCAACCCTTTAGCGCAAGCAAAAAGACTTCTTACTCAAGAAGATATGATTTCGTATGTGCAAATGCGAAGAACAAACCTTGACAAGTGTTTCACCTCTACACGGGGCATCTTCACGAGAGGGTTGATATCGTTAGGATTGTTAAACTGTTGTTGAGTGGTGGTTCACCTCCCTCTCCCAATTTATTTTCTTGTAATAGATTTCCACCATGTACCTAACGCTTACTGCAATATCTTAATGTTTTAGCATGATGGAATAACAAACATCGTCACAAAACTTTCACATTAATAATATTAGCAGGATTGTGGTACTTTCACCTATAAACAATTAGTGGGGCCACTAATAAATAATCACAATACTATAATCCATTGAGCTTCGTTTTAACATTGTTTAGAGTGCTATTTGTAGGGCCCGTAGTAACAGCGAATACCGAAATATCGGTCCTCGGTGCGGAATAAATTGTGCTTCTAATTCTAATGGCGACTTTTAGGGGAACCCATAATTCCATTTCGTGTTTTCAACTCTTTAGGGGGTCGAAATATAGACATTAATGGCTTGAGAAAGGTTTCTTACGAGGAAAACTTTTAGAAGCATTGTTTCTTTGCTTTCAACTGACGTAAACGGTTTTCTATTTGAAAATTAATATTTATGTTTTTTTTTTTCTTAACTTTGATAATAGTCAATATTCATACATCTTCACATACGTTCACATTATCTGTAAGTTTCAAAACAATAAGTAAAAGGATCAATATGCCTAAACCGCGAGAAAAATGAGGTCTTCGCGCGCATGAATTATTTTAATATAATCTATAATTGGTAAATTTGAGCTCATCCACCATAGTTGCACCCCGGTCTAGGCAATCCAAAAACGTATTTTGGCTCCATAACTCGTGACTAAACATATAACATCGTACCTATCTGTAATGGTGAGCACTTTTCTTGAAATTCTGCCTTCGACTTGACTGTAATAGCTCAGTCGAATTGACGTGTCTTGCATAAAAAAATATTTTTACCGAAAAATCAGAATCAATTTGTACTTTTTATGGTTATTTCATTACAAGCATTTAAACCTCTTTAGTAATCTTTTATGAGCTAAAAAATGTACACTAACCGTAGCGTCAGTGAGGCGATCATTGGAATGTGACCACAGAGAATTGAATAAAACGGACATTTCTTCACAAAAATGTGTTTTAAACTTGACAATTCCGAGACGTGACTAATCGCTTAGTGACACAGTCCAAACCATAGTCGATTCCACAGCTATGGGAAAGTGTTGAAAAAGGTGCTACTGTTTAGTTATATAATGGTCTTAAATAATTCATATTGATTTTCTATAACTAATTGCACCTGGTTTAGAAATTGCAAGCGCTCCGCTCAATATAGTTTTAATATCGGATCAATCGCGGGTTTGCTTGTTATTGCTGCTTATGAAAATGCATTTTTTTTATAACCAGCAATACCCAAATTATATTTTGAAAAAAGAGCTTCCAAGAAAAAAAAACTGATTTGAAAATAGGTTTTTTCTGCTTACTCCTTGAAATGTCTTCATTAAAAGTTTGTACTGAATGTCTGTAGTCTATACCAGCCAGTGTGACAGATGCGTGGAACGTTTCACCAGCTAAGACAGGTGCCATCAATCCAAACAGCTACTGAATCGATTCAGGCGCTCTGATGAATTATCGAATCTATTAACTCGCGAGATTACTGGATTCCATAGAGAGCTCTTGGTTTACAAACGTCTAGACAGATCGGGTTCAAAATTTACATGAATTATATTAGGTATTATGAGAGGATCGTTTTGTAAGAATAATGAAAAAAGTACAAAATCATGGGTTTACTGAACGCGTCTATTCCATATTTGTATACTTCAAAATATGAAACCATCTTGTACGAAAACTAATCATACATCCTAATAATATTAACTTCACAAAAAAGTTTACAGTTGTAAATATAACAATAATACTTTTTATTAACATTGTTCGATTAAATATAATCGTGGCAACTCTACAGTTTGTTAGCTCTATAGACGGCAGCATGGAGCAGACGATTTGTACTAATTATAACGCGCGAACGGCGCGCGACGCGATTAGCTTTCCACTACGAGTACGATACGAAACCGCTGTGAGACACTTCAGCGTCCTACCTCCATGATAGATTTACCTCGTAGTATTTACAGAGAAAGTTTAATTTAATTTATAATAAGTCTTTCTATGCTTTACAGTTGTATCAGTAGGAGTAAGACTCTAGCTAATGTAGAGCCGAATATCATATTTGCCACAGAGTCTTGCGAGTGTCAGACTAGTCTTGTAAGGGTCAATATTCCAGCAGAGAACTAATCTCGTGTCAGAGATGGTGTTTTCTAGGAGGATATTCTGACCAACTGAGGTACTTGGACTCGTCATAGATAGCGGAAAGTCTCGTCTCAGTGTGTTTTAAAAGGCGGCTCGAAATTGTGACTATTGTGAGTCTTTTGACTATGAAATTGATAGTTTCGTAATTTTCCGTGTCAAAAGACTTATGAAATATAGTATAATTAATATAATATACCTAAATGATATAATATAATGTTGGAAATCTGATTTACGTCGATGAAAAATGTCATATTGAATTGTTTGGACAAAAACTGAATAAACAGCAAGTAAGAAAAATAGTGTGAAGTAGCACTAATAATGTGTTATGTACACGTGCACGATTTGGAGTACGCGTAACCTAACACGTGATAGAACAAAAGCTGATGACAACGAACAAGTGTCAATATCCTTGATGAAGCAAAGGGAGTATAAGATGCCCGTATGTCGTCGGCTTGCACTTCATTCATTCATCGAACATAATGGCACTTTACGTAGTGTGTGGGAATGTGGTCTTTGGAGTACCGGATAATATCTCATTGCCAACACAGCCGTCAACGGGTCGTTAACTTATTCTAATGGTCAAATAAAATTGTTCTGACTGCACGCTCTCAGAATTAACAACAAAAATTAATTATTGAAAAAATACGGCTACCGTAGACCGAATGCGGAGTAAATATACCGTTACTAATTACAATCGAAAAAACTGTTGGAATTGAATTCAAACATTTGTCTCTTAACGAATCGTGTCGTGGCGGCTTCGGTTCAAAGCGGCGTGATTCGGCAGTTCCGTTCCATTTTCAAATGCTCGCTGCCCATTCGTTCCCTTGGCTACGCCTACCTAATAAATTAGATGCCTCGCGTAGCACACCGCATAGTTACAAACTAATGAAATCCCGAAAAGATCTCAACCCATTTTCTTAACAACTTTTCCGAAAGAGCAACCGCCTTCAAAGATTTTACCCGGAGAAATAATTTCGCTAATAACGCACAGCGCTCACACGGGCATGTTATGCAACCATAGGAATTTCATTAGATACACACGCGTCTGTTTGTTAAGGAGCTTTCCATTGCTAAAAGTTTCTTGAGGCGGGTATAATTCCTTTGTTTGTTGTAAGGGGTGGCAAGCCCGCCTCACCCACTACGTTTTCTAAGTCATCGGGTCCAATTATGCCCCTTTGTAGGTTTTGATATGTAAATTCGCGATTTTATTAAACAAACCGTGATGCCATTCGGGGGCAGCGAGCCGGATTAATAGCTTCTTCAGATTTGTGTAATCGCTTTTCTCTTAAGACAATGCAAAGGTGAATCGCAAGGGAGCAATTCACTTTTGTGTTCCATCTTCAAGTGATGAGTATTCGTTTGATGTACTCCTTATTCCCAAGCTAATTTCCAGGTCAACAGATTTGTATCTTATTCTTTCCTTTCACTAAAATGAAGTCAGAAACAATGTATCGCAAATGTAACATTTATATTCTTGTTCTAATAAACATTTAAAAATATATATAATTACAAGAATATGCGATGCGAATTGCCAATAAAACCAATGCGTTTCGACTCGTCATAGGATATAACAACATATTAATCTGCACATGAAAACATAAAACGAACGTTACGGCCGAAACTACCCATTCGGTTTAAGCTTAATTTTTACCCCAGCACTATTAATAATTTACACAGGATAACGCCAACGTTTGCGCCATATTACAACGCATAAATTAATAATGTCGCTCGCTTGTTTAACTGCGAATCAGATGAGTTTTATTGACAATTTTGTTGGGAAAGAGCAATTTGCGGGATGACCAGCCAGTGCCACCAAGTGGTTACCAAATAGGGGGCCGTTCAGTGCTCCATACGTATGCTATTGGCTGGCAATTGTCATTTATAGTTAGTATAATTGTGATATCGCTAAAGCCACTGTAGCGTGGAATCGGCTTTTGAGCTATAAAGTAAGTTCCTGACCATTCCTAACGTGAATGTTGACGAAAATAATAAACTTAATTTCCATTTTCAACCGCGTATCACAAAGCGCATCGTATACCAGTTCGTTGAAATATAAACAGTGCCGTTAGCACGAAAAACTATCGAATTCGTAATGTAAAGGTAACAGAACGGAGTCTTGCGATTGATGGACTACATGTATGCACATGGTCACTATAGATAGGCTGTCAGTCGATACGAATTCGGTAGTTTAGCGTGATAAGGGCACAGTTCACTTACCGTTATTGTATATACCACTCTAAATTTTTCACTCTATAGCAGTTAAAAAAATTATAATAATAAATCGAATTAAGCCTTTCTCATTTTGGAATCAGGGTTAAATATTCTTTCATTAACATTGGGAATCATCATGAGTCAGTCTGACATGGTTGACTTCTTTTAATATCAAATCTTTATCGATTAGCGCAGTTTGCAAAGCAGGTGCATTAGAGGCAAATGCAATAGAGCACAAGACACACGATACATCACAGTGTACCAACGTAATTAAATTTACCTGAACTAATAATTATATTAACAATTCTCTCCATAGTTTGCGGAGCTCCGAGCGCTGGATGCAAATGTTTCCATCGCATTCTATGTAACTCAATCCTCGCACGAATGTACACAATTGCATTTGGGGTTGCATTGAGGAGCTGACACACGGACGCTATTATTGTGCAAACAAGGGCTTCCGCTCATATGAACTAGGCTTTATCTTACTGTCGTGTGAATGACTGATATTGTGATTTAGGAATTGCTTAATAACATCATTGATTTGTTCCGATGTAAACTAACTATGCATTCGTTTCATATTTAGTTAATATTTATGCAGAAGAGGATATTATTATTACTTCTACTTTGTACTTGAATAAATTTAGTATTATTATTTTTCTGATCTTTCTTGAACTTAGTTAAACTATGTTTACCGACCAAGGCGGTTTTATCATTTGGCTACAGGTACATTCACTAACCAGTATGTCGCTTCGAATTAACACATGCTTTTGTTATCATTCAATTTGATTCCGCCTCCGGCTGTTTTATTATTTTAATGAGCCCCAATTTTCGGGGATAATTGAATGGACGTTGCGTCAGTTTGATTATTATTTCATTCGATATGGCAATTGCTGGTGAGCGACCTATAGGACGATTGATACGCGATAACGGATTTTGAATGCTCAGATTTAATTCTGAAGGCCAGCAGGCGACAAGACTTTCCTAAAACACAAGTTTATGAAAATTAGGGATTTTTTTTAACGGTTAGTTTTTTTGTATTTATTTATGTTCTTGTCTATGCTATTTCCGCCATACTTATACTCAATCTTGGTAAATTCAAACTTGAAACCAGTATCATAGTAAAAAGCTTCATAATATTTATTTGTGAAACTTGGCAAAGTGATATTGTTAAAAAAATACTAAAAATACTTATTCAATGTAAAGTAGTAGTAGTAAGTAGTAGTAGTAACATTTTTGTTTCAATAAACTCACTTGTATAAGTACAATTTAGTTCACTATAACATAATACGAATTACAAATGAACAAAATTGCCCCACGTATAAACAATACGGGACAATCTCATGAGTAAATTATAGGTGCTTTTATTACTTAACTGTTAGATCTACCTATAGAGTAAAGTTGACTTAGTGCCGGCAGTTTAATTAAAGGGGTGCGTTTTGATTCGTAATGCGCAATCAAACCTAATATAAAAGAGTGCGTTTTGTAATGTTGGTAAATAGAGGTGGTCAACGTCGATTTGCTTTACAAAGGGTGGGTACTAGTATATTGACTTAGTGACAAAATGGTTAACAGCTAATGTTGCTAAATGAACTTAAAAGCAATTAGCTTCTAAGGTCATGAACCTATCTGATTATGTGTTGAGGTAATATAAACTAGGTAAGTCAGACGGTTAGAAAGTGGTCAGGTAACAATGAGCAATATTAGTAGAAGGTTGTAACTAACTTATATTTTTCATGTTTATTTAATTATCATAATGTGGTCAAATTTGCAACATATCGTAATATTTTCTTCCTTTCAAAGTTAAGTAATTACCTCTGGATACTTATTAATTTTCCAAGCTATGGTTGGTTTTTATTTATATATCATCATAAGGACTATGGAACAATATATTAAAAACAAACTAAAACAAGTATACATATACAAATAAAAAGAAATAAAAGTAAAATGCGTCATGGAAGCGTTACCAGAAGACTGGCAGCGTTGGCAATTGTAAAGGAATCCTAATACTTTATATTAAAAAGGCCTCCATTTTGGTCACGAAAAGCGTCAACCATACCCTTTGCAGTTTCTCTGAAGACCCCATGACCTTAACATTTCGACTCCAAAGGGCACAAATTCATATTTTTTTACTCATCTGATAATAATTTTGTTTATTCCGACAAGGCCTTTAAGGTCAAAGACTACCTCACATGTAAGGATAAGTGACTGCCATCAACTGGCCAGATTTTGTTGTAATGATATTTCTTTACGTAGCTGCATTAAATAAACTAAGTTCGAAATAGGAGACGTGGGCCAAGCGAACTGTCCAACCGCAGACCGCAGCACGCGTCCCTACTCGTGTTACAATTTGGGCATTCTACTACCTACTTAGATAATTAGCACTAAATTGATATTATAACCATTGTAATTGATTGTTTTAAGTTTAAATAAAATAGGTTCAGTTAACATTTCGTATTCGTTTTTGCAAACCAGGACGGTTCCAGTTAGCACAGATGGTGAGAGTACTCTCCCTAGAACTGACTTCTCGCGGGTTCATATACCGTTCTAGATGTTGATTATTCCTAGTACAAAATAATCAGTTGATATTTTTCCATATTTAATCACTCTATCTTTATTGAATAGAGCATCACTTATAATGGGAAGGTACTTGATATAACTGTATTTCTTCATACCATTACCAAATATCACACATAGCCACTGATAAAGAAGGTATGGTTAGTTCGTTAGTTCTATTAACTACCACTTCACTCGTGTAAAAGTGATATAACTTCAATACTTCACTGTTTACGCCTGCTTCATCATCATCATCATCATTTCAGTCATAGAATGTCCACTGCTAAACATAGGCCTCACCCATCGACTTCCAGTTTTGGCGCAAACAATTGAAATTGAAACATTATCGTGGAATAATTATGACATTCAACTAGAAAGCCTAGACAAAGTGACATTCTATTAGCGGTGACGTTAGTGGAATCGTTTAGTAATATAAATACAATAAGGCATTGGGCAATTTTTCATAAAGGGTCTTATTAATCTTCATAAATACTTATTCTTTTCTTTTAAGCCCTCAAAATCATGTTTTAATTTTATTTGTTTCAAAATTTCTCCAGAATACCACTTTATGTCATTTGAGTGGCGTGACGTCAACTACGTTAATAAGCCACGTCTCCTCGGTGCATTATTTCTAAACCTTGATTCTACTAATTGTTAGCCATTGCCAAAACACTGCGATTACAAAAACTACCATCGAATTTTCGGCTTTTTACTCTTTAATTTCATACCTTAACTGTATAGCAGTTAAGTCTAAAATTCCATGTCAATTTTTGGAATCTCAGTGTCCTGACCTGGCCTGACAATGGTTGACAGTAGTGGAATCGGGGTCCTGATTCCATGTTTAGTTTTGTTGAGATAGTGAAATGTTGCAAAAAACGCTCGCAGGAGACAAGGCTTCATTGACTGATTGTACACGGATGACACCACGACGTAGTGTTTGTGGTTTCTGTACAAATATAAATATTGTAATTAACAGAATTTTGTTGCCAAATTTAAAAAAAAAGATATTTATTTATACTTTATGCACAATGTACATTGGCGAACTTAGTAATTAATTAACATAAGCCAATGCCTAATCAGTGAATCCGATCGTGAATACAGTAGGTATTACTGACTACTATCATACAATTTATACATCGCCATAGTATTAAGATAACATTGTAGGTATACCTACCTCCTTTTAATAGGTATGAGATCATTGTTAGTTCAAAGAGTTATCAATCTGACGTCATCAAATTTAACAGTCGATCATAAATAGTTTCCCAACCGTCCAACACTCATGTGGTACAGTTATAGTAAAGTTGAACATAGTGAAGTGAGAGGTAGAATTTTGACAGCTTTGGTCGCGTGACCAGCGAACTTAATATGTATTTTTTATTCTTATACTCGGTTTCGAGCAAATTGATTACGTCTATTAACTCGTTCATCCAAAGTGACAGCCTCAACTATTAAAGATGGCCGGCTTTCATTGTTCTTTTTTGTTTCGGTATTCTGTTAACAGGATTGCGGGTAAATTGATTTTTGAATGATTTCAAGGCGAAGAAATATTAGGTTCATACATTAAAAACTTATTAATCATATTCTTTTTGCAATAGTTGAGTGAGGGTGGAGGTCAAAAGCTTAGGCACTACTCATTGAGATTGTGATTGAGAGTAAGAATCTTTTGCACTCGTCACATTGATCGTTAGACTAGACAGGTTTTTATTATTCGATCTGACACCTGTTAAATATACCGCTTGACTCTAGTTATATACTAGAGTGAAGAAGGTAAAAAGAAATAGTTCCTATTCGGTCTACTATATTCATCTCCATGATACGCAGCTTCTTCTTGAGTCCCTCTAGTAAAATAGTCAAGTATCCAAACTAATGAATGCTTTAAAAGGGATGAAGATTTCAAGTATTTACTATGTAACTCTAGGTATAAAGCAGACCATACTATCAGTCTATACAGAACGGCACTAGGTAGCTCAATGATGTACTTTACCTCTAGAAACAAAATGTCACGAGTTCGAGCCCTGGATGTTGACTTCTAAATTTTTATTTAACATCTGCGGCAAACTTATGACGTCTATTTTATGGTCTGGCGTTACACTTTAAACTTTTGAATAAATATTCCATTGTAGAAGGTTACCATAAAGTGTTTGTGTAAGATTCGTTTAATTTGTCATATTTGTGTAAGATAAGAACAAGATGGGAACGGAAGTCTGCTGCTGACATGCGTCATCAAGATAAACCACTCTATGACTATTGAAAATACAGGGACAAGCTTTATGATTTTAAACTAATTAAATACGATAATGTATGGAATAGCAAACTAGTCCGGACTAAGAGGTTAAGGCCTTAATAATGCGACTGAGGTGATGATGGATGTAGGTACGGTAATAATGAATGAAATTAAACTATTCTGAAAAAAAACCCTATAATGTATATGATAATCTATTATCTTAGCTAAATCACAGAAGAGTAAATAGAACTAGCGTTAAACGTAATCATTTATACAAAGTACTGTACTATAGATAAAAAAACGTTTGGAATGTATAATGTTAAACGAACGATAGTTACATCTAAAATTAAAAATCAAAGAACCAATCATAACCCGGATGTAGAACACAATTGAATGATTCCCACATGCCTCTGACAAAACAAAACAGGGTTTAAACATCGTCTAAACACTGAAATAACAAACCGATTACGCCATGATCAGTGTTCCTAGATGGTCCAAGTAATCAGCTTCAACGATCAACACCCTTTTAAGAACAACTTTTCTATTTTTGGATTCTCTTAGTGGTTGATCATCGAAGTAATCTATTGAACACGTCTAAAGTATTACTTTCATGAATACCTTAGAAACTTTAAAACTTAACACGTGAGGTTTCCGCTACCTACTTACCACTTAGAGAGCAACGTGGAAACAGTAGCGGGTAGTCTCACTCAGCGAACCAATATTTAATAGTTTTATGATGTATTATCAAAACAAATCTTACCGAGTTACTATGAACCACTGCTGTACGTTTCGGTTGCAATTCAATGAATAGCTGAACAGTTTTGATATTTTGAGACACGTGAACAAAATATCCTTTAAATGAATGAAAAAGCTACAATTGCTGCGACCATGGTAATATTTCAAACCACTTTATTCTACTTATTACCTTTACATGGTAGAGTAGATATTCTTATAGCTAGTATTTGCGTAGCTCAAATGACTTCAGACATAGCTCTAGTACTAGTAGTAATAGACGCAAATAGGGTTGTTTATCTCCTAAGTTCATTAATGCAATCATTGTATTTAAACCAGTAACCTGACAAATGCAAGTTCAACAACTGTCATTACGTTGAACTTTCGTTATGGCACTTGAGATATACTTACACTCAAAAAACCGCAGTGCAGAAAAGATAATTTCATAAAATAGATAGATAACACACCCTTGCTATTGCATGTAATTGCATGGTCGTAAATAACTGGCTGTTGTAAACAGTAATTACATTATGCATATTAATATAGAGTAGCATTTTACAATACTGATGACTTTTACGAGTACCAATTAAAATGAAGACAGAATTAGATTGATATCCTCGTGTTAGGTAGACATTCGATATTTAGCAAAAACTAAGTTAGACGGCGACGTTATTAATGTTTGCTAATTGTATATAATTGACAAGTGCATAACGACAGCAAATAAGGTTGTCTGTTTCCTCTACCAATTAGCAAAGATCGAAAGATAAACATTATAGTCCAGCATTTTATTACTTAATTAGATATATGAAACTTATACCAAAAGCAATTGAATTATATAAAAAAATGTTTGTCAAATGTCAAATATCAAGATCATTTGATTGTCGTATAAAAATAAAGAGAAGCGGTCGATACAAAAGGACTTAACATATTTTTTCATCATATTTTATTATGAACTTCTGTTCAACATCCAGATGTTTGAGTCTGATCAAACAAAAGATTTTTCAGATGTACTTACGCTGCGTCAGAATGTAACTATTACGTTCATGATTTATGATTAGCTCCTGTTTATCTTTTGAAATCCCACTTTTGTTTTAATATACGAAACAGTTTTGTCTATTAATATTAAGTCTATTTCCTTAGTACACGGAATGTGTGGAATTATATCAAAGTGGGCGATATTAAATACTCTTATGCTGTTGTGTTCTGGTACATTTATCAATTAGACAGTTAGTTATGAAGTTTACATCTGTTTTGTATGCAGCCGACACAATATTCAGCGTAGTGAAACTATAAATTTTGTAAATTATAATAAAAAAATAAGCATAAAGAAACAATGAGTCACGTTTCTCGTACTGAACGCTAACGGCACGATGTCCTACTCGCACTTGGCCGATGTTTAATAGTTTATTTCCAAACTCCCTGTCGACAGCGCTGATGTTTTTCTAATAACCTGTTTAACAAATCATAACGTTTATTTTTGTTCGACACTGAACGATCACACGTCCGGGACTCTATTCTGTTTCAAATCTCTAGCTTGTATGTTTTGATTATTTTAAATTTTCATTCACCGTAAGAAATTATAGATAATATAAGAATAGAAATAGAGAGATAATTAATACCGTAGTAGCTTATCAAAGCCTAATCACTTCTCGAAAAACCAATCTTGTTCGTTCAATTGATGAACAACGAAAGAGCATGTAGCGAGTACATATTTTTGTCATGTTTACATTTAGACATGCGACACGTTTTATGTGTTTCTGAACTAATTTTAAATGCGACTGCATCTATCTTTCAAGTGTCTCTCTAATGGCAGTTGTTGAAAAACCGGCTCTTTTTTATAAGCACATTTCTTTGTAAAGTTAGTCACCGATATGGTAAGGATATATGCGTTATATGACTCAACACTACTAGTCCACAGAACGAGAAGAAATTAATTTTTAAATCAAGTAACTGTGCTCTGGCCAGGTAGCGCATCATTTTTTGTGACGCTACAAAAGACCGTTTTCTCGAAAAAAGAAGTATAAATGCTGGGAACGGTAGCAAAACCATTCGATTATTCGTGGTGAAGCGTATCGATATCAATATAAAACTATTAAATATTAAAAAAAATACAATAAGATTCTTTTCAAAATGAACCCAATTTTAACTTTTAGCCATACATTTCGTTATGTTAACAACTGGCGCCAACAGCAAAAACTTTGGCAACGAATTAGTTAAAAGGTATTTAAAGAAACTCTATTCTCATTTGAAATCTTTTTATAATCATCATTTGATGTTAAAAAAATCTAACAAAGACCTTCAGAAATTGTCATTAAAATTGTTTCAAAAATAAAAGAAGTTTCTGCCTTTTGTCACAACTCACAATGGATTTTTCATTTTCAATCCAATGGCGTAGGGCGTGACAGCAGCGGAGCTCCGGTGGTCGCGGCCGGCGCTGCGTGGTCACCCGTCCAGAAATTATATAATTTTACACAACAAAACAATCGAGCAGTACAGGGCGAGCGTGAATGGACATGTCCAAACCAACAGCCATCAACGATTCATAACAAAACATGCCAAACGCACCAAATGATGCCATATCAATTGAAAAGTACCATGAAAAATGTTTGCAAAAAATGGCATTTCTAATAACATTGTTTTCTCTACTCAATCAAAAGCCACAATATGTTAGGTATTATTATACATGGAATACTCTCATTGCCAATCTAACATGGAAAACTAATCCCTTTATTAAGTTCCAAGTCTAACTAAGGTCTTGTAAAATCCATCCATAAGTTCAGTAATAAAATCCTTATTCAGGTAATAGTTAAAAGGCAATATGATAGCAGCTCAGGAGAAATGAATAAAACGATAATATGTTAGGAGCTATTACCTCTGACAATAGGGTACGACAAAGGGAAATTGTAAGATGGCTGTTCAACGAACACGATAAAGTTACATTGATTATACCTATCTAGTCTCTCATAGCTTTTAAACTTTCATCAAATATGTACACAGGTTTTTGTAATAGCAGCTTAAAAGAAAATCTTTCTTTGACGTCTGATACAATCAAATCAAAATAATAAAATTCGACGGCATCGCTCTGTCCAGATAAATGATTAAAGTCGAACATCCTTTGATACAGAAGACAAAGAGCAGTAAAGAAGCCATATCAAACGATACTGTAAGCGAATTAGAAACAAAACGGATTCGAAAGACTTTCTGAAGATGACGTCTCTTTCTATTTTAAGCAGTCATCGAGTTTCCTTTGTAATTAAATATTGAAATTAAGAAATGAACAGCCGCTAATTACAAGAGGTTGTCCCTTGGGGGCTGATTATGTTGCCCCAGCATTCGCAGAAAGGGATGTCGGAGACTACGCCGCTCTTATTACAATTAATATTTAAGATTTTGTATTCTGCAACACGAACGTTTGATTCTAAAGTTTTGTTATTAGTCGTAACGTTATGTAATGTCCAATTTTATTAATCAGAATAGTATGTTCATTAAAATTTTACATAATACAATTAAAATGCGTCGTTATCATTATTAATATGCCATAGAATAATTATAGAAACATATGTTCTGGTTACAAAGGAGACAGTTACATGGTAGTTGAGTTGTGTCCAATATAATACTGTTAGATCAATGGAAGCAACATCGATGGGAGTAATAAAAAAGAAATAGTGACGCTGTACAAACTATAAATTTAGTGTTTGGACATTTCAATTATACGAACCACGTGGCGTGCCGACAATGATGTTCGTGCCAACAGTAATAAAATTAAAAAAAAGGAACAATAAAAAACGTGACCGACCTAGTTAATATTTTTATGTACATATCTAATTCTATCGCTAATAAGACATTTTATATAGAAGATGATTAACAGAGGGAGTACAGTCGTATTCAAAAAAATAAATAGAAATAGAGGCGATAATAAGACGAGGTCGGAGTGATGTGATTACAGACGTAGAGTAGATTAGATCTTAAATACGTTTGGAATGTCTTTATTAACTGTCAACTAATCACCGGGAGCTGTTTAATACCCTATCAGACAAACATAATTAGTTTTGTAAATAAAATGCCTTGGAGAAATTGAAACGTAGTAGCTACCTGACTGTTGCCGTGAAGTGCTACATTAACTTAAGATTGTACTGTCAGATAGAACAATGTTATTAAAAAACATCTAACTTTATAGATCCGCAAAGGATAATCCCCTTTCGAATAATACTTTCGTTTTATTGAATATTAAAAACAATAATGCAAATTGTATAGCATATGCAAACAAATTGTTTAATATAATGAAACTTACATAATTATGGATTATTTCTTCCACATCACTTTTAATTACTAATACTTGACTTTCTTCATCTTTTCTAGTTTTGCTTTTCTGACTCACGTTGCTCTCGTTCTTACTTACTTTAACTCATTATACGTAAAAACAAATCAAATAGTTTATTACAAATTGATATATATTTTTTGGAAACTAGAATAACCAATACTTGTAACTTTATATTATGAAAATGATTCTGGTTGTGCAGCCAGGAGTTAAATGCAAAGAAAGCAAAAATTTTAACAAATTAAAAAGATATCCCTCACCCCTGGGACAGGTAACATTAAGAGAATATTGCTCTTACAGAACATGATATAATTGTAGCCCAGAATTACGGTCACAAAACTTTTCCACCCCAAAGCATTTTTTATTTAATTTTTATTTTTACGACACAATTAAACGCGGCTTTGCTTTCACTTTTTATTGTTACTGTCTTAGTGCCTCAAATTTTTGGCTTCAATTAGATTTTTACTTTGGTTTTATTAAAACATTGTTTTTAATGATGAAAGTTTATTATAATTTCGAACAATATTGTCGGAATATATAGTATACTTCATTGTAGAATGTTCTGTCTTTGTTATAGTGTCGAGATTATTAAATCAAACGTATCAATAATTCGGACCTCTCTTCTTCCTCAGGTACTTCTCAAGGTGAATAGGTGTTTCTATTCAAGGAAAGATTACATCTCGCTACGACCGGAACTCGTTTAGGAAAAAAATAGAACAGTTTTGAACCGAAATCATTTATCATGTTTGCACTGAACCCAAGACAAACTGCTACTGCGTTTTAGTTTACATTAGATAAGATTACAAGCGTTTGTTTTACGTTGTCTACCGATTCTTGGACCATTTTTAAGACAGAGCCTCATTGTTTCGTGTAACATCTAGATATGATATTCAAGACACACTAAGTTTAAAAGGAAATAATACATCAAACTTTCTTTTGAAGTGATTAAATATTCTAGGTGTCAGGTTTTAAGCAAAGAGAATCTATGAACACATGCTTAAAATAAGTTATATTGGAGTTCAATATATTGTTTTCTTTATAGAAAATATCAAGATTTATATATAATTTATTTATAGTAAGATATAGATAGATATGTTTAAAATAGATAAGAATGAAGCAAATAAAATAATGGTACTAATATTATGAATCAAAGTAAAGAGAAGTAAAAATCTAAAAACATAAACTTTGTCAAGTCACAAAGAAGATTTACTACCTGTATTAAATTAGAACCCACAATAGATTCCATTGGATTATAAGTTAGTTACAAAGATCACAGCTAAATGTATGTAGAAATTCGATCTATCTGCAAATTCACCCTGGATATCACCTGTAATCTCTCTTTTCACTTAAGTATTAGTGGGCTCGATTTAGCTGGGGTTGTATGTTGTGAGCGCTATGAAAGTAAATATTTAATCCTATTAAAGCTGAATAATTTCCGTAGCTTCAAAACAACAATGCTGATAACAGTTTTGTTAATCTGATTGCATAGATGCTGCCAGGCGAGCACCTTGTTGATACCTTCATGTTTTTTTATAGAAGTACCCTGCAGTGGGAAATATATTCTGCATTATTAATACTCGTACCTTATGATACAGAGACAAACAATAATAAAAAGATATAAAAATGGCATCATCAATTTTTGGATATTTTACATACTGATATTTATGTTGGAGGTGAATTAAATTTCATCAATCAGGCACAATTTTCAGATTAAATTTTCGAACAGAAAATCCAAACCTTACTCAAGTTAGAAATTGAACCCGCGACTGACATAATGGTAGCATAGGCTATCCTTGCACTATCGACGCATTCTACACGATGGATTAATAATGATACCGCTTCTAAATATATTTACGTATTTGGTTAAAAAACTATTAAAGAGTTTTAAATTGAACGTGTAAACATTCCCATACGGTTTGTAGTGCTGTAAATTGTAAATAACCAGCCGCTTCGGTAACAAAAGCATAAAATATACACATTATGACTATTAGCTTACAAAAGGCTGTCAGCGCGTTGTTTTTGGTCTTTTCAGTTTTTTAAACTATAGCTGCGTCAAGGATGTTTATGCCACGTGAATGTTATGATATAGTGTCAGTAATTATTAGTGAGTGTGAACACGTCCACTAAAGTAATACAAATATAATAACAAAGAGTAGAGTCTATTCCTGTGTCGATACGGTTGATGTTGATACTGTTTGTATACTTACAGAATCACGTGTTTAAAATCCTTGCTTTTTATGAAGCGAGGTGGCGGTGTTTCTCAAAATGATTTTCAGTCACGTTCTCATTTTTTTTATATTCTACTCTTTCATTGCAATATTCTATTGCGTCAGATGATCAGAATTATTAGAGTTGTTTGTAAAACTATCTATCAAGGGTATATCTGTCAGTAATATCTGGGGACTCCTTTGTGGGTGCTATTTGATCAGTGACACGGGCTGTGAGTGATGAATATTGCCAAGCAAATATACAAAAAGCAAAACTATACGTGGTGTTAGTTTCACTAGGGTTGGTTAGGAGAAAGAGTAAGTTGTGCAGAATGGATTCTTGTTTGAAGTTTGGATTTATATGTTAGTTTTTATGTGTCTACATTCGTGATCTTTAATGCTAATTTTAAGTAGCGATAAATTACTACTAACATTCTTTGATTGGAATAAATTACTGACACTTTAAATTCATTGCACATTAATAATGTCTTAATCTAATCTTCAGATCAAGTGTCTGGTATTTTATGATAGATTTATATAAATTCTTTTAATGAAAGTAATTCGAAATTGACTAGGAGGGAACTATCTATATAATCTCTAACATAATTTGAAATAGCTTGTTTATAAAAAACTACAAAAAAAGTAATCATTTTAATATTTTACTAACCATAGATAAGTACTACTGTGTAAGTTTTAACCTTTCAATACTATCTGTTGTAGCATACTCTTTCGACTTCGCACACCCGTATAAATCGTTCGGAAATCGTTCAGTAATAAATCGAACGCTTTTTAATGGCAGTTTATCGCAGTGAGCTTTGCGGTATTCAGATTACGGGTATGGCCTAAGTGGCGGCAAGGGAGCGGCACGTGCTCTCCTTATCTCTGTCCCTCGACACTTTCAATATTCGATTTCGTCGCGGGCGCGGTTTTGTTAAACTTTTTTGATCCCGACTGTACTCATCTGCACCCAAAATAAATTCCATTTTTACGTTTAGCTTTTTGAAGTTCATTGAAACTATTTATAAATAATCCATAGATTTTTAACTCTTCTTCTACGAGTATATAGTCGAAGGGGCTTGTAGTGAGGGGCTTGTACCAATATTAGAATCATCTATTTGGTGATTCTAATATTGGTATACGTTTACCGTTATCGTTTTATACCTCTATAGGTAAATAGAAATGACCAGTATAATAACAAACCCTTTATCTGAACATAACAACGAAGAAAAAAATCGGCACATCATACAATCGCACCCCAAAGCGTAACCGAAAACGAGTCTCACCGCAATCCAAGCTAATGGAGTGTCTCATAATGACGGTTGCTGACATAAAAATAAATAGGCGAGACTCAGTTTCTGCGTAAGCCGATACTATGATAACAGCATCGCTCCCCCAATAATTGCCGAACTTAGCCGACGCTTCTGATGTGATACCTAGTTGTAATGTAGTGCGGATTACTTCGCACTTTAATTGATCTTGCATCAACTGCAATAGTTTACTTAAATGCTATTAGTTTGTAACCGTGTACTGTAGTACTAGCGCTGTACTAGCGTTATGCTCACGAATTGAAATTTAAATCGTCTTTTGCTTGACGTCAACTTCTTATTTACTTGATAGCATATTATTCCAGTCTAACAACTTAGTTTTCATTTGGTCTGTGGTTTACTCGGTATAATCACGCAGGTATCATTTGAGCTGTTACCTTTTGAAACTGTTCTCACTTATCCGGCATCGGAGGCAGAGTCGTCCGACTAACTTGTGTCGCATAATTTAAGAATGGCTTTGTAAGACAATATTTCCTTCTTTTCGGTCAAATGTCAAAATTCTTTTCCTCACATCAGCTGTCTAAATTATTTTTAATTCTCAAACTTTCTATCTTGTCTTATCTATCTGACAGTCAACCTTAGGGTATCGCTCTCTCTAAGCCTATTCTTAACTCAGTTGGGGTTCGGGGTCGGCAATCTAGTCTGACTAAGATGCTGCTAAACTACGATATTTTCTGTGAAGTGACTGCCATTGGACCTCCAACCAAATTGGCGATAGGTACACTTTAGGCAGTACTTACGAAATCTTCACATACACATTTACTTAGTATTATTTATTCTCATATTTATAATACATATGGTATACATATACACTTACATATATATACATATATAAAAAATTGTCGAATGCATGGCACACTCTTACACTGACTTATTTGGTTAGTACTTACCAGTTGAAATTTGACCCCCGCTTTTATTGGATACAATTTCTGATTAGCTAGAATAGAGGCGGCAACATAATATGATTAAAAGCAACAGATCCATCACCCGACAGCTATTACAATACCAATTGAAATAGACGAGTTGTGAACTTTTTTATCAGATTAATTTCTCAGCTGCTCTTACTTTTGTGATATGGTTTAGAATCATATACAAACACTCAGATCTTTTTGTATCTTTTATTGCGCAGTGATAATGGATTTACGTTAAATTTGCTTTTTAGTCTTTTAGCCATTATTTTTTGTATACCACTAATATGTCATAGAAAGAACACCACCACCCAATCTCGTCCGAGGAATGCCGTAAGAGGCGATAAACGGAAAACTACGCAGTCGATGTCACTACGCAAGAAGGAAAACTCGAATTTACACCCCGCCTGGAGAGCGTAGAAACAGTAGGCCAAAGTCTCCGATCAGTGGACGAGTCCTACTAGTATGTCCAGCTGTGATAGGCTAATTGATTGATTGAATGCCTTAAGAGCCACACAGCTTGTATAGTTAGTGATTATTCAAATCTGAATACTCACTTTATGTATGTATACAACCAGTAGGTAGCTCCTCAGTCACGCACCCTTATCTTTTCGCAGCTCATGTGTGCATTAGAAATGTAGAAATGTATTATTGATCCAACAATAAAAAGATCATAAGGTGTACAATAACTGGCAACTGTTATGGCAATTCTTCTGGGTTGCTACTCAACCTTCGTTCCCTAGGTCACTATCTTAATTTCTAAATCGGATGGTTCATCACTTGAATGTGGAGTTCCTAGTTCCACAAAATATGCACAAATAACGGTTCGTGGAAAAAAAAATATTATGATGATTTTTTGCTTGCTAAAAAACATTACATAGTTTTTTCATAATGCCATTAAGAAATCTGTTTATCCAAAGATTGCTAGACCTGATTTGTAAATGCTTAAACTTAAGTAATAATACAACATTGAGGTGAACAATAAGATTTTAGTTCGGAAGTACGTAATAGGCTTAAGGGTAAAGATTTAGGTGACAAAGTTTATTGCGTCCAAGAAATACTGTTGTCTATTACGCGAACATAAATCACGGATGGGAAAACAATAAGCGTGAAATTGTGGAAACTGCGGACGACGTCTTGTGGTATTAAATCTTGGGGAGTGAAATAAATAAAAATAAATCTGTAGCAACCCCACGTGTCTGGAAGATTTATTTGATAACTACACAGATACCGCGTGTAGAGCTACCGTTACTAACTCTTAATTGAATTTAATTAATGATTGTTCCAGTTTATTGTTCTTTTGTTGCTGTTATGAGAATTTGCTCTGAGTGTAGAAAGATAATAAATAAATGAAGTGATGGGTATAAGAGGATATGTCGATATCGTACTTTTTTACAAAGCTAAAACAAAAACCGTTCCCTTATATTGCCCCGCATGGCTCTTGTGGCATTGGCAGCATTGCAACATTATATGACAATGATAATTCTTTGTCCTAAAAAGAAGTCCGCCTTCTGGTCACTAGAAGCATCGACTTTACGCTTCGCAATCTCCCTGATGAGATTGCGGGCGGACCCCATGACCCTAATGTTTCTGCAATATTTATGATTTCAACAAAAGTACAACAGTCGAATGTTAATTTTTTTATCTAAGTATATCGCACCTTATCTTCTTGTGTAATGATAATTTTTATTCATTAATGCAGTCTAATATTCTCGCACGACTTTGTCTGTAAGAAGTTGTGCGTTTTTGCAATGAAACTCGGATCACACTGTGATTTCTTCATAAATTAACAATTGATAAATTGCTATATTGTAAATTCAATTGCATTGTATACATTTTACAGTAGTTGGAGTATAATGTGTATGTAACATTTATGTTTGCATGCAGCTTAGGTTTTTTTTATTTTATTGGTTACAATTGTTACTATTTCTTATAAATTGTTTACATAATTTTAAAATATTACTTCATTACAACTATAATTATTGTTTTTAATAGGGAACGTTTTATAGGTCTTAAATGCATGTAATGCTCTAAAAAGTCAACTTAGCAACTTTAAATTAAAATTGTGTGCTATTTCATAGAATTTCCGTTTTCAATGTGTTATGGAGAATTGTGAACAAAATTATTTGTTACGGGTGAAATTTTGTCATCTCATTACTTACATACATACATATGCTCACTCTGTCACCCCCGAAGGGGTAGGCAGAGGTGTATTAAACACCCACAACTATGATTTTCGGTCCCACGTAATAGGGGGCGAGCCTATTGCCGCCAATCGGGCATTTTGTACAAAAATGGGTATGCTACGCGTTTTAATTTGTTTAATGGTTATATTTTTTATCTTTAGTTTTATTTAATAATCATTTTTTTAATAATATGTTTATTTCCAAATCATGCATGTGAATAAAGTTTAGTTCACACCAACTTTTCAAAATGAAGGATCATTAATATAGTGGTTCAACATGTCTTTCACAGTAAATATACCTATCCTATGTAGATACAAACTAAGCGGAGTTCGTAGTAATTTTATGGGTAGGTAGGTACGACCTTTTCGATGAACACAGACCGGTTACTCTTCAATTTCCAGACTTGGTTAATCTTAATAACATCACCCCAGACTTTTGCCGACTCCTAATTCGTAAAAAGAAAGACAGTTTAGTCTGACGTAAACCAATGGCCAGATGACTTATAAACAGGACAAGCAACGGTAGCTCTTACAAAATCTGTTACTCAATTATGATGATGACGACTCATTTACAGTCCGAATATATTTGCGCATGTTACTGTATTTTTTCTATTATAGAAGTAAGACAATAATCCCTAGTGAGGAACGTACCTTATACTTAGCTACTAAAATATATTTTTCCTGATCTCTAATTAATTTATCTATGAATAGGTTAAGTGCAAAGTCTTTAACCACAGTAACGTGCTACTATGTCCGCAGCTCTAGACCGGGTCGACCTCCGAAGCGCGCGTCCGGTGTGGGATTGTCTCTCGCGGCCACGCAGTACCCAGGACACCCATTCAAGAAACACCGTCTCGAGAATGGGGAGTACTCACCTTATGAAAACGGACATATGAGTGGTAAGGTTTATTTATATTGCAATAATATTTAGACTAAATTAGGATTTTTAAGACGAGACTTGATGAATGATTCATAATATGCCGTTCTTTACTCCTTGAAGAATTGTTAAATACAGTTGAGGGGCACAATAGGCAAAAGAAGAGAACAATAAAATGGCATGGACTACTAACATGGACACAATTTGTCAAAATGTCATTAGAGTATACATGATTCAACTGTCTTTTCATATAATTCACAAAATATTTAGAAGCATTTAGATATTTTTCTCATAATTAGATTTATCACCTTTGATTAGTAAGCATCATTAGGAAAACGCAAGTCTATTTAAGAATTACAACACTACGTGTGTAATCAAAATGTAACCAACCAAATTTCAAACAACACCATGTATGTTTGAATGCTACCTTAAAACGCGAATTAAACAAAGTTATTAACCTACAGATTAATCTCAACTTAATCTGGCTTTGTAATATAAATCAAAACAAACGGTACCATGACATGTGATAACATCAAAATCGGGTTTGTGTAAGCTCCGGATAGGCGCCGGATATGAATCCCCGTCTTGTCGGGAGGTATGCCTCCTCATTTCGTATACAAATTACACAAATACAAAATTATCCCAACACAAACGGAGAAAAGGGAATAAAGTGATTAAATAGAGCTCAGCGCAAGACGGCTAGCAATCAATCATTTTTGTCGCTTACGGCTTTGTTGATACTGCCAGATCACGTCTCTTTTTCTCTTCTGCGTTTTGAATCTGCCGTCTCGTTTTGGTATGAAGTGTCGTGCCAGACAAGGGAGCAATTACATTCGTGATCTTGCATAAGCGGCACTTGCTTATCGCGCACTGCCGCATTTGACTTTGAGTGTAGTTTGTTCGCTTTTTTCCCGAAATTTGCAATTCGAAACACTCTCATGGCTGAAACAAGCATTGCTTTGTTTTGTGCTTATTGCATGTTCCATAAACAAGATACATTTTTTGTTAACCCTCGTTCGTATTTCATTTATGTTTCGTGTCATTTCTTGTCTTCTATAACTCATCGTTGGTTGGTTCTAATTATTTTACAATTATTGGGAAGATGGATGGATCTTGTAGGGTTCCATTTGAGATCCGATTTAAGATTTAAACAGTCTTGATACTTTATATTTTTATGTTGTGTTAAAAGGTATTATTGTACCTTTCACCTAAAAATTAGATATAAATAGAAATCTGTTGCACAAAGACTTTAATTTTGTTTTAGATTTAGTTAAGGACTTACATTTTAAACCTACATAATAATCTCCCGCTGAGTATAAAACAATTTACCTAGTAAATATCAATCAAAAGTCTAATAATTTCGTGACGTCATTTTCCATCATCCAAAATATTCTAATTGTTCTAATTAAATTCATGCGTGTATCAAGTTTCCATATACCGTATCTGTGTACGGGCTCCGGCGTTAAGCCAATATTATTTTGACGAGTCGTTGACAGTGGTTTACAGTTGATGAAACAAACGCACACATCAAAAAACAGTCCTAGGAAGGTGCACTCACACAGGTGCCACACTAGTCCATACACGTCACACACATACACAAAGGGTGTTACATGTTGAGTGAGTGAGTGAGTGAGTGAGGAGGCGGGTGGCCCATTTTCACCCTGTGAAATAATAGGATACGAAAACATCGGAGGCAGAATATAATCCTCCAGCGAAGGTTGAACGGAATGGAAATAGGAATATGAAATGCGTGAAAGGGATGTGTTGGCCCACGTGATCGTTGAAAGGGTTACTGACTGATGTTCATCTTGAGGCGCCAAACCTATGCGACTGCTCATTTCGCGATACGACTTAGATTAACGATTATGGGTAAATGCATATTTAAATGGTCATTAGGGTACAGTCCATCCTGTAGATTACATAGTCATCAATAAAGCTTAACTCAACTGCTAGACATGCAAAGTATTGCGAAACGTTATCAGTCAGACATGGTCAGTAGAACACAGACATTTTAATATAATGTTAGATCCTTAGAGGTGTTACTATATATTAACTCAGTGTACTATATGTTAACTCAGTTTATAATTCTTACAAATGATTGCAAGCTGATGTTGAGAACAATTGATGTAATCAAAACCAAGCTTGACAACCCTAATATTTTAGAAAGTGCCATGAAAATGATGTGTTGATAATAATTAAAGGTTCGGCACGGTGTCGCCACGACTCGGATGTATAAAGGGGGGATAATGTAAAGCATTATAACATTACTCGCTGGGGTACAAAGCTTTACGTTGTGATTGAATTCTGCGACTGAAATTAAGTAAGGATTTGCCTGTTTATGTTAAGGGTGGGGAGGGATCAGTCAATTTGCAAATCTCTTGTATGTTCGCGCCTTTGCATTGTTACATGTTTGGAGATTTAAATGATGATTATTACAACATAATAGATATATTGACTTGTATTATGCGTCATGGTTATGTCTAATGGATAAATAATAAAATGTTTCTTATATTCCGACAACCTCTGTGGCATGGCAGTAATGAACGCGATCGCTACGCGGCGGGCGCGCTTTCGATACCTGCTCAATGAAAATATATAAATGCATTGGTCTGGTCGAGCCTCGGAGAGTGCGTTGCCATCGGTACCGGTCGTCGCGGCATAACATTCGTTATGGGTAGTTGGAACCCTAAAAAGCAACAGCAACTGGTCTTATTGCAATGCTTCGGTATCACCAATGTATTGTAGAAGTCAGATTGCTATCGCTTTACGGAAGATACCAAAAATCAGTCAAATCTGTAGTAATACTGGAAAAAGCAGACCCCAGATTCCGAAGTGAAAACTTCGGGTGGAACTGGAATTGGAGGCTGGGGTGAAGGAGAATTTTATTATAGGTATTCATGTAGCGATATATGTTTGTGTGAAAATGTAATATGCTTCGTTTCTTATAATAAGTTATCTTACCAAAGAATTCCGAAGTGAATTTACTATGACAGGTGACTGCCATCTGACCCCTCAATCTCGGAAGAAACCTTTGAAACTCGTTTATTAGCAGGATGCGGGATCATAGGTTGGCTTGGACTCCAAACATTTCGGTACATTTCTTACACCCCAGTTTCATTTCTCTTTTTTTAAGAATACAAAGTATGCACTGATAGAGTCTATTAATGCCTCGTTAAGTAAGTTTCTGGTTCTTGAACGTCTTTCATTAGCAATACTCACATAATAACAGTTTGTTATTATCTGAATTGCTTTTTTACCATCCAGAACGTTATTGCACACTACTTATCGTATTAAAAAGAAGCAAATATATTCTACAATGCATGAATCTAATGTGTTCAGTTTTTCATTTTAGTTTGTATACTAAAAAAGTACGATAAATACAAGCAGAGACGGCAATCATAGCAATTTCTTACTATTCTCAGCTTCGTTTACAATTTTAAATGGTTTAAACATCAACTGGCAGTTGGAAGTAATCAAATAAATTGCCATTGCTACTTATAAGGAAATCGCAATACTAAATGCGCCGGCCACAATTATTAAACGCCGAAGTGATGCGCAACGACATGAGAAGTGTTGTGTTTACTTACAATTACTTTGTTGCACTGTTACAAGTTATATTGTGGTAATTTAGTAGTTTCCTACACTTCAAATAAATTGTTATTGCCCAACTCAACTGAAACTATGACTTTTCATTATTTTTAGACCCCAAAGTAGGTCAAAGTATAAACAATCAAAGTCAGTCCAAATTTATAACTTTTTAGGTTCCTTATTAAATTTCAAATGCCTTTTTTTATGAACAACACAGACTGAGATAAATACGATATTCTCCAAGCATTTGCACTACACGCTACGGAAGCATGACGTCACGTTTTCCTAATGATTTTGTATACAGCGTTTTCGGGTGGTCCGAGAAATTGAATCAAAATAATATCTTTAATAATATGTTGTGAAAAAAATTACAAAAATACTATTATAAATTATGACCATTTTCTTTCGAGAATCAAAACAATATTTCCTGTATGTTGTATGGTATGGCACGGTATGACGTCGTATTTCGTTAGTTCATACATATTTACGTCATATTTTTTGATTAAGGTATCTATTTCTATTTTGTCGCAAATTCAGCAAATAAGACAGATAAATTGTTATTACCTATCTGCTAATGAAATAAAGCAATTGCCATTACAATTCAAGAAGTCGTTATGGCTTCATTTTTCTACGGTCTGATCACCTGTATCAGCCCTATATGTAAATTAGAATAAAATGCGGTTCCGTCCACCTGCGCTTTGACGCGTGCGACAGTGCGCCAGCGCAGACATTTCGCTATTAGTACATTAATTCGATTAACGACTTTCAATTAGCACTTTTATTCGAATTAATTCGCAATAGACTTGCATGACTGACGGTTAGACTCTCGGCTGATTGTTCAAAGATATACTCGTGTTATAAAGTTTATTGTTGTAATTAGTCAATTATTTAGAATTATGTTCAAACGGTGTAACACTGCTATATCTTTTGATCTTCATTCAAATAGGTGAGGAACATCCATATTGCAGTATTTACAGATTTCCAATTAAAACTGAATTTTAATTTATATTTATTTGTAATAGTTGTATACTTCTGCATAATCCCTAGTTATGGACTTTTATAAGTGTAGGTATATCTATATATTTAAAAATTAATTCCAGTTTTTGTTGGTCAAGTTAAATCCGAATTTTATATTTCTTTAATCTTTTCAAAAACTATCTAAAAGAAAAAATATGAAAGTGGCACATGCGGTTTAGTGGGCATAATCACCTGCAACTTCTTACTATTTTATGAATACTTTTTCTTACATATGAAAGTTTATCAAATATGTCAATATGTTCCGGAATAATTTTAATCACTGCATAATTCCTACCGCGCATCACCCCATGAGATGTAAACAAACCAGTGCGCAGCGGTAAAAGCAAATATTTATCGTAAAATTCACAATAGGTAGTCAGATATTTTGGTTCTTTGCTTCGTTTGTCACTGCCGATATTTCGGATTCCGCACGTACGAATCATTCATGGAATTACACGCATTCTCTCCCTCACTCATGGGCAATATAATTATAGATACGTATAGACATTTGTAGGCATAAAGTTATTAGTAATAAGTAGGTATTTTATGCAAAGTGTGCGAGTGACATGCTCGTACATATCTTTATATGACAACTAAGTATGAGAAAGGGACAGAATAGGTATGAACGTTGAAACGATTTTTATTAACTTATGAGCTTTTTAGATATAGTCCGTTGTAATAATAAGTGCATATTTAAACTTATTTGACATTTTCAATTTCGTTACGCGGTAATGTGGAAACTGTTGCTCTATTTGCGCTACACTGTAGGTCTTTATGCCTCTTTCGATGCGTGAGAGAGATAATATGATTGACAAAATCATAGATAATAATATCCCGAATAAAATTAAATAGCCACTTTATGGTATAATATACTACTATTTTAAGTTATACAATTATTTGAGAGAATAAAAGTACTATTTCTATTTTAGTTCATATACAGTACAAAACTAAGTCCAAAGAGGGTACCTCTGCCTAACTGGCGAATTTATACTAGGCGAAGCATGACTCTGCCAGCGCAACACGTGATTTTTACATAACCTAATTAATTAAGAGGTTGCAAAAAAGTACTACAAATGGTTACCTACTCTGTAGTTATACAATTACCATAATAAAGTTAGCAGTGTTATCGACCTCAGCATCACGCAAACTCACACTGACTGAATTCTTATATTGAATAGACATTAAGAAATCAACAATTTAGACACCAATTAACTCATCAACTTCTTCATGAGTTACGATTTCTTTATTGGTATTATGTATGTATTTTAAAAACGTATAGGATCGCAGAATAAATATCACGCTCATGTTTCTAGACTTGAAGGGAAATTTTAGTAAACAGAAGAAAATTTTAGATATTTTCTGTGAGGAACCCGTTTCATATGCACCTCTGGTGTCTACCATCTTGTACCCGGAAACGGCCAAATGACGGACTGGGCCTGCTTCTGACTAGCGACTTCACTTGTCACCCCCCGGCCTGCGCTCATGGAAAACGCAGAAGTCAACTTCAACGTCTGAGCCGCCCTCGCAGATTTCGAGTACATTTACTTGATTGACTGCTTAAAAAATTACATTTGTTACGTTTAAAGTAAGGAAGAAGCATAAACAATTCAAATTTGAATCCATACTATGTTTCAATTTACAATATTGGACACAGTAGGTGCCGTTGCAATAGGTACATATTTTTTATATAAAATTTGCACGTGGCAAGCAAGGGCGCGCCGTTAGTAGCAGTATACGATTACTTTGCACAATAATTTATCCATCCTGATGTAGTTTATGAGAATAAACCTAATAACATTAACTCATTTTTTTGTTTGTAGATGTAATAGAAGTTTCTTGTGACTACATTTGTAAGAAACATTAACATCGCCAGACAATTTCCCTGCATATGTCGTGTTCACTTCAGACATTCATTAAACGTTGTCATTTTTGAATTATTGCGACATTGATAGATTTTGTGAAACATTAACTGACAATTAGCATTTGCATGGTTATTGCCTATTGAAAACTATTTTATAGTGTCATAAGGAAATAATAGAAAATATAAAAAGAAAATTATATAAATATGAATAGAAGGCCTAGTCGGAGTTCTTAAATTTATAATTGAATGAATATTTTTCCATGGTAGACCTTCGAAGATATGTAAAATATTCACACGTTAAAAGATGACAATACAAATTCTAACTAGAAAGGTTTACTCCAAACGAGATGGATCATGTACTGGAAAATAAGATATCTTCATAAGATTGTATATTTTTTTGTACTGTAACCTACTGACATTTTTTTGACAGTCGAAAAATTATGAACTATAAAAGAAATCACTACAGTATTTCAACGTTATGAGTCGTGTCGGAATAGTAAAAAAACAAAAGTTTTAAGTAAAAAGAATACCAAGCAGTTGCAACACTGTTTTTAATTCCAATCGTTTAGTCCGCGCGTCGTGTGGAACGGCTGGCGCTTGTAATTAAAATGTTGTTTTTCTACGTACATACTCATGACATTGCTCACACCCAAGAGTCGTCGCTGTTAATTCATAAACTTTTTGTCCCGAGAAAACCTTGACGCTGGTAATTCTTTTAATTAGCTGACTGGTAATAACTGCACGGTAAGATTTATTTGTGTGGAGAAATGAGAAATATATATTATTATATTTTGTAGCTCTGTAATTGTGGTTTAAGTAATTATTTTACTTTTTTATATAAAAGTTATTTATCAATTTGTACCTACTTACTTTATTACAGTACGAAAAAAATGCGGCATTATTCTGACAAATTTAGTTTTTGCTACTTTCGTGTTATTTAAGATTGAATTAATATGAAATCGGTCTAAATTTAAATGCTGATATTTTATATTATTTATATTTTATTATTTAGGGCATTATTATGATTTAACGTACTGAAAATTTGACGTCTACTATATTACTTCATGTTAAGACCACCAATGGCGGTAAACATTGGCAGTAACCACGATATAATTACACAAATGTACAGTTCAATCGAAAGAAAAATATATAGGTAAGTGTTTAAAGGCCAGATGCTATTCGCGCAGGTGCTATTTGGCTGGGTGCTATAACTGGACTACACCCATTTTCAAGTTGGATTGCTATGCCAATAATTCTTGCATAACAGCGCTAACCCTGTGGTCGCGCGAAGTGTCTACTTGCCGCTTGACAAGTTTTAAAATCATTTTTAGTTTTCTACAATAAAATTCTAGAGACGTCCGTATTATGTATCGATGCTCAACCGATCACACTGATAATTATTATGTTAATTCGATTGATTTATAACCACTCATCGTCATGTGTATTACGGTTTCGCCCGGAGCGTTCGTATTCGAGCGCATTGTCGATCAATCGACTCGATCGTTGTTAAATTACATGTTCCTCTCTTCCGTAACTCAAGTTCGTTTGTTATTAAATTGACGACACGTAATAACACCTATTAACTTCGAAGAGGCCGAGTGTCATAAGCGACTAAGATTAATTAAAAAAAACATATTTAATATGTAGGAACTTTACACTAGGTACTACTGGTTAGCCAGAATGTAAAAAATCCAACTAAAATCTATTAAATAAATAGGTACTGATAAATCCCTGGATAAGTAACTGTTTCACCACAATTATGACATACTCTTAGTTTTTCTTTCCCACGTAGGTACCATGTACTAAATATTTTATAACATAATGTGCTCAACCAAACACAAAAAAATGTATTATAAAATTTAATTTTCTCATTGAAAAATTTGAAAAAGCTGTATGAAAGAACCAGATTGGTTAGTTAGCCTTTATGTCTACCCTTTATGAGACAACGAAGCTAAGAAAACTTACATTGCCTTCATAATATTGTCAACATCAATGTCTTACAAATCGATAACAAATTTACATTTTTAGTGATGAAAGTAAAATATGTTTGAATTATCCAAGTCATTAAACAGGAAAAATAGATGTGAGTCAATTATTACTCTTAGTTTTTGAACAATTACTTTTGCTGTTTAACATTCAGATAGTACCAATCGTCTTAATAGTGACAGCACTGACAGCAGAAATTTATTTATGGTATTCGTATTCAATTATATTTTCCATAAGAGGTATTGCGTCATTAAAATAGACATGAAATATGATCCAATGATCTAATTGGTAATACAGGGGTTGAAACCGCGTGAATTGGATCACTTTTTTTACAATTACACTAACAGTACCTACATAGCGTCAACCAGTTATAGTAGGTATACAAAAAACTGTAATAGACATGAAGATTTTTAGATACCCGTTTCCGCTGATTTGCGTCGTGGTTATCAGAGAATTTAGTTCGGTGGAATTGAGAGGCTATGTTGGGATTGAACAGACTAAAAGAACACCGAATCATCACTGGATTCTCGTTCCTTATTGCGATTATAAGATTCGAACATTTATTTAGAAGTACATAGCTGACAGATGTGTGGCATTATTTTCAAGAGGTATTTCAAAATATTTGCTGTTTACTGCATCCATTAAGACAATTGCTTAAACGATTTCCATGGTTCTATATTCGAAAGTTCATATTGTAAACTTAAACCAAATACAAGCTAGATTATAAAAACACACCATACAGACTTTTACTAGTTACTTCTGCCAAAGCGTTTACACAAATAATAAATCGAGTCATATCTATATCGGTAAAAATACATTTACAGTATCAGTAACATCATAAAACGTTAGTTACATACATTTCGATAATAACAGCTGCTACTAAAAACCACCGACAGATAATCTCCCTTTTGTGTGTTATTAATAAAAATATGGCTGGATATTTCTGTATCTCTGCTACTTATTATGTAACAATGGTAAAGTTCCTTTGTGAATATTCACAGATGACTTGATCCATTTTGTAATATTTTTAACAAATAACATTCACGTACGAACGCTGTATAGCATTCTTTGGCTTAGGAATATTGGAGTAGTTACTTTTGATTTCATATTGGCCTCATAAAGATGGATTGAATTGAATATATTTTATAGATTTGCTGTTGCAAAGCAGTTTTTTGGTCGTCGTCGTCTGTTATAATAATTGTAACTATATATAAATTAACGTATAGTTTATCTAAGCCTTAAAAAGTACCAACACCTCTCTTATACACACAAGGCAATTATATTGACGATCAAGTTCATGAACCAATAGTCGTTTTCTACTGTTTTTACACAGATGATATAAATGAGTGGGGGTCAAGGGAACAACCTAAAGGTACCTATTTATCTGTCTGATGCTAAGTGTTCACAGACAAAGGTTATTAAATACCATCAAAAACAAAACTTGTTAAAAAATAGTGAGTCCCGTAAAGTTTTTGAGCCGTAAAAAGTTGTGAGATTCGTGTAATAGTATTACACGAATCTCACAACTTTTTACGGCTTTTTACGGTGGGTTATTTTATTCAGTCCCAACTTAAGGAACCTTTTATTTAATTATTTCGTAAATAGCTCACATAAAACTGTACCGGTGATTAAATTTGTCATTTTATCAATTATTTGTAACTAACATAAACTAAGTCAGAACAAATTGTTCTAACCCAATAAGCCTTATAATGTTACTTCAGCTAAGTTTTATAAAGAGCATGTCAATATTAAAAATATTTTTAGCTATAAATATGTAAAGTAAATTAACTTGGCTATCACATGAAAACACAATGTTTCTCACAAGTAATAATATTGTTTAGTGCCGCTTTGTTTTTTGCTCGACTTGGCGGGGGCACTGACGTACCTCCAGATAATTGCGCTAACAGTAAAGTCACAGAATAGATAGTAAAGCTTAAGTACCTAGTATGTTTTCTTTTGATTTAATTTGAATTACTTTACGTTCGAACTATTATACGAGTACGAAATTGTGCAGCATATTATCTGTTCAATTGCACTTAGCATAATATTTTATTCCTATCAAGGATGTTTGATTGTCCAAGTGGACTCTGAGAAACACAAAAGTGTGTACCTACAATTAATAAGCGAGACGGTTATGAGATCTATATTTCGAAAATAAATTACTAATTTCTAAACATATTGATACCGCTTTTCCGAAGAACTTTTGGTCTAAAGAAAATCTTCATGCACTATCAAGCACATTTAGTTTAGTAGGCACATATTGCTCAAATATCTTTCAAATATAATATAGTAATTGCAACTTTGAGTCTGTTTGATCATATAGTACCTATACTTATAAAACAGTTACTTATTTTATAGAAAAAAAAACATAATAATATAAATAATATCGCGTATTTCTATAACGGCATTTGCCCAAGAACACATAATAACACGTATGACACATCGTTATCCTGCCATGCATTTATCCGGGATAAAACTGTATCCCGGTCAATTTACGAGTAATTAAGCCTGACCCTCTTTCGGTGAGGGAGGAACTTTTATTTGGCTCGTTGAAATACTCCGGAATCGCCGCTAAACTCGTATCTTATTGGCTGGTAACGCGTAAAGATTTCCCCGGTTTCCCAACAACTTGATTAATGTGTGTATGGTGTGAACGTATTAAATTCCTTTTATTAACATTTCTATTTGTTTGTAACATTTTTTCTTTTTGCTATCTTTACTTACTAAGAGATTCTCGCAAAATTGATAAAAGAATGAATTTAAATAAACTTACTACTTACATATTATTCATAATGCATAACTGTACCTACTCTAGACTAATCTATTGGCTTACCCATTATAATGAAATAAAAATTGTTTTGAGTTTTACTTAGTTTTAGTCTCCATTTTCAGAAAATGCGTCATGCAAATACTCTGTACTTAACAGTACTCACGCAAAGAAATAAACGTATACTTATTAAATAGCATTGTGATAAATAACCATTCCTAGTGTTCACAACAACATGAAAGTACAGAAAGGTAAATAGTACACTTATACGTAACTACGTGTAATATTGCTTAAGGATGAACGTCTTTGCAGACGGACTATAACTTCTCAAATTACGTTCGTAAGTAAGGGACTTGGATTAGCGTGTGCTAGGGCAAATATTTTACTACAGTCCAAATCTCCAGCCCTCAACGTTTTATTGTTCATAAGGCTCGTCCGAGCCAAATGAAAGAGTTTATGGCGAAGACATAAGTCGTTCTGTGTTGCCAGTACAGGGAGACTTTATCTCATTATGTGGTTTTACGAAAATATTTTACAGTTTCACTTTATTGGTTTAAAGTAGGAATCATTATATAGTATTTTACACTGTTTTTTTAATTCTATTTTTATTATGCATAAAACATTATAAATCAATATTAAAACTAATTAATTATATGTAACTGCAATGAGTTTCGTATTTTTAACTATACATATAAATATATAGTAACAAAAAAATTGATATACCTACATCCCTGTGTTACAAATGTGGCATATTTTCTAGGGACGTCTGGTAACACTGTCTATCGGTTCTTGTTGACTCACGATATTGACCGTTCGCATATTGTTGGCGATGGTGTATTACTGTTATTGATTGTACTCGGCGCGTGACTTGTGTTGACGATTGTACTCCCACTGATAAACAAGTTGTAACGGATAAAGTGTTACAGCGTGTTTATAGTAGGTACTGTCTGTGCGAACTCATCAAACGATATAGATTCGAATTATTGTTCAGTTATAGATCAGTGCCTATTTGTAATATTGATATTCTATGACATGTGAAATCGATATACGTAAAAATATTATTAATAAAAAAAAAATAGGGGTATTTAGATCCAAAGTAAGTGCAACGTATCATTACTAACATTGTAGGCATGTTCGACTTAGGTTAGACCTACACTCATAACGACTTCAAAAGTATAAAACAAACATTTCTTTTGCTCATTTGAATTATGTTTCTTTAAGAGATGGCACGACATGATATTCTACCATTAAAAATAATGTGTTTTTTATTAAAGCAATATTAATTACACTGATATCATAAAATTGTGTCATTCGTCATTCATGTATTTATATTGAATTTAATACGATCGTATATCTTATGGCACATTGTATCGGATATTGGGGACAGCTTTATTGATAGTTTTAATGGCGATGCAATAAAGAATAATGATAATTTTTACGATGATTAATAATGCAAATTGCAAATGCGTTTCCATTTTAGCGCAAAACTCATAAAATATAATTAACATCAAATAAAGGACCTATCATACAGAATAACTACACTGACCCACAATATTACTTTAGAATAACGAAGAAGTCAAGTTTCAGGACTAACAGATCGATAATTAAAACCAAAGTCATTCTACCTTCTTCTGTCGAATCGATGGCATTTTTGAGTTGCTATCGTGGTGTAAATTGTTTCACAGCAGCGCCACTACTCACGGGGAGGGACCGAGCATAGGTTTCGCTCTTCGGGAAGGCTTACTACGTCCTCTCCTTCAATTCCAACAATTAACTATGTATAAGTATAAAAAAAAACCTGTTTCACCCAGGTGCATTTCAATCTCGTAGTTCTTATTGCAATTTGTCATAAAGAGCACTGCTCCTAACTTACCAAAAATCGTTTTTCACTGTTTTGACTATTATCGATAGTTATGGGCTGTAAAATTATATTGAATTGGTCTCTATGTTCGAATACGTACTTGTACAGGAATCAGTCAGTTTTTTCCTTTTGTGCGGAAACATTTGACGTCTAAATCAAGGTATTGCGAGTATGCAATCTTCAGAAATTGCGTATTTAGTAGAATGTTTTCAACATATTTTTTTTGTATTCTTAGTTACTTAGTTATTCAACGGGAAGCGACAACGCAAACGATTTATCGTACGAACGCGATGTCCGTTATTTTAGTCCAATCGCATATGCCATTCGTATACTGACCATACAATTATGTATTTATTGTAAACGCTACGATTGCCGGCTGACTGTAATTTGCTTTTAATTCGACCTCTTTTGTATCATTTTCGAGTTTCTTCGTTTTGCCATTTCTTCGAAGATTTGTTGTTATCAATAACACTTTTTTTTGTGATCTTAAACCTTCTCGTTTTGTATTGGTTTAAAGTTATCTACATGAAATTGTTACACGTAAGTTTTAAGTAGAGTGAATGGAGTATTAATCAGAACTAAATTGGCTTATGTGTATATGAGTCGCATCGATCATGAAATCAAATATAAACACAATTAGGACATTCAATGTTAGTGCTAGTAGTATCGCTGTCTTTTTGTAAACGGTGTAAATATTTTTTTCTTGTCCCTCGTATTTCTCTGAATGGTAGAATTGAATTCATAACGTTTACAACTTAAATATGGGTTTAAGAAAAGACTTACTTATTTAGGACTCACTAAATATCATGCTCAGTATGTTTATGGAGTATTTTGATTATTGCTGTTGTTCTTATGCACACAGTGTGAGTGCTGGGTGGTTGCAACCAATATATTATATTCTATACTTGGTTTTTCCTTGCCCTGTCGTTATCTACAGTGTAACAGTTTTATTATCTCGTATTTAAGGTCTACGACTTAATGCATTCAATAATTTATTTTTCTCGTATGATTTACTAGCCATTACGGTAGTGTAAAGATTTCCATTAAAACACTGTGTTATAAAGTCTAGGAGGCTCGGTTTACGATAGACGCTATGTTATTGCAGTAACAATGCTTTAATAAAACTCTTCTTCATTTTATTATAATTTACACTGGCGTACAAAGTAAGCACTTCATGGAGTTATTTCGTATGTTTAGACACAGAGTATGCATTTTAAATTACTGTAATTTTTATTAGAGATGTCGGTATATTGACCATATTATATTGTTTGAAGTGTGTGTATTGTTAGTGCTGGCTGTTACAAGCATCTTGACTACGGAGGACTGAAATACTGGCGGTTAAACGGTCAAAAAGTCTTAACATTATTACGTATACTTTTTTTAACAATAGCTTGAAAAAGTGATGAAGATATACCTACTTAAACCTGTCAAACTATATTTTATGAGGACTAAAATATGATAAAGATTAAGGTATATTTTTAGTTCAGTCTTTGTAACAACACAATTAGCAACTACGTCAGTGTTGTCATGAGTTTAATAACAATCATTTATACCTTATTCGTCTGGTCATTTTGTAGTCTGTTTGCAGCAAAACTCAACGATTATTTACTTGTTTTCTACCTCAACAGAACTTGTAAATATGAAAGCCTTCATTAAATGTATTCACCGATTTTTCACTAGAAAGAGAAGTTGCTACTACGTTGTGAATCCATTATCAAATGTTACCACATAAAAATCAAAACAAACAGCTGGACGCAATAAAATATTTTTTGTATTATTTCAAAATACGTCCTAAAAGTTTTTGCACTTATGATGGGCTCCAATCCAGCCTACTTTAAACACATACCTAAGTGATATAATTGGGGTTCCGATTCTATCGATTCTAATTCGAAATAATGGCCAGTAATTTGGTACGATCATTTGCCGAGGACAGTCGATATTCGATCAATAAATCGATGTGTGTCGATATAATAGCGGTTCAGAATCGACGTTTCATTTCTTTAAATGCCCTGATCAGTGGATTCGCTTAATAATAGTCATAATCTTAAACGATGAACATTTTTGTCGGTTATTGAGCAACAATTTGAGAGAAGGATAAGTCCCTTTTTTTTGTGTTGTGCACAAATAAGATTGAACCTGGGAACCAACTGAGTGGCTCGCACCTAGGTATAGGAAGCAAGAAATTTGCTATATGACTTGATGATCATCCTACAGCTATGAGATAGAAGTAATTAACGGTTTAAATATGATTGGTAAGTTAATATTAAAAAGTTTTTGATGAATATACTTCAAGCATATGAATTAAGACCTTTGGACCCGATAAAACTGACCGCTCTACAAATCAGAAAGGGACGGAAATATAAAATATGATATGTAAGAAAGAGATGAGTGTTAGGGTTGTTTGAACCGCAGGTTATTACGAGATTTAACACGTATTTAGTTAATTAATAAGTGTGGTTAACCGGGGCGGTTGTCGGTCCTGTGTGTCTGGGGATGAGTAAATATGCTTTTTGGTTTAGTGACCTAATTGTGGTTTTTGGGGATATATTTAGAGATAAAATATTTAGTTATCGTTCGCTTGGCGTGACTTGATTTTTGATCAATGAATAGTAATTATGTTTATATTTTTACGTAGCTATGGTGTCATCTTTACAGTGAGTAAGATTATTGTAAGTGCGTGTCATATTTGGGAGCAAGTGTGAGCGATAGTATCGTTTAAAAAAAGGTCTTCATACAATACAATCAACTAGATAATACAGAAAGCGAATCACTGACTGACTGAGTTTAGAATTAACTGACTACTGAAAACTGATTTCCTGGTTCTCTTTTTTTAATCTTCACGAAAACGAAATTCAGATTCTAGTTAGGTAGGTAGCGGTAAATCGGGGTGAATGGGGATCAAAGGGTGAATATAGAAATAAAATGATCAGCTAAATTCTATCGTTATTTTCTTTCAAGCGAAACTTTGGACTAGTTCATTGTAACAACAGAATCGTCAAAATCTGGTAATGGGCTTAATTAAACTTTTGTAAAAGAAATAGGTATTATTTAAAATACTCCATCGATTTTATCTCTATCCAATGGTACAAATATATTGAAGAAAACGATAAGGGAGCTTTATTTTAGTAACACACATACAAGTTGATCAGAAGAGCCCAACCGCTTGGACTGCAACAGGCTGATCGATTGACATACATTCGAGAGCCGTTGCTTTCTGATAATCTCTACCTCTAGAGCAAAGCCTAATGTTAGTCTCTCGCCCGCCAACCTCAGTTCTTCGGCTTTGGGTAGGCTTGATTCCTGACATCGTAGTGAGTCCCCTCAGACTAGAAGAATAACTTAGATGAAACATACGTAACTAACGCATGAAGCTGCCAAAAGAAATATTAAGGTAGCGCAAATTCGCTTGTGCTCTTTTTGCACAAGTGAAATGGAGCGGACTGGTACCTACTACTTTAGGCGGCTTCAATGGCTAAATGCATGCGCTATGTCTATTCTTATAGTCTGGAAAGGCCCCTACATCATCCTACATCTAAATTAGTACTATGCAGTGTAAAGTTTAGTTCACCTTTTCTGACGTTCGATTTTAGTTCCCAACTTTGGGTATACGAAAAGTTGGAGCCAAATGTTTGTCAAACTGAAAGTGTCCACACACTGAATAATTAATTACAATAATAAATACGAATTTGTACCGAGTATGGTTCACAAGATAACAGAAACGGTTAGCTAAGTAAATAGACCCTACCAATTAATTCTGGGTCCATTGGTCATAATATTTGTTTGTTTGTATGTAACTTGCTACTGGGACTTCTGTTACATTTTGATTTGCATGTATGCGTGTGCGTAGTAATAAATTATTTACCGTCACGTTGTATAAATTTCAACATTGTGTTTTGGACATCTATAGGATTTTGTTTATTTAGTCTATTCGGATATGTTCAAATTCATTTTGCTTAAAACCATCCATTTGCAGTAAATTATTAATTACAAACTTCTCATTTTTATGTCTACCTCATATTTATATTTTTTTTACCCAGTAGGTAAGCATAAGGGAACCTGTCAATAATTTTCTTACCCAGTATTTTTAAAAGATGTTTTATGAGGATCAAGGTCTTAGCATAGGAGGAGAAAGAGAGATCTTGCGTAATCGGATCCTCTTACTTTAATCTTCTAATTGAATAGTATAATCACATAATCAAACAAAACTGTTTAAAACTAGATCAGTAACTCAGTTTACAAATTAAAGCGATCAATCAGTATTTTAGTACTTGTCGATTAGCCGACTCGTATAAAAATAACTCATACAACCATTTTAAGTAGACCTTGTTATGAATACACGTTATATTTAAAGGCCGGGTCCGGTCTTATTGGTCAGACAATGTTAACGATCAAAGTGAGAGGAGTGTTTACAGCGGTTTGTAAAAGATTTGCTTATAATTAAAATTTTCGCATTAAACAGCGCATCACATACCTGCGCCCTTAATCGCGGAACAAAGCGACACACAATATTTAATATTCAGCAATCCCAAAATCCTTTGAAAACGCTGCCACAATGGAAAAGGGTATTTTCCTTTAACGGTTGGACCGTTAATTCGTGTTTAATTCGACACCTTGTTAATTGTTTCTGACGCCCCAGTAGGTTTGGTGACCTCGGGGGGCAGACAGGTCATGGGCAGCTAAGGACCACCTCGAAACACCCTCACGGGGAGCCATTTTAAGAATATTTGCGGACCACCCCCTTATGTTTACTCGGGTTGTTTGTGGTACCCAGAAAACAATAGTCTCGAAATTCATTGCTCATTTTATTATTGTTGATACACCGTTTTACGGGCGATTCGATTATTGGAACGAGTAATTAAATGATAATACTGGCCATTAATTGGATTTTACCTGAGTGTTACGCTTAAGTGGTCTCATGTTTACGTTAGGCCTCATACTATGCCGTGGATTTTAATATTATTTTCATCGTGGGTAGTACGCAAACTTTCGCGAATACGTTATAGTTATTTGTTTACGTAACTAAGTTGGTAATAACATCCGCAATTATTATAAAGTTGTCTTTTATTTAATATAATTGATATATTATATAGACCTATGTTATTAAAAAAAAAAATTAGACCGCCCCATCTTTTTCCATGCTCCCATTGTATTACAAGTCGTACAAGGAGACTAAGGGATATGGTTAAGATCAGACAGATATATACATCCAGATTCAGTCACAGAGGCATGACTCTAGTCAGTAATAGTGCCCCGAACACGACAATAGTCTCATGCCCTATTATGTGAGACCGAACACAATGGTTGGTGAAATGTGGGTGTTAATTCACTTCTACCTGCCCCGAAAGGAAATAGGCGTGAGCATATTGGGGTCGGCTTTCCAGTCTAACTGTGATGCGGCTGAACCTCAATATTTTCCCTGAAGCGACTGCCATATGATGATGATCATATCATGATCATGATCTCCACATCCAATGGTCCAATGACTGAATGAAGTTAAACTGGTTGGACTTTTAGGGGCTACAACTACTCGTTACGACTGCCATAGATGTTTGTATGGCAACCGAGACCGACGGCTTAACATGCTCTCCGAGGCACGACCAGACCAGTGCAAACAGCCATATTCATGCATATGACTTTTTGCACTGAGCGGGGATCGAATCAGCGCCCCATGCGCAGAAATTGTGTGCACTACCGCCACGCATATGTATTTATCATAAAAATTGAATAACCAAAAATATTCATCATCATCATCATTATCACTGTTGCATCCAAAGTATGTATTTAGGAGCCCAAAATCTGCCCTTCTACTTTTTTTACTCCTTCACATAATCTATTTGGCTTATCTCGATGCTTGTGCAGGAATAACTGCTATTTGACATGATCTTGTTGGGATTTACCCATCAACTTGCTCTTGGCATGACATTGATATGTCATTGTAACTTTGTCCACTAAGTTCCTACAGTCCCGGGTCCCTTAACCGAAGCGTGAAAAAGCATCTGATGAAGCCGTCAAGCTGAGCGCCACCATTGTAGCACTGAACGTGTTTGCAATGGTGACCCTCTTTCATGAGACTTTGCCTACAGCTTAACATCAGGCGAGGTGAAGACAAATTAACGTGCCATTAATTTAAAAAAAAATATTAAAAGACAACACTGTAGATACATAGTATGTGATCGTGAATAGTTTTTTATGTTCTAATTAATATCTTTATTTTCAGAAATGGCCCGCATGGAAAAGTCACCTCTACTGGCGAACGGTTATAACGCTCCACCTACGCACCTAACACCCATGGGCTTCATGCACCAACACGCACTCATGTCTCCGGGCATGCCGCACCACGGCGTGCCGCGACCGGACGGCTCCATCATTAAAGGACAACCAATGCACAATATGGAAGCTCTTGCGAGGTAAGAAATTATATCAATTACTTATATTAATATCTATTACTACGTGCACACAATACAGTACAAAGGGGTAAGCAGAGGTATTTTACACCCAGATTTCGCGAAATATATTTTTTGGTATATCAGGGTAAGCGAATTATCTGTTACTGAGAATTTGTTAGGAAGACCTCAAAACACTTTGCCAGACTCTGGAATCGTCGGCACGTTTCATGGCATTTTCAAAGCTTATTATGACAATTACATAACATCAATCATGAGTATAAATACTTAGTTTAGGAAGAAATTAAAATAGAAACGTATTTAAAAAAAATGTGGATGTTATGTAATTTCTTGAATTTGAATTAATGTTTGAGTTTAAGATTAATTTGTAAGATTTTATTGCTGCCCAGGGTCCGTTTTCCGACTTTCACTTCTCTATTTTGCACGGTCATAGGCATGCCTGGTAGGGAAACCATCTAGTATCTAGTAGGTGTCGGTATAATACAATATTAGGAATGTAGGAAACATTCCTATCACCATGTTGTTGTTTTGCACCTTACTAAAGATAATAACGTAGACGATTTATATTTACATTTTTAGTTTTTGTTGCTGAAGGAATAAAGTAATTACTATTTTAATGTTACTTCCCCATCTTTATTGAAACAGGATAGTTAGGAGCCACAGACAAAATATAAAATAGCTTCACCCCATCCTGACTATCTGTCATTTTTTACGACCCAGTCGGCGCGTGGACATGTACGGTGGTTGTCCATATAAGGCTGTAATAAATGGTATTACCGGAAGTTTGACTATTTCAGTTTTATTGATTGAGATATAAACTGACGTAGGTAACGTAGTTTATGTATTGGATATGTTTATGAAACGATTCCAAATTGGGGAAGTAAATATTTCGTTTACTGAAATAAAATTTGATTTATGCTTGGGACCAAAAAAGTTGTGTGCAACTTATAAACGTAAAATGGGAGTAAATATCATCTACTACAATCACAAAAAAAATTCAAAAAGTTGCACATGTATCCAACAACCTTATTAAAATATTTTAGTTATTTTAAATTAGATTATGTTACCATGTTTTGATGGCGAAAAATACGATTTTGTTGGAAATTTATGCATCATATTGAAATAAAACTATTACCAACGGAGTTTAACATCGCTGTGACCATAACTATTGAAAGCTACCTCATACTCAGTAGTTTTATTACCATGTGCGAAGTAAAGTAAGGTTATTTGACAATTCCTTTCTAATTGGGGAGAGTTTTGATTAAATAGACAGAGTTTTGCTAACAAACTGTTGTATATAGTCTAAGGGTGAGAGCTGGCGATGAGGTGTGACATTTCCAGTTATAATAAAATCGCCCTTGTTAAGTTACTTAATTACCGAAATAATGTTCTGTTTATTTATCAAGATAAACAAATTGATTGGTAATCAAGATAGCAATATATGATGTCATATTGTTTTAATGTATCTAGACTGTCATTAATATAAAACTAATACTGAAACAAATTCGAAAAATAATAGAAAACCAGCAGTAATTTGAGCTCGAGGTAGATAAGTGAATCACCAAGATTAGGTTTCACTTAAAAACAAAATATGGACTCGCAACGATTTATACTTACGATAAATGGTACGCTACATAAACGGCTTACGTATAAATTGACGAAAAGAAACCTTTAAGCAGGTCGGTCAAGTGGTACAGGTTAAATGTCCGCCGAGGGAACATAATCCAGTTAGAAAAGTACAAACACTGAATGCCCCCACTTCCGTCCGGAAGACCCACAATGCTCACTTGACTTACCCCAGTGTCTTACTGCCATTCATGTAACATAAGTAGTACCTTACAACCTTAAACATATATTCCTATCTGTGTCATCATATTTAGACGTGCTATCTTTCCGTATTATAGTTTTGGACGATGTATTTGAAATATATCTACTTAATATTATTAGAGTTAGTTTTTAACTGCCTAATCGTATTTTTAATTGGGTATGTAACTATTATTTTGGTTACCTAAATATCGATATAATGTGGCCATAGCTTACGAGATACTTTAACCAAAATATGAAGTATTCTAACTTTGAATTCATATCGGAATATTCAGAATGAGACTTAAATTTGAGACCAAACAATTACCAACTGAGCTTCTTGGACAGGACTTGGATATAGAAATTCTCATATACATATATCTTCGCAGCATAATGCAGGAAACAATATCCCAAGTACTTAAAAACTTACTAAGTGGTAGGCTAGATAATAAATCTTTTGTCTCTTGGCTAAATATTAGCACAACATTCAATTAAACACAACTGATATTTACACAATTACATTTTTGTAAGGGTGTACTTTAAGACAAAGAGAAATAGAAATTGGAACCCTTTTCTAGACGATGATTACTTATAAAGGGCGTAGACTTGATTATAAACGAGAAGAAAAGTTTAATGTAAAACAAAGAGCTAAAGTAATCGAGAAACAATTTGAACGATCACGCATGAGTAGCTCTGGCACAAATATAAGCGATTGTTTTTAAAACATAATTAATTTCAACGACCCCTTGCTTCACCTAACGGAACATTTAATATTGAGTGCTCATAATTATTCCTTTCATATTTAAACCCTTTATAAGAACTTTCTTTACAAATACTTCAGAGTAATTTATAGTAGATTTCTTTCCGTTTTCTTAGACATTCTGTTTTCCTACAGTCCCGGATCCTTTAAACGGGGCGTGAAAAAGCATCTGATGAGGTGGTCAAGTTGAGCTCCACCATTGTAATGTGTGTAATGGTGACACTTTGCCTTCAGCTTACCATCAGGTTAGGGGAAGTCAAATTGACGTGAACTATTAAAAAAAGCAAGGGAACTTTTATTGAGAAATTTTCCTTATTCGCTAAAATTTTGTATGGCCAATTCGTCATGCAAGTTGTCATAATAGTGTGACGACGGGTGTTTTTATCACTCCAACAAAACACGAGCTTCCAATTTTCTGTGGTATTCGATTCTTTTACGATGTTGCTTCTATTTTTAAGGTAATATCGTTACACCTATAATAATAACTGTAAAACAACATAATGAATCAATTTTATATTAGGATTTATACGTATTTAAATGTAGAGGTTTGAAATTTTTGGAAGATATTATTTTCTTCAAACTTTTCCGACTAACGCGAGTAAGGCTTTTGATGTTTTGACGGTCAGGTATGCCATTTCTCTTTGCCTGTCACTACATAAGAAATCTCTCGAAATCTGTTATCAAATTGTTATTTACTCAAGTATTGAACAAATGTTATAAGATCTTGACATTCAAATTTCAAATTTGTGATAAATATCAATATAATTAATTTTAGGCATCATTTCATAAGTTTTCATCTTCTTCTTTTGATTTTTATTCTATGTCAATCTAATTTACTTGTTGTTTCTTAATTTTTCTTATTTTATTTTCTTTTGTCTACAGATCTGGTATTTGGGAGAATTGTAGAGCAGCATATGAGGACATCGTTAAACACCTTGAAAGGTAAGGAAAATAATAAAAGTGTAAATAGTGAGACGTATTAATGTTTAACTTTTCAACTTGCTTATTTCTTATTCTTTTTATTTATCCATATTCATCATTTTCTATGACACAGTGATTATAAAATAGGTAAACAATAGAAACAAAAGCAATACAAACAAATGCAATGTCATTATTTTAAAACAAAACGGAATCTTTGTTAATTTGAACGGAGCACACTGTGCAGATATCACAGGAGGGTGTGAAATTAGAGGAGACAATTAGATCCGTGGATCGGGTGTATTTTTAACAAATGACCGCTCGCCGGGACGGCTGCGGGGTGCGAACGATTCATCAAACTCATTCAGGGGCTAATCTCGATGCGAGGAAAAAGCGGCTCTCATGTAAATTGGGCTGATTCAAGGGCCAATCGGTGGGGGAAAGCACTTTTCTTTCTTGTTTAATGGATGGTGATTGATCGCCAAGTCGCTTTGATACTCCGCGGTTTTGACTTCGATTTTACTGCGTTTCAACGTTTTCATACAAGGTAACCTGTCAAAAGCTTTTATTGAATATGCGCTGATTTTTATACGAAATTGTATTTTATTTATAGTATATAGATATGTACTCTAAATAATATACAATGTTTAAAATTTTTAAAAATTTGGAATAAAGGTTCAATGTTCAAATTCAAAAATTACCTAATTGTCTGCATTTCATAGACATGAATTAGGTATATTTTCAAATACTTACCCACACATACGAAGAATAGGTGAGTAAGAATGCCCAAATCCATCTAATTAATCGTTTAAATTGGAATATAAAATGGTAGGTACTGAATCTACATGTACAGCATGTAGGTTCGGGGATCGGGCCCGGGTAGAATTACAGTCGGACAGCGCGCCTTGTACCGATGTGTCACTGTCAGCCCGCGATCGGCCGGCCATAGCCGGTGGATTAGAGCCGTTTTTAAAGAAATTACATTGTAGATATTTTTAATGTTTTATAAAACATTGAGTTTCTATATATACTTAAACATTCATAAGGTATAGGTACACACACAATAGAATGTAATTGAAATAATGACTATGTACCTTACCTACCTACCTACCTTACAATATCTTATCAAGATACCAAAACACGAGCAGTACTCGGAATGTTATTTACGTTATTGTGACTATTAAGTAGATCTAGTACCTATGTTCAGCTAGGTCTGTAGGTCTTATTGGTTATTAGATCCATAAAATACATTTTTTATTGATTGTATTATTCAATGCGATGTATTTTTACACTTTGAGATACTATTGTAATATTATTTAAACGATAGCTTCTATTGTGTCTTACTTATGGTTCTTTGGGAAGGTATAGTAGAACAACAGATCGTCAAAGTTACCTGTTATGTTGCTTGCACTCTTAGAATAAATAATTCATTCCATGGGGCCTTAATTCTCATCTTCCTTCTACTAATGATAAAATTGCATAAGTCTAAATCTAAAAGTAAGTTACTTCATACATAGTTTAATGGTATAAGCCTTTGTAATTCATTATAAGACGTATAGGTCGCTATAGAAGCAATTATTTAAAACATGATTCCAATTGCGTGCAACAACAGGTAATATAGTTAAGTCATATTAATGTCCTTGTCTGAATGGCGGGCTTCCTTGCTCTCTTATTATCTTGGTTCATTTAACGCATGCGCCGCGACCGGTTCTCAATGCTAACTCCAATTAATTGACAGGATTATCTCTGATTTAATATAATTTGTATGTACTGTCTGTTTTGTTTTCTCTTGTGCGATGAGCGCGCTCGTGTTTAATTTGCAATTAAGCTCAAATTTATTTAATTACTCTGTCTTACTCGATAGTTTTCATTGCGATGATAACAAGATTCTTGTATTATCTACGAGTGAATGTCAAGTTCCTTTGATTAAGATTGTAGTACTCGATTGCTTTATTAAATATTGGAATCTAAATAGGTATAAGCAAGTTATTGAATTAATCGAAAATGTTCCTTTAGAATAATCTTTCAAAGTGGTAACCACACAGCTATGAAAGAGACACTAATCAACTTTGAAATATTCTGACAGATCTTGATTTATGTAATGATATTTTTTTAAATACAGCTTCGATTTCCTATACCTACATTAACAGTGGAACTTAATTAAATCTAATCTGACTGTTTTCAACTATGATAGAGTTTGAAGAGATGCTTATTGCAATTATAAATTCAAGCTATGTTATTATGATGATGTCTAAACTCAATAGTTATTAAGAATTACTTTTCTTATATAAATATACAATAAACAATGTCAAAAATAAGCACATGATAAAAATAAACCAACCGTTAATATTTCTGTGAACTTTTTGGTAGTATACCAAATATGTACATTGTACATACATCTGATTCATATAAATTGTAATATAGTCGCATCTCCATTATCAGTTTGTACCAGTAATTTCAGTATCCGGTTTCAAAAACCGGGTTATAAATCAAACAGACACAATTACCATTGGACAAATTGTCCGGATCAATGCATTCGTCCGGTTTAATTCGGTTTCGGTGGGTATTAGCTAGCGATTAATGTGCGCGCGGCGGGTTAAGCCGTGCCGGGCGCTCGTTGCCGGCATACGCCGCCCGGATCGGCACACATCGGACTGACGTCGATCGTTATTCATTCTTGTGCCCCTTGCTATCACAAGATATCAATGTTTGTTCACCCTTAATTGTGTACTATTGTTCTATGAACATTTTTTTAATTAACTATTTGCTAGTTATTTTGAATATTCTTATGGAAACGCCATAGATGGCCGAAAGAGATTTGCCTCACTAGATAAGTGTGAATTCATGTGAAATGAATTCGTTAGTCGTCGATTTCCAGAATGGATTTAAAAGAATGTTCAATGTATTGGAATGACACATATTTTGACATTTATGACATGCATGAAGGAATGAGAATCCCATACATTGAACAATATATTCTATTTCATTCTAAGAAACGATAACCAACAAAGTACTACTTGTCTAGAGGGGCTGATCGAATGCCATGGCAAACAAATTTTAAAGACGTAGTCGGACGTGCCCTTGTCAGCTCCGGTGTGCCACGAGTATTTGAAAATAAATACTTTGGCACGTGACTGTACGAAGAGATTGGCAAGCTTGACTTTCATTTTATTTTTCCTAATTTGTTACACTGCTCCACATTATAAAGAGCTGACAGTTCTAATAGTTCCCTGGTAGAATCACTGTGATTTATAGACAGATGGACAGACCGAAATAACTATATTAGGTACTACCATTTGGTTACGAAACCCTAAAAAAGTTGCTCGGATTAGTTCAATTTTTTAAGGCAATCGATGAATAAATAAATTTGACATATAAGCCTTAGTTGCACGATCTTACTTTGACCGTGACAAAGCTGGTCAACGTACCGGTCAGGTATAAAACGTCATAGCCTTGGTTGTAACTATAACCAGCCACGCTCAAACGTCAAATTCTGTCAAAAACAGAGCTACAAAAATCATGGAAAACAAAAATAAGTGGAAGCGGCATGTAGTCGGTGCACGCGTGTCATTGGTTGACGTATTTATGCTACGAAGGATAAATTCGATAATATGAACGTTTTTGATAAGAATACGTCTAAACTTTTTCGTAAATATTCAAGCTTTTTCAATTCAAAGTATGAAATGCCATAAATACTTTTTTCACTACGGCAGCTCAAACAAGTAAGTTTTACTGCATAACAACAGTGTGCAGAATTATTCCGCGATGAACTTTCCAACTACATAATCTGCACTCTATTCCTTGGCCGTTCTTTAGAAAGTTCTTTAAAATATGAAGGTCCAATTTCGAAATTCTAAATTTGTAAAACGAATAACCATGTTTTTTATTTAAATTATTTAATATTTTAATGTATTATAACATAACATAAACTCACGCCTATATCCCGAAAAGGGTAGGCAAAAAAAATAATTATTTACTAGTAGAGCACGGTATTATTAACGGTTATGTGTGTGAGTTTGGCGACATCGGTTCCGCTACTGCAGCTATCGCGTCGCAGTTCTACTAGTTTTTCTGTTCTGTGTACTAACCATAGAGTTAACCAAACCATTACTATCAAACTGTTAAATTTGACGGTGACCGTGACTTTGACGATGACCATGACAGATAGTTCGTGCAACTTAAGCTAAGTTTTTGTTCTGACAGCAAAACGTAACAAAATGTCAAGAGTGACGGTAGCACTTGCGTGATTGAATCCTCTACCATTAATTTCAGTGAAGATCAAACGGAGACCGAGGGTGATATTTATCAAGGATATTGCGAATTATTTTAATCAAATCAAATTCCCTTCGTTGTAAACAAATGCTTTTGATTAATGAGACGCGCGACAGAGCCTCGCAGCCGTTGTGATAAAACACCCGAGCAAAAGGCGAAATTAATGGTCATAAAATGAACTCTTGTATCCGTTAGATAAAGATACTGAATGCTTTGAATCTTAAGTGATTTTTCTTCTGTATTTTGAATGATGATAGCGCCGATCGCATCTGGTGACTGTACATTTATATCTTCAGAATTAGCTGTGCGTAATTTGCGCGATTAGTGCATAACTTTGAGCGCGCTTCTAAAGATATTTAGATTGTCATGGCGTGGAATCATTAATAATAACGAGTTTTGATTTTCAGAGGACTAATATGCGCAGGGCGTTGGTAAAGGGTGCCGAGTCACTGTCGTAGTCGACAGCCCTTTGAATACCTTCCGAGTTTGTCGCCGATGCGGTCGTACTGGAATTTTATCTAGCTCTTTGTACTTTGCCCTTTTCCAGTGCAAACTATTTGGTTAGTTCTGTTGGTGAACCGAACTATTCGTTCTGTTTAACTTTGATGTCTCACATTTACCGTTGTAGATGAGGCCTACGTACGTACAAAGAACCTTTGATTCACGGTTATGCGTTAAATATATTTTTATACTATGTTTTGTAAACCCATTTATTACCCATTTGATTTTTTCTTAAATTTAAAAGCACATTCAAAGCTATATGACAAAGATTTAAAGTTAGAGTCAAAGTATTTTAAAACTGTAAGTAAATGGAGTTTGACGTCGTCATAATATAAGTTGCACCGTCAGCCTATATTAATCTGGATACGGCGGCTGACAGCGCAAGTCAAATTTCTCATCAAAAATAAGAATTAATGGCAAGTAGCATTAATCATTAGCTCGCAAACGGCACGAGGTGTCTGTATCCCATTATTTTGCATTACTAATGATATGTACACAGCGATAAGGCAGCTTTTTAGAGGAAAAATCTGAATGTCACCTCCCTTGATTATTTGGATGCTGTGGTTTTATCATTTGATACAGCACGTCATGTATACAATGGTTAATGTATATGAAGGTTTAATGAGTAGGTACGATAGGTCGCGTTTCAAATATTTACGGTGTTATTAACACCCTAATTAAATAAATACAACTCTATATTCTGATGGTTTCGTGAAAAGTAGTGTAGTTATGGACAAAGTAGGTTTCTGGAAGTGAAGTAATACGTAAATGTATATAGTGGATTGCAAAGCCGATTGCAATCTGTTAAACTATTAGTTCCGTGGTAATTATATTTACAAAAAAAACAAACAGTTGAATAATGTACAACAAAGTAACATGTTGCATGTTAATTGGATGTTTTTTCCAACTCAAGTGATCAACTGCTACCGCTACCTAATATTTCTAAAACAATAAACATAGGTATTCAATTCAATTAAAATGTACATATACTCTTAGAGCTTGATTCTGTGGGTAGTCTAAGAGCTGGTTATGTTAATAGCCAATGTTATTTTATGCGGGGACGCGTGCCGGGCGTGGTAGAAAACATTCATTATTCCATCGTTCATTCGGGTGTCAATTCCACAGAGGGCTACTAAAAACAGCGACTCCTCGTAAGATTAACGGAATCGCAAATTAAATAAATTTTTAACTTCATTAAAATTGGTGGAAGTAATAATATTTTAAAATAATAATATTAAAAACATAACTGTGTCGAAATCAATAAATCCAAATATACTTCGTTATAATTAGCTCCAAATAATATACATAATTAATGAAAATAGACAGAAATTGAATGCCGAAGTGTGACATGACGATGGACCCGGTGATCAATTAGACGCCTTCACTCAATAATTTTTAATAAGTTTGTAACACTAATCACTTCCTACCAAAAGGCGTGACCGTTCTATTTCTAGCTTGCAACACTGCCATTGACAGAAGATGTCACTTTTAGTTTAATTACGAAGCGGCCTCATTTCTTCGCGCCCTATTAGTACACATCAATCAATGTTGCCAATACCTATTTTTTACCCTACGACTCGAGTGTTTTTCCCTTGGCCCGTTTTTGTTTATGGAGATTTTTTAAGTGGGGAATAATTTGATGAGGTCCGCCACCCGACTGTGTTGCGATGCGAGCGATGCTCATTTGTCATCGTCTTGTCATTTCTGCGTTTCTTTCGAGCAGTTTGAATCGCTAAAGTAATTATGTAAGTTTTTAGTTGTTTTTCTTCTTATTTTCTGATCATTCTGCATAGCTTTAGTATCGATCTACATTGCATTCGATACGATCGATTTCAAAATGAGTGTTTTTATGTAGGTACTTACTTAAATCATAAATGACATGCAAAAATCGTTAATGTTTAGCTATATATGCTTGTACTTTTAGATGTAAAGTACATACGAGTATTTTGAATTAGTTATGCCATACTAACTAGTATGAAAGAATGTGTTTAGTAATTTTGTCTCTTATTATCATCGTAGCCTTGAAAGCTTGATGAATTTATCAATATTATAGGATATAAATAAATACTAATTTTAATATCGTTTAACGCAAATTTTATTACTTACTCTTTTATTCAAGAACCAAGCGGTTCGGTGAGTCTTTTCTCTGCCGTACCATTAAGTCCTGGAATTCCTTGCCGGCGCACGTGTTTCCTTCTTCCTACAGTCCCGGGTCCTTTAAGCGGGGCCTGAAAAAGCATCTGATGAGGCCGTCAAGCTGAGCGCCACCATTGTAGCACTGAACGTGTTTGCAATGGTGACCCTCCTTCATGGGACTTTGCCTTCAGCTCAACATCAGGCGAGGTGAAGTCAAATTGACGTGCCATAGATAAAAAAAAAAAAAAAAAATTCATTGTTCATTCAAAAATGCCCGAAAGCTAGTAAGCATTATTTAGGTATTCCCCTTGATTATGGTTTTCGTTTCAACAAGTGATAAATTAAATTAAGTAGATATTAATTAGTACAAACAGAAACTTATTTTTTTTCGAATTTTACTATATTACTCCATATCAAGATTTATGTAGATCTATCATGTGTCATTTGTATATCATAGGAAATAAGTAGTCATTTACACTTTTAATCACTTCATATCACTAATATTGCGCACGATGTTCTGTAATCAGTCTAATTTACAAACGAAGATTGGTTAAAACTATGAATATAAAATCAGCGTGTCAGGCGAATACCGGACATTGATGGGGTAAATCAAATATATGAATCCACAGATCAAAAGAATTCATTACAGTGTGTAAATCACAATTTGCATGTGGCGCAGAGCAACCATGAATATGCATCTGGGACGCCTGAGTTTGAACATTTTATGCTGCGTTCAAACACTGTACAGTACAAAACCATAAAACGCACATTCTCAAATGAGTGACAATTGTGATACCTTAACGGTAGGGACGTACGAGTACTGATTTTTTTTAAATAATAGATTAAAATTGACACACCGGTTTAGTTCCACGACTAATAGAAATTATAGAAGGAAATTGTAAAGTACCTACTGAACTTTTATAATTCGATGAGCATGATTTGGTTAAAAAACATTGTAAAGTGAATTATTCTGACAAACATACCTACTGCATAATAATAATTATTTAACTAGCTCTAACACTCGAGCAGTGTAAAATATTAACTTATTTCATGTAGTTGTTGTTTGATGCATAATTATGTTAAAAGTTACTCAGAACAGTTTAAATTTTACAACTGCTTCTAACATCCAAATTGAAACTAAGGTATTTAGCTGGTGGTCGCTAAGCCTTAAAATATCAATTTGCACGAGTCACGAGTTTAAAACTGCAGTTGATAAGTTTACAGCATTATGGAAGTTTATAGCATATGGTAAAGTTATTGGCCATGGGTCTAGGTGGCGTTGTGTGAATTGTCCTAGAATATTTATTCATTTATTTTATTTATTTATTGTGAATGACCAAATTTCTCAAATGCAGTATCATTTGTCTTCGTTTATCATTAAGGCCTGGCTAGTACTTATTGGACATGTATATATTCATGCATTTATATAGTATTCATGCAAGTGAGTTGAACAGTCTGAACGCGCTCTTGTCATCCAGAAATGCTGACTGGACATCAAACCGGACACTTGCCATTCCGTTCGCTTCCTGACCTTTTCCCGTTTTGTTATGCAAATCCATGTTCCCGGGGGAATTATACAGCGCGAATAAAAAGTATTCCAATGTTTATTCGCTGACTTCGCGTCGAGTGCGAGTTGAGTGTGATTACGCATTAATCTGGAAAACCGCGATATTTTCACGCTTACGTTTACGTTGGTAACGTTATGAAATGTACTAATGTCATATTTTTTTTTCTGAGGTTTAATTTCATTTTTTTTTATATACCTAGAGGTGTGTGTTAATTTATTACCTAATGTCCATTAGTATAATGAACTACTTTTACCATAATATATTATACCTAGTCCATATTAAAAATATATAGGTATAATTAATAAAAAGAAATAATACATCCAAAATAGTTTCTTCGATATAGGAATTTAGAGGTGTCAGTACTGTTCTAACAACGGTCATTTTTGTATAAATTTTATTTGCTGAAAAATCTACACTTTCAAAAATATTGTTTAGTAGTTTTATTATCACATAAATCACAAGAAACCAAATCCACTCGATAGAAAAATAATTTTGAATTGATATAAGATATATCTCTTTCACAACTTGAACTTAAATTACACGTTTGAACTGGCTATGTTTGTTTTATGTTCATAAGCGGTTAGTATTGTATTTGTCATAAATAATTGACAACAAGCTGGGGTCATCAAACGCTAACCATCGCATGGCTAAATAACAGCTCAACCCTACGCCGGCCACAAATCAAATGTTTTGATAGCACCACGTATTAACGAGACAATTTGATTGCGGACATATCCGAGCCAAATTGCTTCTAAATTATATTTTCTGTTTACTTTCTGCCAAACTCCCTGTTTCGATATGTGACGTATGTGTGTACATATGCGCATTTGTTTCTGTTTCATTTGTTAAGCGATTTGTTTACACGTGTTTTTTGTGAATTCGATGAACCCATTTATTGATACTTAGAACGAACGTAGGGAATATTTTATGTTTTATTTTCCTAACATGCTGTATAATATATTAGTATCTTTTATATTATGGTTACGTTTATAAATTATGATGGAAAATAGTATATAAGTAATTTCACTTCGAGATAAAGAAAATTCACTCAAATGCTGATCAAATATAACTAGAGAGTATGATTTTAGATCGATATGGACATTAATGAATTCATTAATAAATTAAACGGGATATTTAACATGTTTGTTAGTTTATCCCGTCGTTGGTAAATATTCCGTAAAACTTAATAGTGAATTTATAGCTAGAGAGATGTCATTATAACTATACCTAACCTAGCCTACCTATTTCTTAACTTCATAATATCGGTCTAAAGCCGCAAAATATCAGAATCCTTTGGACGGCAGTTAAAAAAAAGCAGGTAATGCTGTGAAGTTCCATTTGCAACTCACTAAGCAGCTTATACTCTAAAGGCTCGTCAAAGTACTCATAATGAAATCTAACAATTCCTTTTGACTAATCATTGTTTGACTAATTGTTATAAAACTACTTGTGCAATAAATAAAAGTGCTTAATTATACATGTCGTCTTCTATCTTTGGTTCCGTTTGCTGGAAGTGTTATGATAGATCTTGACAGCTTTGTTACCGTATGCTAATTAATATTCACGTGTATCGATCACGTACCTATGTTCATTTTAGCATTTGTTTTTTTCTTCTTTTAATATTTCCAAACGGTTCAATAAATATATAAATAAATATAAATATAATTATTATATTTATATAATTAAATATATATATATATAAATATATAAATAATAATCATGCACAAAAAATTAAATGTTATTTTTCTAAATCACATGTTGATTGTAGGGTTTGAAATCGATCTATGATCAATCTTCAAATAATCCAATGAATACATTAGTTTTATTAACGTTCCAATCGTTTATCTAAAGTTAGATGTTAGTTTTATCAATGGAGTGACCAAAACTATGATGGATCCATCTCAGTCTTGAATTTTAGTTTGAGATAAATTGACAGAGATAGTCCGATTGTCCGTAAGATAACATCTAGAAAAGTGACAGAAGTTTTTCTTTTTATACTTACCAAGCAATTAAAATAAAAACGAATATTTTAATTACATTTTCCAATTTGATAATTTTCAAACCAAGGTTATGATCTTATTCAGGTAATGATGGAAAGCTCGTTTTTGCATATACTTTATTCCCCGTGCGGAAATCCCCACAGATACTTAGCAGTAAATGTAACTTATGTTCCGGAAACCTTTTCAACTATTTGCTTTCGGAAAACGAAAAATGCTATATAAATGGTATCTAATTCCCTCGATTCACAGAACTAAGTATTTTGTGCATAGAAATCAGTTACGTTCGGATTCATAAAATGCTATACTGTCACCACAGAAAATAGAAGGTGCACGTCGATATACCATTATCGTCTCGTTCGAAACATGTTGCGGTCAATGCGAGCGATCACTTCGATCATAATCGTTAGCCATGCGTCGAACTCTGGCGCGCAGCCGCTTCAATCGATGCACCATATCGACCGTCTATCCCAAGAAAATCATTTGAGTAGTAAAGTTCATATTCAAGCGGCTAGAAGATATGATATCTTTGTCGCTTTAAATTATCCAAGGAATTGAATTGGAAGTGTGCCGATGGATGTGAATTTTCTGCGGTCGCACCACATGCATGTGCATTGAAGCCATATTTATGCAATCGGCGGTTACTGAATTGTTCAGCTAGGATTACAACACACTTTTGAACATTGTAAAGAATGGATTTTTACACCTTACACCTTTTTATGCAAATCGCCTCTTTATTTTGTTACGCTTGATAGATGATAATACTAGGTTCTAGTAATAAGTTCATTATGTCTGATAGTAACATAAAAAATGAACGATGCAGCTTTGAGCTAACATTAAATTGACAAAGTACTTAAGAATCAGCGTGTGATAGAAAACAGCCGTACATAAAAGACCATTTCAACAAATTTCTTCAATAATTGTGCAATGAAATTCGACATTATCAAAACGCATTCCCATTACAGATAATGGTAATGGTCCCTAAAAAGTTGGGGTCTACGAATCGTAGGAGCGATTTTGCATAATTATCTAACATTGTGCCGTAGCTTCGGGAGAGACGACGCGGTGGCGCTTAAATCCTAATAACATCGGACTCGATCAGAATCTCGTTACGCTGTGGTAATCTACTGCGAACAAATACCTTGCTGTTTCAATACACACACGGGGAATTTTTATTATTTTCTTCACTAGATTTTCGACAGAACACATTTTATCTTATGTTAAATATTTGTGTTCATCACATCAGAACACATCTGTGAGGTTTTAGTGTAGGTCAAGGTTTGATATTTTTCTGGTCAACTTGAGGACGTATTTTGAAGTCTTTCTTAGATATTAACTTTTTCTCATTAATTAAAAAAGTCGTAGTGAGTTTAAAACGTCTACGAAAGTCATTGTTTAAAATGTTTGTGTTTAATATAGTAATTACAATTTTTCGACAGGGGTTAATCCTAAATAATTATGTTTTATTGATGTACCTTTTCCTACTTTATTTACATCAAACAAAGTATTTTTGAATTACGAAAGCGTTACATTTAAAACATATTCATAAACTGCACACAACTCTAAAACAGTCTTAAAAAATCGTTCATCTTCACAGCTTTCCAAAGACAAGTTAAATCTTCTCACGTACTTGTAATATCGTAATGAGCTCCTAAGCTCCGGGAGACATATTTTATTTTCCACCAAACACATTTTGTATTTCATTCCACGTTTCATAAACGGAATTTGCATGTCCCTTTAGCAACCGTAATGCCCCGGTCGCTTAGTGCACTTTTATTACGGCATTAAATGATGTAATTTTTTTCATATTATATTATTCAAATTTAAATAACTGTCTCCGATTTCCCCCGCGAAGGTCCCACTGTCTCTACTGTTTCTTTTCGTCGCCCCCAAATTTGGTTATTTTGGTTTGATGTTTCCGCAATGGAATACAAGTTGTATTGAGTGGTTTATAATACTAAAAAAAGAAAGTTAATAGAAATTGATGAGTTACATAAGTACAGACAGTTGTGTACGAATGCCATTATGTCTGCATTATTATATGCAAACATTTTCTATCTGATGTCTAGATTTTAGTAGACATGGAAATAGATCAAAGAGATTTAATTACAAGTCGACGTGAGTATGTACAAAGGAAATGTATTGAAAATAAATGATGTAGTATTTTTATTTAAAAAATGTACGTAATGTTTTATTTGTGATAAGTGTAGTCTTTATAACGACTCTAGGGAGTCTGTGTTTCAAAATTGGAGAAGTTTGGGCCGCAATTTTTACAAATGATGCCGTGACGTTTATAGGGGTGCGACGAGCGCCGCGACGACCGGCGACAAGTCATCATGTTACTTTCTTTCCCATTATTTTGTTTTCGACCACCCTAAACGTTCCTGCTTACATATTGATAAAGCTAATTGTCTTGTTTTTCATTACTGGTAATTTACGTACATTAGGTCCTTTTTGCAGTTTAAAATATTAGAACAGCTATTATTCAGTTTTATTCATATATCATTGTTATTAGCTATAGCTTAATTTTTAAAATGTTAGCCACAAAAATTTGGATTGATATTTTAAATAATTCCGTTAACTAAACAGATTATTTTCCTACACAAATGTGAATAATATTAAAAGCTAGCAGTAAATAAAAATCAGTGGTAGCTCACTGGATAAACTAGCTAATGGAAGCGATTATAGATAATACTAATAAATTTTATCCATGTTAGTTATTAGTAGTCAAGTTAAATAAATAAAAGATTAGCAGTTTAGTGCCCACTGTATCTAGAAAGGGACCTGTGACAGTAAAAATATATCCCTGTGTATAATCAATAAGTCTTCCGTTAATAAGTCTTGATAGTTTTTTTCTGTTCTTATCCTTAGGTAGATATTATTACATATCCTCTTCACTGATTTAAAATTTAGAATAAGAATAAAATTTGTTATGAGAAAACTATATGACATTGTTGACTAAAATAAATAAATGGAATATCTTACAGTCTTGACTGATAAGTAATAAAATGCAGTAATATGTACCCTTAAATTGATGCACCGCCTTATTACTTGCCAATATTGCCTTTACATCATTTCAAAAGCAAAACATTACGTTATCTGCATATGCTTGGAACTTTTTACTCATAACAAAAGCCCCTTTGCTACTTGTATTTTCTTTATAATTTATTCCATTTCTCCCCCATACATTGGCATCGGTCGCTGATATTTTTTATTCGATTAGTAAGCCCCTAAGGTGTTTTTAGCCTTTTTTCGCTCGATTTTCTTCGAAGCTTTGTTGACTGTTTGGAGGGTTACAATGCTCATTTCTTTTGGATGAACAAGCTTATTTATTCTTTAACTTATAAACTCCTTGGTTAAGTCCAAGTGTTAGTTCGTATATAATATTATTGTAATGGAACGATGTTCTACGGCGATTATACTTCACAAGGAAGCACTTTTTTGTATAAGAAATTAACGCTATACCTTATAAAATTTTAAATAAATTATTTGTAAAACAATAGTCATAAAATATCGATATCTCAAAACCACGATACTTACACACTCGATTTGTTGCGGAGGAAGCGAGGGAGGATGAGACGAAACTTTTTGATGGATCGGACGAAGTTTGTTTTGCATGTGAGTGATATGTCTGAAATAATAAATGTTGAGGCGTCGACGTTCCCCAACCCACCCTCGCAGGGGTGAGCTAAAACGATTTTTGATTTGGGTGTCAAGCAAATGTTTTACGCAGTGACGCTCCGGTTGGATTTGATTTTCTTAATCGATTCTTGAGAATGTAAATTTTTGAGGACTTACCTATTAATGTGTGTACTCAAAAGGATTGAGTTTCTACGGTTTTAATCTACATTATATTCTGTGGAACTTAGTTATGTAAATTGACAGCACTATTACCGAAAGCTTTGTTTAATACTTGCGCTAATCAGATTATGCATACAAGAACGGTTCGGAACGGTAGTGCGGTATTAGGTTATGTGAACGGGCCAGTATTAACTAATCAACGTGCGTTGGCTTTGGTGGTAGATTGCAACGCATTGTCCGCGCTCGTGGCCCCGGAATATCTGTTTAGGCCACTACCCATTCTGTAATGGCAATGGTTAGCGGAAACTATGTTTACCTTGGTATTACTTCATTATGTACTTTTTATGTTAAATAATGCTACGACGTTAGTTAGTTATTTAGCGATGAGTAAGCTCTGATATGGGGGATTAAACTTCTGCCTATTTATGTTGAAACAATGACGATGCTTCGATAAGACTCGTATTAGATGAGTATGAAATATTCTAGACATTATCACATGATTTAACGTTTAAATTATATATTATAGTAGACGTTTTTGAATATCTTTTGAATATTCTACGTATATTATTGGCTGTGGCAGGAAACTGAGAAATCAACTCTTGACCAATTTGATGCGTTGAGTGGATTTGTGTCAGTATAAGCTTAATATATTAATTAATAGATATATTTAACTAAGATTAATTTATAAGGAAGTTGATTTAAATAATAGGGTAATGCTTAATGAGTAGGGATTGTGTGACCCACTTCACCAGTATTTTTTGTTTAAATTACCTAAATAACCATCTCTCAATATAGCAAAGAAAATCGTGACTAACCGGAATATCATTTATTCAAAATGTAACCTGAATATTTTCAGAGTGCCTCACCGAAAAGTCACAATAAAAATGCAAATCTTTTTATAATAAATCAGATTCACGCCTCCATTATTTTTTATTTTTGTAATTCAGAGTACGGAACGATTCGTCGCCAATTTGGGTTTTGACAAGTGAATGAATAATATTATTTCGTAGTAGACTGATGATGGCTGCCACCGGCAGATGGGGTGTTTGTTAATTTATCTAGATCGGAATATTACGTGCAACACAAACTGATTGTGCATTTAATGAAAACCGTTTATGTGTGAAATTGATTTGTTAGATGGGGTAAAGTTTCAGTGCTTAGGTATATAGAAGGTTTCAGTATTGTTCTACATAAGTATGTTCTACATTGAAGGAATTGAATTACAAGAAACCCATTTTGATTTACTCGTCTCGTTAATACTTAGTATATCTTTTTGGTTCGGCGGTGAATAGGATATGATTAGATTTCAATGACATTTATGAGTGCCGCCACCGTGGCCAACTTCTGCTAGGGTGACACGTGACTCCATCCGTCATCCCCAAGTCCGCGCTCATGGAGGACCGAGGTCATTCTGCGAACTTTGAAATGTTCCTTCTGAAGAGTCGCCATCGCACTCGATTAAATTAGTGATGTACGTAATAGTGATAATTAAGCCCAAGATGTGATTATTTAAAGGCTTTATGTCCATCGATTGGAGAAGGCCATTCTCTACCTTAGCTTCACCCACCACACAGCACACTATGTAGGGTTATGCACCTACTGGTAAATAGAGAACGAATACCGTCATCATGGCTGTATTGACGATTTGTTTGATATTTAAACAGCGCGGCTAGGATGCTAATTGGTGACGTTTATATATTTCTATCAACATTGAACCATAATGATCGTGTTATTCAGTTTTGACCCAAAAATGGCCTTTGAAATATAAGGTATTATCGGAAACCTCTAACAATACGTGGTAGGTACATATCAAGATAAGTCTAATAATAAGGCCTTTGATAATTTCTTTTAAATAGCAAATAAAATCATTTACTTAAGACGTGTCTAAAGGAAGCTGATAAAAAGAATTAGATTGATCGTCAAACATCTTGAGTTCTCATAATCAAACATTTGAAAATAAGCCATATCTGTTTTAATTCTAGCTTGAACTAACATCATCAATCAAACCAACACTTTTGTAAAGATAAAAATAAAATGGAGGAAGTGGATATAATTTATTATTTTATTGATTTGGAGTTATCTTTTGTCCGATCGCGTGGCGATGAGTCGATCATTTCTTTATGATTCGTTAGGGTATTGGCGCCTGATACTGTTAACAGGATTTGAATTTACAAAAAAAAAACAATTATTATGTACTATTTGATATTTTTTGACAAATCCTAATTCCAGCGAAAATACTGATGGTACCCAAAGCTTGCACTTTGAGTGACTAACGTGAGACCTTCTAAGGAAAGTCTCATTCGACCGGCTTGTAAATAAATTTGATTCGCCTTATATAACATGTTTACTCCTGACGTGGTAAACCAAGTAAATTAAAGCTAAAGCCAAGATAAATCTTGGCTTTAGCTTTGATAATACTAGAATGGCTGGACGTATGTACTTTAAAATAGCACATTTTTGCTTCAAGACATAGGTTCCTGTGCTATTTAACACCGGTGGAGACACATGCAGAGCCGTGGGTAATAAGTTGTTGACAAATCGTTTCGGAAATCCAATCTTATCATCCAGTAACATTTGATTTTACTGTAGCATGTTAGTACAACATTCTTTATGTAGCTATTGTATAATAGGTATTATAAATGTATACGTTTGGGGTAAGAAATATTTTATATTATAAAAACATGATCAAAAGATTTTAACGGTCTGAAGAATTATTTACATATTAATAGCGACGGAAATGAAAAATATATTAAATTCAAACGGAGCTCCGTGACTCGTCAGTAAAGTACCAAACGACTCCATTTGGAGGGTTGGCACATAGAGTAATAAGCTATTCAGAGAATAATCTATCCTCTACTACAAATGAGTGTTAGTTATTTAATTTATTTATTTAAGCATTCAAATTACAGCTGAGTTTGTGTAGGATAACCAAATTAGGCCAGTTTATGTTTTTACATTCATTGATACATTAAATAATAATAATTGAAATCAAATTACTTATTTACTGACTAGTTAAGATAATGTTGTATATCTATACTCCATTTGTTTAGGTACTTAAATAAAGCTAAACGATATTGTGGTAACTTTTTATGAAAACACGTGTTAATCAATTAAACTAGACTAACTAACTGACTATAACTTGTGATTCGATACAGTTTTTTAATCTTCAAAATGCGCTACTAAGCAAAAACGTCATTTTATATTGAGTTTTTTGAACAAAAAATATTAAAAAGACGCACTAAGATTGTTTAGGTACGTTTAATTGAGTAGGTACCTATAGAAAGATATACAAATAGACTATAGGTTAGTAAAATTTTGAGCCCATACTCCAGCTTTGTTTCCAAAAGTTGTATAAATAGTTTATAAACACAACCTCAAACTAAATATAAACATAAATACCAATTGTACTATAATACTTCGATCTTATAATTTGGACCCTCTGTTTTGTCACTACCCTGTAATCCGTAAAAGGGTTCCGTGAAGGCTTAAAACAGCCACTTATTATGTATGTTACATTTCACTTTCAGACGTCATTTATATTCAAATGCTCAAAAGGCATTACTGTGCAAAAATTGTGCCACTACCCCTTTAAAATGATGAACTGCGCTTACCGAAAAAACATCATGCCCATCAATAAAATTATGTCTCATTCTATTGCGATTACATCTCATCAGCATGTCTCATGAATAGCGAAAATTACCCGTAAAAAAATAATAATACCTCATCATCTACTTATATAAATAAAAATGAATCGCAAAATATGTTGCTAAGCTTTTTTTATTTGTTCCTTGAACTCTATGGTTTTTATGGAGTAGTGAGAACGGGATCAGAAGTCAACATAGGCCGAATCGCTGGCAATAGCTATCTTTTATATAAGAGTAAAAACATAAATATTAAAGTGTACTACATAATAATATGACAGATATCATACTTTTTGGAGCAACTAAAGCCTTTGTTTTTTCCTGTTGCTTTCATTGTTGTAGCTATTGTTTTGAAGTGCCACCGGAGTTACTTTTTTCTAAATAAATATCTACTAAGATCAATTCCAATATCCATAAGTAAAAAAAGTTTGTACTTACAAGTTTAACATAATATTTTACATGTTGTTTTGTATTACGCTGATTATTATAGACCTTTTATTTCATTCAAAATGTAGTCTAAAAAGAAAGAACGCAGTTTGAAACATACGGCACAAACAAAAAAGTTAATAAGTAAATATTAATAAAAACAGAATCGGAACGGAAGCATCAAAAGTCCAATAATTCACAATCAAAAAGGACCTACAGAATTAGGGTAGCGGTATGAGAGATCGGCATACAAAATGATTACATACACCGACTTTATCCGTTCACAAAGAAACTCAGCGGGGTTCTATAATATTATACTTCTGCCTTTGTAGTAGCTCCACAACACAGTGGGAAGCATGCTTTACGGTTTCAAATGATAAAATCGTTCGTAAGTAGCATTGTAAGGAATCATTTCTTGCGGTAGCGTGACTAACTTAAGACAATCATGTTTTAATTTTACTTAACGAGATATCAAACCATACTATACTTTGTAAAATGTAGCTTGGGTCCTATGACAGCTGTCAGTGAAATCCCGCACATGAAGTCTTGAATTTTCTAATAATGAATGTACAGAATGTAGTAGCTGTCAATGTCATACTTTATGGGCATACCGAGCTAATTAGTGATGGGCGATGAATCATCGTGACCACATACTATAAACTATCCATATTTTGAATAAAGCTTAATTTAAAATTGAAATTAATATTAGAAAAAATTAATTAGAATTTAATCTTATTGCTTAGGTATTTTAATATCATAATAATATTTATATTTCAATATACTTGATCCTAAATAATATTGAGTAAATAAAATCCTTCATTCAATCCATCAACGCCCTGAACCTGTTTTTGGATTTCGTAAGAAGACACGCCGCGTTTGGCTCTTGGGCCATGATATAGGCATAAGATACACGCGCCAACATCTTGTTTGATATGAACTTCCACTGATCCACTCCGTTCATTCTCATCAGTACGAGTGCCAACGCCTTGTATGCTACGTATCTTCCGTTCTCATTACAATTAAATACATACATACAATTAAATTAAACCTAATTATATGTAACATGCATCAATAATAGCTGGTAGTATCGATATTTTCATCGAATTTCGTACATCCCTATGAACCTCATTTTGACATCTGTCATAGGACCCAAGCTATATTTTACAAAGTATAATGCATATTTTTTAAATGTGGGATTATGTTTGTTGCAGATTGCGTGACGAAAGAGGCGACATGGAGCGAGTGATGGCGATGGATAAGGCTCGGGAGGGTTCACATAACGGTAAGCTGATCATTATTGTAATAATAGTCTTACAATCATAATCTCGGTTCATTTACCAGGCTAACATATACAGGTTTTACACTAAATCCAGTTATCAATAGGATGTCAGTTGCGGATACAAATCGCGAAACTTTCTGATTCATTTGATTTGTTGCAAATCGGTTATTATACGGATTTGCTACAGTGACTGCGTTAAAAATCAGTATTTTGTAATAACTGACTGTACTTATTTAGCTTACATTGAAAAGGGTTTGGGAAAATAGCATCTGCCTACACTGTTCACAACATTTTTGTATTTATTAAGTATTTCAATGATCGAATTTTGGTGTTTCTGTGTTCTCTGCAACTTGATGCTGACAGCATCTAATAAGAAACTCAAATAACTGAATGACAGTGGTATGCATTCCGGAGAGACAAATAGATACCTACTGCATAGCGTGCCCAAATCAGATTCAGTCCCGGGTCCTTTAAACAGGGCGTGAAAAAGCACCTGATGAGACTGTCAAGCTGAACGCCGCAATTGCATCACTGTACGTGTTTGTAATGGTGTTCCTCTTTCCTAAGACTTTGCCTACAGCTTATCATTAGGCGAGGTGAAGTCAAATTGATGTACCATAAATAAAAATATAATAATAATACATATACATTTAATTGTATATGTTCATGAAATAGAAACTTAAAGACGTTGTTTAGAGACCTGAATATAATGTTAACTGACCATTACAATTATATCACAGGTTCTTCCCCAGGCCACAGTCCGGTACTCAACCTCTCAAAATCTGGTTCCGGCGGAGATCGCGACAGAATGGAACGGTGCGACCGTGAACGTGACCGAGGTGAGGGTTCAGCGAGCGGTCGAAGTTCGGCAGCATCGCGACGAAGCCCACAACCACCCCGACTGCCATCTGCTGCGACGGCCGCTGCCAGTCCGCGGTCACATTCTGACGAAAGTGATGCGCCGCTCTCTGATCAAGAAGATCATAACGTTAAAGATGAAGATGACGGTAAGAATATTTTGTTGCTATAAATCACTCATAAAGGCATAGATCATTTCATAAAAGATCTAGTTCGTCCCAGGTGTCAATAAGACTTATGCACCGTTAACTGTCACAATTTGCTGTACTAAAACAGTTTCAATTATTCAATCAATTAACCTATCTCAGTGCACTGGTGGACATAATCCAATGCTTTGGCCAGCTGTTTATTTGATTGAAATAAAATTGATCAAAGTTTATTTTAATAGCTCTAAATTCTTAATTTTGTTGATATGGGTTCTTAATTTTTAAATTAAAACGTTTTTAAAGGAATCAGAAAACTGTTTGGCGTATGTTAAATTGCAATCTATTATGTATAAATTAGTGTAGGTATCTGTTGTAATCATGGCTAGAAGCATGAAAGTGTCCGTGTTCCATTAACACAGCGCGGTATCACCCGTTCAATATACTTGCCATGTAATGCACAACAAAATTACCCAGTAATAGCCCTGGAACCTTCTGCATTCATAGTTCGGAAATTATCAGTCATAAAACCCCGGTTACTTTTATTCTAGACTGGTAATACTTGTGTAAAATAGCTTACCAATGAAACAATGTATGTATGGAACCACTGTTAATTATTTTATAGTCTTATATTACTCATTGGTCCTGACTGCAATATATAGATTAAATATATTCAATAGGCACAATTCTTGTGTAAAACTTTAATGCATGCAAAGAAATAATAAAGCATTGCTGTATATGAGTAGGCGAGCATATCCTGGAGGACGATTAGCGAATGATCGTACACTTAACTCGTTCCCATACATTTTAATATTTTGATCCCTAGACATTGCACGTTTGCTTGTAATGGTCCCATATAATAAAATCTTATTACCAGTATCGCCCGCAATTGCCCCCAATGATGTATGAATAGCACTTAAAAGGTTCCAATTTAACGGAAAATGTTTTCTTGTATTTCAAAATATATGGTATTATATAATAATTCTTGGGTTTAAAGTATACATTTCAATTTGCAATTTCTGGAAGTACCTATACATAAAATGTAGTTACATACAAAAATAGTCAGCCATCGACTTTTCTTAAAGTGGTTTTGTTTATATTATATCACATTCTCGAAGTAATAACATTATATAATGGTGGGGGATGAGTACGTAGGTAGTATGATCGTTTAGTTAACCATCATAATCACATCGAATTGCTTTCAAGTGATTGATTATGTGACAATTTCCCCTTCTCCCCACCTAAAAGAAATTAGTTATTAGGTTCATTTTACTCTCAACTTTTTATTTTAATCAATACATATTATATAACATATGACTCAGTCACATAAATTAATTTACAAGTAGGTTTTAAACCAACATGATCACCTTTTAATACAATTACAGTCATTTGAAAATAAAATAGTGAAATATAATCTATATTATTAAGAGCAAAATAATGAAATATTAGAACAATAGAAGTGTGTATAGATTAACCGATATTATTTATAATTTTCGTGGAATTCGCGATGAAGTTCAAAATTAATAAGTAAAAAGTATTAACAAGGTGAATTAATTTTAATAGTTAAACTATTTCTATAGTACCGTAATAAATAGTACAAGCATTAAACAGCATAGTATGGTAACCGACACGATGGTGCAAATCAAAACAATGATCCACAAATGTAAATACTTGATGCATACAATAGCTAAATTAAGTGAAACAATAAGGATTGTGTATCGGTTATTGCAAACTGCACATAAAATGATGAGAGAGCGTGGGAACGGGTAACTGGCTATGATTTATAGGAAACATTCGCCTAGCTGCGGAATTACGAGTTAAACCCTGGTAAAATTTACAAACAAAATATCGAATAAGAATATCTCATTCAAATAATTCGAGCTCTATCTGTTTGCGTTTAATTGTGTTCTAATATTATTTTATAGTTTATTTACAATTAATTCTGTCGATACGTAATTCACGCTCGTCACGATCACCCTGATCTCATTATAAAAAATGCTTTTTATATAAAGCTCGTGTCATTCAACTTTGATCTTTGTTCATCTGAAGTTACCTTTTCGTTTTAATCAACATTCTCATCTCGAATCTAATTTCATTTTATACCCGTGAAGTCTTTTAGTCAATCATACGGGCCGATTGATTTTGCGTCCTTAGCATTAGTTATAGAGTTTATGTTCGTTTGTTTAAATCACTTAGGTTCCTGTTAATTGGCCTTATTAGGGAGATGGTGTTGTGACAACCCGAGAGTGCTATCGTGCGCATCGACAATGACGAAACGATGTTGTCTTCATTATTTGATGAGCGGTCACTATCTTGTCAGTTAAATTAAATGTATCGATAGATTATTTTAGACCGTGAGAGACGCCAATCGAAGCACTTTCTTTTTTATGTGTGAGGTCCGTTATTGACATAAGGGGTACATTATTGTAATTAGCTCATCTATTTCAATAATAAGTACTAATGTCTTGAGCATGAGTTGAGTGTTAGCAAATTATTGAACACCGACATAAGACTTTTAAGAATCTTGATCAGATTTACAAAATCTTTATCAGAGAGTCTTGTGTATCTATGATAATATCGCTGTGGCACTCCAGTAGCGGGGTTGTTCTCGCAGGTAATAATTTGCGGGTTAGAGCAGCGAAGCATATAAATCGGTTACAGACAGTCCTTATGGTGTCAAATAGCTGTTAAATGTTTCTCTCTCTCTATAAGCTTGACTAAAAAGTTACGTAAAAGTATGTATACATGAATAAATATTAACTTTCATTTTTGAGCCTTTTATATCTATTAATTTTCACATTATTTAATCTTTGTATTGTACGCATCACCACCTGAAAGCTAATACGAAGCAAGTTAACTTCGAGTAACAAAAATTATTAGTAGGTATTCTAGTTAAACTAAATTGCTTATTAGGAGTAGGTTGATGTCGGTAGTGTACTAGCCACAATGGGGCATGGAACAAATTTTCAGAAAGTGATATTTTTTTTCGCATAAAAATGCAACTTTATTTCTTTTGGGTTGTTATCTTTTTATCAATATTTCTTTTACTTACTGAAAATCAAGTTTTAATATTGTTTGTTTGAAATCCCGCCAAAACGCCACGTTATGTCATCTAAGACGAGTGACCAGCAGGCTGCTGTATTCATAAGCCTAGTTTTGTTGTGATAGTGAAAGGTGGCAATTTTTACAGTACAGATTAAAATATTGTATATAAAAAAATCTATATTTCACAATCATTAAATGATTTATAATAACAGTAGGTATATTTATTTTATATAAGTAGGTACGTTAAAGATGCTATCGATTTTAATCTGATAATTGCCTGACTCATTATTCGAAACCAGAACCCCTTGATCGTAAGGCTGATTCCTTCATTCCTTAACCTTAAATTGACGTTTAACAATGTAAAGTGCATAACTTTTTTATAATCCGTAGGTGGAGATCTAAGCGACAGCGAGCGCGAATTGCCAGCCTCAACGTCACCAGCCCCAGTAAGCTACGCGGCCCAGTCCGGCACGCCACCCAACGTACCCGTTGACCCCACCGCTGACACCTTGGTCTCATCTACAGAGACGCTTCTTCGAAATATTCAGGGTCTACTCAAAGTAGCCGCTGATAACGCACGACAGCAGGAAAGACAGATTAGTTACGAGAAAGGTAAGTTTTTTTATGGTATCAATTTGACAGACAACAAAATAATTATATTTTTACGTTAACTGTATACAAAGAAGATTGCAATATTCCAGTCTGCTTCAAAATCTAACACAAAACATATCAATAGTCTTCGGTCCTTTAGGCGGGGTGGGATAAAGCATCTGTCGAGGCCCTGGAAGTAGAGACCGCCATTCTGGGGACAACAACTATTATGACGACCACTTTCATTTGAATTGCACTCTGGTTTACCATCAGGGAGGTGGGGTCATAAAGTACCTATAAAAATTATAAAGCTTTCACGTTGATAAATTTACGTGATTTTATTTAGTTCAAATAGTTAAGTTGAATGTGAAATATAATTTTGATAGTCATTGATAGTTATGTTTGAGACAATGGCTATTTTAATATTAAATTTTGGAATTTATCAAGCGCAATGTATACTTATTTTTTTTTTTTGATGCAATAAATGCAAACTACTGGAAAATCAATGATGAAGAGTAGCAAACACATAGGTGCGAATTTCTTAGAAATTCGAAACCCCGTTTCAGAATTTACATATGAAATTATCATAGATTATGATATGGAGACACTGTATCATACAGGAAGCTCTATCGATGTAAATGTTATAATCGATATTAGTCGAGATCTCGCGTGAATCGATTCTCCGTAATCGGACGTATAAGCAACATTGATTAGCCGCTGTTAGGTTCTTAGATCACGTATTTTAACCTGTAAGCTCTACATTTTCGTACCGAGTGTGCGTTAACGACACACGTTTCATTTGCATCGCATTATATGTTGTCTATTTATTGCGTTATTAAGCGAAATTATTAAAATTAGAAAATAGTCGGTAAACAGCAGTTTTGTTGTACATTATAGCTAGAAATACCCTTATGATATGTGCGCCCAACACGTATGGAAATGCTCCGGGCTGTATTTTATGATAGTTACTTATGTTTGTGTCAATTAAGTTAAATATAAACGCAAACTTTATTTATTAAGACTTACAACGTTAAGTAGGTATCTCAAATGTAATTTATTATACTGGGCGTGCACTTAACTGCAATATGCAACCTTTTTCTTAGTATCTATTGGTCCTACCTTGGACTATAACAGGACCGTATGTCTGTAAACTCATATACTTACTTACTCAGATATTTAAGATATTTTAGGTGAAAAAGTATGGATTCAACAGCAATTGAAAATATTACTTTCGAATTTTTGTTATTTAAATATTGTTTAATAACAGTAGAGACAGGTCTATGCGTTGTTTGGGCCTTCGATGCATGTCGTGCCTTTTGCAAATAGCCGTAGTACAGATGCGCCTGAGTTATAGCCGAGCCCACTATCATTACACACGATTCCATTCGGACAGCATAATTGTTTAATTGATATTTCTGCGAGTTATTTATTCACGTCATTTCATTTTCTCCACAAGAAATAACCCGTGCTTTATGGTATGAGAATGTTGTAAAATTATTTTGTTTCATCGGAACTAAATGCCTCAATTATATACACAATACTTTAAAACTTACTTTGAATAAATTTTCTCATGAATTGAAGGGAAAACTATTTTTAATTACATTCCTTTATTCAGTATGAATATTCCTGAATAAAAACAGACAACAAAATACAATTGTTATAAAGCCCATAAAAACACAGAGCACGGGGAAAAGACGGGCGCAAGTCATCATCAAACTTGAATATCAATATTGCGCCTCCAGCCAATTGTATTAATAAACAAAACAAAATGAGAAATAATAATGCTATAGGCTAACAAAAGGTTCCATTTCTCCCCCTGTACATAAGCAAGTATTATAAGAACTCTATTTGAATATGACTACGGATCAAAATCGTATGTCAGTAAAACCAGTAATTTTGTTATTACGATAATAAAATTATTGTTGATGAAACATTTTTTCGAATCGATGTGTCTGGCGAACTTTACCGATGAAATTCTTTTTATATAAATTATGGCAATCGACCGCTTGCTCGCTCCGGCTCAATTCATAGGTATATCTGCCTCCATTTCGTTTTAGTTATGTACTTCGTTTTATTTTGTATATAAATGTACTGTATAACAGGTACCTATGTTTTCAGTCCTCTAGTCTGTTGCAAGGAGTAATCCTTGTTTTTAGATATTTATGTTGACCATTAACTAAAGTGTCTATTCCTTATTTGGATAACGGAACGCAGCCATCGTTATATCTTGTGAGTGTAGGTAAGAGCTAAGTATCAAGCTGATAGGCAAACTTGAAGGTAAGCTGTCAAAAGTGCTTATGAATACTTTTGATATCTTCTGGGTGACGTGCCAATAGGTACTTCAACTCAAATCGTCTCTAGGCTTTATTTTAATGTTTGTGTTGTCTATTAGTTTGTTTTCTGTAGGCAAGTGAAGGAACTTTCAACGTCAACGACAAAAGATAATAAATATATGATAAGTATTTTTCGAAAATCAATAGCAAATAAATACATAACAGAATATTCATTTTTTCATAAAGAAAATCTGTGAATTCGGTTGTCAGTCGGTATCTATCTACAAACTAAATCAGAATTCAATCACTGTAACTTTCATTTCAACAAAAACAAAAATGTGTTCACAATGTCAATATGATACCACAAACGCGCTAGAACATCAACCATAACTATCTACAAGTGAGCAAACAGTCGCCAGAACCCCTCCCAGTCACAAATGACAGATCGCTATCTAGTGCATTCGCTGACGATTTTTACACTAGTGCAGAATGGGCGAGGTGCAGACAAATGTGGTGAAGCATTCACCACGTTATCAGATAACTGACTTGGGGTAGCGTCAGCGTGATAAACTGTCCTGCTGTGTCGATTCGTACGTGTAAATAGTCCACAATGAATGGGAAATAGGTGTCATATTGTGGCCCTTTGAAGTGCGTTTTGAAAGTGTATGATGTAAAATGTGATGTATTGAGCGAGTTTGAGGTGGGAGACGTTTTATGATGCGGTCGGATGCTGTAATGCTGGGTATAACAATATGGTTTAGCAGTTACTGGTTATAGACGTTGTGATATTTTTCAGTATCAGTATGCATTATAAAGAAGGTGGTTTAGTTTGATCAGTTTACATATTCAGTAGTTTTTGTCAGTATTTGGTGTTGCAGATTTTGAACATTCTATCCTATTCTTTTAACAACTAAGACGTTTTAGTTTTTATAAAAATATGTACTGAACATACAAATAATATAAAATTAAGTGAAAGGTTATTAATAAAAAGAAATTAAGTGAATATTTACTTTCAATTACATTAAAGTTCGATTGCATACATCAACGCGTTCTGGCTCACTACTAAAAAACAAAAGGCATGTAACACGGTGAACCGGCCGATTCCGATCATTGCGACATAAATCTCCTTCGGCTACTCTTTTAAGCTTTTATCCCTGTTAATTCTTAGTGCTTAGTTTATTTCTGTACCAAATGGTTCGATCTTGTTGCGGTTTTGTTACGCTCTTTTGTATTACAACTATCAGTTTTTGTTAAGCTAAGTGCTGGTCAGCGGACAAATGGCTCGCGCCCTGATAGCCCGTGAGCAGTTTATGGTCCTTTCTCAAGATTTGTATTTATTTGCCTTAAGAAAGCGTTTAATTTGAGCGCGAAATACCGACACTTTAAGACGCTGAAATGAAACTTTGTAGATAAGACACCTAGCGCCATCTACTGCGATATAGTGGAACTAACTTTTTGTTTTCTTTAAATTGTTTATCAACAGTATATTCGGGGGTACTTTAGCTTAAGACTTGCTTTTCTTATAGAACTTATTTACAAACCAAAAGTGAAGCCTTATAATAAACGGTCTGATAACACTTGCAATTTCCGAGGTGTATTTGTTTACTTAATGCCAATAATAAGTCAGTTCTGATGAGGCAACACTTATTAGATTGCAAAATAAATGACTCTATCATCCATCATCAACAATCACACTTAGTGAATAATTTCAAAAATACGCTAGTTTTGTAGCTCAATAACTATAAATTACTTAGCCACCTGTAATTTGCACCACAGTGATGTCACTCGACAAATATGACTTGTTAAAGGGAAACAGCCCATCAATAACGCGCTGACCGATCGTATAAACACGGACAAGCCAATGATAAAAACTGATGAGTAAATAGACAGGACTTGTGTACTCAGTTAATGGATTCAATTGATATGAAAGCTTTCACAATGCTGACGACGCGACATTATCGCTGTAATGTTGAATTATGTTGTTTTGTGTAGTATTTTACATTTACTTCTAAATTACAATTTTATGTTTTTAATGTTATTTGTTAGTACCGGGATGCGAACACTAATTACAGATGATGATAAACGTAACATCAATTGCATACATACGTACAATATATTTTATAAAAAAATGATAAATTGACATAAAGGTACCTACCATCCTACGTTGGTTTTTCATCATAATTATATCACCGGCAAATGTTATAGTTTAGTGCAGAATGTCTATTACCTGATACCTACATCTAATTTATTTGTTAGAATTCAGAGAACTTCAAATGATTATGATGCTGGTAATAATAAATGAATAATAGACTTAGAATTTAAAACGTTTGCTACTTGCTTATGATTATCATGTACAAGTAATTGCCAGTTCAATAATGAGTATACTAAGAAATACAAAATAACTTCTTATAAGCGAGAACGAATTAAAACCGCATTAAATGCAATACCTATTATCTTTACATTGATATTGAATAACATTACACAATATAGAATCATCAGTATAGCAGAAGATCACGCGCGGCCATCATAACTCAGCTGAAAGCTAGCTCCCATCTCAGCGCAAACAACCGCCTCCAGCGGCCTAACGAGCCACTGCGAGATGCGCTTGCGCTGATACTACCAACGACGCATTGTTGCCGCGCCGCGCCAGCTTTCGCACCATTGTGCAACTCGAGGTGTGCTGCAAAAATCGGTTAATGCAATCTTTGTTTGTTTACATTCATATCTACTATTACGGGTTAAAACAACAAAAGATTCTTCGGAGCTTTTATGAGCTGAAGGGTACTTGGAATATAAGTAGATGCATTACTGGACCAAAGTTATTATTTTTAGATATTTAGGTTAGATAGGTACCAATATAAATAGGTGACCGAGTAGCGTCCTTAACATGCCTTCTAAGATAACTTCTAAATCAAAACTAATAACAAAAACGTTCAATTCAAAAATGCCCGGTGGTATCGCACATGTTTCAAAATACACTAAATTTTGACGTTTGCCGTTGCAGCTGGCTGTTGTCTATACATATGCGGATACATAATTATGCTCAATACTATTTACCTCCAGGTTAGGCAAAGGTGAATTATTAACCACCATATTTCACTAACCATTCTATTCGGTCGGTCACACGTAATAGGGGATGAGCCGATTACCACATTTCGGGCACTATTTGACTTGGGGTGAGTTTGCATATATCTATGTTCGATATTTAACAGTTTTATCCCTTAGTCGCCTTATATGACATCGCATGGGAGGAGATGGGGTAGCCCTAATTCTGCTTTGCCGAAAACCACTCAGCACCTCTAGAATATGTAACAGTCGCTATGCCGGTAGGTAAGCTTAGCTAACCATTGTGGTTTTAGCTCGCTCGATGAACCAAGTAAACAATAAGTGACGTTAAGTGTGGGATATTAAAATGCCATTCCTTCAATGTACCGATACGCGAGAGACACGACGGCCATATTGGATTACTTGCGCGTGTCGCTCCGGTTACATTGCGCACGCGACTCGACCACACGCGCGCCATCTAGTGAACGCCAACTTTGAATATTCAATGTGGCTTACTGGATTACCTGCTATGTGCAGTCTGTGAACTGGACTGACTGGTACGTGCATAATAGATGAAATTTTGCATCATGGATTTAATAAACTAGTAGCAGCATTAAGTAGACTTTTTCAGAAGGAAACCCAAATAAAAGTATAAGCTTTGCTGTTTGTTCATGTAAACAATTCACAGCACGAATATTAAACACAATTCTGAATAAGTATTACATTGTTTCCGAAATTAATTAGTTGAAATATAATAAGGCAAAGAATTCGGAACATTTTATACCATTCATATGTAGGTATGTGAACAGGGTACGCTACTGGTTATGGATCCAAAATATACCCAAAAAGGCAGTATGCGTTTTTGGAATATCTTTCGAGGATCGCACGAGCTGCAATGGTGGAGGACGGCCTCAAATTTACTAAGCATACATAACCTATATTAAATCAATGGCGCGATAGGTACAATATGCTGAAATTAAAATATTAAACATTTGAAAACAAAAGAATATAGCATCATCAGCATTCGCTAATATGTCTTTATTTACATGTATCTATAGAACCGTTCGATACCGCCATCTTGATATTATGTGCTTCCAAAATGGAATATTTATAAGGCATAAGTCAATTATTGTTATTGTATCTGAAAATGCTTCTTTCGTGTTTGTGTAAGGATAAATAATTATCCTTATTTTCTTAGGGGAAAACTTTGCGAGCGTGTTACTCCTGCGGCGTAATACTTAAATATTAACAATGGAAATATTAAATTTCACTTCTATGTCGACACGACCCTATTGTTATCTCAATGTAAGAGTATTTACTTCGTGTGTATGTGATAATTTGATTATTGTAGTATCTCTGTTTGGTGATACATCATTAGGGATACTTTAATGACTCATATTGTTATTATGTTTATTATGTTCAAAACATTAATAAATAACAAATCCTCCAGCATTCGTTTTCGCTGGTACGGTCATATTCAGCGGTGACCACCTGCCTACGTGGGTAACAAATGTCTGACCATGCCGCCTCCACCGGGTTCCGATAGGAGGGATAGACCCAAGAATAGGCTTGGCGTCGTGAAAGATGAAATGCGTGCCAATGGGCTCACCACTATGAATTCGTAAGACCGTGCGAAGTGAAAGATAAAAAGCTGGAAAGCGGACTCTGGACTCTGACGTAAAAGCTTCGGATGCGACCGGGACTAACGCTAGGATGATAATGATGATGATTAAGGAATAAAAATAATCATAAAATACGATAACGTTTATACCTAATTCGTACTTTTTAAGTGCATAATTCTATATACCTAATAGAGGTCTAGAAGTTAAGTGGGTATAAAGTATACTAAAATTTCAATATCAATTTGACCACCGCAGAGACGACTTTAAAAAAATATGTAAAACTTAACAAGTTACATAGACTACTTGTATTTCATTAAAAACGTATCGTAATTGAAGCGAACCCAACGAAATCTCTTTTTTAACTCAGTCAGAATTTTTGCCATAAGAAAAGTATTTTCAACGAACTTGATAGTAAAACATCGTTCAACAAAACTGATAGACACTCTATATTGTCATCGATTAATGAATCCATTTGAATAAGCGAAATAATATAAATATTATGAGTATGTATATCTAAGTACGGCAAACTTGTATCAGCATATAGTTTAAAATGATAATCCGGTTTCTTCAAGCATAGAAGGGTTGCGATGTTCTATCACCCGAGGCTACATTACCACTGTTGAATTCATCAAGCCACCCGTGCGTTATATTTGTAATCTATTGAACTAACGAACTTTACACGTGCAATGATCAGTTACAATAGTGAATCAGATGTCAGTTTAGAATTTATTCGAAAATGGAATTCTCATTGTCAATGTTCTCGTTTTTACATTTTTTCAAAAATAGGTTATTTTTAACCGACTTACAAAAAGGAGGAGGTTCTCAATTCGATTGGTAATTTTTTATTATGGGTATGAAATTAATTTTCATCCTCCTACCTACTTCCTTGGTCGGATTGCAACTCAGGATTGCTTGGTACTATTATTTATATATCAGTGGTTTATATATATCTAACGTCCAATAAAGTTATTGCTATTTACTGCTATTGCTTTTTTCGCAAGTAGTTTTAAAGAAGCAGTAAATTAGTAGATGAGTATGTATCATAAATGTATCATATTTATAATAGTCGGCATATATAATTCACACTTCCTTTCAAAGCCTGGATCACAATGCAACAGGTAGAGCTGTGAGTTTGGTAAAGAGCCAAATAATAAAAACTTACGGAAATCTGTTCCTATTTTAAGTTATCTAATTAATTGTTACATTGAGCAATAATATAGTAATAATAATAAGTGATTATGAAAAAATCAATGCAGAACACAATCATGTTCTGATATCGCGTTATTTCTTTTAACTAATTTTTAAATTTTTCATTCTTCTAATTCTCAACATGATATAATTAGAAATAATGATGAGCTCAATTTTGTTGAATGTACCCACTTATATTAAACTCATATTGTCTATATTTGTTAAAATTCCAATAATTTAGAAAGGAATAAAGTTACAGGTAGTATTGTATTCCATTCTAATACCAATACACAAGAAGGGGTCAACTAAATCTTGCGGCAACTACAGGACGGTGGCGCTCATATCCCACGCCAGCAAGGTCCTACTGTACGTTATCAGCGAACGCCTTAAAGCTTTCTTGCAGTGGCAGATTCCAGTAGAACAAGCGGGTTTTGTTCAAGGGCGAGGAACAAGAGAGCAGATTGTGAATGTCAGACAGATTACTGAAAAATGTCGTGAATTCAACATTCCAATGCTGATGTGTTTCGTTGACTACTCAAAAGCGTTTGATTGTGTCAGGTGGGAATGTCTGTGGAGAGTTCTATTGGAAATGGGAGTACCAGAGCACCTCGTCATTCTTATCGCGAACCTCTATCAGGATGGAAGCACAGTTGTGAGGGTGAACAACGTTCTGTCGAAACCTTTTAAACCGCAAAAAGGCGTTAGACAGGGATGTATCCTGTCACCGATTCTCTTTAACATCTACGGGGAATACATCATGAGAAGAGCCCTGGATGGTTGGGAGGGTGGAATTTCCATTGGTGGCAGGAAAATCAGCAACCTGAGATACGCAGATGACACCACTCTATTCGCATCGACTGAGCAAGAACTATCTCAGCTCCTTTCTAGAGTCGAGAAAGAGAGTGAAGCAGTTGGCCTCTCCATTAATAAATCCAAGACCAAGGTGCTGGTGGTGGATAGATCTGGTTCGATGATTCGCTCCAATGAACTCGTAGACCTGGAATTCGTCGAGCAGTTCGTGTACCTTGGTTCTCTACTCACCAACGAGGGAGGCAGTGAAAGGGAAATCTCCAGAAGAATCCAGATGTCCAAGGCAGCGATGACTAAACTCACTCGGATATGGAAAGATCGCAATATATCCCGCAGAACCAAAGTGAGGCTGGTGCGTGCGCTGGTGTTCTCAATCTTCTCTTACGGCGCCGAATCCTGGACAATAAGAACGAAGGAAAGAGGAAAAATCGACGCTTTTGAAATGTGGTGTTGGAGGCGGCTGCTGCGAATTCCATGGACGGCACGCCGGACCAACTTGTCTATTCTTAAGGAGCTCCAAATAACCACTAGACTGTCCGCTTTTTGCTTCCAGCGAATTCTCAATTACTTTGGACATGTTGCCCGTAGAAATCCTGACAGCCTTGAGAAGCTTATGGTAGTTGGCCAAGTAGACGGGAAAAGACCACGCGGGCGATCACCTACCCGATGGTCAGACCGAGTAAAGACGATCACTGGCCTATCAATAGCTGAAGCTCTTAAGACCGCCGAGGACAGAGAAACGTGGAAGAGTATAGTGCACCGAGTGATCAATACCTCAGACTAGACACGACCTTCATCAGTGAAGATGACGACTAAGAAGAAGAAGAAGAAGTATTGTATTTCAATTAAGACGGTAACAAACTAAATTTATTCATACATATAAATTTATAGACAGTGGCTCAAATATGAATCCTGTACCGCAACAAGCTAAGAAACTCCCTCAGGATCTCGGGATCTAATGTAGCAAAACGCGCGGGGACAAAATACTACAGGTATTTCAATAATTCATTTAGAGTCAGAGTTACTATTATAGAGTGAAGGTCGTGTTTCCATTGTATTTGGAAGGCAGTTATGACGTTTTGTGTCGGCGGGGCGAAGCAAAGGGGTAAAGTGAGACAATCGTAAAGTTTAATAATAATTACATTCTCAACTCCCGTCGCAGGTTGTGCGCAATAATTAACCGCTCGGAATTACTTAGCTGAAATAATTTAATGTGACGCACACCGAATTGTTCATGTAAGTGTGGGTGACCTTTCTGTAGCTTTGTAAACGTCAGGAGAAAAATACGGAAGAGTCATTTCATTGTTAGTGAAATATACAATATTTTGGAACCAATGTTATATAAACAAATATTTTTTATTCTTATATTATTTACACATGTTTTTTGTCACGACTTGTAGCTACATAAAATGAGACAGAATGAACATACGGTTTCATTTTAGGTTCAAGATAGTGTAAATATAACTTCTAGTTTTCATGAGTTATTAAGTGACCTAATTTAAGAAAACTGAAGTTTTAGGCAAGTGTTATAGACATAGTAAAGTATTAAAAAAATATCGTTGTCATTACAATCTTGTCTGGTTGTATTCTTGGGTGTGTGTTGGGAGATCTACACAATAAAGGTGATTTTGTATTAGTATTACAAGAAACTAATTGTACCGCTGGATCATACTGTAGTTTAACTATCTTCAAGTTGTAATAGTCCAGTTGTCTAACAGCATCGAACTATTACTACTTATGTGTAACAGTAGTTCGGTTGACCGATTATTGCATCTCAAAAGTTCATATTTTTAATACATATTAGTAGATTGCGATAGTCTTCTAGTATCATCATAAGCTTAAATCGATCATTATGATAAATATATCTAGGTACTCGTATTCATCTGGAAGCACCTCTTTAATATTTAAAACTGGCGTAAACCAAAGTTACCAGTGTTGTTTCCGTATCCAAGAAATAAGATCCTTAGATATTAGTTTTCATATCCTCATACAAGGCCAAGTTACAATGGGCGCTTGCTGTCTCCAAGGGGTGAAATGTGAACGCTTGTTCTAGTTGTAATTTACATACGGAATTACAAGCCGGAATAATGTTTGATAGACTTGTTTATAACTGTAGCTAGTTGAATATATTTGAATATGTTAAGTTTAATTCATAATTACCAAGTTAGAACAAAAAATATCACTTAGGATTAATGTTTTATGTTTTATGCTTCCTGCACAAAAGAGCCTCCTCCATTATTTTTCATTAAAACGTTTTCATACAATTTCTATTCCCATTGCAGATGGGGAATTGAAATAAAATAAGTCATAGCGAACACCTGCCCGCGAAGCCGAGACGCATTAATATTCTTTATATGCAGTTAAATTTTGGTACGCGCCCGAAACATCGGGAAGTTTGCACAAAAATGAAAAATTACCGGTCAGGGAGCGGCGACCGCAAAAACACCGCATAAGAAACAACTAATGAAAGCTTAGAGCCATTCGCATAAATCTCCCTTACATTTTTAATACCAATATATCCGACGAGGGGAGCATCCACCGGGGATAGAAAATGTGTAGTCGAAAAGCGAAACATTCGCGGACCTCCGCGTTTATATCTTATTTAAATACCACCAGATGTTGTCCGCTTATAAACGTGGATATTTTTTAATCGGTGCCTTACCAGAGACATAATGGTATCAGCCGATCTGCCGTCAGCTGGTATGTAGATGTACACGAGTTTATCGTGTTCAGTAGCTAATTTAAAAATCCCTCTCAGAAAAGTATTCCCGTCGCCGGGCCCGTCATCTCGCCTCGGTCGGTTGATATCTCTTTTGACCCGTATATTTTTTATTCACTTCGTTACCTAAGCTTTTGCGTATCGTATCGAATCTGGAAGAGTCGTGTAGTCTCATTAAAATAATACAGGGCTACTGGATAATCTTATCCAGTGTGTTTCGATCGCAGATTGGGTGCGCGTGCGCCGATAACACCACGAGTTATTCAGACAGTGCACGCTCGATACGCTACTACTTTTTAATCTATTTTGCGACGACATCTTCATTATTTGTACTTTAACTATAGTAGCAATATATGTATTGTTACCTACAAGGGTATAAGTACAAGAGTGCCAAGGTTTACGATGCTCGTCAAACCTACGGCACAGTACTGACATACGAAATGCAAATCCCTTATAATATATTCATAAAATTATGTGTAACACATGTATGACAATATCTTCCTGCCAAATAAAGTAGTACTAGACAGTATGATTTTTACGAAGGGCACTCATGGGATTTGCTTTTAAAAAGTAACCTTATTTTGCGGTGTATAGGGTGAAATTTTGCACAATAAAGAATTGACTGCAAAAGATTTTATGTTCTAAATTTCACACATAATAAAGGGAAGCAATTCTTATGATTATTAGCGTGGAGACTGCGGGAATAATCCTCCGCAGTGACATCGCCTGTGACATAAGCCGGAAAAATCTAATAACAATAAAATAAAATTGCTCCTGGTTTGTAAATTTAAAAAGGCATAGGGAAGAAAATTCGTTTTCCGCGCCATGACAACCATTACCGTTACTTTGAATTTACCTTTTAAGAGGATCGTCAATTCAGTTAATGTGTTTATACGTAATCTATAAGCAGATATACCTGATTCGCTCAATGCAAGATAAATTTTATTAGACGCTAAAATATCTGCTTAAATCAAATCTTTCGTCTTTGTTACGGTTCTTACGGTACTGTAATAATATTACTTAGTAATATTTCCTTATTCCGTTACTATTAAAATTTCACCTTAAGACCGGCAAAGGCTCTCCCGTGTTAAAACGTCTAAAGAAATTCCAAAGGGCAATCTAAATGCGTACTTTTGTAACAAATTCAAAGATTCATTTTCATCGTTTCAAGCACAACGTACGTTCAAATTGTTTTGCCAGTTTCAAGTCGTAAATTTTACCAAGACTTTAATTGTTATTTTAACTGCAAGCTCAAATTCGTGTTCACGATTGCGGGGGCCGTGAAAATATGTCTTAATTCGCACACCCTATGACTTATGTTTCATTGAAATTAAACAGTTTTGTTTTACGTATTTAAGCTATTTTAGACAGGTAATAAATAAACAATTTTACTTAACACCTTTGAAATTGTTCAAATTAGTAATTTATTGTGATTTTTTTTTATTTTTCACTACCTCCTCTGATTTGAAAGATATCAAAACATGTCTCGAAGGTGCCGTTCTATTAAATAAGCTGGCGATCACTTGATCTCGTTTGCTGAACAACTCTCAAAGGGCGTCACATTCCAAATTTAAATATTATTGTTGTTTTTGCAGAGTGCACTGAAATTGAAGAGAAATAGAATTTTCTTTTCGGGACCCTACCCCACTCGGGAATCACATTTGACTGCCAGTTGATAAAAAAAATAGAACAACCAAGTTTATTTTTCGTCTTCCCATTTCAAAAGCGTTTACAGATCGATTATGATTATCAGCTAATTACTTACCTTTGAAACATTATTAAATTGCGTAATCAAAATTGATCCTTTTGTTTATGGGTTTCGATCCTTTCAATCATCTATCGACCATTGAGTTTCGATATCATAATAATTGTCCATAATTATATATTCCCTTGAACGGAGCGCATCGCTTTTATTGTTATTTTATTTATAAAGTAATAATTTTTTCGTCGGACGCAACTCGATCAGGTTTTAAATTTGATTGATCCGATATAAAGATCAATTTAATAATCAAGTGTTCCGCTTATGTTTTGGTTTTCTCTTGTTTTTTATCGATAAACGTTCTCATAGGATCGATTTGATGCCTTCTTAGTGTCTGTGGTCCAATGATTTATTAGTCGCTAATTTTAATGTAGTAATGGCTTATATTTCATTGGAATTAAATGGTGTTTTCATTATAATAAAATATTCAGTTATAGGTTGATATCAAAGCGAGTAGCAAACTAATCATAGTAATCGATTTATATGAATCGTTACTATCGGTGTTGTATAACAATGCAGAGATAGTTGGAAGCTAGGTAAGTACGAAGGACCACCGGGAGCACCTTTTGTTAGGGCTCTTCTACTCGCAAATCGCGAGATGCTAAGATAGGCTACATACCGACGCGGGCCCTTAATGGCCATCCCTCGACAAAGGTAATTTACGTCTCGTGTGCGAAATCACTCTTAACTAAAAGCCCTTTAAATTACACCATACACTGGGATTGATTTGAAATTAATCTCGCATCCGATGCGATCTGAAGATTGACGCTTTTTCTTAGTAAAAAAACTGTTGTCGAGGAATGAAGACAACTACTCCCCTTTTAAAAATTGTTTGTTGTGTTATATGTACTTTATTATATAAGCACCATCGCTCTTAGAGGTTACGTTTGCAGAACTTGCAATGACTTTTTATACCACTTAGATGACTGACAAGCACGCGGCTATAAGATTACTTAAACATCTTTAAATCTATAATTGCAACATCAACACAAGGACATGTTAAGAAGCAGGTGCCTTTTTTAAATTACAAATAACCTGAATCACAAATATATTTCCAATACACCACAATGTAACTAACAGACGATGAGAAAGGCAATGTTTCAATTTACAAGATCAGAATCCGAGATAGCTATTGTGCGATATTCATACATATATCGCCGGAGCTTATTATAACAGCGAGCACAAGTTAACTTGTCTCGTGTTATCGGAGATTTTTGTCCACTGATAGACCGTCTGCGCCTGCGCCCCGCGCCCGGTCGGGATACTTCTTCGTCCATTGGCTTCAATGTTCTTATCATTGTAGATTCGTATCGGAAGTATTCGTTCTTGTTGATGATTTTATATTGACTCGTAATTGGCCTTACAGGTTGACTTTGTATTCCTTTAAATTCTTTATAGCAGATAAAATAATTTGTATTTTTGTAGAGCTGTTATTGTTTTTTTCGGTATTGGGGGTTTGGAGTTCCACCAAGACCTTTGAGACCAAGTCAACCTAGCATACAGGCGTTATCATGATTATTGTCATTGCGTTAAATCCTGCTCGCATCCGCACCGCATGACATAAAAGCCGTATGAACCAAGGCAAAAAAACACCTAGTAAATAGACCCCGAGCTCCAAGGAGACGTTAAGTTGATGATGTTGATTCTTTAATATACCAATCAGTGGTGGCATCCCACAGTAATAGTTGTAAAACTGATATCTAATACCATATATAATTTTTATTCCATTCATGTAAAAGTAATTAACAATATCAATTAATTTGAAGTAAAAGTATTTCAGTATTATACTGAAATGAATGTACCTCTATCAGTTCGATCTACAGAATAATATTATTATCTGCCTATTCTATTAAGCATAGAGGATTTAGTAGCAATGGCGGTTCGTAATAGACTGTTACCTTACATCGAATAATTAAAACGCTAACGGAATTATTAAGCGAGACTGTTCTCGTTGTATTGAACAAGATAGTTGCGGTACTAACATTGCCGTAGACCTCTTAGACCGTATACACTCAGTATTTATACAAATGTTGTTAGAATATCTCTTATTGATTCATGTTTATACCTCCGCCCATATTACGTAGGTTGGTCCTATTAAATCTTTGACTACTTTGTACACTGAGCATGAAACATGAAAGCTTCTTGCCGCGATAAACTATTCATTCATTCGAAATAAAGATGAAAAAGTTGCATAACGTTTTTCATATTTAACCCGACGTTTTGTAACTCTTAATGTATCATAGAAACCTAATAGGTACATCTCAAGGTGCCTGCATAATATAAGCAGGGGGTTTATTATCTTTATCCTATTCGGCTTATCGTATCTATGTGGTGATGGATAAGAGTACAATAATCACCGTCCCATCTCAGATAACAACCTGGAATAACACATTGGTTATTTTTAATCTCGAGAACAGATCCCTAAGGGTGACAGGAACGTGATCTAAATTCTATACAAAAGAAGCCTTGGACAACAGTTAGCACTAGGTATCACTATCACTACATAGTATAAAATAAAGTCGCGTTTTCTGTCCCTATTTTTCTTGTCCCTTTGTATGCTTAAATCTTTAGAACTACGCAACGGATTTTGATGCGGTTTGTTTCAATAGATAGAATGGTTAAAGAGGAAGGTTTATATGTATATAACATCATGCTACAACTAACAGGTGCGGAGCAGGAATCAAAAATGTTGCAAAAACGGGGGGACGCAGACGAAGTCGCGCGGGTCAGCTAGTATATTATAATTTGAGTTTCGTAATTATATTAAATTCACTATCTAAAATTATACCTTCAAAATACATTAAAGACAGTGGTTGTCCTACTACGTCAGACACGAATACAGGCGTATTTTCAAATTAAATCTTTCAAGTAATGCGATGCAGTAACCGTAGGTGCTAACAACACAAGTTAATCAGCGTGATCCCCTTACGACCTCCATTAGATAGACGCAGCTTAGGTACCTAATTGAATAAGGGACCAAATTAAACTGTGAACGGGCATGACCTCTTTCTATTCAAATTCGACTACTCAGACGACTTTACATACGTATGACTGGATATTAGGCGCTTATCGATAGAAAGATTAACCGACCTGATTGAAAGCGTAGGGCCAATATACTACCTTGCGTTAACCCGTGTTGTTTATTAATTCAGTTAAGAATAAAGTAGAAGATAACGAATTTGTAAGAAGAAAAGCAATCCATAGTACATAAGTAATTGATAAGATATCACATTGCTTGAAATATGATACTAATGTGATTATCTACCATACTTATATGACGGTATCCCCAGTTACTAATTAGACGTTGTTGGTTCAGAATTTATGACTGTTCATAGTGATTTAATCTGCAATTTTTTTTCATCTGGCTGTATTTTCGATATCCAACCATAATTATTTCTTATTGTAATATATATGGGCATAAAATAATTGGTTTAATCATACATTACTACACTTTTGAAACAAGTCCAGACATTGCTTTCTAGCATGGCAGAAGTTTAGCAAAGAGTACCTTGCGAAAATGATATTTGGAAACGGCTACTTATTCAACTTTAGAAGAAATTAGAAGCCGTTTCCTAATACCAATTTGGGAAATGCACTCTTTGCTAACATGGTGGACCATGCTAGAACGCAATATTGGCGCTTGGATCAAAAAAATTTTAGAGTATATTTAGAATTACATCTAATTTCTGTATCCATGTGGTTTAACCATGTTATTTTTCTGAATAATTAAGAATGTCGCACGAAATTTCATTGATTGAATTGCAAAATTATAATATAATTCCATTTTATCTAATCTAACCCTTAGATAGTTCTATACCAAATAAACACAAATCGGAAGTTCCTGCCTTAATTATTTCCGTCAGGTTAGATCTAATTGAAAGTTATGCAAATCTCCCAATTCGACTCCTTCACAATAGTACCGGGATTCCGAATGAGTTAATCCGTGTTTATACTCCTAATCGGCCCCTTGCTGAAGGCCTTGTTACCGGTTTAGCTAACTGTTAAATTTATACAATGCCTTTTGTGTACAATGAACCATTTATTTAACTTAAAGCGTTGTTTATGCTAACATTTTCTTTTATTGGAATATCTCTTATTGAACTTTACGACATCGATTTTAAACATATATTTAGTTAGATTAAGTAATAAAGTCATTGAATTAAGCATATTATTTCCAGTTAATAAAGTATCTTTTTCTTTCAGCTGAACTGAAAATGGATGTACTACGAGAACGAGAAGTCAAAGACAACTTAGAGAGGCAACTTCTTGATGAGCAAAAAATGAGAGGTAAGTTACAAATGATTTATAATTTAAATGACCAGAGTGTAATAAAATCTATAGAACAGTAGAACCTATCGTTACGTAACATATAGCGGTCCTATAAAGAACAAATGGGGCTTAATTTGAACACGTTCATAAATCGTGGATGAATTGTCCGCTTCACATTGTCTACAATTAACAGGAGATTTTGTTACAAGCGCATTGTCTTCCTCCTCGGCACGTTATTTATTTCCAACATTAAAACTATTATTTTCTCATATTACAAGCTTGTGTCTTATGTTGCCAATTTTCTTTTCGTGCCACCGACCCATAGGCGCCTCTTCCATAATTGTTTATGCCACAATGTGTTGTGAGTGTTCAATTAATTCCATTTTTATACGTTATTTCGCACGTTATAACCTTACATCGTCTCTTATTGTTAATGTTATCTATTTGTTTCTGCGCTTTCCCAAGCCGGTGATTGCGTGTACCAACATTTTCTTCGATTTATTGGCTCATTGATAGTTTTATGGGTTTCTTTGACGTCTATGTAATCACCATAATTATGCTATTTATAAAGACAATTTTGCTTCGCTACGTTGAGGGCACAAATTTATTTCCAGCATAAAGGTTTATTGCTGTGGGTCAATGTTACCATAATTGGAAAATGTATAAAGCCATAACAATTCTAATTTTGTAAGTCTACATTTACATCTTTGTAAGTAATACAACTCATATGCTATTAAGCATATATGTAAATAGTAGTATAAATTTCGTATAAAAATGTAATAATACTAAATACTGTGTACTAAATACTATACATATTAGTATAAAATATAAAATGTATGTATGCCTATTTCGCTTTCATACCTAAACTGCAGAATGAAATTTGGTCCAAAAAGAGTTTAAAGCCCAAGGAAAGACTATTGTAAGCTGTTTGGTCGCGATAACCAACTTAAATACGGGCAATAAGCATAGCTACTACTATATATAAATAGCAATGTTTAAATTAAATCGACTGTTGAATTATTTAGTGCGACTAGGTATTGAGGAATCAGAACTTCTACAAATATTAATAAAGGTTATTTTGAACAAAACAATACCACCCTTTCCTTACCAATACAATGTTGTGTCAGCTAGTAAAAAGAAAAGCGACAGAATGGAGGTAACCTTTGTACAAATGTCAAGCGACATGGCAACGGTGAACTGACGCCTTGAGACAAAGAGTTTAATTCTATTGAAGACAAAGGACGAGCCATATTGAACTTTATTAATTAAATAGTAAAGTATTATTTCCTCCCCCCAGAAAGCGATGAACAATTTTACATGTCACAAACGACATAAAGGTGGTGTGGGTACTTTATCAAGGTAGACATTTCTCTTGTGTAAATGTAATATAAATTTAAATGTTAATAAAGGTACGACAGGTCGCAGCATGTTTGCCGCGTATAATGAAAATAATTATTGCTTTTATAATATGCACTATAATTATTATGATCGCTAACTGCACACTACAAAATTGAGACTAACAATTTGTTATACGCAATGTTTTTAAAGTTTGATGTTTTTGTCGTACGAATTATTGTGTTAATACTAAACGTGAAAACGCTGCTAATGGGTTCCCTAGACTATTTGGCGATCTTCGATCTAGGTTTAAAAGCTTTTTGACAACTTCTCTAGTCGTGCTAATACCTTTATCGACCGACCTTCCGGTTCATTATCTAATGTTATTATCTATACCAAAATTAAATATAATTCGAAGGTAGGGTGACATGTCGTTAAACGTTTCTTTTATATAATTTATTTTGTCAATAATGAGTATAATGACTAAAATAAACAAACACTGAGTACCGGCTAACTGCAATCTGTTACTATAAGAACATTTTATTACTCGTTTTTTGTTTAAATTACAGTAAACATTTATTTTAACTTACTTTATTTATCTTTCATATTTGAATAATAACATTGATGTTCAGTATTTAATTCATTGGAAACAGTATAGATATAAATAAGTTTGACGTGGCAACAAAGAGGGAAATGGAGGTTCCATACATAATTCACACGGTGAATGAACTCGATTGCGACGTGAGCAATACTGTTAATTGCCAAAAACCAATCATCAGATAGCGGTATACGCGTCGACACTGTGAAATACAACTTTAGTTACAAAAGCGTATGCAGTAAATAGTGAACTATCGTTCCTGTTTACTAGTAAATAGTCACTAAGCCAGCCAGCCAACCAATTCTTTATTGACAATTAGGTATTTTTATCTGAAACCTTTGGTGTCTTATAAATTCACATTTGAATATTTTTTCAAAGCCCATTATAATTCACCGCTGATATAAAACTGCAGCGGTTGAGTTTGGAAAATATCGCCTCGGGATAACAAAAATGAAATAACAGTGTAAAATTGATCGATAATAACAGTGAAATGGCTGATCACTGATGTAGATAGATCTGATCATAACATTCTTATGAGACTAATATCTGTAGATATAATCTCACATAAGCGCACAACAGAAAAATTATAACTAAAATCCCGAGGTAAGTCAATCGAAACAGGTTAATCTGAATTATGGTAGTGGACTAAGAAAAGTACTTAAATACCTTGAAATTAAATTCCTATCTATTAAATGAAACAGCATATCATTTTAATTTTTATTACATAATTGTAGTTTATATACTATAATTATATATGTTTAGATTATTATTATCAATATATTATGTAGTAGTAATAAGTATACTGAACTTTAAAGCATACATATTTAAACACCATTTCTATGCTCCAAGGTTACTATTACCAATATCAAGTTTATAATTTAGGTAGGCCTTATACTTTTTTGGAAAACGTGATGAACAATACGATGGCATCCTGCCTGATGGTAAGAAGCAAGTCAGTTAATTAACTGATGTAGTTACTGTTGGTGGAGATTAAATTTTATTTAAAGTACTGTTAAAATAAAATATTTTCTCAGATTTTCTATAACTATGTATACCTAGGTACTGCAATGTACCTACTATCAGTTTACGAATACAAATGCTGATATATTTTGTAGCAAGTTTATAAGGCTATTTGCTGGCTACTGCGATCTAATAACAATCAATCAGGGTTGTGGATCGCAGTCCACCATGAAAATTGGAACGGAGCCGACGAGTCTAATCAACCTTCTCGAACCACGTCTATTCATAATAGGCATTGTATTGAATAATCCAGTATCGTATGAAAATCTAGCGCTGTCGTAATGCGCAGCAATTCTATTTAAACGTGCTCGTAGTTTTTTAATCTCAACAATTAATTTATCATTGCAAATTAAAATTACAAGGATATCTAATTAAATATTCAATGCATTAAAAATAGGGTATATGTATGGTATAGTGTGTGTATGATAGGGTGAACTTATGTGTAAGCACGAGTTGTGGACCCGAAATACGCTAAAAATGTGCTTTATACGTGGTAGTATGCGTTTTTGGACTGACTTTTGAGGATAGCACGGGGTGCAACGGTGGTAGACGAGGTCAAATCTACCAATCACAGATTAGAACTAAATAATCCTCGCACACCACGGGTTCCTTTCTCTAGGTGAAATATTTGTGCAGTCAGTTACACCCTAGGTATGATTTCTGATTATATGCCGGTGATAGTGGTTCGTCGTTTCGTAATATCATTTTTATGAATTGAGTCCGGAAACAATTTGTTCTTTTTTCAAATCAAAGAGACTTTTAGATATAAGTAATTTCGTAGAATTCTGATGATAGAATTCGTGGTAAAATGAAATCCTTAGATTGACATCAGAATGCAAAATTATTTGCAAAATTAAGATATTATGTGAGCTCTATTCGATGTATAAGTCGTCAAATTACAACCAAAAGTCGTCACCTCATTGTAGGATTTCTCAAAAGTCGTACTGTGTTAAGATTGATATATTCATTTATAATTGAGTTGGACTTTAGAACCCCAGTAAGAGACACCCTTGAGGGTGCGTGCTCTTTCATTACCGAGGATGTTATGGCAGTCTGGAGTAAAATCGGCAAGGCTACCATAGTTTTCACCCTATGGTTTTGAGACGTTCCGGTCATGACTTAACCTTTTAGAAGCAGGGCCGTATTTGGATTAATATTTGTTTCTTCTTTACCGTTATTTGTTAAAGTAAACGAATGTATGATAGATATTATATAATATAACCTATACGTTTTCTTGACACTACAAATTAGAGCGAATATTTAAGTAGATACTACTCTTTACACCAAAGTGCGTAGGGATATTACGATAATCATAATATTTGCTTTAATAATGTTTATTTAACATCCGCTTGAAAATTTAAATTAAATTCTTAAGTATGTTTTCATTCCAATTTTTGATTTAGATATTTGCGGTTATAATTGCTCTTTGCGCATATCTTTTGTTTCCTGAGTTTATTATGTTTCTTTCTTCATTTAATTTATGAAATGACATGCTCCTTACTGGTGAATCCGGCCCTGTAACCTTGCATTTGAGACAAGAAACTGAGTCGGTATAATTCTCATTGTGTTCGAGATTGCGTAATTAAATAACATGTAGGCCTCAACATTACGGGCGTCTTGAAAGGGTTCGCAATGGAAATGTTACGCCAATTATGTGTACATTATGTTCGGAATGGAGGGTTATCGATGCTTGCTAGATATCCTCCGTGAATTTGTGGAATTTGATATTATACAATCAGAAAACACTTCTATTTGAACTAAATTCAATGCCTATAATTATAATATACAGATATAAATACTTTACATGCCTTAATAGACTTATTTGTAAATCTATGTACCCACTAGTGATACATACTAACTACATAATACGTAACCAACAACACACTATAGAGCGATATGTAATTTAAAAAGTACCGTTCATAACTATTCGCAACTTAATAATAAAATACAGTTGGCGTAAACATTGTGACCGATACATTAACATATTTAGAACTGTCGCACATCAAACCCCAGCAAACATTATCATTGCCAGACAGTCGAGTGATCAAATTCAAATGAAATCGTTTAACAGGCGGACAATCGTATCAACATACGTCAGTAGTCAGTGCAATCTATCGAATGGCGCCCACCCCAACCGTAATTGTATTAGTTTGTACATTTGAAACACTCCAACATTGCTTTATAAGCACGTACATTGGACATTACAATGCCATTGTTTAGTTGTGCTATTTTTCTTTGTTGAGATTTGTTTGTTGAACATATTTTAACCAATTTAATACGTTCATCTCAGAAACTGGAGTTCGTATACTCCTCCTTCTCCTTATACTTTAGTTTATACGGGTTTGTTGGGAAGGACTGCCGTACATCCTCCCAATACCTTGTCCTTTAATCCAATCCCAAAGCCTTATCCTTTAATCAGCAGGTGTACCCGCTGCCATGTGATACAGTAGGTTAGGAGGGACCTTGCACTTTAACAATATGGACACTATGAGTTTGGCAGACAATATGAAGTTACAGTGTTTTACCTAGTACTTTCCCGTCGGAACCTACCTTAACATAGCAGTGAACTTGCTAGACCCTTATTTTGATTGATAGACCGTGCCGTGTCTGTGTTTGAAACACGCAAATTTATTTCAGCCAATAATTTTGGGGTGATTTTATTTAGTTAGTCCTTTCTAATAGTTACGTTAACCAAATCGTATATTACCAAATTACTCTCTAATTGAAAACATAATAATAGGTTCCTCTGGACAGTTATTAGTTTTGTACTTTAGGTAGGCATTTGTAGTTATTTTGTAGTCATCCCAATATTTGTATTCATTTTAGCTTGACCTTTGTAGATACAGTAAGCATGACCCGAATGTACGCTATGTATGACTGCTATTGTGTTGGAGACGGAAATGTCCTATTAGAGGATGTATTGTATGACAAAACTATATAATTTAGTTACGACTAAAATCCTAGTATATTTGCAGAATAAACAATAAAGGACCAACACTATTCGCCACTCGTTACAATATGTATTATTTAGAGATTCATACTGAAAATTACGTATGGTAGTTTTGTAATTTTGTTAGTAATATAATAATACGAGTAGAATTATGGATGGAACTATCTAAAATTACCTAAAACTTGAAATGATTTAAATAATGCTTCGAGATACATTATATGATAAATTATAAGTATACCTCATACAACAAAAGGTACATACAGCTATTACCAAGAAGGAAGAACCCACAAATGATGGCCAAGTTCTCATAAAAATACCTAAGATATCTCACGCGAGTGGGAAGATCAAAAATATTTGGCGTACATGGTAAATCCTGACCGCGGAGCGACGTGCGAACTCGCGCTCAATGCTGGGCCATATCCAAACCGTGTACGGAATTCAATTACTGTATTCACTTACATACGCCTTTTAGGGTTCACTAGCTGACTACTAATGGTACCTCCTATAAGTTATTTAATGAAACCACAAACGTAATGAGATTAAAATTTATAGTGTTTTTTTATATTTTGTAAATAAAAGCATCTATTGTTTCAAAAGCTAGTTGAGAAGAATACTTAAGATTGTGACCTTAAGTACCAAGCCTGACTTAATATTAAGGATTTAATGTTACTGGTCATTAACATTGATCACACACACAGAAGCCTAGGCCACCGGTTTACTAACTTGAGTTTTAACAGTCTCTCGATCTTTTATAATTACCATTTTCAAACTCTAAGTACTTATCTTTAGCTCACTACGAAGAACAAATCATCAGCTCCCACGCCGACATTGAATTGTCTCTCCTATCATTAAACGTTATGTATGGAATGCTAATAGCAGATGTTCGTACAAGTTCCACCGGTTTAATTTATAACAATATTAAAAAATCTGTACTCTACGATTGAGGTACTGTTGTATCGTCATAAATAAATTTTAAAACAAAAAGGGCACATAGTTCCGAAAAAATTAGTTATAAGAAACGTTTAAATTGAATAGAAATGGGAATCCATGCTTAATGAGTCATCAGAGGACATCGCAGGACTTACTGGCCGTACATACTAACTTGAAAATTGAATAGTCGATACCTTTCTTGTTTTAAGCATTCATTGACGAATATTTTTTCAGCATTACTAAGTGTGCAAGTTTCCTTACGCAAGATCGAAACTTGCCGCTAGTTTTATTAAATGGTACTACCTGAGGCAATTCTTTTTTCTCTTTATTTATAATAGGGGATTACACCACATTTATACAATGTTTATGCCAGTTCCAAACTTATCTTTCTACAACATTTGCAAACTTCAGATTTAGGTGTACACAATGTTTGCTAAAAAAGTTCATGTCATAGCTCCTCTCTAGTAGCCTGATATCTAACACATTCCACCAATAAAGGAAGGACACCTTTCACAGCACTAGAAACCTCACAGTTTGGTGAATCTTAAAAAAGGCAATTCTTGAAATCCCTTTCATTAATAAACAGTGATTCAACTTGTATCAAATTTATAAAGAATCTTCATCACACGGCTTGATCGCACTTGGCTACTTTTTTCGAGTGTGAGGTCTCGTGAAAGTTAGCGGCGGCGCTACAAAGTTTTGGTGGGCGATACTCGGTAAATATTTACACTCGAACGTTGCTTCAGCGGTTTCATTCAGTTTTTTTCTTGAGGTTCGTCTGTGGCCAAAAATTGTTTCAAACTGCTACACGTTTCGTGTTCGTTAATCTGTCTCGTTTTGGCCGTAGTTTGCATTTTGCTGACATTAATTAGCTTTGAACTGGTTATTTTGTGAAGTTCATTTAGTTTTTTCACCTTAAGATCCCTGCTAAAATAAAATGGTTCATGTTTTTGAAAACGAAATAATTTTATAACTCTTCAAACTCTTCAAAAATTGAAACGGTTTCATGATTTATTATTTTTATTGTAAACACATAGGAATTTGTAAACTTTAAAAAGGAATAAAATTAAAAGTGATAATACCTACATGTAAATATTATCTTTTTTTCCTAGTATTGTATTATATTTTACTTATATTTTTGACTACTAATATTTAATAATAATATAAGACGTTTGCCTTTATTTGTTCTACCTACCTACCTTTGTCTCCAAGTACCTATCTTATGTCAATTTCACGTTACTATGATAATTATTTGTTTAATAAAGTTGTACCTAATTCCTACAGCACGAATGTTCATTATATCGGTACGGTATCGATTAGGTAGTACGTGATATCTTTTGCTAATCATACGTGCTTATATCTCTAATGCTCGTCTGAAATTTCATTGAACATCGTTAGGAACGAGTTTGTAAATTCCTTCTCTGTACCGTTCAAATGTATTTTAATTAGTAACCCCTTGAGACTTCCCTTGTTTGTACCTTTATTATAAATATTTTTAACATGAAAATCATAATCTATAACGTTTTGTAAAATGTAATCATACTTATTCTATCCAATTTATTAAATTATACATACAATTACAGTCATGTATGATCATCATAATATGTCTGGTAATGTATATATGTTACAAACATGTATGTTATGTATATCTTTATAGAAAGTCTCTACTATTAATATTCTTATATATAATAGATTTCCATCAATTTATCCTTACTAAAAAGACACGTGCATTATAATTTAAAAAAGTTTCACAAATCTAAATAGAATCACGATTAGTATTATTCCCGGGCCAGTTTTGTGAAATGAAGCGCAATATGAGCTCTGGGGCGCGGAAGTAATGGAAATGATTAGATTTTGTTGTCTGGTCATTATGGAACCATCTCATCTAATCAATAGCTTTATTAACCAACTGGTATGACAATGTGAAAAATTACAACATTAAATTCTTCTTTAATTTAAAAAGTGTAGGTATTTCCTTGTTTAATACTTTTGACTGTATACTTCTGATTCTTTAACTCACACAATTGTAATATACCTACTAGTACTCTTATACTGCTTATGTGGTAGAAAAGCACTGCCCACCAGATGGATAATGGCCACCGTGGCCTATGGACGTTGCCAACACCAGGGGTGTAACACTCAGGCCGTGAAGTGACAGGGGCTAGACGGGGACACCATGGTCCTTATACCGGAAGCGGGTTATCTTGAAAGAGAGGACCCCGGGTCTGCCGGGGTGCGAGGGTTTTAATCGCTACTATCTCACCACCGGCAACTAAAGAATCAAAGACGGCATGCGTTTTAGTCGGTTCTAGTCCGACATAACCTCGGAATTCGTATCTGTGGTGATTTGGCGCACGGGAAAAAAAGACACTCCAGCAGCTGCGGGATCTGTAGAAAATTTTCCAATACCCTTCTCGAATAAGCCCATATTGTATTGTAGGAAATACATTCATAACTTGAGCGTGTGCCTTCTGTAGTTCGTTTCATACGCCACAGTGAGCTAACAAGTGTTGAGATGATGTAACTGCACTCGTTTCATTAATGAAAATACTGATGAGATTATAAAAAGGTCCCACAGATAGATAGTACATAAATGATATATTATTTTCTTATATTTGTATAAAGTACATAACATAGGGCAGCGAAGAGCATGGGACCGAACAAATGTCATTACCTACATATTTCAACGCTAAGTAGAATCCGATGTTTGCGTTTTATTGTAGCGAGCGATCACCACTCTGACTACCTTTTAAGAACTAGCTCAATGCGGGTACTTGCCTTATCAGGAGGTAATAGGCCTTTATGTGCATACTACATCTTCAATGATAGATGAAGATTAAGATGGTTATAGTTACGTTCCGGTAACAAACGAGCAGTCCAACTGGGGAAGAACCTCCACCCAAAAGAATACCGCGGTTAAAATAACCTTGTGTTGTGTTCCCGGCGGTGAGTAGGGTAGCCAGAGCTCGATGAATTTAATAGTGTCAGTGGAAAGACTGAGGGCTTAGTTTGACGCTGCTATCTAGTGGTAAGAAGCCCTATTTTGTCTCCTCTTCTGCGCTGACAGCACAGAAACTCTATTAACCTCCGCCCTCTCCCCTGTATAAGGTCGGGAGCACGAGGTGACGCCCCTGGTCTTGCAAACGTTCATAGGCTTCAGTAACCACTTTCCATCAGTTGGGCCGTGTGCTTGTCTGCCACTTAAGTGGTATTAAAAACATGATCACACTGGATTTTATCAAAACAATTCCTCACAGTTCCCGGTTATAATTTAGGTGTACACATTATCTTATTATTATTATACATACCTATGTACATTTGTTCACAATAAGTTAATGCCAAAATAATACAATTACTACATGTCAAAATGCGAACATAAATGTCAAAAATAGAACATAAATTAGTAATTTTAAAAACTAAATGCAAATGCCATGTCAATTTAGATGTGGTAGTGTCGCTTCTACAAGCTTAGATAAGATTAGGTGTGGGTTGATGGCGGTTAGAAACAATGTTATTATTTATGTGTATTTTATAACAGCTATGTGTTATTAATATAGTATATGATACTTCTACAATTAGGTGCATATAAAGTCACAATTACAATTATTAAAGATAACGATTACGATCTTAAAAGCTACTTACGATCAGGTGCGATATAAAGCTGTAGAGTATTTATAACAAAACAGTGCAAACTGAGTAGGTTGAATAGGCGTTTTATAATCAAGAAAATAGTAGTGTAGTACATGACGTTTAATTTAACAAACCATCAACATTCGTAGTGAGATAGCTAAACGGAAAGCCTACCAAGGTTTCGCAATGTAAGCAGCCCTGTAATTACCACTACTGTAATTATAAACTTGTACCAAACATCCATAAGACGATGCTAATCAAGACCCTATTCAAATTCATTACACCTAAGAGAAAAGTAATAAATATAACGTCCTAATAAAATCTTGCACAGCAATAGGAAATAATAATAAAATATTACAAGACCCGAGATTTTGTCTAATTAATTTTGTATATACGTTCTGTGGGGCTACGATGTCTTGGGAGTAACATACAATGAGTCCGGAAAACCGAAGGTGAGGTGGTAACAAGATCCACCAACGAGCTAAATTAGAATTTATGATTGTATGTGAAATTGTTAGAACGGGTTTCAATGTATATTATAATGTTTCGCTGTTATAAGATGGAGTTGTAATCAACTTTACCGGGAAATTGGCGAAATACATAACGAACTTTGTAATTAGTGTATTATTTTCATTAAGAATCGGAATGTTTCCAATTAGAATTCATAAAGATTCATAATATAGATAAAATAACATTATTTTTTGTACTTCAGCAGCCGTCATGAATCTTGATCCTAAAGGTGACTTTACTTTTTACTTATTTTTGTACGCGGTTTCGTCGCTCTGACCCATGTCGCAAACCTGTGTAGTCAAATTTAATTACGATTGGACTCTGATTGGATTCTAAAATTAGTCTAATTCAAAATATATGTTTAGAAAATAATACTGATTAAAACAGTTATAGTTAAGGTATGATACCGTAGCCGACCGCATGTTCCGGACGATGCAGCAAATATATCGTACCGTGAAAAGGGCTTGAACATGACAATATTGCTTATTATTTTAGTAAGCAGTCGTTATAATATGATTCGAGATATCGATATCGAGATTTAAATAGTAATGTATGTGAAAAAATTAAAACGTGTAGTTATAGTCAAATGAACAGATTGTGGGACTAACATTATTTTATTTCTATGAACAATACGTGCAGTCGGATGAACTGTCATGCATTATAATTAAACTTCGATACAGATAAACAGCATCATTAATATCTATACCACGGTACGGTGTATCTTCTGCTGCGGTCTACGGTCGGCTTTAGAATCATACTTATACATACATCAGTCATTTAGATCAATTTCTACATTCATATCTACTAATGAATTAGTATTCGGTAGGTTTTCATATTGATACTAAAACTAAACACAAACTGTACTAAAAACTAAAGGATTTGTTCAAAACCCTTGATATTGTTAAGTAATCATACTCGTATCTGTTGCTATACTCAATTATAGATAATATGCATTGCACCAAAGCTAAACTTGTTTACTATAATGACTGAACAACTTTAGTATTGGAGCAATACGAGACGAAATGCGCAAATTTAACAAAATTTATGCTACAATTTCCAAATTGCCTATCGGAGCGCATGAACTACTGAGGCGGAGTTGCGTGTTAGCGCCAGACCACTGGGAGTTAGAACTCGGTACAAAACTGGCGGTCGGCGACACTGGAATGAGTCAACCGGCCACCGGGCGAAGGTAACGTGCCCACCCGTGCGCCAGGCGCTGACTGCCTCGCATACTCCACCGTTATAGGCGCTACACTTCGGCAGAGTGTCATGAGATAGGGCATGACATTGCGGTCAGAACTATTGCATGATTCTTCGTATCAACTTACAAGCTCATACGAATTTCATTTTGGTAACTTGTATTTTTCAGTCACTAATACAGTACAATTGTAATAGTATTAAGTAATAGTGTTTCACTTTATGTAAGTATAACAGTTATAACAGATTCTTACAATCAATTAAGTACAACCCTAGTAATAATATTTCTACGAAATATTTCCAAATATTAAATCAAAACAGTACTAATCGAAGAAAATTGGCTGACGAAACATCCCCTCGTAAATCCGATTCACTGCAATAACAACATCAAGTGGATTTATAATTATCGAAAGAGCGTTTAAGTCGCGTTTTAATTATAGAAACAAACAAAAACAGGAATCTCTAATGTCTTATGAAGTTTCGAAGTGAGTCGGGACTTAAATTCCAAACTCTTTGTTGTGGAAACAATTTTCTTGCAATAGGGGTGAGCGTTCTACTGAGGCAGACCTAGCAACAGTGGCGTAAATCATGACGATTGTGCACTTAAAATGTAATAGACCCTTATTTTCTTGGATAATAATAAATTTCTGAAGCGGGATTTGTAATAAAATACAAAGTACAATAATTGTAGAAATAAAATCGTGGCCTTTCAATTTGATTAATGGATGAGATAAAACAATATAATCAAAATAACATAAATGTAACCTCGGGGCCTAGGTATTCTAAAGATTTTTGAAAGAAAAAAAAATTTTTGAAAAAATAATATTTAATCAACTGCTTTCACATTTTGCAGCCAATGATTTACTTCATAAAAAACAGTTTGGTTTTACTAAAGGCAAAAATACAACAGATGCAGGAGTCGCACTAGTTAAACATATATTTGATGCATGGGAGGAGAAGCAGGATGCCATTGGTATTTTTTGTGACTTATCAAAGGCTTTCGATTGTGTTGATCATGAGACCTTGTTATTAAAGTTAGATTATTATGGTGTCTCGAATAGCTCACTTAGCTTACTTAGGTCTTACCTCACTGGCAGAGTACAAAAAGTAAACGTTAATGGCACCGATTCTTCTGGCGCCCCGCTAGTCATGGGAGTACCCCAAGGCTCGATATTAGGACCCCTTTTGTTCCTGATATATGTAAACGACCTTCCATACTTCATTGAAAATCTTTGTGAAATAGTATTATTTGCTGATGACACTTCATTAATTTTTAAAACTGACAGACAAAAAGTAATACTTGACGATGTGAATAATACCCTTTCTGTAATATTGCATTGGTTCACGAGTAATAACCTGCTACTTAATGCCAAAAAAACAAAATGTGTAAAATTTACGATGCCAAATGTAAGACATATAGACTCAAACATTATAATGAAACTGTGGAAATAGTCAATACCACAGTTTTTCTTGGCATCACACTAGATAATAAACTACAATGGGGTTCTCATATCACAGCCTTAGCAGGAAGACTTAGCTCAGCTGCCTATGCGGTTAGAAAGATAAGGTCACTAACTGACGAGAAAACGGCACGATTAGTTTATTTCAGTTACTTTCATAGCGTTATGTCATATGGTCTGCTGCTGTGGGGCTCAGCTGCCGATATTGCAACTATATTTATATTACAGAAACGAGCTATACGAGCAATCTATTGCCTCGGACCCCGTGACTCGCTGAAAGAACTGTTCAAAGAAATTAATATTTTAACAGTTGCCTCACAATATATTTACGACAACGCCTTATATGTAAGGAAGAACCTAGACCTCTTCCAAAAAAAATCAGACTTTCACAACTTGAATACGCGAAATAAAAATAAACTGGCGATACCGAAACTAAGGATTCATAAAGTCAGTAATTCGTTTGTGGGCAAATGTATAAAAATATATAATAAAATTCCTCAGGATTTGGCTGACCTGCCACTTGATAAGTTTAAAATAGAATTGAAAAAAATTTTAACTAAAAAAAGCTATTATAAAGTAGACGAATATCTTGATGATAAAAATGCGTGGGCATAATAATCTCTTGCTCTTGCACCCAGTTATTATAAATAAACAACTAAATATTAAAAAGAATAACGATAATCTACCTGAGTTTCTTGCTGGTCTCTTCTCAGGAGATTTAACTACCGAACCAGCGAAAGAATCATTTTCTAATGATTTATTTACTAAGTATCCTAATTTATTATGATTTATAATATTTTTGACAAATGTAGGTACATAATTATTGTAAAACTTTGACATTCATAAGTGCTCTTTATGTGCCTAAACTGAATAAATGAAATTGATTCTTTGATTCTTTGATTCTTGATTATAGCTATGACTAATAATGTTATAACTACGATATTTTTCCTATATACCTACTTATTATGTTTAAGTTTTTTCCCCAACAACACGTCAAGGTCGCCAATGCTGTCGGCTATAGCCAGCCGGGATCTCAGACACTTCAGTCTAGGGCATACCACACAGGTAGATGACAAGTACGGTTTTAGTTGCTAAATCCAACATCGGCACCTTATCATTGGCTTCAATACACCATATTGAAGCCAATGATAAGGTGGCAATGTTGGATTTTTGAGTATTCCACAGAGTTGAGAGAGTACATGAGTAGGATGCATAGACTCATTACGAAAGTGTAACTAATTGTTTGAATTATGCAGACGTTTGCCAAAATCGTATCTAGAAAGTCTGTTTTTCATGATTCAAAACTGATAAATATGCTAGACAATCCAATAAAATAAAATTACGATTTCAAATAAATAAATGTTCTCACAGCGTATTTGGGGTCATTAATTACTAGAATTATATTATTGGTTTAACAACATCAAACATTTTTAGAGCCAGTTCAATTACTGTTCATAAGTTAGTAACGAATGGCTTCAACCCTAGTCGCCGGTACAGTACTCACCCGGCAACGGGAAATTCAATAATAATTTGAACTCCCTGCCCGGCGAACCGCTTCCGGTGTCTCGTGGAAATCGCTTATTGATCAGGAATCTTACACTGTTGTAAGCATTTTGGTAATAAACGTGTTAGTAAACTATGTTTCTTGTAAAATACAGATCTCAAAATATATAGAGCAGAATAAATATCAATCAAATCTGATATTTATTCTATGACGTTGACATAAAAGATAACATTAAATTACATCCAATTTAACTTGATATGAAGACACGATCATTTTAACAGATCACAGAACAGAAGACACATCGATTTTAATGCGTTTGGTTGATTACGTAAACACCTTTCGTTTACGTAATAAACCAATCGCAATTAAAATCGATATGTCTGCAAACGGAGAAGTCGTTCAATTCAACGAACATGTATCAATGCATCGAATGCACGAATCGATTGTAACGATTGTCGATTGCGGGCTAATAAATTGTTTACATTGGCCGGTGTGCGATCATTAAGATCTTAGTTTACGGCGCGACCACACACGGCTAACAGACGTCGATGAAGCCGTACGCCGAATTATTGCAGGATATCGTATTAAACTTGCTGCTAATATCATATTTAGTACTGGAACTGTTAGTGACAAAAATAGACTTCCAGTATAAGTCGTAATGGTTCCTTGTTTCGTGTATCAAATTATTTACAACTTGATTGAACTGTTCTTTTCCTGACAAAAGATGTTTAGTACCTAAATATTCATAATTCTCTGCCTACAGAAACACGTGTAACACTGGGTACTGATTTGACATAATAGGTACCCATGCTTTCATTTCCAACTATTAGGTAATCTATGCTTTTTTGGCAGATCAAATTATTGTAAATCTTCCAAAGCACACTTCTCTCCTCATCATCCAAAAACCCCATTTTAGAAAATCATAAAATGAATGTTTACTGTCTGCATTTATAAAGCTGTTTTAATAACACTTTGGACTTTAGATGAATAAACTCCATTAGATAGTTGCAACAAATTAATTATAATTTTATAAAATGAACATAATGAAGTACATCATTATTATAATGACTTTATGTAACCAGTAAAAAATCTATCACTCGGTTAGCATAATTACAACAAAATTTGTAACTTATTTTTCTAAAGTAGCTATTTATTCATTTCATTGATTCATTGACAATAAAGTCTAAATAAACAGGTTGATTGAATGTGTACAGTTCAAAATAATTATATGCTTCAATAATAAAGTCAATTTTGCTTTGGCGTGTTGGTCTACTCGTGAAAGATGATTCAGTTTATAATCCCGCTAACAAATTTGAGTTTAATGCGATCAGCACCAGTTTATCTCTATACTCATTGCTTTTTATCGCAAACTCACTTGGTTGTTTATCGTATACTACTTGTTATTGCGCTCTATTATTGACTGAATGTTTATTTGACTTGGAAACTGCGGAGCAATCGTAATATTTAGAGTTGTTACGTTTTACAAATAAAACGGAGTAGTAAAATGTTAAGTGTTTTGTGAATATAGAACTTGTCTTGTTTATGATTATAAAACTGGAATTGATTCATCTGTATATATCAAATGTAATTGAGATCATTAGTTAGCTTCCTACTAAGACATGTGAATATTGAACTTTAAGGCTATTTTTGTCAAAAAACTGTCAAAGCCTGCGGGGATTCCTGAGAACTTCCGTTCTAGGTAGCTTTCAGGTTCCTAGAAACAGTCTTTCGTAACAGAACAGCGTATCTATCATATTAATCGGTTGGATTCCGTTATAATAAACCTAACGAGGAAGTTTTCATTCATCAAAACTAATTAGTAGAGTAGATAATGAAACATGATGATGGAATTTCGGAATAGTTTATTTATGAGGATTTTTGTGAAGAGCCTATGCGCAAAAAAACTCAAATACATTAAAAGCAACCAATAAACTTACTACGTTCATTCGATAAGTCTGATTAGAATTCCTGTATCGAGAACTTTCATCAACATCCGACAAAATGACGTATTTAATACTTTCGGGCAGCCGACAATATTTCACCAAAAATGAATTATCTCTTGCCCTTTCGATGTAAGTACTGTGGGTACATGAGTGAGATAATCAAATGACGTCAGTGAAATTGACTCGTGAATATTCGTTTACAAGTGACGGCTGGATCGATGCGAAATTTCGTTCTTTTTAATCGGCTACGAAAAAGAAAGAGGCTATTAATTCCACACAATGTATCCATCTATGTAATTTTATTGAAACTGCATTCACATAATGATCTTACTCATATAATATGATTCACATTTTTTTTGTGTAATATTGAAATACAATTTTGTATTTTTGCTCCTTGATATCTGGGTAAGAAAAATATACCTACGTTTATACTTACTTATAGCTTGAAAAATGATATATGACCTTGAATTGATTGTTGAACACACACTGAAAAAATGCACTTTGCCACTTATTTCAGTACTTTGTTCAGTCAGTTCAGTCTAATTAATACATACAACAGAATGCTTTCTGTATGATTGGTTGATGCTATGGGAATCATTAAATGTCATATTTCATGATTGCTTCGTGGGTGTGATACGTTAACAGAATATTTATGTATCCGTGATACACAAATTTGTTAAGTTAGTGTAATTTTTTAAACGAAAATGTGTTAAATTCTTCTAATCGACTTGAATAAATAAATAAGATTAAAATCTCCCTGTAAGAGACTGGGCGCGGGTCTTAGTTTACGTAAATGAAAAATGTGATTAAGTTAATCTGAAATTAAAACAATATATCATCCAAAAAATGATATCAACTCTGATAATGATTTACAGTAGTCAATGACCAGCCATTGTATGCTAAAAAACTAATAAATGAGGTAGAACGATGTCGAACGTAGGCTGATAACAACAGCTCAAAATAAATCATTTTGATACCCGCAGAAATATGTGATAGATACCGCTCAACATCTAGTTCACAATAAATTCGATTTATATGTAAATAATATATCAAAAAGGTTACGTTTCCATTCATCACGTTATATAATTTCCCAAATAATTTTCTTTACTTGTCAGATCTTCAATCGCAAACATTCGCTCACACAATTTAATTTAATAAACTGTCATAAAGCTGCCAGCATGTGTTAGTGTTTACAAATGGACCGGACATACGTTTTCCGGCTTGGTTTTCCAACAGGGGACGTCCGTTCGCACCCCCATGATGAATTCGCCTTTTATTTTGTACCACTTGACTCAATTGAGAGTGATTTTTGAGCGTGAATGGGCAGCCAGAGTAATTTGGTTCTGACAGGCCGAAATACACATTGAAAGCTATAAAAGGTTCAGACCAAACTCAATCAAGACTGCTTTTCTGTTTTACTGTTTGTTACATAAAATTGTTTTGAAGTAAAAGTGGTTTATTTCTTGTTAAAGCATCCTGTGAATGGTTAAAATATGTACATTTTGTCGTATCGCTGTGCAAATCCATTTAAGTTTCATAGACAAAGTTTACGCTGGCAATATTCCGTAACAAGACTGCAAAATCTTAGCAGACCATTTGAGCAGTGCCCTAGCGAATAGTTAGTAGACAATAAATTATTTAATAACCCCTCGGTTCCGAGTGAGAGCCGTGCACTTAATCTGGGCGTACATATGAAATCGGCTCTTTAGAAACAATTAATATGGCCATGATTAAACCAGGATCCGTTTGTAAATGTGAATATGATATTGCGAAATTTAGGCAATTTATGAAAATTATTGAAGCGTAACACACGTAATATAATTAAATAACTGGTTAAAGAATTAATATGAAAATATGAAGTAACCAACGCCCTAAACATCTACATGGGTGAAGTAAGGGTGAAGTATTTGTCTAATGTATTGAAGTTTTGTATTTCAAAGCTTATACAGTGTCATCAGTAATTACTGCCCCGACTGACCGACTACGGTGACCGGTGTCAGGTTTTACTCGAGTAGTTTGTCTCATTTCTAATTTGAAGGGTTGCACTTTTCATTCTCATGACACTTAGGTGCTACTTAATGTATACCGTTCTACGATCTATGAACTTTTACATAGGACAAAGTGATAGTTGTATAATAATATTTTGATACCTATTTTTACACGGTACGAAGGGTTGTTTTTAGCCTTTCCTATTCAGTCACACCATAATGTTGCAATTATTTTTATGTAAAGTTTTCTAGTTAATTATAAATAAGGTCAGTACAGAACTTCGATATTGGCAATTTGGTTGTGGAGGTCCGATGGCAGTCGCTTCACGGACAATATCGAAATTCAGCCGCATCTTAGTTCGACTAGAAAGCCGACACCAACTGAGTTGGGAATAGGCTCAGAGAATGATGATATAATCAATTCCTTTTCTATTATCTCTGGTTAATTTTAAATAATATAATAATAAAAAAAAACATTTTTCACCCTTAATTACCCAATAGAAACTTAACGTAGGTATTATCAAATATAGAACGATGGCAATCCACATAAAGTCATCAAAAGCATCTCAGAATCTCAGAAGGTTTAATTTTCCCCTGAACAAAATGCGAGGAGGGGTGTCCCATTTGATGTCCAGGGTCGATGAAGTTCGAACGCTTTATTACTGTGTCCGGCTTTAAGTGGGTGTAAAGTTTCAACACCCTTTGATTTACTTGCTGTGCGGGGGATAGGTGTGCGACGTTTCGGACCAAATTTGTTTGAGAGTTGTCTTTTTCCATTGTAACTCGATTTTATTGCGTAGCTACTTGTTTTGCTTTGATTTTGCATCACCAATCTAACCAATCGTTTCATCATTTTGTTTCCTCTCTGTTTACCGTATCATGTACGTATATGCCTGTGTATGCATTGAATATGTTACGAGCATTAATCACTTTAAACAGCGATGCCGGGAATATTAGGGACAATGCTAACCACATAATGGGCTAGGCAATTATTACACTAATACCTTAAAGGACCTCTTTAATCCCCTAATCGGAAGCCAAACTAAAGTGGTGCCGTCCCGCATAGAAATATCTTAAATTGGCAACACGGTCCGGTGGGCCGACCATAAAACATCTTAATGAGTACAGCTAGCAGCTGTGGACCCCTATATTGCCGTTCTCATATCCATGCAAACTACCCACCGACGACGTCTTAGCGGCCTTACTTTCCTCCTCCTTGTTTACAAGTCGACAACTAATTTGCTGCAATATGTGCATAGGACAACATTACGGGCGCTATCTCCTCCGTGCGTGGCTTGCATACATTTGCTCCTTCCTAGCCGCAACAAGGTTGTTCCTTGACCTGACCCTTCACTCAACCCTCCTATATTCAAATTCAGCCCGGACCGGCCATTTGGATGCGGATTTGTTATAAGATTAAAGGAAGATTTCACTTGTGAAACAATATGGCAGCCGATTTACATATTTCGTTTCCTTATTAGTTTCGGGATATTTGTTTTGGGGCCGCCGAATTTACATCCACTGACCGATTAAATGGCCCTTAGGCGTCTTTAATGGGGGTGCCGCGTGGTCGTTGTTGGCCTTAGCAAATGTGTGCTTATGCGTAATTGAATATTTTATGGGCTGAACCAAATTTAGTGTTGAAACCTTATTGATTGTCATCTCATAGTTGTAACGCTTACTCTCCGGAATCTGATTTCGTTCTAATAGCAAAGCATATTTGACTGTGGGTCCACAAACAAACATCCCTCTCACATTCCACCTTTTCAGTTACCGAGTGTGTTTATCATTTGCATTTATCTGTTGACTGTTTTTATTCCGCGGTTGACATTTACCCTCTGTTTCAACAAACGCGGCGTATTGCGAGCACATTTCTTTCATTCGCTGGACAAGTGCTCGCGTTGCATTACCTCCATTCACGCTGAGATAGCTTCACTTAGTTTCCTCTTTTTCAATGTGGACGGGTTAATTTCTGCATCTTTATTATTCGAGTAGCCGGTGTATGGGTGTAGTGTAGTCTGTCTGGTAGCGTAGATTGTGTGGCGGAAAGCAAACTTGAATTGTTGGGTCGTGGAGGTAATGAACGCACGGGTGGGACATGCAATGCTGCTGGAGGCGTCTGGTTTGAGCGAGAGGCACGGAGCTAGCGTGAGAGGGGGTCAGGCGCGGGAACGCGGGAGCGGCCGGGTGTGCAGCACGCGACGGAGAGGGGGTGCAACGCGTCCTGTATGCACAGCACCGCTTCCGCATTCGTTAATGCAAAAGCGAGCACAGACTTCAGGTGTACATTTTCAGCGCTTGTGTGCTTAATACTCGACGTTAAGGCGTACGTCTTTGTGCAATGCTGAGCCTTAATTATTATTATATTTTATCTTCTCTACGCTTCAATACGCTCTCGAGGCTCTAAGCTCCGGGTAATAATATATCAATTTAATCTTACAAGCTTCTACTCTCTCCAAAACATATTACAGAATATACGAAATAAGGTGTACTGTAAGTACCTAGTACATAATTATTACTGCGTATATTCTAGCTACAGCTACGAGAGCATACCTATTGTTTGCTTTTCTCTTGTTTCCATTCCTCTCTCGTAATGTAAAACGAATAACCGGCGGCTTAACAATTCATTACTGCATTCGTTCATTTCAACTTCATTAAAATCGCATTAGGATTAATTTTTCTCGTCCCCATTTTAATTCGCAGTTTGCTGAGGGGATCTTACGCTGGACGCAGCTCGTAGTGCAATCATCCACTGTCAATATTTGTGGTGTTTTGTCTACCTGCGCTCGTGTGTTTTACGTTATTGCTGGGAAATTGCTAGTGCCCACTTATTACAATATGCTACAATGTTATATCCTTTTTAGGTAGTTACAATAAAAGGTATCCAGTTCATATTTTTTTATATTCATATAGGTAGATTAGATTGATTTTAGATTGACCTTAATAAACCTGAGACAGAACTACCACGTTGTTAGGAAAAAAGTAGAGATGGAGCAAATTACTTAGAGAAAGAGAAAACGAAAGGTAAAAAAAAGAAAGCTGTCTGTGGCACTTATTAGGAATCATATCTAATCATGTGAGCATTTCAATTGAGCCAACCTATTCGTGCTCAGATAACAGGATTCACACTGCTTAATCACTTGATTTTATAAAGCTTTGTATTATTAATTTAAAAACAATAAATTTAAAATTATTTCATGTAACAACAAACAAACCGCGCTAGATGAGGATATTATTATTGCACAAATACATGCATCATATTTTACGTTAAGACTGGTTACTAGGACCTCTAGATATTGTAAATCGATATTTCATTTACAAATCGATGCACTGAAGCCTCACGATACATTCGCACGCGATACCCACGACCCCTGCCAACGAATATCTACAATATTATTAATTCAGGCATATTAATAAATGGTGTCATGTTTCGACCACACTGATGTCGCAGGAAGCATGGCCCGATGAACCATTCCAACGAAAATAAATACATCATTCGATCCCAAACTGCATCATTTTTTTACTAAGAATCGATTACTTTTTATTTCATCTGTCTGTTCTAATTTTTACCAGTTTGTTTGATGAGTATTATATTACTAATATTGTGACCCCGTTTCGAAAATACAGTATTTTATATAGAAACATAAATAAACACAAGGTGATCAATGTTTTTATAAGTAATAAAACTGTGTAAGGGGGTATTAGGCGATTCCGAAGTGTCGACAATATTCTCGACACAATCATCGTTAAGTCGATACGACTGTTCGGTATATTTTTTTATTGACAATTACTTGAAGTGTTATATTATGGTTTAACTTAAATATATGTTATAATACTAATATTGGCAAAACGCACTTCGCTATTGGTTTTATAACTTGATTTCATTATGTGAGTGTTTAGTTTCGTAAAAACAAGACTAGTTGAATAAATATTTGTATAATTTATAATAAACACCATTTAATGTGCAAATTCTTTATTTTAAAAGCATCCGAAATTACTGTAGTAGTGCCGGGGGCAGGCAATATCGAGAATCGAGCATTTCACGGTCGGTAAGTTCAGCCGTATCGATACGGATATAATAACCAGTGGAATGGTAACTATAAAGAGAGATTGTATTTTTTACTAACATCGTAAGAAGTCGGAATGTCCGACCGGCCCTTTGATCGGTTTGATAAAAGTGCTTGCGATCTTCTTTTCTTCTTTTTCATAAAAATTTCCTTCATACCTTTATTGATATTTTGTAAGTTTGAAATGTACGATGGAATGTTATGAAATATGGAAGTAATCACTTCTGTAAGTTTTTACGTATGAAATAAAGTTGAGCTTGTGAGAAAATATACGGTTTTATCAGCAAAGGTCATTCCTGAGTCATAACTTAGATCCCCACTTGTCTGACACAAACAATAGTACGTAAAGCTTGAGGAAAAATGTTTATCTATCGCGACACCCGCCCATAAATATTGTGCTTACTGAAATAAAACAGTGAAAACAGATAAAAAGCTAAACGGCTGTTAGCGACTAAACGAGACAGTGGCACGGACAGCTTGACAAACGTTCCTCTTGTAATGTTTGCATTGGGTTTTCGTTTGCAATTAATTTAATATTTTTGAAGTTATTTTGACCATCTACGTCATGAACTATCATTTGAAATTTTATTTCATTACAAATCTATTATTATACCCATTGTGTGTTATCTACCAACCGCTTAGTTATTCATTTAAGTAGGTAGTTAATGTTTTTAACAATTTTGTGGTGGGTCCGTCAATTTTTTTTCAAAGGTAATAAGGATACTACTTATAGAACAGATTCATTTATTCAATATCCTCTCATTATTTAAACGAAAACATTTAGTAAAACTTAACGAAATCCAAGTTCAACTAAATGCTAGTCTAGAGACGACAACGAACTTTAATAAAATATCATTTGACATTTTATTATCAATCATCAACGATACGCGACGTCGACATGAAAGCTTCAAATGAAACATACGTTCGCAAGATAACGACACATCTTATCTAAAAGACATTATTTCATACACATCTATCGGAAAGACATTTGAACTGTGTCTGATTTTATTCTAGGCAATTTATTTTCAATAAAGAACTATAAAAAGACTTATCTAAATCGTTCGGTTGCTACTGGGAGGGGAGCAACTGTCATAAAAGTCGATTCTTATTTACGTCGTATTGCACTAGCGGGAAAACTATTAGGTTTGTCTGATAGTGTATAATAATTGAAAGGTTTTCGACACTAGAGACACTGTTTATTTATATCTGTATCTATAGTTTTTTTATTCTTTTTCTCTTGAGAATCGTAACACAGCAACAGCATCAGAGCAGCTTTGGTTTTCAACTGATAATATATACCTACAAAGAGAAAGAAAAGTACATGTTTATTATCATATGGAAATTATAACTTTTTTGCTTTCATGGATGACCAAGGCAACCAACCGGTACCACCACTTTTTTGACCTTGCATAATGTTTCGAACAAATTCGTTATAAAATTTTCTTAATCATCAATCGATTTTTTTATTAACCAAGAAACTAATGTAACTACTTCTAACTTCACTAAAAATTAATAGCATACATACATCTCAATTGTATTTGGCGAGAAAGTTATTTTGAATTTAATTGTTATGAAAAATCTTTAAAATAAAATCGACTAGGCTACATAATCTTGTTTTATTAACAGGTTGTAACCTTTAGCTAACACAAAATATTCGATTATTTTCAAAACACGAAGTTAGCAGGTGAATTGCGTAGGGTATATGTATCGTAAAGCAATAAGTACATCCGTATCCGCACGAGCCCTCAGCATCCTTTGTGTTCGAAGATAAGCGCTACATGCTACCATACCATGCTGACTATATTTAGAGGACAGTATTCACCTGCGAACATATCACTGCGATAGAATTATAGGGCAAGGAATGTGATATAAAGCTTTGAAAGTGCCAGTGGTATATTTGGAACCTCGTTTTATATTTTCATTCGGTTTAATCAATACATATAACATTGATATTCCTGACTAGCGGATTCATCAACGCCGAGCCTTAATCAAGCGATAGACTTATCTCTTGTATAAACAATCATCCCTCAAAAATCGGAATATAGACGAAATCCACGTTCATATTTCGTTATTCCTAATTTGAAAATTAAGGACTCCCATAGAATTATCTCTTTTTACCAGTCATAAGGCAATATTTAAAAAAAAATGTTTTCTAAGTGAAAAAGTAAAAGATATCAATTAACAAAAATTCAAATTTTATTCCATTGAGAATTATTGACTCTCTATATTGGCTCAGTGACCTTAAAAGTAGACGTAAAAAGCGAAGAACTGCTTGTATAATTCCAACTCTAAACTTCAATATAACACTTAAGTAAGATCTTAATCTTATTGGATAAGTCTTTCATATTTTTTTCTTTATGCTTATGTTAGTGAATATACGATGAGTAAGTAAATAGGTAAATTGCTACCCAGCACAATATAAAAGTGACTTCATAAAATCCAATGAGATTACAAATAATAACCATATCTTATGTTCATAAATTAGCATAATAACACATCACAACAATCATTGACTTGAAAACTATAAGAACTTAACGAAACAGGTTAATAAATTAAAATGTAACAAAAATCATACGAATTACACATTTTTCGATTAAAATACAAAGATGGCTATAAATGATAAACAACTAAACAACGAAATAACACAGGAACCCATTCAAATATGTACTCGAGCACCGACTCATTTACATGTTATTCGGGCAACAAACCCTAGGGGACCGTATCAGCCATTTATGAGTTAAAAAGTATTAAAGAAAAGAAAACTCGATAGATACAAAAAGATATGTATAATAACAAGAGAAGAAGCCGCGTGCAAGGAAACTGCTCGCGGCGAATAAGCCTCGCGGAAAGCGGTATTGTTCCGCGACTTTTTAAAACGGAACAAAATGAACGGAGGGGAAGGAAATCGGATGAAAATATGAAAAGAATACACGTTATATACGTAAAAGTGAAATGAAACGTCGGAGATCGGGTCTCAGCCGCGGCGGTCCGCAAATATAATTTGCATAGTCAAGTAGCCCAACTTTTGTCTGCAACGGATGTTCGCAACCATATTCGTTCGTTGCTTTTTAACCACACTCTCGTTCTGTAGCGGGCCAGGCTTTTTATTGCATTTTTTCCCCTTTGAACGGATTCCTTCAATATTTTGATGGTTCGTTTTTATTCATACGCCCGGTAATCGAATTGTTTCGCTCCGTGTCTCAGCTGTATGGGTTTCTCGAGCACTCAAGTCAATTATTATGCCAACTTGTAATTATTAAGAATTAAAATACAAGTAATAAGAACTTTGGTATTGCTAATTGTGGTAATCAAAAAACTCTACTACTAAACTTTAATAATAAAATTTCTTATTCATTATTTCAATTAATTAATATAAAATATATCTCTTGAAGATATCATATGAAATCGAATTTGAACAAAAGAGCTATTGATTTAAAAATATCATCCGTTCATACCTATGTTTAAGATTGGTACTCTCATCGGTATAAAGGCGACTACAAAGGATTAAAACTTTTTTTCACTCAACATCAAATGAAATAATCGATCGGAGAATTATTACTATTCATCGCTGTGAAATGGAAGCAATAGGCCGGATTATGGAGCACAAAGCGGCACCGACACCGTACCCAAATATTGACTTATAGATACAATGAACTCAGACGACTGCTGCCGCCGCTGAATGATGCGTAGGAAGATTTGATTGACATTTTAGTTTTGGTTACTCTTTGTCTTTTTATCGATTAAGATTTGTAAAAGCATAAATTTATTTAAATATAGATTCGATGAAGTGGGTAAACGCCTTTACGGTCAGCCAATTAATAAAATATTCACACGTTAATAGACAGGAAAGTGGGATGAAAAGATCCTAAAATAAGCTTCAACGGAGTGCAAACGTGTTTTTCAGAGGTGTTAAAGAGAATCGATATTCGGACTCGATGGTCCGACGAATTTTCCACTGAACGGATCTTTGGACGCAGACCTTTGTATTGACGAGAAATTAACAAAAAGGACCATCCCATGCTAATTTTGTTAACAAAGTAATTATGTACGCTTGTGTAAATAATATATATTTTGTCATCATGGCTAACGGTGCGGATCACAATGTACTTGGCAAGTAATACGCCGTTCTTCGTGAGTTGAAAACAAAACACCCCATGAATTTAGTAATGCAAAAAAACTTCTCATATAATTATACTAACTTACAAATAAGAGCGTTGTTTGTAATGCAATTCTGTTGCAAAAAATTGAAATGAGAGTAAAAAGTATACTTTCCAATCCGTACGTTATTAGTGTCTGGTGTCGAAGGTCGTACGATGACAAATGATGCGTAGGAGTCGATCGCTAGTGAACCTCACCCGCTTCATTAGCAACAACATTAATTACTAGTAGATATTTAATGAGAAAACGAGCTTTCAGTTTATTATATCCACGTGGTAATGAATTAGAATAGAAAATACTACACAAAAAATATCGTGGTGAACGGAGGACACCATCTTTATTTTGGAAATGCGATCTCTTTTAATGTGATAGTTAACCCTTTTATGCATTGTATTTTTTTTTAAATATTGTAGGTGCCTACTGAGTATTTTGAAATTTTCAGAAATTTATATATTTAACATCCTTGTTACAGTTTACTAGACTACTATTTAACTCTCCCCCGCCGAATTAAAACGTCCACGATATTCAAATGAAGTACACTAAAGTTTCGTGAAGTACTTCAACAAAGCTTCGACAAGAGGGCGTGTCTCATTTTTATTAGTTTATTATTCATACTGTTTCCATAAAACTGAGTTATCCGCATCTTGGTCGCGGCTCGGCTCTATCAAAACTCTATCCTTTGCCATCTCAATACAGTTGGCAAGTTACCTCATTGCAAGATTTATTGATGCAAATTTATTTGCAATAGTTTCAGTTTTAGTTCAAAGTGAATATCATTATCACTTTGAAGACAAACATTTCTTGGGTCTAATTTTTCAATGTGAAAAATAGATGACCAATTAGGTATTATTATATTACATTTTTAGCTCCGTTGTAACACAAACTTGTATAAAAACGGCTAATGTTGTTATTACTAGACCCACTTATGAAATTTTCCACTTATTATTCAAGATCTTATTAATTTTTATTCAATCTAAAGAATGAATATAAACTGTTAAAATTCAAGAATCTTAGTAGTCGTCAATAAAATATGTAAGAATTTTGAACGAGTAAAACGTAATATAATTCTGCGCACTTTTATCGTTTTGGTCCTTCGCTGCACCGCCCACTGCACTCTCAGAGGCCTGCCTCCAGCGTCTATCAACACGTGCACTGACTCAATCATTCGTCAATCGAACTTCAGAGAGAAGAAGACGTAAATACTTTGATATCATAAGTAAGAAAGAGAAATCTTATCAATGTGCTGTCGATCGTGCGTTTATTGACTAAGAAATGCCTAAACGTAAGGTGGTTACTGCCGCTGCAGCGAGGAATCCCTTAAGATTTCCGATATAGAAACCGTTTATGATTGAAGAGTAAAAGAGACAGATGTAATATGACTTTCAAGTTTATTCACTTATAGTTATGTAGATGCAGGTGAAGAGAAATATGGCGTACGATGTATACGTGAAACCGTTTATTTAGTCGCAGTTTTGTTTTGCTTCGCGTGCGATATTCAAAGTAATTGTTGCTTCGATACGGTACAACTGGGATAAATATTATGTGTTACATTAATATTAATGTACATTTTCATTTAAACACATATTATTATGCCGTATTTATTGGATATGTGTTCAAATTTACTAACCATATCTTTCTTTTCGCAGTGAAATATCATAAGCTACTAAAGAAGGAGAAAAAACAGAGGTTAATGATTCAAGAACATCTTGAAATAGAACTGAAGAGACGGCAAAAGATTGAAGAGGCTTTAAAACAATCCGGAGCTCCGTCTGAGATTCTCAGAATAGTAACAGGTATGTTACATTTGCCAAAATATTATACCTGCAATGTTAATTAACTCCAAACATGTCAAATTATCGATAGTACGAATACTGTCTGTATCAACAAGTTTCAACATTACATACGGTATGCAACTGACATGTTAACTTACCGTCTGTCAAACTATCTTAGTATAATCTCAAATTCTATATAGCTATACCTAATACAGCTATGTAAGATTGAACTTTACAAACTTGTGATAGAATTGATTCTAGATTAGCGAAAGGAGTGATTTGTGACTTATTCGCGTTGAATTTGTATAGAGTGCGTGACGTAAGAAGGGTGGGTGAACACTGGTGATGGCTTGTACTAATCTCCGTGTCAGGAAATCGTTTCGCAGACCATTTGAAACGAGGGTTCAGATTTAACACGCATTCAAGTTGATTTTCTAGCATAATCGCTCTTTGCAACATTTATTGGTTGTCCGGTTGTAAAATTGTGGCAATTAGGGTTAAATAGTATTAGACTTCATACTATAGTTATTTTGATGGATTATTATAAATAGTTCAATAATTTTATTTTGAGTCACTTTTTTCTAACCAATTGCTCTTGTTATAGAAAATCTGACACCATCTAATCAAGACACGCCTCGTTCTGAACGGGAGAATGGCTCAGAAAGAGAGAGTAAGCCACCCAGCGCTGAGCCTCCGGCAGCCTCACCGCCCTTCCAGAGGGATCCTCCGCGTACGCCGGACAAACCACAGTGGAACTATCCCCCACCACCTGTCGACATCATGGGTGGAGGAGCGGCATTCTGGCAAAATTACTCTGGTAAGTTCATATGAGTGATTAGTTTTAATGTGGGTGCTAGCACCCCTGCCTACCCCTTAGGGGATATAGGCGTGAGTTTATGTTTTATATTTTCATTTGTTTCTATATACGTCTAAGTACAAATTTTTTGATGCATTCTCAAGAAATGAAAATTAGCAAAGTACTATGTATGGTGGCTATGAATTATATTATAACGTAAATTAAAAAAATCTGGGGATCAAAACAAATAAATATATGTAAATGGAAATAATAATGGAAATGTAAAGGAATTTAATTCACAAAACTATATCAGAATTCTCTGTGGAAATAAAAAGTAAACAATATTGTTGCCCTTATCACCAAAGTTACAATTCCAATGAAATATTAACTAGCCGACGTTATTGGTTTGGCGGTACAAAACAGATATGTTCGAACATCCGTTTGGTTTTCGAAGGGAAAAGGGTCCAAGGAAGATGAAAAAATTCAATGAAATGAAATGTTATGCTCATCATATTGCATAACTTGTGTATCGAGAATGTCAAGTATTTAAAAGCAAAACGATATCTGCTCTCGGGGTTTGTATTGTAAATTTTGAGGGTGAATTTTACACATGTATTTATTCTATTATATTAAAGATGGTGAATTCGGTTATTTTTTCGGGTACTTTTATATTACTACACGATAGATAGATAGATCTTCACAATACTATTTACTCAAATCATCAAATACTAATAATTAAATCTTAAACTTCATTTTTGTTCTCATACGATGTTGACAGTTATTGGATGACAATATTTTAGGAAGTAGATGATATATTTTATTTGAAAATAAAGGTCTCAAAAAACAAATATATTTAACTATACCTACTGTATATTGTAAAGAAATTATAAATTGATATACTGACATCATGTTTGTTGTTCATACCACATTGATCATCAAAACTTTGAAGCAACAGGAAACAAAAATGTGTAGCTCGTATCGGTGAATCAAACCGTAGTTGTTTTCGTTTTTATCCGCTTTGTGGAAAGCCCAGAAATTTCATTAAAAATGCACCGGCATACTCTAACATACCTAAAGTAGTGCGGTAGCGTTGCACCCTTGCTGGTAACTTGACGGATGAAAATATGCTATCACGTTCGATAACATTGACAATCTTGTTAAGTACAGCAGATAAATATTGGTTGTGACAGCTTGTGTTGTAGTTACTTGAGAACTCTGCTAATCTAATTCTGGTGCAAAATTACACAGTGTTTTAGTTAAATAACTTTATCTATTAACTAACTAACCTTTAACTATTTTTATTTATTATTCTCGCAGTTAGTCAAAATAACCAACTAATTTTTGAATTGAAGGTATCTAATACTTAGGTCAATTTTCACCGCTACCGTTTTGACTTTTTTTATAAAATACCCTACAATTCGAATTAGCTCGAGGGGTGACTGGGTGCTTAGTATTCGCAAAACATTGATACGGATTTAACCATTTCCCTTGTTCCAACGAGTGCCTTTTGCCGACAGACTGTTCAAGTAGAAATTGCAACTAATTTAAGTGTTACGTTACCCCAAGTGACTTGACGCACGCGAGCACGCAATACCAATTGTTTGAATGAAATATTTTATACGTATTCGAATATAATTTAGCTATTTTCAATGATTTCTAATGAAAACAGGTTTTGCATGTTACAGGGTTCGTAATTTTTAATTAATAGAAACAGACAAATAGATTGGGCTTTAGAAATATCTCCTTCTTTAAGAATAATAAGGTTAATAAAATCACGAAGGATTTTGTGGACCTTACACACTAATTTGTTTGAAGTGACATTTAATCAAGTTTTACAGTATTACACACCAGGCTAGAATAACATGCGGTATCGTACCTTAAATATAATTTTTTTATTACTAAGATATGTCCATAAACTTTCTTTCAAAGTAAGTGTATATATATTCTTAAACATAAGAAGGTAAAAAGCTATAAAATGGAAACAGAAAAATACAAGAGGGCTGTAAATATAAAAAGGTTGGTAACAGAAAAACAAAAATTAAAACTTGGAGCCTTTCATCAACTTTCCTCAGTGCCTTCGGTAAAAGAAATAAAAAACATATTTTATTATTCGTAAATTAGAAAACTTTTTTCAACGTGCTTTTTGAAAAACGGGATGAGTCAAAAGTGTTATGAGTAATTACTTGCGCAGAAATGAAAGTGGAAATATGAAAATTTACAAAAGTGTCAACAGTTCTTACGTAGGCACGTGTACAGGTAATCAATCAATATTATGTTTCCATTATAGACGTCATTATACTGATTGATACAAAGCAATAGAGGACGCTCATAAATTTCCATTAGATACACACACAGTCGATGCTAATTTATTAGATAAAAATAATTTCATTCGATATAATGCTCGTAATAATAACGGAAGTACACAAGATTTTTAATAATACAATGATTATACTATTACGCGAGCTGCGCGTGTAAAACGGATAAACCAACCGATGTTACTTATGTAATATAAAGTTGAAAAATTAATAAAGAGGAAACTTCTTCATGCTACTTTTTAGGTAAGCTTGTAAAATGAATGGAAATAAAATTGTACTGCACAGGTGCGTCCGAAACCTCTGACGATATTAACTTTTTTTTTTATTCTTAGTAATCACCCGCATCATTGTGCTCAGCGTCTTGTATAGACGAGTTATTATAATTTTTATCATAACATTTACCAAGCATGCCGCACTTCTTCTAGTCACAATATTATACCGGCAATGATAGAGATTTAAGTCAGACTGGATGCGAGTCACGATGAAATTGATTCCGTCGACAAAAAATTCAAAAGAATGTCTTTAATAGAAAATCAATCCAATCAGTATAATTCGTCATGCATCAATAGAGTCAGCAACAGTAGCACTTCATCCCGCTTGTGTCCATTTGTACGCGCCGTATTGTAGACAGTCGAGGTCCGTTGTTGTTCAGGTATAGTTACGTTCACAATCATCCGTTTAAACCGACCCTTTGTTCACAACCTTCTCAAATTTCCAACGAAGAATTAATCACTCACATTTTTCTTTATATTTTTACAGCAGTAATTAATTTCGCTTTAACGATGAACGAAGGTGTCGATTGCGTTAAAAATTGTTAAAAAATAATGAGCAGATGTTCTTTCTATTATTTCTACAAAGATATTGAATGACAAAACTTGTAATTTGGCAAAAAATTAAGAAAATAGGATTTTTGGTACTGTAATTAAAATTGAAATGATGCTGTTGAAATAATTATTTCAAAATATTTTTTACGGTTCACCAGTTATGTAGAGTTAACGTTACAGTTAAGAGAAAGAGAGAGATAGACCTCGGAAATAATAAAAAAGTAAATGAATAACCTTGTATTCCTTGCCACAAGTTAAGGTAACGAAAATTGTTACTAATCCTATGTTAGTTTCGGGGAAGTATCACTTGATACTGGTGCTTTTAGTCGTAGCACTATTACATATTCTGTAGCTATGTAGCTGTATGTTGCATTTCGCTTTTTTATTCTTTTATACGTGTAAAGAATAAACTTACTAAATCCCATACATACCCACACAATACGCATTTAGAGTAAGTAAAATATATTTTCATGTAACAAATTTTGTGCGCCTCGTGATTTCATTTGAATTAATTTCACAAATAAAATAGTGAAAAATTACATAACCACATATTCACATAAAATATGAAAAGAATATAAATATAAATAATCACATAAAATAGGAAAAAATCACATTTAATAGTAAGTAGTTAGCATTTCTATTTGTAAGCAATCGAGAAAACTATTCTACTTTACTTTACTTACGTCTGGTGTAACAAAAAACTATTTATTCTCACTATCATTGCTACCTTTCTTTTTATTTCTGTTACTTTTCAAATAAATCGGTTCACGTCCACCTTGTAAAGTTCCTTTTTGTCATTCCATGACCATTCGATCAAAACGAAATAAGAAGTGTTTCTTTTACAAGTTTTTGTATCATCTTTAACAACACTGTGAAAGTTAATGTCATTGTAGATAGGAGACACTTAAACGTTTTGTATTCTACGTCTGGCAACTGTTTTACAACTTAACGTTGATATAATTCAAGTTATTCGAAGATAAAAGAAAAAGTAAGCATTAAAGGATAATTTTTATTAAGCTAAGCGCTCAACCATTACAGTTGTTTCAAAGAACAAATAGATTATAGCTCTCAAAGGAACCGGCAATTCTGTTTTAGAAGCGGCAAATGCAAAAATATTACGTATTCAAACAGACCTAATGGGACATTTAGGGGTGGCAGCGAAGTGAAACGGCAAAGGCCGAAGCTTTTAAGTGTATAATATTTAATTGTGACGCCCTAGGCGTATAATCTCGCCCGAGATAATAGGTTTCTGTTTCGAGACAACCCTCGATGTGACACTTGTGAGTGTGATGCCCTTGGGCTACACAACACTGAAACAAATCGGATCATAATTGTGTTTTTACAACTAACGACTGTTTGGTTCAGAGCAGTTTCTTTGATTCCAATTTCACAGTCCTAGTTGAAAAATTTGAATATAAATTATTTTTTGCATAAGTCAAACATTTTTTGAGTAAAAAAATTGGTATAGGTTATAAATTCGAGACTCGCAACATAAATTGTAAATGAATGTCGGGAAGAAAAATTGAATTCCCCGTTGAGAAAATGCTCCATCAAAGTAAGCAAAAAACGCGATTCCGTTTATATCTTTTATATCTCGTAAATTGCAGGAGGCGGCAAGCGTTGCATGAAATTGAATAAGCATATTTCGCAAAACGTCGACGTTTTCGGAGACAATTGCCTTACCTCACCTACTCTTTGCCTCTTCACGAACTTTGTCAATTTTCATGGAATCTTATTAGAGGATGTCCTGTACTTGAGACGTGCTTCATTTTTTATGCATTAATTTGATACAATTTTTCGCTTCTATCACTCCTTTTCTAGAAATTTTTTTGCCCTAATGGTTCCTATGTTTAACTATTTTCAACATTACCAAATTAAAATTCTGAACAACAAATTTGTTCTAACTTCAACGGCTGAAAGATAATATTTAAGAGCACATGAAAGCTTTAGCTTTGTGACATAGCCTCTGTCTACCCCGGAAAGAAATAGGCGTGAGCATATATATTAAAGCTTTAGTATAGAACAATGGTCTATAGAACCTAGATTTCAATTTAATAAAAAAATAAGTGACTACACAAAAATTTCATTAGGTACATACTCGTATATATTACGAATTACCATCAGTAGTACTGTAGCACGAATAACCCTTATGCGAGCAATTTAATAACACTCGCTCGACGTGAGTGCTACGTTTTTAATAAAGGCAATATCGAAAATTAAATTAAAATGTGTCATACGGATGTGAAGTCCGTTTGATGTCAGCCGGCTTTTCCCGAAACACTAATGACATTTTACAGACCGAATCACGAGTAGCTATGGTATGATATAAATGAAAATCTGTTAAGGAACCGTTGTTCTCTTTCAAAACAAAACGGAATTATACAGAACAATATTTTAATAATTATGAATTCAGCTATGAAAGCTAACGACAATTTCCTAAAACATTATTCTGCGCTTTCTCACACGCTCAATGCAAATACATGTTTTAATACAATTTTGATTAAATATTTTTTCTTTTTTTGAACAGAAACCTTGGCACAAGAGTTAGAGATGGAGCGCAAGTCCCGCCAGCAAGCAATGGAGCGCGACGTCAAGAGCCCTCTGTCAGACCGCGCTGGTTACTACAAGAACTCGGTGCTTTTCAGTTCGGCTACTTAGCTGACAAATACCGGGGCCATCGACTTCCCCGACAATCAGGAATACGAGAAAGAAATCGACGAATCAAGAAAACCAATGATTAGTGTCAAACCTGAGTTTAGAGAGAAATAAAATCCAAAGATGGCGAGATTGGTGTACGGACTTACCAGTGGTGTCGAAGTTCCAGACGTTAACAAAACTTTCTATAAGATATCAAACAAAATTCTAAAATATCTTGAAAATCTGTTGATCTGATTGTGTTCGAATGGAAGTTTTTGGCTTAGAGGATCCTAATGTAACTGTACTTCGCGCTATTGAGATTATTCTGTAAATATTGTTATTGAATTCGAAGTAAGATTGTAGATTTTGTGGTAATAAGACGAGGTGTCATGAACTCTTCTTCCATAGAAAAATTTGTAAATATCCCTTTATAATTATTAGCGTTAAGTCAATACGGTTTTATCGACGATTCGAATAATTTATTCGTCAATATTTTAATCTTTTATAAAGAGTACCTTTAACTTATCGTTAAATGCCATATTTATGTATTAAGTATCTATCGTTATTTACCTTTGTAAATTCTGGTTTACTTTTGAAGTAATCTGTACCTACATACATATCATAATCGTGGACTACACATTTAATTTTTCGATGATTGATTGAGACAAAAGTTGGAATTGATCTAAGACTGCCTTTGCATTATTTTTTCAGTTAAAGTAGTCTCACAACTCTATGAACGATAGGTGTTTGAGTTCCTATGATATGATTTGTTAAAATTACACAAGTATAAGTCGTCAGTTAAACTACGTAGGTACATTTTTATTTCAATCGTCGATTTATTTTCATGTTCAATAGAAAATAATTGTGATCTTCACTATCGTGTAATTTATTCAATTTTAGTGCAATGATTAGATTTAACTGAAACTAGTGTATTTCATAAATCATAAAAATGTACGATAGATACATTAAGTTAGTAGTTATAAAAAGATACATTTTTACGATTCAAATTTATTGACTGAATGCAGAAGAGACAGTTTTTGCGTACAATATAACCTAAGTGTTTTGTTAAAACTTCATAAACTAGACAATGTATAAATAATTATAATCGCTGTATCTCATATCCATTACGCAAAGTTGATGTATATGGGTAGTAATCAACAATAAGTTCAGTAGTTTAACATTACACATAAAGTATAAATGATAGTGTTATTTATATTGATGCTTAGTTTACGAGACTTCGATGTCTTAAATAGCTTAAAGTAAGGTTTAGACGTTGTATCGGGCGTAATATTGGCGCTTGGCTATTGGGCAACTTTTAATAGTTGAGCGTAATGTTATTGTAATGTAACTGACTGGTGGTACATATTCCAGTCGTCTTGTAAGACAAAAGGCACAGATTCGTGAATAGTCAAACGCCGATTCAAACGGTCGCTTAATACGATAATACATTTATTATCTGCAACGGATAATACGACGTAATGATTAAAACTTAGTTATTACTATAAATGTTTAGCTGAACATGTGTGATTGTGTAAAGAGCGTGAATGTGGTACTTTTGTATCAGTTATTTTCATTTTCATTACAATAGAATGACAGTACTGACGTTAGAAGATGTTAAAAACGCGCCAGGGACGGCTCGTACCCGTATTGTCGATAGAAATAGTTTCTTTCTTTGTCAATTAAATGTTGAGGCTTCTCAATGTACCTTAAGTATTTCGGTAAAAGTATACAGTTCTTAAACAAGTGTAACTATTTATTATTTTTATTTAATATAATTATTATTAATTTACTTAAAATTGTGTGTGTGCCTTGTATCGTAGATGAAAATATCAAGATTAAAAGGGAAAATTATCAGTTTGTAGTTTTGTTCCACATTACCCCTAGATAGAATTAATGAGTATCTTTTAAAGCGTTTTTCGTTTAACAGACGTGTTAGAATTATATCCCTAAAAGAAACTATAGAAGGCATTTGCAAGAGATCTAAGTTCAATAATGAAGTTACTCATGGCAAAGACAGATGTTAAATGTACTGATCTTGCAAAGCATGTGAATGGAGTCGTTTCATAGAATCATTGCTTTTTGCTCTGTGCGGAAATCCCCACGGATACCCCCTAGAGTCAATGAGAGTGATTTTGTCGGACTCAAACCAACGAACACCACACTACCGTCTCGGGCCATCAGTTGCCGAGGATGAGGAAGCCTCTGGCATATCCCTTACGCCCCGACTAAATGATTAATCCAAGAGTATAATTCTGTAGTTATTTTACAATTGATCCTATGATATCTTGGCTGTGAATATTAATCACAACAGATAGAATAAGAAAACAAGCTATATTAACAAATCTCTATCACTTCGTCACTTTCAACACCTAATGGTTGCTATGTAGATCAGAAAAATGGAATTGTATTTGGTCTTAAAATATACTTTTCAAACATTCGTATGTTCTGGATTACCACCACCTTCTTGTCATCGAGCGGTGCGCAGCCAGTTGTCAAACTACCTATACGTAAGTATAAAATTGAAAAACTAGTCCCATCCCCGAACATCGGAGCCGTACACACAAATATGGATCATCGTAAGTATCTGGTTGAGGTTTATGGTCAGTACAATGAAATAAATGTTAAAATAAACGGACAATAAGCTTCTAAAGAATAAGGAAAGGACAAATTTTTATATAATACTTATCAACTTTGAGGTTGGAAAATTATATCAGATTTATAAAGCGTTATAAGACCCTAAGCACACAGTAAAGTAAGCTAAGGATGTAATATTATGAGTGCTAAAATGTGATTAAATAAAAAAACAATTTATTTTTAAATACCTGCATATATGAGGCATAATTTGCGTCTACTATAGTAGAAGCACTCAGACAAAAACTAGTGTATATATTAATTATGCGTACAAATTACTGAACGACCATTGAAACGCCGAGTTCTGAAGTACACCATCTAGCGGAGGCCCACTGAACTAGCTGAACCTACGGATCCTGTATTGCACTAATTTATTTTTGATAATAATCACTGTTATGAATGTTGTTGCACTATGAATAATTAGCATCCAAATATACAATATCCTGATGTAATATCTTATTATTCGAGTGTCATCCTCACTTTGATATATAATAAATAAATATTCTATCAAACTACAGGGCGCTATCAAATATCGATCTAAAGACACTTTGTGATATGGGATCTACAATGCGGATATCATTGTTCCTGGTAATACTCCAATAATAATTATAAATGGTTCCCAATGCTATAAGTCACTTTATTTAGTTACATAATTTCTTATTCACATTATCAAAGTATAATTTAAATTTTATTGGTATATTTCACACAATATAACTTAGAAAATTCAACATAATTAAGGAAGAGAACATATCTAATAAAACTAGACAGCCATAAACATAAAAAGTCATAAGAACTCTCCAATTTATATTAGTGTTCAGTGGCGCAACATCGCCATTTTAAATCCTGTGGAATCGGAAAACTTCATATTTATTGCTAATAGATTTTCGGCCGATGAGCACCGGGTTATTTGGGATGCAATTTTATTTTGTCCATATGAATGATTTTTATATTTGGCCCCGGGGTGTCGGCGGACAGTGTTCTCCCTTGCCGATTTCGGACATCATGCAATCGTCGACCCCTTCGAATATTAGGGAAAATATTTTTCAAATCAACTTCTCTGCTTGGTTTAAGCAAGAAATGAGGAATTCGAAACGGAAAAATAAATTGAAGTTTTCAGTTGAGTATTCATTAAAATGACTGTAAACTCTGTGTTTGTTAGTGAAACTGTGCTAATGGTATGATCAGAGAACTTTACACAAAGAATATACGACTATATTTCATATTTTAAAGAAAAGTCCAGGTACACCTATACCAAAATAATCTGAAGCTAACTTTTGCGTTTATAGGCAATAGCATAATTATTAAGCCAAATCCGAGAAAAATACTAGTGTCATAGCAGTTCCATATGTGGATGGAACCTGAATAAAAGAAAGTAAAGGTACCTAAGGTCTACCTCAAGTACCTATACGTATCTATAATCAAAACTAAATGCATTAATCTATAGGTATAAATATTATAAAGGCGAAGAATTTGTTTGATTAATTGGTCAAACGCACTAATATCAGGATCTGTTGGTTCGAATTTATTTTGTTTTTAATGGTTGTAAATAGACCAAAAAAAAGAAAAGCCCGCTGAGTTTCTTGCCGGAGTGTTTTCAAGCCGGGGCCACGTTTCGAACCGGTGCCGGTGGTCCATTTGCTCACTAATTTATAAAATACTAGCTGATGCCCACGGCTTCGCCCGCGTGGAATTTTGTTCCCGTTCCCGCAACCCTTGGGAACCTTTTCCCGGGATAAAAAGTAGCCTATGTGTTATTCCAGGTTCTAATCTACCCCTGTACCAAATTTCAACCAAATCAGTCCAGCCGTTTATGCGTGAAAGAGGAACAAACATCCATCCATCCAAACAAACTTTCGCCTTTATAATATTAGTAGGATTGTTGATATTGACGATTTGTAAGTGCCGTTTAATGGTCTATACAGAATAAATTATTTTTGATTTGATTTGACTATATAGTCCGTTTATAAATTATGGTTATATACGATATACTATTACGCTGCTACTTAAGGGAGTACAGTATAGTAATTATAAATATCAACGAACTGTGACGGGATTTTGAAGTTATCACGGACAACGCCGGGGCGCTCCTTCTAGTTTATATATAAACTGCACAAGTGCTATGACACAGTTATTTATGCGCACTACACTACGTCTATGTACAAAAGGTAATTATGCAAATTGTCTTCGTTATAATAACGATGTGGTGGCCTACTTACTCTGACACTATTGAACTATACAAGAATACTCGTAAACCCTCATGGTAGTTAGTCAGTTAGTCGGATTTGGAGTTTTCACCAGCGGAGGTCTTCACTGGTCAGTCAGGGAATATAATTGAAAGAAAACGTCCATATACCCCGGTGACCACTTCCCACCAGATGGGCCGTGTGATTGTCTGCCACCTAAGAGGAATAAAATTATACGCAGGCCTGTCAATATTCGAAGGGTAGGCAGAGGTGAATTGACACGCACATTTCGCCAATTAAAATTGAGTGAGGTAATAGAGGGTTCTATTGAGGATGAATCTATTGCAGTCAAGCAGGCGCCGCATATATGGCATGGGACATATGTTTACGATCAGATAGAGAACAGTCCTATTCATTAGTCAGCTTCTACGACACTCACTTAAAAAGATGAGGTAGCACCAGTACTGCATCAGAAACCATAAACGTTAGAAAAGTTTGCCTTTGTAAATTATCATCATCATCATCATAATATTGATGTCATGCCCTAAACCCAATTAATTAGGGTCGGCGCAACATGTCATTCTCCTCCACACATTCCTGTCAGATGTAATTTTCTCTGTCACTTCCTTCTTTACCATGTCTCCTTTTACTGGACTTCAGGAGCAGAGGTCGGAAAGAAAAGATGGATTGATAGTGTAAAAGAAAATAAGGTATTTTGTAAATATTATCTAAAAGAAGAAGCCTTTTCCCGTGCTGAATTCTTAATTACACTACATAAGTGAATAATAATATAAATTGACAATATACGCAGTAAGTTTAGAAACGTTTTCCAGTTAATACTGCTACAGCACAGTTAATATGGCGCGCATAAATATTGTCGCTCACGACAGCTCCTTGCCGCCTGTAGTCTCTATTGAAGTATGGTGTACAACTACAGGATGAGTGATATAAAACGAGCTTACAATAAAATATAATGTGAAAACAAAAAGAAAGAATGCACTTAATGGTCGTTATAATGATTCTTGAAAAATTGTATGCGTTCTTAAAAGTCTATAAACTACGCGAATTATTATAATACATTCATATAATACATAGATTATATATTAAAAAAGTAATGTAAATATAGTTTTAGTATGTACATGATATGAGACATGATAAGATAAGAAAAGAAAAAATCATAAACGGTTGAATTTATATACAATTTTCACGTAGAAATAACGATTACCCGCCTTTCTAAGCTCTTGTTAGCTCTACAGCAAAATCTTAGTGCCAGCTATGAAATAAAATATAAACCTTGTTGCCTAAAATATAAACATAACATGTAACTCATTCTCTAAAATACATATACATGTAGAAATTCATGGCAAAAATGTCTAATAGTAATCTGATATTTAACATTCGTTTTTACATAATTATTTTATTACGTTTCGTTGGATGAATTGCTGTGGTATGGGTGCGGTAGTTATCAGTCAATATTATAGATTTAGTCAAGATTAAAAAATTTAAACCACAATAATGTAATATAAAATATTGTTTGAAATACAACATCCTGTGCACTCATACGCAGAGACACACGCACCTGACGTGGCGGACTCCGACGTAACGCAATTTTCGCTCTCTGAAGCGCCACGGATTAGTTTTTCCTTACGATAATTAAATAACTTTGAGCTATGTTGCTGCGTGATGTACGGCCTGTTTATTGTCTTGTTCGAACTCACACCCTCGTGTGTTACCGGCTTTATATTATTGCTCATGTTTTGTGTGCTTTTAATTAAAATGTATGAACTTTAACTTGTCAAAATATTTCGCAAGGTGCGTGAATAATGTTGTCGTTTATAAGTAAACTGGATGTTACGTTGTTTTATTGTTGTACTTCTTCATTTATCATTTAAAGTTATAAGAGAATCTTTGTGATAGCAAGTCAATGATTTTTACATAGACCTTTCACAGAATTGTAGTCGCACCATCAAGCTATCCTTAGAGGAACCAAGTGCGCGTATTTACATTTTTACACAAAACCTAGGTGAGGGAAAGTGACAAAATATACGTTCTTTTATAAACCATTATGAACTTAGATAGAAATAGATAATGAATCTACCTACATTAAAAGTCAAAAGGGATATCAGTAGTAAGCCTTCCCGTAGAGCGAAATCTATGCTCGGGCCCTCTCCGTGAGTAGCGGCGCTGTCGTGAAACAAATTACTACACCAGGATGGCTACTCAAAAATGCCGTCGATTCGACCAAAGAATAAAAGAAGAAAGTCTAAAATCACTGCCACTGACATTTTAAATCCGGTAACGAGGTAATGAAGGAGTATGTGGATCTAGTTACGCTAGTAATATTAATGTATATGAGTGGTATCATCAGAATCGATCACATACACATGGGCCTCCAATTGGAGGCCGGGGTTGGCTCTCTTAGCAGTTAGCACTTCTATTGTATTACTTTAACCTAGCTTTTGCACGAGCGACTGCTACCTAACCACCCAACCACCAAAAGCAAAGAAAAATTTGGATTAACATTTTACATTTAGGGGGTTGGTATTAAAAAATAACTTCAAATTTATTTGCAAAAGGTTACAGCGATAGAACACCCGTAATCTTTATTCATTTCAATTAAATTGGCTACACAGAAAGGCGATTGCAGGGCGACACTCAGTTATGAAAACATCTTAACCCTTTTTATAGGGTGGTTGTACCAATTTGCATTACATCTGAATTTGAAATACTTATTTCACTTTCAAAGACTCAAGTAACACTGATGAAATAGACTTATCTTACGGCAAGACGCTTAAAGAATACTAAAAGAGACATCTGTGTTTTTTTCAATTAACTGTTTTACTAATTTTGTTTCAGCAGCCTTGTCTTGCCATGTCTATAAAATGCTATTTCTTTATGTATATTTAAGGCGTTGCATTATCACATGCTTGTTTATCCCTGAAGGGGTAGGCAGAGGTGTATAACTACCTACTTCAGGTACTTCCTTTGTTACTCTTGTTTAGCAAGCCTAAAATGAATGAAATCAACCCGATTTCCACTCTCCTCTTAAATGATTTATATTGGTTTTTACGGGAGCAACCACCGTCTGACACCCAATTTTTTTATCACTGGATCCATCTATGTTACTCTGGCTACAAACCTCAGACCTCTCATTTCACATCGTAAAATTAACTTAAAATAACCTCAGGATACACTACCATAAATACGAATAGGACAAACTCTCCCTTATATCTATCCAGTCAGTTGCATTCTGGTTGCTCATGAAATTTATATATCAACCCAAAGATAAATAAAAAAGAACAAAATATTATCTCACAAAAAGTCATCACAAATAACCAAATCTATTATAAACCTATCAGATGATCCTACCATCATAGCAGGATAAACGTACGAAGAAATTAAATGTAAGCAAAGTATTAACAAGGTTGGACAGGGCCGACCATGGAGTCTTCAATTTGCACAAGTTCGCATTAAGAAAGGCACCTAGACGAACTCACTTTGCTCTTAAGCCAGAGACCTTTTGGTACTTATAAATCCAATTGGATTTAGCCGAGTAACACACCGGGCTCGTCTATTTTCAAATTATATTTTGTATTTATGGTCAAATATATGATTTAATGCATTGTAATGCACATAAGCATTGACAAAAAAGGTTGCCTTGTATGTTTATATCACTGAGTATTTATTTATCTTAAAAAGTTATTGTAATTACAGGCGAGTTAGTATTTTTGTACGTATATTGGTTTGTGAAGGGTAATTTTGACGAGATCTGAACGTTTAAGGCGCAACTTAGGCTACTTTTATTTTCGAAAAGTTATACCGCTAGGCAAAAAACGTAATACTTCACGCAGTTCACTCAGACGAAATCGCGAAACCAGCTGGCTACCTACAAACCCTAGCAAACACTTTGAAGATATTACTATTAACTAGCTGATTCTATAACTACTAATGCACTTTAATGTTAACGTTTAGGTGAACTTTACAGTTAAAGACCTCCTGTACTGTAGCAGGAAAGCAAAAGATACCTACAATGTAAAGCTTTGTTTGTGTATCCTCACCCTTATGCAAGAATGTCTGGCAAAAGGAGTTTATCTCTATTAGCAATGGTGAGGGTCCATTCGTCTTTGATGCCCGATTGTTAAATTTAATGACGTCATAAGTAATTGAATTTGAGACACCTAAACAGAACTTGGATGTTATTTTTGTGCCTACAATCATTATTTGCATCACGCCGAAATATTATACTATTGAGGTGACATATAAACACACAAGTATAATTAGAAGTAAGTAGTAGCATTATTAAGTAGAACTTGAGCCTATACCTAAAACACGTCATTGATCTTTCTCTACCCCAACAATAACAGAGTAGGTACTGGTACACTGCTATTTTCTGAAGAATGCAAGAATGTACAATCTTGCCATTCTTGCATGTTTCATTTTTGTCTTCATATTAGCATATCATAGAAGAAGTTTTTGTGTTTAATTACTTATTTATTTATAATTAATTAAAATGCCTTTTATTAAATTATGCTATAAGAAAATTGACAAACCCGAAATATATCAAAAGCTTTAGAAAGTTAGTTCAGAGCAAAGCTTTATTTAAAACTTAAAGCTAATTGGTAGGTAAGCATAGCAAGAAAATATGGGTAATCTTAAGCTCAACTCAGTTCGGGAATATTCAAATAAGTATAACTGCAGTAATCGATAAAATGGCGGCGGCCGATGAAGGCGGCACAGAGACAATAATAAATTGTAATTACAATTTAAAATGAGCAGGCGTTGCCGAGGGAGTGGCCTCCTGCCCCCACACACCACGTTACTTCAGACTTCACGTGTGTGCACTTTTTACATTCTTACTTCAAGTAATTAGCGCTGTGTGTGCGTGTTTGTAAACTTTGTTAATGTTTATTGGAAAATGCAGTAAAACATGAATTGAAACCTGTATTCTAAAGAATTATAGTTCTGGTAATATTCTCTCCATCTATAAACTATAATGTCATGTTTGTCATCATGTTCACGGATGCATCCAAGCATTTCACATCGGAGACCTAGGTCCTGTTACTCCTTCATCTCCTCTTCGTTTGAATAGGTGAAGCTTTTCAATAATATTTCACTAATAGGAACATCTGCACAAATAATGTTACTAGGGTCGACAATAAAATCAAAACAAAACAAATCAAACCTTCTCTTTGCGAAATACCTATAGGTTTACAGAATGTTGTAGAATGAAAACTGGCAAGGCATACATTGAGGAATTAAAACACAACAATTTCATGTCTTACTGTCTAATCTATATATTAAAGAAGAACAATATAATTAGAGAATAACGATAAGTACAATATAATAAATGTCATTAGGTTCTGTTTTAGTTCATTACTTATTAAGTCACACAAATTGTTCTTACTAAATATTTAATTTTAGTAATCTTTGTCAATAAAGTTTAATAAACAATAATAATATGACCAATAAAAATAATTCTGACTGAGAAGCCTTAGATACTAGTCATTGGGATTTGCCGTTATGAAAATTCATTGGTATACTCTTTCATTATTTTCTTTTTTTTTCAAATGCTGAATATCTAGCAATAAAATTACTACCAAGAGCCCTTGGTTTTATATCCTATACCAGCTAATATTAGAACATATAATTTTATTTTTATGTATACTATAAAATAATGTACTAAATAAAATACTTAAAGATAATATCTCAATAACGGAAACAGTATTCATTATAATTAACGACATATTCTCTTAATAGTTTTGGGTTTCTACCTGAAGTTTCTAAATCTTTCACTGACCATTTCTAAACGGAATAAAAACAAACAGTTGATACCCGCCTCCCTTATGTGTTAGTGAAATACTACAATTAAATAATACGAAATAGGTATAAGAATGAGTATATTTAATACATAATTCCAAACATATTACCATGTTTTGTTCCCAAAAATGATTTGATACGTATCGAATAGCTATTTACAAAATTACACGTTACAGAAACATTCACTTGCTTTATTTTCCATTCCCCTGCATTCAAGTATGATTTTTGATATAAAAAGACAATCAAGTGTAACATGAGTTTCAATTGGGGTTTCGTAGGTTTTCTTTTTCAACGATACATACTCACTAGCCAACTAATTCAATCGGATTTTATTGCACATAATGCATATCTCACTTAATTTAACTAAGTATCTCTAGAATTACTTATTTGAACTAAAGTGTTGTTTGGTTTCAGGGTAGGGAAGTCAGAAGAAAAGCCGGATAAACCATATCATAAAGTAAAGAAGGAGTAATCGGTCTTGGACTCCGAGGTGAACGCATTGAATGCAACCGAGAACTATGCTATGGCGATAATTCTGTTTTCGTCAGATTTAATCGAGTTTGGTCCAATAAATTTGAAATATTTACAGTATATGGAAATTATTCTATAGATGTGATTTTCTGCATAGGCAATACTGAACAGGCAGGAATGAACCGATGGGATTGACGTTACTGATAAATATCATATTCTGCCTATCTACTACATATAATATTCTACCATCTAGCCCATCTATAAACTTAAGGGAGAATAGGAATAACGGATTATACTATGCATTAAAGCATTTTCAAGCAATGATACAAATATTTACATCTAGAATTAAGTTGAAACCACTACTCCGGTTATAGCCGTACTGCTATGGTACACATGTACATACACAATTTAAATTTTGTATTAACAGCACTTATTGGCAACCAATACAGAAACTGTGAAATATTGCCTACAAAGTTTTTAGTAGTATTCTAATAGGGATTAGTGAAGAACCGTCCCACGGTACCCTAATAAAAGGATAGAGATTGTAATCTCCGAGGTTCGAGTTCGGGCCCGAATAAAATGGAAATACATTTTAATGATTATTATGCCCGTAAACGGTTTTGCCGTGAACGCTCAACCATTCAATCCATCTAATCACTAATTCCAATGTTTTTCACCTATTTCTGTTTTATATTCATAGGAATATTTATCATTGAAATTAGTTCTGAAATATGTATGTTTGTATATCAATCAATCAATTAGTCTATCGCAATCCACTGGACATAGGTCTCTCCCAATATTGAGACACTTTGGCCTGCTGTTTCCATGCAGGCCAGACGGGTTGGTACAGGGTTTTATTTCAAATAGGTATTCCTTCTTTCACTGTGATATCATCTGCGTATTTTTTCCGTTAGTCGCCATTTACGACACCTTTCGAATGAGATGAGGTAATAAATATTATTTCTCCGTTAATACATGGATTTTTATTTAAATCTTTTGAGCTATATAAATTACATCATTGACAAGAATTACAGTCTTTTAAATATATCTTTATTATTTTCTAGCTTAATCGAAAGTAATTTAATAACTATATTTATAAAAAGCCGATTGATGGCGTGTGATAACTAGAATATTAAATGACCGTCTTACAAACCTAGAATAAATTCCAAAAACCCAGTATTTAAGGCAGTAACCTAACCACCAATGCGGTTTTATAACGATAATTTGGCGCCACACACCAAATGATTGATAGCCGTCGTAAACGTCAAATTTTTTGGTATCCAAAATAAAGGATCGAGCGGTGATCAAAACACCATATCAGGATCAATTCCGAATAAATATAATAACACGTTGATTATGACGGCTTCAAACGATCAACAGATTAGTTTATTAATTTGTTAATAAATTGACTCCTAACAAGAAACTTCACTGTTTGTATTTCCTGGTTTAGACTTGCCTTTCTTAAAATATTGAGTATGATTTAGCGTAATAAATGAAGATTGACATTTACAAAGTAAACAACATATCGGTGTTACCCAACAGCTTTGCAGTATTATGAAGTAACATGAAAACAAAATATAAAGTGCCACAGACCCTAACTAACATAATAATTTATAAATTATAAACATACTAATTAAATTAGGGTCATGAGATAAGTACTACGTATTTTACCTTTTTACTCGCCATGCCGTATTCGTCAAAACCCGACTGAAAAGAGAGACCCATTAAATGTAGCCGATTTGTTCATTTCCTACAAATAGGTTATAAAAAATGAAGAGGTATCTACATTACTGCAAACTACATTAATATAAACAAGAGGCCTTAGTGTATAGGTCTATGTTGCATAATGATGCTTGATTGGAACAAAAACAGTAATTACCAGTCACAGCAACATAGCAAAACAGATTACTCTATTCTACAAGCGGTTTAGTTAGATTAATTATTTAGGCATTAATTTGCTTTCAGAACTATATAAGAGACGTTTGATCTCGTCTTTTTCAACTAGCTGTTGCCTACAGCTTAGTTCAGTATTTTGTGCAATTTTGCAAATTTTTGTTTAAGTAAGAAGTCGGGTAAAATGTAGTGGGTACCTAAACATAAAATAATATTAGAAAATTGAATGTTGAATGAAATCGGTGAGTTCACTACAACGAAATCAAAACAGGGTTTATTATAAGATAGGCTGGTGTTTAACCACTATCACACCTGATAGTAAGAAAAGGTATGATCGATGATGGAATACTTTTGCGTAGAAAGAAACAAGCTACTCGCTCTACAAAGATTTGAAGACTCTGGGGGGTCTGGTGGGTATTCTTTCTCCGTTACCACATAAGTACTTACTACTTACTTACCTACCCAATAATCGATTTGAATCGATAATCACTCGATGTAACTAAATATAATTTAAGAGACTGATTTGTATTATTTCGCTACAAAGAGAAAGGATAAAGAAGAATGCACTATACACAATTCTATAATTATACATATGGCTATTGTGGGTAGAAAGAAATGGTAAGTGCTGAAAATATGTATATTTTGAATCAACTCACGAGTGCATGATGCCAGTAAAGGCACTCTTCGGTGCACACAATGCCCGGGTTTGTTTGTCCCTTCTGTTTGTAATACTTGCACCGAGCAATGGCGGCGAAACACACAAATTATAACTGAATTTTGTACCTCCATTTCAAAGGCACGTGCACCGTTCATAAATTCATTTACTAGTTGTTGATTTAATTTTAGAATTTTAGCTCTAACAATGGCAACATTAAATTAACATGCATAACTTTCAGTTACGTATCTAAGTATGTATAACGTTCTAGATATATTATATGAAAGTTTAATTGATTAGAAGATAAATACAGTAAAACTCTAAAAGTAAACCTCTCCAACAGATATCATAAGCTGTTTTAAATGTGTGTTCTAATAAAGAGGGTAAAATTATGCACTATTATGTAGGTAGGGGTAGTTTCTAAAATGAGATAGGTAATATAATCTTATTTCGATGAAGCCGCGCGGGAAACAATAAGTATATAATTCGATTATCAAGAGCTTGGTGCAACTTATTATATAAAATTAAAGTCATGTGTTAGGTACAATTTTATGTTAGCCCTACCTTGAATCACAAGTGGCAGTGTCCGACGAGGATGTGTGTGTTTTAAAAAAAAAATTGCTTTTGATTTTTACAAAAAGGTTCTCTTCAAATAAAAGTTTCAATATCTTGTATATTTTTTAAATTTATTTATGTAAACAATAAACATAAATATGACTCCAGTTCCGGAGCGTGCAAAAGCTACCCATTGCAATGCAGCGTGGAAACACGGCGAGTGTGATGGTCACTTTTGCACTGGCTACGATCAGAGGTGTGTTATTAGTATAATTAATTTAATTGTTTATTTATGTATGACAGTTTGCAACTAAATGTTTTTTTTTTAAATCAATAAATTAATTCTAATCGTTAACTTATACCGCAACCCTTGTAGCGATTGATTTTAGAAAAATATATTTGCAATTTCAGAACGTGATATAAGTTCCTAACCTCATCAATATCTGTTTAATATTTTATTAGGTTCGGCAGTAGGTGTCAACCATCACGCATTTGATATTCATGATATTAATAGAATATGGTAATAATAATATAATCATTTAAACACTTTATAATGTGTAAAAACATGAACATCGATGTTTGATACTTGATAAAGTCACAGTTCAATCACTTATGATCAATAGCTGTTTCTACTGTTATTACCTGATTGATTAGTAGGTATTTAATCAAACAAAAAAGACATTGTATTAATAATAATATAATGTAATCAACGTGATGATATTAATTTATAGTCTTTTTTGCTTGACTATAATACCCCTTTTTGTGAACAGTGAGTAGTGTAGTTATTTTGTTTGACAATGTCATATATGCCATATTTGATATTATATTATGTTTTTACATTGTTTAGCTAACTACCGTAGGATATAACCATAGAAATTAATATTACTAGCGTAAATTCACCCACAGATTCCTTCATTACCTCGTAAAAAAGTAAATTTACTCAAAATAATAGATGTAATTAAGTATACATATACCTGTAAAATATGATTTTAGGATATTTATTATAACCTATTTAGGATATTTACTATAACTTTCATTCTGTTATATCCATAAATTTATCCATGGAGGTACAAAAGTGGGCGAGAGACATACCTACATTTCTTTACACAAAACCTAGGCGTGACAAAGTGGCAGAGTATATGAACCCTGAAACTTTTTTGTAAACCATTATCAACTTTGACAGAAATAGATATTGCAGTGATGTCGCTGTTTCTATACTAAAAGTCAAAACTGACTGCAGCTGTCATTATGTTCGGTAACGCAGTTATGAAGGAGTCTGTGGATCTATTTACGCTAATAATATTAATGTCTATGACTAAAGTCAAAATCAAATTTAGATAAGAAAAAGTGAATGCTTCGACGGTATTCGAACTTAAAGAGGGAACGCTCTGACCACTAAGCCTCGAAGCCTCGTCTGAAGCCGCGGTAGCCTAGTGGTATGGGTGGTGGACTGCTGAGACGAGGTCTCGGGTTCGATCCCAGGTTTACCATGGCACACACCAATGACTGCGATGCTTTTCGAAGTTATGTGTGTATTTATCGCAGGTTTATAAGTGCCCGGTTGATGGCAATAGGCTCGCCACCTATTACATTGGGACCGAAATATCAACTGGCGAAATGTGGGTGCTAGCACCTCTGCCTACCCCTTCGGGGATATAGGCTTGATATTATAAAAAAAAAATAGATATCTATGACTAAAGTCAAAATCAAATTTAGATAAGAAAAAGTGAATGCTTCGACGGTATTCGAACTTAAAGAGGGAACGCTCTGACCACTAAGCCTCGAAGCCTCGTCTGAACCATCGAAATTCTCCTATATAACCATCTTTGGGGCGATGGTGGGAGCTATCTACCGACAATCATACGAACTATCGGCACAATTTGTGTCAAAATTTTGCAATATTTGGAAAATTTTGACACAAACATGTATCGGCAATTTTGCAATATGGACATAGGACATGTATTGGTCAAGGCGACTTAACGACCAAAGCTACTTGTCACCAAGCGTCTAAAAAAATAAAAGGAAAATTAAGAGGAAATAAAAACAAGTTGGGCAGTCGGTAGCCAATTGCATTTTGTAGCAGTGAGTACGAGTCGCGTGCTCCGTGCCATTAGCCCGCCCTCCTGGGCTGTTTGCCAGAAAGTTTCGCATATTACGTATCATAGAAAGTACCGTATTAATATGGTTAATAAACAACAAATTCTTTAAAAAATTCGTATCCTTATTTATGTTTTTTTGCTTTTATGTGATTCAAGATACAAAAGTGTTAATCTTTGCCACAAAGTCAGAAGTTACAAGTTCAATTACCGCTCAAAATTAATATTTTATATGTAAATATGTCAGTATTTAGAAAAAAAAGTACATAAGTATGTCTGTACGTCATCGTCATCTAGAACCTGTATTACAAGCTGTTATGTTAGTTACGCTATGATTACTATGGGTCTAGTACTTCTGTGTATGAGATTAGGTGCAAAATGTCCAAAAATCATCATCGTAGCGTTCCCAGTTGCATACGAGACCTAAATGTTATTAATTAAAAACAATAAAAATATATAAAAATGTTTATAATATAATTTGATGATATAATAGTACCGATAGTACTTGTATTATTTCATATTTTAATGAAAGAAACTGGAGTCTGTCTCACATTAGTTTCTTTGACACTTAATAACTGCCAATGGTCAGCACGGAGTGGCGACACGTCGTCTTATCTAGAAACCTATTTATTATGTCTAATGATTTTTATTCTTTGGGTATCGCTGGTTTCACTGTAAAACCAAAGGCACACAACCTTTTCTCTTATTGATAGAACTTTATATAAAGTCATAGGTAATAGATGTTATATAAAATAATTATGGTGATTTAGGTTGGGCCTCAATTCATTCACAATCTTTCTATTTCAGTAAAGATGAAAATATAGTTACCACGCGTAATATAGGTAGGTACCCACGATAACTGTTTGCAGTTAAATGTTTTTTTATTTGCTAATCTGTGGTATAAAAGAGATGAACCATTGACTGAATGAATTGATTTGCAAATTGTAGGATTGGAATAGCATAAGAGTGCCAGCCAGCCTCCAAGGTGTTTATGATCATTTTGTCTACATTCATCGTAAATATAGGAAAATTACCAAATTTTACAGTTTAGTTTTTAATATTGACAGCCAGTGAAAAAAAAATCAATTACAAAATATTTTTGGAATGAAAAGCACTTTAGGCGCCTTGAGCATTTTTTGATATTGACATGAAATTTTCACAAAGATTGCGACACGGTTACCGTTACCGATCACTCTCTTTCTCTTTTTTTCTTTTGTCACTGTTTTTTTGTCATCAGTCAAATTCTATATTAGTACGAAATGAACTGATATTTTTCCAAATCTTGTAACAAAATGCCACAACTAGAATCGACTAAAACGAACTACGGAACATCTCACCAACAGTGCCAACTCCACCCTAACTGGGTTCACCGTGCAAATAAATTTGGTTTTCATTAGCACTAGTAAAACACATTCCTCAAACAGTTGATTGTTATTAAACAAAGAAATTGCATCGTAGTTGATTTTAACAGTGATTCAGTCACGACATCGCCGAATGAAAAATTAGTTACACCGCGTTAGTATAACCTTGTTCCTAAATACACTTCACTGTTATTAGATACTATTGATTTAACTTTGTTTAAAATAAGTAAAACCAAAAACTTAGTTAAAAATTGACTACAACTTTGAGCCAATATCATAAAATATTAGGTATATAATGTCACTACTTATCAGAAGGAATTATGTTCATTTCATTGATTAGTTCGTCGTTTTCTACAGTTCATTGATTAGATTATGAACATCCCGTTCCTTCGTTGCTATTTCTTTGTATATATGAAGGTTATTGTCGTCAATTCACTGATTATTATTTATTATGAACATTTCGTTAGATGAGTATCAATTAATTAATTTTCTAGATGTTTTTTATATTTACTACAACGAGGCATGTAAACATAGCGAATAGGATATAGAAAATTAAATTTTGATAGTTATTATTATAGTCAGGAATGATTTTTCTGTATTATATACAGATAATAATATCAGAAAACCCATAGCTTTTATAGTTATTTCATTCAACAGTCAAAATAATATCGATGAACAACTTGCATCAAGTGATTGGCATAATTTGTCAGCGATTACGTTTCGATCGCCACCGGAGAGTTCCAGGTAAAGTCCCATAAATAATACAGCAATAACCGATCACAACCTTTTTTTATTTAAATATTAAAAAAGTTAGTTGCAGGGAAATTCAATTATTATATTTTATGAGATAAATTTATTCAACCGTTTCTTTTTCAATTAATTAGACATGGCGAAGAACCATAAAATTGTATGTATACGATGTCCCATTTACCATTTAGACAATCACGTTAAAGATAAGTAATTTAATGATATAATGAATTCTAATTATAAGATAAAGATCTAAATGTTTTAACAGTCCCTAAATAATACATAGTAATAACAATTTAGTTGTAATGCATAATATTGTTTAGTTATAAAAAGGCTCTCATAGCCTCTGTGCCGTTGCGGACTACCGCACGGCACAGGGGACTGCTATGTAGGAGGCGTGGGTTCGATTCCCGCTCAGTGTAAATATTTGTAAGCACGCAACCGCACCTGCAAGCCAAATCATTTAGATACGGTGGCCAATTCACCTGACGGAAAGTGGTTACCGTGAAGAAGGGTGAAGAGTGAAGGTTAAAGGGCTTCTGTGCTATCAGTGCAGAAAACAGTAAAGTTTCTTGTTCTTCCCACTGACAACATAAATATCTCCAGTGAGCTCTGGCTTCCCTATTCACCGCCAGAAACACAACACAAGGTTATTATTAGCCACGGTATTTTGTAGGGTGGAGGTACTTCTCCAGTCGGACTGCTCAATTAGGAGGGATACCGTCATGTCCTACCTCTGTTAGAGTGTCTAAGTAACAGCAACAATATTATTAGGAAACAATAATATTGCGAAACATTAAACTGTAACTGCAATTTGATATACAATCTGCATTCTAATTAAACGTAATTTTTGTCTTCAAAATGTAAGATGTCATTAAAATAGGGGAGTCGAAAGACATGAGATGCAAGGCAATAACTCAATTACAGAGGGTCGCGGGGGGTGTGACAAGGCGGGGGAAGATTATAAGAACTTCGTTAGTCTCACGAAGGTGTCTAACTCCACTCTGAGACAGGAGAGATTATCGCTTTTGCCTTTAGCGGAGCATTTTGCCGTTAGTTTAGAATATTACATGTGATTATGTTCTATTTGATATTACCCAATGTTATTGTCACCTATTGTCGGTACAAGTGCATATTATTTTTAATTGAAAAATTAATCAATCAACCAGCCCATCACGTAACTCAAGCAAGATCAAGAATACAAAAGAATGAAAAGATCTGTATTCTGAGAACTCAAGTTAATCCCGTCTACTAGCTGATATCGTTAATCAATGCTAGGGCAAAACCCAGGTTTTGCCCTACTGTTTCCACGGTGGCCAGATGGGTTAGTATAGGGTATTATTTCGAGTATTCATTCTCTCGCTGTAATATAATTTGCGTTTTCGATTGTCGCCTCTTACGACACCCGTCGGATGAAATGGGGTGGTGATTATTCTTTCTCTGTCACCACAACTAGAGTTGAAGAAGGTTCAGTGGGACCTAAAAATAAGGTTGATCCAATACTTTTGTGAGAGGTTCGAATCTTGGAGGTCAAACGGGTACGTAGTCAATCGAAGTGGGTCTACTCGCACTAAGAGACAACTGCCCGCTATTACCTAATTCGTACACACTTCACACGCCGTGAAATGATAATGAATATAGGCACTCAATCCTGAAAGTGAAAACTCAACAAGAAACTATCATCAAAATGTGCTGGCCACGTACATCAAGAGGCGAGTGTATTGCAAACGAACCCGTCAGAAACGCTATCACAAAGGCATCGTAACACTGCAGCGCTTCACCGCAGCGCAAACAAAACGTACCTGTGAAAGCTTAAACTTACCGAGGACGCAATCACAAGTTGTGCTTCAATACCTGGCCAACTTAATGTGTAATCGCCTTAAAATTCTCTACATGCGCAACTTTGATATCACTGAAGATATAAGTTACCCCGTCTACTGATGGCAGTAGATACAAATGAAGGCACGACGATGTGCTCACACGAATATAGTGTTACTGAAGACGTAGTTGATAATTTAAAGTTTATACATGTTCGAGAAGTCAATTTTATAAGATCATGGATATGAAGTTTCCTACTGTAGATACCAAAGTACTTGAATATTTGTAAAAATTATGATTGTCCACCACAGATAGTCGCTAAACACATCAATCGATTCGCTAGAATATAAAAATCAAAACATCTTAATTTGAAAAGAGACGATGGTTGCAATATTCTACAGCTAGGAATCCATGTAGATTATGGTATACAGATTATTGTCTAGAATTTCATATAAGCTACTTTTTATCTTGGAAATACCTAGGTTCATAATAAGTTGTGGAAGCGGGAGTCCTTCACGCCGTTAGAGCATACAGTCCGGCGTTGCTTGCCCTAGGGAACTATTAAACTGTCAAAATTGTAGAACCTTTAACACCCCAACGCAGTTGAACCGTGATTGGTACATATATGTTGTGTTACAAAGCTTAGATATAATAACACAATGATTTACAAGAGTAATATAAAACCTACAGCAACTGTATAATTCCTACTGATTTTTGTAAGGCTATTATGAGTTAGCATACTAATGTTTCAAAACAAATTTAGATTGGAAAAAGTGCATGTTCCGAAGGGATAATATGGGATTTTAATAATACATTTAAATTAGTAGTAAATTATCGTACAATATATCGATTTTGGATTTTTATGAGGAGAATATTTAGTGATATTTTATAATGTATGTGAATCTTAAAACCTTGGGATAGTCTATAATTATACAGTTAAAAAATGAAGATATTTCGACCGGTCTCTCGATAATTTTTTTATACATTTTCTTACGAATAAATATGTAGGCACTAATACACTACACACTTTCTCCCAATCTATATAGGTACAGAATAACAATGTTTATAAACATAAAATACTTCTGTTTATAAACCTTATGAGTAACTACATATTCAATATTAACCTCAATAGTTCTTCATTACATAAATGGCAATGAAACTTTAAGTGCGATATTAAAGGGACTGGAGTTATAGCAGCAAACCTTTCTGAAACATCTCCGAACCACATCCTGTTTAAAGATGTTTCTAGAATTATTAACTAAGATTTGACGTAACAAATACCAAGTTTCACTTATAAGGGATAAGGGTAACGTGTTCCGGTCCGTAGCCCCTGGGATATGTTATTGTTTTGTAGCGTGGCTTCGGCAAATTTTAAGTAACAGGGAGTTTAGATGAAGATTAAACTTGTATTTCAAATTTGGAATGCGATCTTTCAAACTGCGTATGTAGTTATATGTACGTATTATTTTTTTTTTTTTTTAATATTAAATTTTTGTTATTAATAGTTAATGATAATGAGTAGACTTTTCACTTTTACTGAAACTGTTTTACTCGCAGCTACGGCGTAGCTCTACGGTGGGACGTAGACCTGCATATCTTTTAGCTTAACACAGATTTCTTCCTTTCTATACGTTAATAACTACGGTTATTAATATTGCAATCAAGCAGGTACTTTGTCATAGGCTGTATGTTTATTTTTACCTGGAGAATATAGTACTATCCCTTAATCTCCCTCTACGATATCCAAGAGAAGTGATAGGGTTATATTCTAGTTCTAACAACAGAGTTAAAGCAAATACAATGTTAATAAATAAAAATAGAAATTGATGTAAGTCTTCAACCCTTCACAGGCGTGGCTTCCGTGCGCGTCTCGTCCGAACGTTTCACCCACTCATACTATATTAAAGATCACTATCACAGGAAGGTGAACTATTAGTTTCGCTTGATTCTCATTAAACCCTTTCGATATCGTGTACAAGTTTTGTTTATCAATTTCATTTTGTTGTTCACTGTGGTCATTTATATTCATTTAGTTTAGTGGTTTTATGAGTAGGCACTGTACGCAGGTGTTGACTATGTGAAGTGTGTAGTGTGTTATCTGTTTTACACAAATTTAAAAGTTGGATTATCTTCTTGTATAGTTTAAATAACAGCTTTTCAATTGATGCAAATGAATATATACGCGATACTTACTTTAAATAGTATTTTTTTATAGTTTGTCTACCTATGTTCCTGTGCCTTTATTACGCAATCTCCAAAGTTTCTGTACTAATTTTGAAATAGGAGTTTTACTAAAGTAAAAAATATAACCCAGATCAAAATCCACGCGGATGAAGTCACGAGTAGGTATATTGGTTATATATATCGATTTGAAATTGGAAAAAGTAAATGTCTAAACGGGGCCTGAACCCGCGACCAGCGGCAGCTCTTACAGCGAAAACGCTCTAACCACTTGAGCTATTTATTCAACAATCAGTTTAGGTTCTTCTGGTACTTGTATAAAAATAAGTACTTACTTAAAATATACATCATTATCATCAGTAATGTGTATTAAAATCATTTAGTTTTTCTTTTCTATAAAAAAGGCGGAATTAGCATTATTGTGCTTAAAAAAGGAATTATAGGAGGAAGGTATTATTCAATGTATGGTAATCGCGATGCGTGAAATATTCGCATAACTACAAATTGCACTGTCTATTTGTTAGATGAAAATATGGTAGGTTACTTCTAATTCTGTACATGTAATTCAATTTATACGATAAGATATTAGCAATGATTTTTTATGGAATCTAAATTGTAAAATTACTAGTAAATAAGTAATTTACGGGCGACATAGACCAAGTCGGCAGCAACCGGTCGGATTGCGTTCTATGGCTGAAATGATGATGATGATGATTATGATGATGATGAATAAGTATTTTAATTAATGAAAATGGCAGCGTTGCATATAAGTATTTTTAAGTTTTATGATAATCCCGTTATTACTGTCCTATCAAGCATCAAGTTTTTCTCGTTTGATAAAAGTACATACATTGACTTATCTAGTACAATAAGTAATTTTGAGTTCAAACAGCATACTATTCTGGTTCAGATTAAGAACTATTGTAGCGTTGTGTCACGTACACACTTCTGAAAGACTTTACTAACGTCAAGAAAGGTGAAAGACACTCCACTTTCATTTCACATGATGGCTATTTAATATCATCATTTAATATTAGTCTTAAAAAACATTTATATCCCTTAAAACATTTAATTAATTACGTTTATATAAAAATCCATGCGGTGACGGAGAATGAATACCACCACCTCATCTTATCCGAAGAGTGTATTAAGAGGCAACTAACGGAGAAATAAACAGACGATATAGACTGCAAGAGAAGGAAGCTCAAAATAAAACCCAGTACTAGCCCGTCTGGTCAGCATGAAAACCGTACGTCAATGCCTCCCAGCATTGGGAGATGTCCAGCAGTGAATTGCGATGGGCTGATTAGTAAAGGATGTAGATTCGTATTGTATAAAATTACACAGCGGTCGAAGTAGGTAAGCTTTTCATTTCTCGTGCGGAAATCTCCCCGTTGAAGTCAGCGAGGGTGGTTATGTCGGACTCGAACCGACAAAAAGCGGCCGTCTCGTGCCATCAGCTGCCGAGGTTGAGGCAGCCTCTGGAATATCCCTGACGAACCGCAGTAGGTCATCTAGTACCGTAAAATAGACATCGTATACCGTCCGGTGCCTTCTGCAGCGCGGGCGACATCGGTACCCAATCGAATTATCCCGTTGCCACCATCCAAGCAATAAATTAAGAATTAGCACGGAAGTTGATTATTTTAAAACATGCATCGCCTTACCCTTTTTAACGAGGTTTCCGTCGGCCGCTCGTCCGTGATCTATTCCAACGATCAGAACTAAATAGTCAATTAAAGCTATATTGGAATATGTTGAATATGAGAGGGTGCTTGCCATTTTAATTTTGGTGTGTCCATGAAATGCAAGTAACTGAGTAATTCAATTTTTAACATCATTCTTCTAATATTGTAATAGTTTCTTTTTTTTAATTTACCAGACGGCAAAAGCGTGATCACGGAGTGACCATTTCATTCCAATAGGAAGCTACTAATTACAATATTCATTATGATCATTTGTAGAATTCAAGCCACATTAAAAAATTATGTAAAGATTTAGCGTCCTTCGACGAGATGCTGTTATATATCCCAAGTGAATGCAAATAAACACTTTGCGCAATTCGAAAATTGCGAAAATTAATTCGATTATTTTATTGGTTGTCAAATCTTATAATATAGTTAAAGAGCCAAGATTACACATTTTAGTTATCATTTTAGGATTATTTTATATTAGTTTTTTTTTACGTATGTTTATATTAAACCTACTTTTATTTAGAAAAGTTTAATCTTACAAAATTTATAGTTTATTGGTTAATAACATTGATTCCGTTAAATCATTATCAGGTGAAATAACTGACTTAAGCAAATCATGTAAAATAAATAACGTCTCGGAAAAGACCTAAGTAGTTTTGGATACTGAGCGAACGATTGCAAATTAGGAGGACGGGTCCGAACAAAAAATGTAAAATTTTAGTAATCATTGCATACCTGATGTAATTAATGTTTATGTGAATACATTCATCATTGGAACACAACAGTATCACATAGTCAAAATTGGAATAACTTTAAAATATAATAATAGTAAATAATATTTTTATTTCAGAGTTGTAGTTCATATAAAAGTTAGGAACGAAAATCTTATCCTTGGGTTAATAATTGTACAAGCTTGGATGTTTTTTTCCTGCAGAATATTTTACTCTTTGTTCCAGATTTATAGCAGAGCAGAAACCTCAAAACTCAAAAGTCCGACTAGCCTAACTACAGAACTTCAATTTCGCCAATTTGGTTGTGGAGGTCCGATGGCAGTCGCTTCACAGAAAATATCGAAGTTCAGCCATATCTTAGTTACTCTAGAAAACCGACCCCAAACGAGTTGGGAATAGGCTCAGAGAATGAATTATGACGTAGTACTACGTATGATGTAGATGTAATTCAAGAAGGATAATAGATGCAACAAATATCGCTTCCCATCAAATGCACTGCTCTAATAAAAAGTCGGCAACCCGTACACAAAAGCCATACTCGCTATCATACATAATACATATAATTACGCCTTTATCCCCAGAGTGGAAGGTAGAAGGGAATTAACACCCACATTTCACCAATCATTTTATTCTTACGTAATATGGGGTGAGCCTATTGCCGTATACTGGGCACTATTGTAGACTTGAGTATCTGAGTCAGAATGAATATATACCCAGATTCAGTCTAATGTTATACAACCCTATCCCTTAGTCGCCTTGTACAATTCCGCATGAAAAGAGATGAAGGTGAGTTAAGTTCTACTCTCTCGCTCTCTCTCTCTCTCTCTCTCTCTCTGATACTAAAATAACAATTAAGGTTGGATAAAATAAACACTGTAGGTCAAAATCCCATAAATAACTGATCACATCTAATTCAACATAAGTATAATTATGAAGGTAAGGTCATTTATAAAAGCAAACAGGCAGGTAGAAAAATATAAGCAAAAAAAAATTGTTTTCATCTAGGGCAAATAATCACCGCCACAAAATGGTATCGTGACAAACATCCATGCCTCAAAACGCCTACAGTAAATCAACGGCCAATGAAATCCAATTACTAACACAAAAAAGTATTAGTTTCCTGCAACATACTCGTGTATGTTCCTATCACACCGTTGTATAGTAAGTTTGTTTATACGTTTACCCATTTCTGTATTCATTGAGCTTGTTTACGTATCACGGTGTAGATATTTCATTACATATACCTATAAAAACACTCGGTATCCACTTTTGTACACACGCACACACTCATACAAGCTTCTAAATTTTCTGTTTTTTATTATAAACGAAGTAATGCATAATTAAAAAAAAGGATTACGATCAAAAATATTTAAAGTATCAAAAAGTACAGTCATATAATAAAATGTTTGAATTTCGCAATTTAATACTGGCTCGCTCGCTCACCGTTGGCCATAATTACCAATGCGGATCCAATTCATCATTCTTTATTACAAGCACAAAATGCCATGTAAATTTCATACGCCCGATATAATATCCAGCGAATGAGTATCGATACATCGCAATAATCTTCTTTCTTTTATGCTCTTTGTACTAACAGTCATTTTGATGATTTTTCGATTAGAATTCTCTGATACAATATAGACGGCCGAGAAAAAGTGAGATAAGCATAATAATATTCCTCCTTTTTTCCTCTCTCTCTCTTAACCTTTACTAGCCCCTCCTCCCCCCATTCCTCCTTGTCTCTACATGGTCGGCTTCACGAGTGTGACGCCTTGTTGTAAACGTCCATAAGCCACGCTAACCACTTTTCACTAGGTGGATCGTGTGCTTGTCTGTCACGTCAGTGGTATAAAAAAGACTTATACTTTGGACTCCATGTACAAGAGTTTGAGGTTGGAGTAACAGGAGGAGCTGAAAATGTTTATATGGAAACAAATTAAAATATACACCGTCTGAAGACAAACAGCGACAGGAGTTTCCGGGTATAATATAATGAAACGACCCCTACAAGTGTTAACTGAAAGAACAAGATTGTCTGGAAGAGAACACTTCTAGCGGTAAGGTCGGCCATTGTTTTTCATGCAAATTACTTGGTGTACAATGAAGTTAAGTTATCTATCTACCTAAACTAATACAAAACCTCTGTCGCACATATAAACACTTCACTGAACCAGAAACCACCATTTGTTACCGACAAAAATCACACACAAAACCACAGGCAAAATTTCACGTTTATTTTTCCTTAACAAAATGACTTTCAAAACGATTGTCTCAACATAAACAACGAGGCCCCCGCGTTCCTACTGAAAATGTCATTAATGTCTGAGTGAAATTCGGGGTCTAATCTCGTCACTGCAAAGCTTATTACATTTATACAACGGAGTAATCTTCGAATAAAGTTTTCAATGGAAAGTGTTGAATCATTGAGGATTGCGAACCCTTGCTCGCTGAAAGAACTCGACCTGCAACGGCACACGACGCTGTTATACTGTGTCGTTTTCATTTTAACCCTTTGAACTGTACTTTTTAAATATTCTATAACGCAATCTTCATAAAAAGGTAAGCTTATTATAATATAACGTATCTACACAAGATTATATATAAATCGGTACCGGTAGAACACGGTGAATACGGATCCAAGGGTGGAGAAGGTTAAATTGGGCAATGGAATATTTGAAATAATTTATTTTACTATATTTCAAATAAGCCTGTTATCTGATATGTGATATGTGATGACTCTGTTATTACAATGAACTAATTCAAAGTTTCGCTTGAAAGAAAATCACTAAAGAATTTAATTGGCCATTTTATCCCTATCCACCAATGAATCCCTATTCACCACGTTTTACGGTATGGTTGAATTCAGGGGATAATCAAGGAAACAAAGTACCTAAAAATATTATACACCATCGTCATTATCAGCTTGTACTTAGCAAGAGCAGTAATCGCTTTCTTACTCTTTGTTTTCATTTCGCTTTTATTGCTTCATTTGAAATGGGGGATGGGGGGTGCCTCCAATCCCGCAACCCTAAGAGTAATGCCTGCGTAAAAGCTGTGTCCGTTTATCAGCAAGTACACTGGCCAGCTGTTGAGGTGCTTTGAGCCCTAAAGATTTTAACACGACCACTTACTCTCTAAAACATTATACGTATCTATGCAGATTCTTCATCAATACGAGTACAGAAAAACAAGTATATAGATATTAATAGTTTAATACCGATATCAATATTGTATCTTATTTCAGTGTCATGGTTTGCTAATTTTGATCTCTAAAACTTCAAAAATATTCTTAAGTCGTTGAATACAGTTTTACTAAAACGTTCACGAACATTTTAATGTCTTCAAGAATTGTGTTGTGCGATGACTCGATATCGCGACAAGTCATCGCGACTGAAATCTCGCGTTTGTGTTTACTATTAATCAAATTTTCCATTCATTAAAACTTCAAACTTTATCTGTCAAAGCATATAATTCATGTCAATATCAGTTTAAAAAACATAATAGGGAATAACTACAGAATTATTGTTAGTTAAGATTTCGAATAAGACTGTAAAGTCAATAAATCATCAATAAATGTTCTGTTTGATGTTTTACTGTCATCATGATTTTCATTAATGTGCTTTAATTATTATTCCATTTTCGAGTATTGGCATAGGTACTATTTTTCAATTCAAAATTTTTATAAATTGGGTCATTGTGCTAGGCTAAATTTGCTACCGAAGTAAAATATGCTTCATATTTTAATAATTGAAAAATAACAATGCAATAATTTTATGCACATAGGTTTGATTCTGCAGAAATAAATATGCTTAAATGTATTCCGAATTTAACGTGAATGTATTCACAAGTATAAACCTCTTTCCTCTATTGCTACACATGTTTGAGTGAAATATTGAATTCCATAAAAAAGATGTGACGTGTTGCATGTCAGCGAAAAAATTCAAAAAGTCATATATAAAAAATTGACGAACCTTTGGCACTTTCCTTGGGATCTGTCATCAGTACCACACAAACCGCATCGTCACTGCATCGCAATAATCAATTGTGAGCGTATTACGTGTCCTATCACAAAGCCTCGAGCTCTTTTCTCAAGCGCGTATAGATGCTGGAACGTGCATTATATTTTCGCATGACTCGTTGACAATCTGACGAATTAAAAATGATAAATAAATATACCTAGAGAATCCCGCTAATACGATTCTGATAGAAGGCGAAATAGTTACTTCGCCAACCTTGACAAAGTTATCAATCTCACGAAATTATATTTCGATTCAGTACGATTATTTCTGCTGCTTTGATGTGCAAGTAAAGCAAGCATTTCACTTAAATCTATTTGACTCCGTTCATTCAGTCTCAAATCACTTCGATTCATAATATCAACAAAAATTACTAACTATCAGATGAGTCCCAAATTCCTTGATCATTGAATTTTTATGGTTCAGAACGATTTTGATGAAAAATTCAACATTTCGTCATTTTAATATCGAAACAAATGAAAAAATTCCATGATTATGGCGATGCACGAAATCGATAAATCGGCACCTTTTGTCCCGACCGTGACAAAACTAAATAAATGAACAGATTTTCAATGATAAATATCTTTTATGATTGAACCGTGATCTATATTTAAATGAATGAATAAAGAAAATTGTTAACGGTTGAATGAGTCGCTCATCGTTTTATCAATGAAACTATAAGAATGATTTTTTGAAACAGACAATCTTATTTGTATCTAGTCATTTCTATAGCCGTGTATAGCTTTTTATTACTTTGACTGTGATGCGACAAAGTCGTTTTTGCGCAAACATATCGGCGACAATGGAAAACGGCGCTTTTGTATTTTTTGGTTTGATTGATGATTTTAATTTCCTATTTGGTTCGTTGATTTTGCGTTGTGGGTACAATCATTGACGGAAGGTTTTAAATTAAGTTTTATTATTGGTGCATGTATTACCTCTTATTTCTTTTATTTACCTAATTGCAGGAGGTTTTCACACTAAGTAATGCCATAATATTAAAATAATCAAAAAGGAGTGCGCCCTAATTTACTGCTTGTTGATTTGAAAAACTATTTTAACATTTTCAAGGTGTATAATTCGAGACTGGTATAGCAGGTTTTTTTACACTTAGGTCGTCAAGTTGACCGCACCTCGCCTGATGGTAAGCAGAGGTCCGCCGTTACAGGGGCAGTCCCTGTACCGGCGGTTCTCACCCTAGCGGTCTCGACAGTTACACAACACACACCCGTTATAGACCCCACATAAAGGACCCGAGATTATAGGATGTAGGAAACACGTGTGCTGGTAGAGAATTCCAAGACTTAATAAGAGCCACCGAACTGCTTAGTTCTTGGTGGAATTGTTTGTACCGTATGTGGGTGACATCTAAGCTCTGCGCGTTATCCTGTGTAGGAAAGTAGAGGGTAGGACCATTTGGAAGACAGCCCAGTACCTGTGGGCCCTGTCTGGATAATTCTACAATCGTAATCAAAGTAGCGTCATACATTTTTTTTATTAGGTATTTGTTACCAATATTATATAATCACTTTGATTTACTTGATCTTTTACTCTAAAACCTACAATCTGGAAGGCGTGAACTTATTTAATTAAATTCCATGAATAATGAAGGTTCTGGGGCAGCCGCAAGTCATATTGAATATGATTTTTTTCCACTGGTACTATCCTCGCCAATGGAGTTGTTATATCAGTTATGTCAGACTCGAACCGATAATACCGCACGCCGTCTTTGCGACTTTGATTGCCGGAGGTGAGATAAAACAGGCCCGAGACCCCGTCCCCGAGGCCATCATCACCATTCGGGTGAGGAGACCACAGTGACCCCATCTAGCATATTGAATAGGAGTCCCAAAAAACTGACTGATTATGGCTTTACAGATTCTTGATACAATTATTTGATACAAGTCCGCAAGCTGTATTGTAGAACTTTGACTCCTACTTTGTTAAAAATTGTACCTATGAATAAATTGGAGTTGTATCCCTCCTTTCTATATATAACTAGTGGTATGACAGGTAAAACTGTGTCCGTATTTGTACGTGTACATTTTTCGTGGAACTAAAGGCAACAGCAATATTCACATAAAAATAATCTGTATAAATTCGTGAATATTAGCTGGTACGCGATATGCGGATGTGACAGAAGCGATTTAAATATGGCGGCGGGCGTCATCCCGCCACTGACGGTGCGGTCGTCCATTTATCACTCTCGTAAGCCTCCGTCGATATTATGATCAATGCCATTCGCCCGCCCAAACGACTCAACTACGTGTCTTTATAGCAATTCTTTTCTTTTAACGACTGTCTATTGGAAGAAGAGTTATCTCATACATTTCTGGGTCTAGGTGTTAAATGAATAAAGTGAATATTTTTATTGGAAAAAGTTTACCATTACCCAGTCCACTGGGTCCTCATTACTAACATAAAATATTTAGTGACTACTAAAATATCCTAGATGGCGTTATGTGTATCAATTTATTACACCACTTGTATAAAATTCTTAATAAACAAGAATGGGATACTATAAATGTTATTTTCTAATCAAACTAAAATCATTGTAGCATAAAAACATAAAATAATGAACTTTTATATATAATTTCGATAAATTTTTAAAATAACAGCGCCGTGCACGTTCTTTTTCAGTACTAATTGGATACAGGTCCGTAATGACTGTAACATAATCCAATATTTTCGCAACTTGTGTTCCTAGATGGCGCTATTTAAAATAAATAAAATTTATGATTTTTGTACATCACGCAAAAAATCATTGCAATCCGCTTCCAAATTAAGAATTTTACAAAATAAATAACGGATTATAGACTAGTTCAGTTGAAAATCATCTAAAATGAGTTGATCCTTTTCAAAACATTTAGATTACTGACTCGTGCGTAATAAAAAGCAATAGGTAAATTGATTGCTTGTTATACCTTTCCCTAAACAAGCTTTCGACTCTCAAAGGAATCTAAAAGCTGACCTAAATTGATATCAAATGATTCATTTGAATGAATGATATTACCTAGTTTTATTAATCCAATTTTATCAAGTGAAATTCTCAATTATGTAAATTAAAGTAATACCTACGTACAATAAAATGCAGAATTATTATTTATATATATTTTTGAAAATTTATAAAGGGTAAGTAATGCTTCTGGCTCCTAATTTGTAATTCAGTAATCTGATATTACCTTATTAATTCTTATGTTGTATTAAAGACATTGAAATAAAACCACTTTTAACAGACACTATTGCGTTTATTTTTAATTTTTGGATGATTTTTTTTTATACTACGTAGGTGGCAGACAAGCACACGGCCCACCTGATGGAAAGCGGCCACCGTGGCCTATGAACGTGTGCAACACTAAGGGTGTCACACACGCGCTGCCCACCCTGAAGGGAAAGGGGAGAGTTGGGATGATGATTGTGAGGTAACAGCATCAATCAAATTATAAACATTACGTTTGTAACGCAAAATTGTTAGTGGCGTTAAAATTTGATTTCGGTAAACAATACGTTGTACCTATGACGACATCTGTAGGGTTTGGGGGGAACTTTTCATCGATCACCAATTCGGTATTGATGAATGGTTTCCCAATCTGACAACAGATGTCGCTAGTATGTTTACCTATTTCAAATAGAATAATAATATCGTGATAGGTTAAATTGTTTGTGATATTTTATTCAATCATATAACTTAATGTCTTTAATTTCAAATTGTCATAATCTAAATTCCTAGTTGCCCAAATTAATTAATCACGGCAAGAATGTCGATAGTTTATGCTTGTAGTTCTGTATGATCTGTGGTATGTTTTTTATTTGTTCCGCGATTCGATCAGGTGAACGAATAATTCGTGATATCAGATTCATATACTAGAATATTCCATGAAAAATGATATAAATACACCCCTCCCGGTGGATGCGAACACCTCTGATAATTACTCTGAAGATTAAGCACGAAACTCTGTTCGTATTTCATTGATTTTTCTGATAAGTTGGAACTCTGAATTATATGTACCTACCTACACATAAATTAAATATCTTAGACTCTGTGCATCTTTCCCGGACTTCTCTGGTAAGATTTCTTAATTTATCTCTCTGTTCTTAGTCTTTATATCTGTGTCTTTCGTTTGCGTCAATGATATACTTAGGTCTTTTTGGTATTCTTGATGCAGGGTCCCAAGGTTTAGCGGACAATATTAGTGACCTATCTACATTGTTGTGATTCCGTTGTTGGAGTCCCTGTTCGGAACAGCTGTCCCTTCGTTTGGCTCGCGGCAGTGCGGGCAGTTGCTAGCAGAAGGCAGGTGCCTACGCAAGCCGACAACCGACGCCAGGGGAACCATCCGAAGAGGAGTACCAAAAGGTCACGTAATCTTAACTTGTACAATAACTGTAACTTCATATACCCGCTACCTTGAGTTGTAATTACGAGATCAGCTGTGTGCTACGAGGGAGGCGCATAAGCATCTTATATTGTATTTACATTTCTATATCTCTGTGCCTGTGATAATTCTACTGTATGTACAACTGTGTACCCTACTGAATATATGCATGTATAAAATCTTAGTGTTGTTTCATTAAGGGTATCTGGAGCACGCACCCACTATCTCCACTCTGAGATAAAAGGCGCCCAAGAGTCTCTTTCGAAAGCTCTTGCCTGGGTTAGCCGGTGGAGTAGCTGGGGACATTTCCCGGGTTACACAGTGGCGCCCAACGTGGGGCAGTTCAAGAATTCCAGTACCCACTGGATTTCTCTTGGTTCTGTGTGTGTGTGTGAAAGACGCCTTTAATGAATTCAAACCTACTATCCGTCTGATACTCTCCAAGACGTTAATTGGTTGTGCTTGTGCGGCTAAGCACGTAATTAATTTCCTTGCAATTTACACCGAATAGCAAGGAAACGGGTCAAAATTTTTTTTCTAAATTATAAATAGCTGCTACATTTTCGGTAAAATTCATATTTCGGCATACCTTCGTATTTTTTCTTTTTTTCTTTTTTCTTTTTTTTACTGGTTGCTGGTTGGGTTGGATATATATCATCTCAGTAGTTTGTCCCGAATTTTAAATAAAATTAATATACATGCATATGTTTAACTTTGTGTTTTTTCTGAATTTAACTTTTAATTGTTATCGACATTTTCTATAAGTGCCGATATATGTAACTCTGTGTAAGGTGGTTTCCATTCGGAATTACCATTTTTTTTTTCTTTTTAACCTTGGATCAGTATAGTAGCCGGTACTTATACTTGCTACCGTACATTTTGCTCTTAGCCTTTTAACTGTTTTTTAATTTTTTGTAATTTCATTTGTACCTATACGTACGGTACAATTTTTTTTGTGTATATTTTTTCAATATTTTAGTAATTGTCTGCAGGGCGGTACATCTCGGGTACCTACCCGCTATTGGAGAATTATTCTCAATTGGAAATTTTTAAATAATTATATTATTAGGAATTGTCTGCAGGGCGGTACATTTTAGTTACCTACCCGCTAATGAAAATTGTTTTATGCTGAATTTTTTTATACCTATATTATTAACATAGAAGGGTACATTTACATACTGTCCGTTCAATTGAATACCCTCTTGGATTTATATCCATTTAAACTTTCGTTAAATAACGGAATTGTTAGTTAAATTTTATTTTTATATTCTATTCACTTAAAGTTCATTTCTTATAAGATGGCAAAAATGCACCAGTATGTAAACTATTTAAGAAAAGATGAGCTGTCTAATGAGTTGTCTTACATGGGCATTTCAGCGGATCCTGAGGCTACGGTTGTCAGCTTGCGTAACGAATTGAGGACGGCATATCGGCTAGTTCGCCGTGGAAGTCTGAAGCCTAACACCACGAAGTCCACTGATGCTGCAACTGAACGCACTGTCTGCGAGCCAAAAGTGAAGGAACTCGAGGATTTGCTATCGTCAGGTGACTTTGATGCCGATAAAAATAGTCGCACTAGGGCTGCTGTTAGGGCTAATTATCTTTTGACTAGGCTAGCTCGTTGTGGGTTAGATTGTTCTGAACTTGTTAGTATTCGCAACAGATTAGTTAAGATTGTGTCAGTAGCTGAATCGAATAGTGACTCAGAATCTGAGGTGTCAGATAATGATGATCGCGCTTCTCGTGACCGAGTTGAATATACTTCACCTGCGATGAGAAATGAACGCTCGATGCGGGGTAGCTCGCAAAACATTAACTTAAATAATGATAATTTTATTTATAGGGAACGCCCTATTAATTTGAATAGTTTTAATTTAAAATATGATGGATCTGCTTGTGTGCGTGTCTTCATTGAGAGACTGGAGGAACTCCGGTGTGCTAGGGAAGTCTCCAAATCAAAAGTTCTCCTGGCTTTCTCTGACCTATTGGACGGACCAGCTTTGTCTTGGTTCCGCACCAATAAAGCTAACTTTATGTCTTATGAAGACTTACTAATCGAATTAAGAGACACCTTCGATATTCCCGATTACGATTATCGTTTACGGAATGAGATTAGGCAACGTACCCAAGCCCGTACCGAGTCCTTGGTGAACTACATCTCCACAATGCAGGCCATGTTCTCTAGACTAACTTGTAAAATGCCCAGTGAAGAACAACTGGACATTCTTATGCATAACATTAGACCTGACTACATGAAGGAACTAGCCCTTCATGAAGTCAACACTATTGATGATCTAAGAAGGTTAGGAAAGCGTTTGGAACTTGCGCGTGCTAGGGCTGAGGCGTTCCACGAGCCAGTCTTGGACAAATTTGAGATCTCCTCTGACTTACATTCACAGAAAGCAAAGTGCACACCAAAAGCTACCAAGCAGGTCTCTGCGGTGGACAACTCGGCAGCCTCGCACGAACGCAAATGCTTTCGTTGCGGCGGCAGCGATCACACTGCTAATAACTGCTCACAATCAAGGGAGTTGGTGTGTTTCCGATGTGGTCTCAAAGGAGTCAAGTCACCTGACTGCCCCAAATGTACGTCGAAGTCAAAAAACGCGTAGGCCAGGGCCTTATTAAGACAATCTCAAGCTCTGTGTCTGAGTCTTCTTCTGATAAGGTCCTGTTTACTAAACGGGATGACGATGTTAGACCGTACTTAGTTGTTAGGGTTTTAAATTTAAATGTTCTTGGTCTTCTTGATTCCGGTGCCTCCTGCTCTGTGCTAGGAAAAGGTGCGCACCGTAGCTTCTTAGATTTAGGGTTTGAACTAGAAAGTGTCAACCCAAATTTTAAAATTACAACTGCAGACAGTTCACATTTGAAATGTCTGGGTTCTATGTCCTTACCCTTAGAATACAACTCTGTTATCAGGGTACTTAAGTTTTATGTTGTACCAGAAATAACTACCTCAATGATATTTGGAGTAGACTTCTGGCAACAATTTCAATTAGGTGATAGATTAATTTCTCAAAAAATTAATATGAATAATTTTAGTGATAGCTGTCCTATTGAATCTTTGTCTCTTCACAGTGGTCTCGAGGATTACAACAACCTGACCGAGGATCAGCGGTGTGTAATGAACGGGATCATTGAAAAATTTGAGTCAATTAATACGGATAAGGTGGGCTTAGGTCGAACTACGCTTGTGCATCACGTCATAGACACGGGTGACAGCAAGCCGATCAAGCAGCGGTATTACCCTCTCTCACCTCACAAACAGAAGGCTCTGGAGACGGAGTTGGACCGGATGTTGGAGATGGGAGTGGTGTCACCATCACAATCCGCGTGGAACTCACCCGTGGTTATGGTGGAAAAGGCGAACGGTGATCTAAGGCTGTGCTTAGATTCACGTAAGCTTAATGCTGTTTCCAAAAGTGATGCTTATCCCTTACCGTACATCAATCAAATTTTAGACCATCTTAATAATGCTAAATATTTGTCCTCTATTGATTTAAGTGCAGCGTATTGGCAAATCCCGTTCGACTCTGCCCAGTCTGCTGAGAAGACTGCGTTCACGGTGCCGAGGCGGGGTTTGTTCCAGTATAATGTAATGTGTTTTGGTCTTGTCGGAGCTTCAAGTACGATGCAACGACTGATGGACCGCTTATTCGGCCCGGAATTCGACAACAGAGTGTTTTGCTTCCAAGACGACATAATCTGTGTGGCCAACACCTTCGAGGAGCATGTGGATCTCTTAAATAGAATCTATCAGCGACTCAAGGATGCGGGCCTAACGATTAATATGAAGAAATCACACTTTTGTCGAAGTGAATTAAAGTACCTTGGTTACTATGTGGATAGGCATGGACTACGTACTGACCCCGGTAAAGTCGAGGTCATCCTCAACTATCCCACACCTTCTAACTCGAAGGATGTCAAACGTTTCCTAGGTATGGCCGGCTGGTATCGTCGTTTCATTAATAACTTTTCTAAAATTAGTAAACCTCTTTGTAAACTCACCTCTAAAAATGTAAATTTTATTTGGACATCTGAAGCTGAGGAGGCTTTTAACCTTCTCAAGTCAGCTTTGGTCTCTGCTCCTATATTGAAAATGCCTAACTACTCTTTACCGTTCCGTATACTAAGTGACGCGTCAGCTTACTCAGTTGCTGCTGTTCTGACCCAAACACACGATGGTGTGGAACACCCCATCGCCTATTGCAGTCGTTCTCTTAATAAGAACGAGGTGAACTACAGCACAACCGAGCGAGAGCTTCTGGCCGTGATTTTTGCGCTGGAACAGTTCAGACAGTATGTGGAGGGACAGAAGTGCACTGTTGTCACTGATCATGCCTCACTACTGTGGTTTCACAAGCTCAAAAATCCTACAGGTCGTTTAGCACGTTGGAGTATGCGACTCAGTCAGTTTGACTTCGACATAGAGCACCGTAAGGGAAAAGATCATGTAGTACCTGACGCTCTATCTCGCATAAAGATTGACTCCATCGATGCGAGCTCCACCAATGACCCGTGGTATCTTCACACCATGGAGTGCGTGCGTAGGAACCCAAGGCATTACCCTAACTTTAATATTCGTGATAATTTGTTATATCGGTTTTCTAAAAATAAATATTCTTTGACTTCAGATTTTGATTGGAAGTTGGTAGTACCTCAAGAGGACAGGCTAGCACTCCTCACCAAATACCACGATGACACGCTTAGTGCCCATGGTGGTGTTTGGAAAACACATAAGAGGTTGTCTTTGAATTACTACTGGCCAAAGAGGTACAATAGTGTCAAAGACTACGTGGGAAATTGTGAGGTTTGTAAGATGTATAAACCCGTAAACACTTCGCGTCCTGGTCTAATGGGAAGTGCGAAGCGTGTATCTAAACCTTTTGAAGCTATTTCGTGTGATTTACTTGGACCTTTTCCAGTGTCAAGCAACAGAAATATTCATCTGATCGTTGTTTCGGACTACTTTAGCAAGTATGTCATGCTGTGTCCTATAAGGATTGCAACAGGCGCTGCAGTAGCGAGATTCATCGAGAAGAATGTGTTTCTAGTTCATGGAGTTTGCAAGACTATCTATATTGATAACGGTCCTCAGTATGTGAGCAAGCAATTTAAAGATATGTTAGCTAAATATAATGTTCCAAACGTATACTATAGCCCGCGTTACCACGCTCAAACTAATCAAGCTGAACGAGCGATTCGAAATGTTGTTCAGGCCATCTCATGTTATGTGAAGACTCAGCACAAAAAGTGGGATGAACATCTTGTTGAGCTGCAGTGCGCTCTAAACACTGCAGTAAACGAGGCCACTCGATTCTCTCCCTATTTCTTAGTACACGGTAGGGAATTTATAGGTGATGGAGTTCTATATAGACAGTCTGACATAACCTGTCATCCGGACTTAGTCTCCATTGATGAGCCCTCAGCCTTCGGTGCCAAACTGAAAGAAATGCAACACATTTACGATCAGGTGAGGAAACATTTGATTTCGGCTCACCAGCGTAATGAGAAGTATTATAATTTCAGGAAAAGGCATGTCGAGCTGAAAGTTGGTCAAATTGTTTACAAACGGACTCATTATTTATCTAATAAAGCTAAACATTTTACCTCTAAACTCGCTCCTAAGTTTACTAAGTGTGTAGTGTCTGCTAAACGTTCCTCTTTAGTGTATAGGTTAGCAGATTTGGATGGTAAGGACTTAGGCGAGTATCACATCAAGGACATTTTAAAATACACTGATGAGAATCAATCTGCGGTACCTTCTCTGCCTAGCGTCAGCGCTATTTCATTTCCGTAGCACTGTCGATTTATACTTACTTTACCGCGACTCGATGAAGTATGACCTTGTTGCTGTAGCTTGGGTGTCCTCGTATGGGACATATTATTTGTTAGGTACACCTCATCGAGTTTTCGTTTCTCATCCTCCTCTTCTCTGTAGTTGTGTTGCATATGCGACCATCTGACTATAGCAGTTAAGGAGAGTTTTCTTTCTAGTGGTTTAGGGCATTTAGACTTAAAGTAAAAGAGTCTGTGTCAATATTTGCCTCTGGTTAGTTCTTAGTAGTTCTGTTTTGTACTTTGATCTGTTCTTTTTTATTCGTTCTATTTTTAACTTGTTAGACTTTTGACTTGTTTTATTCTGTTGTGTATTCCTTGCGTTACTTGTCTGTCCACACAAGTAATACTTTCAAGGGGGGGGATTGTGTAACGCAAAATTGTTAGTGGCGTTAAAATTTGATTTCGGTAAACAATACGTTGTACCTATGACGACATCTGTAGGGTTTGGGGGGAACTTTTCATCGATCACCAATTCGGTATTGATGAATGGTTTCCCAATCTGACAACAGATGTCGCTAGTATGTTTACCTATTTCAAATAGAATAATAATATCGTGATAGGTTAAATTGTTTGTGATATTTTATTCAATCATATAACTTAATGTCTTTAATTTCAAATTGTCATAATCTAAATTCCTAGTTGCCCAAATTAATTAATCACGGCAAGAATGTCGATAGTTTATGCTTGTAGTTCTGTATGATCTGTGGTATGTTTTTTATTTGTTCCGCGATTCGATCAGGTGAACGAATAATTCGTGATATCAGATTCATATACTAGAATATTCCATGAAAAATGATATAAATACACCCCTCCCGGTGGATGCGAACACCTCTGATAATTACTCTGAAGATTAAGCACGAAACTCTGTTCGTATTTCATTGATTTTTCTGATAAGTTGGAACTCTGAATTATATGTACCTACCTACATATAAATTAAATATCTTAGACTCTGTGCATCTTTCCCGGACTTCTCTGGTAAGATTTCTTAATTTATCTCTCTGTTCTTAGTCTTTATATCTGTGTCTTTCGTTTGCGTCAATGATATACTTAGGTCTTTTTGGTATTCTTGATGCAGGGTCCCAAGGTTTAGCGGACAATATTAGTGACCTATCTACATTGTTGTGATTCCGTTGTTGGAGTCCCTGTTCGGAACAGCTGTCCCTTCGTTTGGCTCGCGGCAGTGCGGGCAGTTGCTAGCAGAAGGCAGGTGCCTACGCAAGCCGACAACCGACGCCAGGGGAACCATCCGAAGAGGAGTACCAAAAGGTCACGTAATCTTAACTTGTACAATAACTGTAACTTCATATACCCGCTACCTTGAGTTGTAATTACGAGATCAGCTGTGTGCTACGAGGGAGGCGCATAAGCATCTTATATTGTATTTACATTTCTATATCTCTGTGCCTGTGATAATTCTACTGTATGTACAACTGTGTACCCTACTGAATATATGCATGTATAAAATCTTAGTGTTGTTTCATTAAGGGTATCTGGAGCACGCACCCACTATCTCCACTCTGAGATAAAAGGCGCCCAAGAGTCTCTTTCGAAAGCTCTTGCCTGGGTTAGCCGGTGGAGTAGCTGGGGACATTTCCCGGGTTACACGTTAGGTAATAGATACCTACATATTACATTGTTGATACATTATTGATATGATACATTGTTTACAACAAATTTCTTAAATAAATACTATTTATTGTTTTTATTTTACGGTTCTTTAATTTGTAGTTAGAAGAGACCTAAACTTGCCTAGATGACATTATTATGTGGGTCTCATATTTAGAATTATAGACCCTTGCATACCCTCTCACAGGAGGAGGAGAGTGCACCCGTGTGCACAATAAAAGCTAAAAAGACCAAACACCTGCTGCAAATGACCCGGAGCAACCGCTCCGTTGGCAATACTTGTGGCGTCCCTGGCTGACTAAGCCAAATGCCAAAAATGACCTCAAATTCGTAGGTACTCAGCATACTCAAAAACCCATTACACCATACCTATATTGCAATTTAGTTGGGACAGCGCGGCGGCCATATTGGATTCCAAAAATGACCTCAAATTCGTACTCCACATACTCAAAAACCCATTCCACCATACCCATATTGCAATTTAGTTAAGGCAGCGCGGCGGCCATATTAGATTTCTAAAAATGACGTCAAATTCGTACTCAGCATACTCAAAAACCCATTACACCATACCCATATTGCAATTTAGTTGGGACAGCGCGGCGGCCATATTGGATTCCAAAAATGACCTCAAATTCGTACTCAGCATACTCAAAAACCCATTACACCATACCCATATTGCAATTTAGTTGGGACAGCGCGGCGGCCATATTGGATTCCAAAAATGACCTCAAATTCGTACTCAGCATACTCAAAAACCCATTACACCATACCCATATTGCAATTTAGTTGGGACAGCGCGGCGGCCATATTGGATTCCAAAAATGACCTCAAATTCGTACTCAGCATACTCAAAAACCCATTACACCATACCCATATTGCAATTTAGTTGGGACAGCGCGGCGGCCATATTGGATTCCAAAAATGATCTCAAATTCGTACTCAGCATACTCAAAAACCCATTACACCATACCCATATTGCAATTTAGTTGGGACAGCGCGGCGGCCAGCCATATTGGTTTTCCAAAAATGACATCATTCAACTCAACTGACTCAACACACTCAAGAATTCAAAGTCATAGCTGGCGAAAAGAGGATTTTGGGATTTTGCTTGTGCGAATATCCCCTGTGGAAATAACCGGATTGAGAATTTGAAAATGGGATCTATATTACGTCGCATTCACAGTCATAACATTATAAAATTTGTAACATTGTGTTTACGTATTGTCACATTGGACGAAATGCCGATTTGACTAATATCAGATTTGACCAATGTCGTTCACCCCTACGTACGGCCCCTACCCCATTGTAATTTATTAAGAATGAACTTCTTGATCTTGAAAATATAGAACACCACCATCTATTGGCTATGACTGCGTAACATATTTATGCTGAATCTCGGGCTATTTCATTGACATCTAGTGGCAAACAGTTATATTTAAATATAGCCCGAAAAATAGCCCGAGTTAAGGTGGTCGCATTTTCTTGTATGGGATGAGGTATCTGTACTTTAGTATTATGTTATCTGTGCCCAGTCATAATATACGTCAGAGTAAAAGTTATTTTTTGTTACAAGTAATGAGTAATTAAAGCGACAGGTTTTTTTACCCGACTACAGAAAGGAGGGTAATGGTTTTTAATATACCACAGTTATACCTACCCACTTGTAGCAATTATATCAAAACATAAATTGGAATGTAGTGAAATTTTATATTGAAATCTATTTACCTATTTTAAATGTACCTTCTTCAGGTGTATATTTCTCTATTGCATAGCTTTGGAATTAGGACATAGCAGCACTGGCAAGCAGCAAACTAAGTTCTGTCAGTTCTGTGAAAAAAGGGTATAATAATAGGTACTATGACTTGCAATACCTATTATGTAATAGGTATTCTTATTACATTAAATATTATTAAGATTTTAGTGCATTAGCAAAATTATATTTTCAGAATTATTATTTAGATGAAACATCTCAATATGATTAGTACAGGTATCATGTCTGAAAACAAGAATCGTATCGCAATATGCTGGCTCTAGTACTTAACCATTGGCATAGTGATATCTAATAGGGGTTAAGGCGGGCCGCCCGCCTTGCACACTTTGTATTCTCCTAGTCACCACCTGCGGGTAGTGGCTTTTAAAAAATCTTTAACATTTCACTTGATCTGAACCTAGATTTTTATTATGAAGAAATCAAACCTTTTTTTTAGTAGGTTACGGCATAACAAACAAATGTAGAGCGCTTCTGGGTCTTATGATAACAACCGCATCTACCGTTTTATAGATAAAAATAAAAAAAAATTCTAGGACAATTAAAACAATTCCACCCATTCGTAATAAGTATAGTTTAACTAGCTTGTGTTATGAGTTCTAGATTGCGGATAAACCAATTTAGAATTTTTTTCAAGCCTATTTAAATATATATTCACGTACAAAAATATTTATTTTTTTATTTTAAATATTTACACTGATCAAGAATCAAATCCACTTCTCCTGCTTCCTGCGTAGCAGACGCGTTTTCCTATATACATATATGTTATAGGAATATATCTAAGACTTATCAAATAGCTCAAAAGGACAGAGTCTCTATCTCTAAGGTCAGAGACGAGTTGTGGGTACATGTCCCATCCTGAATATTTAGTATTTTTATTCAAACTCTTTAGACACATGAAATTTGGATACAAATAAAATCTAATCACTTTATCTCTGTTAGATTTTAACGTGATTGTTAATTAAATTCATAAGAAACATCACAAGTAATTTCACCCCATTGTACCAAAGCGACATTGTAACAAAGAGATCCTCGGATATCAAGTGGCGACACCCAAAGAGTGGTCCAACAAAAGAATGAGAACCGGAAAGCTAGCTGAGTGGTCCTTGAAGTGATACTCTCGGAGATTGCTCTGAATGAAACCGAGTATGCCTAGCTATCGAGGACACGATCTGCGTGATCAATTGATACAAGCACGGTTCGCTCCTTGCTGATTCTGCTTCTTATAAATTCTCTTCATTTTGATCATTGAAAAAATATTTTAAAACAAAATTCTTACAAATTTATAGGTAGGACTAAATAAAATAGGTAACATTATCCCACCAAAATTTCTCAAGCAGACTTTAATCACAGTGTTGTAGGACTAGACGGCAATCAGTCATGTAAAGACCTCGGTAAGTAAATTTTTATAAAGGAAAAGGTGTCTCTATCCCGAGTGCTTGGGACCCTATGCAATGATTGGTGAATGGTGAGTATTAATTCACCTCTACATACCCCGGAGGGAAATAGGCGTGAGTATTTATGTATGTAATCGCCTTATCTGTGTTGGATTAAGTACATTTTTCAATTTGTTTACTCCTCGATTAACAAAAAATACTCGAAAGCACAGCGCCTTCAAAAAAAGGTATAGCAATGTGAGTGACGCGAACTAAAAATGAAGAGGTTGTGAGGCGTTATGTTTTGAGTTTACTCCAAGAATTATGACTTTCAGTTAATAAAACACTGAATAAAGGAAAGTCATCAGAATTATTCTCATAAAATTTTATTTCAACATCATTTTTTGTTCACAAAACTAAATCGCTCTCAATTATTCACCGGCCCCTCGGAACCACTTGAAAAAATCCAATCAGCATAACTCGTCACTTTAATATCGATCCCCAATTTGCGAGCACTTATCAAATCGCTTTATGCATAGATATAAAATAAAAAGCAAACTCTAATTTGCTGACGCGTTACGCAATTATGTACCTTATTGCGTACATTGTAGTATTATATATTCTTTCATTGAGGTGTGTATATCTTTGCGAAAGTACAAAGCCGAGTGGTTTACTTAGAGTTTAAAATATTCATAGCTTGTACTGGATCGTATTTAAATATTTACATAAGTGTCACGCAGCGTCACTGACGTTTGTCGATAAAATGTATTGAGTGGAATGGCTGAGTCGGAGGAACTTACGTTGGGGTGGCTAAGAACTCAGAAAAGAAACTGATTAGGCGATTTTGCGATTACCTACACTATTTGAAAAGGAACATAATTTTATACACACCGCGTAATAGTTAACGTTCATTAAACTTTGAAGCCTGCGAGTGTACAGGATATGGGTATACGTCCGGGTTTTTTTTTTAAATAGGTACAGTGTGCCTTAAACTTTCTTCAACAATTCGATACAAAAAATGTATGAAGTGATGCCACTACTCAACTAGGTAGGTACTAGTCTTAGAAGCTACTGAATAATAATAGATCTACCTAATATAATTAAGTTTAGGATACCTACTACTTGCATGAGTTTACTTATTATCTTATAAAGGAACAAGAGATCGATCCACTTTATTTTATTAACGCTATCTATGTTACTTTTGGTTAAATTGACTTAAACTGTCAAAGGCGTCCAGGTAGATCTTAAGGTATCCAGGAACTTTTAAATTTAAACCCATAGTACGTACTATTTTTTTCTCTAATAATCTTTATTAAACTAATTAAACATAAGTAATACTATATTATATTTACAAGAATCAAAAAAGGGTGGAAGGCGAATAATTCGAAAGTCAAAAAATATCGGTAAGGGTACCTACTATTTGAGAAAATTTTAAAAAAGCTGATATTTAGAAAAAGAATATCCATATTGTTATTTTTATCACTTAATTACACTCCGTTTTTTAATTAACCGAATAGCTCTAGGGTTGTCTGATAGTTAGTGAACTATGTAAGGCGGTTCTTAGTTTACTAAATTACCTACCTATTAAATATTAATATATTCTAGGTATACAAATAAAATATCTGTATATTTTAACAAATGAAAATTTGGAACTAAAATGAAAGTAGGTATAGTATAATATTGACCTGGGATTAGACGAGTGTGTAGTACTAGTGAGGTAGATACGACAAACTAGAATAAATTTTTACCATGCTATATAGACACAGTCCTTATCTATCTATTGTCAGCTCCGGTTTGATCAGTCTAAGGTTTTGTGAGAGGAATGACTATAGATATATTGTTATTTGGGGAACCTAGTGTCCAACAGATGCAACTATTATATCTCCATTAAATTTAATTTAAACATGTATTCTTAATATCAAAAATATTCAAAAAGTTCATAAGTAACTTCATTGTCACCCCTAACCGAAGGTGTGCCGAAACGTTAACACTCAGTAGGCAGGGGGTGATACTTGTACTAAGCATCGTGTATTCCAGCCATAAAAAATAATGGATCTGCGAATCGTCGAGATATGCACGGAAATATGGAGTGAGGTGAGCGCTCGAAAAATCGTAATAGCAACGAGAAAATGGGGATTAGAAAGCGATCGAGTCGCAATCGATGCGAATGTTCAAACATTGACTGCTCGATGTGTACCTTAAGGGCTGCTCGGTTGTTTAAAAAAACAAGAGGTAATGGAACAGAATCATAATATCTTATATCTAGTTGGTCGTATTTTTTACTTACCCACCTGAAAACGGGCCTTTTTAACGAAATGGTAAAAAGTTTTGAAACAGAATTACGTTCACGTCACTAAAGAATTTGCTGAAAATGTGTTTGTTTGTTAAGGATTGAGAGACTGTTACCCAGTTAGACAGGCAGCTACTTGTGACCTAAGTAAGCCTCGTCTTTTAGACCTCGAATTTTGTACAGTGTTTCACCTACACTTTCTAACGTGAAACTCACTAATACCAACTCGGTCAATTAGACTAAGTACCGAAAAATCATAAATTTCTAAGTTGTGAACACCAGACTTTCGTAACCAGTGGTTGGATTTTTAAGGCTAAGTAACGACTATCATAGATATAGGTATTTATACTATCATGGTAACTTATATTACTACTATTTATTAGGATATCAGAAATTGTATAAAAATATATTAGTAAATATCCCGATAATTCTAAAAGACTGTCATAGATTTTCGTATAACAACCAGGACCTACGGCTTAACATGCTCTCCGAAAGACGAGCAGACTAATGCAAAATAGTGATATTCATGCATACGAATATTTCCACTGAGCTGGGATGGAACCCGCACCTAATTTCCGCCTCCACCTGCGGAAATCTTCACGGGTACCCGATACCCCCGTGTTTATGTCGGACAGTCTTGGGCCACCAGTTACCGTGGGATAGATTTTGGCATATCCCTCACACCTCCTGCGTAGCAGCCACGTTCACTACCGCTACGCAACCGATGCTATGTTGTAGGTCATTCAGAACCTATTTAAACATCAGAGCAGCATCGCTTTAATAATAAATTAAACTGAGTGAAAGCTAAGTATGCTCCGTGATAGTGTAAATAACATAAAACGTACTAACCTAATTTCAGGTAATCGTGTTTGCACGCCGTGTGTATACATATGCTGATGTAAATGACGGCGTTACCCACGTACTCCAACCAACTTAGACAAAATACAATTACCGAGCTTTATGGTAATACACTCGAATATTTACAAATAGGGAAGATTACAAGGTCGTTTGATTCTACCCAATATAGGTTAATATATTAGTGTTGATTGTAAATAATTCATTGTTAACTTTTCATTATTTTTAGTTCCCAAAGTTGGTCAAAGTAGGTATAAATAATGAATTTGTGTTCAAATTTTATAACTCTTTAAACACATAACATCATATAACATAAACTCACGCCTATATCCCCGAAGGGGTAGGCAGTAGTGCTATCACCCACATTTCGCCAGTTTATGTTTTTAGGTCCCAATGTAATAGGTGGCGAGCCTATTGCCATTAACCGGGCACTTATAAACCTATGATAAATACACACATAACTTCGAAAAGCATCGTAAAGTCATTGGTGTGTGCCATGGTAAACCGGGGATCGAACCCGAGACCTAGTCTCAGCAGTCCATCACCCATACCACTAGGCTACCGCGGTTTAAATGTTGAAAATAGAAATCATTATAATTACTTATGCATCACTTATTTTCGTATAGGTACAATGATACATTAAAATATTAAATAATTTAAATAAAAAACATGATTAATCGTTTTACAAATATCTTTCAAATTTAGAATTTCGAAATTGGACCTTCATATTTTAAAGGACTGTGAAAAAAAAAATTAAAAAGTTACTTTGTCAGATTATGTAGTCCGAAAGTTCGTCGCGAAAATTCTTTTAAATGTATGGCTGGCACTGTTTATAAAAAAAAAAAAAAAAATGTGCATTTGAATCCCTCACTACGCTCGGGATTCTACATTAGAATCAGTCGCTACGCTCGTCATTCAATCCTAAAATCCCTCGCTTGCTCAGGATTCAAAATCAGCACTCGCAGCAAATAACAGTTTTGTTCACTTGTTGCACAAATAACTATTATCTGTTCTCCAAACATAGTCTTAAAACGACGGATAACGCAATGATCACGAATGAACGGATGTCAATCCTTTCAGGACAGAGCATGGCAGTATTTTTTGAAAATTAATCATTTATTTTATATGCTTTAATTTCCCCGCCAGAAAAAAAGTAAAGTACGTATGTAGTTATTTAGTTAGTATCACTTGACTCTGTGAGATCATAATAATCAAACATAGTACGGTGAAATGTGTAAAAGTACTATGCGATTCAAATGAGAAGATAATCACGATCGCAAAAACTTCACTCCGAGCTCATCAAATTAGTACAGCTAACAGTAAAATTTCTATGTCGGATAGGTTCATACGTGTACGGTAACATCGACTTAATTTTTATGTAATTAATAATATATATATATATATATATATATATATATATATATATATATATATATATATATATTATTAATTACATAAAAATATATATATATATATATATATATATTTTTTAATAATTGTTCAAGCAACAGTGGAAAAATACAGTACCTATTTGCTAACCTTACGTTAAGTATACAATGATCAAACTCGAATCAAAATATTACTTATTATGACAGTTTTCAACACATTTAAAACGCATACTATTTTATGATATGGTTTTTGTAATCAAATTACCTAAGTATATAATATGAAAAAGCGACTATACGGAAATAGAATGAATTAGAATTTATAAAAGTAAAAATATATCGTTTAGAAGTTCAGCACCTACTGGTCCCCTGTAATTTATAAATGGAACACAACGCCAATGGCCATTTAAGTTAACGACTGTTTATGACGTAGGTAGGTTAATGTTCAAGAAATTCGTCTCAAGTTATCGACGAACAAACAAAGTTGCGGCCGATGGGGAGCGAACCCAATTATCTCTAATGAAGACAATGATATAAGCGCGGTTATTGATCTAGATTTAAATTTCATGACGGGTCAGTCCCTACAATGTGCGAGCCCTTAATGCTTCTTACGAAGTTTCGTATACTACGATTGAGACGTCTTGACATTGTGTATGCTCTGATAATAACTGTAAAAGAATGCTAGGAAGTTCAAAAAATGTCTTTAGTTTCTTATAGGAATATAACTGAAAAGTAAAAACCAATGTTATAAAATATATTTTGGTATTTGTTCCTATAAAATTTTAAGCTTTAAAACACTCATATAAAATAAATATTTAGGTCAATGATCATGCGGAATATCTCAAACCCTGCTCTACGTTCTTAAATGTGGATATTCTGGTTTTTATTCTCAAGTTATCGTCATCATCATAGCGGTGTGTCCCAATTGCATCTGAGTGCTCCATCTATATGATATTACGCAGTGGTCATTTCTTTTACTATACCCATAAAAAAAACACAAATTCCTGTCTATCATAAAAGTTCAACTATCAAAACTATTCAATCCAACTTTACCCAAGTTTAATGTCCACTAACTAATTTCTTATCCCCAAAACATAATAATATGAACCAACATACACACGAACAAACATGCGAAATTATGATTAACGAGCGTACTCACACAGAGACGTATCTAACAGACCTTTCTATACATAGGTATATATGGGTACATAATGAAATAGATCACTATACTGGAATGGCTATCAGTTGAAGCTCCTTATGTTATTGATATCGAACTTCCAAGTTTGGGTTCAGTACATTGTATCTGATGCCAGTAGATATAGGTACAGGTATACCTTGAAACGTACACTGTGAACTACGAATATTTATGAGGACGTGATATTGAAAACCTCATAACTATCATAAGATAACATTTCAGCAACATGTCAACAGTTTGACCTTTGCGTGAAATAATACCTACTAAGAATAAATGAATTATTGTCATGCTTGTATTTGCGTACCGCATTCCGATTTCAAAAACCTAAAAACACCACTAACGCGTATCACAGATTTATTTCAAAAGAGTACATACGAACACGAAAATTCTGTTTAAATCAGTACAAACCCCGAAACCGTAACATAGGTGTAATTCCGTTGTGTTGCGAGAAACGATACTCGAACTTACAACATTGCTTCTGCTGGAAAACACCTAGGGAGTGGACCTACCTATCCCATACCTTCGTGATACCTATTTGACCTGGCACTGACTACAACAGAAAAGTCTAAATCATAATTTCATCTTCCAAATTAAATCTATAAATCAGTTATTTTTCGTGTTTCAGTGCCCATTTATAGTAAGTACTTAAAGGCTTTTAAAGTCGGTTGTTTCCAAATTCAAAATTCGGTTCACAAATGACTGTAATGAGTGAATGAATTGGTTTATAGATTGCGATGAATCCTAGTTTAATATCGAATATTATTGAATATATTTCCGGGTCATGTTACAAAGGTGTTCGGTATTGATCGTTTCAAAGTATGGGTTCTTACACTTCCACTTGGTGAGATGTTAATGGTTTTGCATAATAATTGCATCCAAAGGAAAGTTCGCTCACGCCCCTACCAGATCACATTTCAATATAATTACTGAAGATGTTAATATAATATTCTGGTTTTTCTTTAAGGCGCTTTGTGGTAGGTATGTAATTTGTAAATGACTTTATTGTACTATCGAATTGGAACCAACTTATTTTTTATTTAATTGAGATATTTCATTCCCAGCACGCGTGTTTCCGTCTTACTGCGATCCACGTTAAGCTGAGAGTTACAATTGAAACATTGTTGGTATACATAGACTACCAACTAATTACATAAAGATGAACAAATCAGGCGAGCTGAAGCTAAGTATATTAAAGGGGACCATTATAAGAAATCTCCAATATTCATTTCATACACTCACACCGTTCCTCACTGAGGTGGAACTGCTACACACACAGTTACATCATGTTCGCATTTGCGTTTCGCAGTTACTATATATTACAAGATAACGCGTGCGTTCATTATGTTAAAGCTGTAAACTCACTGAGAGTTCATAGGTACTTGAGGACTTTTTTTCTAGCTAAGGAACGATTTTTCAGTCAGTATAATTCTTGGTCTGTGTAAGACCTAAAATTATTTATATATTGTTACTAAGGTTAAAAGCAGTTAAAATATTGTGCCACCTTTTTTTCGTGCGAAAAATCACCACGGATACCCCCCTTTCCCGCCGGACCTGGTTGGAGAGGTTATGTCGGACTCGAACCGACCAAGACGCACGCCATCTTAGGGTCTTCAGTTGCTAGAGGTGAAATAGTAGTCAACATATAATATAGATAGTATGCAGACCCCGGGCCGTCTCTTTCGAGATGACTTCCGTCGGGAGTAGGGTCCACAGTGTCCCCGTCTAGTCCCCGAGTATGGAGAGGCGCACTTTGCGCCGTCGCCGCTGCCTGCTTCTGCTAGGGTGACAGGCGGCTCCACCCGTCACCCCCAGGGCCGCGCTAATGGAGGACGGAGGCCATTCTGCGACCTCCAACGTCTGAGTCGCCTCCGCTCATCGCGGGCTGTGCGGGTCCGGAGTCTTTTTCGAACTCGTTCCGCCGTCTCCTTCTCGAGCATTACTTGCTCGCAAAAGGAGGCGCCGGCAGCCCAAGTGTTCGCGCATCGTACCATCGCGGTGAGCAATGCGGCGAGCGAGAGAACCCGCACTCCTAGGGCCGCCACTAGGATCCGCCTCGGCCTCTCCCACGCCGGGCACCCGGTCAGCGTGTGCAACCCCGAGTCCTCGCTCGCATCACAGTGATGGCACTCTGACGTTGGCTCCTTCTAGATCCGACTCAGGTAATCCCCAAAGCACCCGTGCCCGGTGATCACCTGCGTCCGGTACGAGAGGCTACCGTGTGGCCTCTCTAGCCGACTGGCTACTGGGACTCCCCATGATGGGTCGTTACCACGGCGTGCCCTGCGCTTGGGATATCGTGCCACCTGAATTCAATAGTGATTCTTACAATTATTTAATTCCAATAAGCATGCTTTGAGTGGTGTGGTTTGGCATTCTTTTCTATGACAATTAGTGATATTTTGCTATTGCTATTGTTGAGATTATTAAACCGTGCATGAATGGTGGGTTCCACTCCCTCTCCCAATGTATTTCCACTAATGATGTAATTGATGTAGATACTAATTGACTATGGTAAGTTGTGAGCTTGACCAAAACCCTGAAAATAAATAAGGTTTAAGAAAATGTTTATGTTTATGATTGTACTTCTAAGTATACAAGATAAGAGACGAATCTAAACGTCAGGATTGAATACCTACTTATACGTAGTATTAAAAACAAGGTGAGAAAATTTTACTTTGAAGATGTGCATATTACCAAGTATCACCGAAATCTTAAATTCAAATACATCCCCGCCGTTGTATACAGAGACTAACTCTTGAAATGCGTCGTACTAAGCTTATCTTCTGATACAAGAATTAGCCGTCATGTGAGTAGCTAAGACATTTTAAGCGAACGCATGAACCTCCCCTTATGTTACATTTTATACCTTCATTATGAACTCGTTTAAATTAATGCTTTATATGTTTTGTAAAGATTGATTAAGTAGGATGTTATTTCAAGTACGCAGCATGAACTCTCATTTCTTTGTATTTTGTTAGTTGTATGAAACAACCCCTTCGGCCACGTACGAAACCAAATTTCGACACTAGTTTCTAAATAAGACTGCCAACTTTAGACTCCCAGTGACTATGGTCATGGCTGCTGAAAAGTAATCGAACCGTGGCGTGGGTTCATGTTCATTGTAAATAGTTACATAACAAGTAAAATCCGTTCTTTCAATGTATAATATTCGCGTTAACTGCTGACAATAACACGAAGTGTCGAGTTGTAATACCTAGCGATCCATGTTAGAATTTTTAAGTGTTCCACGAATTCGTGCCAATATTTATGACCTGCCGTGTTACAATTCTATGACTGCCTATATAATTATTACTTGATGTGCGTCAATCGATAGGGTATTGACGTAAATTGGATAGGTAATTGAATTTTATTGTAATTTAATTAAACACGTGATTCTAATTATACATTTCGTTTGTTTATTGTCAACGGGTATTCCCAGTATTACCCAGGCGCTCCAAGGTTTACTCGACGGTCATTTTGGTTCAATGTCAATATAAATAAACAATTCTTACGAAAAAATAATAAAGTATTATTTACGATATGTACTATAATATATGTAGTTTATTAATGCAATACATTGTATCATGGCCGGCTAGCCGTGGGGAAGGCTAAGAAATGTATTGAGCCCGCAGTGACCCCCGACCGTGAGCCGCTTTCTCAATGATCCCATCTCTGCTATAACACTCCTATTTCATATATAAATACTAGCTTCTATTTGAGAAGATATTACCAAAGTGATTTGTTGCAGTTCGCTGTAGCGTGTAGATATAACAAAATATTCGAAGCATCGGTAGTGATTAACGTTATCAACCGTCATGAAATTTTCTTGATTTTATTTGTATGGGAACTACTTCCGTATGGCACCAACTCAGAGAGGAAAGCCTTCACCAGAACCTCGTTTATCAATTCACTGGTGCCAACTTGCAGGCGTGTAGACCATCCTCACCTGCAAGTCAGCACCGGTGGATTAGGGGGATGGGTTCTACAAATCTTAATAGGGACCCCAAACACTCAATAAAAATACATTGTGCTGAACATCGAATCTAATTCCTAGTGAAATTATTGACTGTATTGAGGGACTGAAACATTTATCGTGAAGAAAATAAATAGGTCCCTCGACAATGCATATGGATTGTACACTCACATAGTTTCTGAATACACCGGGATACCGTTTGGGGATATATCTGAAGACATGTGTATACAATCATGACTATGATAGCTATAATTGGTAAGTTCAGTATGTAACTATACAGGGTGTAAGGGAAGGGAACTGGCGAAGCCGGCGACCCCTGGTAGTACTCCTGGTACATACACAACATATTGACATGGAAAAAAATTACGGCAAAGCAATTTTTTTGTTTAATTTTCTTATACCGTATAACTTGCGTTATTCACTCTCCATCTTGTTAGCAATACTGAATGAAACAAAAATTTCATGAAATAACATGAACTCGCAAGATGGCGCCACTTGTTCTTTTTTGTCGTGACGTTTTTTATGAAATATTTGTTTCAATTAGCTTCACTGATACGATGGAGAGTAAAAAATATAAAAAAAAATCTTATGCGAATGAACTGACTATCATTAAACAGGTTATTATAAAATAATGAAGTAGGTAGGCGTTACATGAAGTATACTGTACTATACTGAAGTAGGTACCATACTGAAGATGCGTGTTGAGGTTTGTTCTTTGCACTTGCGAATATTACACATACGAAATCATATCCCCTCGATTAACAATTGTTTTTTAAACCGTGTGTATGAAGTGGGCACCTCCCCCTATAATATTTTTCTTGGAGAGGTTATTTATTTTGGGTTTCAAAATAATGGTCGAATAATAAAATCTTATTAACGCTAGACTCGTCTATGCTGCATACTTTCGAATGTCAATATTAGGTGCCCTTCATATTAACATACGGACAAAGATCACTAAATTAGGTAAACACGTTTACTTAAATATTTTAAAGCATTTCAACTTTAGCACATTTCGTTGGCAACCGCGTCAAAATCATAAAAACAAAATGACGACTGAAAAAAATATTTTAATATCACTAAGGTGGCAGACAAGCACATGACTTACCTTAAGAAAAGTGGTTACCGTAGCCTAAGGACGGGAGGGATCATACTCGAGCTTCCAACCCTGAATAAACCTTCTAATGGAGTCCTAGCAGAACCCTATATTGAAAGACATTGATGGCTTGAAAAAACATTTCTTTCCGCAGCCTGCGCTTACGTGGGATGAAGCTTCTCTCATACGTATCAATTGCTATGGCTATACAAAATTGCTATGGTCGCTCTATTATAGGTATCTAAGTATATTTACACGGCTTCCTTTTTAATAATTTTCACCCTTCGCCACTGATGGTATTTCCATAAATAAATAAATATTCTAGGACAATCTACACAACGTCACCTAGACCCGTGGTAAGCATAGTTTTAACTAGCTTGTGTTACGGGTTCTAGAATGCGGATAAACATACAAAGATAATTTTTTTTTTGTAAATACATACATATTATACATAGGAACACCCAGACCAATGCAGATATTCATATTCAAGCACACAAATATTTGCACTGAGCGGGCATCGTACCCGCACCTCCTGCGTAGCAGTCGCGTTCACTACCGCTACGCCACGGAGGTCGTCATTTCCATGGATAAATATACTTAGGTTGGCATGTTTTATTTCTCCAACCTCATGTGTATCACAGAACTCAGAAGAAAACAAAACAGGCTCAATCTATTGCAATAGAGCGGTGCCCCACGGGACGGGCAGTGGGGGCGCGCCGGACGCGTGGGAGTGTGAGGGGACGGCTCATCAATCTGCTATCCTCTCTGTGTCGATATATTACAAGTGGCCTACATACCGGTCCGGTTTCATACGCAGATGTGACCTAAAAGCTTCGTGGAAATTGGTATGTATTAGTTATAAAAATAATGAGCCCATTAGTTTATGTCTTCATGTGTTTCCTTACGTGCTAAAGAACAAAAGTAACTCTACGATATTATTGGTTAAATAAATTTAATTTATTCAAACTAATTATAGAACTGAAGAATTTGTATGTTTGTTTGATTGATTGTTTATTAGGTCGTACGCGTAAACCTCAATTGTATAATCAATTTCAAAAATTAATGTGACCTTATTTATTTATTTATTTATTTATTTTCATTCATACATACTGTGTCATTACAGGTAGGTATTGCCCAATGCGACAGCGTAGTAACATAATAATAATAATTGGATTTACAATACTTCATGCTTCAAAACAAATAATGGTTCTTAAGTTTACAATATTATTAATTAAAAATTATAAAAATAGTAACAGTACATATACTAATCATTTCCAATTAATTCATGAAATGTCATATCATAAGAAATAACATACAAAAACAATTATACAAATATTTATGTCAGATTTATAATTAGATAAAAATAATGCCAAAAAATAATTAGATAATTTATTCCAAATGCTAAATTATAATTCAATAATGTCAAAGCTGCATATTCAATGTCAAATTCATGGTAATGCTATGTCAAATGATGAAAGATTCCATTCCAATATATCACTACATCATTATCAAAATTCTAACAGGATAGATATATACAATGGTAGAAGAAAATCTTCCATAGACAATACAATGCTTAACTATACTTAACTAATTATAGTATACACAACTTAGTATTGAGGAAGACTCGGCTATATCTTTAACAATCAAGTATATATAGAATATATTATATTGGGTTAGAGGAGGGCTTAGCTTTATATCTATTCTATTCGAGTCGTCGCAGTAATTGGAATAATAATATACTTACCTACCTCACTACAATATTCAAATTAAGTAAGTAAATGTTTACATTTGTTTACATTAGACCTTTTTAGTACTTTCATAGTTGTGAAATAATGTTGACGGTTCAAATTCATATCTATTCATTACATTATCAACTAAACAAACTAATTAAGTAGATACCTACTGACTAATCTTAATTGCCTGAAATAACATGGTAATTCGACAGTAAGTATATAGTTGACTAAATACGTACACTAGCTAATATTGACAACACTGGCTGACACCCGCGGCTTCGTCCGCATGGAATTTTGATAACGTGCTCGATCGCGTACTAAAAGCCGAAATAGATGCTCATGTGCTGAGTACATGGCCATATTTCAGCCAGATACGTTAAGCCATTAGAGCGTGATTGTGTAACAAACATTTAAACACACAAACATTCAAACATTTGTTTAATTTTACCATTTATATTATTAGTATGAAGTTGAATAGAAAGTAATATAAAATACAATAGTTACACATTTAAAATAAAATACAATATTTTGTGTACAATCACTCAATAGTATAGGCTGAACGCACCTACTAGGTGCCTAATTATTGGCAGTGTGTATTTTATATTGTCAGTTTTATTGCGCGCAAAAGAGATAATAAAATAATTATAATATCCAATAAGACAAATATGAATCATTTATCGCCAGTAAATTTGGAAATGTGAAAAATAGTAAATGATGCAAACCCTTAATTAAATGGCTAAAATCTCTTTCAATGCACCTTTGAACGTTTCTTAATCGAAATCATAATTGTAAAAGTCAATGAATAGAGCCTAGGGCATTAAAGAAAATAAATTCTTCACCACAAAATAATTAATTAAAGATGAACAAGTTATCTCGGAGCGACACCTAGCGGCCACCATTCTCTTTTGTGTAGCCATCTTTTCATCGTCAAAACTCATTTCAATTAATTTTCTTAAAAGTAAGTAAATGATGTGCCCTTTAAAGGCGAGATATCATTAACACTGGTGAGGGAGAGTGGGGTGGATCCGGCCGCCAGCGCTATACCAAAATACAATATACACAATGAATTAAAAAAAGTAGACGTAATCATATCTAAACTATTATTATATAAAACTGTAAATTAGTTATATCTGTACATTGGAAATATTCAAAAAAAATATTAGATTATGTTAAATGGACGATTTGAAACCTGAAAATACCCATTTCACAATTTCGTTTGACTAATATTTGCGATGGATGAAAAACCGAATCGTATTTTTAGCAAGGTATTGATAAGGTATAAAAAATGTATGTTTGATTGCTATTGATTCATATTACGTACTCAATAAATTGCAAAATTGAGATGTGACTTTAAGTCGCGATAACCGATAACATCGATGGGGGTGGAGCTGCGAGTATCAGCTAATTAATAGTTAATATAAATGTAAACACTACTAATAGCCGTGTCCATCATGCAGAGTGAAGAGCCTGACGAAGCAGTCTCGGACGTTTGGCGCAAAACACGTACTTCGTGAGGTAGCCTCGAACTGTAATTTTTAAAAGATAATATCAAGTCACACTGATAAACACAATCATATTCATTATGTTGTATTTTCCTGAACCTCGAATTAATTTTCCAAATCTAATTATCGTAATAAAATGTAGGAATACACAATATAGGTTCAATGTACTAAAATAACTACAGAGAAAAATAAAACTCCCCTGATCCCGTCCGCCACCCACTGGACTCCCACGGGAGAATCATTAGGAAAAAATCGTGTTGATGGATTTAATTACAAAAATAATTATTCTAAAGAAAGTTGGCTGAATAAACTCGGACGGAGCGGGTTCTTCGATTCCCCCCTTAATCGGATTAATTTATTTTTAAAAAGCAGGGGGGTGGTTGTTGTAATTAATGGAATGATAACATTACCCACCTCGTGGTTGGACGCCTTCTGAATTAATAGAGATATAAATAAAGGTACGCAGTCGCTATGGTATCAAGACAATATAAGACAAATAAAACTTTTTGCGAAGTGCTTTTCGAAATACAATTTAATAACTTCATATAAGACATTATTCTGCTTGACAAAGAAATTTAATAATAGTCGTAACGTACCTAGTCGGTGTATTCCGATTGGTAAATAGTGAATTAATGTGACTGTGTATTGTAATTGTAATTATTGAAATTGTTGTAACTACTAGTACCATAAACTTGATTTAGAACTTTACCAAAACATGCCAAAAACATTCGTAATTTTTGGCACTTATGAAACAGTGATCAATAAGCGCTCAAACCACCCCGCAGCCATTATTTTGTTCGTCAAAACCCTGGGTTGGCGACGCCACTCGAATTCTTACGATCTCCAGTAACGGCCCCGATGAGAAGCGCTTTTTCCACTCGGTTACCGACCGGTGATCTGTTCGGAACGCATCTCCACTGACGCAAATCATATTGCGAGGAAGGGTTCGGGATTAGGAACGTAAGGTGGAATCGTCTAGTCATCGCCGCTGATTTTTCTCGTTCTCTCCCACCCTGTGACGTCAATATACAGTAATGTCATGTGCCATTATAGACGGTTTGTATGAAAATTGTGAAGTTTTTAATATAAGTTGTCAATAGCACTAGTATTTTATATCTATGCGCTAGAAGTATTTAACATTTTTGTTGGTAGGTATATAATAAGTTAGGTGAAACAGTGGTAGCAAAGCAGTTTAATAGTTATGATATTTGGAGAGAAGTGCGATTGACGTTAGTAATTCATGCTTGTAACTTCCTATTATAGGTTACAATATGCTAAACTAGGTATTTTTTGTTATCTAAAACAAAAAATAAAATCAAAATTATGGAAACCCGTAGTTAAAATAACACTGATAAAAAAAATTGTACCACTTATATTGTTATCTGGGCCTATGTTCGTTTGCAACACCAGGGACGTCACACTTATGCTACCGGCCCTGTTGAAAGAATGAGGGTTTGATGGTTAAAGGAGTTTCTGTGCTGTCAGTGCAAAAAATATAATAGGGTTTCATATCATCACATAGCAATGTCACCTTAAGTCCTGGAACTGCCCACTATCAACGCAAAAGCTCTCCAATGAGGCCTGCTCACCGCCAGAAGTACAACATTTTTTTATATTGTTTGAAAAGTTAGTTTTATTCCGCACAAAAACAAATGTATTCCAGTTCTTTACTATGTTGATATTTTTAAACTACGCTTACGAAAACTGAAGCAAATAGAGCTCACGAAGAAGTTTATCATCCGGTCCAAGTCCTAAAACTCTATATCGATGATAAAACGAAATAATATACAGTAGAAATGTAAGTTTAAATTGTGAGTTGGCAAACAACTCAACCCTAAATTGCGAAAGTTATTCTGCGGCGGTACGTTGTGGAATGGACGTTATTTTTCTTGCTTGTGCTGTCTCATGTCTCGATCATTCTTTACGTTTCCTCTATCTACTCGTATGTCCAATGTGGGTGGATATCTCGGTGCTCAAATGATGTGTCAGGATTTAGAATGCTTCTGTAAACGCAATTTATATGTGTATGTTGTTTATATGTTAGAAACTAGTATCTAATTTATGAACTACATACATTCGATGAACTGTTGATTTCGTGAGGATGTATAAATATGTGCACTATTGCTCTAGATCCATCGTCATCATCATCAGAATCTACCTTCTGCATTCAGTCTGTGCCGTCCACCATTTTCTGGTCGTCTGCCCATCTAACTTAGGGGTCTCCCACCTACCAATTAGCTTTGCAGTCTCCACTCTGAGGAAAGAAGAGCTAACGACTCTTCTTTCGATAAAAGTGGCCAGCCCACTGCCACTTCAGCTTACCTACTCTGCAAGCTATATCATCAACTACAGTTCTATGTCGGATGTCCTCATTACGAATTCATTTGGTGTCATTTTATTATTGACATTGATTATAACGTTTTGAAAAACTATTGACGTTATCAATCTTACTTAACCTATCAGGATTCATTCAATTAATTTTCCCTTACCGTGTTAGGACGCATGCGTGACGGAATTTATTACAGATATTAATGACATACCTTCACGTGGTACCATTCTTACCACCACCTTTCTTAGGTACTTGTTATTCCAAAGATTTCCAATTAATTAAAGTTATTTACACTTTTGTTGTGGCTAATATTTTATCGAAACAGAATAGTGGATATTATTTATAAATGCACAGCATATCCTACACCTGCTAATTCACGAACGAGGCTATGTTTCGGGTTTATTGTATATTATTTCCTATCATCGCACCGCTAGCCATAGACAGAGAATTTCTCATCACACATTATGTTAACGGTGCGCACTGAGTGATATGAAAGGAACTTTATCCCGCGCACTCTCAAGCTGTGGAATGAACTCCCTATAGTCATTTTTTCCAAGTCACTATAATATGGTCAATGTGGTTTCTACAAGGTCGACAGCACGAATGTGACGCCTTTGGTGTGCAAACGTTCATAGGCCCAGGTAACAACAGCAAGTTTTCAATTGTTCAGAATTATTAATGTTACATTACCCGATGTCTTCCATATACAGACAATTATGATAGTATATAATTTATACGTAAAAACTATTAGGTTGATAAATATCTATATAAATATGTATATTAGAAATGATTTTTAGTCAATCAATTATCCTTCATATTTTTGAAAATAAATATTTTATTTATTACTCAATATACATACAATGACAATTTAAATGTTATTCAATATCAAACTGCACGATGAACCTAACCTGTTTTTAATTGGTTGCACAATGCGCTTGATTTTAAATGTATTATTCCTACTGATTGCTTGCATTTGAATTAGTTTAGAATTTGTATCCTTAGCTTTGAAACGCAGACGAGTTTTGGTCACGTTCGAATGGCCCAGGTCCATACGATTTGAACCGTTCCCATTAAAAAAAAACATCATAGTATGCATTTTAACTTCTTTTTAAATAAGTAAAAACAATGAGCTTTTCTGTAAATAAAGTCATGAAAGTTGAGGTAGCATTATTTAGTTTGAAAGAAATATTAGATTGACTCTTATTAGAATTACTAGATATAAATCTGGCTATTATACTATCGATGTGTACCCAGCTTTTGACACAAGTAATTACGCTTAGCTGAAGTGGTTAAGCGGAATAGGTACAGGTAATTTCAGTTACTACATACATACGGGGTAGAGATGAGTTAACACCCACATTTCACCAATCATTGTATTCGGTTCCACTTAATAGAGATCTCCCCCTATTTCACTCTTTTGCCATATTCCGGGCACTATTGATGACTCGATGATTGGTAACTGTATTCAATTTAAAAAAATATACAAAGATTAGGACGACAGAACTGAAAAAGAAAAACAAATAAAAGCAATTTATTGTATCGTATTACACGAAAACCCTCGTAAGTTCTAAATATGTGTACCTTAAGATGAGAGCTCAATTATGTTTTGTAAACAAACCGTTGTACAGCAACAGTTAATTCAACAATGCCTATTGCCATAGCAACCACTAGTTATAGACACATTTCAAAAGTATCCAACAATTAAACGCATTGTGCAATTACATATACATAATAAGTACTTATTATGTGTAATTGCACAATGTATTAGTAACTATTTATATATAAGCGATAGTTACTAATACGGATTATAGAAAATTTGCGTTCACTGTAAATTTACATCGTTTAATAAAAAATATTTTTTGTGTCAAATCAATAAATATCAATGCTGTTAAAAACCTTACTTTTCATTGTGTTCGAATTAGGTATTTTGAATTTTAAAAAGGCTGCGTGCGGCTACTCTCTGAGTTACCCACACAGAATATTTAGATTTTAGATGACAAACACGCTAGGTAATGAACTGCTAGTTTATTTCATTCTCTGGGTCTATTTCAAACTTAGTTGGGGTCGGCTTTCGAGTCTAACTAAGATGCGGCTGAACTATGATATTTTCCGTGAAGCGATTGCCATCGAGCCACAACCAAATTGGCGATATCAAAGTTCTGTAGTTTGGCTAGTCGCACTTTTGGCGTATTCGTGTGGCAACCGGGACCAACGCGCGACGACGGCTTGACGTACTCTTCGCGGCACGACCAGACCAGTACAAATACATACCGATTTAATAGTTCATACAAAATACAGTATTTTTGATTTCGAACAAGTCGGGAAAAGAAGATCTCTATAATGCGAATTTGTCATGGTATTTAAGCGATCAAAATATTAAATTTGATTTAACATAGACCACCGTGCACAAGCTTGATGCATTCAACTGAGATAGGCGTTCAGATTAAGAATAATATCTATGAAATTTTGTAATAATCTCATGTTGACATGAAACATGTAATATACCATAGAACGTACTTAGGTATAACTGGTTTGAAATTTGACTTGTCATTGACCACCGTGTGGCCTAAGTTTGTTGCATTCAACTGGGATTGGCTCTCGGATTAAGAGGAACACCGGTGATATGTTGTAATTATCTCATTTTGACATGAAATATGTGTACTTACGTAAAACATAAAACGTACTTATAACTGGTTTGCCTAGAATGCGTAGCATGTCTTATCACATATTACTCATGTGGTGTTGGTGTATAAATACGTTTGCGAAATTTGCATTCAATCAATCGAGCTTATATCACCGATAGTACAGCATTGTAATTTTATAACCCGAGTCTTGAAAGAAAAGTGTAAGTGAAAAATGTTTATTATTAATTTAATATTATTGACTTGACTTGTTACAAAATTTTATAAATTATACATTGCACAAGCAGTAGGTACGCCAGAATGAATTAGGTATAACGAAAATAAAAATAAATATCTAAAATAATTATATCGTATCTAGAACTATTATTAAATAAATAAATAAATAAATATTTTAGGACCATTTCAACGCAACCTAGACCCAAGGTAAGCATATTTCAACTAGCTTGTGTTATGGGTTCTAGAATTCGGATAAACATACTTAGATACTTTTTTTTGGAAAATCCAAATTATACATAGAAACACCCAGACCAATGCAAATATTCATATCCATGCACACAAATATTTGCACTGAGCGGGAATCGAACCCACGCCTCCTGCGTAGCAGTCGCGTTCACTACCTAGAACTAAGTTAATTGTTTCTGTTGTGTAGGTTTTTAGTTATTTATATTTTGCTATGTATGTATCTTGTATTACCTATTTATGTTTTGTGCGCTATATTTGACTAAATATTTAACTACAACTAAAATGTTTATAACACAAATAATTTATCAGATAGCATCTCATTTATACAATCAACGATTATAATTTCATTAGTAATATCAAATTATGAAATTTCAATGATTATCGGTATGTATTTTGTATTATTTCTAATAATAAAAATTGCGGATTATTTATTTGCATAATAAATCCTACCATTCGTTATTATATAATATTTATTACGGTTCTTATCCTACTTAATATTACAAATGAATTTGAGTGTTTGTTGTTCAAGCACAGTTGAACGAATCTAGCTGAAATTTGGCTCAGCTTTATAAAATAATCGGGCACATGCAATTTTTATTAATTTCGATATTTATTATACGCCGCACCATTCAATGATTCACTTCATTGATTTGAAGTAATGATTTCTTTGCATGCATTTACGTTCAGTTTCAGATTTACTACGTGCGCATGTGTTATGTGTTACGGTAACCGCGTAAAATCGATTCGTGTAATCGCTACGGCCTTGAATTAAGTTACAGTTATGTCCAGTTTTCTTATGCGTTGTAATCGTAACCTTTTCAATGTGTTTGTTGTGTACTCACCTTAATTTTTTACACTCGGTTGTAAAGTTGGACTAGACGTATTTACTATGAACGGTTGGTACTTACAACACGTCAATGATAAAAACTAGTTTATTAAGTAGCTAATGAAACACTTATTGTATATATCTACTGTTGATTGATGGCACTAGGTGGAACTTATTGTTATACATGTTACGTATACTATACTTACTTATTATCTTGATCTCATTGATCCTATGGCCAATTTTGATATAATGTAGTAATAATTTTAAAATAAAAATGTTTAGGGTAAACATTTTTATTTTAAAATTATAGGGTTAAGTACAATAATGAATACGGTGGAGAAGTACAAGTGTGTTATCATTATCCATTATCTAATGAAATACTTACTGCACTCGTTCGGCCTCATTTTGGGAAGAGGATGAAATGTATGGTTTTATATTGTACTGGAGTCATACCGACTTGGGATGATATTGTCACCCTCCATCATCACAGTGCTAACCCCGATGATATCTGAGTTTGCACTTTGTAGTCCAAGGTTCACTCTTCTACGCTTTCTTCACCCTTTGTAACTTATTGACGTACTTTATTGTCCAAAACGAGGTTTGTCATCAGTATCTTAACCTTGATAAAGCTTGTACCACTTAGAAATATTATTATCTGCTTATAATAGATTTATTGTATTTCATATGTCAAATTCACTGTATGCCAAAAAATTGATTATTTTTCTTTATAATGTACGAGTGGATGGTATTAAAAAAAATACTTCCAGGCGTTTTTGCAATCGGAACCGTGCCCAAATGTTTTAACTCCAAATTAACTATAAAATCACATACATACATAAGTACATATATATGCTCACGCCCGTAATCCCCGAAGGTGTAGGCATAGGTGTAATTAAACACCCACATTTCGCCAACTATAATTTTCGGTCCTACGTAATAGGGGTATTTAAGGATATATTATGTACAAAAGGGGTAATCAACTGGTACAGTTTGGTACGTTAAGAAGAAAGACATAAAAAGTAAAGTCTCATTGCAATATATACAATAAAGTTACTCAGTACATAGTTAACTGCAGGATATAAGACACACAACGACTCAAATATCCAAGCACATTACAAAAATCACACATAAAAGCGAACTTCCATAAAAGTAAAGCGAGCTTTTCTCATTCTCAGATTGTTACCGTTGGCGTGGGCGATACATAACTTTAACTTCCGAAGCACACGCTCTGAAATATTTATTCCTGAAACGTAAAGATCGGGTGGTGGGGGGCGGTGGTGGGGTAGGTTTATCCCGCGGTTTCCTTCCCGCCGTGTTTTACTTCGAGAATGGGAAGTCGCCGCCGACGGGTCGATATTGCCAAAGATAAAGTAAGGAATAGATGCGATTTTTTGAAAAATGAAATTCAGGAAAAAGATTGGTTTATGAATAACATCACCATTGTTCTCTAAGCCTTTTCCCCAATTAAGTTGAGGTCGGCTTTTCTGTCTCATTGTGATTCGGTTGGTAAATATCAATATTACAAATATTTACAGAAAGGCATGACAGTTATACGTTTTATTTTATTTTCTACGGTAGATTATTAAAGTTCAAACCATAAAAAGAAATATAGGTACCGATGCAACGATATTTATTGCAGTGCAGATTCCCCTAAGACCTAAAAAAGTTCATTAATTATATGATCAGATCTGGACCAAGCTTACATGAGAGGTCTGAGGTAGAGGTAGGACACATAACTGAAATTAACCTACCTACATGTTGGTGAACTATCGTAGACTATAAACAATAAAAAATAACAGTGTATTCTTTTGTTCATTCAATGTCTTGCAAAAAAAAAATAAGCGGGAAATCAAATTTTAAAATACTTGTCTCTTTAACTAGCATTTTTCTTATATTATGAGAACAAATTTATTAAAGTGTGACTCGAGTATTAAGAACAGTAAGAACGTATTATATTCTTTAAGTAAATATTGCTTTCAACCTACTTTCACATCTTCAACCACAGTCATCGCGCATGTAATCTGTGGTGGTTCCCCGACCTCCAGTGGGGGGCTCCCCCACCGTTCGATTGTCTGCGGAGGCTGCCCGCCGGTGCCATCTGATGTGCCGAGAGCACTCCAGATCTGCATAGATCGTTGCCTTCGTTTTTTCCCTATCGAAAAATCAATACTCACACTTTTATAAAGTCAGAGACACTCCTTGATATCTTTACAGGTTAATTCGAATGGCTTTCGAATTATTCCAATTATTTTTGAATTATTTCGATACATATTTTTCTTTTCTAATGTATTGTTTGCTCGTTTAAATACATGTAAGACATATTATTTTACATGACTGTAGCTAAGTTCTATTTATTAAACAAAAGGACTTAGTAATCATACTACAATGATATATGTAGGCTCCAAACGACTCGGTATATAATGTGAATTGCCTCATCCCAAAACCATACCGAGCTTTCCGCCGGTTCCACCCTCAAAGGGAAAGAGGCTCAAACACCATGCAATAGAGCCTTCGGATTCGGCAAAACAAATACAGCCAACATTCCAATGCTAGATATCACTCGCCCCGCCTACACAGTTGGCATTACGACTGTAAGCGCTCCCATTGGTTGCCGCGAAGCTTTCTGTATTTCGAATTGGTTATTTTTTTTCTACGATTGAAATGGGAATTGTCAGTTTGTACTGTACGAGTGTGTTGCGCATGCGTAGCGAGGAGGCGTCTACGTCACGTACACGTAGATACGGTTTGAGGGCTACGAATGTTTTATTGGATTTCGCTCTCTGTTCCGATTCGTATTTGGAATTCAGATCTGGATTTGTTCTCGTTATTGCGTTTAGTGCGCAGACGTAAACGCTGTACAGCCTTCTTACAACCTTTTATTTTTCATTGGTTTTATATTTAGATACTATACAAAAAGTTTGTAACCAAAACCACTAAGACTTAATTGTACAGGCTTAACAGGATATGAGTGTATTAATAGAGATAAAGACTTGTGAAACCTTTCAAATGAAGAAGTAGCATTTTTATGGAATAGTTTTTATATATACATACGTTTTTAAAATTGAATATTCAAATAAATTAGGTATAAAAGTACCTATGTACATTCGTACTACATTCATCACAGTTTTCTCATACCAGTTAGGTGGAAATCACTTGATGTTGAATGTTGTTACCACTCGTGCTACCGTCCCTGTATAGGGGAGGGGGGAGAGGGTTAGGGTTTAAGGTTAAGATAGTTTCTATCCTGTCAGTCGAGGAGATAAAGCAGAGTTTCAACTAAGTCCTCGGACTTCCCACCGACAACACAAATCCTCTCTAGTGAACTCTGGCTACCCTACTCCCTGCCTCTGGCTAACACTACACAATTTTATAATTAGCTGCGAAATACTCACTGTTCAAGAATTAAATAAAGTTGCATCATAAGTACTCTTTCATATCTACTCATAAACTCATTTCGTAAAACTCTACATACCGTATGTAAATAAAAATTCTACTAAACCATTTCATTAAAATTCCACCAAAACATAGGAAACAACCCTGTGTACAATAATGGGCCTGCAAGTACTCTCACACATCTGAAGACTTCCACAAACCAAGCACAAAGCCTTAGTACTAGGTTTTACAGCTCAGAATGTGCCAGCGAGCTCCAGGGACAAGTGTACACCACGTTGGCATCCACAGCTAGCTCTGTCCGGAACAATTTCATTTGCGACTGGGCGAGGATAGCGCTGTAATTACAACAACAATCGATAGAGGCGCCACCGTCTGCCGCACGTTTAATCTCGCCAGAATCAAAGGACCGTCGCCTCACACCCACCCCTGTACCGAAAACAAACGTATGACATCGCATTCCTCGTTCCAACCGCCCACCATGATATCCATTGCGTTTTTTGTTCCGCAAGATAATGGATAGAGCTGCATTGAAGAGCAATAAATATCGTTTCGTAGGTAAAATTTGTTTTAAACTCCGCACTTAGTACATAGTTTGTCTCCAAGCCTATATTTGCAAAGGTATGTTTAGATCTCCCCCGACCAGATAGTTGCATTTCCAGTCTGCTGTATCTATTTCTGGAGTTTTATTAAAGCGTAACATAATTGCTACACCTTACTAAACCACACCTGCTACGCAGATGTTTCCGGCAGGTCTTCTACTCTTTCACGGTGAGTGTGTACTACAGAACTGTACTATCTCATGAATAATATACTATACTTATACATATTTACTTAAACATAAAAAAAAATAACAAGTATGAGTCTAAAGTAAAGACAAACGGACCGGTGGACAGAAAAGTAGTCCTTATAAAGGTTACATTTTATCCTTTTGAGATATGTTCTATATTATCTGAAAATGAAAAAATATTACAAATATGAAATTATTCCCATATTTTAATTATTTCTATTTATTCCCAAGTAAAGCTTCTCTGACAGCGACTATACAAGCTGGCAGACGAGTTTACTTTGGCTCCGAAGATGTTTGTAGATTTAATATGCCCAAATGGTACAAAATTATCAATAAATATTCATTGCATGGATGGCGCAGTAAAGATCGTTTCAACAATTGCCGGTAGATATATTATAGATAAAACCTGACTGTGTATAATTGTTCTACGCCTCGTTGTACTACGTATTTAATTTAATTATTAGGTATCTAAGTATTAAAGTCCCCACAACACGAAAAATTACAAATAGCGAGAGTACTAAAAAAATGGTTCTTAGCTTTTGTTTCTTTTTAAAATTAATTCAAGTAAACAAAACTTAGTTTAACGAAGTCTGTTTTGTATAAAAAAATGATATCGAATAGTGGAAAAAACAATTAATTACTCTGAGTTAATAATTTATTTCAGTCACTTTTACGAATGTTCAACGTATCCGTAAATATAAATATAAATGAAGTATTGATTTCAGCAATATTAATAATGTTCGAACACTGAAGCTATAATACTTTTGTATCGAACAATAACATGTATCTGTCTATACGAGTGTCGGTTAGCACTTTTGTAATTGACTACTGGCACGAGATGTAAATTGACATTCATAACATTCTTATACCCGGCAATGATTGAGGAAAAATATTTTCTGTCGTATTACATATTTGTACCTAAATTAAAGCATTATGTGGAGATAAATTACAGCTATTAACACATACATATAATTAGGTGATTCAAAAAGAATAGATAATTACCGATAATATGTTTACGTCGTTATTTTCCATATAAAATAATATTATTATTAGATGCATCGGGATATTTACCATGAACTGTTTGGAGTATGCGATATTTCGGTGCTGTTGTGAGTTTTAAAGAAAAATATTGAATGGAGCCCGTTATGCGAAAATAGTCGAATGAGGAACAAAGACAAACTTCAAATTCCAAAAAGAAATCTGAAATTATTTAGAAACAATGTTTACTGCATGTGTATTCAAATAAATAACCATGTACCTGATAGTCTCAAAAAGTTACCAATGAACCTTTGTGACTTCATTAAACGTTTGCATTTCACAATTTTTTATTACTAAAATCGTTTCAATGTCAAGTAATTCATTGATAGCAAATTGAAAAAGATTCCGTCAATAGAATGTCACTTTGTCTAGATGTCTTTCGCGAGTTGCTAGAGTTTGAATTGTGCAACAGTAAAGCACCCAGCTCTAACCGCTCCACAGCATACTACTTCTCGACATCCAACAGATTTAAGACGTAATTTTACTGAGATAAATATTTTTATTTAATTTCATCTAATGTCTCATAACAGATAACTATTGAAAGATAAAAATGACAGATATAAATCAAATATGTAACAATTTATATACCTACTTACTATGTGTAGCGTATTCTGATCTGAAAAAAAAATGGAAAAAGAATTAAGCACACACAAACGAAAGTTTAGGATTTAGGTAATCTGTTTTTATTTTATTTGTTTCCATTTTCCTGTATTCATTTAAAAGTAAATAACTAAAATACCATGTGTGCCTATACATATATTAACAATATGTGTGTTTATAAAGTTACCAGTCATACTATAATCATCATTTTTATTCATTCGTTTAATTTCAAAAAGCCTTGTTCCTATTTCTACACAATAGATCGAGGATACTCGGACTTGTTTGAAGAATAGAGGGTCAAAATATTTCTTATCGTTTATCATAGAATGTTGGGAATATCGGGTTTTTGATACACAATCCCAAGAAGTCAATTGTTTATTTTCTTTGTATTAATATTAACATAAGAAACTCCTGCTATCGATACTATCAGACTCTTCGAAACAGATTGTTATCGCCAAAAATGAGGTCAAGGACTTCTCAACTTGCAAATCGATATTCTATAATCGATTTGATTACAACACAAGTCGTCCACCGCGTAACTTGGAAGTTCTAACGTTGTGTTCTAGAGGCTACGCTACTTATAGAATAGGAAGCGAGTGTAGGTAATGGCGCAAAATAGTGACGCAGTATTATTGCAGGGGGTGGTGGAGGTCTCACACTCCGGGCTTGGTGACTCCACTCTCCACCCGAGAGCGACTGAAACGTCCGCGAGAAAAATAAGATCCGTACTCCATCCCGCTTATTCTTGGGAAAAAAAGCTTTTGTGTATTTTTTTAGGTTGATAGGTTGGTACGTCTCTGTGTGAGTTAGTAGTAAATAAAGCTGTATGTACAAATGTCCGCTTGCTATGTATTCAGACAGGACTTCGAGTGCAGATTGTTGTACTACAGTTTATTACGAATATCTTAATGATTGCTCTGTTGTGTTCTTTTCTGTAGCGCTATGACTCATTTCAAAGAATCAAAGAATCAATTTCGTTTATTCAGTTTAGGCACATAAAGAGCACTTATGAATAACAAAGTTTTACAGTAATTAGGTTCTTCCTTACATATAAGTCTTTGTCGTAAATGCATTGTGAGGCAATTGTTAAAATATTTATTTCTTTAAACAGTTCTTTTAGCGAGTCACGGGGTATGAGGCAATAGATTGCTCGTATTTTATAGATGTTTATGTACATGACGCACATTACTTACTGTACTTTTGTAAATAAGTAACAATGTCACTTTATTTTAAGCCGACAGTCTCGGTCGCATTCATAGCTTGTGTGTTAAATACAAGACTTTGCATCCTAGAGTCTGTTTTCTGATTCTTCCTTTTCATTATTATGGCGGTATTTACAAGAGACAGCCACTGGACGCCCAACCCTAAGTGGAACCTACTTGGTGCAAACCCAAGTGAAGGTCACCTGGAAGATGGTAATAGCTCTCGAGGTCAAGAAGGAATGAAAAAAAGGAAGTTGTGCCATCCAGTAACATCCAAACGGCTAACAACACTGTTACTGGTTGGGAAAAAAATATCAGGAGGTAGGACGCTGCGGTATGTCCCGTCCTAAGTGAGCAGTCCTACTGGGGAAGTACTTCCGCCCTTCGGAATACTACGGGTAATAATATCCTTGTGTTGTTTACGGCGGTCAGTAGGGTGGGTAAGATCTCACTGGTCAGTTTTTGTGTTGTCAATAGGAATATTGAATAATTTGTCTTCTGCGCTGGGGGCCTTAGAAATCTCTTCAAGAAATGCATTTAAAGGTTTCTATAGCACGAGTTACTAGCCCTGGTGTTGCGAACGTCCATAGGCAATGGTGGTCATTTGCCATTAGGTGCTCCGTGTGCTTGTCTGCCACCTAAGTATTATAAAAAGATCCCAACGTTGCAGGTATTACTCGATGCGACACCTGCGACGTTAGGACTTGTAGTGACAACCAGCACTTGTGCAAAATAAGACTTCATTAACCCTTTGTGCATTATCTTTCTTTAAATTACCATTCAGCCATAATTACTGCGACTTTAGTAGAATAGAAGTCGTTATATGCTATTGATTTATGATTTATCTAAGTAATGTACTGGATTGACATTATTATAACGTTTATGACAATTGTAATAATATTTCAATTTAATATTACCGTGAATTGTTTGGAATTTCCGAATTGTCGACGTTGTTGCGATATCCCTGCAATCCCATTTATCCCATACGTTGATTAACTATTCGATTTTTATTCTATTTAGCAATTCATTTATGTTTCCTAAGTTATTTCTTCCCTCTACTGTAATGTCTCGCTGGTATTAAGCTGTAAAAGCCAAAATCTAGCGTAAAACGAGTAAAGCGCCATCTTTGTGAGTAAAGTAAAACCTTGTGAACTCTACGTAGCGTCGGACTTCGTATTTCTCTCTCTGAACAACGAACGAGTGAAGTCTCGATGTGCCGAAGTGGCCGAAGTTAACTTATTTTCAAATAAACGTATAGATGGCGCTTATGAGTTAGACTACTATGATAAATGTTTTATAACATTTAGTACAGAAATCAATCTGCTATTGTCTCTAGTTACTGTTATGCCCGAACGAAATAAATTTTCTGGGCATTTTTTGCTCTGTGAGAACCTTCTACGAAGTATGAGTCGTCTTAAAAAACAATGTGAGCAAGAAAACAGGCATTAATTTTACAAAAATAAATGAATTTATGAATTATGAAATCACAATCAAGTGGTAAATCATGCAGCAATTAAAAGTTACTAGGTATGTGTGCATATAAAATCACTGGGCGTATTTAACGGTAACTTCATATTATAACAAAACACTAAAAAACTTCAATCGGGGCATACCTATTGGTTTAGTGTCACCATCTACGAATTGGTTTAAGGCAGATTGGTAATAAGGTGGATTCAGGACAGTAATGTGCAAAAGAAATTGCATTATGTTAGCCATGAGTAACTTTTTCCGATTCGACTAACTGATATTAAAACAATTATTATTAGTACCTATTGTGTACCGTTCTAAAGTATTCCCATATAAAAATGAAAATCTACTGTCAACCACTTAAATTGAGGAATTTGAATTGAGCGTAGTTCATTACAATGTGTAACAATTGTACGATACAAAATGACCCATATTATATTCTTATTACAATTCCAATAAAGTGGCGTTTTAGACCTTCAAATCATCGTCGAGTCAAACCTGGTAAAGTTGATTTTTTAGAGTTACGAAGTAAAAGTCTCTATAAAAATCACCAGGTGATGATGGGTTTGACAGAATGACGGACGTCACTGTATTAAAACATTTTACAAGTCAAAGAAACATTGCGTTTTTATACCACTTAGGTGACTGACAAGCACACAGCCCAGCTGATGGAAAGCGGTCTCCGTGAACTTTGGACGTTTGCAACACCAGGGGCGCTACACTCGTGCTGCCTACCCTGTAGAAACCTTCTAATGCCCTTTAATAATCGTTCCCTTATGTTTTTATACCGCTTACTTAGGTGATAGACAAGCAGAGGCCCACCTGATGGGAAGTGTTCATGTAATGTTAAATGAAATAATGTCGGTTTAGTCCTAAAATATGATCATAATTTTGTAGGTACACCCTTTGTGAGACACCATGTACCTACTTAATTCTAATGAAACACGTTGAAAAAAAGTAAAATCTCTTAGGGATTAAATAGTTACAGACTTTGGGTATTCCTCATATTTTAAATGTTATTTACGATCTGCTTTTTTTTCCTTTCTGTCAACTAAGCACTTGATCAACGAAATGTAGGTATGCTAACAATACTTCAGCTAGCTTTATACCGAGCCAGCTAAATGCTGATTACCAAACAGTGAAAGTACACACATATCATGGAAGATTCGCGTAATATCTAAGCCTACCACAACTTCTCCTTTATGACCTTAGTCATAACCTGCCTTAAGCCCCAAAACATTAGGACGCCAATAAGAGACGAATTTAACCGTCGCGTCGTGATGACAAAATGACCTGTCGCTCTCTCACTTACACATATCAACAAAGTGCGTATATAAAAGAGACAAGAAATAATTTAAAATTTGGGCAGTAAATTCGTGGGGCATTGCACTCACTGACTGGTTGTGAGAGGACGAAAGTACAAATTTTTTTAATAATAAGAGAAAGATTGTTTTGGCACGCATTACGTTGCATTTTAAAAATTTGCCAGAATGCACGGGTAATAAAAGGACCAGACTGCTAATAAAATGGCATACTTTGGTCATATGACTTCGACATTTGATTTGTTAACAAGGAAAAATAAACTTCAAGTTGTAGGTACTTTTGATTTGGTTTGATATATTATCACTATAAGAAATTCCCAAACAATACTCGTCATAAAACTTGTGTACACAACTCTACTTTACACGATACGACAAGCGATGTGATAATAGAGAGCTTTATTAGTTAGTAGTTTAGCTTTATTAGTTCACACATATATTATAATCATTAAAGTCGCTACTACACTACTAATACTTATTTCCTAATAACTGATTGTATTAATTTCAATATGACGACTTATTACAAAAAACTGCATATATTGATTACTTATGTATATTTAATTACTTCCCAAAATAATATATTTTTATACACATTTTATCAATTTTGGATTACGTTTTCCTACATCTTTAGTCTAGAATAGCAGTTAACCTATTGTTATCTAATATAGTTCCTGATCTCTTGATCAGGAACTATATTTAGACATGCGAATATTATATCTTTTCATACAGCTTTCCAACATTGTATTGGTTCGTTCATTGGTGACTTCTATGGCTTCCAATAACAAATCAACAACATTTTTTAATTGAAGTATTTATACAAAAATGCAAATTACTTAATAGTTGGAAGTAGTAGTACACTATACTCACTATGACAAATAAAAGACGTCTACGTTACGTTCAATTAATTTTAAGTAAAATCCACTTACTTAAACTTTATTTATTTAGTGTCATCATCGTCGAAAAGGTCTGGCATTTTTCTAACTTTCACTGCTTTGTTGTTCAAACTACTCGTATAACCTGATGACAGATGGAAGGTCGATGATCTGAATGTCACACAAAGTTTTACTATTCGACTTATCTATGGTCGTCTTATGACTATGTTCAAAATATTACACGTAAGTTTCGACGTACAGAAAGTTATTTATTAATAGATATTCGTTATAATTTTACATGTAATATGTATTAATGATATATTAACAAAAGGTTGGACTGTATGTAAAATATTACACTACGAACTGAGGTACTGACCACGTGTACTAAACAATATTTTTTTAACATTAGCAACTATTAGTAGCACAGTCGCAAATTCGTTTATTGTTACAGTTCTCCTGTTAGAGATGATGAAAAAAATTGAATTTACTTTTCCTGGCGATAATAAATTAATTTCAGCCACACCAGACATACATCTAGGCAAGGCGTCAGAGATCATAGCCAGATAATCCATTCCATATCCATGTACAAAAATAATTAACCAGCAGGTACTTACAAAGTGTCATAATGCCCATATGGCATCATTAACTTTAAAGTGAACTTTCAAAGATAGATAGATAAATTTGTTATTGTATGTATATAGGTACATTCGAAAACAACAAAAAAAATCTGTCATTGAAGAGAATTCAAAATTGAGAACTCTCTAGATTTAATTCTTTAATATTGAGGACTCTTTAGAAAGAGTTGGTGAAGTGGGTACTGGATACAATAAAGTTCCCTAAATATGAGCCCTTTTTCCTGCCAGCGTTCGGTGGTTGAACCCACACGGGGTGACATTGCGGGTGATTGCGTTCTTTACATGCGGTTTTGGTACTTGAACTATCATTTGCGCAGTTTTCTTACAAGATACTAAAGCCTCCTGTTGCACTAATAAAGAGCAGATTAAAATTTATAATTTCTAGAAATATCGTATAAAATCATTAGCATCAAATTTGATAGGGTAAGATCGCTAAGACCGCTCACTAGAGTGTTTTGTGTTGAAAAGGTAAGCACAATATTTTATACCTAATTTTTTTTTATGACTTCGAAAGTTTTTGACAGTATATTTTTACAGGATAGGTTTAATTAATATATTAATTTCGATAAAAATACATTCTAACAATAATTTTGACGCAGTAGAACTTACCGATGCGTAAGAGAAAGAGAATGGTGAGAGTGTACTGCAGTACTGCACATAAGCAGTTGGAAAGTGAAGATGAACAGGAGTCTAAGAGAATAGTACCAAAGAAAACTCCCAAAAAAAACCCATAAAATAAAGAAGAAAAATTGGCACTGTCCCGAATGCAAGGTAAATCATAAAGAGCTAAATACCGATGATTAGATACAGTATTCTAAGTGCACAGAATGGTGGCATGATAAATGCACCTCGTATACCTATTAGTATTGAAACTCACTGGTACCTATGGTATGTATGCCATACCCAATGCTGTGAATGAAAGGAGAAAATGACAAGGACAGAGAAAATTTAGAGAGAAAATATTTTTCACGAGCTCTAGTCCGCGTATTTACTATAATTTTTCACAGATTTCCACGGGTGGGTGACCACAACCACTGAAGAGTGGTCCCATGTAGTCAGTTAAAGCAATAAAAAACGCAAAATAAAAATACTGTAAAGTTCAAAGAAAACAATTACTTCCAAATACTCCTATACCTACAACCATCTTTGGGGCTATCGTGGTTTAGCGGTGAGAGCATTTCCCCTGTAAAGCAAAGATGGCGGGTACGAATCTCGTCGAAGCATTCACTTTTTCTAATTTAAATTTGATATGAAAGTTATCATACTAGTTGCTTTAAAAATTTAATGCATAGGTACAAATAGTTATATCTCATATTAAATATACCAACCACCTAATCTCAATGCGTAATTACGCACAAAATTTTCTAAGGACAATAAATTCAAAAAATGTGCCAAAAAATACTGAAGCAGTGTTACAAAGTAAACGATGGTGTGCACGACAATTATTGATAGGAAAGTTAATGTACTGAAAATTATTTCAAAATTTCAAATATTTTCATAAAATGAAATACCTATTTCCACACAAAAGATAAAAGTGCAATCTATTTTCACGAAAAAAAGCAATAGATTATATCGATTATAATATTATTTATTTTCTCACGACTGAATGGGCCGATATGTCCACGCCCGAAACGACCGACTTCCTCACAGTTTTAATATGGTCATACCATAATATTAAAAAATACAACAATTCTAATAGTAGCATTTACATAATATACGAGATATTATAGTCAATGCTATAAATCAGTGTTACTTAATACTTATATAGCCACATCTCGTCGGCTTGTTGATGGACAAGGCTATTTGGCCGCTTTGGGATCAAAAAATAGAAATAAATATTTGTAAGTTATTTGGTGGACGGATTTAGGGAATAGAAAAGCAATAATCATTTTAAAAAATATTCTGCTGACAGTACTTAAATAAAGCTTTATCCATGAAATAAAACCTCATTTCATAGTTGATGTCTTGATCATGTGATTTATTTACGTTACAATTTGAATAAACCCAGTTATACACTTGGTTTAAATAATAATATAAAACCTTTTTATATTCTCAATTGAAATGCTAATGTCTGCGAACTTCTCATATATTAAATTAACTATTATCACCCTGTTTTTGAAAATAATCCAATCCATATTAAGATTGTCTGCAATAAATCTGGTCCAGCGATAAGTTCTCCCTTTGTGCATTGCAATCTTAATATAATTAATTAAAATGGTTTATATAAAAAGTATTTACATACACATCCATTTAAAAGTTAACTTTTTAAACGACTATGATCAAGACAGCAAAAGCGTTCTACTTTAATGTTCGATGCACTTGCATTATGGCGTATGGATGCACCGAGTTGAATCTTTTTCGCCAGTTCCAACCTTGTCCTTGAAATACAAGTTTAGATTACAACGACTTGCATATATTTCGGTTTAAAGACATACTTACATTATTCGTACTTAAATTTTGGAATGTTAATGGTACTTTGAACCCTTTTCTCCACATAATCGTAAATGACAATACAATGTGCGACGGTATACGCTTGCTTAGAAATTAAGTACTTACATTAACTCATTGAGATATTATATACCTATAATATGATAGTTTAAAATAATATATTTTTTTCTGTAATCTTCGATTTTTTACTATATACTCTCTCTACTGAAAACTGTATACATAATCGTACATACATATGCTGACGCCAATTTCCCTCCGGGGTAGGCAGAGACAACATTTAGCTCTATGCTTACATACTTCACGAGCTTTCCCGAGAGTTCAAAAACTTCTGATCTTTTTTATATATTTTTTTAATTCAATCGATGGGTGCCCAAATCACCTTAGTATACCCTTTTCAATCGTCGTTACTACATTCTGTATCAGGCCCCACCTTTCTCGAATCTCTTCATTCCTCTTTCTATCAATCAGGAATTCCCCACTGTATTACACACTCTAGGTACATAATATTAGAGTGGATAGAAATCTTGATACTTACGCATGAGGTAATTATAATTTTGTTAAAATACTGTAACGGGAAGCGGGTTTCGGGATTGGAAGTAAACAACCTCGAGCGATTTTTACACTTTATTCAAGCCACCAACTCACAACAGTCTTTAGCGTATACACAGTCTATTGTCCGAGGCACTCGTACACACTTAGAGGACTGTACTGCAACGCACTGTCTTTACACACAGTCTCTAGAACGTCCACGTTCACTGAGCGTTTTTAGTTCACAGCACATGCAGTATTGCACATGCAGCACTAGCACTTTCACTTGTACTTTTCACTTTACTTCTTCTTCTTGTTTCCACTTCAACCACTGAGACTGAACTGCCCTTTTGGCGCTCCTGGTGCTGTTTATATACCATGCAGAATCTTCTGGAAATCCTAATTTCGCTAGTCTTTTCGATCGTCATTACGATCGTAATTTCGATTCTCTTTATTTACAATTATTCTAGTTGAAATTGTCAAACTCTTCAATCATTGACGGCTTACGTCATGAGTGGTGACATTCGTAACACTGCCCCCTCCTAAGACATGCTCGTCCCGAGCATCGTTAGAACCGTAGTAACGAGCCAGTCTGTCGACGTGAACCACTTTAGCGGAGCTTCTTGGCGTCTTTTGGATTCTATAAGTGACATCATTAATTCTTGTTATCACTTTGTAAGGTCCTTCCCAACTTGGCTGAAGTTTCGGTGATAATCCTTGCTTCCGTACCGGGTTATGAAGCCATACTGACGACCCTTCCTCAAAACACCTTAAATTGGCACTTCTGTCATAACGTGTTTTCATTCGTTCACTGGCTTGTAAATTTGCTTCTCTCATATATCTGTGAACTTTATCCATTTTTCTCCTTAACTCATCAGCGTAATCTGTTATTGAGTTAGGTGAATCAGGAGGGCACCCCGTGAGGAGTTCTGCCGGTAGCCGAAGTTCTCTGCCAAAATTTGCATGAGCTGGAGTTATACAAGTGCTTTCGTGAACCGCTGTACGATACGACAACAGAAATAGTGGAAGATACTCGTCCCAATTCCTCTGATGCGAATCGACTATCTTCGCCAAATGCTGCTCCAAAGTTCTATTAAAGCGTTCCACCATACCATCTGACTGCGGCCGATAAGGTGTCGTCCGCGTCTTATGAATTTTCAACATTTTGCAAACTTCTTGAAATACTTGCGATTCAAAGTTTCGTCCTTGATCACTGTGAATTTCAAGGGGTAATCCGAATCGACAAAAGACCTCATTCACCAGTATTGTCGCAACCGTAAGAGCTTCTTGATTCGGTATTGCGAACACCTCCGGCCACTTAGTGAAGTAATCCATCACTACCAATATGTAACGATTGCCATTCATTGATATAGGAAAAGGTCCGGCTATGTCTAAAGCTATCCTTTCCCAGGGAGCTCCGACATTATACAATTGCATCCTAGCTCGACTTCGTGTTTGTGGACCTTTAACAGATGAACATGGTACACATTTTCTACACCAATCTTGAACGTCTTCCTTACAGTGTAACCAATAAAAATGTTCTCGTATTTTTAATAAAGTTTTTCTAACTCCAAGATGTCCACCTGACACTCCATCATGAAAAGCTCTAAGTATTTCCGTCACTTTTGCTTTTGGTACAATAATTTGTATATGTGTTCCATTTCCAGACACGCTCTCCCATTTTCGGCATAGTAAGCCATCACGAAGTATCAAGCTATTCCATAAAGCCCAATAACTTTTAGTTGCAGAGCTCAAACCAGCAACTTCATTCCAAGCTGGACGAGGAGAGGAACTCGTTAACCATTCCAGAATCGGCTTTAAGTCGTTATCTTCCGCTTGTGAATTTCGCATGGCGTCATTATCCCAGCTTTCATTAAGAGAATCTGTTCTTATGACTCGTATAATTGTGTCTTCTTTTCCCTCTTGTCTTTCACAATGTTTACAGTCATCGGCACAAGGTCGGCGAGACAAAGCATCAGCATTTTTATGTGAGCCACCACTTCGATGTTCTATTTCAAAGTCGAACTCTTGTAATTGCTCGATCCACCGTGCGACTTGTCCTTCAGGATTTTTGAACTGTAGAAGCCACCTCAACGCCGAATGGTCCGTCCTAATAAGAAATTTGCGTCCTAGTAGGTATTTCTTGAAATGTTGTAACGTTTTTACTACGGCCAGAAGCTCCCTCCGCGTTACACAATAGTTTCGTTCAGGTTTTGATAGCGTTTTACTGAAGTAAGCTATAACAACCTCTTGATTTTCCTTCCTCTGTGACAGTGTTCCACCGATGCCTAGGTTACTGGCGTCCGTATCTACAACAAACTCGTTTCTTCCGTCAGGATAACCCAATATAGGTGCTTCACAAAGGCGTTCCTTAAGTTTTTCAAAAGCTTTCTCACATTCTTGGTCCCAAACGAAAGTTCGCTTCTCTTCTGTTAGTCTATGCAGTGGCTTCGCGATATCGGAAAAGTTCTTCACAAAACGACGATAATAAGAGCAGAGCCCCATAAAGGCTCGCACCTGTGTTTTGTCCTTCGGCGCCGGCCACTCTTTTACGGCAGGGACTTTGGCGGGGTCTGTTTCTACTCCATTTTCAGAGATGATGTGTCCCAAATAATTGACTTGTCGTTTGAAGAAGCTGCATTTCTTTAAATTCAGTTTTAAGCCTGCTCCCTTAATTTTGCTGAGCACGCTTTCCAACTTCTTAAGATGATCATCGAAATCTCGCCCCACTATGATAACATCATCAAGATACACCAGACATGCTTCTCCTATTAATCCCGCAAGAACTCGCTCCATCAGCCTTTCGAAGGTCGCAGGTGCGTTGCATAAACCAAAGGCCATAACCTTGAACTGCCAGAGTCCTTTCCCAGTAGAGAATGCAGTCTTCTCTTTATCCTTGGAATCCATTTCCACCTGCCAGTATCCACTTTTCAGGTCCAATGTAGAAAACCATTTCATTCCACTTAGGGTGTCTAGTGTGTCGTCTATTCTCGGTAACGGATAACAGTCCTTCTTCGTAATGTCATTCAGTCGGCGATAATCGATGCAAAACCTGGTTGTACCGTCCTTTTTCTTAACTAAGACAACTGGAGAGCACCAAGGGCTAGAAGAAGGTTCTATTACTCCATTTTCTTCCATTTCTTTTATCAGACCTTGAACTTCTTCTTCTTTGGCAAACGGTATTCGTCGAGGGCGTTGGCGGATTGGTTGTGCATCTCCAGTATTTATTTGGTGTTTTACCAACCCAGTCTTTCCGATGTCTTTGTCTCCCTCAGAGAATATGTCACTGAAATGTCTCAACAAATTCTTTGCCTTGACTAACTGTATAGCACTCATATCTTCCTTACAGTCGACAAGGATTTTACCGAGATCTATTTTTCCTTCAGAGACCTTCGTCTTCTCTTGGCAACTTCTTAACCACTCTATTTCTTCACCTACTCCAATAAGGGTACCTCTTTTTAAGATCTGCGTATCACTGCTCAAATTAAGCACTGGTACCAACATGTTTTTAGACATCCCGACTACCGTTCTAGCTGGTATCCATGAGTTATCTCCTTCTATCTTTTCAATAACTAAACAACGTCGGCAACTTTTTCGTGGATCTTTATTCATTGTAACTGGTACAAGTGACTGAGTTCTTGGTGGTAGTTCGGTATCTCGAAGGCAGTAGATTTTACCTCCAACACCTCCCTTCATAGGCACCTCTGTTGTTCCACATTTAATGACTCCGTTTACGATATCAATTTTGCACTGATGATTTTTCATAAAGTCCAAACCGATTATGCAGTCATCTACTATATCAGCTACTACAACTTCTTGCCAAAAGAGTTTATCGCCCATCTTAATTGCCACTACCCGTTCTCCTTCAACAGGTATACGTTGACCAGTAGCTGTAGTTAAATGTATAGTTTCTGTCTGGTTCTTTATCTTTCCACAGTCCTTCAAAATCCGTAACCCAACTACCGTACGCGATGCTCCAGTATCCAAAGTTAATTGACATGCAATTCCGTTTATTCTTCCACTGACAGTTAGACTATTTCCATCCGTGCTTTGATAAATCTTGACTTTTGGGGCTTCACAACTACCGGCCAACGTCCACCCCTTAAACTTGGCCGGAATTAGTTTTCCGCCGTCTCCGATGCTTGTATTCCTGCGTCGGTCCTCAACGTCGTACGGTTCGGGCAAGCATTCCTGAGATGACCTCTTTCCCCACATTGATAACAGCGGGGAGCGAAGTTCCTCCGTCCATTTTCTTGCTCGGATGTCACTACTCTTCGCAGGCGTCCACTCCCATTTTCACCACGGACGGCTTCTACTTCAAGTGCGTGTGCCACAGCTTCTTTGACTTCCGGATGATGGGCCAAACGTACTGCGGCTCTTACTTCCTTATCACGTATTCCATCGACGAAGGTTTGTAGCAGCATCCTCTCAATGAACGTCGCAGGAGAGGACTGATATGCCTTCCTCACAAGCTTCTCTACTTCTAAAGCCCATTGTTGCAATGTCTCTGTAGGCTTTTGTACCCTGTCTCGAAGCTGTGCTCGGAATACATGCTCCAGATGTGCATCGCCGTACCTTGACTCTAAGGCGTCAAGGAGCTCTTGATAAGAAGCCTCAGTCTCTATGGCCTCTAACACCGTTGCTGCTTGGTCTCTCAGGGCTAAGGTGAGTCCAGTCCTCGCTTGTTCTTCATTCCAGCCGTTTAACTGAACTACAGCTTGAAACTGTCGCTTATATGCATTCCAGGACGATGTTCCGTCGTATGGAGGCACCTTGAAGCTTCCTCCCGAAGAGACTACGGCAACCGGTGCAGTTGTACCTGAAGCCTTGATTTTACGTAGATCGCCCTCAACTGTTGAGATGCGCGCTTGATGGTCCGCCAGCATGCTTTCATGGCTTTCTACCGTTTTCTGCACCTCCTCCACTTTCTTAATGGTCTCCGTAACTACTGAGAGTACTCGGTCTCCCATCGCTTGTAGTTGCTCCTCGTGGCGGCGCGCTTGTTCCTCCTGGCGGCGCGTTTGCTCCTCCTGGCGGCGTGCTTGTTCCTCTTGCATGGCGCGCAGTTGCTCCTCCTGCCGGCGCGCTTGCTCCTCCTGGCGGCGTGCCTGCTCCTCCTGGCGGCGCGCTTGCTCCTCCTGGCGGCGTGCTTGTTCCTCCTGCATAGCGCGCAGTTGTTGGAATAGCGCGCTTATGTCCATCGGCGAAGGTGCACTTAGAGGTTCTTGAGTAGCTGAACCGTGTGCGAGGACAGCAGAGGGTCCTTCGCCAGCATCACGCCGATCACTAGGGCCTTCGACATGTGAGACCGCTGGGTCGGGCTCACCTTGTTCCCGTCCCGTAGTTCTGGACCGTGTGTTGGGTCGCTCTGGATGGTCTCTTGGTGTGAACGGCATCGTTTCTTCCAATCCCACTTCTGACACCAATGTAACGGGAAGCGGGTTTCGGGATTGGAAGTAAACAACCTCGAGCGATTTTTACACTTTATTCAAGCCACCAACTCACAACAGTCTTTAGCGTATACACAGTCTATTGTCCGAGGCACTCGTACACACTTAGAGGACTGTACTGCAACGCACTGTCTTTACACACAGTCTCTAGAACGTCCACGTTCACTGAGCGTTTTTAGTTCACAGCACATGCAGTATTGCACATGCACCACTAGCACTTTCACTTGTACTTTTCACTTTACTTCTTCTTCTTGTTTCCACTTCAACCACTGAGACTGAACTGCCCTTTTGGCGCTCCTGGTGCTGTTTATATACCATGCAGAATCTTCTGGAAATCCTAATTTCGCTAGTCTTTTCGATCGTCATTACGATCGTAATTTCGATTCTCTTTATTTACAATTATTCTAGTTGAAATTGTCAAACTCTTCAATCATTGACGGCTTACGTCATGAGTGGTGACATTCGTAACAATACCATTGCGATATTAGTTTAAAACTGGTTTTAAATCAGGGATATTAGTCAAAATTGATAAGTTGATTAAGTGCGAATGAAGTCATGAATTTACAAAAAGTATTATTTATGCAATACATACAACGACCTGTTCATATAATAATAACTGCTAACTAACTGTAATAAAAACGTCATTTACCTAACGTATACATAACATCATCAATTTATATCACATTACGCCAGGTCAGGCATCTTTAAACAAGTAGATTCCTTCGCCACTGCCGACGCACAAACATTAGTAAAAATACAAAAAAATATTTGCCCCTGCTCAGGGCAATGCACTTTTTCGTGAACGTGCGAGCTGATCGTTGCGCTGCACTTGTGATTTGAATGTCAATTCGGTGTACCCGACGCTCGCACTATACCGCAAAGCTAAATACTTTTGATCGTTATACTAACTACCCAAAACATATTTATGAAAGTTCTGGATGATAATTGAAATTGATGTTGCTATTGTAACTGCAACTAAATACCTGAATCAATTACAAAAGGAGTTTTTCAACATCCACACGGAATCGTGGATATAATCTATCATAATAAAACACTATGCGGCTTATTTTGTAAGAGAAATGTACTTTAAGAGGAATCTAGATGTATTGGGACATCTCTCCCAATACATCTAAATTCCCCTGCGGTAGTAGTGACCACGAGTGCTGTGTAGAGGAAGAGGGTGCGCATTTTTTTCATTAACATTTTATTCATTAGGCAGTCTGAGTCATGCAAACCTCTTATTATAAAACTAAAAATTCTGACAGTACCATGTTTATACATTTTAATACTTAATATTAACAAACCTAGTGAAGAACAAATATAAATCAATAACTGAAAGACAATTGAGATTAAAAAGTCGTAAAAAATAAATATAGTTTACAACTTTTTAATATCAGCTTTACCTATATAAATATTTTAAACATTGTTCAGGGGTCTAGGCTGTCATGGTATTAAATAAACTCCCTAATGAACTGAAAAGAATTCAGTGGCAATCATTTTTAACCAACGCTAAATTCATATTTATGACAGAAATGCTATTATTGGATTAATGAGTTTTTGAATGGCAATAGGTATCATATAAAATGGAATATCGAATTGAAATGTCGTGATCATAAGTTATTTACGTTTTGTTAATTTTAATCAATTGATGTATAAAATAACCAATTAATTACAATTTGCTATTTTTTATGCAGTTATGTATATATTGTTATTGCAATTTCAACACAAATTATGTTTGTTTTCTAATAAACTTAATTGAATTGAATACCTATATAAGAAACTAATCCCTGGCATAAAATCTTCCGAAACTAAACAAAACATTGCAAAAAATTGAATAATTAAGACATTGCCTAATATTCTAATTAATTGCTCAAGAATTTTCTAAATAATATGTCAGTAGATTTCGTTACTGACTAACCTAACCTTTTTGAACTTATTTCTTTACAAACATATAAATAGAACAAAGCATCAAACGCTTAGCATTTGCGCAGCGGACTTTCCTGTTCTTCAGAGCTAGAACAAAGTTTTATAAATACCATACAGATGAAGGCCAATGATTAAAAAAATAGTTGTTATCACAAAAGACTATTGACAAAAAGGCAGACGTTGTTGATTCCATGTCGATAATTTGGTTCTATTTTGGGTTGTTAAGTATGAAATCGCCTTGTTACAATGTGGTTACAAAATCATAAACAGGAAAATGATTTTTACTATTGTCAATGAAGCCTAATGATACAGATTGTATTGTCAGATTTCCATGATTGTATGCGTCCTAATTTCCAAATCAATAGGTTTACATACTGTCGAAATATTTGCATATCATTAGACCTGATGGAACACAGTTTAGTCCAGATTTATTTAAGTAGATAGGTAGGTATATACAATTACTACGCACTGGATTGAGCTGTATTTGAAAGTTGAAACTTTTTATTTAAGAAAATTAGGTACAGGACATAATATATTTTTAAATTATAATTGCTACGATATACTACGATTACAAATCTACATTTAAATCCAAAATAAACATAGCTTCAACTAGCTGGTGAATTATTATATTTATTAGCTGTTGCCAGCGGCTCCGCCCGCGTGGACCTCTGATCCCGTTCCCGCTGCTCCATAAAAACCTACCGTAGAGCTCAAAGAACAAATTTTATTTATATTTCGCGATTCATTTTTATTAATATAGATTTCTACTGAAGTTGTAACATTCTACTTATTTACTTTGTATTGTTTCAGAGCCGCCATGAACAAGCCAGAATTATACAATGCAGCCAACGAGCTACAAAGAAAAGCAGTTCTCTCATGTTTGAGAGAATACAACCACAAGATTAAATGGAACAAAATTGAAGACACAGCCATCGATCTAGGATGCGGGGACGGAAGCGTTACCGTCCTTGTCAAGAATTTCGCACCTTACAGTTACAAGAAGTTCGTAGGATCTGACATTAGCGAGGACATGATCAAGTTTGCTGACAAGGCTTATGCAAGTGAAGGAATACAATTTAGAGTGCTGGATGCAGGCGGCGACATACCCGAAGACTTGAAAGGAAAATTCAATCATGTGTTTTCCTTTTACGCATTACACTGGGTTAAAGATCAAGAGTAAGTTATGCTGTCAAACTTTAACAATCTTAACAAATTGTATATGAATAATAGGAAATGAACATAATTTATTCGTCTATTTTGAAAAGATTTTGCATATTACTAACACAGGAAAAAGAAGTAACAAATTACAAAGTTACAATCAGCTTTGTTATCTCCATTTGCAGTATTTTATTAAATCCTATTATGCTATATTTTTTTTTAAATACTTTTATATTGTGGTATTTTCTAGGTGTATAGGTTTTATAGAGGGGTCTCACCAAGACATTTGGAGCTCAAACCTTACCTACATACCTATACACGTGCTGATTGACGGACATTCATTTGTGCAGCCTTTTCTTTTGGGGTTGGGAGGTCAGAGAGCATACTTTCAGCAGGAGCGTGGCCAACGGGCTCCAAAGTCCTTTCGATGCACGTGCTTTTGGAGTGAATAAGATGCTTTAAATTAATAATATGTTTTACAGGAAAGCGTTTAGAAACGTTTATAGTCTGATGTCAGATGAGGGCGATTGTTTCATAACGTTCCTAGCAAGTACTACTATATACACCATTTACGCTATTCTTGCAAAATATCCTAAATGGCAGGAATGGCTTAAGCGAGTTGATCTATTCCTATCCCCGTACCACGATATGAAGGTAATTATTACGTATCTAACATTATTGACTTCCTTGAATTCCTTGCCGGCGCACGTGTTTCCTTCTTCCTACAGTCCCGGGTTCTTTAAGTGGGGCGTGAAAAAGCATCTGATGAGGCCGTCAAGCTGAGCGCTACCATTGTGGCACTGACCGTGTTTGCAATGGTGACCCTCTATCATGAGACTTTGCCTTCTGCTTAACATCAGGCGAGGTGAAGTCGAATTGACGTGCCAAAAAAAAATTCAGATGTTACTTTCCTAAGTTGACGCTAATGTCATACATTGAAATGAAAATGCTTTTCACCCCACGACCAATGCTGTTGAAAAGTAGTCGAAACGTCGAACTAAAAGTAAATACTTAATTATATATTTAACACTTAATACTAGAATAAAATACAGATGGTACTCGTAGTATCTTCAAGGAAAATACCGAAGCGGTCCAAAATGCGCAATTAGACTGAAAAATGATCTTTGGGATGAATACTTCGAATGCTACCGTGATAATCCTATGAGGATGATGAATTATCTATTTAATTTTCAGAATCCAGAGAAGAAAGTAGCAGAAATAATGGCTAAATGTGGATTCAAAAATATCGATGTTACAAACAAAATAATGACTAATAATTTTGACTCGATACAAGCGTTAAAAAGTAAGTACTTACCTCTTTTTCGTGCATAGATCCGCGGATGTCCCGGGATTTTTTTTAATTTTTCACAAAGGTTCATTTGAATTTAGAAGAAGAATTTAATTACGAATTTAATTACAAGAGATTTTCATCTTCTATTTTAGATACTGTTCAATCTGTGGAGCCATTCAATATGCCCAATGACGTCTTCAATGAACTGTTCCAAGACTATTTATCTGTGGGCCTAGAAATTGGTATATTACGTCTAAGTAACAAGGATAATTTGGAAGAATCTACGGTTAGTTACGACTATGCCAATCTAGTGATACACGCAACTAAATAACGTGATGCTTGAAAAAACATCTCCCAAACAAACAATTATCGCTATCAAATGGACAAGAACAAAAATGTACACAGACATCTAATTTACAATGTAATAGATTAGTGTCGTATCTAATTAATATCATAATGTACAATGGACTTCATAATTCCATTCTCTACTTTATTACATAATAATATATTTTAGTGTAAATATTTAATTAATAATGTTTTTGATAGCATAACTAATTAGAGCATAAGAATTATAATAAATGTACCTAAGTAAGCTAATTATTCATATCTATAATATAGTAATTTGGTAACTGTGTTTTTTTTAAAATTCGAATCTTGAATGTCATCTGACTAAACTATTACATAATAATATATTTTATACAGTGTATTTAATATTTATATAATAGTGGTGAAGGAATTAAACTGAAAAATTCTTATTTCGAATAAAAATACAGACAGATCCGTTCTTTTTTTTTTCTTCTTTTACCTATCTACTAACCGGGATATGAAGTCTTTCCTCACACCCATATCTTATAACAGTATAATTTTAGAACTATGTACAAGTATTTTATTCACATATATGAATAATAGATGAGCTTTGAATTGTGCACCACTCATACCTATGTCTCATCTTTTTAGTAGGTGGAACCCCCATATATTGTGGAACCCACCCATGTATTGTGGAACCCCCGACCGGTGTAGCTGAAATGGTAGGTAGTGAATTTGCAACTGGTTGCGAATCATGGTTGCGATGGCGGCCGATGGGGAAATGGCCAACTATATCGATAAACCGATTAAACACTATTTCGGAACAAGAGCCTATACTGGGGGCCAGAGTTTCTTATTAGATCTCATCAGGTCTTCTCCTTATTCATTATTAGGTCATCGCCTTACATAGGTACCTACCTATCATTTCACTACTAATAATGACATTATTTAGGATGAAATTAAATGTGCGAGATTTTTTTTTATAATATCACGCCTATATCCCCGAAGGGGTAGGCAGAAGTGCTAGCACCCACATTTCGCCAGTTTATATTTAGGTCCCAATGTAATAGGTGGCGAGCCTATTGCCATCAACCGGGTACTTATAAACCTGTGATAAATACACACATAAATTCGAAAAGCATCGCAGTCATTGGTGTGTGCGAGAAAATTAAGTGAAAATCACTATTTTTATATTAAACTACTTAGCCTTCGGCCGCCGCCCCACAGGTGTGGATATCAGTCACCGCGACTCTTACTTATATCTCCGATTCTACTGAACCGATTATGATTGTGAAAAAAAAACCACATCAAAATCCGTAGTTTTGGCGTCTATCACAGACAAACAGATAAATATATGATAATTAAAAAAAATTGTGGATATATATATATATACATATCGTTAATATGGGTTCGTGGCTTAGGTCGCGAGTCGTCGACGCTCCCGTGGTCGAAGCCCCGGCATCTAAATTTGTAGTATTTATATAACATAATCCTATTTTTTTAACCTGCTTTAGATTATAAAAATGGATATAACCACCGTTTTTCGTCTCAAATACATCCAGGGAACTTATTTATATTATAATAATAAATTTACTACGGTTATACTAATCCATTACTTCGTAGACTACAAAAAAGAGTTTCCTTACCAATTCCATTCCATGCCTTTCAATAACGGAAAATTATTTTCTACATAAAAATATGTCATAAAAAGCAACACGTCACACAGCCAGTAACACAAATTGTAAATTTAATAATAATGACGATGATGAAATGATTACGCCTATTGATGACGCCTATTCAAAACTATGCGTTGCAGTTTGAAGGCGATGGTAGCTATATGGTTAAGAAATCAGCCTTATAAATTGGGAGATCCCGGGCTCGAATTCTTGCCTCTACACTACAGACCAGCAATTTACCTTGGCTGTAGGGTTTAGAGACAAGACTAGTAACTTCAGTGACTAATAAATTCTTAAAAAATATTGGTGTTTTGCTGTAATTACCTCTGCTCTTAGTCTCAGGAGGGACTTTGCCTCACTGTGTGTGTTCTACCGCCTATACAAGGGTTTGTGCTTAAGACGAATCGCTTGACATGATCCCCGTAGCTACAATCTATCATTGCACCTCTCACCATAGGCAGGGAATTCATTCTCACACATTGCAACACACACTCTAGCTGTGGACCTAATCACCTGTTGTGATTTTTGCAAGCGACTATAATATGGGGTACTTCAAGAAATTAGAAGGTGTAACGCCCCTGATGGTACGGTAACCACTTTCTATCCGGTGGGTAACGTGTTTATCTGTCACCTAAGTGAAATAAAAAAAGAATGAATGTAAAGTATATAAAGTATTCTGTAGAAAGCGTAGAAAAAATTGGATTAAGAAACTCTGTAGCATGGCGTGTACGCAACTGCTATGCAGGAGGCTCCTTGCTGATACAATTCGCCGCCGATAAGCTTGAAGAATTTGTGTATCATGCCGTCTTAAGCGTGGCTGGCATGATTCAGAATCGACAGTTTTTTAAATTGAACAGATTTGACTTCGGTGACAAATATTTTCTTCAAAAATTAAAATTGAAATAAGATACTACGAAAAGAAAAAGGTAAAGTTAACATTGGAGATCGTAGTCATAATTATACTACAATTGTGCAATTATTAGCCACGCAAACCTAAGCCCCTAATGGAGGGAAAAAATAGTTGGGCAGACCCCACCCAGCACCCAGTACTAATGATTTGATTATGATGAGGATTCAGTTCACTATAGGACATAGGCTACACTCAATGTTGGGAGGTATTGGCCTACTGTTTCCACGATGACCAGACCAATAACCATCAAGTGAGTTGTATGGTTGTTTACTACCTTAGCACTTTAACGGAAAAAGTATCTACAAAGTAATAAGGACCCGGCAACACTTCCCCTGCGATGTACGGTTCCGAAGTAGTAATTTAAAATATTTTTAAATAGAATTTCTGTTCTTTTTATACCACTTAGGTGGCAGATATGTTCACGGCCCACCTGATGGAAATTGGTTACCGTGGCCTATGGTCGTTTGCAATACCAGGGGCGTCACACTCGTGTAGCCGTCCCTATATTATTGAAATTGAGAAAATTGTGAACAATATGAGCATCCAGTAATGTTTTATTTAAAAAAAATAGCATTTACAAATATTTGTTTTTTAAATATAACCTAACCACCAAACCTAACCTAACTGTATACTAATACGTGGTGGTCAGATGTCACCTGTTAATCGGTGCAGAATATTCCATGGAGAGCTAAGCGACCCGGTGATTCATTCCTTTGCCGCACAACAACCTATAGTCCCAGTTTCTTTAACTGGTTCGTGAAAAAGCTTCCGATAAGGCCCTCAAGCTGATGACAACCATTGTAACAGGTAACGGCGACCCTCTTTCCCGATAAGTACTTTACCCCCTGCTTACCATCAGGTGTAGTGAAGTCAGATTGAGATATTCTGCATAAAAGTCCTCTCGCTAATCTTATTAATAAATTACTTTTGTTAGAACCATTTCTGAAAGAATATCAAAGTTTATATTAGATTACTACTGGGATTTTATCCACAATAGCGAATATTACATCTGTAATGTCGAAGTATTGTTAGAGTATTTATTTAACCTCTATAAGGTTAGAGCTGATCAGAAATTAATAAATACTTAATTAACTAAAATTAATACATTCGTGTTTAATTTCTTCGTAACTGTCAAATTTAATGTCCTTGAAATACGTTCATACATCGCGTAGCTTAGTTGTACGCCAATTCATAACTACGTCGCGTACTTACATAAAAGCCTATCAAATACGTCACTGTGATGTTTCGGAGCGTACGTCCGTGCTGCATATATAAATCTTGCTGCCATCGCGACTGTCCGCTAAAACCGCTCTCAGTACGCCGACGAAGCACACGTGCTCCCGAAAATTACTCACAAGAAAATTGAACTTCTTAGTGCCACAAGTTAACACAATGCATAATGCCAACCTTTATCAACAAAGCAATAGTATTCAGAAACGAGATGCACTGCAGTGTTTGGAAAAATACGCACCAAAAATGAAATGGAAAAAAAGTAACAATAGGGTCATAGATATAGGGTGCGGGGATGGTACTGTCACAAAGATGCTGAAAAAATATATCCCTACAGATTTCAGCTTGATAGGCTCAGATACTAGTGAGAATATGGTGAACTATGCGAACGAACATCATCGCAACGGGCAGACTTCATTCATTGTATTAGACATCGCAGGCAGTATACCGGCAGAGATGAAGGGAAACTTCGACCACGTGTTTTCATTTTACGTTCTTCATTGGGTGATAGACCAAAAGTGAGTACAGTTTTGTATTGAAGTAGATAAATAGATAATTATTTTTAAAACGCCGCCAATCATTAATTTAAATTTTTGAGGGTTATTGAAAACTTGCCATATTGAAAATTTGTCTGATCATGGACCATGGAGAGTGGAGAAAGTCGTTTAAAAATGAATCATTTTTTATTGTTTGCATATAATTAATATTTTTTCACTGCTCAAGTATAACATGTAAAGTAATAAATAGCTTGATAAGAAATATGGACTTCATTTAAGCACATTCAGCACCAAAAGTACCTATGATTGCGCGGATTTCAAAATAAAAATGCTTAAATATTCGAACAGAATTTATTTAAAAATATATAATATTAATACGACACTGTAAAACCTAAAAATTATCATCTAATAACTAACTATAACATGGGTAGGTATTATATAGGTAGGTATGTATGCATTGGTGTATGTATGTATGTTTATTAATAGTACAAAATGTATTACTGTATGTTTTTCCGCATTTCTTTATACTTCATACTTAATTTGAACATAGATAGCGCAGCGTAGAATAAAATGTGTGCTAAAATATTTACTATACCAAATTATATATTTTATCAAATTAATCACCAATGTGCACGTTTGGTCGAGGGGACGAAAATTTGACTTGATCCATCAGATCAAGCCAAATTACTTTCAAAAATCAATAATTATTGTATTGACATGTAAATAATTTTCAATTGTAACAGTAAAATATACAACATACCGTAATAGCTTTATTCTATTTTTCAATAAATTGTAACATCTAAAAGTAAACTGCTAGCAAAGTCATCGCCAAAATAAATGAACACACTTAACTTTTGCAAGACTTTACCAAATTGGATGAAAAATTAGCGTGTTCGATATGATGCGTTATTATAAACCAGGACAATGAGAATTTTGAATGGTCTAAACATGGTCTAGTAGCTCTAGTGGTCAGAGCTTGGTCCCTGTAAGAGACGGGCCGCGGGTTCAAGTCCCGTCTAGACATTCACATTTCCCAATTTTAAGCCGAAGGGAAAAGGAAAAATTTAAACCTTATAGGTAGTTACATTCGCGAGTGCACCCGAGAGTTTCAAATTGGAGTCCAGAAAAAAAATTGAATTTTTACGAAAAATCGATTTTTTTTATCGGAGGAAATCTTGCTGGCAATTTCATTCTTCTTGATAAATTTGATAAAACGACATAATACTTTCTTTTACCATTACTAACTGTTTATCTAAAAATAGTAGATATGTCAGATAAAAAAATATAGGAATTTTATTGTTAAACAGGCAAAATTGGTACCGAATTTTCTTCAAATTTTGTAACGTATAAACGCTATTTTGATGACATCTACATTTCGGCGCGAATATCGAAACTAAACTATTCGTAACGGATTTCATTGTTATTTATTTGGTAAAATTTTGAAGCATTATACTAACATTGTCAAATCTTTTTCTAATTGTAATCTTTTTTTCAACTATGATTATATTTTAAACTCAAACTTTCATTACATTAATTTGACGGAGTAATCAAAAGACAATGTTGAAAAATGATTTAAACATCGTTTATTCTTTCTGATAGTTTTTAGGATTGTCAGTAGATGTCTCCAAAGTCGCAAAGACATAAGGGAGAACTTTAAATCCTCTAGACGTAGTCCAGTAGCTCAAGTGGTCAAGTCGTTCTTCCTGTAAGAGATTGATCGCAGGTTCAAGTTGTGTTCATACATACACCACTTCCAATTTTGAATCAAAATATTTCCATATTTTTGTGGCTTTTTAGCAGCCAGGATCACGTCAACGAGTCAGTTCGTTTGATTTTATTTTAGGAAGTTACGGATCTTATTTTGCCTTCACTATTGGATATTAGGTTTGATGTAGAATTCCTAGGAGAGTACTTAATATTATGCTTCATTTTCTTGCAAAAACATCTTTTATCATTCATTTAGTAGGTCTCAGTACCTAATTGTTATAGTGATTACTAGGTTTGCTCCAAATCGTCGGTACTGCTAATGATCCCAAAATAGTTGCCGAATTCGTGGGTAATTTTAGTGTTGCAGTATGTCCGAAATACAGAAAATACACAGTACGTCACGATAATTCGTAACCACAACCCACAGGAACCTATTCTCAGGATATAAAGTAATCTATGTGTTATTTCAGACCATAATCTATCTCTGTACTAAATTCCCTTCATATTCATACGGTAGATTTTGGTTGTAAGGGTAACAAACATCCACATATCTATCCATCCAAATAAAATTTCGCATTTATAGTATTAGTAGGATTCATTTTTCACTGGATCTCTATGTCCTTCTAAACTGTAAACCAATAGTTTTGTAAATAATTCGTTGGTATGTGTGAAATTGATTTGTGCCCCTTTATGGCAGTGCGTACGCTGCGCCTTGACAGTGACACAACAGTCACGGCGACAAAAATCACTAGTGAGCATTATGCTTCTCTGGATAATTATTATCTCATAATAGTTCAGGTTGTCACTAAGTTCACCCTAGCAGAACAGACTGCGACGCCGGCGCAAAGAGCGCCTCTCATTACCCGGAGACCAGACGGGGACACCGTGGTCCCTACACCTGACGGGGGTCATCTCGAAAGATACAGCCCCGCGTCTGCTGGGGTGCGAGAGATATGTTGACTACTATCTCATCTCCGGCAACAAAAGACCCAAAGGTGGCGTGCGTTTTGGTCGGTTCGAGTCCGACATAACCTCTCCAACCGGCTCCGGTGGAGAAGGGGAGTATCCGTGGGGATTTTTCGCACGAACAGCAAAGGACAGAGAGCCCGTTGACCACAATCAGTTCATCCCCACTACAGGGGACCAAAAATTCCATCAATACACAGTGTGCAACTGTGTTGACAGGTGGATTTGGTTTTCCCCGACGATTTTAGGGAGTCTAATTCACCCAATGAAATACAAAATAAATGTTGTGACATAAATAAAGAACCTATATTTTAAACGCTTCCTGTGGGAAGTAAAAGTCTGATAAAATTTATACCATTATGTGAAAGTTTGTGAAGATATTTGTACCTATGTTTGGTACTCAATCATGCTCAAGTTTCAGTCTGAAAAGACACAATATTTTCAGCTTACTTACTTTTTATCCCTGTACTACATTCCCATTTAGTTTTTTCGTGAGTATGACGCTTAGGGTGGTTATGTCGGACTCGAACCAATAAAAACACACGCCTTCTTCGGATCTTCGTAAGTAGCATATCATCGCACTTCGTGTGATGTCTATTGAGATGAACCCTTCCGGGAATGGGCACCACGGGGTCCCCATCTAGCCCTCAGGAACAGGATTAGAATTCAACGGCTGCGTAGACACGAACAATAACCAATATTTTTATCAATGACTTCATTTTTAAGAAATGTTGTACTATGCAAATGCTGAGTTCATTTACATTCTAGATTCCATACAATTCTAGATATTGTCATGAATATATCGCATGTTTGTATTCACAAAATGCGTAGTAAAACATGTCTATCCATGTGAGTGTCTGTTTTTACAGAATCCATTGTACAATTTATGCTAAATTCACAAAAGATCTACACTAAATCTAGATAACGATATGTAAATGATCTAAGGCGAAGCGAATATTATTTTTCCTTTTCATATGCGTTCAAAATAAGTATTATTCACTAAATCTCAAACACCTTGTTCTTAAATATATCAATTGATTAGCCTACCGCAGATCACTGCTAAATATAAGCTCCTCCCATTTACCTGAAATACCAAATCAAATGATTTCTATTTTCAACCCAGAAGTTATACAATCCATACACAATAAATAAATTGTGCATGGATTGTAATAGCATGTAATAATAGTACACTGTATACCACTAAAGAACTTCAATGTGTTTCTACTCATTTCTATGCTAAAGTACCTACCTAAGATTGCTATAATACCTGTAATAACTCGATCTACACATTCGTGATGTTGTCATGAAGGAGTTCCATTGTGCGCCTTTGTAAGAATAAGATTTATTTCCTAGAATATGGTTGGTTACAGGTGTTGGGGTGATCTAGGATATACAGCATATTCTGCCATTTGTGGCGTGCAATTATCACATTTCTATACCATACCAGATTTTTTACATACACTACACATTTGTAATAATTTCATAGGCTTCGTAGGCTGAGTTCCAACTCGTCTCAACTAAAATTCATTACGTAACATAACATAAACTCATACTTATATCTCCGAAGGGGTAGGCAGAGGTGCTAGCACCCACATTTCGCCAGTTTATGTTTAGGCCCCAATGTGGTAAGCCTATGCCATTAACCGGGCACTTATAAACCTGCGATTAATACCACACATAACTTCGAAAAGCATCGAAAAGTCATTAGTATGTGCCATGGTAAAACTTGGGATTGAACCCGAAACCTCGTCTCAGTAGTTCATTATACCACTAGGCTACCGCGGTTAACTAAAATTCAATGTTTATTTAATGCCAGGTGCGCCTGCACCTGCAGTCTTTGACCATAATTGATCGTCAATCGAATAATATTTCAGTCACTATGCACTTCCTATTTGCTTTTTGGAAGTACCTTAGTCAGACTTAGTCAATGTCATGTAGATCATTCCTCTTAGGTCAATCTACAAACTTGAAGGTCCAACACTCTTAAAATATGTCTTTAAATTGAAGTGAACTAAAATATTGAAATTATTTCATGAACATAAACATGTTTGTAGACTCGCTATTGACCGTATCACCGTCCACGTAAAATTGTAGAATTTTCTGAAATCTGAAATGTGGGCAATTTTCTTAATTTTTTCATATATTCATACATTGTACTTACTAAATACCAGAAAACCAAAAAATGAATGAAATCTGTGAAATTGTTCCCAAGTTATGTAATGACCAAGGAAGATTGATTTTAAATATCAATCAATTAGTCTACTGCTGGACATAGGTCTCTAGAAATGGACGCCATGAACAATCGTCCAAATATTCGCACATAAGCGCTTAGTATTCAACCAGGAAAAAAATAAAAGGACTGAACATAAGACAGAAGCCCGTGATTATTTTAATACAAGCTAAGCGACTAATTCTTGGTATTGTTCAAACTTCTAAAATCTCCCTTGGTCCAGTCTTCCTGACCCTCACGAACTTACCACGGTAGAAACTCAAAAACACGCTTCATACAGCTTGAGTACAAAATAGCGAAATTTGCAGAAAATAGCACTCTGTCCGTCTTGCTAAGGGACCTAACAATCCTGACAACCTACTCTTACCTAATGCCATGGAGACATATCATATTTTCATCATATTTACTGTGAAACGTTAGGTTAAAAATATTTATAGAATGTCTCTATAGCATTATGTACGAGTAAATTGTCACTGTTGTTAGGTGTTAATTGAGGCTCATTTACATCCCAGATATTACGAATCCCGCGAACGAACCATTCCTTTATCATTCTTTTTCAGGTAACACGAAATTCTCGTTATAAAAGAGAACTAACTAGTGTGAATAGGTAGTGGAAACTACCTATTTGCACTGGTACCTTTCGAGTCAATAACAGTTTTGGGATTAATGATCGATTGTAGTAAATAGTATCCGGTAGTAGACAAGACTGACTATGTAATTGCCGCTATTACTTACTGCAAATGATGTCTCTCGGATAAGTCTCACCTGCACCGGTCCATTACTTTTCTGTCTGCCCAACGAAATATTCAAAATTACTCCTTTTTTGAAGTTCTCGCGTTTGACTGGGACTAATGGTTCTTATGACAATTTCTATTTAGATACACTGTGTAAATTTGTTGGTTGAGACAGATACGAAACATACAAAGCGGTTCTTCTGCATGTTTTGCATCAAAAAATATAGTACATTGTGAATTTTTATAAATTAAATATTTACCGTATATTTCAGTCGAGCTTTCAAGAACATCTTCAATCTACTGGATGAGGGCGGTGAATGTTTTATGATTTTCCTTGCGTGTAACCCAATATATGACGTTTACCGCATTTTGGCGAAAAATAACAAATGGAGTACTTGGCTAAAAGATGTAGAAAAATACATTTCACCATATCATGACTCAGAGGTAATACATATTTATATAAGAAACTAATAGTCACAATTTATAAAATAATTCCCTAATTTCTCTAAACACAATACCATTTTCTACGTAGCAGTATACTTATGTCACGTTAAAATATTAGTAGCTATTTGTAAGCCTTTTTCCATATTATATGCCTTAATATAACCATATTTCTTTTCTAGGAACCTGACAAAGATATTATAAAAATGATGGAAGGCATTGGATTTGTAAATATTGATGTAGAGTGTAAGGATATGGTCTTCATGTATGATGATATGGATACCATAAGAAGTAAGTTCATTACTTCTACTAATGATATTCTAAGCATAATTTGTTAATAAACTTTATATAAATGCTAGTTATTTACCGCAACCTATGGAAATTGGGAACCTCAGTGACCAAAAATAGCCCGTGACACACAGGCTTTTGTATCGGAGCGGAGGTGGTGCTCCGTCTTCCATGAACGAGAGTTTGAGGGTGACGGGTTAAGCCGCTTGTCACCCTAGCAGAAGCAGGCCGTGGCCGTGGTGCAATATGCGCCTCCCTAAACCCGAGGACTAGACGGGGACACCGTGGTCCCTACATCCGAAGGGGGTCATGTCGACAGAGATGACCACGGGTCTACCGGGGTTCGAGAGATTTATTGGTTACCATCCCACCTACAGCAACAAAGGACCTAGAGACGACGTGCGTTTTAGTCGGTTCGAATGCGACATAACAACAAAAATAAAGCAAAAGAGGCTTTTTTATCAAGTGCTTCCTCATCTCTAGTTCAAATTGATTTAAAAACATTGAAACATTTTCATTTCAGTAAGAGATACTCTTTGACCCATTTAAATCATATAACACTAGAATTCTGTGTATCCTGACGGACACTGACGGTCCGAATCTGACAATGGAAGTAAAGTAATATTTAAATAATTTTACTTTTGAGAGGTGGTGGTTGGGCCCCACCAAATCACATCATAACAAGACAAGCACACATCAGGACAAGCAAATTTGGATTTCAGTTTGAATAATTTATGTTAATTTATTTATTGTTTTAAATATTTCAGAAGCTGTAACAGCAGTAAATCCTTTCAAGATTCCAAAAGACAAGTACAACGAGTTTCTGGAAGATTACATTCAAGTTTTGAGAGATATTGAATTAATAGACAAATTCAACAACAACGACTCTCCTACAGATGTGAAGTTTAATTACAAATTGCTCATAGTATATGGCAGCAAACCAGCAAATACAGAAATCTCGGAGCTTGAAACAGCTATTAAAAATATGTCGACAAATAATTAACAAATTACGGATAGAGTTAAAATCTTTAGGTTGTAGAGATATGGATTTATTAAGATCACGCATTATTTATTTATTTATAACATGAATTGTGTACGTAACGATAGGAAATAAGTGTAATACTGATAAGTATTTTGGGTTCACCTGTACCTGTATCTACGTAAAATTATTTCACATGTTAATTAAGTTTTATATTATTTTATTATTATACGCTTTACATAAATCGTTTATAAATAATACGTCTGAAACAAATTGAAAATGATGTAAAACTATTTCTACCTCGAAATCGCTAAGTACGCTACTACGTTTGAAATAACCATATCAGTGATTAAATATTATTAAAAACCATTATGGTACAGTACATTTGTAACATGAAGAATTAATTACATTAAATTGTAAGAGTCCAAATCCTTCACAGCAAAAAACTGCCTACATGTGTAGAAATTAGCGTTCTGCTCTATGAAAATTAAGACCAAATTTTAACTTATTGGATTTCTTCTTGTCAAATTTCAATTTACTTTTATGATGAACAATCACGTGTTAACGCAACTCAGACCGAGATAATTGTGATATTCTCTTGCGCTTCACACATTTGATTTACGCGTGTCAGGCGCATGACCTCACCTGCATGTATCGATTTTGTATAGAGCGTTTTCATACGACTCGATAAATAGAATTTTCTAAATCAAATATATTTAAAACTATTTGTCGAATAAGAATTATCACTTTGGTAGTTCATTATATTATTGCAAAGTGATAATTTATCGACAATAGTATATGTAGTCAACATTCCTATCATCCTTTGGTGCCCATGAACTTTTTTCTACGTACGTTGGTAAATTTTAAATATTAAATTGCAGTAGTATAATACATTCATGCATGCAGTAAAATAATAACTAAGATATATTTAACTTCACCTTAAGCTTAAACAGTGAAAAGTTTACCAAAGAAGATATTTTTAACATACGTAATTATAACTCTATTTTGAAGAATCGTAGAGCACGAAATCGTCTTAGAAGAATATAATGAAACTTAGGCATAAATAAAAGAGACAATTCACTCACTCACAGTAAGGTAATCTGTGGTTTAGGCATCAGCATTGCAAGCCTACTTTGACGATTATACTGTAGTACCTACAGTCATTGGTAAAAGTATCTTAACAAATCATAACTCATAAATCACCTTCACTTGTGATATGTCACTTTTGTCGTTGACTACGGTACCCAACACTATAACTTTCATTGTTTTTATATTTTGATGATATTTTTTATAAATTAACATAGTTATCCAATGGCATTCACTATTTTTCATATTATTGACATTTTTGATTGAAACTTGAACACGAGGTTATATTAAAATATACCACTCACCTACGGTTTACCAAACCCAACCATAGCATTAGTAAAATATTACCAACTGTCATAGAAAGGATGGTAGTCCTCAAAGCAAACCGCACCCCTCAAAGCAAGTAAAAGGTTTTCCACCATATAACGCCAATATCAATATAAATATTATTTTAAAACAAATGACTCCTACCCAAACGTGACCATAACTGAATAAGGCAGCTGATATCGTGATAAGCTTGGTGAAAAGTATCTCAAGTCAATAGTGGTTTAGTCACCAATGGAGTGGTTCCGAACAAATATTATTGTCCAGAGATCACCTCTAGTGGCCGTCAGGAATCTTCTTCTTCTTCGAGATAGCATTAGTTGAATGATGGGAAGATGTCTCTAAGTTCGAGTGAGGTTGATACGAAATGATAAAAAGCTTAGCTTAGCTTAGCTTTCCATGGAGTCACAATGGATCGCTTGCAGTTTTTTAAATGTAGCGTAGCGTCGTATTCAGCCAACCCACCTCTTAATTTTATATTATTTAATATAGTGTCTAAGTTGTATTACTAGAATAAAATCTAATTATTTACAATTTAAAAAAAAATACAAGTATTATTATGTAGTGTATAGTGTTAACTTGTAAAGAAATACAAGACAAGTATAATGTGTGTAGGTAATGAAAAATGGTTAGGAACACGTAATTGTATTAGATTAATAAAATTAATATGTCATCGTAAACCTTTGAGGATGCCGTAAGGCGAAACCGGTCAGGTCTATTAAAAAATAAAAATACTGTGGAAAAGTACAAGTGAGTTCTCAATATGTGTAACAACAAATTCCACCAAGTGCCATCAATCAACAGTATAAATAGTTAGTATAATTCAAATTTCATAGTTTTATACAAATAGGTAGTGTATAATGGACTCCAAAAGTACCTGGACCATTTGAAACTCAAATTGTATGAAGTGATGCCATTACACAACTACTAGTCTTAGAAGCTACTGGATAATATATCTACTTATTAATGTAATTAAGTTTAGGATATTACTTGTATGCGTTTACCTATTTTCTTATAAAGAAACCAGACGTCGATCTAGTTAATTTTATTAACGCTATCTATGTCACGTTTGGTTAAATTTGACTTAAGCCGTCAAAGGATTATAGACCTTAAGGTGGCCAGGAACTTTTGGAGCTCTCTGAATATGGGCCACTTTTTCTATGAGACACTTCTTCATATATTTTTCTTCTCTGATTGCCTCAAGTAACTTGGATCATCATTAACGTTGATGTATTTGGTGGTCATTTTATAGGCTTCATATCTTTTTTAATATTATCGATAGCAGTAGGTCATTTAATTTTTATTACAAATTTTGTATTTATGGAAACATAAAATGTTGCAGTATTTCTCCTCAAAAGGAAGGCCTATTTAAAATAAATTTTATGAGGTATGTAATGACTATGATAATTTAAAGAATCAATAATATACACAATTATTCTATTTCACATACTAGCTTTTATATATTTATATTTAGATTAAGTTTTAGTATTAAAAAAAAATATTTTACCTTAATCAAGCATTTGCGCCATGTAATGTAGAGTTCGTAAGTTAAAAAGCTATTTATTTTTATTTAAAATTCGAATAAAACAGTTCACTTAATAATTCATTGCATTTCATTTTCTGAACCCATTAAGTATCAAGCCGCATATTACTTAGGTACATACCTTATTTAGGTACCTACCTTATTACAATTGTACTATACTTACCTAACCATTCTTCACATGATTTTGTTAGTTTTGAAAATCAAGTTCAAGGATTTATACTTACTGAATACAAACATACCTACATGAAGTTATTAGCTCTCTCTAAAAAAATTAATAACTCTTTAAGAAAAACTTATTGATGAAAGGATGTAGAATGAATAAAACACCGTTATATTTTTATTGATAAATTTGTAGGGGATTGATAATAACGAGGAGCTATGTTAGTATCCAAGCAAGCAACTGCATTATGGTGTTCCATTACATTTTTTTTTTTTATAGCTGGCAACCCAGAGGTAAGTAAGTTTGAAGGAAATCGCTCTTGTAGATCCCCCTTTGAGTCCTATTTGAGTATAAAGAAACAAACTTCGGTCTACTTTATTTTATTAAGGCTATCTTAGTGTTACTTTTTGTTAAATTAAACTCAGGCTGTCAAAGGATTATAGATCTTAAGGTGTCTGCGTATAAGTTTTAGGCGATGCAAGTCATTTCTAGTACCTACCTACTCATTTCATAAATCTTCTTTGTTGTGTTATAACTTGTACCTAACACATCCGAAATTTGCATGCCACATACTGTGGCTAAACATGTTGTGCTGTAATATAATTTTATGATCTACATATTGTACCATGTCTATGAGCAAATAAATTCTTTCTTTCTTTCTTTCTTTCAGTTTTAGATAAGCTATTTATCCCCACATAAAAATTATCGACAGGCACAACCTTTTTGGCGCTTTTTTGCTGACTGTAAGACTTTCCAAAAATCTGTGAACGTTGTTGATGTGTATACCTACTATGAGAAATTGTATATAGTGTTCTATGAATGTATTCCTGTATCTTTAAAGATAAAGATCCATATATGCTGGTACCTATTTACTGCCCCATCTTCAAAATCCACCTGTATAACGGTATCCGTTTTTCTGTCAAATAAAAGTAGGTATGTCTACCTTGTAGTGTGATTATCCACGTGACTTCAGTTAGCAACAAGTACTGCTGTATCGGTAGTTGTATCATAATCATAACACTACAATGCTAACAACTCAGACGATTACGTATAACACACACTTTGATATTATACAAATGAAAACGGAATTGGTGCCTATTTTTTCAACAGCAGTAATTAAGTTTAAAAAAAATTACGTATTTTTCAACTTAATTTATTTGACATCACTTTTTTGTGAATACACACTGCAAAACATTGCAAGAAATAACATAGTTCTTACCGAATAGTACCGTCTTGAAACTGAATGTTCCGTAGAAAAATTGATTGCCTAAAAACATCGAAACTACTTCACTTACAGACCTTCGCATGCTATAATGTCCCTGAAAATAAAATTATTAAAGATATAAAAAAAAAAAAATACGCAGAACAGGTTTCTTCTTCTTGCAAAAGAAGCTATCTTGGCTTCTTTTGCAAGCAGATTCGCCGCAATTTTGATAATGTCAAGGGGTAAATGTAATACAAAATTATTAATGGCTAAACGCCAATGTCAAGTTGTTCATGAAAATCTTCCAGAGCCATGTTAACCACGCCCATAAATTGTTTCCGTGTGTCCGCTTCCCACGAGATCAGGTAGTCAAAAGAGGTTTTCACTTAGAAAAAGTTCTGGTCACACAGCGCACGTCTAACATGAAACTGTAGGTACAGTTTTCAATATTTTAATCATGGAATAAAGATATTTCATTTTTCTACGATTTTCATAGCCAAGAGTTAAAAACCAGAGGTAATCAATAAAGTATCCTCTAAAAAGGAAGCTCTACAACACCGAAACAAGTCGAACTAACCCGAATTCTCACTTATCTATACACCACACCACAAAATGAATGTACATACTTGAAAACTATAATCAAACTATAAGAGATTACGAAGGTTTTGACAACGAAACGTTACGTTATTGAATTGGGCCCTAGGCCCTAGCCCTAGCAACAGTTGGTATAAATACTCACCTCCTTGATGTTACAATGATGATCAATATTCAAGCTGCCATTTAAAATCAAACCAGTCACTGGATGCTGACACGGATTCTTTATTACGTATCTCCACGCGTAAATTGATAAATCACTCCCTTTGTAGGCGAAAGTCTTTATCTAAAACAATTATAGCTTCAATTTCCCACTCAATTAAACTTACCTACTTATACATACCATACAGTAATAGCATACAACAAATTCTCAAGCCAGGCTATGAAGTCTACCCCTTATTTTTAGTGCACTATGAACATCTAGGAATACCTAAGAACCAGAATCTGTTGGGAAGGTTATGTCGGACTCGAATCTACAAAAACTCATGAATTTTTCGGGTCCTTACCAAGCTATGGCTATCTGTTTCGAGATGATCCCTTTCAAATGAAGGGACCACGGCATTCCCATCTAAACTAGGAATATCAACACATCAAGTGTCCAGCCGAAGTGCTGGTAATAATTCTTGTAATGAAAAAACACCTAAGGCAATGAAGTGAAAATCTTTGGGTTTTTAGCTTGCCCTTTGAAACTCGATATTGTATTTGATTGGAATACCGGTTTTTTCGGAAGCAAGTGCCGTCTGACCTCCAATCCTGGGAGCAAAACTAGCACGAGAATCTCGTTCATTGTTTAGTAGGAGCACTGACTTGGAGGTGAGTTTGGCATAAGCCTCAAGGACCATGGAGCGCATAAGGCTCCGTAGACCCCGGCCTTAGATAAAAACAAAATACCCTCAACATACACATATATGTAGAAAACACGCTTTCTTACAGGAATTAGTTTTGGCTAATTCGTTGGTTCAAAATTCAAAAATTGTTTATTCTGTACAAACCATTAAACTGCACTTATAAAACGTTAAAATTTAAAATATATTAAAGATAAGTGTAGCAAATGGACAACCGGTTCCAAATCCAGCCCCGACCTGCGAAGATTCTGGCAAGAAATTGTACCTAATAGTAACAATATTGTTAAACATAGATAAAAAATGAATAACATTTAATTCTAAAAATGGAAGTAAAAGATACTAACAGAATTCAGATGTAAACTATTAAAAAACGTTATGTTCATGACTGACATATATTTCCCGTGTTCTGTTTGCTCGAGGTGGACTACAGCCTGTGTCCGTGGAAGCTTCACACCTGGGCATAAACCATAATAACTCACGTTTAGCTCATAAGGGCCCTGAAAATAAAACCATTTTACTAAAAAACATATATTTCAATGGTGGTCGTCATCCTATTACTATAAGTTAAAGGCAGGTATTTAGGCACGAATAAATCTGCTACATTCTTTTTAGCATAAGATCACATCAACGGGCAAATAGGCATTTATTGTACATTGTAGTAGTAAAAGTGTATGTGTGATGTGTTAGTTAGCCTGAATTAAAAATAGATAAGTAAGTGGTTATCCTCAGGATGACATTATGTTGCTCCATTGAAAAAAAATGTGTCAGTTTTTAAGATGGTACGGCAAGTATTAACATAGTATGGACACAGTAAAGGTGCGACAAGATTAACAAATCATGTGTGTTACAACATGTACCGCGGACCGGACAACGTGACAGCAAGACAAAACGTTGAGTGTGGACGTAACCACCTGTAGCACATAATCACACAAACTACAGTTGCGCTGACACAGCCACCAGTCGATCGATGGTTTCATTTAAATTCAGCTATCACGCAGCTGAATACGCGACGAACACGCACTTCTGATACGCAAAATCACGGCAAAATGCTTCGCAGTTGTAGACAGGGCAATATAGAGATTCTGCCTGTACTGTGGTATTAAGGTAGCCACACGTTACAATTCAGACTTGTTGGAATATACTGTTGTAACGTGTTTGGATGATACATATACAACTTCATTATCGTGTATTTGTACAAACCTCGGTTTGCGCAGTTTTACTTGAACGTATATGGCTACCATTACCTACTGTTACGATGGTAAAGTAAACAGTAATTTGGTCACATCGTCATCAAGCGTTACTAAGTTCATGTTGCATCCAAAGCTTGTACGTACTCTGGAATCGGTCTCCTACTCTTTCTCTTAATTTGGCTTATTTTGACTGGAGCAAGAAGATGAAATCCTGCACTAGAACTTAATTAGCGTCTATTAGTGTCATATAAAGTATACCGGTTAGCATCTCATCCGAAGGATTGGATAGCCGGAGTACTACCTACCTTCGGCTTCAGTAGCGTTTCCTTATAATTCTGTATAGTAGTTAATAATACTTACATAGTTGACGCCACTTTTGAGAAATAATTGTTCAAAATTACCATATTTTGCAAACACTGTCAATAATAGTAATGACAAAAAATACATGTTCACATCAAAATCACTACCTATTTGAATGTCAACTAGGTTGCAACTTGCAAAAATTTCACTAATCTATATTTAATTCACTTCCTAGCTACCTAACTATGATTTCCTTCTTTAGGGTTCCGTACCTCTAGGTATAGGAAAAAACTTCGTTGTCCATCTGTCTGTCAAGACCTTTTTCTCAAGAACAATCCAAATCAAATCAAAGCACGCATTTGATTTGTATTTGTACAGGATACGTGGACTAATCTCAAAATAGTGGACTCGTGGACTGTTACTCAGTTCACATTACGCACAGTCTGATTTGTAACAGCGAGGGCCTATAATTGGCTGTATGTATCTGTGACAAAAGTTTTAAAGTATTTTTATTGTTGTTGGTCCTCCGATTAGATAAATAAATAAACTAGATTCTTTAATACAGATCTATATAGAATCATGAAATTTTGCAAGGAGTAGGTAGGTAGTGTCTGTCTAAATGAACGGAAAAGTCCTAAAGCCGTAAATTTCTAGCAAATCACAAAATACCAGTCAAGTAGAAAACACACTTTGGGTAAGTAAACCAAATAGTAGAAATAAATATAAATGGTGAAAAATAGTAATGAATAGGGAATTTGTCATCATCATTACTACAGGTATAAAACAAAGTTGCTTTCTCTGTCCCTATATGCCTATGTACGCTTAAATCTTTAAAACTACGCAACGGACTTTGATGCGGTTTTTTATAGATAGAGTGAACGAAGAAGAAGGTTTATATGTATATAACATCATGCTACAACCAACTGGTGCGGAGCAGAAGTGAAAAATGTTGCAAAAACAAGGTGACGCGGATGAAGTTGCGCGGGTCAGCTTTAGATATACCTACTTACCTAAAGAAAATCGAATGGACACCAGAACATATTTTATAGGTAACACTTAAGTGGCTGCCAAGCACACGGTCCATCTGATGAAATGTGGTCACCATGGCCTATGGACGCAGGCAACATAATATATGAAACCTTCTAATGCTGTTCTTGAAGAGTCTCATATTATACTCGCTTGGAGGGCCTCAACTGTTAGTTCATTCCACAGCTTCCATTCCATTCCATTCCATATGACACAGTGTGCACCGTTTCTGGTCGTGATGTCTGAGGATGAACAACACAAACGACTAAAATAGCGTAGGGTAGTCGGTGATATTAGTTTTAAGCACCCCAATCGATTATAGTGCTAGTCAATGTGCTTGTTCATGATTAGGCACACGAAACAAATATTTTTGTTTTTCTCTTTTATGTACCTAACTTGCTAACTTGTGCATGTGCATGAATATGAGAAGACTATTTCGTACACACGGAAATTATGCCAAAATTACATACGGGAAAACTTTTTCGTGCACACGGAAATTATACCAAAATTACATGTGATTCATCTAATTTTGGCATAATTTCCGTGTAAAATATTTCAACAAGCGCCCAGAAATTCGCAATATTCCTATACAGGTTTAAATGTTTTATAAAGAAAATTAATGAACGGAATCATATATATTTATACATAGCTACCACACTTTTAGACGATAGGTACCTAATTATTGAAAATGATCATGTTCTGCAGGGTAACCTATTGAAATATCGAATTTCTGTTACCCGAATCTTAAAACCCCGAAAACGGTTGGTAGAACTTTTAAAAGACAGATGTAATAAATGACAACTTTCTATAATTCCGTTTTTCATTTCCCAGATGAATCAATTTCCAGGTGCACTAAAACCAAATTTTCAAATAGTATTTTTTTGTTTTCCATAGTGTCATAATCCAAATATAGTTATACCAGATTCTCAGAATATTTTTTTTTGTTTCCCATCGTACCATTTTCCAAATAAACTTTTACCAAATTTTTATAATCTTTTTATTTGGTTCCCATACAATCGTTTTCCATCTAAACTATGTACAGGTATAGTAGAAGTCAGTAAATTTATACGATTCATTTATTAGGTGGGTACCCACAGCAAGTAATTTAGAAATATTAGTTGCCTATTACAGATAGGTTTAAGTGTCAAATTCGACTCAGCAGGTTAGGTTAGGTTAGAACTGCGACCCCCCGCACGAGCCGAGCGAGCGAAGCGAGCGTGCCGCGGCAGCGGCCGGCGAGTGCTAGCTACCTCGTAATTTTTCCATTGGATCCATTTTTAAAAATCTGGATATTGTTTGTCTGGATATCAATAAACTGAATTTCAAAAATTTGTGTTTTAAAAATTCGGCTTTCGTGCATATGGATTACGGTCATCTGGATTTCGTGCATTTAGATTTCGTGTGTCTGGAATTCGTTCGTCTGGATTATAAAACGTCGTACAAATGAATAAATAGGAAAATGAAATTCGGAGTTGCGATTATGTGGCAAATAAAACTTCGGAATTTGGAAAACCGGGATTATGAATAAATGGCCAAACGTTTTCTGGATTATGATATTCGGAATATTAAAATTCGGGATTAAGATAGGTAACCGTTCTGCAGGTATTTGTATAATTACTTATAAACACGCTGGTAACCCAAAATGATGTACCTAAATAGAAATTATTATTGAAGCAATCTGATTATGTTATATGCAATGACTAGGTACTCTACGCGTACCTACACTACGTCGTCTAATCTATGTTCAATCTATGTTTTACTCGTATAATTTTTATGTTTACAAAATCATTATCCACACAATATTGAAATACCTACCAACAACCTACCAACGTATTTACAATACCTATAAACTACGTAATTTCACCACTTATTCTATTTGGCAAGTACCTACCTAGTCACACCATTTTGTAGTTATATCTCTCATAATTTTTTCTTGTGTGACCAAAATTCCCTCTGGCCGCCAGGTTCGATCGCACACTTCGATGAGGAATTGTATGACCTTATGGTTCGATCATTCGAACTGCGAAGATTTGTAATTCCTTGTAGTTAGATCAATTTGGTTTAATTGAACTATCAGGAATTTTAAGTCCTTGTTGTTCGATCAATCGGACTACGACGATCTGTATTTCCTTATAGTTCGATGGGTAAAAAAGTCAGCCATACTGTCCGAAGTTCATTTATGGAGAGCTACACCGGACAACAAATTGTCTCGATGGGTGGCATAAAAAAATCAATGTTCTTATAGGGAAAAAAGGACCAAATTTGATGACCATATTGACTAGTTTACATCGAGATTCTGAGTATTATGCCATTAAAATGAAAGGGTATTTACATTACATATTTATCGCAGGTTTATAAGTGCCCGGTTAATGGCAATAGGCTCGCCACTTTTACATTGGGACCTAAATATAAACTGGCGAAATGTGGGTGCTAACATCTCTGCCTAACCCTTCGGGGATATAGGCGTGATATTATTAAAAAAAAATGAAAAGAGGACTGTTAGAGAAGCGAGAAAAAGAACCACGAAGACGGAATGAGTTCATAATTTCAACAAATATGATGCTTGCTCATGGTGATATGCATGTGGGATTTTTCCTGGAACCTATGGCATGGAAAGGTTCTTTATTTAAATAAAGGATATTTTATTAAATGGCTATTACTTTTCTCATACAGTAGCACGTTTAAATTATTAATTTCTGTAAGGTTCTAAAATTCCTTATAGTTCGATTAATCGAACCACGTTTACTTAAGAATACACATAGATAATTCACTTTTTGCTATCATTTGACGGATTTTATTAACGAAACAAAAAAATAATTTTTGACGATAAATTCAGTAGACACTGCGGAATTTTGGAATTACACGTTGGCAACACTACATCCCTCCCACCCATCATGGCCATCATTCCCATTTCTCATCCCACCTCTAGTAGTCTTTGTCTCTCTATTTAGGCTACTCGGAATGAGATGGCGACTGGTCGCCTTTTAGGCTAAATCGAATAAAAGCATACATTTAAGAATAAAATACAATATTGCCCGCAAATGTAAATGTGTGTGTATGTATGTATGTACCTACTATAGGTACAATTTAATTTTGTACTGACTACATACTCCAGAGAATTTGCCTACTATTTTTTTGAAATTTACCAACTTCTGTGCTATTATTGTGTTAGGTATTTATAGTCATTTTGTATATTTTCACATCACTGTCCAGTGTCCACGTTCTCACACTGTACTCGATCGCGACACACAACACTCACTGTATAGTGTGTCGACTCGCACGGATTTTGGTAAATATCCCGATAGTATAACAGTGAATATTTTTCATTTTGTTTTTAAAATGTTATTTCTTCAGGCAAGAAAGTTTTATGATACGAATAGTTACCATAAAACGTTACAAATAAATACATAATCCATTTATAAAATTGATATTTTGGTGTTTATTATAAAAAGTAGCCACTTTTAGGCTACAGTACTGCCATTGATATTCGGCTATACTTTATGTTTGAAAAACGGCGATATTAGGCCAAGCGGTGTTGGTTGGCAACACTGTCTCTAGTAAAAAAAAGAATTAAAGAACGCGTGCCGCCATTTTGTTAGGGAATGCGTGACTGAGAAACATTTTATTGCATTGTGTCGGAAAATATTGGTAAATACTTCACAATTAGTGTTAAATTACTAAGTCATTATAAGTGCTTATCTATTTCTTTAATCATCTTATATTTACGACCGTACTTAATAGATAGTATTTCCACCGCCGCGTATGCATCTGGTAGTTTAACTAACCTCTCGTGTATTATTTTTAGGGTAAAATGTCACGGTATGGTGACTGTAAAGTGTACGTGGGAGATTTGGGTAATAATGCCAGCAAACCTGAACTGGAAGATGCATTTTCATACTACGGACCGTTAAGAAATGTTTGGGTTGCTCGAAACCCGCCAGGGTTCGCATTTGTTGAGTTTGAAGATCCCCGTGATGCCGAAGATGCGGTAAGTGTAGTGTGTAGCAACTAGTATAATCTATCCCTGGGGGTTATTGTTTAAAAACGTGTATTTATTGGGCGTCTTCTGAGGACAGCAAGGGGTTTTCCGGTGGTGAACAAGCTCAAATCCACTAATAATAGATTATTATCAAAACCCCTTATTAACCTTAGTATGGACAAATGTCATGGACTTACAGAACGGAAGTCCATGACGCTATGCTAACGCTGCTGGAGAGTGCAGTACGGCAAAATAAATACCACAACAACATGTTCATCCTCTATTATGTACATGGGAGCAAATACAGTGGTGAACTGTGGATGCTATTTACCTTCGCCCTACTCCACTGGAATAGCTATATATTCGAAGTAAGTATATGCACTAATCAAATTAAATCTACTTTCAGACTCGGGGCTTAGATGGAAGAACGATCTGTGGTCGTCGTGCTCGTGTTGAAATGTCCAATGGTGGTCGAGGATTTGGGTCACGAGGACCACCACCCCGCTCTCGCTTACCACCGCGCCCTTACGACGACCGCTGCTATGACTGTGGGGACCGAGGACACTATGCTCGTGACTGTACACGCCGTCGACGTCGCAGGTGACAATTTAACTATATATGAATGGAGTGTGCGTATTACCTAATGTAACATTGGTATGGAATCTAGGTAAAACGTTAAAATCAGTTTATACATTGAAATGTTGTATAACTAAGGAATACTATAATAAAGCAAGCAGTGCACAATGTTGTAAAGATTCTATCCCATTGTATTAGACCCACTTATACCAATGATAACTATGTTATAGGTTATCATTGGCCTGTGCGCCGAGAACGAACTCTTCAGTGTCTGCACTTCTTATTGTCTGCGCTACGTAGCTTTCCCTCCGCGGCGCGTACTCCGATTGAGTTGCCGCTTCAGTAACTGCATTCTACGTAGCTACAGCCTACGTGCACGCTTCACTTGTTGAGAACTTCATTGAGAGTAATGTTCGTTCAACGCGTCGCAACGCACATCTAATGTAATCACTGCGTGCTCTCAGTGAGTTACACATTATTATCCCATTTTGTGCTCAAGGGTGGCTCATGCTGTTTCACCTGTGAAAAGTTTGCAGCCAAAGGTAATGTTACATGATAGGTGTTTCTAGAAAAATGACAGAGAAGCTGCAAGATGAAATAAATTGGAATAATTGCTATCTTTAAGGGATTTTATCATGATATTTTTTGTATCCACTATTATAGTACCAATATTTTGGTTAGTTATCAGCTCCTATGGTCACACTCATGGCTTGAGATCTGCCTTGAAGTCTAATAGTAGTTTGCTTGTTCTTGGGTTTGATTTAGTGTAATTCAAATTCACTTGATGATTTGCACAGTCACATACAACAGACCAGTGGCAAAGGGTGAAAATTTTCATAAAGAGAAGCCAGTAAAAAACCTGATGTCTTATGATTGACTTCCGGCTGTAAAACAAGTCAGCAAGCATCGGTTTATCTCTGCATCAGACTTCATTGAACATCTGTATCATAACACATAAATCAGGTGTGTTCTTTGATGCAAATGCCAATGCATCTCGTGGTTTAAACCAATGTATGACAGCCCTAAGCCACAAGTATTTCATAGACCTGTGTATCGTGTAGAGTTAAAAATTGACTCATGTTTGTTGACAGCTTATTGTATCTGTAGATTGAAATCTGCTTTGGATGTGGTCAATCGTAGCGACTTTTCATTGTACTAGCTGCCTTGGGGTAGTACAACAGGCTGTGGCTAGTTTGCTAACCATTCTCAGATTTGTGATGATGTGTGTGTGTTTGATAAAGTAAGATGTTTTTGGCCCTACTTTATTGCCATGTTAAAGCTCAAAACCTGAGCTTCACAGGTCTGTATCACAAAGAACAGGCGACATTGTGGTACAACAAATAAATCTTGATAAAATCCACTTTATTACTTGAATTTCGATGAGTCTTATTGGCGGAAATTTATTTTTAAAGCTTAATGACACGGTGAACACTTTCCATTAGTTGGGCCATGTGTTTGTCTACCACATAAGTATATGTATAAAAAGCTTCAGACTTCAAACTGTATGATACTTACTAAATACATTCCACTGGGTAGTTTTATGGTTTTTCTTATGTAATGGTTTACTATCATATACTAACTAGAAAAAAAGTAATTTTTAATTTGTTTTACTGTCTTCTATCAAGATTAACAAGTGTAATAAAGAGGTAAATAGTAAACTTAGACATTAGTGTACATTGACGGGTCATATTTTGACTTATAGTTCAAATTATTTATTTATTACATGTACTTAATGCCAAGTATGGATGAATTACTACCCTGACACGGTTTAATGCTGACTTGTGTACATTTGACAGCCGGTCGAGGTCCCGTCGCCGCAGTCGTTCCCGTTCGCCGCGCTCTGGGTCCCGCTCCCGTAGCCGCAGCCGTTCCCGCTCGCGCTCCAAGCAGCGATCAAGGTCACGTTCAAGATCACGTTCACCATCCAAAGATTCCAAAAAATCTAACTGAACTCAAAACTATAATGTATACTATAGTTTCTTTTTTAACAACTTCATAATGGAAGATTATTATTTTACCCCTTTAATTTTATACATATAACAAGTCAGGCTGACAATTTAAATTGTCAGGTTAAGAATTATCATTCCTGGTTATTGTGACTTAAGTTTAAAAGTGATTGATTTTAAGATCAATAAAATTACAATTTCAATAATACGTTTTTTATTATTTAAAATGTCTCCTGCACATAGTCCGCTTCATGCCTTGTTTGCATGGGAAGGTCGATCTCGTACATTTCTAATTATTAGTAAGTAATCGCAATTAACACTGACGTATTTATTAATAATAATGATGGTACGAAGAGTGCCAAGTATTAACGTTACGTGTATTGATCTTACTACTGTACCTATTTTACATTTCGATTTCCCACAGAAACGTGCAAGACCCATCACTGTTCATAGGTGTGTCCATAGATTAATATATACATGATGTGTCCATCAACGGATTGTATGCGTTAAATCTATTATATAATAATATAAAAGAAAGTCGTGTTAGTTATACTATTTATAACTCAAGAACGGCTGTACCGATCTGACTGAAAATTGGTGGAGAGGTAGCTTAGAACCATCAGACACACATATAATACTTTTTTTTAAGTTGGTAGTAGGTAGGAAGTAGGATTGGGTGGGCAGTGGGTAGGCAGTAGACAGACAGGACAAAGTCTGTCGGGTCAGCTAGTATGTAAATGTAATATCTACCTCAAAAGGTTGGTGGCCTATCAACTATAAGGGTGGTGTATTTAATAAAATGTCAAATCAATTAGAGCCGTATGCGTCATGTATTTAATTTCATAATTATCGACATTGGTTGCCTAAAAATATAAATAGAATTGTAATTTCAACATAGGTGTGTAGGTAGGTCTCTATTTAATTTTTTATTTAGCTGCATATATTACTATATCCGTATAGTCGTAAGTTAGAGAAGTTTTTTCTAAATTATTGTCATTGTTAGTGTTGTTCACGCATAATACACCGATTTCTTGACCCACGATTAAATAATCTTTCATAAAATCATCAAACACTTCATTCGGCATATTGAATGGGTCCACAGCTTGTACAATATCTGGAATAGAAGACAGTGAAAACTAGTAGGTAATATTGTAAATACTTATTAAAAATAAATTACTAGGAAATCAAATATCATGTAGTTCCTTACTTTTTAGCTCCTGTACGGACTCAAAAACTTCGGTTTTTTTTCTGATTGTTACATCAATATTTTTAAAACCACATTTTGCCATTATTTCGACTATTTTCTTCTCTGGGCTCTGTAAATTAAGTATAATACTTAGGTTCGGGTCGGTTTACTAATATGTAGGTAATAATAATGTATTTAGGTAAGTACGTACTAAATAATAAATATTATACGTACTTTCATCTCGTGGTACGGAGATATGAATTTGTCAACACGTTTTAGCCAAGACTTCCATTTGGGATAGTTTGCAAGAACAGTGTAAATGCTGTAACTATAATTACTTGCGAGCAACGTCATGAAGCAGTCACCTTCATCAGTCAGGAAGTTGAATACATTCCTGAACATTTTCCTGCAAAACAGATAAATGTTTAAAAACTTTTATAGTTGGTAATATTTAGGACGCGTATTAATTACATAGTACTCTCTCCGATGCTCGAAGACAGCCCCAGATCTAGGATTTTCTTAGGCGGGGCAAAACCTGAAAAATACCGCTCCATCTCCGGTATCGAAGCAAAACTAATGCGAACCAACCATAAACAGGGCAATTCCCCCGTACACTCGTGGCACCTTCCGCCGTCGATGTAACAGGTTTCCTTTTAGGATCTCCTGTAGGAGAGGAGAGTAAAAGTATACTGTTGGAGTAATCCAGTCCCCTCGTGTTGGGCAGCAGTCGTGCTAGACTCGTAGTTGCCCCCTTTAATTCAGTAACTAAGTACACATCAGAAATGCTCGCCGAAGCCCCATCGGCCGTAGAGTATGAGCCCTAAATATTTCATTATAAGAGGCATTCCTAACGGCATCAAATTCCATATATTTCATTTGGGCTTGATGCTGATAGGAGTACCTCCTACTATGACTCTGGCTATGAAAAAGTACAAGGTGTTGAAGGTACCTATTATCGGTATCCCTACACCGCCAAAGCCCTCACGCGCATGTTGGCATCCACGGTAGGGTGCCTCTGACCAGCTATCAATGTCAATGCGCTGGGTTCATCCACACGCTGCGCTGGAGAGTTGTTAGACGTTGTTGTTAGACTACTAACTCTGCAACTAGAGCATCGTTGTCATTCACGACTGGCGCTATACGTAACTGAAACGGAGTCATTACCATGAGGCAAGGCTGCCCCATGTAAACCGTGCTTTCCACTTCGTTCAATATCCTCGTAGAACGAGCAAAAAGTTTGACAACATAACTTACTCTTGATCTTTCACCCACTGTAATGCGTAGAAGGAAAACACATGGTTGAATGCTCCTTTCATGTCCTCCGGTATATCGCCTCCTATATCCATTACTTTAAATGAGATATTTTCATTGGCATACGCCTTGTCGCCAAACTTGATCATGTCCTCGCTAATGTCACACGCTACGAACTTCTTGTAACGGTAAGGTGCGAAATTCTTGACAACGACGCTGACACTTCCGTCCCCGCATCCTAGATCGATGGCTGTGTCTTGGATGGGGTTCCATTTAATTTTGTGATTATACTCTTGCAGATAAGAGAGAACGGCCTTTCTGTGTAACTCGTTCGCCGCACTGTATAATTCAGGTTTGTTCATAGCGATGCTGAAACTGAAACATAAAACCTACCTAAATACATTCACATCCGTACAAAGTTGGTGTCTAATGTATATTTTAAGTAGTTATCACAAAAATACCTAATCCAGTAAATAGGGAGATAGGATTCGTATACTTTCTAAACCAGGAGGAATAATTTACTAATCAGAAAAAAGTTAAGAGACAACAGGGTTTAACCACAAAAAAAAATTATAGGTAGGTTTGTGTAGGTCCTACCACTTTTGAATTCAAGAAAACTAATAAAGACTTAGCTCATAGAAGCACAGATTACAGCAGTTTCATACTGAAGCAACGACACCATAGTGTATCGAGAACTCACACGTAGGAGGTAGGTACCTATTACTAATCAGACTTTTATGAAGGTTAGATATTTGTGTGCGATTCTGAACTTGAAAGGGAAGGAGACGCTTGAAAACGGCAGTCTGAAACTAAATGTAGGGAAGATAGACAGAACACCTGACGAAAACTCAACAGATCCCACATAGACCGAACGCATAGACGATGACTTGATCGAGCGCACGGATCAGGTTAAGTACCTGGGGCTTGGGGGTCTGTACCTCACATGAGTGGTGACATCGACTGCGACGTTAAGGCACGCGTTGCTGCCACTTGGGCCAAGTGGCGGGTATTGACTGGTGGCATATGCGACCGACCGACAAGAAGTCCTGGATTGACGTCGTGAAGGGGGGTATGAAGACCAATGGTCTCACTACCATGAACGCCCAAGAATGTGCGAAGTGGAGGAGGAAAGATAGGAAGGCGGACCCTAAACTCCAAGTACACATTGGCGTCGGATGCGATTAGATAAACACATCTAGGTACGTGATGATGACGATGAGATATTTGAATGTGAAGGTACGAATCACACACTCACTATGGGTAGATACAAACGTAAAAGTTGGAATTCTTATATATGCACAGAAGATTACGATTATAAAATACTTAAGTAATTTTGAACGAGACAGAGTATATATATATATATATAGGATTTCCTACTTTGTTATAGATACTTAGTCAACAATACAATGGCACGAATAATCGCTTATCGAATATCACGAACAGTTGCAGGCCGTGGTGACTTATCTTATCTCGATATTACAATGTAAATGTTTTGTATTAAATTATTTTTTATGACTTACATGGAAAATCTTATGAATGATTAAATTGTTCCAAACATACATTGGCTTGTGTGTTTAAAAACAAAGTAATCATTATGAACTTCATTGTACAGATAACAGAACTACTGTTAGTAGTCACCATTCTAAGAAGTTCCGAGTGACCCTCACCCTACGCTACACGCTATCAGCAATAGGCACGGCCAACGGTCATCACCTCACTGGCCAGCGGATTTTGTTCTACCAGAATCAAACCTATTGCACGCAGTGCACGCTGTCTTGGATCTCAATAATTATTATCAGTGTGTAGGTAAGGTAACCCAATAAGTAATTACCTTCACAAGTATGCTAACGCTAGGCCATTTAAGACATTGAAAAGGTCCACACGAACGTGCGAGCTACGTTTTCTCAATCTTGCCCAGAAATGGCTTGTCGCACCGTCAGGCGCCAAAATCAAAACCTTGAACAATTCAGGCAACATCTACCCATTTGCAAATTTTTTATTATAGTCCTAGATTATAAGACAATATTGTTTTACTGTTTTTCTGTGTCAATAAACCATTCTTACTTTAGGTACTTTACTTACCCATTTGCAAATCATTATACCGAATGAAAACCATTGGGTAACGCCTGCTATCTAACTAGTTTCGGTTTTTTCAACAGCAGTCGGGTTTTTTTTTATTAAGCATTTATTTTATTACAAGTTTCTCATCATCATCATCCTTGCGTTAGTGCCGTCACTGTCACTTCGTAGTCCGGGGTCCGCCTTTTTCTAGTCCACCACCAGTGAAGCGACTGTCATCTGACCTCTACAAACTATAGGTATAGGCGATATCGAAGTAGACCAGTTGTTCGACTTTTTAGGGCTCTAACTCTAACTGCTAAATGATGTTCATGTGACAACCGGGACCTTGTTCACAGAACGGCTTAACGTGCCCTACGAAGCACAACCAGACTAGTGCTAATAGCCATATTCATGCATAAAAATATTTGCACTGAGCGGGTATCGAACCCGCCCCTCCCGTGTAGCGGACGCGCTCACTACCGCCACGCCACAGACAGTAGGTATAATTTTTATTCTTCAAAAAAATATTAGCAACCTAAATTACCTACTCTCCAGTCATTGAGCTTAATTAGCTGCTCAGTGGCTTATGTTAGGAATAGATTTACGTCGGTAGTTTAAAGGCCCAGGACCTCTCGACCTAAGGCCGACTCCTTATAACCACTAAGCTACCGACTCTTAAGCCCTTAAGTACAATAGACTGTAGGAACAAATCTAAGTATCTATCTGCTATCTGTCTTTTATACTTTTATATAATTGCTAAAAGTTTATGTTTGTCCGCGATGGACGCAAAAACTACTGAAAGGATTTCGATGCGGTTTTTTGTTTGAAGTGGTTTGGTTTAACTTAAAATTCTACGTTTGTTTGATTGCAATCGGTTAAGTAGAGCCAGAAATATGTATGATTAGTAATATAGAATTTAAGTTGCATAGATGTCGCTAACCGACAATCACACGGGCGGAGACGCGGGCATAGGTTAGTCCTAGTATATAAATTGCTTCAGAACTTCATTAAACTTAGGTTTCTACCCACCTACCTACTCACAATGTTTGTGAAGAAGTGTTTTCAGTTTCAAAACTGTTTTACGTCTTAAATACCTAAATAGCCAGCACAAAAGTAAAAAAAACGTAATAAGTAGTCTCACTCACCTCTATACTTTAAATACACAGGAGAAATAAAACCACAAACTCCACACTACCGATGCGATGGTGAAAACTTGGTTTATATAAATGAAGTAAGCGTTGCCTAGCCCTATATATATTGCTACACGGCCTGCACGAGATGTGTATTTCGCGATAAAGAAGTGCTCGGGCTTCGAGAAAAAAAAATGTAAAATATAAGTAGGTAATTGTCGGAAGCATTCTTCGAGCTTCGAGGTAATTGTTGAAGAATCGAGTCTTCGACAATTGCCAATGTTAGTTAATTGAATTTTTTATATGGAAACTTACAACTATTATCTGATGTTATAATCTAATCATAATTATACCAATCATATTTATTATAAGTAGTTAACATTACTTAGGTATCATTTTCAAACAGTCTAACTATTAAAATGACTTGTAAATAACTACAATATTAGGACTGCACCTATAATTTCCTATCTATTTGTTATGACTTTAGCTGTACTTGTAATATAACAACCTCGAATGACAAGGCGGCACGCAGAGACTCTAAATGGATTTTAGTCGGTCTGAGTTCGTTATAACCACCGTCGATGGCTAACGGGGATAGTATCCGAATAGATTACCTACCGCACGAGAAAAAGTGGTAAATAGGTGTGTATAAAACACAACTATCTAGAATAGTTACTGAGCGAGCAAAAACAAAACTGAAAAGTACAGTTGAATACACTTCATAGTTTAATTAACATTATTTTTTTGTAAACATACACCTCGTAATAATACAAACAACAGGATATTTTTTCGCAGATATGGTCACTTTATATGTGAACTCTCCGTAGAAGAACTGATCGCCCAAAAAACTTGCTGGTATTAAGTCGGTGACACTCATTTTTATGTGATATTGTCCCTGAAACAAAAAAAAACTGATTATTCGAACTGCTTACTCACACGAAGCATAGGGTCCAACCGTCTACTCTTCTTCAACAATGTTTTTCACAGAAGTCAACGCCACCTGCAAACCAGTAGATACTATACCTGCTGATTGACTGACGAGATCTTGGCGATGGAATTTTTTCGGAGTTGAAAGGTCATGACAGTAGCTCCTGTAAAAACTATCGACGACGTGTGTAAATTTTCAAAGGGAAAGTCTTACTTCGATCTAGTTCGTCATGCACCGTGGGGTCCCACGGTTCCCACATTGGCAGGACTCGGGTTATAAGGTAACCCTCGCCTCTGTCATCTACTTAAACAATGGAGGGGGCAGGAGGACGGACTATAGGGTCACTAGTTAGGTAGAGTAGTCACAATAATAAAGGCGTGCAAAGTGTTGAGCGCTATTCAGAAAATCATATTTAAGACGTAGCTATGTGTTGGTTGGATAGGGAGCAGTGACGCACATTGGGAGAGGTCTATGTCGAGCAGTGTACCTACTGTAATAGGCTCATTGATTCATTGATAGATAGGTTTTGGTCAGTTTATCTTCTAAAAATTTTAGCGATTTTTGCGATTTCTTGCTTTTACGTTTAAGCCCGTTGTTCTCATCTCGGCAGCATTATATAACATGGAAGTCATACATAGCATATATAAAAGTAACTAACCTCTTTGACCATACAGCGATGATCAGTGCCGTAACTTTTATTTAAAATCGGTGCACAAACTGGATGCTCGCATGGTTTCTTCACTACGTATTTCCATAAAACATTTGCCTCATCACTGCCTCTGTACACCAAAATCTTTATCTAAAATCAAAGAACGATGAACATAGACGCAGGATGCCCGTCAGTCGAGTGAGCGCCCACCCGGGCTCTTGGTGCAACAAAAGCACACCAACATCTTGGGACCATGTCCCCGCCAAGCTGGTCCAATACGGGCTGACGGGTAGTCAGAGCCTTGATCGTTGATCGGCACCACGTGAGGTTACCCTCCCCTATACATACATCATTCTCTGAACCTTTTCCCAACTCCGTTGGGGTCGGCTTTCCAGTCTAACTATGATGCGGCCCTCCCCTATAGATACATTATTTTTTGAAAACTAATAAATTACGGGAAATGTAGTGCATAGGGGTGGAATAGGGTTCGAAGTATAATTACGGTCGAACACAGGGAGGGCCAACTATATTGCTATATTAGACTTTTTTCTGAATAGAAGGTGCATTAGTGACATAGCAAGCTCACCGTTCGAGAGGAAACACTTCTACTTTCGCATACGCGATATTATGCAAGAGCCGCTTGTGCAATCCATCGTGAAAAAGGAAGAAATCTATTAATCCATTCGATGAAGATACTTTAATTTATTACATATAATACTTCTTTTACTTCTTTTCGAAATTCAAACAGTGCGTGGACTTGTAAAGTTCCAATAAGATCTTGGAGGTCCAAACCAACTTCACCTGCAAGCGGGTAAACCTGCTGAGAGCCGGCCAAGGCTTTAGCGCAGGCAGTCGCTTCCGGAAAAGTTGAGATATTGCACTTAGAGCCCGGGGTCCATTTATTATTTATTAATATTGGTATAGGTACAAAATAATCAGATCAAAGACAGTCTGCGAGCAGAAAAAGATGGCGGAAACGAATGTCAATAGCGAAACGACAAGAGAAGACAAAATAATTATACAGATACAGACCCCGCCTCTAACTGCAAACTTTTAATTGATGATAATGATGATAATGATGATGATGATGTATGTTGATATTAAATGTTACTAACTGTTTCCAGATGTACACTGTTTACATAGGTTATGTTCGTGATGGCTACATATTTTTCCTTTGTTTCTTGTTCAACATAAGCCATTGCTTGAGTCTTCAGTAATTTCACACCTGGGCACAGCCCGTAATATGTGAGATTTAATACATACGGACCCTGAAAATTGTGATCGTTAGAGTACAATATAATAACAAGAATTATAAATTAGACGACAGTTTTTGATGATGTATAAAAAGTATTATTGAATCAAATTAATCATATATGACACACTCAGTAAGTACCAATTATATAATGACTTTAGTTCTAACTACTAACACTACAGTTAGGTATCTTAGTCTATAAGTATTCTGACCAACGACGCGCAATTTTTTATCCATATTTTACAGATTATATTACAAAATTTCATAGTATGACTAATAGCTTAGATAGGTACTGAAAATATTTATCTAGTCCGGGTCACGTACTAAGTTCAACATTAGGTCTGTCTCATCCACGAACCGTGAATAAAGTTTTGTTCCAATCAGCTTATGTGACCCTTTACAAATAATTGCATAGGCAGTTTAGTGCGTATATGATATGAAAATGATTACAAATGTAGGTATAATGAAATTCAATCAACGAAACCGTACATACATAGCTCTCGCCGCTTTTAGACAAAAATTTTTGAAAATGGCCAATTGATATAAACGCTGTTAGTAAAACAAATAAAGATAAATACATATTTTTATCGAAACAATCTGATCTGAATGCGAACTTACATATAATTTCAATGGCTTTCATATCGTACATGAACTTAATCTATGTTTAATATACATCCGTAATTTTTATTTTTACATTGTCATTTTCCATTCAATACAATACGTAATGCGACCATTTATCCTGTTTAGTACATAATTATACAAAATATAAACGTAAATGATGACAAACGAAGCGTGGATAGTTTATAATAATGATAGATGCTTACCTAAGTATCTGTAATTATAACCTATATAGGTAGTTTCAAAATATAACATTTAGTCGTGTTGATGTTCACATAACCATGCCAGCCGAACAAGCAGAGAGTACATGCAACACATTGTCGTAAAACTTTACCTACCTCCGTAAGGCAATGAAGACAATTTTCTAATCGCAGGAGGACGGATCAGATTTCGTCGACTTAGGGTCACTAACTGCATTTCAGGCTTTCACATTGGAACGCAGAGTCCTCATTACGGTTTTTACTCCTCCACTGAATTTTCTAGTTTTGGGTATCCCTGGTAGTGACACCATTGACACGCATATAATAATTTAATCCCATTTTGCATTAGCTGGCCGCACCCCATTAAAAGCAGCTATGGTGAAGTCCAGACGAAACGGGTGACCATTATAAAAGCAAGAGACCCTGAGATGGTGGTCCCTAACTTAACGGCCTCGACATATGCTTTTTCGTACTTCACCTTTCTGAGCATGTTTAAGTTAGTGTTATGTTCTGAAGAGTTGGGAGTGAAACTAAGGCTGTAAACGCACATGTTAACTAGGTTCTCCCAATACGAGGTAGGACCCAGTCCAGCTCATTGACCAAGTTACCGTCTGTTTTCCTCAATGTGGATCCGTTGAACCACAGGGTTTCTGTAGTATCTACCATGCAGCTGTCTGCGTAGCAATGTAGGTATACTGCCGGCGAATTTAAAAATAAGAAAGAGAAGTCAAGCTGGAACTTCTCTAGTGGAAGTGGTATGACCAGACATTTGTTGGGTACCTAAATTTGCCGCAAATATGGGACGGGTAAACATTGCGTAAAGAGTGAAGACCTCTTAAAAAGCACGGGAAACCTTGACTTTTCGTCTTCCTTCATTTTCAATGTAGGTAGTTACAGAATATTTACCTGTACATTTTTTTATAGTAAATAATCTAAAAACAATGCCCGATCCGGGAATTGAAGCTATGAACACTAGCATAGTAGTCGCAACCATTACTGCGCTACCAGACAACCTTGGCAGCGTTAATGGTTTCTGAATGTAATAATTAACGGAAGTTGGAGCGAATCAAATGATGTTTGATCAATTGCGAAATGGTTAGTTGAGTGTATTCCCTAACGATCGCATATTTAATATTTATATTTAGATAGAAACATGTGTTTCTTAACATTTCTTTTATTATTGATATTCGTAACTAATGTTCATCTTGAACCAATGTTGTCCACTGGAGCGAATAATTATGTAAGTATATTGTGTGACTAATATTAGACAAAAATTCGTATAAAGATTGTGCGAGGCCAGCAACCACCAATCAATAGACTACGACTTTTGTAACGCACCATAGGTATACCATAATTATGGTACCTATCAACTATCGCAGCAGTGACGAACAAATCCTAAGTTTATTTATCATCTTCAGTTATTTTTCACTTACGTCTGAAGCCCGAGGATCGCTTATTTTGTTTTGTTAGTATGTTGACTATTCCAGGAGCGACTGCCATCTGACCTTGGGAGGTAAGACGGCGGTCACTCTGAGGGGAAATTGTTTGGCAGATAGGATTGGCTCGCACTTCAAAGAAGTTGGTTTAATACTCTACCCATTAATTTTTTTTTCATTACGACGCAACTAAATTCATCTTTCGTAATTTTATAGGGGCCGTATGAACTAAATTTGACTGAATTCAGTTTATGCCCAGGCGTTAAACTACGGACACAGGCTATGGCTTACGTTCTGAATGACGTCCATGAACGTAATATCGCTGTTACAAATATGACGCTGACGAGTAACCTACAACTGGAATCCGTAAGTGCAATAATTAATTTTCCATCCCTCCATATCTGATACGTCCGAAAGAGTATTTTTGTTCTTCATTATCTAGTGTGCAAAAGTAGTTTTAATACACTTATGTATACACTAAAGCGCGATTCGCACACAGCGCGGGTGCGGGTCGGGCGCGGGTCGTTTTTCAATCCATCGCCGTTTACAGGATAAAGTAAAAAAATACCTTACTGAGAAAACGGCGATGTATGGCAAAATCACCCGCGCCCGACCCGCACCCGCGCTATGTGTAAATCGCGCTTAAGTTTGTGAATTCAAAACTTAATTAAACCTATTTACTTTTACCTCCATGGTGCCGAATTTACGAGTGTTATACAACTTTTTTCATTCGTGAAAACCTTGGACTCGGAGCCTCTTTGGTGTAACTACTTTTTTTTCAATTAGCTTCGCCCGCGCTATTTTCTTTTTGGAAAGGTAATAAAATGGTCAGCTAAATTCTGTAGTTATTTTCATTCAAGCGAAATTTTGGATTAATTCATTGTAATAACAGAATCATGAAATATCTGGTATTGGGCTTAGTTAAAATTTTGTAAAAGAAATTATTTGAAAAATGCCATTGAACATGTTCTATCCATTAGTTCTATCCATCCCTGGATTCTTATTCACCCCTTTTTTTTCACAGCTTTTCATCCCAACCATAGATGATACCATAAAAGCTCTTCCTTCTCAATCTCTGCTCTTCCTCATCTATATTAACAATCTCCGTGGCAGACAGACAAAATATAGTTGTTTCTAATTGCATTAGAAACAACTATATTTTTTTCGCGGACGATACAACTTTATTAGGTAATTAAAAGTAAAGATAAGGCTACCTTGGACGAGATATCACTATCGTGTTGAACAACGTCATTGACTGGTTACAACAAAACAACCTAAAAATAAACATGACAAAAACAAACATTTAGTATACAATTTCATGCAAACTATCTTAACATCTATTACAAGAATAGTGTACTCCCTACTGTCAACGAATATGTAATTCCTAGGTATAACTGGCAATCAAAGACCCATGATAGACAGCGTGCGTTTTAGTCCGACATAATCACCTCTACCGACTTTTGCGGAGGTGGTATCCGTGGTGATTTTGGGCACGATAAAAAAAGTAAAAATGATTGGACCAGGTACTTATTATACTTTGTTGATGATCTACTGTGTACCAAGAATGAGTCAATTGGTTTTATTTCAGATTAGGATTATCATGTACAGAGGCAATGACAAAACCAATATTTTGTACAAATATTTAGTGAAGAGTCCATGTCAACACCCAGTCATCATGCCAGCTCTGAGTCTAAGTTTTAATACCGATCGCCGTTGCATTATCAAAGAGGTTTGTAAGTTACATTCGCATCTATAAGGATAAAAAAGTGCCACCAATAACTTTCCTCATATTTCGATTAATATCATTAATGTTCACAAGTTCGGTTCTACTCAACCTATGAAACAAACGTGAGATTTTAAGTCTGACCAAAAAAAACCGCATCAAAATCCGTTCAGTACTTTTTACGTCCATCGCGGACCATCAGAATACCTTCTTCGGTTGAGATATTAGTATGGGTTGGAAGTTTTTAGGTACTTGTTATTACGAGTCTAACTAAAAAGAGCATTGTAGTAATAAATTATTCCCAATAATCGCTACATATATAATGTATTTTTTTTCTTTTCAGGGACAGTACAGCGCGCGAATCAATTTCAACGTTATGACAAAAAGTTTTATAGGAAATAATTTTTTTTATGGAGAGTTCACATCTAAGTCTATATTATCTACTAAAAACCTTAATATTTTATGTCTAATTTCGACAACTAAATTTGCCAAAAAATAGATTAAGTACATTTTGATTGAAAACCTAAATAAAATAATAAAAACATTTTATTTAATACTAGTGTTATTTCCTTAAACGTCAGGGCTCTGCCAAATTTCTCTCATCTCACTTAATCGGTGGAAAGGAAAAAAGGTGGAAAGTGGTTATTAGAGGTTCTGATAACTCCCTAATCAGAACCTCTAATAAGCACTTTCCACCTTTTTTCCTCAACTTAGATGAAGCTCTTCGACGTCGAAATTTGTATGGGTTAACAAGTCGAATTGTTTGATTGCGGCTATCCTGCTGCAGAAGCCATTTTGACAAAAAAAGAAGAAGAAGAAGAACTGGACGGCTGAATATCATTCAGGCCGCTACTTACATATACGGCACTGTTCGTAAAAAGGCTGCGCTATTGTTGAACGGCTTGCTGTGACATAATTGATACGACAGATAAAATCTGTTCCGTGAGGTAAAGATAATCAGACGTCATTCTCTGTGGCGTAGTGTAAACGTGACCCCTGGGGGGTGCGGGTTCGATCCCCGCTTAGTGCAAATATTATGCATTAATATAGCAGTCCCGGTGGCCATAAAACATCTATAGCAGTCGTTATGGGTAATGGAGCTTTAAAAAAAGGGGTAAACTGCAAAGCTTCGATATCACCCATGGGTCGTGGAGGTCAGATGGTACCTAGTTGCTTCATGGAATATATCGAAGTTGAACCAAACCTGCAGTTAGACTGGAAAAAATGAACCCCAGACTCCGGGATGAAAGCTCCGGATGCGACAGGGATTAACGTTAGGATGACCTCCGTCGTCCATGAGCGCGGGCCTGGGCCTGAGCTGCCTGTCGCCCTAGCAGATGCAGGCCGCGTCGGTAGCGCAAAGTGCGTTTACCAATACCCGGGGGCTCAGGGGAAGCGGGTCTCAAAAAGATGTCCCCGGGTGTGTCGTGGTGCGAGAGATAGGTCTTGTATATTCCCACCTCCAGCAATCAAGGACCTATAGACGACGTGCGTATTTGTCGGTTCTAGTCCGACAATGACCTCTACCAACTTTGCACACGATAAAAAATAGGGTTTAACACTAGGATGAAGAAAAGACAAATATTATTGGTCTTGCCTTTATATTTTTTTTGAAAACTTACACGTCGTAGTTATACATAAAAGAATGTCGCTCTTTGTAAATAAAATTGTCTTTGACGTGAAATCGCCATAAAAAAATTTGTTTCCCATAAAACTTTTTGTTATATTAATGAAATTACGTCTTGTTGAGTACTGCCCCTGAAAATAAAATACTAAGTCATATAGATAATGTTAAGTAATACTTTTCCGTGCGTTAAATCTTCGCGAATGCCACCCCCATAGGAACAGATAAGAGTGTTTATGTCGGACTCGAACCGACTAAAACGCCCGCCGTCTCGGGTCATCGGTTGTCAGAGGTGACATAGTAAATAACACTTACTTCTGGCGAGTTGTTTCTACCGAACTGAACGGGCATGGTTGCAGTTTCATACAAGTATCTCATTACTTCGATATATCACCAATCAACACGACACCGCTGCAGAGTATCCCGAATCGCCAAGTTTCTGATGGAGAGGAAGGCTTTCTCGTACACCACAGAAACCATATTCATCGCGACTGATTGTACTCTTCGCTCTCCTGTACAATTTGCTGAACAGTATGGATATGGTCTGTCTAGGTTGTTGTAGCTATATCTCCTTGTCTATATATCTCCTTGTAATCCTAATGTAGGTATGTATTTATGTAATGTAATATAAAAAATGTAATGAAATTTAAAATAATATTACAGGAATTGTTATTTTACAAACCTCCTTGATAATACAACGACGATCCAAACCATAGTCCAAGCTTAAAGCTGGCATAATGATGGGATGCTGACATGGTTTTTTCAGTAAGTATTTATACAAAAGATTCTGTTTACCATTAGTAACTTTGTATACTAATATTTTAATCTGAAACAAAAGATTCATTATTAAATGGAACGATAAAAAATAGTATACGAGTAATTGGTTTCTTAAAAAGAACCCTATTTATGGTCAGAAGCCAGTTTTGAAAAATTTAAAGTTTAAAAAATTAATCTTTCAAAATGTTCTTCTGGATATTGTGCAGAACCTGCTTAAATGAGTAACACAGAAAACAGTGGAGCAGTAATAAAGGACTATAGTTGTCTGCATACTAACGATTACTCTCTTTGAAGACCGGTTGGAGATTCAGCTCCATCCAAACCTTCGGCACTATTCCTGAAGAATAGCGCAAGGTTCAGTCGCATTAGCGTTAATGCTAACCTGCACCTGCTAATTAACCGACGAGATATAGATACAGGACTTCCCCCTAGAGTTGCTGATGTGATATCCAAGATAAAGCAACACAAGACTGAAGAGTAAATGAGCCCACTGCTATAGTATATGCTTTCGATGCAACCGAATGAATTAGACTTAGAGTGAAAGAGCCCACTGCCATAGTATATGCTATCGTTGCAACCGAATGAATTGAATGTTGTCATGATGATGATGGTGCTGATAATGATGGTTTCTACTAACTGATTCCACTTGTAAGCTATGTTGAAGTGTTACGTTCGTAATGACGTCATTGTTCTCATTGTAAGCCGTTACAGAAGTTCGTCGTAATTGAACACCTGGGCACAGTCCGTAATAAGTCAAACTTAAATCATACGGTCCCTGTAAATTATAACAATATTTTTACAACTTGCTGAGTGCATAGTTTGCCTACAATCTCACCTGCAGGCCGGACAAGGACTGACGCAGACTTCCTTGTCCTAAAACGTAGGAAAACGGACTCAGGGTTGTAAAAAGACTAGATGATTTTTTGATCTAAACATACACGATTTTTGCGGATAGAACCGCAATTAATCGTGAACTATAATTGTTAGAGGCCGCAGAACGATATGAACACTGGCCTGAGTGTGAGTAGTGGAGACGCCTGCCTAGTAGAAGCGGGCGCGGTGCGCGGCCTTTCCAATCCGGGGAAAGATGGGAACATCATAGTCCTGTATCCGAGGGGACCTCAATTGCCCTTAGTCAGCTGGGACGTGAGGGATGTGCCATTGCAGAGGCACTAATGACACAAGACGGCGGTTATGATCTATTCGAGTCTGACATAATAAATTTTGACTTTTTAATCATTATTTTCTTTTATATTTTTATTATGGTGAAATTTACACGTACATAACTATTCACATCAGTGGGAGATACTTGTTCAAAATTTGCATTCGTCACGAAAACTAATAACAAAAGGAACGTAAAATACATGTTAGTAACTAAATATGAAGATTCTAAATGCGGTGTTTGTTACATCATTAGTGGTAGAAACCAACTGATCTATATTTAATTATCCCAACTTCCGTACTTTCTGTGATTATTCAAATAACAATAGTTACTATTTATACTTTTATTTATCCTCAAAAAATAATCACTTTACAAAAATATATACGGAGGTAGGACATGACGGTATCTCCCGTCCTAATTGAACGGAGGTAGGACATCACGGTATCCCTCGTCACAATCGAGCAGTCCTACTGGGGAACTACCTCCGCCCTACAGAATACCGCGGTTAATAATAACCTTATGTTGTGTTTCAGGCGATGAGTCGGGTACTCAGAACTCAGTACAGAAGTTTTGTGTGCTCAGTAGAAAGACCAAGAAACTTTGCTTGGTCTTCTTCTCCACTGACAGCACAGAATATCTCTTAACCTACACCCTAGAGATTAGAGCTTGGAGAAGGACACAGTGGAGAAGAAAAGAGCGACAGCGGGGAAGAAAAAGGGACAGATAGAGGAGGAAAGTTGAAAAGTAGAAAAGGCATAAGAGCCAAAGGGGAAACGGGAAAATGGACGATTACAAGAGGTAGGGGAGCTTTTAGAAGCGGAAGGTTCCTCGTGTAGAGATAAAACATGAGTCGATGTTTGTCCTTCGCACTTGCGGAATATTGCACATACGGCAACATCTCTCCTCGGGTAAGAAATCTATTTACCTACTTTTCCACAGGCAAGTAGAACGACGAATAGAGCGCTTTACAACACTGCGTGATAACCATCATCCACGTGGACGGAGCCGCGGGCAATGCTAGTAAATAATAAACGGTGTCAAGTGTTTCGGAAGTTCACCGATTAGAACTATGTATAAATTGCACACTTCTCATGGTCGGAGATCAAAACTAGTCTCACACGCCAACCAAGTGCACGCGCATTGTTACGAGTAATTGACAGGAAAATTAAAGGATACTAGATACAAATTAGCAAGCAACAACATGCATAATCCGGAACTTTATGAAGAAGTTAATTTTATACACAAAAGAGATGTGCCCGCATATTTAGAAAAAATCACACCGAAAATGAAATGGAAAAATACCAATACGGTTATCGATATAGGATGTGGGGATGGCAGCGTGACTCGCTTATTAGAAACATTTCTTCCCAAGGACTTCACGCTACTGGGGTGTGATAAAAGTGAGAACATGATCAGACACGCGGCTAGCCATTACACCCACGAACGCACTTCCTTCACCGTATTGGATATCGCAGAAGACTTGCCAGAAAATATGAAGGGAAATTTTGACCACGTGTTCTCATTCTACGCTATGAACTGGGTAATAGATCAAAAGTTAGTAATTTTATTTCGTATAAACTATTTTTTCGTTGGTGGTGATTTTAAGGGTTCCGTTTAGTTTATAGATTACGTAAAGGGCTTTGGGTTAGGATAGGTTATTGACTTAAGTAATTTGCAATTAAAAGGTAGTAATGAAAATAATTTTAATAACATAAACTAAACCTCTAACACAAAAATATTTTTTAATTAGAACTACTAGTGAAGTCCTCTCATTTGATACCCATTCTGAGGGAGTGACTGGGTTAAAACTGGGTACTAGAGACGATGAAGAGTTAAGAGCGGAAAAATATACCCTGAAGGCTACATATCCACTGAAATATCATACATACATAGACTTTACATATTTCCCTTTGGGGGTAGGCAGAAACAATAGCACGCCACTTGCTTCTACACCTCACTAAAATATCATGTGTACTAAATGATTTCGCTTATCTTTCAGGAAAGCTTTTGAAAATATTTTCGATCTACTGACTGAAGGTGGCGAGTGTGTCATAGTTTTGGTGTCTTACAACGCAGTTTTCGATGTCTACCGTTCTCTAACACAAAATAGCAAGTGGAGCACTTGGGTATATGATATTGACCGATTCATTTCACCATACCATGACTCAAAGGTATTTCTTGTTGGTTCACTATTTTAGCTACCCTACCCGTGGTCCCCAACTGCGACCTACCGCAATGTTGTGAATGTTTTTCAATTATACCCATAGACCCACTCTATGGGTAATAATAATTGAAAAACATCGGTTGGATAATTTTAAAGTGTCTTAAAGAACATACGTAGAAATATATTTCCTGTGAAGTTATGACGAATCCGAGCCGACTGAAATCGCAATTCGTCTAGGTAATTAGCGTATAATTACCGGTAAATAGATCTACTATATAGTACTTTTTTGCCAATATGGATATAAACCATTTCTGACTTTGAATTATTAAGAGGTTCAGACCAACACTACGGAAATTATTAGGGAATTGAACTCGCAAACTTGCAAACCCCCATTATACTGTCGAACATAATCATAACTGATATTCCAGGATCCAGTCAAAGATATTTTGAAAGTGATGGCAGATGTTGGATTCATCAACATTGAGGGGGAGTACAAGGATACGAATTACTATTTTCAGAATAAAATTGTGCTGAAAAGTAAGTTTTATTTATTTTTAGTGAAAAACCTGTTAGTTTAATTACGTATAAATTATTATGTTCAATATTTGTCTGTATTACATATTATTATTTGCAAATACTTTGAGGTAATATAATGTAGGTAATTATCAGATTCACGTTGGCCAAGCGGGTTAGTTTTCTTTCTCTATCAGTGATATGTCCTGCGTTATTTCATTTGTAGCCTCTTACACTGTGTCGACACGCTTTGGCTGACTGACCACACCACACTATAATGGATTACATTTGTTTTATTATATTTATATCAAATCGATTTCTTTTACCCTTTGAACCATCATATCCTATTCTAACATTATTTAAAACTTTCAGAACTATTGATGGCACTCAACCCATTCGAGATACCGGAAGATAAGTACGATGAATTCATGGAGGATTATATTGAAGTATTGAATGAGTTACAGAGTCATAGAACTAACAACAAGGCCCCTAAGGACACTTCACTATATTATACATCAGTTACAATATATGGTTCCAAGCCATCGCCGACTAAGAATTAGGAGAGCCTAGGTCAATGAGAATACTGTATTGTAAAGGTTTCCAAAACTTCGTGGACACCTTAAGGTCCATAATCCTTTGTCAGGCTAAGTGTGATTAAACCAAAAGTAACGTTAATAGAATGGACTTGCTTCTTTATAACAAAATAGACTTACGTAAGAAGTAACCTAAACTTAATTACATTATTAATTAGATCTATTATCCCGTAGCTTCTAAGACTAGTACTTGTGTAGTGGCACTTTATACAATTTTAGTTTAAATTGTCCAGAAACTTCTGGAGCCCACTGTACAATATTGTGACCGGCTTACTTGATGCCATAGATAAAAATAAAAAATGAATCTGAATAAGTGGTCGATAATCCAATCATACGAGTAGATTAGGTATATGTAATATTATAGTTATCACCGGCGCACGGATTTGAGCAATTTTATAGATGTTTTGCGAACGTTTTGACGCTTTTTCATGAAATTTGACAATAACTATATAGTTTTTTTTATAAAAATATTTTTTATTGTTTATTTCTTAAGAAACATAATTTGTGTCATGATATTATAAATAATATAGGTTTTTATATTTTATCTATATAGGCCGTTGGTCACGTAGCCGAAATAAAGAATGAGACAGCGGCTAAGACATGGTTTGATTAAATGTAAACTCTCTCTAGCACACAACGTATATGTTTTAAACGCATGTTGAGTATGTTTATTCATGTTTTAAACTAGATAAAATGAAAGCTATAGTTTAGTGTTGTATATAAATATAATATTTTAACTACTATATAACGCTATCAAACTGTCAGTCCGATGTACGAGAGTCAAAACGCTCTACTAAATCGAAGCAATGCTGAACTCTTCTTTCTGACGTATCAATTCAGTATTTCGATAATGTATTATTGGAGATAACAGACCTTATATAAATATATTTGATAATAATATTAATTATTTAAGCTGATATACTGCACGCGGATACGTCCTAAGATTGATTTAGGATACCTTGTCGTGTTGTCGTGTGCTTGTGTGCCACCTAAATGGTATAAAAAAACAGTTTGGTTCTTTTGTTTTTTTTTTTTATCTATGGCACGTCAATTTGACTTTACCTCGCCTGATGTTAAGCTGAAGGCAAAGTCCCATGAAAGAGGGTCACCATTGCAAACACGTTCAGTGCTACAATGGTGGCGCTCAGCTTGACGGCCTCATCAGATGCTTTTTCACGCCCCGCTTAAAGGACCCGGGACTGTAGGCTGTTTATAACAGTATTTTGGCTTAGGTGACGAACTGTTATGTAAAAATTCTTTTCATGTAACGGTTTTATTGGAAAATATACAATAAAAGGAATTGAAATATAGGTATTGTCTTTTTTTAACTGTTAAGAAAAATACATAAATATTCTAAGATTAATCTACACAATGTCACCTAGACCCATGGTAAGTACAGCGTAACTTGCTTGTATTATGACATGCATAACATGCTTAAATATATTTTTTAAACATACATAGAAATACCCAGTTCAATACAAATATGCAAATTCATGTACACAAATATTTCATATGTGTGCATCGAACCCCGACTGCTTCGTGTTCATTACCGCTACACCTGCATAGGTACTTAATTAATCAAGTGTTACATTGTTGATAGTATGATACATAATTATTTCTAATCATGAAAAACGATTAAAAATCGTGCAACTAAACCACTAATCTCGAAAATCAAACTCAAATTGTGTTGCATTATTACCTATCAATTAGGCTATATCCTATGTGCATAATTACATCATTAGTTCATAAGTGGTTTAGGTTATGTAGTGTCTTGTCTTGTCTAATTAAACTGGCTAGTTTAGAAAATCAAAATATTATGCACACGAAATCTTACAAGATTACTAAATAACTGACGTTATTCCGGCATCTTCAAAACGTTAGCACATATCACTCGTAGCGAATACTCAAGAACAGTTTTGGTGGTACAGTATGCAGCACACGCGATGTAAGGACATTTTTAGGTAATTTTTACACGTCGGATTACATAATGTAAAGTTTTAGTAACGAACCCTAATATTTCTATAAATATAATGCAGACTATGTCAATCTGGGATAACGTAGCTTCCCAACCCTATATGCTACTCCTCCCACTCCCACTTGACTCTCCAAATTACCTCCTTCTCCCCCTTACCCTATCAATTTGACAGACAACACAAATATTTGGTAACCCAGGGCCGTATCTGGTTTTGAGCTAGCCACCTTCGGGTGTGGGGTCCACAGTGTCACACACAGTGTAGCTCATGGAAGAGGCGCGCTTGGCCATGTCGCCTCGACCTACTTTGGCTAGGACCATAGGCGGTTCCACCTGTTACCCCCAGGCCCGTGCTCATGGAAAACTGGGGTCTTACCTATAAATGCTAAATATCTATTTGGTACATTTATAGGTATAGAAGTAAAATTTGAACAAAATTGTAACCACAAAATTCAATAGGTAGTTAACAATGATTTTGAATAATACTTTCAAAGATACGAGTATTAATGATTAATTGAAAAGCAGGGTCAATATGGGTTCATCGCGCAGTTTAGTACTTTAAATTGTCATTGTATACTAATTTTTGAAAACAAATTGTACATTTATTCATTTATTTGCCTAAATGTGGTTTAACAGGTGTTAGGTACAATAGTTTTGTACATTTACCAACATTACCAACATTAAATTATACATTGTACGACTTTATACTACGATTAATAATTAGATAGGTATATGTAAAAAAATAGTTCAACACATGCAAGTCCATCAAGAATTCTTTAGTCACAAACATAATATAATAAATTAATAGGAATAACGGAACATATTATAAAATGCATAAAAATCAAGTCATAAATAATATTATTCTATTGATGCGATGCGATCGATCGCATCGATTCCGATGCGGCTGAACTTCGATATTTTTAGTGAAGTGTCTGCCATCGGACCTCCACAACCAAATTGGCGATATCGAAGTACTTCATCACGTAGCAAGACTTGAATACGTCCAACAATTTTACTTTAGCTGCCTCTAGTGGTACCTAATGCATTTCATAACCGCAGGAAACCTCAGTGTAGTCAGTGGTGATTATTAGTCTCAAATAACCGGACGATCGCAGGGACTTTGCATGTGTGTCATGAAGGAACTGGAAACGTTGAGATAAACGGGGATAGCTGAACAACGCATATGATAATTCAGATTTTATGTAGGCCAAATATGAATCGAAAAAAATTTAAAAATCGCTCAAGTTTACCAAGTTGCTCCTCAGTGAGATTAGGATAGCTGACAATGGCGTAATCAAGAACAGAGAGAAGCGATTGTGCGAGCTCAGCTTGGTGGCTGAAGCGTAAAGTTTGCTACTGGTTTCTTGCAACTGGTGACTCCAAGAAACAGTTTTGTCTATGTAGATTCCTAATTTTTTTACGCTATAACCTACCAGCACAACGACTATGCTTGAGTCTTAGATAGACTTAATGCGAGTCCATGGTATCTACTCCATTCGCTTATCCACTCTAAGTCTCTATTGAGATCAGTGATGACTCCTGCTAAATTGTCTATGGGAGCCTGTGTATAGACTTGCAGATCGTCGGAGTTTTGTGTGTTTAGTATATGATGAAGTAATGGCTCTAGTATCGCACACAACATAGCTCTAGACCAGCGCTAGAGCTATAGTTGAATTCAAATGCCATTTAACATCGCGTCACCCGTGTCCTCTACATGTGTCCGCGACCTCAGTGCACCTTTGAAATTACAAATCCAAATTTTTGTAGGCGTGAGGTGAGGTATTGGAATCGGTGAGAGGGGAAACAGTTCCCATTCTGTACATATTACTCTTACCTATTCTTTGTCGCGAGTCTAAATTAGTCTAACGCGTCGTCCAACTGTACGCGCATTATTAATTATTACAAGAAAATTAAACGTTATATTATATACAAGCTAGCAAGGAACAATATGCATAATCCCGAACTTTATGTGGAAGTTAATTTTATGCACAAAGGAGACGTGAAGGCTTATTTGGAAAAAATCACACCGAAATTGAAATGGAAGAATAACAACCGGGTCATAGATATAGGATGTGGGGATGGTAGCGTGACCAGCTTATTAGAAACATTTCTTCCCAAGGACTACAAGCTACTGGGGTGTGATATAAGTGAGAACATGATCAAGTATGCGGCTAGCCATCACACCCATGAACGCACTTCTTTCACTGTGCTGGACATCACAGATGATTTGCCAAAAAAGATGAAGGGAAATTTTGACCACGTGTTTTCATTCTATGCCATAAACTGGGCCATAGACCAAAAGTTAGTATTTTACCGGTTGGTGGAGGTTTTATTTAGTGTAAGTATCTATGCTTAGAACATGCTATAGATAAGTGGGTGCTTACCGCCTGTAGCCAATTATTAAATTTTTTTACATCATCAGCTACATCCCGACAGTAGCTCCCAATAATATTTTCTTTATTTGGTTTATACATTTTTATTATTTAAATAAAAAATTAGGATTTCAAATTAGCAAACTAGGTAAATCATGGTATGTATGGTATGGTATGCACAGAATAATATTGTTTGTTATAAGTATTGTCCATACTTGCAAGAGGTATTTGCTGTTTTGCAGGCTGCAAAACAGCAAATACCTCTTGCAAATGAGAAATTATAATTTGACACTAGTTACATTTAACTTTATGGGCATCTTTGTCTAATTGTTCAAAAAACATCTGTTTGATATGAATAAACAATTGCGTTCTTTCACGTTAATTGATACAAAATACTAAACAGTAGGTATTATAGCATAGACGACAATGTCCTCTGGTGAATGTTGTCGGCAAACTGCAAATGTTACTCTGTAACCCTATATATTTAATAAATATATTACAAGGTTATGTATATATCCCCCTCCTCTCTACCCGATCGCAGCACGAGTATGAGGCCTCTGATGCTGCAAATGTCGATAGGCCATGGTAACCATTTTCGATACGGTGGGCCGTGGGCTTGTCTGCCACCTAAGTGGTATAAAAGTTCCCTATTCTCCAAAAATTGCTACCGTGTTTAACGAGCATACGTCTTATGCTTTTAAATAAAAGACATGGGTAGGTACTAGCAACTGAAACTATTACTTAGTAAGTATTTCTATAACCCCTCCGGCTAGGCCTAATTGCTTTTGTAGGGACATGTCGGTAGTGTGTAATGGTAAGGCACACCGTGCCATTAATATTTTTCATCTTTACAGGAAAGCTTTCAAAAATATATTCGATCTACTGACTGATGGCGGTGAGTGTGTCCTAATGATGACATCTTACTTCGCAATTTATGACGTCTACCGCACCCTAACAAAAAATAGCAAATGGAGCAATTGGGTATATGATGTTGACAGATTCATTTCGCCGTACCATGACTCAAAGGTACTATGATTATTCGGATGAAACAACATAACATAACATAAACTCACGCCTATATATCCTCCTCTCTTCACTCATCTCTCCTCTGTTACAACAACCATCGGCCTTTCGACAGATGTCGCCAGCACACTCCCACTTCAGTTTTCTTTTTTTGAGCTACATATCAGTAACTTTAGTTTTTGTCAGATAATCACGGTACGAATTCTATCATTCAAAGGTAGGAGTGCCAAAAACTACGGGCCCCCGACCCAAAAAGCCGAAAAATCCGAAGTAAATTTTTAACCCCTCCTTGTATGCGAATAGGATGCTGTAGGCGGACCAGTTTTAAATATTTACAATATTTAATCTGTCTTTTAGGAACCAGATAAAGACATTATGAAAGTGATGGAAGGTGTCGGATTCGTTGACATTGAAGGAGGGTATAAGGTTAGAGGCTACACTTTCGAGAGTAAAAATTTGTTGAAAAGTAAGTTGGTATACCTATTTCCTTTTCATCAACGTCCAAAACACATTTTACATGAAAGCAAGGAAGATATAAATCTATTGAAACTCCTACATAATTTATAATAGATTTTATGTATTAAAGTATATTGGTATTCTATTTATTTTGAGTAGGTAACAGTACCGCCTGCCAATTTTGAGACAATACATACTTTTAAGACAGTACATACAGATGTATTGTCTCAAAATTGGCAGGAGGTGACTTGCCAACTCATTGCATGGGAACCATAAAAATATTCATGGTAATGACCGTGTAGCAACATCTTTTATGAGCGGGTTTTCGAGAGGTGAGATTGCGGGGCGCAAGATCACGGTATACCGGTCAGCATATCCCCGGCGTTATGATATTTTACCCTTCCTACCTGGAGTATAATTTCGGCTCTTGCGTCTCCACTCATGGGCGGCCAATTAGGGCTAGCGGTGAGGGAGAATAACTCTGAGAATAGAGAGAATATCTCGGCAGAAACAAGGTCCGTGGTGTCCGCTCCGGCCTCGTGCTCCTACTAAATACACCTACGGGTAGGAGCACCGGGACTCCCATGTCCTGATGCACCTACTACAAAGGCAATTGTGAAGTGTCCAGTAGGAGGATGTCGCCACTCGCCATCAGCTCGACACAAGCTGCCTCTGCGGGGTTATTATTATCATTATTACACTATGAAAGCAAAAGAAGATTGAAATAATAGTACTTTTAATAGGTGGTGGTAAAGCCCCTATTCTAATGTTATTTGTCTTTTTCAGAGATTTTGATGTCACTGAACCCATTTGATATACCGAAAGACAAGTACGATGACTTCATGGAGGATTATATGCAAGTACTGAATGACGTTCAGAGTCGTCGAAATAACAACGAAGCCCCGAAGGACACTTCGCTTTATTATACGTCAGTTATCATATATGGTCGCAAACCATAACGTCGAGTAAGAAGTAATAGATCTTAGGTCAATGAAGATACTGAATAGTAATCGGTAATCTTGATTATCCTTGCGCAAAGCGCATTTTGCGGTCTCTTTGGTGATAAGCGCAGGGCGCTACTGCCTTCTGTCATAGATTATAACACTACTGGGACTGGGTGTCCCAAATTTGACTTTGCATCACACATCTTTTATCCTTAGGAAAATTTACAACAATAATATTACTTACATGTTAACAAAAATTTGCATAAATTACGCCGTAGTCAGAATGATATTCTTGTAAAACTATTCGCCCTCGATTCGTCCCCTACAATACAAATACTTAACCTTATTGACAACACTAAGTATTTTCAGCATTGGTTATAATGTGGATAACTTTACTACACAATAAATGTAATCATTCAAACACATAGAGACATAAGAATAGTTTCATAGGTTCAGATATTTTAAGCAAGATGGTTATCATTGTTGAACATGTCAATTTTTTTACGCTGTTAGATGTAGCTTAACATCAGCGATATGCCACAGAGCAAGTAATATATACTAACGTAAGCGATAGGCAAACGGCGCGGCGGCTAGGCCACACATGCTGATTTATCAGTGTAGGGGTTTTTATTGCAATGATTATGATGGGAAGGGACAAATATTAGATCATTTTCTGAGCCTATTTCCTACCTTCCGTTTATACTCTCGCGGTCTCCACTTGAGGACTCGTTTGCTCCAGCGGCTATCGGTCCTGTGCAGATGCGACACCCACTGCCTCTTCAGTTTGCTTTTTGTGCGACGACCCTTGTGACCGGTCGATATAGCCCCATTTTACCATATTATCTTTAATAAGGTAAGCGATTTAATGACTTTCAATTCAAGTTAACTACTGAACATGACATCCAGGCGGCAGGATTTCATTAGGCGTGATGAAACCTGTTGGAACTGGATGCTTGTTTGCCCATAAAACATATTTGCAGCTACTACGAGAGACGCTCTATAAAACCGAAGCAATGCTGAACTGTCATTCTTCTTTCCAACTTTTCATATATCAGAAGCAGTGTACTAAAGAAGACGTCACTTGTTAGTCATATTATCTATAAACATAAATTTCTTTTTGTAATAGTATTTTGTCTTAGGTGCTGTAAAGGGGTGCATGAAAAGCAATAATAAATTTTCTTTTCATATTATGGTTTTATTGGAAAAAGTGTAATAAAACAATTAAAAATGTACTTATTTGTTTTTTTTAACAGTTATAGTATACATAGGTATTCAAACATTATCAATTAAAATATCTGTTATTTATTTGTTGTCATCAATGATATCATACATAAAAAAGAAATCATTGGTTGCCTTCTTTTTATCATAATTGTCATCTTATCAGTGTCGTGTACTGATTGCATCGAACGCTTTCAACTTGGAGCCCGGCGTACGTCTTCTAGCTGTTCCAACTCCATTTTACATTGACTTCTTGAACACCATTGGCAAGGAGACTATTGGTACGATTGTAACCTTGTACAACTATATGGCGTATCTTCTTGAGTCTACCCAGCTACACGGCGTGGTGGTCATAGCAAACATTTGTTATCCACGTAGCCTGGCGGTTGCCACCAAACGCACCAGCGAAGGCGGCTCTCTTGCATTTTACTCGTATCTTCAATGACAGGGGCATGAAGAAGTCTCCCACACAATTCAATTTAAACGCAACATGAAGAGAAATTGCACAATAAGCATCGGCATGGTCATGATTGATTGACATGGTCATTTACACAATAAATAAAAGCCAAGTTTTTACTTTAATATTTACAAGGTGTACCTAAGTACGGTTTCATATTGTAATGTCAGAATGCATAATGCCTTTACTTAAAATTCATTAGCCCAAAATACCCGAAAACAATATATCTTACTCCAGTATAGTACAATTCCTAAATTTAAAATACCAGTCATGTGTTTGCAACAACTAAGACAAAACGATTGCTATTTAAAAGGGGCATGCTGAAACTGTAAGTGAATTTCATCTGTATACCTACATTAATCTATGGGTCACTTATTAAAAAAAAAAAAAAAAACGTTATGAAATTACGTTATATTAAAAAAAGTAAAAACTTAAACCCAACTACGACAAAAACAACGCTGAAAAAGTATGAAACAAGATTTTGTGTGAATGGATTAAACAACGTTTCTGAAGAAGAAAGATAATCGACACATCTATTACACTCTAGCAGGATGCCTCTGTTACATGTTGAGAATACTATCATACGATACGACACTATAGTACACAATTATCAGTGTACAGAGACACATATTCAAGTTTATAAAAGGCCGTAGTCACGCGTTATACATACCTACATAGCCTGTTAAAATCATAACCCTCCTTTGTCTTTGCCGTAATCGGGTAAAAATAACGTTATAAAAGGATAGCGTGATATAAGCATGTAGGACGGACATTATTATGTTCTCCGTGGATATAAGTCATAAATATTATGTCACTGTCATTATGCAAAACATTATGACAGTGTTGTAAACACACTACACCTACTTACCTCATAAATGTCTTTATTTATAAAGTTGTAAGTCGTTAATTCATGATAAGAAGTTGAAGATAATATACTAATACCTAGTTTAATACGGATTTATAAGAAAACATTAAAAATGTCTAAGAAATCTGTAAGTTACCACTTTATAGTCGGTTCTTTTACGTGTAATGGGATACAGGCAGAAAATTAGGAAATAGTCCAGATAATATTTTACCTGTTAGCTATTCTACAAAAAGAATAATATAATAATAATATATTGTCCATAGAGAATTAAAAACATATGTACCAACCACCGGTGCTCTTAGCGGTTCTTTTTTAAATCTTCCCAGAAAAGAGGCTTATTATTAGAATCGAAGCCCAGGTTTTTTGTAACTAATATGGAGACCTCTACCAACAGTTAATGTGTGTAGTAAGTAAGAACTGAATATCACATAATTATAACCAAAGTTGTTTCCTTTTAGAAAGCCTCTCTAAGTTCCATTTCCGCGGGGGCACTCAACAGCCTACCAGAAGTTTATGAAGCGCCACTTGACACGTTAAACATTAAGATTAACAGCTTACGGCTGCCTGACGACAATCCCAAACTATTTGCAATAAACGTGACGTACTTTGACCAGTTGATAGTGTCTGGTGTAATCAGATCCATAGGAGCTAGAGATGTGGAACAAAATAGAGTGTTAGCTCAAGGAATGATGAGCTATGATCCATCGGATTATGAAAAAATGTGTCTATTTGCGGATTGCCCACTAGTCGGTACGATGACCTTCCTTTGTATATGTCGCAGTAAGATAGTTATAGCCGTGATATAATCATATCCCTAGGGATATAATCATATGCCGGAACATAGTTATACGAAAAGAATTCATTACTATCTCACTAGGAATATAGTTATAAAACGGTCGAAGTTCAGTGATATAATATATTACTAGATTAAGTTTAGACATATATATCAACTACATAGTAGAAAACAAAGTCGCGTTCTCTGTTCCTATTTTTCATGTCCTTATGTCCCTTTGTATGCTTAAATCTTTTAAACTACGCAACAGATTTTGATGCGGTTTTTTCAATAGATAGAATGGTTAAAGAGGAAGGTTTATATGTATATAACATCATACTACGACCACCAGGTGCGGAGCAGTAATCAAAAATGTTGCAAAAACGGGGTGACGCAGACGAAGTTGCGCGGGTCATCATTAAAACTACACAACGAATTTTGATACGATTTTTTAATAGATAGAATGGTTAAAGAGGAAGGTTTATATGTATATAATATCATGATACGACCAACAGGTGCAGAGCAGGAATGAAAAATGTTGCAAAAACGGGGTGACGCAGACGAAGTTGCGCGGGGCATCTTTAAAACTACACAACGAATTTTGATGCGATTTTTTAATAGATAGAATGGTTAAAGAGGAAGGTTTATATGTATATAATATCATGATACGACCAACAGGTGCAGAGCAGGAATGAAAAATGTTGCAAAAACGGGGTGACGCAGACGAAGTTGCGCGGGTCAGCTAGTTGTGTAATATATCGCGGCTATAAAAATAAAAATTTATTTCAGCAGCAAGAATAATAAGATACAAATCATTTCATAGAAGTAAACATACAGAAATTTAAATTTACAACAATTTTTGGAAATACTACCAAAAATATCGTTACCCATGTATTGAATTTATGTTTTAGTGACTATCCAACCTCCAACAATACTCGAGTCTCTAGAGTCTGAGCAAACCACTAGCACGTCTCAAATAACCAGCCGCACGAAATCCGAGTCTACCAAGTCTACGTCCATACTAAAATCTACTGATCCGCCCACTGAGCCACCTACAGTACATAATAACAATATCTCATGTTGTAACGTCGATATTTTACATATTTTTCTAGGCGATGAAGGTGAATATTTATTTATTTATTTTTCAACATAGCATTATAAAAAGTATGTATTTACATTAGAAATTTAAACATTTTTTTATTATACTACGTAGGTGGCAGACAAGCACACGGCCCACCTGATGGAAAGCGGCCACCGTGGCCTATGAACGTGTGCAACACTAAGGGTGTTACACACGCGCTGCCCACCCTGAAGGGAAAGGGGGAGAGCTGGGAAGGGGTGGGGAGGCTAGGAAGGGGAGGGGAAGGAGGGGTATAGTGAGCATGGAGCATTGATACATAATAATAATAAATAAATATTCTAGGACAATCTACACAACGCCGCCTAGACCCATGGTTAGCATAGTTTCACTAGCTTGGTTATGGGTTCTAGAATGCGGATAAACATAGCAACAACAACCAATGCAAGTATTTAGGTATATTCATGCACATAAATATTTGCACTGAGTGGGGATCGAACCCGCGTCTCATGCGTAGCAGTCGCGTTCTCTACCACCACGCCACAGAGGTCGGCCGTCCAATCCTGGCCCTATACGGAAAATGGAACAAGATCGACATCATAAACAAATTCATATAGATAGATAACTTTTATCCTTGTTCAAAATATTGGTCCTTCGAGCCGGATTATGATACGAATGGTCACATATTTGGAGTGCTTTAAGCACTCTAAAACAAAAAAAGACAATTTTGTCTTTTAAGTAACATCGTGCGAAAAGTTAACACATTCTCCCGAATTTCTCTTCCATGTTATAATAGGCGTGAACTATTACTGTATACTTAATAACTACCAAATGATAGTAGAGAAAAGGATAAGAAACCTTTAGTGCAGTTGTAGTGCATTAGGTTTCACATTGAACTAGACATTACATTTATGATTACAGAAAATACAACAATGCGTATAAAAAAACGTATGGAACCTAAAATTAAACCATCCGTCCTGCAATGCAAAAGCTGGGATTGTTTGCCACTACTGACGATGGAACTCTGCGTCACTCGACACAAAGATAATGCAGTACACCACACAAACCTGAAGGAAGCCAACTGGTTGAAGTTAACACTAGTAGCATCATACAATTTGGTTGTGCCTTTCGATAACGAACTCGTATATACTGCGATAACCAAAACACCTCTGTATTGTGAATATGTAAGATGTTAAACTTATTTTAGCTGTTTATTTTTTTAACCCTAATCTATTTTGTAAAATAGCAATAGCCTTATAATATTAGGCAGTGAAAATCCCGTCAAAATCGGTCCAGCCGTTCCCAAGTATTCCTAATTCAAACTGATAGACAAAGTATGAAAAAAAAGTGTATTGTTGTATGTTCAGTTAGCACCAGATGATCTTAATTGCAAAGTATTCAAAAAGATCTGAATGCAACAAATTCAATTTTATTTAGCTATCGAACTATTAAACAGGTCGAATCATCCAAATGGTCTAAACTAAATTACAAAAGTACGTTCGCGTCGATGGTACATTAAATAGACTCTAAATAGACGCTCAATTCCAACTTCAGCGATAGCTAGTTAATAATTCTATTACTTTTCAGAATACAGGACTTGCTCAATTCAACGAGGGTTCTAGAGTCCCCAAAAAATTCAACCCCACAAACTTCAATGCGAAGTGGGAAAGCTTAAGTGTTGGTGAAAACATATTTGCAAAAGCAGATGCAAAATTCACATGCAATTTGACGGATATAGTAAATGAAGATAATATAGATCTACGACGTTATATGTTTCAAAAGCCACAAGATAGTGAGTGTGGAATTGTGAAGACTTTTGTATGTTTGCCATTCAATCACGTTCTAAATGACTGTATGGATCTGGCTGAAATTCGGTAAAGGGATATATTATAAGTATAACACATACACCCGGGAATATGTTCTATTATGGGTTGTGGGAACGGTATCCACGCGGGAGAAATCACCGGTGGAACACGATATCAGAGGAATACAAAAACAGAATTTTTGTATTGGGACTCCTTTTTTTTCCGCACCTAGCCTCCCTTTTTGGGCCATTTTGTGTTGTTTGCTATAAAATGTGTCTATTAACATTGAAGATCACCTATTACATTTCAAACGTATTAATTTAACTGTATTACAGACACGATCGTATGGACTTCGTTTCATCGTAGCTTGCTAATAGAAAAATCTTCGGAAGAGTGGTTCGCCAAACAAATTCAACAATACAAATGGCCGCTTGAAATTCACGTTCAATCTCAAGATGCAACTAACACCTACAGTTTCATGGCGTTTTTAAACTTGTTCAAGTTACTTTACCCAGGAGGTAATTGAAGATCTTATTCAGATATTAAAATAGAAAGTAGATTGTAACACTGTGTCATATTATTTTAATGAAGTATAAAACCTTGCGTTTGCGTGTTCAAGATCCTAGATCCCTGAAAAAGAATGGTAAATAACCAGATCTTCACCGCCGCTGTCCTGGTAGTGACCAGTTACGTAGGCTGTTATCATACTGACAAAATCAGATTCCAGGTGGTGACGCACCATATCGTAAACTTAACTATATACTTCCCGGTGCTATACAATACAAGGTCCTTGGGTCAACTGTGACCTTATACCATGACCCACAGACCTAGTGCAGGCAAAGTCTGTCGGTATTTCATCTGATTCCTTTCCTTACCATTTCCGGGTTATTGAATGTTTATGTTTGAACTAAATATGGTGTTCAGGTACTTCAGATAGTTCGATTCTGGTGAAGGCATCGCACCCTTGACTTTTGGTTAGACGGTATTGAGATTTTATGCATAAAGTTTTATTATATTGATTTAGAAAAAACTGTCCGTCTGGCGGTGCCTCTGCTATGGTATCACGAGACGACTATGATACAGGAGTGCAACTGTTCTTCATTGCTCGGGGGCAACATACCACCCTCTTCTACTGCGACCGTAGTGAAACCAGAAAGGTCAGTTGATAACATTAATGACACAATTCCATTTTACTATCACAGTAGTACCTACCTATTCTACCTCGTTTTTGGTTTGACATTGACGAAAGAGTGAGATCTGATTAAAAATGTATTCCGGCGACGACATTTAATTCACCCTTCCAGCCGGCCCAGAAACATTTTCTCCTATTTTTTCTCTCCATTCTAAGGTTTCCTGTAAGAGATTGCCGCAGGGCGATAAGGCCGCCAATTGTATTTACCATGTTTAAACGTTCTTCTGTGTTTATTACTATTAATAATTTATGTCGCCAATCTTTTCTCGTACATCCTACGTGTACAATCTACGTGTCCAAAGCATCTAAACATCTCTTTGTCCCTTCTCTCATCACTCAGAAGTGAATAAATAGGCCTGTTTGAAGAAAATACCTATACATTTATATTTTTCATATCAGAGTAACTTTTTCATCTATCTAGCATAATCGCACATATTGATTTCCAGAATTATAGCAGAATCAAGCGAGAGTACTGAGTTGACTGCACCAGTTCTAAACAACACCGGAGCAGACGACAACCCAGCCTTTGTCATCGTTGAAGTTAAACTGGCAAGGGCCTTGAAAAAAGTCGTCATACCAACACGCATGACGAAGTTAGTTAACAGTGCCTGTCATATTAAATGGGAACCTAGTAGTTTATAAACTAGGAATATATTATGTCGTAGTTTATTTACCTATTTGAGCAATATAAACAACTATAACTATGCAGGTTAATCAGTTATGGGTAGAGTATACGGCGACTTTTTGACTCTTTAGAATGCACATCATGAACGTGCCATTGCGTACTTAATATAGACAGACGCTTAAATCCAGTAGTTTAGTTGAATGATATGTAGCGAACCTGTTAAATTTGTCTTTCCAAATAATATAGATATAGCAGTAATACTAACACGGAATCTACATTTGTTATTGCAGAACCGAGATAGATGCAATGTTAAAAGCATCGGAAAGTATGGGAGCGACTAAACGTCGCTGTACCGGGCGGGTTGCGTTTACCAGGAGCTGGCAGTCCTCAGTTCAACTTGCTGCAACTGCTTTACGACGCGTGCCTTATTTCGGTATCTACGAATTATTACATTATTCATTTTAAAATCTAACTAACTCTTTAAATGTGAATTAAGGATCGGTAAAATAACATTCAAAAATATGAAAAAATTGTAGCCTACCGGTATAGGGTACAGGGACCAAGCTACTGGTGTGGCTAGGATCTCTAGTGAGAGGAATTTTCTTATTATGCGTGCCGCACCTAGCAAGCATTCATTTATTATTTTTATGACTAGGCGTCACCTTATCAGGCTGAACTTTTTTTTCAATTAACTCCCTTAATATGTCTATCGATCTATTTGAATTCTTAGTTCTCCACAGTGAGCTGTGGTGTAAAACAAGGCTGTATGTTCGCTCCAACTCTATTCGCCCTGTACTTTGTATTGTATTTAGGGAGCCATTAGAAGGCTTTATTTGTTTGCGTACGGCAGCGGCAGTAGCGTATGGCAGTGGTGTTTTCTTTTGATATTAAATATATAATACTTATATAACTTATATATATGACATAACAATAAGATTTGATTGAAATTCACAGGAACCACAGAATTTTCGGTATTTGTCCGTCAACTCAGCGAGACTAAAACACGAGTAGAACTTACAACAACGTGCTGGCAAGATGGCGCCCTTTTTGTAAACAATAACTTCGTCGTGCAGCAGTACTTACATTCTGAAGAAGTATTTGAAGTAATTTATTAATTTAGTTCACATATTTATATTTATTATACTTATATAATATCATCTTATTTATAAATAGATGTCAGCTGAGCAAGACACATGAATAATTATTTGGATTAAGATAGTAAGCGCTGGTATTGGTAAGGAGTCGGCCTTACTATCGAGGGGACCCAGATTCTAATCCTGGCTATTAAAGAATTGAATTGAATCCACTCCTGACACACGACTTTGAACTTAGCTTGGGAGTTATATTATGTTATATAATATTAGTAATTTCAATTGTGAGACTCTAGGTACTTTAGTATAAAATCAACCTTGGAGCTCAAAGTATTTTAAAGCTATAATAATTGTATTCAACATTACTTTATTTTTATTTTTATTTATTGGATACTTTACTCTTAGAAACTTAGAAACTTTACTCTCGAACTTGTGTGTGGTATTAATAAAAACAATGAAAAACATTTTCTTTAGGAAATGGTAATGATGACCCATGCTTGTCTCGTACGGCTCGCATGTGATCATCTTCTAGAAAGTAATCAAGAGGAAAAAGATGTCGATCCCGTACTAAGGGCGGCTAGACAAGCGAGACAGATGCGAGATAACCACCATGCTATGGATCTTTACTTGCAGGCAAGTGAAGTGCACTGATAGGAGGGATCCATTAGCAGATATAGAACCTACATATATCGACATCCACCCTAAGTAACTTAGCACCAGGTACTTGGAAATTTATAAGAATGTGTGTGTGTGTGTGAATCAGTACAGCTAAATGAAATGGTCATTTTATAAAATAATGTCCGCAAAAAAAACAAATGGTACCATAATGCGAGGTCATGTGTTTCATGAAATTTTTGTTTTATTTAGCTGTACTAACACGATGGAGAGTGAATAGTTGAGTGAAGCTAGTTAAACATAACATAACATAAACTCACGCCTTTATCCCCGTAGGGGTAGGCAGAGGTGCTAGCACCCACATTTCGCCGCCAGTTTATGTTTAGGTCCCAATGTAATAGGTGGCGAGCCTATTGCCATTAACCGGGCACTTATAAAGCTAGTCGAAGACGTGATGACGAATGTAGATTGGGAACAAATGCATTTTGGCCCCCAGGAGTACTATCAAGGGTCTTCGACTTAGGGGAGAGTTTGCCTTACACCCGTATTCATTTAAGTTGCTATTTTTTGCTCCTTAATAAAAGTGGAATTATGCACGTTAAGACAAACTTCCATGTTAATATTAGATTGATGTATGTTCTCAGGTGACAGTGAATAAACCACGGGATCCAAACATTTGGAGGGAACTATCTACTTGTCTTAAAGATATCGATAGAGACTGGGCCAAAGTCAGTCTTAACCATGCTGTTGTACTAAATCCACGGCACCCACTTACGTAAGCATAGCATTCATATCTAATACATTCTTAATTGTGCTGACACATCATCATCATCATCATCAGTGTCAAGCTCAGGTTCCAGGATAAATTTATACGTTTTTTTAATAAACTCCCTAATAAAATTAACCTATACATAGATTTCAAAATTTCTTTAAAAGAAAGTTATGCCAAAAAGCTATTATAAAGTCCAAGATTATTTGGATGAGAAACAAGCCTGAAAATGAGCAGTTCACTCAGCTTGCCACTCGAACAAATTTTAATAATTGTATCTAGACTAAATATCTAAATTTTTGTAAATACACATAGATCGAAAAAACGAACCCGTTGAGGTTCTTGCCGGAGCTTCATCAGGCCGGGGCCGTGTTTCGAATTGGTGGTCCATTTGCTAAACTAACCTATAATAGATATAATTAATTTATAATTGATATATTATTAATTTCATATTATTAATTTTTACATTTAATATCATGTATATGGCCTTATAATTGTTCACTTTCAAATGTATTAGAAAAAGTAATGCCTAGGAATATTTGTCTAATCCGCAGACTTCTTTCTACATGCGGTATGGTATTTGAAGAGGACCCAGTTGCGGCTGAACAATTCTTTGAAGCCCTTTTAGCTTTCTATCCATTTTGGATAATGGGCTGGATTATCGCAAGTGTTTATTATTATGACCGCCAGCAATATGTTATCTTCGATATAATTATGAGAATTATCCAGAAGTAAGTTTTTACCCAATTTCGTCTTTCAATTCCAGCAGTTCTAACATTCCAGACGCATGTGAGCTGTCTGTAAAATCTATAATATATATTTGTTATACGAGCAATATCACTGTAATGGTAACTGGTAACGTAATGGTCACAAATGTTAACTGTTGGTGTCACTATCATCATGCTGCATGATGTAGTTTCGACACGGATTTTAGACTTTTGTATCGAGGCTGGGAAGTTAGGCGATAGTCGCTGCCATATAACTGTACAATAAAATCGATTTAGATAGGAAGAAGTGAATGCCGAGACGAGACTTAAACCCAAGATCAGTCCCTTCCAGGTGGTTTAGTCCTTTTAGACGTCGCATACGACGAAACCTATGCTCGGACCCTCTCCGTGAGTATATAGCGGCGCCGCCGTGAAACAAATAAGTACACAACGATGGCATCTCAAAAATGCCGTCGATTCGACAGAAGAAGAAGAAGAAGAACCTAATAACTCAGATGATCAGCAACTGAGCCATTATGGGACGTCTAAAGCATAGCATTTCAATCTAAAACTATTGAATTTGAATTTGAATTTTCATGATTTCATTAAAATGTACAATAATAATTATTGTGGTCATGATAGAAGTCAACGAGAAGGACAAACAGAGGAGATTCCATATGCCCGTGGATGGGAGCGCGAGCTTGGTGACTGGTGGGATTCCACACAACTGCTGCCAGGAATGAGCCCCTTCTACGATGCTGCTGACGTGTTGCTTAGACTGAGATGTATAACTGTTAGTAAATTTACAATATATAGAGTGATTCAAAAGGAAGGTAACAATGGTAAGACGAAGAGGCGCGGAGCCAGCATGCAAATGTTGCAAATACCTACTGGGAACATCTTTTGTGCCGCAGACGAAGTTGAGTGGGTCAGCTGGACTAGTATAAAATAAAACAGCCCTTCAGTTAATTTATTTGGGTGTATATTCTAACTAAGTAGTACTAATCTATATTTTTAGCTGGCAGAATTATGCTTGGCCCGTGCGTTATCACAAGTGGGAGAATCATCTGTGTACTATCACCTGATTGCTCTATGTTGGCGCTTACGGGGAGAATACAAAGACGCTCTGTGCCACCTTCAGACCGGTATCAGCAAATATGGCAATGTAATATTTGTTTATTGCATTCAATCATATTAACAATATTTGTACTTTTAAATAATATACAAATCATTTGTACCTTTCTACTTTTAGGTCAGTTATTTGAAGAGTTTAGAAGCGGAGTGTTATCATATGCTCGGTAATATTCCCGATTCGATGGCGTCCTTTGAAAAATGCCATAGCAGTAGATGGCCACACACGTATGAAGACTTTTATTGTAAAAAATTTAAAAAAAACCATAAATTTGAGTCAAAAATAACAGGAATCCTCTTATAAGACAATACAGTGAGCGGTTAGATCGGCATAGATCTCTACACAGAACTCGTGATAGTCGAAATTCATTTGATCACCACTTTCTGTCAAGAATACTTCACCGAGAGCCACGTCCGTCACTTATGAAATACGGACGTGACGGCAATAAGTAAACCTAATATCTGCTAGTTAAATGGTTGTTCCACAACAAAAACGTTGTTGCACATTGCAAAAACATGTTGTCAGTTTACACATAGTCAATCGTCGAACAAACAAGCCGCGTGTCATCTTGCGCGTGGCTGTTCAACGTTGACAAAGTTGTTGAGCAAGAAGTGTTACTTAGTGAATTCGAGTACCCATATGAATCTAACTATTTGTTTCAAAGCATTAGGTATATATAATGTTAAGGATGTTTATTGTTATAGTGTGCTGATGATGCAACCAATTTTTACGGATCCTATTCAACGTCGTGCGGTTCTATGGGACCTCGTGCGGCGACATCCCTGCGCTTACTCTTGGATGGCGCTGGCTGATAGCTGCTCTACGGTACTGAATAGCTTTAGACGTAGAAGTCCTATTCTCTGAATGGCCAATTCTCAAAATGGCGCGTTCTCTTTCTTTCTGCTCAAAGACTTTGTTAATTTAGTCTTTTACGGGAGTTATTATCGTTTGAGCTTCAAACTCGATATGAAAACCTACACCAGAATTTCATACATCAGTCAGCAGGTGCGTACCGACTAGCAACCTGGCTTTGCGCCCGAAAACCTTTGTGAAGACCCAAAAGGGGTGTAACTGATTCGGTGTATTTACATCCAAATCCCAGTGGCAGTAATATCATGGTATCCAAAAGCTGATCTTGACGGGTCTAGTTCATAATATCGAAAGTCACTACATCGATGGTCGCTACATCGAAGACGTTCCATCGACGGGTCAATGTATCGATAGTACTTCAAATCGATGGTACGCTACATCGACAGCACCCCAAATCGATGGTACACTACATCGTCAGTACACTAAAACGACGGTACGCTACATCGACCGTACAGCAAATCGATAGTATGCTACGTCGACTAATAAAACACAGAATTTTTATAAGTTTATAATCACAATTTGTTAAATCTGTAAATTGCTTGATTTTGATGTAACCTGTCCAACGATAGATGGCACCACTAGTCTGCAAAGACTCGAACAAAGGCATGCATCTTAATTAATTCTCTAATTATAATTTAAACTAATGATATTTTCCTTCTATCCTTCATTCGCATTTATAACTACTTAATTATTTCTGCATAAATATTATTGAGTCATAATAATTATCGTTTAATGTAGGTAGTTCATACATACAAAGTAATTTTATTGTACCTTTTGCCTTACACAAGATTTTTCATACTACCTTCATGAGTTTGTAAAATTGTTTTTGAATTATTCAAAAACAATTTTACAAAAGGCAAAAGGTAAAGGTACAATAAAATTACTTTGTATGTATGAACTACCTACATTAAACGATAATTATTATGACTCAATAATATTTATGCAGAAATAATTAAGTAGTTATAAATGCGAATGAAGGATAGAAGGAAAATATCATTAGTTTAAATTATAATTAGAGAATTAATTAAGATGCATGCCTTTGTTCGAGTCTTTGCAGACTAGTGGTGCCATCTATCGTTGGACAGGTTACATCAAAATCAAGCAATTTACAGATTTAACAAATTGTGATTATAACCTTATAAAAATTCTGTGTTTTATTAGTCGACGTAGCATACTATCGATTTGCTGTACGGTCGATGTAGCGTACCGTCGTTTTAGTGTACTGACGATGTAGTGTACCATCGATTTGGGGTGCTGTCGATGTAGCGTACCATCGATTTGAAGTACTATCGATACATTGACCCGTCGATGGAACGTCTTCGATGTAGCGACCATCGATGTAGTGACTTTCGATATTATGAACTAGACCCGATCTTGACAGCTCTATTCACAGATCGTAAGCAAGCGTGAAGATGATGACAAAAACGAAAAGTCCGTATATGATCCCAGTGCCAGGGCAGCCGCTTGCGCGGTACAGGCTCTGAAGTGGGACAGGCTGGCTGGCAGTGCTTGGGCCTTCCTCGCGAATAACGTAAAGCCGAGTGCCAGACGACATTATTGCGCTAAAATGGCGGCCTTGGTTAGTAATGCAATAAATGTATTGTTGTAAATCCACTACCAACTAGGGCCTCGATTCTACTAATTGTTATTAGTACAACTGAAATTACAAAAACTCTCATTTAATTTTGGACTCTACCTTTATACGGTTAATGTTCAAAATTATACGGCATTGTGTAGAGTGAATGCAACGATGCAATAAACTCTTTTATTTCAGTTTGAACTTTAATGAAACGTAGATAAAGCTTAAAGTACCATGGCAGTTATTGTGATCTCAGTTGTGTGACTGAGTTTAAAAATCACTTAATCGTGGTCCAGAAGTATCCATTAGCTTATTCTATAGGTAGGTTCTACGAATACTTATTTCTTGTTGGTGGCCTAGTCTCATAAAATGACAGCTGCCTCCACCCACCTCCTTTAGTACCTACAGTCCAGATTACAACTACGCAAAGCATTTTTTACCTTAGACCTAGAGCTAGACCTAATTCAAATTTTGCTGCACTCAGTGATCTGTGTCCGTAACACGAAAAACTGCTTCATACACACAGTTCACAGTTAGGCAGACCGGCTATTGTAATGCTCCGCTCTCATGACACTCGTACCTAAACATTACGAATTCTATAGCTTTTCGAGCTTAGGGCACTGAAATTCATTGATCCGTTTTGATGATTTCTGAAACTGATCCAGCAGTAATTTAAAATTAGGTACTTTCCCTATCATGCGTGGATAAAGTAAGTCTCATAAGCATCGTAAGCCTTGGAATCTTCTTTTCTTTTTCTTTCTTTTTAAAAACACAACTCTAAAACTTTAACAAGACTAAAAAAGTTTATTAATATATAATTATTTATGTAGGCTCGGTGACGCTAAAGTAACTAGTCAATAGAACTTTTTCCATAGCCATAAATAAATTTATATACTTATCTACTCTACTTTTACACATGGAATAATTTCAGTGCGGTTACAAAGTGGTTAAGGATCATGTGGATACGGATGCAGACTCACGACAATCGTCGTGCTACCGCCTTGGGATAGCCATCACCGAATGTCGCTGTCGTATGTGTGAGCGCTTACGATTGTAACAACACTAAGTACTATTATTATTATTGATTGACTAATTAAACAGTGATATAATTATTTCGAGTGTATTTATTTCGTAGGATTAGTGTATATCCTTCTCTCTAATATTATCTTCCCAGAGTTGAGCGGCAAAAAATGCAACAACTTTCAATAGATTCATTTTTTTTTCACAATAAAACATTTGATATGTAAGTATCCTGCTGTCGGTCTGCGTGTTTCGGTAGCTTCATTCGACTTTGTCACGCCCGCCCCCGTAATCCCTGAAGGGCATTAAGGTAGAGGTGTATTAAACACCCACATTTCGCCAACTATGATTTTCGGTCCCGATAGAGGGTGAGTCTATTGCCGCTAATCGGGCACTTGATAAAAATAGGTATGCCAAAAATAAATTTCTAACCGAAAATAGCTATTTTTGGTTAGAAATTTAGCTACCTACGGTACGGTACGGTACGGTAACGGTAGCTACCTACTACCTACACATACCTAACTTGTAACTACTTATAATCCTCTAAAATCGGTACATTGCGTTTGCTAGCTTTTTATTTTCTGTTTGTTTTGTTGTCTAATCATAACGTTTAGAATTGATAACATTCTCTAACCGTTTCTTTCGTAATTTATCAAGGATTAGCTCATTTTCTGTTGTTACGATTTGTTTGTTTGTGTTGGCATACAAACAATTCGTTTTTGTTTATGGTAAAACTTGTATTCCATTAAGAATGCTATGCTATAGAAATACAGCTGTATTTGCTACTTTTTCAAGGGATATTTAAATATAAAAAGGAACACTGCCAAAAACATTGCCTAGAGGACATATACCTCAAGCACTTGTCGTAGTTAGGTACGTCAAACATTGAGTTGTGTGAATGCAGCAGATTGAATCAACATTCAATATTATAGTGTAGCATCTCTACATTTGTGTACTTCATGCATAAAGCATGTTTAGAAAAGGTAAGCTATAAATTAAATTCGTTAATTAGTTTGTAACACTCACAACAGAGCAAGGAACGCAATCATACTATTAACTCTTTAGTCAAACGGATTGTTCTATAAAATCATTTTGTACTTTTTACATACCTACAGTTTAGTGACGCAGAATGTTGGGCGCGTGAGTTAAATTAATAGCTTGTTTTATGTTAACTCTTTGTATCACTAACAGCACCTAATTATTATAATGAAAACACCGCAGAACGGCACTTACACCGAAAATATTTGTCTTCTCTCTATACCAAGAGAGGAACTACGAGTAACAGAATCAAATGGAGCTCACTTATAGGTACAGCAGTTAAAGGTATCGCAGTTAGGTGATCTTCAGAGTAACGGGTAAAAAGGGGTGAATAGAGATCAAAGGGTCAAATAAAATGGCCAGCTAAATTCTGTAGGTACTTATTTTCTGTCAAGCGAAACTTTGGACTAGTTCATTGTAATAACAGAATCATTAAAAATTAAACAGGCTTATTTGGAGTGTAGTAAAATAAATTATTTTAGCAATTCTATTGATCATTTCATCTCTATCTACCCCTGGATCGCTATTCACCCTGTTTTACGGTGGCACATCGGGAAACCGAATGCAAGACAGGTAAGTAGTCCCTTAGTTTTATCTGACATAACTTTTAAATAATAATTTAGAATGTATTTTTCAGAGTATCTGGACTTAGTATCTTCGTGTATGTCATGCTTTGGCTAACAAAGAAACTGAACGAGCTCCCCTCACCACCTACAGACCCGCCACCAACTGACCTCACGAAGACTACGATCTTTGACCGACATCGCCTTATTACACCACGCATACCACTTCAGGGATGAAAAACTTAATAGTTCAACAACCTTTATAAAATCGTCTGGAATAAATATAATCTTGGTAATTAAATGTCAGTTAAATTGATTATGAAATGAAAATAAATAAGTTCTTTTTGTAATATTTATATATGATGTATAGTTGAAACTGACCCTTCATCATTGTTCCAACCTTTTTATTTCCTTTTTACCGTCATCTACTTAGGTATCTAGGTACAGTGTCCTTCAAAAGTCCTGGACAACTAGTCTTAGAAGCTGCTGGAATAGATCTACCTACTTATTAATTGAATAAGGGTTAGGATACTACTAGCATGAGTTTACTTATTTTCTTATAAAGAAACAAGACATTGATAATTTATTTTATTAACGCTATCTATGTTACTTTTGGTAAAATTAGACTTAGGCTGTCAAAAGATTAGAGATCTTAAGGTGTTCATTGTCTGTATTAAGATTGGAATAGATCAAGGTAGGTATTTTTATCTCCACAGTCTAGATCCCAACCGGCACTGCGTTGCTATATTTCGAATTCGATTAGATTTTTAGCACTGATATCTGTCGCTCGTAGCATAGAACGTACGCGCTGTGCCGCGGAACGAATAAACCACTGGTAATAAATCAATTAGCATATGACATCTTCTGCTAGACATATTTCCAGCAGCAGGCTGCAATATGCCTCTCTCAATATTGGGAGAATTTGGCCTACTCTTTCCACGCGTTTTTCCGTTTGAAATTTCTCGCCTCTTAAGACACCATTTGGATGAAATGGAGTGGTGATATTCTTTCTCCGTCACCACACGGATATCATTATTGATAATGATAAAGTATATAGTAACTTAATTATAAGGTACTCACAATCCTTTTTAAGATTTCTAATGCTTAGAAAAATAAAACATCTTACGAAATTATTTGAATCACATTTACTCTACGCAATTGCTAATAAGGTAAAGAGGTTTTTCTTTTACTTAACCCTGAAGTGGTACCTCCCTTGTCACCAAGAAACTTCTGTTATACACCACTTCGTAAGGTACCAAGACTGTGGGTGTTTCTATAACCGGTGGCGGAAGCAACTGAATCAAATGCTTGGTCGCCCAGCCTATTGTGTACAAAATTGACGCCGCTGCCAGCGTGTTGGCAAAAAACCTGAAACAAAACGGTGTTTCTTTCAACATGTCAAGTGATGTTATTGTGATAGAGCCGAGCCGCTTTAGGTTTACGTAGCCCAACCTCACCTGCTAGTTGGATGGCGCATTAGAAGAGACAGGCTCGAGTTTCGGGAAATCAGACGCCAGTTGGTTTCAAACCGACATAATAATCATAAATCTTATGTGGACCTTTCTTTTTTTTTTTCCCCCACGGATACCACCTCCACCAAAACCGTTGGAGGTGATTATGTCGGACTCGAACCGGAGGTGAGATTATAAAAGACATATCTCTCGCGATCTTATGAGGACCTAGGCTTTGGTTCCCAAGTGCATACTATGAACGCGACTGAGAAATGGCCATGAAGATTTTCATAATGATAGGACGGACTTTTTAATCTGATTAGATTAGCCACGGAGGACCGAATTATGATTAGATGACAGAGATGTAGGTAACATTTAGATTTCTTTTTACAAAAATTCGTGGTCAGGTGCGGGTGTGATGAGTTCTCTATTCTATTCTCTCTTTTTAAATTCAGAAATAAATTATACCTATTAGTCCTGGTTTAACGGGCTAAGATAAATCACGTAGGTACTTACACCAACACCATCTTTTCAATCACTCAAGAAATCCAATTGAATACTAGCGATGCTCATGAGTGGTTAAGAATATATTATAGAAAATATCTTAGATCATCGATGTATGAAGTAGACGGAAATGGACATGGCATGCGAAAAAATGTACATTAGGTACCTACCTACATATAAAAAAGTATAATTACATTATATATTCCTCTTTTTTCTTCGTAATCGCTCACATTCACTTTATCTTTCTGTCATTCCCTGAAAGAGTTCTTTTTATTTCTTTAAAATCCTTCTAAACTTATTCGAGCACCAAGTAGCGTCGTTATACCTACCCTTCGTTTCGGCTAATAGGAGCGGCAAAGAAAAGATGTGTGAACCCATTTTTACCTAAGTGGTTGGTACCTATTGGTTGCACCGTATGTGATTGCCACCACAGCTCATTAATGAAATTACTTAGTCAGATTATTGCCATTATGAAGTTAAATACCTACCTTATCCATTTATTCCGATGAGAAATCATGATACTTACCTTCTTGGCCATAACTAGGGCATTCAATTTATCGTTGTGTAAGAAATCTTTTGAATGCTGCAAATGTTCTACGCAATAAAAATAAATATAATATTCGCGGAAATGTTTTCAATAATATTTATATTCCGAAAGATACCGGTTAATTTTCTTCGTCTTTGAAATGACTCATGATGAATTTTCATGGTCATATAGGTATTATTAGTCCTGAAGAGCTCTTTCAACTAATCCCACCGTTTCTCTACCAAGTACTCGTACATAGAACACATTTCAGAAATCTGACTACCATTCCTTTTCATAGTTCCATAGTTCAAAGAAGTGAAAATAAAAGTATTGTAAGTAATTCGTTAGATTTTTATTACAGTTTACTCAATAATCAATTATTAAATATACGTTTATGAAAAGGTTAAATTCTGCTCTTTGTACAGTTACCAGTTACCAGCACATATCTTCACGAATCCACCCCTGGTCGCTGAAACGATGCGCTGGCGGCCGCGGATTGATTTGATAAAGTTCTAGGCTCCGTCCGCCGAAGTAGCAACGTACCTATATACGTGTTATACTTACGTAAAACTTTTCTAGTCAAAAGACACATGAACGTTTATGTCTTTTGAGTCAGAAGAGTACATTTTGTGACGTGTTTGGTGTCAAGATAGATGCTGGTAACTAATGACTTATCCTTGCATTGGAATTGTTGGCATAATCCAACGGTTCCATTCCGTTGTCGTTGACATTGGTGGGTCTGTAGGCGGGCCCGGGAATTTGGCAAACTCGTTCAGAAGCCAAATAAGGAACCATGAGCCGATGGTTGCACTTGAAAATCTGCAAAACAAAATTTCAGAAATCGTTATTATCATAATCTGAATAAAATTTAACCATTAAGTTGGTACATTTTTTTTTGCACCCTACTATGCCCCGTAAGAAAGCCCAAGGTCAGACAGCTAGCTATAGATAGGACAATGCTCGGAATTTTCTTACGAGATCAAACCAGAAATTAGAAAATCAATGGACATTAATGGAAAAACGAATGTAGTAGACATAACCCAACGGGTTAACAAGCTGAAGTGGCAGTGGGAGGAAGTAGAACAGATGGCCGTTGGAGCCGAAAGGTTCTCGAATGGAGACCAAGTACTGGTAGACGAGGCGTCATTGGACGGACGACATAGTCCGAGTCGCGAGGACCCGTTTGCCGTTTGCTCCAAGCCGCCTCTAACCGGATTGGAGTTCGATGGGGGAGGTATATGGTCATCAGCCGTGGACATGCTATAGCTGAAATGATGATGAAGATGATGTGAGACTTGGTAGAGACAGCAAAATGTTTAGGTACGATACTCACAAAACAGGATCGGCCATGGCTACCGTTCAATATTTCCCACGACTAAGAATGCTGAATGAATATGAATAAAAAACTGTGTCCCCAATATTTATACCTAACCATATAACTCACCCTACTCTCCAACTTAATGGAACAAACAAAATTCTTTAATAATAAAACCTACTTCACAGTCAATGCTACGTTTGTAGGTATCTTAATACTAATAATTATGTAATTAAGTAGTTAGGTAGTTGAACATATAAACGTACCCGTAACACAAAATTCAAAGTTGAGTTTCGGCCCTCGATTCAGGTAGCCATTGACGATCCAATGGAGTTTTCCAAATTCTTTCGTGAATGTGATAAATGTACCTATAATAATAATAATATAATAATATTCTAGGACAATCTACACAACGTCACCTAGACCCATGGTAAGCATAGCTTAACTAGCTTGTGTTACGGGTTCTAGAATGCGGATAAACATACTTAAATACATTTTTTTTTGTAAATACATACATATTATACATAGAAACACCCAGACCAATGCAGATATTCATGTTTCATGCACACAAATATTTGCACTGAGCGGGAATCGAACCCGCACCTCCTGCGTAGCAGTCGCGTTCACTACCGCCACGCCACAGAGGTCGTAATAGACATCTACCAGCTTTGGATTACCAAACATACCAAAAAATCCATGCATTCATTCGATCCATCCAATCCAAATAGACGTATAATTTAATGGCTATGATAGTCAAACCCCAGTCACAGCTAAAAATGTCGGTGACTTTTAGATTGTATTGCTCCTCCATAAAGTCTAAAATTAAATAACAACTTGTAAAATGAGTATAAAAATGTAAAGACCTCTTTTTTTCATTGTACACTAGCCTATATATTATTATTAAAATTTAAAAAAAAATGTATTTTCGTAGTGATTGTGATGTGACAATGGTTGGAAACTAGTAGTCGAGGTACGATACTCAACTCTTAATTTTGGATTAGATTTTGTTTAATGAAATTTCATAAGCAATTTTCGAAAATTCGAACACCTAATCAAGACATGACTCCGTATCTCAGAGCATACGGTCAGAACATTCCCCATATTTGGAACTGATCGCAGATTCTAGTTCCATCTCAGCATACACTTTTTCTAATCTAAATCGATGTAAATACATACCAAGTTGTTGCCCGCAGCTCCGCCCGCGTAGAGTTCTGGTCCCGTTTCGGCTGCATCTTCTGTTCAACTGAGCCACTGAGCCTTCTATGCTTCGCTAGTCATATGGCTATTTCGAACCCCCGCTGTACCCCTAAACTTAACTCTATATATCGAAGTTTAACTCAATGTAGGTACTCGTAATTCAATCGGCTCATCGGCTCAGTACCTAGTTTAGGTATAAGCTTATTCAATACGCACACAAACAAAAAAGAAATTTGGTCTAAATAATTTGAAAGATACTTGCGAGAAACATAGCTAACGATCGCACTGGAACCCAATGTGAAATTACCCTTAGTGTAGCTAAATCTTGTATTGTTCTAGCCTCAAAAGCATAATCAGAATACCTACCGAAATAAAAGCAGGAATTCATTTAATCATAATTGCATTTTTAGACTTCTTAGTGTACCAGCTTGGTTAGTATGTACATTGATATTCATGATACGACAAGCACACCGAAATTTTCTCAGTTCTGAGAGAAGTGAGGGCCGAGGCTGACCAAACTCGCTGCCACCATGATGCTATCCATCCTTCCATCCAGGTAACTTTCAATGTGTTCTGGCCCCAATATGAAACCGTAGTTGTTTGTTTACATATTATAAAAAAAAACAACTTTATAATAATATTGTTGCGTTAGTTCATAATTCTTCTGTCGAATCGATGGCATTTTTGAGTTGCCATCGTGGTGTAGTAATTTGGTTCATAATAAAAGTACCTACCTAACTTGAAATTAAAGGCATCTAAAAGTTATTTCGATTTAATTAGATTGCTTATTTTTGACCAATTTTGGGAATTAAAAAAAAATGAAAAATCATAGTCTCAATTTAGTTAAGTAGGCTTAATGTTTTATTTTACAGTCTCATTTTAGTGAAGCAGTATTGGTAAGAATCCGATGATGTTATAGACATTCCTATCTTGTTATTTTTAACCCCCGACGTAAAAACGACGGGGTGTTATAAGTTTCACGTGTCTGTGTGTATGTGTGTGTTTGTCTGTGGCATCGTAGCTCCCGAACGGATAAACCGATTTCGATGTATTTTTTTTTTCATAAGAGCTGAATTAGTCTGGCGTGTTCTTAGCTATGTTTGATGACAATCGATCTAAGATGGCCGCCGCTATTAAATAGCGGACTATATATTTTTGCACAAGTCCTTCATTATGGATATCAAATGAAAGGGTTTGACTATTAAATAAATAATACATGCGTTGTCGTGTCGGGGGACCTTGAATCGTTTCGAAAACATGAAGTGCTTCACCAGTTAGAGGTCTACCGACACGACAACGCATGTATTAAGTATTTATTTTTAGGAGATATTTTTGTCGGGGTTTTAAAATTTTTAATTTTGCTTTTGATTCACACCACTTATGTGACAGACAAACACACTAAAGTGTTTACAGCGGCCTATGGACGTTTCCAACACCAGGGCCGTCACATGCGTGCTGCCGACCCTGTAGAGCGGAGGGGGAGGAGGAGAAGGGTTAAAGGGAGAGTTCCTGTGCCATCATTCAGTGGAGAAGACAAAGCAGGGTTGCATAACATTCCTAAGCTCTCGGTGTAAAACGCCCGCGATCGCCGCCTGCTCTCCCCTGTGTCATCTGGTAGGATTGATCGCTTTTTGTCATTTTACGATGATTACCTACACCATAGACAGGTGATGCGCGCGAGCATTTACTTAATATTACAAGACCTATAGCTACTATCTTCGTAGTAAACGATGTAGGTACTTTTAGGACTACGTGTACAATGATGAGTCATAGTAGGTACACTAAGTACAACAACCAGAACCTGGCAGGCCTTAACCATCAATACTTAACCGTCAATAGATGTTTTCGCCGAATCCTGGGTATTTACTGGCCAGAAAAAAATTCCAACGAGCAGCTTTGGGAACGTTGTGATGAAGTCCGGATCGACCAGCAGATCAAACGTCGTAAATGTAGTTGGATAGGCCACAATCTCCGTAGGGATCCAAACCACATACCGAGGCAAGTCCTAGACTGGAATGCTCAAGGAAAGCGCAAACGTGGTCGCCCAAAACAAACCTGGCGATGGACTGTCATTGGCGAAGCGAAAGCTATTGGAAAAACCTGGAGTGAAGTCAAATGCGAAGCTCAAGACTGTACCGGGATGGAAACTCACCGTGGACGCCCTCTGCCCCAGCTAGGGGACAAAGGACCTTAAGCCAAGTAACTCAACCACATGGACGGTGGTGAGTAGGGTAACCAGAGCTCAGTAGAGAGATTTTGTGTTGTCAGTGGGAAAACCAAAGGCTAATCCTACATCTTTTGCGCTGACGATACAGAATGTCTCTGTTCTTACAGGGGTTGCGGCACGAGTGTTATTCCCATGGTGTTTCACTCGCCCATAGGCCACGGTAACCACTTACCATCAGGTGGGCCGTGTGCTTGTCTGCGACCTAAGTTGTATATAAAAAAAGAACTAAGTATGTTTATACGCATTCTCGAACCCATAACACAAGCTACTTAAACTATGCTTACCATGGATCGAAGTGGCTTTGTGTAGATTGTTCTAGAATCTAGAATATCTAGAATATTCTCAGATACGACTTCTGCTGTAAGTCATTGGTATCAGCGGCCTACCCGTGACCGTGCTAAGACGAAGACGCTGCAACTCGGTCACTAAAATACTACGAGTCTTAATATAAGATTGTGCTATTTATTTCGTTCTGGAACTAAAAGGTGTGTGACCAAGGAATCTGGCATCACCGTTGAGGCACTGGTTGCACAGTAAATCTTTAATGGTACTTTATTTTGTCTATCATTCAGTAAGGATATCAATCATTAATTTCAAAAGATAAAAAAAATAAGAAGGGATACACAGAAAATTAAAATAATAATTTTATCACTGTGTAAATGTGTTATGTTCATCATTAAAACTCGCAAAGCAATGAACTGACTTTAATTGTTATTTACTAAATTATGTACATTATGAAACAAATGAGATTATATGTACCATGTTCTGAGTATTTGCGGGATGAGTATGATCATCCCCCAAAACGGTATTTTCGTAAGGTTATTCAGTCAATAAAAATCTTATTTACTACATTAGTCAAATGACGATGAAGGGAAGATTAAACAAGATTAAAAAAAACAACATGCAATTCGGTTATGTTGCTTTTTACTATCAATTTTGGATGTATGTGTACAAGTATGAATTCGAGGAAAATAAAGGAATATGTAATGTTTCATAATATATATACTCTACATTGCAGTACTCGTTACGATCAAACATTACTTATGTTATTTTCGATATAGTACCTCTACTCAATCATTATTTTTGTTCGAGAGCTCGTCACTTGCTTAAGATACGAGAGCATGTTAATGTTTTACATGTCACAAAACAAAAAAGAATTATCTATAGAAATCCAATCGATTTAAATAAAAATAATCTAGCTAAGAAACACCATTCGTTCTTTGCAAAACATTAGCAAATACTGCTTAACATCGCTACAGTACTGTACAGACACGTAATATTACGGACATATCAAGGAAACATCGTCGGCGTCCATGTGATATTTATTATAAGTCTCGCTTACAGATGCATAGAAACGAACAATATTCTCACTGCGTATAGTAAAATCGGTGAAAAAGTCGCGATAAAAACCTAAAATCCACATACTGAAAGTCTAAAAATATATTATAATAAATTTCAAATGTCTATACATAGATGAGTGTTCACTACGCGCTTACAACGAGCGTCGAGCGCGCGTTCATTACGTTACAATATTTAAATACGATAAAACGAACCGGCGCGCCGTCCGTACACACGGCCGTCGTCGAACCGCAGATACGCCGCTACTCGTAACCGTACCGAAGGGACTAGACACATAACCCAAGATACCGGCCGCCCTCTACGAGCGACGACGCGACTCGCTACTGCGTTACATAAAGTTCGTATCGAAAGTAAAATTACATGTAATATATATACTATATATAGGGGGGCCGCTCAGACGAACACCTTGGCCAGCCCGTCGGCGCCCGCGCTCGCGATGTAGGGCCGCAGCGGGTGGAAGGCCACGTCCAGGATGCTCTCGTCGAACTTCTTGCGGTGCGCCGTGATCTCCTGCACGCACGTCTTGGTATCGAGGTTCCACAGGCGCACGGAGCAGTCGTGCGAGCCCGACAGCAGGAACAGCCCGTTGGGGTCCAGCGCCAGCCCCGTCACCGCGTCCAGGTGCGCCACCATGGCGTGCGCGCAGCGCCCCGACACGGCGTCCCAGAAGCGGATGTGCCGGTCCTCGTGCGCCGTCACCAGCAGCGGCAGCGTCGGGTGCGCGCGCACGCGCGTGGCGCCCGCCTCGCAGCCCGCGCGCAGCACCGCCTGCAACAGCCGGGGGGTGAGCTCGGGCCGCGGGCACCGGCGCCGGCGCCGCGAGCCGAGCCGCGAGTTACCTGGCCGGTCTCCAAGTCGTACAGCAGCAGCGAGCCGTCGCGGTACACGACGGCGGCGCGCGCGGCCGCGTCGGCGAAGTCTGCGGCGGCGGGCGCGGGCGCCTGCGGCGACTCGTCGGCGCGCAGCGTGGCCAGCAGCGGGCGCGCGGCGCGCGGCGCCCACAGCCGCACCGTGCCGTCGCCCGACGCCGACAGCAGCCGCCCGTGCGCCGCCGCCAGCGACCACACCGCGTCCGTGTGGTCGCGCAGCACCGCGCCCTGCGACCCCACCACCGAGCGTGAGACACCACATTTTATTTGTAATGCAACGATCCTCTCGCGGCTAATGTCAGACTCGAGTCTTGAGATGTACATTGTCAAGAGTGTGAGATTACATATCCCTTGCGACCACATATCTAGTAAGATATGATACACAAAATTGAATTCTATTAATAATATAAATGTTTGAATTACTCAATCACGCTCAAAGTGCTGAACGGATTTGACAAAAATTTGATTATCGTCTGGAATAACCATAAGCTACTTGTTATCCCAATATGTTCCAGGAAAGGAATCATAAATGCGAGCGAGCTTAGCCGCGGCAGACAGGCGACATAATCCACATCTGAAAGATTGGCGCTCGAATAAAATGAAAAATAGATTTTTCACACTTTTTAGTAAAATATAACAAAAGAAATTTACTGAACGAATTTGGCACAATTACAAAATTTAAAGCTAACATAAAAAAACTTATATAAAGAAAAATATTGATATTTTAAAACAAACTCAAATCTGCAAAACACGACACACAGCACAACAGTATTTTACCTGAACCGCTGGATCATACGGATCGTAAGGATCAGCGGTGGGCGGCGGCAAATTCCACACACGTATGGTGCCGTCTAACCCTCCCGAGAAGCACTCCTCGGAGCGCGGCGCTCCCATAGCGAGGCACAGTACGGGGGCGGTGTGGGCGCGGAACGTGTACAGCGGCTCGACGTCGAGCCCGGCAGACTTCTTGGCGGGCACGGTGCGCTGGAGATTCCACAGCTTCAACGTGTGGTCCTCGGACGCTGTCACTAGAGCCGCTTCGGTGGGGTGGAACGCCAGCGCTCGTACCTGGAATTGGGGTATCCATATCTTATTGTGCTATTCTGATGTGAGCAAACACGGTCTGCTTGGGTTATCGTGTAATGTGCATTAACTGGTCAACCTGAAAACCAACCGCCAATTACGCGAGCCGTTCGAGTCATTGATTAGTTAATATAACCTATGATTGGTCTACAGGCGCGCCTACAAAACCAAAAAGGCGTTTAAGTAGCCCAAGTACATAGCCAACAATTTCTATCGGTCATTCTCTAACAAATATTTACAGGTTACTGGTATATACTTTTCTAATTGATTCCAGCAGTCAAATATTCTAAACATAGACAACTTAGATCAGATCCCCACCTCTGTAGGGAGAAAATGAGTAACAATTTTCGGTTTACTGTTATTCTTTGAAAGGAAACATACTGCACAGATAAGCTGCCATTCTAAATAACATAAAAAGTAAAGTAAAGGTACTAACTCCGTCGAAGTGCGAGCGCAATGTGTATTTGGCGTTCCATGTCTTGCGGAAGGATTCCTTGTTGGCGCTGGCGACGTCGTAGGCCTCCGGCTCGTTGCTGACGGTGAGCTGCGCCAGCTCGCCCAGCGCCAGCGGCTCCTCGTCCGCCTCGCCCGCGCCCGCGCCCGCGCCCGGCCCCGCGCCCGCGCCGCCCGCGCCGCCGCCTGGGGGGACCGAATACCGACTGTCACTGGCCGAAGTGACCAGAAGTGAACTCACTCAGAGAGGTTTTGGCGGGAACGCGAAAAGTGTCATAGGGCTGCAGTGTTTAATTTTCTAAATTTTGGTGTGCATTCGAGTTTTTATGAGTAAAAATGGTGGGGTTTTAGACATAACCGCTTGGACAAAGCACACAAGTGTAGGACAGTGGAATATTGTAGTGAATTGTGATTTTTCGTGTTGGTGTCAAAATCTCTCTAAGAAAAGCTTCTAGTAAAGTCTCCACTACTTTACTAGGGCAACTATCATCCGTCATCGTCATCATCATCATTATCATCAACAATCATTCCAATTCCAACTATACTTATCACAAAATAAAAAGAAATTCCCAACTCGACACTGTCAAGATTGTCCCGTAAATTGGGTTGATATGTTGCCATCTAAGAAGAAAAAAAGAAGAAGAACTCTCTCATTAGATAATTAAAAAAAAATCTCATGTAACAATTACAATTTATTGAAAAACTAACTAACCAACAGGATACTCGTCGCCTTGACCTCCACCGTCTGCCTCTCTCTCGGTGAGCAAACTCAGCTCATTCAGAACTTCCTCGGCTTCAAGGTCAATCTCCTCACCTGTAATTCCAAATAGTAACACGTGCAATTATTAATTTAAAAAAAATTAAAATCAGACATATGTCAAAGAGAAATTGTCATATTCAACAATCCTTCTTCGATCTTTAATCCTGTAAAGTTAAAGTTGTTACACTCTAAGAAGACACAAGAATGTGTGTAAACATCTAACTTAGCTATAAAAGTGAAGAACATTTAATTTTGTAAATTGTTCAGGGTATCTATAGCAACTTGTAGGAGTGACTTTAACACCTTCGAAATATCATAGGTATTACCTAAGGTATGATTCTGAAGCCGACCCAAAACGGACAGCCGGCACAGCGCGTACCGTGAAATAGACTTGAATAGGTAATATTGATTTTAGTTTTAATTCACCGCGGTTTCTCAATGCTTCCACTTAACCGTATCGAAATTTAACGAGTAATCTGTGTGCAAGTTATCTGACTGCAAATATGGCTTATATGTAGAAAGAAAAGAGTACCCAGTTCCGCAATCCGTTCATTTGTCAATAACGTCTATTAGTTATAAACTAATAGACGTTATTGACAAATGAACACTGTTTCTTATTTCTATTTATACACTACTTGTTAAACTTCGATATGAGAATGAATTGAGATGATTTGAGAAGTCGCAATGACTTAAAACAATAAACAATATTATTATATTCAAGTATATTTCATGGTACGCACTGCGTCTGCTACTGCAGTCTGCGGTTAGTTCCGGAATCATACCTTTACCGCGATTCCTTTTGGTTTTGTCTATCTTACATAACTTCATTACTCTGTTACTTTTGATATTTCTGAAGTAGAAATATAAATAATAAGTATGCGTACCTTGTTTACAAGAAGCATGGTGCGATTGTTTGGCATCAAGATCGTCTATCTCGTCCATATCCATCTCTTGATTCGTAAGAAACTCAAAATTGGCGAATACAGCCGCAGTTTCTTGAACAGAGAGACCTTCCTCGTTATATCCTCCTCCAGGAGCACTCTTACGCGCTTCTTTGCCGCCTGTATATGTAAATAAATACAAACCAATTACAGTAAGTATTACTTCTCTTTAAAACAGGCTAGAATTTGTTCTTAGAAAAGTGCTGTGAGAAGGCTTGCACTGTCCCTCCTTTACCTTCAAATTATTGTGAACTTTTGGTCCCATTAATAAGATTAAAAATATTTAGTAATATTTTACCTGATAAAGCTACCGTTCCCTACTCTTTCAGTGTGAATAGACCCTTAATGTTAAATACAGTGCCAGTTTGAAAATTATAGGTATATGACTAACGTTGTAGAAATTATTTATCCCTGTCTAGGGATATTGACTCGTAATAACAAACTTCTTAGAAACATTACTAATTTTGTACAATAAAAAATTAAGTAACATAGATTCTTTTCTCAAAAATGTAGAAACGGTAATATTATTATTTTTACGTCTTAAAACTACTTGTATTATTATTATAAAAGAGTAATCTAGTAACCAAAATTACTAGTATTTGCGTCAAGCTGAACGGACCAGCTTATAGTCCATTTATTTAGGTACCTACTTAAATGAATGTAAACCATCTTGGGCTGTCTTTTTAATATGTTTGGTTTAAAAACTTAGTATAAAAATACTTATCTGCTTAGAAATGTATCTTAAAGACTAAAAACAGGTATCGAACCACTAGTAAGTCAATAGTTAGCCTTGTTTTTTTAACGTGTTTTCATGAAAAGTTGCCACAAGATTGTTTACCTTTATTTAAGAACCTAAACAAATGGAGTAGTTATAGAACAAGTAACGAATATAGATTCGAACTCACGACCTCTCGATCGCAAGACCTACACCAGAAACCAGCATTTCAAAATGAAAAAGCAACCTGCAAGATAGGTGTCGCTATTATTAGGGGTCTTAATAAAAGCGACAAACCCGCACTCGCGCAAAGACTTCTTCAATATGCTGAATCACGTTGTATCTACTACGCTTACATGCTATCGCTGCTGTATTAAATCTGTAAAATGCTCTCATTACAGCATCAGCCAGCCTTCGAAAGGACTCATGTCTTTTTACCCGACTGTGCCAGCAAGGGTAAGGTTTTACGCGCGTATTTCATTCTTTGAATGCCTGTAAAAACCATTATGCAGTCACCGACTCTGCGTAATATGTTACAGTGTGAAATATTTTATACTAGCTTGTGCAATTACGGTATATTCCGATAACTATTGATGTCGTTTGTGTGATGCATGCAATGTAGATAATATTATTAGGTCGTTACATGTGAAATTGCCGTTTTGTTTGAAGAAATTGGAGGAAACCCAATTTTCAGTAAGTACTAACATATTTGCATTTTTTAGGAATTACAAATCCAAATTTTATGATCTTTTTGTGTATGAATGAGAGTTGTCTCATTCAATTCATACACAAAAAAAAACATCAAATTAAATGTAATTAAAATTAATTACATTTTTGAAGTCACATGTGTAAATAAGTAATAGGAAATTTATCATCAAAATGGATAGCATTTAGGAAGTACTTTTTTAGAAGATCGACTTTAATTTATCAAGCGGCCAATAAAAACACAATTTAATAGAGTTGTAAAATATTGAAATCAACTATCAAACAAAATATAAATAATGGAAATATCTATTAAATTACAGGAATAACGAACTCATGAATCTGTAAGAAAATTTCGGCAATTTCATATTTAGGTGAAGGGAAGGTACTTCCTAATTCACTTGATAATATGTACATACCGTAATCGTACTTCCGAACCATGTGGTAATCACATCTGTCGTGTTGTTGCTTGTCATAATTTCTGTAGTTTGGATTCTCGACTTCCTCATTGTTCAAGCCAAGTAATGCTCGTACTCTATTTGAACGTACATCGAGAATCGTATCTGTGTAACCTATTTCCTGTGAATTAACAAAACAGAAAGGAATAAATAATTTGAATTGGAATTTGAGAATATTTAATACATTTTTATATACAGCCCATTAGTTGACTAAACTCAGCTGCACGGTTTGAAGGTGAAGTCCAGATGATAAGGACAAATACTCCAGACGATGGTGATTTTTCGCACAATAGAAAAAAAACGCCGCTGAGAAACCCACAATGGTGGTTCGTACCTTGACGGCGCGGTGTTAACATAATATGTGTATCAAGAAAGGAACAAATAATTCCAACTTCTTTGCTGTGTAATAAAAAATGGAATACCAAAGTGTTTGGTTCGAGACTGTATTGTTTCTACCATGTGGGTGACAACACAGACCAGTAAGTGTCGTTCTATGTCAGAAGAGAGAAGGTCGGTTTAATTGAAAGCTCATCAAAACACTCGCCGTAATATAGGCGGTAAACGCGTTTTTTTTTTAAATAGAGTAAGTAAATATTACTTCTACTTGCTATACATATATGATAAGTTACAATACTTATTACAATTAATAATAATCATGTATTACAACATAGCATAATACAAACTGACGAGATACCCAAAATCTATTTCCATGTCTGTGTGGTGAGGAGATGGAGAAAAAATATACCACCCCATTTCATTCGAAGGGTGTCGTAGGACGGTGGCAAACGGAAAAATACGCAGACGACAGTGGTGTGCATGTGCATTCCATAGAGACAAATAGACACTGCAATTCCCGCCCATCCAGTCCCAAATCGGATCAATTTGTACTTTACTACATTCATGCTACATATCTGACCGCCGCATACCTGTCCTGGCAGACGATATCACTGCGAGAGAAGGAAAACTCGAAATAAAATCCTGTATCCTGTCTGGTCAGTGTGGAAACAGTAAGCCTAATTCTCCCAATATTGAGAGAGGCTTATGTCCAGCAGTGGAGTTTGATAAGCTAATTGATTGACACCCTAAGATATAAATCGCCAAGTAACTTATCCCAGGGTAAGTGATTATGCTCTCTGTAAAAATATCTCTCAAAAACAAATCACTAAAAGCTACTTGGTGCCTAGTGGATCTTCTGAAAGATTTGACTCCTTTTTGATATTACTGTACATAAAAAACGAAGAGACAGACTTTCATGCTTTGGGCTCTGACTTTCACTCATTTTCTGTGTGCATGCCAGTGATGCAATGCAATGATCAATATAGTTTGAGTTCTCAATGCAATTTAGTTGTGCTAATGCTCCCAATATTAGTATTAAGTGCCTGAGACCAATTTACCCTATTGGGAAATTATAGATTCATTATTGCCCTACCCTTGTCCCAATTGCTTGGGGTCGGCGCAACATGTCATTCTCCACCATACATTCCTAACAGATATCATTTCATCAGTCAGCCCCTTCTATGATATATTATATGTTCTTTCACACAATTCATTCATCTTTTTTGGACCAACCTCTGCTCCTAAAGCCTTCTACATTCATACCTTGCACCTTTTTTACAATATTACTATTATCTCTTCTCATAGTATGTCCATGCCACAACAAACATTCACTTCTCAATTTTTCATTTACTGGTGCCACTTTCAAACTTTCTCTAATGTACTCATTCCTTATTATAGACACAAAGTACATCCAGACCCCCAATACTCAAAGTAGAAAATATAAAGGAAGTTACAACGGACAAATAGTTCTAAAAATATTAATAGTCATGGAACTCAAGGCTTAGGGTTAATACACCTGTGCCAACAGTGTAATGAGGTCAAAGTACCTTTACTAAGGCAATCACAAGTAGTGTTATTATGATACTGTGATCACAATGCTAAGTCAATGGATTAGTAAAGAACCGACTACATGATGCAATCAAATGTACTGGGCTATAAACTATGTGGTAATGAAATCATCCTACCAATTAGGAAGTGTTTTGTTCTACTTTCTCTACTACTACTACAAAAATGATGATGATGATGATAGGAAATGATATGATGGACAAGCTACAGTAGCACTAGAAATATTATAAAAGGAGATATACCTGAAGGTACTGTTTAATAAGCTGGCGGCCCTGCTTCCACTGTGCACGCTCAGCAGGCTCCGGCTCCGTGGGAGGTTCCTCAGGTGGTGGACGCACATCACCTTGTTGTAGCTCCACACCATATTTGAGCTTATGGAACTTTGCTCTTTCCTGCTTTAGTGCGTATTCAAGCATTTTAATCCGCCTTACAAGGTCATTCTTCAGATTCTCTTGCCCCTTCCTCTCACCTTCGAGGAAGGCGATCCGTGCCTGTCATTAAATCAATTTATAAAATAACATTGAAAACTATCAATTAATACAATTTGTGTCATAAGGTTTATGGTAAGACACCATCTAGAGTCCAAATACAAAAGGTAGTTTCATAATTTTACCACTAACATCAGTAATTTATTAATAAGAGAATTTCCTCATGGCTTCTTTAGTTTGTGTACTGATGCAAAATTATTTCCTTTCAGCAAGTAGTCATCAAATAATAACCATATTATTCATACAATAAGGAAATTATATAAATTAGTAAAAGATTGCAGAACTAATTGCTACATGAAGCATATTCAGGTTACCACATATTTTTGTTTAATATTTGGATTACCAAACACACCTAGAAGCAGTAACTTTTTCAGATTAGCTATATAAACTGTGATTAGGTAAATTATGTATAATAACTGTCTATATTATACAGTAAACTGAAAGGTTGAGAGAAATATTTAATAATATGAACCAATTTAATAATAATGATGTACTTAATTATAGTAACAATAATACATTGGGAAAGGCCTATGTCTTGCTGTAGACTATGGTTAAATGATTAATTTATATAATTTAAGATTGAACCAATATCAGTGAAAGGAAAAGCTGGACCTGAATGGTATAGAATAGGCAAAACTGAGGAGTTCTGGGGGAGGGAGCAATACAGTAATATGATTAAATTATGTTGTGTTCAGTTTCTGCAGCAGTAGCATACTAATGTTACAGCAATACATATTAGAGTTTTATACATTATGCTAAAATGAAAGAAGCACCTTGGTTACCACATAGGTCTCTTAGTTTCCTCTTCTAGAGACTATGTACAATAAAAACTATGTTTTTGTTGGCAAAAATAGGAACTATGAGTGTCACTGTGAATTGCATACAAATCAAAGACAATTTAGCACTATCAGATACTATTATTGCTGGAATAATAATGGCCTCACTCAGGTCATAAAAACATTGATTTCACTTTAAATCAAAAAGATTTTTTTTAATCTTTGAACAGTAAAAAGAGGTCTTATGTTTGATAACTAACTGGCTTTTGATTTGAAATATTAAACTATGTTACTAACTTATCATCTACTAACAGGTATGTCTGTACACATGTAAGTATTCTTTTTAATTTCAACCTTTAAGGAGGTGAAAGAGAGTTTTTGATTGATACATACTCAGGATGTGAAATTTTGCAAGACACTCATATAACTTGATGAGGTCGTGGGCAACAGCTATTCATTAATATAATATAGGAAATGTTGAAATCAATTAGATAATGAGTTTTTATTCAGAACTAATAAGATAAGAAGCAATTTATTTATACAGATTGATATGATTTCATTTAAATATTACATAATAACAAGATGTTTAGAGTAGCAAATTTGACATGGCCATCATTCTCATACAAGAGCTACCCTTGTACAATCCAAAGGGGATTGGTAGAGATATATTACCATTTTGCCAACTGTTTTGAGTTCCACATAGGAAGCAAGCCACTTGGCACATTTTAATGGGCTATAGAGCTGCTTATATTTACTGCCAAATAGAGAAAAACCTATTGGGTTGTAGCCATTATACTTTACTGGGGTAGTATATGGTAAGGCAAGTATGGTGAGTCATAAAACATGTGATGTAGTCACAAACTTATTTTATTCAGTTAATTCTAGTATTGAAGCTGGACCACCATGTTACTGAAGAAGAGGAGACTGTTACATATATTAATTAAGAAATAATAAAGCATATTATCCATATGATGGGGCTCTCTTCAAACGCTCTTTCTCTTATAAAAATTTGATAATATAAATTCTAAATTATGTTATAAAAGCTTTTGGCTTTTGCTACATTCTGAATCAAGGGTAACTTTTATGTGACTAACATTCATTTGCAACTATATTATTACCTGCAGCTATGTTTATAATTGACTAGAGGTTCACTCAGTGATATAATGTATGTTGTATTAGTTTGAAGAGTTTTGACAAACAGAAACTGAACAATAAAACAAAATAAGGTAACAGATGAGAAGTTTTAAATAACTAAAACAATAAAAATATTACAAAAATAACAAGTCAATCAAAAATAATTATACCTGAACAATATAACAACAGCAACTATTTATTTGGTTTATTGGAGAGCCATTGCAAGGTTGGCACAATAAGTTACTTTGTTATTCATGTGTGTGTGACAACAAAACCACACAAATTGGTAACATTCCACAAAAGGTTTAGATATATTACTAAACGCAATTACGTATATATTACAAAAATATTATTCTGCACTAAAACATTTTCATGTATGTTTGGGGTAACCAATAAATAAAACGTTATGAAATTGAACATGTAAAAATACGTGAAAAAAAAAATAACAAAAACTCAACTTCAGAATATATATAAGTTACAATGAATAAATACTGATACTAATGTAAGATTACTTACACTAAGCTGTAAAAAATTTAAAAAAATCACCTTAAACTCAGCTCTGTCCACCTCCCATTGTGATCTCTCCAGCTCGAATCTCGCCCATTCATGTTGAATAAAATGCAAAATCCCCGGTATTGAATACTGGACACTTTGACTAGGTTCGTCATTTTGTTTGTTATTTACACTAACTCCGATTTGAGATCCCACTTGCCCTCCGTTGTGATGAGATACGGAGCTATCATCCATGGCTGTGGGGATTTTCATGACATGGCCACCATTACCGAACTTTACTTGTCACACACCTATCATATATAACTACGAAGATGAACTATGCGAAATGAAATACTAACACATCATTAACACTATACTTCAACTATCGCTCACGTAGGTGACACCATCTAAAATATTTTTTATCGAAGAATTCATGAGTGACAAAATTATTGCATGACGGAAAGAAAAGTCGCAACGACGTCCGTCCGCTATGGTCCGCTACATTGCTTTTAGTTTTTTTTTCAATGTTACCATATTTTTCTCATCCATCATAACTCATAGACAATTTAAAGAATACAAAAATATGAATTTTCATTGAACTAATATTTTCAATCAAATTGAAATTGAATGGTATTCCCTAAAAATACCTGGCATGCGCATTTACTCCTTATAAAATTACATATCAATTTGTACATTTTGTGCAAATATAGTGCGTGTCCATATATAAAAACTATAACTAGGTCAGAGGGAATATTAGTGATTAATAAGTTATGCGTAAGTAGTACTCTTTAAAAATTGCTTCATTATTGTTATTGTAGATTTATGTTCTGTCTGATGTCCATTTGTTTTTTCCGATATAAATTTATAATCTGGCAATACTGTAAATATTGACGTTTTTACCTTGCAAAACGGATCAGGACAAGGACCTGTATCTTTGGCATATAAATAAAAAAATATTAATTGACGTTTTTGTCAGGCTTCGATTTCGTCTTTCGTTTCGTCAGTCAGCCATTTTGTTCATTTGTTCTGGAAGCCGCTTTTAGTGCGTAGAAGGAACAGATCAACAGAAAACGTTCATTACTTTTTATCAAACACTTGATTGCTGAGTATTCTTGTGATTAAACGGTTTTATTGATGGGCCGAGTTTGTCATATATAGGTAAATAATTAATAACTGCTATGAAAATAACCTCAAGAATATTATAACGACGCGATGCCTTATCAGTTACATTATTAATACTGTGATTTCTTAACTACTGATTTTATTTTTAGGCTAAAATGTCCCGATATGGTGACTGCAAAGTGTACGTCGGAGATTTAGGTAGTAACGCTAGTAAACCTGAACTGGAAGATGCATTTTCATATTATGGACCGTTGAGAAATGTTTGGGTGGCCAGGAACCCGCCCGGCTTCGCATTTGTGGAGTTTGAAGATCCCCGCGACGCTGAAGATGCTGTAAGTTATTATTCGAGCACGCACTCGAGGTATTTTTTGTATACATTTTTCGGATATATACAAATTATTACATCTATAATAATACATTACTTTAAAATGTGAGGTTATTTTCAGTGTATTTAGCTATTTAACATTTGAATTATTGCCATTTGGGAAATTGAGCTTAAATCGAAACTGAATCCGAAACAATTTTTCAGTACGGGACTTAGTCCTCTAAGAAAGACTTAGTCCTCGAAAATATGACCACTCATGGGCTAAAGTCTGACCACAAATACTGTTACCACTCTCATGATAAAAGCAGGGGCGAGGTAAAGAAGTGACTCTAGAGCTAGCAAGATGACACCATGAGTCTATGGCATATAAATCTCTTATAACCAATTTCTGTATCAATCCTCGGTTCTGTTAATAAATTATTTTATTATGCTTGTAGGTACGTGGTTTAGACGGCCGTACAATATGCGGACGCCGTGCTCGCGTAGAAATGTCTAATGGGAGTAGAGGACATGGTGGACGAGGACCACCACCTCGATCTCGTTTGCCGCCGCGTCCCTATGATGATCGCTGTTATGATTGTGGAGACAGAGGCCACTATGCTCGTGATTGTACACGCCGTCGACGTCGCAGGTAACATTTCTAAATTTATCTTATAGTTTAAAGGCACTTATCTTTGGCATGGAATCTGTAAGTAACAAATATGTATGTGTATGTATTATTAAGTCAAATTATCTTCAGCATATTTTATAGTGTGAGATATTTGATATAGTGAAGATTCCATCCCATTGTATTAGACCCACTTATACCAATGATAACTATGTTATAGGTTATCATTGGCCTGTGCGCCGAGAACGAACTCTTCAGTGTCTGCACTTCTTATTGTCTGCGCTACGTAGCTTTCTCACCGCAGCGTGTACTCCGATTGAGTTGGTCGCTTCGGTAACTTCGCTCTGCGAACTACGTAGCTACAGCCTACGTGCACCCTCCACTTGTCGAGAACTTCATTAAGAGTAATGTTCGTTCTACGCGTCGCAACGCACGACTAATGTAATCACTGCCTGCACTCAGTGAGTTACACATTATTATCCCCTTTTTTGTGTTCTAAGAAGGCCCGTGCTGTTATCAATGAAACCTAGTTCTTAGTGAAGGTAGTATTTTTAGAAAGTGCTAGTATTATATGAAAGCCGGCCCTCAGTTTCAAGAAATAGAACACAAGAGGCTAATATTGCAGTCCCAACCAGTTATTTACAGGTGTAAAATAACTCATTACATGAGGTAATAGTTCTATATTATTTTCTCTTGTAATGGGTTTAATTGTACTGAAGCAGCTTGAGAAAACCATCAATGCTTTGGCACAATTGAAGTTCAGGAAAACACAATGGTTAATAAACAGAACTGACAATGGTCACAATTCTCTTGTTACCAAAACTAAACAAAAAAAAACTAAAAAAGTTTGGCAGGACTTACATCATAAATGCATCTCTATTTTTGGGTTAACTAGAAACTGAGATAGAGAAATATTTTTGTTCAGTTCTTGGTGAGTTAAATTTTAGTAACAATAGAATCAACACCATGAGATGAACATAAGATTATATATTTTATAACCTGTTTATTAACATGTGTGTTTAGTATTGTGTGTAATCTAGTTTGGCAAATGAAATTTCAAAATAAAATACATCATCTACTAGAATTAATTATTCTCTATCTATGTATAACATCCTTAAATTGTAACTAACCAGATTTATTTATAAAATGCCAAACGAGGTTGAACACATCATATCAGTTGTGTTAAGGTTTGCTCTAACACAAGGTGTACATTTGACAGCCGGTCGAGGTCCCGCCGCCGCAGTCGATCCCGTTCGCCGCGCTCTGGGTCCCGCTCCCGTAGCCGCAGCCGTTCCCGCTCGCGCTCCAAGGCACGATCCATGTCGCGTTCAAGGTCACGATCGCCATCCAAAGATTCTAAAAAATCTAACTAAACTTACAGATTGTTATAGATACATTTGAATTAGGTACTTGAGTATAGGTACCTATTTTACCACTTTAATTTAAATTACAAATGTAAAATAAAGTACTACCTAACCTCTTTTAATTTGTCAGTTTTAAGAATCATTCCTGAACAAACATATTTGCCTGTAAGTTTAAGAATCTTGATGACGTGTCAATAAATGAATGATCGAAAAATTGTGTATTATTTTTTGTATAAGCTGGTGCATTAGAGAAAGGTTTTATAAATGGCGGCTTGTACTTGCGTTGACAGATAGTACAGCTAGCATATGAAATTTCAAATATTTTTGTTTTTCATATGAATAATAATAAAAACAAGCCGGCGGCTTCACCCGCGACACGTGACGGCATCTATTTTTGTTTTCATCAGAAACAGTACCTACTTTTATACATAGAGTCCTTTTAAACGCACATTGAGTCCTTTCATCCTGAAAAAGGAACGTATATCACATTCTATAAGGAGGATCATGGAAGATCATGATGTTGGTTAAAATAAAGAACTAACATTATTATGAACAACGGTCTTGTTTATATTTTATTAAACTGAAAAAAAAAATGAAATTTTGTATGCTAGGTGTACTATCTGTCAACGCAAGTACAAGCCGACATTTAAGAATCCTTTCTTTTATGCATCGCATCAAGAGCACAGAGCGTGGAAGAAAATAAAGATGAATATTTTTTTTGTGTTGACGGTATGCGCATGAGTGAGTATAGACAGTACTAGTGTGGGAGCGAGAGGAAGTGATAACGTCCGCCATTTATAAAACCTTTCTTTAATGAACCAAGTTATATGTACTAACTATAATAGCCTAAAAATAATGAGACCTGTTGAAACTATAACCATACTACGGTTACAAAACAGGTAATAATTAGTTGCTATGAAGTACCTACCTACGAGGGTGTAATGTGGTGCATAAGTTTAGTCGAAAGTAAAGCTATCAAGAAAAGTTGCAGGTAGTATGTAACAAGGTCTACATCTCTTATATGGACAGATTCTCACATCACCTTACGCTTTAGCTTTCTGGTAAAATTAGAAAATATATAAATAACCTCTTATCTGCCACTAAATCGAGGTACCTATTTATTACCTATATTTGATGAAATTTTACGTTTTCCGATTTCAACCCACGAACTCGATTCTACTTAATGGTAACCATTGTTAAACCTGCCAGTGAAGTTTCGGCTATGAATGCAATAAAAAGACAAGATCCCATTTAATTTTAGACTTCAGAAGCATAGTAGTATAATTCCGGGTTTTTTTTGGTGTCCGTTATGTTAGCGTACACAAGAGCTATATCGAGTTGGTTACAATGCCATTAAACTCTGTGTAAATGCTGCCTAATTAGAGTAAAAAAAAACTCTTCTTTAGTCTAGGAAATAAACCATTTTCACTGTGAGCATCATCAAAACAGCTTCGCGTAAACTCGGAGTCCTGAACAGAGCGGGACGTTCTTTCACGCCGGAGCAGCGGTGTCTTCTTTATAAGACACAAATTCGCTCCTGTGTGGAATACTGCTCGCATCTCTGGGATGGCTCCGCAAAGTACTTATTAGATGCTTTAGACAGGTTGCAGCGACGTGCGGTCCGCATTATTGGGAGCCCTGAGGTCACAAATACCCTCGAGCCTTTGCAGATGCGTAGAGATGTTGCGTCCCTGGCAGTATTTTACCGTCTCTGCCATGGTGAATGTTCTGATGAGCTCTTCCAATTAATCCCACCCTCCCCTTTCCTACACAGGACAACACGTGCAGGGCTTTGATGTCACTCGCATACGGTACAGAATATTCCATCAAGAACCAAGCGGTTCGGTGAGTCTTTTCTCTGCCGTACCATTAAGTCCTGGAATTCCTTGCCGGAGCACGTATTTCCTTCTTCCTAGTCCCGGGTCCTTTAAGCGGGGCGTGAAAAAGCATCTGATGAGGCCGTCAAGCTGAGCGCCACCATTGTAGCACTGAACGTGTTTGCAATGGTGACCCTCTTTCATGAGACTGCCTTCAGCTTAACATCAGGCGAGGTGAAGTCAAATTGACGTGCCATAAATTTAAAAAAAAGTGTTCGCTGGCTTCAAGGTTAGCATTCTCGCAGTACATTAAATTGAAAATGAAAACGGGATTGATGTTTCATTGACAGTTTGTTTATTAACACTTATTAAAACGTTCTACTATTATACTTAATAATGGCGATTGTGTTAGAGTTTAGTACTCATCATCGAAGTCAAATTATTGTTGAAGAACTATTACATATAATTTTTTATTGATGACATAATTTCAACAGTCGCTTGTTCGAATCCATTTCACACTAATTTACAAATAGCTCTGTTATTATTAGTGTTCTAGAAATGGCCATATCGGTGTAGTCTATTTCGATAATGAGTAAAATACATTTATTGAATTTACTTTTTTATGTAAGTATTCCAAATTTGGTTGCTATTGACATTTTGTTATCTTTATCAAAATATGGTGTCAAAAACTATAAAATAAATCTTTGATTAAGCTTAAATTTAAAATTCACTCTTGAGATCATTTCATGACATTTACTTGTTTAAATTGCAACAGAATATGTTGGATGAAATTATAATAACAATCATGTTATCATTGCCTTGAATACAAAAATCTCACTTATATAATCATTTAACTTATAAGTAAATAGATAATATATTATGAATGTATTTATAATCTAAATTATAATATTATTCATCTGTTGAAAATTCTTTTCAATATACGTAAATTCTTATAAAATCTTCTTCTTAATCGCTTGAATTACCGACATTGTGTCACATGTAAAATAATACCCAACATTTCTTTTATTATGCGTAGCAAAGTATTTATAAGCATCCATTAAGAGCCTGAAGGTAAAAACAAATCAAATAACTTTAAATTTAATTTAGGAAAACAGCCCTTGTATATAATTTGTCATGGTTTGTGTAAACTCATCTATCTAGGTATTTCTTATGATATTATTGCTACATATTGATGACAATTTGAACTTTCTTTATAAAAAATATTTCAATAATAATAAACAATTCATTGTTATTAACAATGAATGGACATAGCCTTCGATATTAACTTTAAATTATTTCAAATTACACTTTACTAAAGTGGTTCAAAAAAAGTTAATAAATGAAGAATAAATCCGTTAAATTATATAGTTTCCAATAAGTTCAAATCATTCCTGAATGGATTTGCCCTGTATAACATATGTAATTAGATTCTCTGTATATATTAAATTGAGGTATTATTTTACCGTTAACTAGACAATAATAACAAGGATTAAGTGAAAAGATTGTTATAATTTTATTGATTATGTTTTTTATTGCCGTTATTTATATGAAATTATTTGTGTTAAAGAAGTATTTACAATAGTTCACAGATATAGGAAATTGAATTCAAAATGATACTTAGAATTAAGGAATAAACTAGATATCAAATTATGGCTAATTATGTAAGAAATGTTTATTGTGTAGGCAGTTGAATGCAGTATCAAACGTCATAATAACTTCTTTTCAGCAATTTGTTAGTCCTACTTACGATCTAACTACGAACATTACATAGTTTCATCATATCCTTCATGTTGGTACACAGCAAATAAACCCAACAAAGCATTAATTGACGAGACTCACACACTACTTTATATTTATATAGAGAGTGACAATAATCAGTTAAAGTACTTCTGAAATCATAGAATAAATTAAATATTATATTTTGTATTTAGGATTTCTATTTTTTTCGCGGGTTTGTAATTAATCTGTCAAGATAATAACTGTTATAGAAAATCATTCAATACTAAATTTAGTAATGATCAACTAATTATACTGTACGTAACACGTTGCCTATTTGCATAATTTTAGTTTAAAAATTGTGAAAAGTTATAAAAACCTTACAGTTGGAACATTAGTAATTGAGATCCTTGAAATTTATGTCGGTAGGAGTTGATGTCCCATGTAGGCCTAAACATATTTCCATGCAATTTTATACACTCAAATCATGCAAAAGTATACTCATTTCATAATATTATTAACGAAATTTCAGAAAACTGTTTTCTTAGAATTATAAACGGCTTCTTTTTTTTAATCAATAAAATCACAATCAAATAAACGGCATTCAACGATAGGAACCCTAATTAATTAACATTAACTTGATGTAGTACAATGATGAAATATGAAATCATTACTTTATGCTATTGAACTGAACATAATTTACTCTGAAAAAATCTTACGGTTATATGTAATTCACTTTCAGGTAGAACTCGTTTTCACTAGTTAAAACTAGTTTTACTTAGCACTAGAAATACCTAATCAGATCTAGAAATAACATCATACCTACTACTTGAATTCACACACAATAGAACTGGCACTTGGCTGCCGAAACACGCTCGCTTCGCTTGCTCGCTTTCAAGCTTTAATGACCATAGCTCTAAGCTAACTTATCCCAAACTTTACTGACTCGATTCTAAAAACCATTTTCTTTTCTTTTATCTAAAAAATACGCCTTTTGTCTAATAAAAATTAGTTTTGATATATGATAGTGATATTCAATTCTGATTATTAGGTAACTCTAGTTATAACATAGGTATAATATAGTAAAACTAGTTCTAACTAGGGAAAACGCGATCAACTAAAATTGGGATTAACTGTACTATGTATTCTGAATAAATTATGTAGGTATAATATGCCAGTTCTTCTTGCCAGACGCAATGAGTTTAAATTTAATTTTAATTTCAAGTAAGTTTGAAAGTCAGTTTTCCTCTTTTTTAATTTACCACAACGTTTTGAGTGAGTAGCTATACAACACACGGCCCACCAGATATAAAGCGAAACTTCACACGGTTGATGGAAGGTCAGATTTTAACATCACAAGTGTATTCTGGATAAAAAATGTTTTTCTATACACAATGAAAATATGGAAACAATGCTGTTAGGTAGGCACGTCTTTCGGTGATCTCCGAGAAATTAGTGTACAACATAAGATATAGAATTAGGCGTTACATGGCGGAAATCCATTATAAGAAAATACCTATATTGGGAAAAGGAGGGGAACCCATCACTCACCCTGGTTAACAATGATATTTATCGCAAAATATTAGTAATTGTCATAGGAAGGAGTTCCAAACCGCAGCCCTCAAAGCAAGTAAAAAGACTTCTTATCCGAGGAGAGATGTTGTCGTACGTGCAATTTTTTACGATACATAATTTTGCGGAGTTAAAATATAAATCAGAATATGTGGCTAAATGTCTAATATCTAAAATCTGTCAGTCCTAGATATTTGGAATAGGGTGGTGAAATAAATCGATAGAAAGCCCAATGCCTATCTCTAACCATACTTAGTTTCGCTAGGTTAAATGGTGGCAGTGTGGTGAGTGAGCAGAGAGAGAGTGACCTTTATCAATTAAAACAACTTCAGTAGCGTAAGTAAAGACAAGCTTCGTTCATTCATATCTTCAAAAGCAAGTTGAAGAAAGATTATGCATTATTGCAACAAGTATATGAAATTAATGAGGGTCATTTTCCCGGCCTATCTCATACGAACACATTCAGACACAATATAACAAAAATCAATCACATATCTAATATACACAAATATCCAAATCTTAAAATACTATCACATACATTATACATATCTCTATGAGAACTTAGCGTTTGCTAAAGCCTGCATTCATTAAAACATGAGACAGACTGCACAATATTCATCTTTTCCATGACTGTTTTATACATGAAAAATAACACAAGTTCACAAAGTATTTTAGGCCATACAAAACTTTCATTTCTCATCTAAAATCGATTACATTTTACCAATATTGACCATACCATACTCAAGCAGATTTCTGTTACCAACCATTTTCAGGTGCTTCTAGTGACTTTATGTATGCATTAATATTTATCAAATTGAGAGCTAAATAAAACAGTTTGTCCTAACTTTGTTCTGGACAGTCAATCACCTGTAACACATATTCTAGGTTTATTAGCATTCCAATTCAAAAAGGCCTCATTCAATTTCACAAATCAGCTCTTTCAAAAAACTTTCAAATAGTTTTAAAATATAATGAATATAAAAATATTATGTGCAAAGGGTTTCTCATCCTTTTTATTAAAGCTCCTGAATATAGTTTCTGATCAATGTTTTGGGTAGCAACTCGGTCTAAAAACTATTCATGTTTCATCACAATGATAATAAAGCGAATTTGAAGAAACAGCTACAGAAGTTAAACAAAATATATACAAACCTAATTTAAATAAAGTGGTACAGAGTACATGAGTACCAAAGCGTTAAATTGTATAATTATATTTGACTATATAATAACACTATAAAGCTATAAACCACAGAAATTTTATCTTAAATTACATTCCTGTACCTGAATGAATACTTTTTTGTCGTATTAGGTATGTTCCCGCACAGTGGTGGCAATATCCCAATCGCCAATATCGTTCGGGATCTTCTTGTTATATTTTGTACAAAATTATTATACTTTATATTATTATCAAAGTAAATCATGATGAAACTTCTCAGTTCTTTTTTCCTTTGATCTATTGTTATGATTTTAAGACCATATTGAGATGGGGTTGACTCTTGTATGTCTTTCAAAATAATTAGATAGTTCAGTTTCCCATACTGCATCCATTATTGCTTCTTTTCAGGTTTCTTGACTAAATGAGCATTCACTGGGTATTTTAATTCCGTTCTCAACTGTTCATTATGTTCTTCTAATGAATTAGTAGCATAATGGAGTACAAGTTCATTTAAAGTCCTGAAAAATAAAATCAGTTCTAGTAAATTAACTTATACAAATCAAACAAAATTATCTATACACCATTAGGTAGGTAAGGTAATAATTAACCTATTGAGCATGGCACTGACTTCAACAGAAAGGTTCAGAAAAGTTGTATACTCATTTTCGTCTTTTTATTAAATCAGTAATTCAGTTGTATTTTTTGTGCCTTTTTAAGTTAGGAGTAAATTTGTACATTGTCACATATGAATGAAATAACAATAATATTTCAGTAAATTATATAAAGTTGATAAATAGATACTTACTCATAAACATTATAGGGTTCCGCAAATCCATAACCTCGTTCAGTCTTGAAAATAATACAGTGATACACTAAATTGTTACAACAAATAGATAGAGCTAGTTGACCAGTTGAATTAGGGCGAATCAAAAATGTTCCCTGGGGCTTTCCTGCAAGCAGTTTTTCTGCTGTTTCTCGAGTGCAATTGACTTTCCAACTGATCATTTCCCTGTGAGCATATAATTCTTCAAGTTTGTGAATATTATCATCTTCTAAGAAGTGCAAATATTCATCTGTTTTCCCTCGCCCTTGTAACCATCTGAAAAGAAGTAGATGTTGCATAATTTATAGCTAATTGATAACTGTATATCAGAACTCTCTTGGGATCCTGGGGAAGCTCTCATAGACAAGACATTTATGCAAATGTTACATGAAGGGTTAAAATAGCAATGTGATGTAGAATGATTAGTGGAAGACATTTTTTACATAAGAATTACACATTTTTGCATAAGTATTACATATTTCTTGCAATTTATTGACCTCCTACACAAGTTTAGACACAAGTTCACTCTTTTAGCTAAGTATATGAATAAATTAGTCTGGAACGCTACAAGTAATCAAATTATGCATAACTGGCAATACTTGATATTGCTGACCCTTATTACAAGTACAATAGATATTCAACAGAGTTTCAACTGATGCATTTGAATACGCCACTGTCCCATGTATCTTGTAAATCAGAAATTGTAACAGCATTGCCTAATTGAAATGAAATATTTATTCTTTTTACAAAACTTGCGCAAGAATTACTTAGGTACTAGCTAGCTCATAGTTAAATCATTTGAATAGAACATGCATTTTGAAATAGGGACACATTTGCATGACCAGGAAAACAATAGTATGATCAGAATGTAATATAGGTACTATATTAATATTTGTTGAATTGTACATTTATGATTTAGATAATTATTACCATAGTAGGAAAAACTGATCACTGAAAATAAAAAAAGGAACAAATTATCATGATTTCTAGGTGTAATAGCAATATATGTTTATTCACATTCAATAACAGATAATATTGAAGCTATGTTTCACACAGTTGGGGCCAGTTGTGTCATGTCCTAGGATATTTTTAGAGCAATTAATATCATATTCTATTTTCACTAATATTAATGGGTTAGAGCCGCGGTAGCCTAGTGGTATGGGTAATGGACTGCTGAGACGAGGTCTCGAGTTCGATCCCAGGTTTACCATGGCACACACCAATGACTTTTCGATGCTTTTCGAAGTTATGTGTGTATTTATCGCAGGTTTATAAGTGCCTCGGAGAGCACGTTAAGCCGTCGGTCCCGGTTGCCATACAAACATCTATGGCAGTCGTTACGGGTAGTTGGAGCCTCAAAAGTCCAACCAGCCTAACTTGGAACTTCGATATCGCCATTGGTCATTAGACCATTGGTTGTGGAGGTCAGATGGCAGTCGCTTCACGGAAAATATCGAAGTTCAGCCGCATCACAGTTAGACTGGAAAGCCGACCCCAACTGAGTTGGGATAAAGGTTCAGGGAATGATGATGATGATTAATGGGTTTGCTAATATATATACTGTTTATTCTAGATGGCATTGTTTGCAACATAAGGTTGTAAAACAGTTGATGTAAGGGGGTTACACAGTGATGCATCCTTGTATGTTTTTGTACATAACAATGAACGGATGCATCACAACATAAAGTTAGTGATTTACTTACATTTTATAACGATCCTTTACTTTATAAAGCTCTGTAACATCTGACTTAAGTTTGGCAATCTCTCTCTCAAGAAGCCTTTGATTGTCAACAGTTCTTCTTAAAATATCATTCAGTTCTGATTTGGCTTGTTTTAAACTTTGAACTCTCTGTATTAGTTGCCTATTATTTTCTATGACAAGATTTTTTTCATGAGGCTGTGCTTCTTCTTGCATCTTCTCTTGTAACTTTAGATGTTCTTCACATATCTTAACTGTTTCTTTAAAAGCATCTAAAGCTTGTTTTCTCATATGTACCTCTTCTCTTAATCTTGTGTATTTGTTAGATCGAACTTCAAAATCCTTGGTTTTTAATACATACTTCTTATGAGTTTCTTTAAATTTGTTTTCTAATGTGTCATCACTCATCTTTTCCCCACCTTCCTTTTCTTGGCGCCTCGACAAGGGGTACATAAGCTTAATATCAAGACTGCTATTGCAATGGGCCAGTGAGTATTCTTTATAAAATGTAACCAGCTCCACGACAGATTTGAAGTCAAATGGTTCACAGAACCCATAGTGGCCATCATGATTATATATTTTAATGAGTTTGTTCATGCCCCCTTTTCTCACTGTCAGAGTATAACCACTATCTTTATTGGAGGCATTACGTACCAAGAAGGTACCGTCGCATGTATCACGCAGTTTTTCAATAGCTTCATCTCTGAAATACAAGAAGCACAATGTTATAATTAATAATTTAATACACACATTGGGTGTAAGTAAACTATTGTAAGATATTGAAGTACAGCTGCATCACAGATGCACTTAAAAACCTACCCCAACTGAGCTGCAAAAAGGCTCAGAGAATGACAATTGCATGTATCTATGGGGATTCATCAAGATCTTGGGGGCCAAGATAACTTCATCGAAAAAGCTGATGCACATGCTGAGTGGTGATGTATGGAGGTCAAGTGAGTCACTCCTACAAAAGTGATATATCCCAATTCAAAGGAGGAGATGAAGCAAGCAGAACCCAAACTTGAGTTGAAAGCTCTCTATGCAACCGGGAACAATGCTTAGATGTTGATGAATATCATAATATTATTTTTTCACAAATAGATTGCTCGGATCTGGGTGTTGATAATGTCCAATTGGATTTTTGTCCTAAACTAATTGGACACTGCAACATTCTATCAAGTAAGAGTAGAGGTAGAGATCAAACAACCACATAATCAGTGTTAAACCCATTTTATTTCTTTGGCTCATTATGTCAATGAGATTTCTCAGGAACATGATAAAATGTTCACAATTAGAAATTTCAAGAACTATCACTGTGAACTTTCCTGCTGGCAAACTATTTAGCACAATCTCTTGGCATACATAGAAATAGAACATACAGTAATATAGAACTAAAATGCAAATATTTTAAGTATTTCTTTAATCCTGGAAAGGTTGAAAAATAATGAGAGCTGATGAGGACATAATAATATAAATGCACGATTGAATTGCATTGCAAATTTATAGCTTCTTGTGAATGAGAAGATCTGTCAATGTTTAATGAAAGAAGTAACACAAAGTAAATAAGAGTGTGTCAAATTATAGTAAAGAACACATCAAAGAAATAGAAATAAAATCAGGTACAGGATCCAAGGATCTGAATACAATATAAAGAAGTTTGTAGAAATCTCATTGGCATAGGCAGACACAGGGCTGTTTTAATTGAATACCACATAATTCACATAAGTCACTGCTTATGGCACTCCTGCACTTCTTATGGCAGTTGAAACCAACCACATTACAATGTATTCTGATAGTATATTCTACAATCCCTGAGCTGCAATATAATCAAATCAACTACTAAACCTATTAAAACAAAGTCTCTTTCTTATTGATATAGGGGCCAGGTGACTCAGGAGACAACAGCACAGCTAAATTGGTAAAAATAAGATTGTGTAACACTCCAATTTCATTCTGGATTCTCTAAGATCTCATCAACACCGGTTTGAATATATGGGTAGACACTCAGAAAATCCAGATATAGAATTGGCCTGGCAGATTTAACTTGCATTATTTCAATGAAGTCTAGGGTATACAAACAAGGGAGATCTTACTCCACTTATTGTCACCAAAAAGCCTAATATCAGTTCAGCTTCTTTTTAACTACATAGTACATTTTTTTCCACATGAACAGGCTCAGGTTTTTAAAACTTTATGTTCATAATGATCTACATAATATCGTAACCATTATAAAATATGCTCACCGTGTGATATCACCCCAATACCATTCGACATTCTCCAAGCTCTCTTCGGCAGATTGTTGAGGTGCGCCTATTTCAACCATTATTTCATCATCAACACTTATAGCTTCTGCATAATGAACTACTATACTTTGTTCATCAACTATGAGAAATTTAACACACGGTACCACGGTACATCTGCCGATAGCACTTAATCAAAGCGGCAAGATCACAAACTTCCGCGTTCGAGGTTACGAAGGGAATAACCAACTACATTACTTTTAGAACTCTTTTTTATTTCTAACACTAGTTCATTAAGTATTTATATACACAATTAGTCAAAACTCAGTAAACTATGCACAGTTCTCTCTAAAAGAGGTATCTAGATCACAAAGGAAATGGGCAAGAGAATGATGTTAGTTGCTATGGCACTTAGACTTCCCTATTTCCTTACGTATCAGGTTGTCCGATGTTTCATTTTAAATATGAACTAATAGCATATCATTTGACTCCCTGATAAATCAATTTAAAATCGTTCATGCATTTATTAATCAGTAATTATTGTGGGCAGAAACAGAACATTAACTAGCACAGATCACAGCACCAACAAGTCCAGTCTAATCCAAATCCGCCATATACTTTTTTGTGATAAAAATGTATTATTTAATCTGTGGAGTGAAGACGGCTGGTTTTTTGACGGTCTCTTTAACAGCATGCAGCACACACCTTTTGGGTTGATCGCAGGCCAGTATGAAAGAACCAAGAAACACAGTTTCATAATTTACACAACACATTTTTTTTGTTAGTAATTATAAGTTATGTGACTGTAAATTTATAAGAAATGTAAAGTTTACTGACTTTCATTCTAACTCTGGGCAAGTTTAAGTTTTAAAATGGCAGCACTGCTTGACGCTATTTAATTCTGTTATTATATTAAACTGGCAATACATTTAGTGATGTACCAACTCGGGATTATCTTGACTCGAGTTAGCCTTAGCTACTTTAGCTTACATTCATTACACGCTGTCAAATAATGGTTAATTGTCTACAAATCAATACATAGTGACACTAATATGAATTTAGCTTCGAAAAAACATACCCGCCACCACGGTACGCAGAAAAAAGCATATTGATAATATACGTGAACGGTGAATACGTGGAATAGAATGTGTTGAATAAATAATTACAATTACTATGTCCTGAAGGGGTAGGCAGAGGTGCTAGCACCCACATTTCGCCAGTTTTTGTTTAGGTCCCAATGTAATAGGTGGTGAGCTTATTGCCATAACCGGGCACTAATAAACCTACGATAAATACACACATAACTTCAAAAAGCATCGAAAAGTCATTGGTGTGTGCCAAAATAAAACCTGGGATCGAATCCGAGACTTCGTCTCAGCAGTCCATTACTCATACCACTAGGCTACTACTAGGCTGATGTAACGATATATATATATATATATATATAAATACATAGTACATTGTAACATTTCTCATTAAGCCATTATAATGTACTACACTAAAAAATGAGTTAATCCTTGATCCAACTCGAAATAATTCGAGTCAACTCTAACTCGAGTCAAACATCTCTATTTTGTAAAATGGTAAAAAAAAATGTTAACCAAGGTGGCGTGCGAGATGTCGACAGTCTGTGCGCGTCAAATCAAAAATGTTTTTAAAATGTTTTTACTTCTTTGTGACAAGAAATAGATAAACAACACAACAATGGACTAAATAGTTTAATGAAAATGTGGTAGTAATAGTAGAAATATCAATAAAGATTGTGTGTGTCATTCATAATAAATGTTATTTTCCTATGTGGGAGTCTCAAAATGTGTATTAAAACGATCATTATATTATTTTGCTCATTATTTTTGTTTGTGTCATCCACACACATAAAGGGTGAATTTTCTACGGACGATTTCTTCAAGTTTCTAGTGAAATTTGGTTTCCAGAAAACTGATATTCATTATCAAAAGGAAACATATGGCTATATTTTCGGGAACATAACATCGAATGTTAACTTCAAATATCCTATAACATTCGCTGTCCTGGACAGAGTACATTTTTTACACTATTATAAAAGTCGTGATATTGTAGATAAAGAAGTGGCATGCCAGGTTATGTTTCAAAATTTAAACAGAACAGCTTATCATCCAAAATGTAATGCCTATGGACAAGACCTGTTTAGAAGAATCCCATGTGTAAATGGCAGTCTCTGCATAGATGAGGATACACCATGGAATGTTATAAAGAAGAACCAGTTTACATATGTCATTCAAAACTCTGGGCAGCCAAGGTAAATATTTTATGGAGTAAGCAAGAATATGTTTAGAATATTGTATTCATGTTTTTCTTTTTTTGTCATTATCTAATCTATACATATACTAAATCTATCTAAATTAAGCATCTGAATATTGTAAAGATACAAACTGTTTGAGTTCTGTATTTTTCCTATTAGTTACAATGCATGTAACCTCAGTTTTTATTCCGGGGTGGAACAAGATTTTTGCAGTTTTTTTCTTCAAAAATATTTCATTACTGTTAGTGTTTCTTCCGTTTTTGTTATTCTTTAGGACCTAAAGCAGTAAGGATTTTTTATATACCTCTTATCCCTTCAAATATAAACAATTGTGCATGATTGAAAGAAAAACTTACTGAACAATACATAGTAATTATTGTATGGATTGTTCTCTCGTCAATGTCATGCTTTAGAAACATCAAAATACCATGTCTGTTTAGATTATATATCTTAAAAGTATATTTATTCCTCAGGTTTTGGTATGTGTCCATGGTGTCATGTTATTTGAATGAAGTAACATGTACCTGGCATCACTACAAGGGAGCATCTTTGAAGGAGAACAAAAGTTTAAGCAACAAACCTCATACTGTACATTATGATTTCTGGCTGGTGAATGGAAATCCAAACTTATCATTTTACAATACACTTATGTATCAGTTTTCATTTGACAGACAGAATACCCTTGAGTTATATCTTGTGTTCTGGCTGTGTTATATTATTTTACTGCCAGTACAGATATATGCAGTCAGGTGAGATAAAATTATTTTCATTATCAGCATTGCTATCTTATTTCTATTGCTAGTAAAACCTCTAAAATAGTTCTTATTTTCTGTTAGCAGCCGATCTGATGATATTGTTTCATATAGTATACTTGAACAATAAAATTGTTTATGGATGTTTATGATAATTATTTAAATCTTGATTTATGGGATTATATTCATAACTATAGTGATAATCATACTTTGTGGTGTACAGTAAAATGGGATGAATAGGACCCCACTAGGAAACTGGATCGGGGTGAATGGGCCTAAAATGGTCAATAGAATAAAATTTTATTTACTAGATTTCAAATAAGCCTGTTATCAGATATTTTATGATTCTGTTATTACAATGAACTAGTCCAAAGTTTCGCTACAGAATTTAGCTGAACATTTTATCCCTACATTTTAATTTTTTTTTTCAATACTACTTGCTTTTTTTGCACTGAGTTTTCACCAGTAATTTATGGTCTATTTTATATCTCATAGAAAAGATTTTGATCTGAGATTTCTCAGGGATTAAAAAAGAATTTAATAACAGCTTAATAAACTCTTTTCATGCTGTGTATTAATGTTTTAAATATTTTACAGGACACAGAAACATCCAGTAACTAAGCTGTTTACATTCAGTTTAGTACTTGAGTTTGTTGCGCTCTGCTTCAATGTGTTGCACACAGTTAAATTTGCAGCAGATGGAGTAGGGTTTGCAAGTCTAGCCGCAGCTGGGGATATCTTAGATATTATGAGCAGAGTGAGTATAATTTTAACCTTTAGAGACAACATTTATTTGTGTGAATTTCTAAACAGTAGCATTCAATATGTAACTAGCAAACCCGGCGAACTCCGTTTCGCCACCAGATGTGAAACATGATTTTCCCGCTTTTCTGTTGAAATTTTTTTCCTGAATTTTCTTTGCTATAAACCTCACGGAGCCCAAGACCTTTCCAACGAATGCAAAACCGTGGAAATCGGTTCGTGCGTTCTGAGGTTATAGCGTCAAGAAGGAAAACCCGAGTTATTTTTAAATAGTAAATGACGCGCCGGAAAATTTTTCTAAACGGTGTAAATTTCTATCCGCACATCTAAAGTATTTTAGTAGAATGACTGACAGTCATTAACTGTTGTCTTATGTTCTGTGTCCATCTTTAACTTAAACATGCATAATGTGATTTACAGACACTGTTCATGCTGCTCTTGCTTTTGTTAGCAAAGGGATGGGCAGTAACTAGACTGGAGCTGACATACAAACCACTTGTATTCGGAGTATGGCTGGCTTATGGGATCGTACACATTTTACTATATGTATGGAATACGGTATGTATTCGCAAAAGTTCTAATTTTCCTATTAAAACTATTAATAACATATTTATAATTTCGCGTATGAGATTTTTTAAATAGGACACACATCAATATGACTTCTCCTCTCCTGATGGTATGACGAAGGCAGTCTCAGGAAAGAGGAAAGCTGTCAAGTTTTCCTTTATATAAAATACTTCGCCTCTGTTGTCTTATGCGTTATGCGTACTTACTCACAAATACGTATGGATGTCGTAGCCATGACGTGTTTATAATCTTGATGTTAAAATTAGAAGTTTTGCAGACGCAGGGGAAAACATGACTTAGGTCATCGTTCGTGTCCTTCACAGATTACCTCAGTCAAGTTTCCTCATGAGTCATGAGTTTGCCTCCACTGGAGCGCCAATCCAAGTTCGCTAGTCCGCTGTCCTGCTCCATTTGTTAGTTTAGGCTTTTATGGAAACGACTGCCGTCTGACATCCCAACTCCGAGAATGCCTACACTATACATGCCTAGTTCGTCAATATACTAAATACGTGTCCTAGAATATTTATTTATTTTATATACCGGTTGATTTTATAGTGGTTTTGGAAAAAAAGATTTTGGGCACAGTTTCGATAGTAAAATCGTAAGGAAGACCTAATTTTTTTTTTTACACGTCCCATACATTTTTCTGTTCACCTGCACATTATTGCCATACATAAAGTGAATTTTTATTTTCTTCACAATTAAAACTTCCAGTCGATTTTGCTACCGAAACTGTGTGTGAAACCAAATATTCTTTTTCCAAAACCACTATAAAATCACCTTGTATATGTATATCGCTCATAGAAATAAAACCACTTTTAAAACTGATTCTATTAGGTACGATTTATTTGGTCTACGACTGTATCAGAATGAGAATTAGCCGAAACGTCGGCCTAAATGTAAATAATACTAATAAAATATAAAACGCGATAAAATTCGTTAAGCAGTGGTTTTATTTCAATGGAGAGATCAACTCAAAGATATAGATATAGCCTTTGCTGTAGGTCTATCATTTTGTTACACATCTATCAGAGAGTATAGCATTTTCTCTGTCTATGATGTGTGGTTAACCTCGTGAAGATCAAAGGAGATAACTGTTGATCATTTTTATTTTCATTCAACAATCAAAAATTATATAGGTAATAAACTGCTGACATGAGGTCTCGGGTTCGATCCCAGGTTTTACTATGGCACACACCAATGACTTTTCGATGCTTTTCGAAGTTATGTGTGTATTCATCGATAAACTGGCGAAATGTGCGCGCTAGCGCCCCTGCCTACCCCTTCGGGGCTATAGGCGTGAGTTTATGTTATGTTTATGTTATGAATGTGCATCTTTCTTTGTAAGAGTTTTACATTAGTCAAACCATAGTCGACTTTGCGACATCTGGCGGGTTAAAAATCAGATCTCTTTCCATTGGTTCCTCTTGCTTCTGTACCTACTGGCTGTAATTCTAAAATCTTCTTCAGACGGAAGTGGACATCATAGAAGAAATCGACGAATACCAGACGTGGCCAGGGTGGTTGATACTGGCACTACGCGTAGCTATTATGACGTGGTTCGTGCTAGAACTACGCAACACAATGATGTATGAACATAACATGCCGAAGCTTAATTTTCTACTGCACTTCGGCGCGTCGAGCCTCGTCTGGTTCGTCTACTTGCCGATTATTGCGCTGATTGCGCTACAAATAAGCCCTTTATGGAGGTTTAAATTTATCTTGGGTAAGTGTTACAGTATTTTGTTATGTAAGCGACCGCGAATAATTTTACGCAACCGCAATGGTTTTAAGAAATGAGTATGAAAAGTGAATGTACTGATTTTTCGTAAGCTATCAACGTACCGATTGTGTAATAGCTTCGAAATTCGACTAGGCTTTTGTATTGTGTGACTATTCTGTACCTTCTCCCAGTAAAGTACACAATTAATATGTTATTGATATCAGTTTAGTCACATGGAGCACAAGATGAATAGATTCATCAAAAATATAATAACAATAGCTACTTATTACTATAATATTATATATTACAAATCTCTTAGAATCATCTCAATTAGATTTACCATGCCATACACTCATGTGACGACCGATTGAGCGGAACAAATATTATGGGGTTCATTCTCAGTCATACATTATCGTGGGTATATTGTACATTGATATAAAGATCGAGAAATGTACTATAATTGGTCACAAAATCGATAGAATAAATCATATAACGGTTTAAAAATGATTGTATGTTTCCGAGAGAAAATCATACCTTACCTTTATCTTTGACGTTACTTTTTAGTTACGGTCAACAATTATGAGTGGTAAAACGTACGTTAATAAAAATTAACACGCCTGTTAAGACTAACCATGTTGTTTTATGGATGCGGACAGGGCAGGGACAGGTCAATTTGTTAGTTTGCTTTCTTAACCGATAATGTTTTTGCGGTAGCCTTAATCTATATATCTCCTAACCCTTTGTCTCTGTCCTGGGAGTCCCTAGTAGTACTCCTGGTTAAACTATAACTGCTATCAGGGACCTTCGGCAACAGGAGTATGTCCCTTACCTTTAGTCGCTGAGTACCTAAAACGCAGTCGGCCGATTTCGCGTTATGCCAAAATGTCATTTAAAATTAGCGTTTCAACTAAGTACGGCTTTGTCTATGTCGCGATAGGTCTAATTCTCATATTGCCTATTTAGCGATACGCCTATGTCGCAATAGGTCTAATTCTCATATTGCCTATTTAGCGATACGCCTATGTCGCAATAGGTCTTATTCTCATATTGCCCATTTAGCGATAGGACATGTCGATATTTACAATTTCTTGTCATAGTATCACAACATAGTATCAAACAAAGTCGCTTTCTCTGTCCCTATATCCCTATGTATGCTTAAATCTTTAAAATTACGCAACGGGTTTTGATGCGTTTTGTTTTTTAATAGATAGAGTTATTGAAAAGGAAGGTTCATTTGTATATAACATCATGCTACAACCAACTGGTGCGGAACAGAAGCGAAAAATGTTGCAAAAACAGGGTGACACAGACTGACTGTAACTATTGCCAGCGGCTCCGCCCGCGTGGACTTCTAACCCCGTTCCCGCTGCTTGGACTTCTGATCACGTTCCCGCTGCTCCATAAAAACTTTCCGTAAAGCTTAAGGAACAAATAAAAAAAGAATTACTCGAATTGGACCAGCCGTCTTTGAGTTATGCGCTTACCAACATATTTCGCGATTCATTTTTATATACAGAGTGGAATTTTGTAATGCCACCTGAAGGGGAAGTACTCTTAATACTGTAGATAGAAGATTTTACTCAAAGGAAACATTCCTTTATTTTTGAAAAGAAACAAAACTGCATTCAATGATTTTTAAAAATTCGCTTGTACTCATACCCAGTAATCGAACCGACTAAATCCGTAAAAGTTGCACTCTGTATTTTTATTGCATCAATCGTTAGGGTCAATTATAAGGATGAAATCTCTCTAACAAACTTCATAAATTAAATGAAAGGAAAACAATGAAATCCTTTGAGTAAAATCTTCTATCTACAGTATTAAGAGTATTTCCCCTTCAGGTGGCATTACAAAATTCCACCCTGTATATATAGATATATACCTACTTCGCCCCTAAGATATCTCGCATTAAAGCTATATCTCAATTCGCCTAATTCGCTCATGAACTGAAGTTCACTATACCTACCTCGCCTTTGGGCAAATACGCAATAAACCTAAATCTCATTTCACTTACTCCGCTTATGAACTAATACGCAATAGGTCTAAATGTCAATATGACTATGTCTTGTTATGTATAGGCAAAACGCGAAATTGACAGACTGCGTTTTAGGTACTCAGAGACTAAAGCGTCCCTTACACCCTGTATAATGGTATAATCGCCTTCAAAATTGCATTCACTTCAACACAGAATACAGACCAATTTATAAATGATCATCATTTCGAAATAACTCATGTCTGAGTGCCATTACTATGTTTTCATACGTTCTGACTAGATTCAAAGGCATACGTTATAACTTATAACATAATTATTGTGAGGATAAATAACAAGATAGCAACCGGAAAATAGATATATACTGATTTAATGAGTTGCTTCAAACTATTGAAACATAAATGCAAATTTCTAATCTAAGTATCCGTTGTTAGTAAATGCGTGCAGCAATTTGATAACGGATGTTATGTTATAATAACTGTTTTAAGTGTACTCGCGTCAGTGGATTGATTGTAGGCAATATCAAAGTGAGTCATTGTGAATCCGTAACATCACATTCAGGTCAGGGAGGATACACTATCAATTCTAATGTAGTATATAACGTCATCCGATTTAAAAATAACAAATGTAAAAACTAAAACTAGTATGTTAATATGACCAAGCAGAACAATCGTTTACTAGTAATGCAACGTATTATTAACGGTTGTATGTGTGAGTTTAACGACATCGGTTCCGTTACTGAATTTGTCGTGTCACATTTCAACAAGTTTTTTCTGTTTTTTTTTTGTTCTGTGACTACGATGTCGAAATGATGATCCACAAAAAAATATTTATCTATCGATGTTTTCGGACGAATCCCATCCGCACAGTGCCACTGATGTGATAAATAACAAGAGCCCGGGAAGACAGAAAATGCTAATTTCTGTCTTCCCGGGGTTCACCCCCGAGAAGACAGCAAATGCTAAAGCTGTAAGGAAACGTCCAAATAACTTGATATACTCACGAGTGACAAAATATGACGAAATTAGTGATAACATGTTTGACGATTGTCTTATAGTATTGTAGATTGTCTTATAGTTGATGATTGTCTTATAGTTATACGTGTAGTATTACTATTGATGCTCATGGCTCCACCCGAATCGTTTTCACGTTATATTATCTCCAGTTCTACTCAACCAAATGCAATCAACCATACGGATTTTGATGCAGTTTTTTTTTTATCATTAAAAAAAAACGAATCAAAATCCGTTCAGTAGTTATTGTGTCCATCGCGAACAAACAGACAAACAAATTCAGAATCGTTAATTTACCAGTTTTTTCGGACTTTTCTAACTTGCAATTTCATAATAGCATCTACCCACCTATAGATAGATAGATAGATAGATAGATCTACCTTAGATAAATAGTCGTGATTTTCTAAAAATACCTTACTCTTTGCTTCCAGGTATAACTTACTCAGCAGACTGCCTCGCCTTCTGTGTGATGGCGCATTTGCTTTGGCCGACGCGCTCGGAGCAGTACTTACTTCTAGCCCCCTCTGACTATACAGGTAACCAACTCCTTAATCTCGCACTCACCATCACTATCCAAGACGTTAATTGGTGGAGCTTGTGCGGCTAAGCTAATTAATTTCCTTGCTATTTATGCAGCATAGCAAGGAATCGGGTCAAAACTTTTTTCCCAAAATTTACTTAGCTGCACCATTTTTGGTTAGGAATTTATTTTCGGTATAACCTCTTTTACAAAGTGCCCGATTGGCGGCAATAGGCTCGCCCCCTATTACGTGGAACAGAAAATCATACTTGGCGAAATGTGGGTGTTTAATAAACCTCTGCTTACCTCTTCGGGGATTACGGGCATGAGCATATAGCGTGTATGTACTGTATACCATAACTTTTTTAGTAATGACCCTGGTTGTTAAGTGTGGCTTATATTGATCGCACAAGATAACATCTCACTGCATGTTAAAACTGTTTAATATGCATTCTACCCTTTTTTACAGCGGGCATAGAAGAGCTAGACGAGTTCAATGAGTCGCCTCACGTAGTACATAGCGATACTGTGGCGCTCACTACCGCAGAATGCATCAATGCTGACGAGGAGGATGTCATCTTCAGCCGAGCGGTGCACAAGAATGGCACAGTATACTCATAGCAATGCGAACATGCAACCTGACTGTTCTAAGTAATTTGAGAGAACTTTCTGGAACCCCTCCCAGAGATTATGAATTTAATACGATTAACTTTGACCTATATCTCTAGGTACGTCACTCACTAGGTATGTTATAATTTTTGTTGACTTATTATTTTATAATATTGTGAGACTATGACAGTTGGCGAATATTTTTAGTATAGCTATGTATATTGGTTATTATTTTTGTTGTATTGGTGAGAATAGATTAAGAGTAGTAGAAATATTGTTTGTTTAGTAGAAACAAAAGCTCCAAATCGAATATAACTACTTAAATGATTGACAATGATGGCGATGTGGATGTTGATAACTTACACGTAGTAAGTACAGTTCTACTATTCATTTGGCACACCACAGAAGTGTGAGAGTTCGGCTATGTTTGGGTTTCTTCTATATTGCAAGGGTTTACTATATTGCACATCAGACTGACCACGGAAAATAAAATACTTGTGGAAGTGTGAGGTAATGCGTGTCGTAGTTGTGAGTTTTTACGCAAGAAAGGACAAATTCGACAGTATAAATGTTCTTGTAAGAAGTTTCTTAGATATTATTAAAGAACTTTCTTAGAATTCACTGACATACGTCATAAATACTTTTTTTTTCTAAAACAAACTAGTCTCTATTTTGAATGGTTAAGGTGTATGATGTAGGCTATAAAGAATGTTGCTGACTTTGATCTGTATTCACCCCAAAACTGTTTGTGTTTATAAAATACTAGCTGATGCCCGTGGATTCACCAGCAGCCAGAATTTTGATTTCATTCTTTCAACCAATGGGAACCTTTTTGATTTTAGGTAAAAAGTAACCTATGTGTTTCAGGCTCTAACCTATCACTATTACAAATTTCAGACTTAGATTAAATAGCAAACATTCAAATATCTGCACAAACTTTTCAATTTATAATATTACTATGATTAAAATTATAACTTCGGTTTAATCTACTCTATAACGATATCAAGCTACAGACACGTGTTGTGTGATAAACAAAGAGCGCTTCACAAATCGAAGCATGCCGACCTTTGCCGAACTTCTTCTACGATGTGTCAAATTGAAAGCTAGGTACTATACTACTCAAGTATTTAGTGTATGGTAGTAAATATTCAACCATTAAAACAAACTTGTATCATGAGGCTGTCTTAAATTACTAGTCGATGGGATATCGAGTGACCATTATTTATGTGTCAATTATTAATAAATTTTGTTTTCTGGTGATGACTCACTTTAGTCTGACTAAAAGAGAAATAAAAGTTAATGTGCCAACGTTCAAACGAACTATTTCTAATAGTATAAATGGAACTTATTGTATCGATGCCTATAAAATTAAGTGTATTCATAATCAGTGTATTTTTTGTGAAAATGTCTGAATTTATCAAGTACAGTTAAGAAAATCAAATATTAACAAATGGTGTTGAAGTTGTACGACGTCTTTTATAGAACATTGTATTCTATTGTGATGTGTGGGTACTTCGATGGTATCTGGTGTTCAATTGATATCTTGGTACTACTTTTAAAAATGTAAAATAGAATCATAAGATGCGGCACTGTCTTTGCAGTGTTTGGTTTTGACTGTAGATTTATTTTATTTGAAATTATTTTAGTATCTGTTAGCCCCCACTGATGTCATATATCAGGAATATCGTACCGCTACGAGTGACTTATATTTATTAGCCGCGTTTAACTTTTCTCAATAACGTTAAGATATTTCTTAAACCTATGACATGTATCAGACGAGCGACGAGAAATGACATGCGCCCAGCTTTTACTCGCGCTATAGAGTAAGGCTCAATTCTCACCGGGACGGCAGCGGCCGGCAGTGACGGGACGAGCACTTTCAGCGTGAAACAAATTTAAACTTTATCTTCATGAATATAAATATTAGTATCGTTTGAAAAGTACGAAAAGGACGCGCAGCCGCCCGCGACGCCGCGAGCTCCCGCGCGGCCGCGAGTGGCTGCGGTTTTCAAACGATACTAATATTTATGAGCATGACGATAAAGTTTAAAATTGTTTCACGCTGAAAGTGCTCGTCGCGTCGCTGCCGGCCGCTGCCGTCCCGGTGTGAATTGAGCCTTAGAGCCTTGGTGTTAAATACTCAAAAGTAAACAATCATCGCATCTCTTTTTCCCAGCATTTTATTCCTGTGATCCAGATGTGGGTCGCGACCCCAATTTAAGCAACTGTATTCTAAAAACATAATTACATAAATGTAGCACAACAAATTGCAATATGTAAATCGTACAGTCACTAAAAATCGTTTACAAAGTACAAGTCGAGTCTGTTAGTGTATAGGAACTGCCTACTACGTTTTTGGATACTTAACTGTCTTATTGTTATGAAGGTTTAAGAATGAATAATTTATTACCTATCAATTCAAACGTTTTAATGAAATATTTTTGATTTTTTTAAATCTGCAGTTTGCGCCTTGCTTGATGCTTTAAATAGAGAAATAGACCCAAATAATTTAACAAAGTGCAGTGGAACGCGGTACATAGTCGGTAAACTTACAAAGACATGATTATGGAAATTTTACACATTGTTTTTTCGTGTCATTCATTACACATTGATGTACTTACCTACATCTAATTGAATATATAAAAATGGATATTGGTTTAATCAATCACCTTTAAAGCTAGTACAAGTATTTTTCTGTACATAAGTACTGCGCACAAGTCCTTTTACGTACTGGGAAAACCTCGGGGCGTTTTGTATAAACATTTTGGATTGGTTGGTCGTGTTCGTTTAGAATGATCAAAGTACAACTAGATCTCAACTTGACACTGCAGGCATGCCATTTTAAGTAAAAAGTCACACATATTTTGTGCACTTAAATCGTGTAAATGTAGAGTAAAATTTTAGAAGTTCAGTAAGCACATTGTATTTGGTTTCTATTGCATAGATGTTTATTCATAAATGTTATTTGTTTATATGTGTTGTATGATCAAAATTTTATTATTTCATAATTTCTAGGCTAGTTCTTCAGTGGTCGTAATGTTTCTTTAACATTACAAGAACTTCAGGATCATGAAACATTTTATGTAGGTGTATAAGGTTGAAGTAGTACAATTATATTATTTATTTAAAAAATATTGGTTCGATATCTTGTATGTTCTAATAAACTTTTTATGAAGATGGCACCTTGTAATTTATGAATTGCTGTATAATATGTAGGTAAAAATTAAGTGAACAATATTACCAAAAATGTAAATTTCTTTTTTTATACTTCAGTTGTTAGTTTCGCAAATCAATAAGAAATTAAAAAGAAAGAGTACCTAAACATTTACTTTTGAATCGTATGAAGTGAATATAAGATTATTTATACAAATACATATAAAACTATTTACAAATAAAGTCGCAAACTACTTAGCTGAGAATTTAAAAACAATTAGCCAATAAAAAAAATGTGTAGGTATGGTTATTTTGAGTTATATGCATATTGTTTTTTGACATTTTATAAATGTAGCCAATGTTTTAAACAATATGTAGCGGATTCTACCTTTTTCATTTTATCATTATCGTAAAACAAAGAACCTAGATAAACAAGAGATTAGGAATTTAATTACTGGATTCGGCTTCACTTGATCTTTTTTTCCCAAAAATTATTGTTGCCAAATAGAACATTTAATGTTAGTATTACAACATCTTAGGTACTGTTGACGTGGCTTCTGTTAAGAGATTCAGTTGTACCTAACAATATCATGACAGATTATCAGGTCCGTAATTTCTTAAATAGAATGACATTCGAAGTAATGTTTTTAGTTTGATTACAAATTAGCATTTTTAGTGACTCATTTAAACTAGTTATTTTGCGTAGACGCGTTTCTACGCTTTACGTGCAGATAATTTGCACAATAAAAAATGCATACGATTTGCACGAAATGCAGGAGACCACATGTATTTACGAGTAAAACGCGAAATGTAACGCACGTATATGTCAAAATGAACGTAAACGCACATAAAGTACCTACGCTAATCTGTATTCACACTAATAATATATTATGACGGTTAAATTATGAAAATCAAAAAGTAAAATCGTTTAAAGTACGTAGTTTTATGGTTATATTAAGTATTTTTTATGTAGGTACACAAAGCTAAATGTGTTGACCTAAAAGTATTGTTTTAAATATTATTTCACACTACAACACGTTTTAATTTAGTGTTATCTCCACTTTTATACGTAGTGTTGTAAAGTACCTAATTAATTTCTATGTGGGTGTAAAAATTAAATGTAAATAAACTTTCTTATGTATACATATCATTGTTTTATTGTTTTGCAAGTTTCTCTTTTATACCCTACTGTCTCCAGCCTGAGTCACAGAACACTTATATCCTAGCCTGAGTTTGCTGCACCATCGAAATAGTGACACAGAATATAAAAAATAGACCATAACTCTATGGATCCAATGCAGTCTTTACCATAGAGGCCTCGGGGCACGTGCCCAGGGCCCACTCAAGGAGCGGCAATGTCTCGCACACCAACTTAAGAACACTTTTCTAACAGAATAAATTACTGGAGAGTTGATTTTGTCCGTTATTCTGAAGACAAATTTGTCGTCGGTCTATACCTTCGGTGTTACAAGCAACCATAGGCCATGGTGACCAATCTATCAGGTGGGCCGTGAGCTTGTCTGCCACGTAAACGGTATAAAAAAACAAAAGGGGTCCCCAAATTCTTGTGTGCAAAGGTAAAGACGGCCCTGTATGGATCTACATTATCTACAATAATCTAGTATAACTACCTATAGAGGTTGGAGATCATTAGCGACGTGTCCATTTCAACTTGTAGTTACTGGTGTGATGAGTAGGTACATATATTCTAATAAAAAATTAAACAAGTATTGCCAACAACAATAATTTATTTTCCCACACACTAAAGTATACACCATAAAAGTATTATAAGCTAGAAAAATGTAAGGAGAAATAAATTATATATAACAGTTATAACATTGAAATTTAATCCCTAACTGCATAAGTTTAGTTAGAGAGACATACACATGATTGTCACTTATCATATTAATTACACTTCTTTAATAGGTACTGAGTGCCTACAACATAAATAAAAGTAAAAAAAGTCTGGTTTCATCTTTTTGCACGAACGATTTCTGTCTATTACTCAATCGAGATTGGTCAAACTAAGTCCCTACAATAAAAGACCATTATCCGGTAAACATTTGGATATAAACGACCGGGTTCTTTGTAAGTGCAGCTACACAGTTATTTTATTTTACAAAATTTACAGTACAGTTCACAACAAAAATAGCATAACTCGTTATAATTTATAGACATTAAACATATTATTAAACTTTATCCTATGAGTTTTATGAATCTACTTAGATACATAACATGTAGTTGAAGAAAAATAGATTTGTAAGATATTTTAATGTTATGCGAGTTTTGTCGGTGGCTGTACACTAGTGGTAAATAAAATAACCCTCGTCCGTTTAACACATCCATCACTGTGACATGAATGATTATTATATTCACAAACAATAAACCATTATGGTATGATCAAATGGCACTATACAAAGTGAGACTTAAGTTTGTATTTCTATTTTTCTATGTATACACTGTGGTTATATCTAACATATGAAAGTTCCTTGAAAGTAAGGAGGTAGGTACAACATAAACTATAGGTGTAGGTACCTATTTCATATTCAATTTAAAAACATTGATTGCATTGTTAAACTTGATTAATATACCTATAAATAATAGATAATCACAACACGTCATATCGAATATAATAGTTATATATTACATTTTATAAGTAGTTAATAAACTGATCCTGTAAACTGTAAATGGAATACTGTAGGTATTAGACCTATGAGATCATTTATGCACGGGACAAATTGCCACTTATGTCGTTTGACAAATTACCGAAAGGACGTTTCATGAGTGGGCCCGAGTCGAGCGAACTCAACTCACACCACATTTCAACCCACATACGGCAAAAGTAGGAACGTAAAGTATCAGCGAATGCGTGCGCGCCAGTCCCAAATTTCTATGTTGATCGTACGCCTGCAAACTATTAATATGTGACTGAATGCATCTGGCGTTAAATAAATAAATTGTATAGAATTTATTTTTTTGACGTTGTCTAATGGTATATCATTAGACAACGCAAAATTCTATATCATTTGTTCGGTTTTATTAAGTATAACAATAATATTATATACCTATTTAATCAAAAGTGGCACGCAATAGAACAAATCAAGTTCCCACCCTGTCATATGAGTTTATCCCCTCAGTTTAGTAGTTTTAACCGACCAAGTAACCATACAACTGACCGTGCCATTCGTTGCCTTTAGCGGAAAGTGAATGGTTTCCGGTTATTTCATGTGAATCCTAATATTTCTAAGAGATGTTAGAACTACACTAACAATAAAATTCTTAAAAGGGTTTCCCCTTTTAAGAATTTTATTGTTAGTGTCTTAAAATTCATAAACATTACATTATATAATCAACATGCTCTAAACACAGAAGACTATTAAATGTTCACTATTCTAAGAATTAAAATATAAACGCGAAGGCAATGTACGGCAGGGAGTCCGATAAATATAGCTGATCAATGAAACGTAAAACTGGAACGGCTGACCTGAATAAAGGGAGGTAGCCTGTCAGCCGACATTGTAACACAATTCAAACTTTGCATACTTTAACAATGTAGGTATTGTTATTCTATGATGCCGATGCTGAGTTCTCGTAGTTTTGATTCGAACTTTTCGTAAAAGTACCTATTGGTATCGGTGCCTGGTATCAACAGCCGTTGTAGCGTGGCGGTAGTGAACGCGACTGCTACGCAGAAGGCGAGGGTTCGATTCACGTTCAGAGCAAGTATTTGTATGCATGAATATGGATAACGCACGGAAGATGAACTATTAGTAGGTATCAGTGTCACATTGTGATTCTTATAAGTACATATGTATGAGAGAATAGCACAAAACGTAGGTGGTATAGCAACGATATCCACAGCATACGGGTAGGTAGGTATACTGCCCCAAGTGTTACCCATAAACTGTTTACTTTTTGTGATAAGCAAGCACACGGCGTGTGTAACTGATTGTAAAACGGTTACCAGTTTACACATTGAAACACTTCATCAGATATGTCACCAGCACACTGTTCTCCTACTATTGTATAAATAGCTTCGGCAGTTTACATGGCGAGCCTTTTCCCATCTTAGTTGGGGTCAGCTTGTACTCTAACACGAATATACCTATTGCCGTACTTCGGATATTTCTTGCGAAGCGGCTGCCCTCAGACCTCCTCAAGCCACTAGCGATTTTAAAGCTTTGTAGGTAGCAGTGGCAAAGGGTCCCTATAAACCGATTCCTGACGGCAAGGGGAAGTCGAAGAAGATGGTAGTTCTATTAGATATAAGAACTTTTTCCATCAGCATCATTGTTGAAAATTTTCACCCTTCACCACTGGTAGTTAAAAAACTTTTAAGGGCTACAACTAGGTACCCGTAACACGAAGACCTAAAATGCTCACCGAAGCAGAGAAGGGTCTACATGTGTTTAGAATAATCACCATATTAAGACTAAACTGACTGGTAGGTACAGCTTAACCTTGCAATGTGTTGTGACAATGACCTACGGCTTCCACTTAGCTAAGAGTTTTGGTGATGTAAGAATACTGACAATTCTTCAGACCTAGCATAGATCGAAACTTATCTGGTCTGCAGGCGAAGAATAACTTTTGATTGAATATGATTGTAATGAAAAATAACAGTCGATATGCGATGGTACCAGCATTGAATCGCTCTACGTAAGTACATATTGCACAAAAACAAAGCGTGCGCACGTACAATGTTTATACAATTTAGATCATAAACATCACATAAACGATACCCTACTCATCTCCATAACACAAAGACGCTCGGGGCTTCGGTTTTATACCAAATGGCTAATTTTAGATTCGCAGAGAATGGTCGGCCTCGCATGAAACCGTACAAGTCAGTGTAGGTACTACTGAATACGGGTTGCAGTTACATTCAATACCAAGTTATCACCATGCAAACTATTTTATGAGGTAAACTTCTTATAGTAAGTCAACAGGTACTTAGTTATGTGTCGCGAATTGATTAACTGTAAAGGTTTACATCTTAAGAAAATCATCAAATCAGAGTAGCCTTGATAGCATTTAGATGTGGAAAATACCTACATATTTCTTTGAGATTATAATACCATACATGGAATTAAAACTATTATTCTTAATTTATACTTGCACATAATACATTATATACTGATTAACAATAATTTTATTTAAATTACACAAGTAATCATTTATATTTTACCATAGATGTGCTGATGTTATATAATAAAATTTATAAAACATAGGATTTTTATATACCTACATATTTGAAATAATTATAATAGTGAGTAGGTAATATAATAAATATTTTACATTTACATTAACTATATTAGTAAATAATTAGCTTCATAAACATTTATAACAATAGAAAATCTCTGAAGCTGGAATGTCCATAAAACTTTGTATATTTCATTACATATAATATAATATTTTAATTAATATAATTTACTTACTTATTTATGTTCATTAAGAACTCAAATGGTGAACTAGAAAAATAAATTTTATTATCTGTTTTAATATCAACAATATATAATTTCAATGATTAATTTGAACGATCATTATTGCTATTTTTAATATACACCTATTTGTAGGAAATTTAGTGTTATTAATAAGTAATCTTTATAAATTTTATGCAATTAGATGAACATATGACATTTATAAAGCTTCACAGTTATTTACAACTGGCACATAAGCTTGGCCTGAAAATGTTAAAATACTAAACCTCGTGTGTTATAGACAGTTTAATTGATTCTTGTCTTATTTCCATAAAATGTAAGCGCATTACATACGAGTAATAATAATAGTACAACATTCAAACTATTATAATATTTACTAATTAAACACTTATAAAACACAATAATATTTACTAATTAAACATTGACCAGACCGACTTAAATAATATCGTTTATAGAAAAAGAAATAGTTTTATTACGGCAATTTAAAACAAATATCTGAAGAAATACGAGATTCTCCTGTGGCTAAAATAGGTAGGTATACATTATTATTTTCACTAGCCCTTCATCAGGGAAGAGCGAGATGGAGAACACCGATCAAAAGCTCAACTATATTTTAATATGATTTTTCAAATTGCTCTTTACATTTACCCTTGCCTTACCCTTGTCCTTTGCCACTTATTGAAACTTTACCACCTAGAGTAACCACCTCGTTTTACCACAGGGCTGGTGTAGCACACACTCATGATTATTATAAAATAATTGGCAATAACAGTTTAACTACCAATGTAGTAAGTTTGTAACTTGTATTTCAAAACTATACCAACTACACATACAAATAAATAACAAGATACAGTATATAATATCACGTAGGTAACATGTAACATAGTTGCAGCATCTTATGTTAACGTTAAGAATATGTACTTAAGAAATACAAACAATTTGTGACTAATTCAAAAAATATGTACCTAAGTCCTAAGGATTAAAATGTTCTGTTATCACGTTGTCTCTATTTTAATTAACTCATTGATTTCTTATCAAATGTGTAAGTGCCTACAGAAATGAAAAACAATGAAGAAGTTTTCAGTCAAGAGATCAACAAGTCAAAAAAAAATTGAACCTACATTGGGATACATGTTTCGTCATTGCTAAAAGTAAAATAACAATTGCAAGCATTATCATCCCAAGGCGCATAAACTACATCAGCTTGCATATGGAATTATATTTAGAGATTTCCATCCTCCACCATTCCATCACCATACAACCAGCTTAATAAATTATATTCACTATCTGACCATCATCTACTAACATAAATAAGTGTTTTACCGTTAGGATGATGTTTCTCTGCCATACGTAACTTGAAATCAGTAATCATTGCTTTTTTACATTTATCTATAGATCAAATCTCTATTCCATACTCAAATCTAAACAAAAATAATAAAAATGTACCTAATAGTAAAACTATGTGCATATAAATTTAATTCGCCTAAACAATAGCTAAATACTTAGATCAAAAGAAGCTAGGCTAAACAGACATTTTACATACGACAATCAATTGTACAACACCTGCTAATCCCATGAAGATTAAGCGTATAAAGGATTACTAAACAGTAGCCATTAGACAGGATTCTGATTAACGACGATTGCGTGATGTGGATGGGCCACTAACAGGAGCTAGCAGTCGCCTGGGAACCAAAAGACGAGCGTTTCCCCTGGCAGGTCTTGAAGCGCCAGGCTGTTTTAAATCAGCTAAATGAGAAGCGTATCCATCGTTTAAAGTAGTCGCCATATTGAGATACTTCTTACTTATACGGCCAATAGCATATATTTGTCTTGGAGCTAATCCGCAACTATGGTAAACATTTATATCTTTCCCCGATCCGTACGCGGAGTGTAAAAAGATGCCATGCTCGTTTATAAGATTGTTTAAATGAGCTGACTTGTGACCTAATGGATCTGTTGAGAATCCATCAGAAAAAAATACCAAGCCATGCGGGAAGTTATGTTCCGCCAGCCAGGATATAACTTTTCTTTGCTGCATGTCAGGTCTTCCAGTTATATATAGAATGAGGTATCCAAGATCTTGCCAGAAACGCACGACATCAACGGCGCCCGCTCTTACTTTAGGGTCTCTACCGGTGACAGAAACACTAGCAGTGAAGGATCCGTCAATACTGAAAACGATACACTCAGTTTGTGGTGGTACTACAGCAAGGTGGAAATTACAACTGGTGTGATCGCCTCGAACAACAAGTCTAACTGGATAAATGCCACAACCTAAACTTTGCCGATCCGATAATGTGTATGAAATTCTTCCAGTTTTATCGGTTACTACTGTGGATAATATAGTCCATTCGCCTGCTGGAGGATCTTTCATCATATATATGTCAACTTTCTCACCAGTTAATGTTATCATATCCAATGGTCCGTACATGAACCGAGCAGTAAACGTTTGCGGACATCCTTCCTTTACGACAACGTCATTGGCTCTATGATTAGCAGCTACATTTTTAAGTTTGACTGAAGTTCTTTTTCTCATCCACTTTTCTCTTTCCTGTCCAGGTTTGAACATAGGACACTCCTTATCATCAGAGTGCCCGTATAGAGCTAGGTCGAAATGTCCTATTTGTCTTAGTATGAAGGCTATTACATCAGAACTTTCCCAATAACTGGCATGGAATAAGTGAGGTAAGGCATTTGTAGGAAAATTTGTCAGTCCTTCCGGACAATACAAGGCGTAATCGAGTCTTTTAGATCCCCACCATTTTTGTTGTAAAGCGTTCATGGTTATTAAAGGAATGTTGTCGACTAATCCACTAATCGTACTTTGTACCGATGCTTCAGAAAGTCTTCTCAGAATAGGAGTTGTCGGCATTTGTAAATGATCTCCAAAAAGTTGAGGATGACTCTGTATCAATTCCAAGAGATGGTAAGGTTGACCATTACCTAATGGATATTTTGTATACCTGGCAACATTTATAGGTGGTAAATTTGTGAATCTCGCGGATAATAATGGTTCTAATCGGGATCCGACAGGGTCCGTAGGATGAAATAAATTGTATACTTGTTGCACGGGTGGTTTCGTGATGTCACGGCCTTTATCGTCCGATATTTTTCTTGACGCTAAAATAAGTGACAAAGGACTGCCAAAAGTGAAGAAATCGCTAACTTCAAATTCAAATTTAACATGTGTATCACTTGTAGAGGATGATCGTCTTCTTGGTGTTGGAGCTTGTAAATGCGACTTGTTTAAGTAATGAGATTCTAGAGGGTCATTTGGGATAGTGATTTCTGTGTCCAATATACTATTTTCACTATCATGTCGTGATTGATATTGTAACGTTCTAACGAGAGCGTCATACGCTAAAACTGACCCCATGCTATCTCCAACGACACAAACTTGCCCATTAAATCCTTTTCCATCTTCAGATTTGATAAATTCGTTATAGACAGTATTTGCCGAGTTTATTGTTTTTGTAACAGATTCTGGATAATCAGGCGATGTAGTCGCGATTAAAGGTATAGCACCAATAGGTATTAGATCATTGGTTAAAGAAGGTGTTTCAATAGTTGAAGGTGAACAGTCAAAACTGTAGGGGCTTAACGTTGATAACACTCCAAGAGCTTCTGTGCATATAGATGGACATGAAACTAATTTTATTGTTATGTGCCCTATCAGTGTTGGATAGTGCTGACGCATCACTGATTCAAAAGCCCCTTTGAAAGTGGTTACATCCGATTTTTTTGCTGTCATGTCAACATTTGCATCAAGAACACTACCGGCATGAAATACTAATATCAAAACGGTAGTTGGACAAGAGCTGTGAACAGGAGTTTCAGAACATCCATCAATACTATGGTGACTTTGTAAATTTGGTATCCTTCGGGATCCCCTTTCTGAGGTAACTCTTTTTAGGAAACTAGGATTGAATATACTATCCTCTTGGCACTGATCACCGGGAGTAGGTGAAATATCAATGTCACCTTCATCGAGAGAACACATTGAAGACCATTTGTTAAACGTAGTCTCACAATCGTAAAATTCGTCTTCTGACCCAGTTTCTGTCTCTGACTCTCTAACTAGAGTCTCCATCCTCCAATTAGCCGCGTGTGCTTGCAAGCTTTTGATGGAGCCCGAAGACGATGATCTAAGATTTGTTTTGGAAGAGGTTTTATGTTCCAATGGTGGTGTTCCCTCTGGAGTTAAATGCATTCTTTTCTCTGTGTTATTTTTCTTTGTGGCTATAGGTGTTGGTACCTCTTCATTCTTTTCTAAGCTACTCATTGTAGCTGCAAGCGATTTGGAATTTTCTTCAGATATGTCCAGTTCATCACTTGTATCACCTGCCATCTTTTTCTGCAAAGCTAATTGAGTCTGCTTTTCTATTTCTCGAATGTCTTCCATTGTAAGACCATACCATTCATCCTGCCATGCCCATGCTTGTCTATGAGCCCTCAACATTGTTTTACGTAAAGCAACATCATGAATGAATTTTTCTAACTTAGTTTGCATGCCCCAATATCTGAATTCTACCCTACATAGTTTATAGGCGCACATTAGAGATTTTCCGTTAGGTAGTGGTTGTGTTTTGCCTTGTACTTCCTGCCAATACTCTTCAAGCCAATTATCAGTGAGCGGACCCCTTTTACATTTTTGTGACACAAATAACTTTGGATCTTCCTCTTTTATATAATCAGCACCATACAGCTGATCTTTGCAAACATCAATAACATCAATCATTCTATTCTTTAAGTCATTTCCAGTTAGATTGAAGACATTTTCTTGGTGGCCTTTGTCAGCATAATAATAAGTTTCTATTTCTAATGAAAACTTTTCAACAAATGGACAAGTGTACCTAGTTTTAGTATAAGGATAAGCATTCCAAGCTTCTTCAGATACTGTTAAAGCAGATTTGGGAAGTAAGCTTTTAAACCAACCTGGTAAATGACTACCAACATGGTAGATTTTTTGAGTGTATTGACCTTTTCCACCAGGGCCATCACTATATGGCTCATTAACAAGAATTTCTACTCCACTGCCTTCACCAGAACTTTCTTCTCTACTCTTCTTGGCTATCATATACAGCTGTGCAATCCTGTACTCCTCTACCGTAAGAGGTAAAGGAATTCTATACTCTTTTATCAGCATACTGGCGCTTTAATTTGTATTTTTCTTGTGAGTAAACATACCTGGAACAAAGATATTAGAAAACTAATATTATATTTACATACATCATTACTGATAGTACAACAAGTACTAGCAAATATGTAATGTGATAAAAGTAGCAATTTTACTTCCCTGCCTCACCTACTCCCAGTGATTGATGATCAATCTAAGTTTGAAAACTACTGGTAATGATTATTGTTCAATAGATGGGCGGGCCAGAACAAAAGACGGATAGAAACATCGAACAAAATTAGTAAGAAAATGATTGCACTATTTTAGCATTGATCCATAGCAATTTTTTAAATTGTGAACACATGCATTAATGAGATTACATGGTGTTTATGTTTATAAGGTTACCCATTCAAAAAAGTATGATATGGACTGTTTAATTATTATGGTAGTCAAAGATGTGATTTACAATAACAGTAGCTAAATAAATTTACTAAACACACGAAAAAATCTTTAAGAACTAAATTATCATACTCATATTGAATGAATTGATAAATAAATTTCATATTGATGAAATACATAACATAAACTCACGCTTATATCCCTGAAGGGGTAGGCAGAGATGCATTTATGTCAAGGTCTGAAGGTAAGCATATTGTATTTTAACACAAACTTATCATAGGTGGATAAGGAAATATTTCTTCTGTTACTAGTTTTATGAGAGTTCTGGTTGGCAATACAAGAGCTGTTATTTTAAGATGTGATTTATTTAATGGAATATGATAATTATAATTACTTTTAAGATTTGTATTGTCTATTGTATTGGGACTCTTTTTTCCGCACCTAGCCTCCCTTTTTGGGCCATTGTGTGTGCAGGGTTACTGTCTAGAGCAGCCAGCCCAGCTCCGCCCAGAAACGCAGAAGCTTACTGGGGGCTTCACAGGACAGGATTCGGAGGAGAGACTTTTAAGAAATGGAAATAAGGATACGGAAAATAAGGTGGTTAATGTAACATTTTGTGTGTGACTTGGTAAACGAGAATTAAGTGTTATGATAAGATACCAACTATCCTTTATCATATGACAGGCATTTCAATAAATCATTATTCCTTAGTGGGGACGCCGGACACTGGATGAATGATCCACTTGCTTTACATGCGAGCCACTCTATCCATCGCTTCATTTGATTAGACTTAGTTTGACATAAGTCAAAGTCATATTGTAGCAATACAATTGTAATGGCATGCAATCATGTTCAATGCGAACTTAACATGTTTACGTGAAGATATCAATATTGCATCTCTATGTGATTATACAGAAAGGAGAAAGGTTTAATGAGATTGTGCAAATAACTGATAGAAAATTAATTATTATTGCTCTGGTATCATGAGATGGCAATGACAATATGGTTCAATTTATATTTAAACATTCAATAGCTAACAACATAATAATTAGTCAAAAACATAGTACCTGTGTACTCCCTACCTGTGCGACAAGCAACGGTTGTCTAATGCAATGAAATTTCTTTTGCAAAATCGTGTACAGTCATGGTGTGCGCTGACACATAGACACTTAGCATCAATATGGAACGCTACAGAAGTAAATTATTCAATATGGTGTAGCTCTAAAATTTTAAGAATTTGATGTGGTGTCGCACATTAATAATTACAATGATGTGCTCTTTGTAGGAAGGACTTGGAAAAATGCCATCTTATAAAATTAAAAATAGTATAATTATTATTCTTCCTTGATTTCTTTGTTGTGTCTTATCGCCTTTATTCTACGTTATTACAATCATGCATTACAGTATAGTATAACAGACCAAATAATAATTGCAAAGTAAGGTAATTAGTGTTTGTTGATTGAATTTTTATCTCTATTATTTCTTGGCCAGAAATACGATTAACTTACGATGGCAGGTGTTGTTGATAAGCCAGTTAAGTGAAAAAGAAAAATAACTTAATAACACTTGCATAAATCAGTGGGAGCCACATTCATATTAAAATTATAACATAGTTTTAAAAAGAAAGCGCAAGTCAAAAAGGATATTATATTTTATTTTCACAAAAAATAACTAGATGGTAACACTATATAGATATCAGTATCATAATCAATAATTAAATTACCTTAGATCGTCAAGAGTGATGAGTTTCCACTTAACTTTATAATAAGCACATCCTTTTTTAATACATTATAATATTCGTTCTGCAAAAAAACACATCCCAGGCAGGCACTAGGGCACGGATGAACTTTGACATTTTTGCGACTGTAATGTCAATATGGCCTAACTGCCATTCCTTTTCAGGTTCAACCACACCATCGTTGTTACCTCACTATTGTTTCAAAATATTTTCTACTGTGCATACACATAAATTAATTGAATAAACTTCTAAACCCACTTATCACAATTCACACCTGACGGAACACCATTTTACTAACAAAGTACATCTTCTCTTCCTAATGTAAATAAATATACTTTGTATACTCGGCTACGAGCATAGTTCGTGTAGCTATATGCGCGATCGTAGATTGGAACGCTGTTGATTCTGCGTAAGTACGATGAGGTCGTATTCATAGTCTCGCCTATCGTGTATTCATGAAAACTAAACGACATATTTATATTAAGTCTTATAATCATCATCATCATTATCATCATCCATCCATTAGTCACAGTCGTATAAGAGATTTTTACTTCGGAGTCCGAGGTCCGCTTTTCGTTTTTTGTTTACCACTTCACACGGTCTTGCGCATACCCATGTATGTATGAGCCAACTAGATTTGACTTGACTTTTTGGTTTGTTGGCGAACCCAGACATTCACCCAGACTTCCGCCAATGTCCGTAGTTAGGTAAATAAACGAAGGAGTTTGGTCAATACTGAAGCAGTTTATTATTATTAAAATGTATTATTATATGATCGGTAATCCTTCAAATTATCATAGCATCAGCATCAAATTATCCAACCAAAAAGAAACGACATAAATAAATAGATGAATAAATTAATGAGGAGCCTAATTGTTTATGTGTTAAACACGTAAATGTACAAATAGCATACTACGGATATATACTTAGGTATACCTATACACACAGATACAAACACCGCCCTAAATTTTAAAACTTTAATTGATTAGTAGTTAGAAATCCGCCCAAAATTTTCACAAAAGGGGTAAAGGTAAGGGAGAGGAGATATTTCATACAGACAGGACGAGGGATGTCCGGGGGTATGATGTCATGCAAAGAACGCTGTAAATTCGGGCACGACTGGCACGAGAAAAAAATATGGTCTAGCGTTCCCTCCTCTAGACCACATTCACATAGGAGTTATCCCTGATCCGAAGTTTGGCTAGGTGAACTGGCGTGGTCGCATGGTTTAGCCTAAGACGGCTAATTGTAGAGGTAGTTATGAGCCAACTATTATGGGATAGTAAGTCCATAGGCACGCATGTCATTCTCCTCAATGCCATAGAAAGTGTATGTATATTTCAGTATTATTCGTTTTGAGGAATTTTATGAAATCTAAGCTAAGCTAACCTAATCTATGAATGGCGAATACGCCTGCTGGGAATTCCAGGTACAAAATGAATTAGGTACAAAGTAAAATTAACTAACATCATAAAGAGCTATGCATAAACTTGATAAATCAACGCGTATAGTAAGTACGCGTTTGATTTTATAGTTGTTTGGCGAACAGAAAATAACGGAATTATGTATGTTGGTAGTATACTGGTATGGTAGGTACATTCTATTTTGTTATTTTATTTATTGACCGCCTCTATGGCGAAGGCGTAGCGGTAGAGAACGCTGTTTTTATTTATGACAGTTGTTACGACTATTATGAGTAGTTGGGGCCCCGTAGACATAGAATCCTCTATGTGACTCCTAAAAAGTTCAACAACTGGTCTGATATAGTACTTCGATATCGTTAATAGGTTCTGGAGGACAAGTGGCAGTCGCCTCATAGTTATGGGAATACTGTAACAAAGTACCTACGTAAGACTATAAATACATCCCCGTTTTACTAGACGGACATGAGAAAATCGATAGCAACCGTCGCAGAATTAAAGCGCTGGCTGGTAGAATCTACACTTACATAATTTTTACTATATAGAAAATCTCATGTTATGTAAACTAATTGGATGACTGAAATATGTTTCTAGCTAATTTCGCAAATTAGTGCATCAATACGTAGGTAATTATCTATACCTAATAATTTTCTTATAGAAACTGCCTACCTACGTCTTCGCATAATTATAATCTAAGTAGGTTTTTCTTTAATATCATAGACTGAAAAAATATTTTCGTGGGCATTCCATCCATACCTACCACTCATTTCATCGTGCTGTCGGTGACCGCGGGAATTTTATTGCGCGGTAGGTATCTATTTAATTAACTACCTACGTTTCAAAATTATAAGTAGGTAGCTAACCTAACTTATACCTTATCCTTATAACGTCAGCTATCTGCCAGTGCAAGCCCTATCAAAATCGGTCTAGACGTTATAAACTTTTTTAATTGTCCCCTATCACCTATCTAATATTTAATGTTAATTGGATAGAAATCTACTGTTATCTAATATTTAATTCTGTTGCTGGTAAAATGATAGGGGCTTTATTACACCTATCTTAAACAGGTCCTTTACCTTCAATACTCATATCTTTTTTATCAGTCGTACTCGTAGGTATGTAGGTACTAAAAGTACTTATCGTATAGAATGTAACCCAATCGACTTTGAATCGAATGTCATCCATAACTACTAATGTTATAAATGCGAAAGTAACTCAGTCTGTCTGTTACGCTTTCACGCCTAAAGCACTGGGCCGATCTTGATGAAATTTGGTAGAGAGATAGACTGGTACAAAAAAGACCTAAGCCATACACAGACAGAATCCATGCTCTTGTAGTACCTAGGTATAATAAGATTATTTATCTGAAGCCATAACATTGCGATGGTGTAAATGTAATATGTAAGCTGTGTAACATAGGTTAAACTCTGTACAAGCAGAATCCTTGTACGAAGCCTGTTAGTAGTGGTTCTATTATGTAAGTACCTACATAGGTACATATTTACGTTTCCTTGGGTAGTAGGGTATTATGTACCTATAGCCTATGTCCATTGGGGATAATGTAACTATATATGTAGTATATAAGTTGGGTTCGAAGCAGCCCCGGATCTAGGGGGCGGCAAATGCGGACTTGTGCGGGCGGTGAATTCGGAATGAGTTTGAATTAAACCACTCCCGCCGGGAACGCCGAAGGATTTTATGTCGGGCTTGGCAAGTCTAAGAAGCTTGCTGTGTCTGTTTACTCTAGTCGGAGCTGCTCAGGAGACCCAAGTGAGACTTGGGCGAGAACACACATTTTCGAAATTGTAGAAGACTGAGTAACTTGTCCTGATACTAAAGGAGGGATCCGGTGGACTCCTTGTCCGCCTAACGGCCCGTAGTTTTCGACGAGGTATGCCAATATCTAGTTAAGCGGGATTTAAAGCGCACTCCACTCCCAAAGTGTGGTCGGACTTGGATGCTATCAAGCGCGTGAGGGCTCTGACTAAGAATGCGGATGCCCAAACCTAGATTCGAGGCTGGTCCGAAGATTACCACTGACATAAACAAACTTATAAAATTTGGCCTCTACAATATTTGCGATTGAAGTAATTTATTGTTCCGAATTCATATAAGAGCTATGCTTTGCAATACGCACTGAACTGCTGGATGATCCCAGCCCGCTCTCTTGTCATCCCTGATGTTATTTTCAGAAGGAAAAGGAACAGGAAAGCGGACTTCGGCTCTGAAGCTCCGATAAAAATATAATAAAATACAAAATCATAATTAAAATAAATTGTAAACTGTACTTTGTAGCTTTTATTTTTATACTGTTTTCTTTTTTAATACAAAATACAAAATAAATAAAAATTTTATTCTTATTATAAGCAAGGCATTATTCTTATTGTATGCAAGGCACTTAATACATTGATTTTTCTAGACTTATTAAATAAAGCCGAGTGGTCACGTGGTTACCTTGTATTTTTCTATAAGTACTCCATTTGGTCGGATACATAACTAAAGGCACTTATGGGTAAACACTCTTGTAGCGACTGTTTATGAAAACACATGAGTAATTATTTAAGCAAATAAACTTAGTGGCTAGTTTTCACTTATTAGTCTTTAAAATGGGTTTCTAATCAGACAAATATTAACAAACATTTTTTATGTAAAATATTGTATATAAAGACACATCAACATTATTTACCTTTTTAATGTACCAAAAAAAACATAACATAACATAAACTCACGCCTATATCCCCGAAGGGGTAGACAGAGGTGCCATTTGCCATTAACCGGGCACTTACTCTACTCTCTCTACTCACAAAAAAAAATTAAGCATGTAGTAATAGATAATAGTAGACATTTCGCCTCTCATTCGCAAAGGCTTATAATAACAATGATTGTTTTTCGTCAGTTTATAGGTAGATAAAGAAGAATTGGCTGTCTTGTCTTGTCTCGTTGAAAAATCTAGGAAATTAAACTATGCGATCGAACCACATGACCTCGGCAAAATAAAGGTTACATTCAAAATGTACCAATTTACAAATAGCAGAGGCCTCATTCTGCTAAAGTTATACCAATTTCTAATCGTAAAGTGAATATGTTGACCAATAAAATCGCTCAAAAAGGCGTTCACTAGACTAAGTGGTCACCTTCTCGCGATTTCTTTGGGCGCGTTCGAATGCAGTCATCATTGCCCATCATCTTAAATGTTAAGGTAATAAGGCCTCAGAATATAATATTGTATATGGTATAATAGAACTGCAACTGGCATACTTACTTAAATACATCTTCTAAAAATATTTGATTTAAGTATAAATATAAAGAGTAAATATGTGCATAACATTAACTGCATGACAGTATAATAATAATAATAATTATGTATTTAATTTAATAATATTTTTTATCCAAACTACTAACGTCCCACGTACTTATATAATAAATATTCTTATCAAAATTTTGTTCCTCTTAATTTCAAATAAAAACAAGAAGTTAAAATATTAATAAAAAATAATTAACTAGATAGTATTTTAGTGATGTCTATAAAAGATTTGTGAAGTGCTTCGATGAATTGAGAGCTATCGTTGTGCGGTGTGTAGCTAGTTACAGCCGCGCCCAACTTGTCGGGGAAAGCTGAATACCTGTAATATTGGAAATTCGTTAAAATAGCAAAATATTTTGATTTAATAAATATTCTAGGACAATCTACACAACGCCATCTAGACCCATAGTAAGCATAGCTTAACTAACTTGTGTTACGTGTTCTAGAATGCGGATAAGAATCGAAGTGACTAATTTAGGGAATATTCTAACCCTTCCAACTAAACTCAATGACTTGTGATAGGAGTAAGTTCACATCAGTAGTGTAATGGTCAGGTTACGAACCCCGGACCTCTTGATCGTGAGGCCGATCGCACTTAACCAGTAAGGTACCAACGACGATTCAATTGCTTCATTACATTGAGCAGCATTTAATTTTTTAAGAAATTTTGTGGTATAGTTTACTGAAAATCTATGACGCTATACTAACTATACATTTGTACTTCAACATAGTAATTCAAATTCATATTTAGGTGTTTTAAATGTAAAAAAAAATATATTGAACTGTTATTACCCGTTAGAAAACTGTCTTAAAATAATTACCGTTACAAAAACTACGTGAGCCCTCACAAAGCTCAGTCCTTTGCTAGTTATTATAGACTTTATATAAAAGTGTAAGTATTTAACTTACCCTATTCCAAATCCTTCTTTAGCTACCGGTCCAAAACCTCCCGCCATCACGCAGGGTGACGACAACGTGCTTGTACTGAGAATAGACTTATTCAAGTACTTATACTCATACGAGTCAAATATTTCAGGTCTTGACATATTGTTTTCTTCTGCTATTTTCATAAGAGCGAACATATGACGGTCGAACCCTTGGCCCATAGCTGCTTGTTTCACCAGCTCTGAGTGATGTGAAGAACATTCTCGCATTAAGCCACGCAGCTCTTCCATTGACGATTTGTTTGAGTGGAGAGCTTCACAGAATGCCTGAAAGAAGAAAATCCAAATTCTCATTACAAAAGTTAAAGATACAAAGGGGATTAAATAGTCATCATCATCCATTGAACATCTTCCTAAACCAGTTGGAATCGGCTATCCAATCTTACTTCGATGCTTTGCGTGAAGCGTCTGTCATCTATCTTCCAGAACTCATTGCCGATATAGAAGTTCTGTAATTAGTCCAGTTAAGTTAAGAAAGCGCTGCAGTTCTTTATATATATATATATATATAGATCTACAGCGCTCTCCGCCTCCTTTACAATGACGCTTTTAGAATGCTTTTGGGGCTGCCTCGATTCTGCAGTGCCACTGGTATCTGGTATGTTTTCGGACGCACAGGTGGACTATTTTCATACGACTATTCGCAAGAGATGCGCCGCCGGGTGCAGACCAGTTCTAACGCCGTTCTGAAGATGGTGGCAGAACGTCTGATTGCCTGTCCCTTCCTACGACATTGTTGCGATAGACATATTGATGTCCCAATGCCGAAGAGAATGTACTAGAGGAACATTTAATTTTATCTTACATACCAGGTTCTATTGATTCCATTTTATTATATTTCTTTCAGTCATTTTTAATTTGTGTTTATTTCAATTGTTTAATTTAATATAATTTAATCATAGTCTAATTTAATCTGATTATGTGTGCGCCCGTAGCAACGCCAACTCAAGCTTAGGCATATAACTCGCCGAGCGGTCTTAGATAACCTAGTATTTTGTCTTTTACTCTGGCTACGAGCGGAATTAAACAGTATTAGGTTACCTAATTTATTTGTTATCAATTGAGATTAAGATTCAACATTTTACGTATTTGTGTATAGTAAAGGATTGTGAGTATTTACTTCATAATTTCATTCTTCTATATTAAACAGTTTTTATAATGAAAGATAAGATAATTTTATTTAAACACTTAACTATGTCATCCATGAAAAAATTATATTTATAACCACCTCTTCTGCCTCTTGCGGGATGCGCATGCGCCCCTCGGACTCGTATAGGTTTCTTTTGCACCATTTTGTGCAAATTATCTACACGAAATTGTCTCAGTATTATTTGCACGATACACCGTACGGCATTAATTGAATATATAAAATATATTGAAACTGATACGAAATGCTATTCCTTAGGTACTGAGTTACACATTTCTTGAGTTTGGGTATTTTTAGGTGTAAAACGTTTGGAAAACAAATCATCTTATTTTCTAAATCAAACCAAATCAAAAATCATTTATTCTGTATAGACCAGTAAACGGCACTTACTAAACGTCAATATCAACAACATTTTATAGATCAGTGAGCAAATGGACCACCGGTTCGAAACACGGCCCCGACCTGAGAAGACTCCAGCAAGAAACTCAGCGGGCTTTTCTTTTTTTTGTCTATTTACAATCATTTACTTAGTCTAGATACAAAAATTAGCCGAGTAGCAAGTTGAGTAAACAGCTCATTTCCAGGCTTGTTTATCATCCAAATCCAATCCTATCTAGTCAGTCTATCTATTTAATCTGTAATCTAATCTAGCAAGCCAGTAACGGTTAACGGTATTTAACCGTTGCGTTATTTAGCTACAAATATACTAAAAAACCGCAAAAGGATATTACTTTTACCTTAGTTTTGTCAGTGCATGGTCGCATTGTTTCTGTTCGGCCATGTTTAAAGGCCGATGTGCTGCAAGATTCGTATGTACCGACGAAAGAATTTCTTAGCAGGTGGTGAGCTGCCTGAAATCAAAGTATGTAGTTAATTATACTAATTAACTGTGTACTAACTGCGATTATTATAAATATGTATATGGTACACCAAGACCGCGGTAGCCTAGTGGTATGGGTAATGGACTGCTGAGACGAGGTCTCGGGTTCGATCCCAGGTTTACCATGGCACACACCAATGACTGCGATGCTTTTCGAATTTATGTGTGTATTTAACATAAAACATAACATAAACTCACGCCTATATCCCCGAAGGGGTAGGCAGAGGTGCTAGCACCCACATGCGTGTATTTAAGACCCCGGTTAATGGCAATAGGCTCGCCACCTATTACATTGGGACCTAAATACAAACTGGCGAAATGTGGGTGCTAGCACCTCTGCCTACCTCTTCGGGGATATAGGCGTGATATTATAAAAAAAAAAGAAAAAACACCATACACTTTCTCGCTATCGTTAGTCAGCCTTAGGATGGAGAGGCTCCGGGTTGGAATGCTAGCTATTACACTACCGAAATTAACCCACTCCTAACACAAGCAGTTGGAACTTAGCTAATTTCCATCGTTAGGCTAGGAGTGGGTGGAATCGTATACTCCCGCGTTAAACCCTACAGCTATAATATTAGCTACTTCGGTTTTAAGGAAAAAAAAATGTAATTGTAGTACCTGAAATCCAAGTTGCATGATACAGTCAGGGCTAACTTTGTGTTTCTTACAATCTCCTTTATTTAGGCCTTCGTACAAAATGTAATCAATACTAAGTGAATTGCACCATGCGTTGTATTCTTTCTTGGCATTGTCGATACATTGCTTTATTTTATCATCTAAATTGAATTCTGGAAGAAAAAGAGGCCATCACTTAGGGACTAAACATGAACACAGATAACACAACAATTCTTTTCCGTGTAGTTACTCCCCGCTACTCAATGGGGCGGTAAAATCGGAAACGAACCGTTTAAAACCGCATGCTGTTTCGAGTCCCGAATACCTTACCCATATGTAATATCAAATAGTTCTGCTTCTCTGGGGACTGCATTGTACAATACTAAATCAATCCTATTTACAGTTTTAGTCGGCCTCGGAATAACTGACGCGGCACTGCCGTGCTCGGATTATAACTTGCTGGGGTGACTGTACTGTGTACGCCAGTACTGTTTCGTGCAAATCATAGATATTTTTTGCACGAAACATACGCCCCTCGGTATCGGCGGCATGTGTATGATGGTAGCTTTAGGTAAATCATTCCAACTTACCTAGTCTTCTAACAGTAATATTACTGTTGGCAGGTTTAGAGTCTGGGTGGATGAAGGGCTTTTTCGTTGTTTCAGCATAAATGTCTTGAAAAAATCTGAGCACTGCTACTCCATCGCCCCATGAGTGCTCGAAATTAATACCCGCCACCCCGTCTTTCGTTACAATTAAACTGAAAGACTTGTCGAACCATCTGCAAATTTTATATTCTATTAAAATTGTAGTTATATTTAATATGATTTTGCAATTGAAAAGAAAATAATTTACACTTTTTGCACCGTTGACTGATATAACTTTTCCTAAGATAAATACATCTATATTTAGTGAAGGCGACTCTTCTGCAATTTATCTGCAATGTCACGGGTAGCCTCCATGTCCGTGACATTGCAGCCAAAATGCAGGAGAGGCGCTTTCATTGGTGCGGCCATGTTCTGCGGCGACCACCTACGCCGGCTACGTGGGTAATAAATGTCTGGCCATGCTGCCTCGGTGGGGTCCCGGTAGGAGGGGCAGACCCAAGAAGTGCTGGCTTGGAGTCGTGGAAGATGACATGCGTGCCAATGGACTTACCATCAGGGACGCGCAAGACCGTGCGAAGTGGAAGAGAAAAAGTCGGAAAGCGGACCCCGGACTCTGAGGCAAAAGCTTCGGATGCTATTGGGACTAACGCAAGAATTATGATGATGACCATCGATGTTTTGTAAGCAGTGAGTTTTCAACGGCGAGGACCTGCACTGCATCGAGTGTGTGCACACATGCGGGTGCTGTTTTCTTGCAAATAATACCCGAATGCTTGTCATGCATGAGGCAGCGAGGGAGAATAATGTCTTTAGAAGTGAAAAAAAATTTGGCTTTGTCTTCATTGAGAGTCGTCTTACCTATTCAATCCGTCATCGTGCAGATACTTTCGTAGGATTTTGTGTTTGTCGTCTTTGACTTCATCATGATCTAATACTAAATTGAATATTGCAGAGTCTATTTTATTTAACACTTCACTGTTCCATGTTGATTCCAAATGTTCCCGTTGTTTTGCCCAAGTGTCTCTGTTCTGTGTAGTCAATATACCTACAGGATGTTCCGGCGCAGGTGTATTATCATTAAGTATATTACTTAAATTGCCAAGTAATTCCAAAGGTGACAAAAGGTTACCTAAAAACAATCAAGACTGCTACTATACAAACTTGTCATTGTACAATAATAAAGACATGATTAAGTTAAGAGATCAATTCTACAGGCTCATTAAAGGATTGAACGTAAAAGAACTTAACTATTTTGCACCAACTTAAGCTGAAGTTTACCAATGAATTTATTAAGTGAAAACTGTGGTAGCACATTTGAAATATTGACATATACATGACGAAAAAAAAGTCGGGAAGTGCAAAGTGTGAATTGGGAGAAGTAGGAAGTGAGACAAGGAGACGATGAGGAGTAGAGGGGTGCTGTGGTGTGGGCAAAGGGGAGAAATGGAATAGGGGAAACAGGGAGAATAGGAAAGAGGAAAATGAGATTAAAAGGAGGGGGAGGGGCAGGGGACGATGAAGTTGAAGGTTAGGTGGGGAAAAGTAAGGAAAATGGACCAATGGGAAACGTGAAATGGAGACAATTTGGCAAGAGGAAAAGGCAAGCGAGTAGTCGAATGGAGAGGCGAGTAGTGAGTCGAATAGATAATCGAGTTTCGGCCGCTAAATTTTACCACGCGCGTGGTGTCTTGTGCAATAGCTAGTATTACAATACATATAAGAAACATGATATTACCATCATTATCTAATACGTCAAATACATAAAAGTTTCCATTCTTCTGCACAACTACATGCTTGCTCTTGGGATCCCTGAAGATTTCATCTTTCGTAATACGGGGAATACGAGTAGCTCCGAATAGTCCAACAAATTGACTCATATCTAGAGGGAAGGCCTTAAATAAATAGGCTCCATACCTGGAAAAGTATACACAGGTTACAACAGGGGTTTTTATTGTGAGTTTTACACTAACTAAAGAAGTGGGGTGAAAGGTTTAAATCAGACTATAAACTCGGGATGTATAGTGTACTGTTGTAGTTTTTTCATACTACAATGTTACTCTATACATTTATGTCATCGTCACATTGGAAGTCACCTTTCTCCCCTACAATGAACAAAATACATAGTTCCATAAACTGGTTCTCTTTTCTTTATGACAACAATTAACAATTAATTTTATTTTGTTAATGTTAAATATTACCATCACTTGTACCACATTACACATAAATTAGCAAATGAATACATGATTTAATGAAATTAATAAGTAATATTGCATGGAAGAGTCATCATTTTCTATCAGGCTGCCCATAGTACATGCAATATTATACCTATTATTGTACTGTTAACTGTGTCTTTTGGTGCATAGTAAGGAGCTTTCTATCTAATTCTTTTTTGCCATTATTGGGTTAAATCTGATATGAAAATAATTCCTCGCACAATTAAAATAAAAAATGTATCTATTTTATTCAAGTAACCAAAAGATAGTAGCGAAAATTAAATTTTATTTTACATACCATGACAATGCCTCCGGTAACATTCCTGTAACTGTTCTGAATAATGGTGTGTCACTCGATTTAGGATTTAAATGATACACTTCTGGTTCCAAAATTCTATCTCTTAGTGATAGCATGAACCTAACAGCGCTAATTAACATATTTGTAGATTTTATTAATTGATCATTGTACTCTGGTCTGACATCGTCCACAAAGGTGATTAGTGGATTGTAGTTTATAGGTAATGGGGCTCGATCCCGTAAGTATAAATCAAACCAATATTCTGATATATAACTTGTATGCATATTCATCTTATCTTTGGCTATAAGTTTTTCTTGGAGTACTTTACCTTCTTTGTTAACAAAGTTTTGCGTTCGCTCTTCAGCTGCAGCATACTGATCATTATTCAATAAAGGACGAACTGCTTGCAAATAACGTTCTCCAGTTTTAGATAACTCAGGTAAGGGTAATCGAGGTAATGATTTCTGGAAATGCATTGTTGGTACTTTGCTTCTTTGTAAATATTGATAATTAACATCTTTGATACTTCTTTTTGATAAGTTTCTAGAGGAAATAATCTTTTGGCATACAATGTTGTTTGTGGACAACAATTTATTAGTGCCGATCATCTTAAACTTTTCTATTTATGAATTACACCACGATTTAAATAATTATTCCGAGTTCAATAAACAGTTACACACACAAAAGTCTTTACATTAACTTTCTTTGCCGTATATTAAATGATGCCGAATCGAATGCAAATGTACATTAAATCAAAGCGAATACAATACTCATTGAATTATTAAATTCATAAAGTTGAACCTTGGACGGAACGGAATCACATCACACAGCTAAAACACACACACACATACTAATATATGTACTTATGTACTAAATGTATACAATATATGTACTTATGTACTAAATATATAAAGCAGTGTTGCCAACACCACTTGGCCTAATGTCGCCGTTTTTCAAACATAACATAAAGTAGCCTAATATAGCCGAATATAAATGGCAGTAGCCTAAAGTGTCGAGTCGATACAGTGAATGTTGTGTGTCGCGATCGAGTACAGTGTGAGAACGCGGACAGTGGTAGTGGCGGCGCGTGTAGTAAACAAGTACGAAAGAGGGTAGACCGATACGGTTGGTGGTCGTCAGTACACCGCGCTTGCAACAGCGCTGAAATATCGGTTGCTCCATAAAATTAACAAATATGGTAAATATCCCGACAGTTTCAACAGTGAATATGTAAATGACCATATCAATCTAGAATTAAAAATAAATAAAACAGTAATAGTGGCAAGCACATATTTATACTCAGCTAAGTGACTAGATTGCTATATCATGAAAAATTCAACGTAGTCGTTGATTATTGATGAATAATGGAATTACAGTCTAGTTACTAGAATCGGAATCGTCATAAGAGATGATTCCGATTCACCGTATGTGTACCGTGTTTTACCCATTTTTATTTTTCACAAGCACATAAAATGTGAAAATATACAAAATAACTATGAATACCTAACACAAACATCGCAGAGAAGTTGTTATTGTCCAAAAAAACAGTCGGCATTTCTCTGAAGTATGTAGTCAGTACAAAATTAATTTGTATCTATATTAGTACATACGTACACACACATTTACATTTGCGGGAAATATTGTATTTTATTCTTGAACGTGGATGTAGCCTAAAAGGCGACCAAGTCGCCACTTAGATATTTTCATCGCGAATTCTCATTTCTAGTAGCGTAAATGGCGAAAACTCGCCTACGTTGGCAATACTGATTGGGAACGGAACGGAGACGGACAACACACAACACAACATATAATGCAACATACAAATGACATGACATTGACACCAATGACACTGACATTTTATTTTTTTTGAAGATAAAGTATTTTTGGCATGGTTAGAAAACCTTTAAGGCATAACTTTATTTAGTTTTCATTCACATTATACACGCCGCTAAATTCTATTTATATAATCGCTTAGCGACCCTAATCACAATACATGAAAATTAACTGTGGCGAAGCTACGATTTACTCTCTAGTATGTATATATTAATCTATGCGATTTACTATTGCTGTTATATTGCGATTAAACAGTCTTGATCTTTTGTTTTTTTATAGAATTAATAATATATAGTCAGCTAGTAATATATAATATTCTTGAGGTATAATGGTGGTAAGTAAGTACTGAATTGTTTATAAGACCTTATAAACCTTAATATAAATCTTAAAATTCCCATTCCAATATACCAAATTTTCATCCATAGCTTAGAACATATTTATCCGCTACTTACTCTGTGTGAACACCCAACCGTGCCTGCACTCGCGCCAACCCGCCACTTGCCTTTAATCTGATCACGCACTAAAGCAAGCCTTGATGGATATCGTATCAGGTATCATACTCCCCGGTGACTGGCATTCCTGTGAGAACACTGAGAGCTTGCGAGTTTTCGTGCTTTGGAGTTCTTATAAGTATCTATTTGAGGGCATGTCTTAATGTTGAAAGTTAATTAATGTTGAGATGTACGGACCCACATTTTGCCCACATTACTCAGCAAAATTGAAAATCTCAAAATGTTGATAATATTTGCTTATCTTTTTTCTAAAATATAATGACTACTAAACTAAAAAAATCAAAAAAACTGATTTATCTTTCTGATTTGATTTGATTTGTCGGATTTGTTTGATTCTCAGTAGGTATATAATGTCACTGCTGTCAGTGTCCATACTCTACTGTGTCTATTATACTGTCAGCACTGTCTGTTTTGTACATTTGATTTGATTTCATATTAGGGATGTCGGAAATGGAATAAAGTATCGATATATATTTGTATCGATATTAAAAAAATATATCAATATCGATATTGATATTTTTATAATAAAATATCGATATATCGATATATCGCTATGATTTCCCAGAGAATAATGGCACTCTGAATATTAATTTTATTTTTATACACCTACGTATATATTACCGGCAATGTGTATAAACCGGTTTTCTATAAATGTCTAAGCAATATATAGAATGCCCATTGTACAGCCAGTAATGTATGAAATGTTATCAAGAAACATAATTCAAAGCTAAAAATAATAAAAAAAACATTTATTCTGTATAAACCAAACAGCAGTACAAAATTTGTCAATAACAACAATATTTTATAAATTAGTGAGCAAATGGACCACCGCGCCGGTTCGAATCGCAGCCGCGGCCTGAGAAGAATCCGGCAAGAATAAATAAATGGTGGTCACAAAAAAAACTACCACGAAGGCTAATGCAGGAGCTCCGTTTCCACCTTCGCTTTCTAATCTACATCTATCCAAATTGAGTCGCAGTGTCCACACCGCGCAATTTGGCTTGGATAGATTAGGTTAGAAGTAAGCTCAAGGTAATATTTATATAACGATGTAGAAATCGGATTTCCGCAAAGCCATTCGCAAATACAACAACAGCAGGCATTCTATATAAAAGCATACGTTGCCTAAAAGTGTTAGTTGAAAAGCTTTCCTTTCAGGACTTTTTTATCAAAATAAATATCGTTTTTTATACGTTTTCGATACCAGGAATTTAATATCGATACATCGATGTATCGAAGAATTAAATATCGCTCAAAAATATCGATGTTTAGAAAAAATAATATTTTAATGTATCGATATTTTTTCAACAAGCCTATTTCATATTTCATTTTTCATTGAGTTGCTGACTGAAACTGTAGAAGTTGAAGTTGAAGTTGACTGAAACTGAAAGGTACTAAAATGGGCTAAAAATAACTCATTTACCTAAAATATAGATTGCTGTTACAGTAATAGAATTAGGGTAAAATATAAAAATGCTATAAACAGCAAATTCACATAAATATCTAAATATCTATTAATAAATATCTAAAAGCGATTGCATGTTATTGTTACAGTCGCGTGAATATTATATGAATACATACGACTGGAGTCAGAAAGCATGAACGAATCATCGGAAAATAGTAACAACTCTGGCACTAATGATTTAGAAGCCTTGGATTATTTACGTGGTGTAAAATCATCAACTTGCTTATTGTTGCCGACAACACCGAGCCCCACACCTCTCGATTTCAAGCATCCTCTTTCAGAAGAAATGAGCGATCCTCCGTTTTTAACATTAAATGACGATTCGAATATGGTCAACATTCAGGCAGGTAAGTCTGCTTATGTAACTTCAATGATAAAATCCAGAAGGTGGATCTTGAGTACACCTTGGCCTCGGATGAAATCTGAAAATTTCGTGCCCATGTTGATGGAATATTTACACCTCAATAATAATATATAGGTAAAGACGACATATCAACTGCAGCATTACATTACCTATTCTTACTATTATTTTGAAATCTGTTGTTGGACTCACTCCTTGAGGAGATCCTCTTGAACCGATGATTTTCAAATATTTGGCAGTTAATTCTAAATTAATATATGGTACCTATATTGACTTAACTTCTTTCTGCCACATAATCGCCACAGGGCCCTCACCCTCACCCGTAGATATTTTCATGGGCCAAAACAAGTCTGTAAATCTGTAAATTTGCTCTAATTCCCCATTTCATCATTTGGTTCATATTGGCTTTTACACGAACAAATGCTTATGTTTTTATTATAATTGGAATTTGTCCAATTTTTTTGGCTATTCTGTTAACCCCGAAAAAATGAAACCCAATAAAATATAGATCCTTATAATAGGTCCAGCTGTTCTCAAGTTACAAATGGTGTAACTTACACAATTTTCAACTTTTCTATATAATATGTGATGTATTAATAATGAAATTTGTGTTGACATCCTGTAATATTTCAAAGACTGACATGTTTTTACCTACCAGCTACTGTAGGATTGGTTACTTACTTGCTCAATTGTTTTAGATGTGGCAGGAGATTCTAGTTCATCAGGTGACTCAAATTCAGTTGTACAGGATCCAGTTAGTGCTCAGCTGATAAACAATATAAGTATGCTAGACTACCAAACCCTAAGTAAAAATGGAGATCTTATAAAGGGACAGGTGAATATAATGTTCTTACTTACATTACTAGAATTAATATTACTATACACACACTATCATTGAAAAATGGTTAAACACCATGTAGATATATTCTTTTGCATAGCTTACCTAAATACTAATACCTAATCAGAAATTTTCAGGAATTTTCACTAAACTAAAATTTCTAAATATGTTGATTTTGAAAATAATTCTGTTCTTATTTTGTTTCCTACATTGACAAAAACAATCAGATGTGAGCTGCATGTAATGATTTTAAACAGCTCAAAAAATCTTTTGAAACAAGCACAACGAAACAAGATATAGTGAAAATTTAAGTTACAGATTTTAGTTTACTGAAAATGTACAACCGATTTGGTGTCAATGCCTACTAAAATAATTGCCAAGGTACCTATTTCTGGATCTCAAAGTGAAGAATTGACTCCAATTTACATCAATTGAATTCATTACACTCAATTAATAAATTTTATACTTTTCAGACTGAAGACTGTAAGCTCAATGGGAATCATATAGCGAATAACAGAAAATTACCAAACTTTGTAAATTGGAACTGGAATCTCATAAGGAAAGTACTTCTTTGGATTGTTTGTTCTTGCCTGGTGGCCTGCCTCGCTGCAATTATAGCTTTAGTTGTAACAATACCCAAAGAATGTAACCCTAACCTGCCCTGGTATCAAGGTAAAGTCTTTTATGAAGTTTTTCCGGCTAGTTTTAAAGATTCTAATCATGATGGTATAGGTGATTTGAAAGGACTTGTAAAGAAACTTGATTATATACAAGATTTAGGTGCATCTGCTATCAGATTAAATTACATATATGAAGCTCAGAAATATCCTGAACAATATTACAATATTACTTCTTTAGTAAAAATTGATAGAAGCCTAGGTGTTCTGAAGGATTTCAAGGAATTAGTGGCTGAAGTACATAATCGAAATATGTCTATAATCCTTGATTTGCCCGTGGTTTCCTTGGCAAAGCTAATTACCTCATCTGGAAATTCCACCCATACTTTATTAGTTTCTGATGAACTTGGCACACCATATGTTGACCCTACATCAGCAGCCCTTATATATTGGAAAAACGAAGGTGTTGATGGATTCTATTTAAAAGATCTAGATAATTTCGTTGATGACTTGAAATTCGGCAGAACACTACAATTATGGAAGGAAATCATTGGTAGTGGCAAAATATTTATTGCTAGCGAAAAAGCCTTGGACAAAGCTAAAGGTGATGCTCTAAATGTGTTGTTATCCAGGATTGATCTTATTGATATACATTTAAATTTAAAAGAAGGTATTAGTGGTTTAAAAAATCATATTAATAAAGTAATTGATGGTGTCCTGTGGGGTAAACCTCATTATCCCTGGGTGCATTGGAATATGGGTAGCATTCTGGATGAGCGATTGTCTGCCAAATATGTTAATAGCACTTTAGCTTTGACAGCCCTTGAACTTGTATTGCCTGGTACTGTTAGTATTTTCTATGGCGATGAAATCGGACTAGGGGGCCTTGAAAATATCGAGGGTGATTTCCATGAACATAAAGATGTGCATAATTTAGTGCAGATGGCGTTTTCTGACAATGAAAAATCGACAGCAGGTATTTTGCCTTGGAATGGAAAATCCTCTTTAAATCCAAACTATGATTTCCTTGAAGTTCTTAAACAAATGATTAAGATGAGATTGTTTACGCCGACCATTTATTTGAATGCAATTTATAAGGATGGTAGTGTACAAAAAAATATAGAACTTCGTAAGTATGAAGGTAATCTTATAGTTCTTGAGCGATGGTTCCCTCGTAGGAACACTTGTGTTTTTGTTGGGAACTTAGGCAATAGCGCAATTACAACCGATTTGTCCTCAATGTTTTACGGTGGTACTGTTATAGCCGGTACAAACGCATCTCTAGTTGGCCAGATGTTATATTTTGATAACGTAACGTTTCCCGCTAATTCTGCTATAGTATTAAAGTTGGAAAAGTAAATATGAATTGCACCTCAGTAACTGACTAGGTACACTCGCACGCCAACTCTCACTGTGTATGGTGTTACCTATCTTTAAGTGATATGATCATGTTATATTATTTTAGGAATTGCCTATAGGTAGAAATGAACATTATATCTTATGGAAAAAATCAAATACTTGATAAAAAAATGTTTTTATGAATAACAAGAATTAGAATACTCCATATAATAATCGTGTAATCTAATTATCTTCTTATGTATCTATACTTTATTTTTATTTTATTTTCGTAAAATTTGCGTTTGTTTGATCGCAATCGATTGAATAAACCCATAGAAATGGCCAAAAACGCGAAAGCCATCCATCCGGCCGGATGTGCGAGCATAGAAGCTAATTAATTTGTAAATAAAGTAAGTTAATTTGAGTCTTCTGAACTAATAACTAATGAATCTCCAGCTTCCAAATTGTACTTATTTGGTACTTAGGTATTATTTAAAAAAAAAACTGTTATAATAAGTTTCAAGTTCAGTATTAATAGATACTTATGTTATATATTTTAAAGATGTAAAACGTCTTCCTTTTGTATTACATTAAAATGTATCATTATTAAAGTAACAGACATTGAATCTCGTTATGTCTAAGACTAAAAATTAATATATTTTCACCCTTTACCTACCAAAGTATCCACTGGTACTAACCAACTATATAGATGATGTGGGAGTTGTACCTCCTACCTGCATGTGAAATTTTGATGATTAGTCGTTGTAGAAATGGATTTTGCAAAAATATCTTTCGAATTACGAACCCTCTGTCGGGGCATGTGACTTTCTTGTCTAGTGTGATAATTTTATGTTTCATTGTTAATCGTTAAATATTTTTAATTTAATGCTAGTATGTAGGTACTTACTTATATGAAATGAAAGATTAAAACACAGTTACAAAATTTTTAATATACATTTGTACATATTCAAAACAAATATTATGTACTTAGTATATTCATTATTATGTACACATTATATTTTTAAGTAAATAAATAGTTGTCGAAGTTATTATACTTTCATTTACTACGATTACAAGTAATTATTTCTGACACGCATAATTATTACAGGTAATATTTCAAACAGCGAGTATTTTATTACAAACATATTTTGTTTATAACACTTCACTATTTTATAGTGAAATTCTAATTGTGAAGTAGACCGATTTATTACAACAATATATTTATATGCATAGGTTTGTCTTAGTAATTCTATGGAATTTTTAGTACCGTAATTTGAATAGAATTTATTGAAAAGGCACATTAAGTATCACATATTTGTTAGGTATAATATTATCTAATCCCAGACTTCAAAATTATACTACAGTTTCAAAAAAGAAATTATTTAGACTGAGATAAAATATAAATAGGTACATTAACAAGGTCCAGGGATAGCATTTGAATCTTATTAAAAAGTTTTTAGTAATCCATTGATTCTACTAGTGTTTAATGGTTAAAAATCTCAATCAGAAAAGATAGCGCGATGCCGTATTACAATTTTGCAACGCGCTCTTGAAGGGGAATTCCAGAAGAAATATTTGTCACAATTTGTGATAATGTTGCCAAACCATTAAACAAAAATTATACCCAAAAAATCCCTGGACCTTCTTGCCACTAAGCGACGTTAATTTCTAGCTGCGTCGGCAATTTCTTATAATTGTCTGGGTAAAGTTACTTTATTATTTCGTTTAGGCGCAGAATTTTTACAGGTAAAATGGATATCCATTACACTATTGAGCAATTAAAATTTCCTAAGATTCGTACCTAAATGATAAGAGTAACCAAAATTTAGACTCTGACATTACCAAATATATACCTACCAACCTTGCATATTGCGTATAAATATTTTCGTGACATTTTAAGAAGTAGTTAAGTACCTCTTAATGTTTACAAAGTAGTCTAAAGTTGGATCAACAAATGTATATTCGTTCTTGTATTAACAGTTTTTCTTCTTAGGCTAAGCCCGCATTTAGATACTTGACTGGTCTGCGATACATATTTATACATGTAAATTACATTGCACGTAAACCATTCGAAAATAATTTGGGATTTTCTCACACTACCACGTGCGGTGCGATTTAATAAATTACAAAGATTTTATGCAATATTATGAAGGTGTACAAATATTATGTACTAACTAAAATTACGGTGCAGTCTATTTCGCTATGCGGGCCAAGCCTTAGACATTAAAAGCTGAGTGAAGTGTGATTCCAATCTAAGTCGTGGTGACATTAAGTTCAGTCTTTATATCGGTGGATGAAAGATCATAGCACTGGAAGGATTCACAAGTAGTAGGTAAGCTATTATCATACTGTCATGAATTTGGTTGGGATTTTTTAATTTTTACTGCTGTAGGATGCATGACATATGTATTAGACATGGCTCTTGGCGTATGAATTTCAGTAACTGGTAATGCTGGAAGTTTATCCGTAGGGTTTCGCATTAATATTTTTTTCTGAGACCCTGTATTTACCTTCTTAGCATTACATTCTTGTTTATTCTTAAGATCTATGTTATCGGTGGTGTTTAGAACAGATTTTACACACTTCCGTTCACTTTCACAGTCACTGCCTGTATGTTTACTTAACTTTGGAGCACCAAAAGCTTTAGTTTGTTTTAACAATGAGCGATCGTTACACAATGCCGCAATTAAGGGCAAATCGAGATTTTTACTTTTCTCTCTAAGAGTTTTAATGTCTAGGTCACAATTTGAGTCTTTCACTTTATTAACACTCGCGTCACTATTCACATTTAAATTGCTTGGTGGAACTTTAACTTCTCTCGCATAAGCAAAAAGCTTTTTCTTATATTCATAAGGCGGAGGAGGCGGCGGAGGCATTCGTCTCATTTTAACTGGGGGCGGATCTTTTGCATTCAGCACATTTTCATCTGATTTCGTTCGTAAAAAATGCGTATCTGGTACCCGCGCAGACAGAATTGGCCGTTCAAGATTTATGGAGTGATTGCTCAGCGATGTTCTGCTCGTTAACGAGTACCAACTAGTCCGCGTTCCTGGTAACTGGACGTAAGAATCTGAGAGATTTTGTATCGAGCCATACATGGACGATGCAGACATGGATGTCGACAGATAAGGCGTACTTCTGTATTGGAGACCATTTTTGTGCATATTCGAAACTCGGGTTTCCGTTAGTTTGTGATCCAAGTAATTCTGTTGTGAAACAGCAGGGTCTTGCATGGGATAGTAAACGTAATCAACGTCACTGTACAATTGTTGATGGAACATAGAGTTGTGTGGTGGAGGTGGTGGTGGCATACGAGTTACAGGTGGTGGTGGTGGCAGTCGCGCGCGTCTCGGTGGTGGTGGAGGCGGTGGCAATTTCATCATGGCGACAAGCACATTGGAATCAACACTATGCGGTGGCATGTCTCGCGACGGTGAAAGACTACCATTAATACCTTGAGCTAATTTCGATCTTTCTGCCCTCCGACTAGAAGCTTGGTGACGTTTAAACTTCTGAAATTTATGTTCCAAAACCATGGGGCTAGCAAACGTTCTTTCGCTGGAGGCATTGACTTCGCCTGCTTCTGCTTTTAGAATTGTTATCATGGGTTTAGATGTAACGACCCTAGCTGCGACTTCCTCTTTCTCGTTTAACTGTTTTAAAGAGAAAGGTGATGACAATGTTGAACCCGGGTAAGCAGGCGGTGCTTTAACTGGAGTCGGAACGTACGATGAAACAGTCTTGTGATCAAATTCATACGGAGGTGGTGGTTTGTTTGGAAATGAAGGCCTGGGAGGCGTGTCACCATTAATATCGAATATATTTGGCAAAGATAAGTTAAGTGATTTACGGCTATCAATTCTAGTTGGAGGTGTCGGTGGGCTGTCAAAGAATGAGTTATTGGGATAGTGATCATCTGAAGGAGCAGTGTCTTCATGGCCCTGTAGGTAACTGTCACCAGAAAAAGGTAGTGGCAATCTGACGTAATCGGATACAGAGTCCAGAGTATCACTAACAGATTGACTTTTAGGGTACACACCTCTGCCTACAATTAAATCACTGAGTTCACTCGCAGTAAGTAAGTTATGTTTATTATCTGTTGGGTCGCTTCCATCACCGTGGAATGATATTGCACTGACATTCGAATTCGTTCTTTCTCTGAATATATTTTCTTTATTACTGTGTTGTTCCTGGGTTATAAATTTTCCAGCACCATCGACGCAATCAGAACTAGATTGAGAAGCTTGTAGTCTTAATGTGCTAGTCGAATGAGCAGTTCTTTCTGATTTATTTTTTAATATTGACGAGACACTGTCAAAGTCAGCAAGATCATTTACCTTTGAGGGTTTGTAACTATCATAATGTGAACTCCCGTAATCTGTCCTATTACCTTCAAATAATGTATCCATTTTAGATCGTGCAGTGAGCTCAGAACTGCTCATGGTATAAACGCCACTAGTTTCGCTCGAAGCAGCTACAGTAACTGGTTGACCTAAACCATCGTATAAAGCCGATGCCGCATCTTGAGAATATTCAACATCTATTCCTGCTGTACTATTGTCACTAATCATAGAATTTTGAGCTGTGTGGCTATATCCTAATTCTAAACTGCTGGCGTTAGATGTTCGGCTTAGTGTACTTAGACCCGCTCTAGCCATTATAACTGTACTGCACGACGAAGAACACTGCGATCCGGTACATTTTAATTTATTTGATCTTGGACTATCTGTTAAAGTTTCTGTTATGCTTTGATCAGGTAAAGAGGCGGTTTCTTCTGATTGATTTATGGAATGTGGATCTGATACTAGAAGTTCATTTCTATTAGTAGAGTCACCGTCTTCTTTATTTTGTTTTGCTCGTACTTTAGATTTTTGCAACTGTAATGAGGACGTTTTGTTAAGCGGTTGGTTGTTCTCTTTAGCCATGGGACGAATGAAGTAAGAGTGCGAACTGTCTAGCAAATGCGCAAAAGCTAAACTCTCAGTAGACGGAGCTGGGGGCGAATCAATCATAATTTCCAATTCATCTTCTGATTGAACTCTGTCGCTAACGATTCCAGAAGTTGTATTAGAACTGGTAGAAGATATGACCGATATTCTCTGTTCACTTTTATTTTGGTTATACTGTAAATTTAAGGACTTCGAATATCCAAAACAGACCTTTCGCTCCTCTTCCTCTTTTCTGAGAATTTCATTAAATTTTGGAGCAATTTTCATTGAAAATTGGTGCGTCTCTTTACAGAGAGCAAAAAGATATTTACACTTTTCTTCACTTGACGAAAATAGCGTAATTTTGCCTTCTTCTGTTCGGATTTCAAACTTTTTTCTATCAAAACTTAATTTACCAATTGCGCTCCAGATAAAATTCGAAAGCGATCCATTGTCAGGTAAAATTTTGATACCTTTCGCTGTAACGAGAAGCCACACTGTTCCAGGTTCGGGTTCTGTTTTAGATTGTTTTAGGCGGTATCTGTGTGAGTTTATAGTATCTGGTAGAAGGCAGACTTCACGTATGAATCTGATTTCAGCGTCAGATTTTGTGAGACCTCTGTGTTCTCGATGACATGCACGCATCGCTGCCGAAACCCAATCACCGGTGAGTGACGCTGGAGCATAATCTTCGACTTTAAAATAGTCTCTATCTTCATAACCATCTGCATCGCCATATTCTGCTTGTAAAGCAAGTCCGGCGAGCAATAAAAGTATTTCGGCTGGGAGCGCATCCCGCGAGCACATATTTTGTCGCAGCTGCAGGAAGTACAAATGTCGGCCAACTTCATCATGCAACAGGAGTGGGCTCTCAACGTGAAACTGCACGACCAGGTGCAATTCTAGGAGCGGTTTCCCATTCGCGTCCAACCCCTGCAAAAGGAATTACTTGATATAATATAGGTAGTAGGTACATACCTATAGTTTTGAATAAAATTATTGATGCTAATTTATTTAGCAGCAATAATTGTGCACACATCACGTACGATTGCGATGTTAAATTATACTAGGCATCTATAAATAATGGATTCAATTACTCACATGGGTATGTGATGATCTCCAACTCTTTGGCGCATATTTTGATAATTTGCTTTCTAAGTCAACAAACAAATACTCTCCATCTGAAATGTTTATGAATATGATTAATAAGTATGTAGTAGCTATAATCAATTAGTAAATATAATTATGCGAATTCTAACAATTTAGACAGACAAAGAGGTATTGTGGATTGAGGAAGTGTTTCTGTACTATCAATAATTTGCATTAACTAATAAAGAATACTTAATACCTACAATTGAGGTACGAATCGAAATCTACAAAACGTACTATAAACTGCTTTCCTAATACCATACGTTATCCTTTATACCTACATACTTAAGAAATATTTTCATGTAGTCTATTATGAAGGTAATAGGTAGGTAGGTACATACTTATGTATATAATGAAAATTGTTTGTATTTTTTTCACAAATGTAGAGATAGTCATCTCTTTGTAATGTGACATTGTGATGCCCGTATAAATACATATATCATCGCATCACATTGATTACCCAACTAAGTGTACATTTGTTTGCATAGTTAGGTCGTGAATACTTACGAGGTGGAATGCGTGACGCCTTGAATCTATACTAATATTATAAAGCTGAAGAGTTTGTTTGTTTGTTTGTTTGAACGCGCTAATCTCAGGGACTACTAATTGGAATTGGAAAATTCTTTTAGTGTTGGATAGTCCATTTCTTGAGGAAGGCTATAGGCTATATAACATCACGCTACGACCAACAGGTGCTTAGCAGCGAGGGTGAAACCGCGGGGAACAGCTATACACAATAATTTTGCTTTGTGAAATCACTGTGTGAATATTGAGAAATTAAGTCAGGTACGGAAAGTACCTACTTTGGTACCTATATATATTTATGGTGAATGGTAAATGATACTCACTTTGTAAAACTGCTAATCCGAAGAGATCGATATCGGTCATGTCTTGAAGTTGTGTGTGAGCATTGGCCAAGCATTTCAATTCTTTGGCCCTCGCTTTGGCCTCGACCACGAAGTGGAGGGGTTGGGGCTGTCCAGGCATGCGCAGGGACAGGAACCGCGCGCCCGCGCCGAGAGCGCGCGTGTCGCCGCCCAACGGCCCGCGAACCGAACACAGAGCACGCATGTCGCATCTCGAGACCACTGTTACTCACACTAAAACAAACAAATATTACAAAATTAAATAAGTACATAATTATATAATAACAGAGAAGCTCGTAATATATGTAAGGATATTGTCAAATGGCTGGGTGTTATCTCTGCCTGCAGCATTTCCTGGAGGTAAATAAGTGTGAGCGTATTTGGTGGGCAATGTTGTCAACATTACCAAAAAATATTTCGTAAATATTGACCACCAATCTCCTGCTTAGACAATTAGACTTCTTTAGTTTTTGTTGTAAAATATCAATCTAATCACAGACATCTTCCGCGAGCACAGGAATGACTTAGTCAACTTTATATTATGAGAAAATAGTTGGGTGGCTATATCCATCCAAAAATTATGTGCTTTAGAAGGAAACTGGCCTAACATGTATATTTTTATACGACCGTATAACTTAATGGATAATTATTATCAATGTTAGGACCGGCCTATGCGACTATTAAAATGGCACAAACTCATTGGCGTGTAAAATTTGAATTCCGTCAGACGCTGACTTGAAATAAAATTATTTCCGGTAGAGAAGAATTAAAGAGTATAAAAACAAGTTTTGTTATTTTATCATTTTGATGTTTGTTATTTTGAGGATAAGATCTGTTTTTGTTTTTAATCTAACTGGGTTTTCCCAGCTAAAACCGAAAGAAAATTTGCATGTTACTCACCACTTAGTATTGCCAAAAAATTTAATTTTGAACCATAGATTATAAAGTTGGCATTAAGTACTATATTAGATAAGCTACCTCGCATTTCTGTTAAATCCATAAACGTTTAATAAAATCATGCATGGGCAAAGTTACCAAGTTTACTCTACAAAAACTGAAGAGAATTTAAGCGTTGTCGTGTCGGGGGACGTGTAAGTAGTAAAGAACTCCGTTATATTTTCGAAGCGACAATTGCGCTTGAATTCTTTTTTTACTTTTTCGAAGCATTTTTACTAGAGATAACTAAACTAAAAAGTTCATTAGGTACTAAAGATAATTAAAGAATATTTTCGCTACGTTTTATATAAAAACATAAGTGGTTTGTTTACGGTTTTTAGTCATTAAACAGATTTTTTTAAATAGAAAAATATTAATAAGCTGAGTTAATAAATAATAGAACGTTACAACAAGATTGTTTACGTTTAGTTAAGATCTAATCTAAATTGAGTATAAGTACCGTACCGTATGTATATCCGCATTTTAGAACTCATAATATAAATTGGTTATTATCTAGTATAGGACTACGTCTACTACTACGCAGTACTATATAAATAAATAGTCAAAGACCTAGAATATTTTTTAAAGAAAAAATAATTTAGGTTGTCCTTAAGCCCGCGAAAAAAACAAATATTAATACTGGTCATTATTAATTTCGAACTATAAGTTCATTAACGTATAGGTACGAACTTTTGTTGTTATTCTTATGTGATACAAAAATGTTTCCTATTCACCAGAACTTGGGCGATGGAATGTCGGATCTGAGCCATCTGTGCATTCCATTACTTTTTTTACGTACACGATCTCCTTTTTGCTACCTGCTCTTTTTGTGGCGCGCAAGAATCCGCACATTGTAACGTTTACTTGTGAATTGTATTTCGAGAGTATTTAGACGTAAGGTCTTGTAAAATGAGATGTGTATAATATTTGTAAAATCAACTATCAAAGATTGGTAAGGAAATAAAAATGTATAGGTATCTAATGTATGATATAATATGTTATAGGGCTGTTAACAATAGGTACAGACTCTAGAAAACTTTATTTAATAAATTATTTCTTCATACAACATATTTTGGAGGAAGATTTACTATTTTGACGATAAACCCTATTATTTCGGATAAATCACACCCCTATTAAATGAATATAAAAAGATATTAGTAGGTATCTAGTTAGGATTAGTCGAACAGTGAGGCTACTCATACTAGCTACTAATATTTTTTGTATTTAAATTATTAATTATTAATCATGTTAATATTTATTTAATTAAATGTAGGAAGGCCATCGAACATTCTGGGGTAAATGCGGGTGGATTTTAACGATTACCGCGATTAAAAGTTTAAAGTTTTTGGAAGCGATTAAGGTCGGCACTCCAGGGCTCCGTATGAGGTAGTTTTTTACTACTAGAGTAGTAAACAGGCATACGGCAGTTCCGGGCTACGGCCTACTAGATTGTAAGAAGTTACAGTGGTTTATGGATATTTAGTATTTACTTAGGTACTAATTAGAGGTGTAACTTGCTCGTAGCAAACTGCAGATCGGAATGCTGGAAATGCACCCATGAGCCAACGCGATTTTATCACTGGTCGAAGGTTTACCATTGATAACACGAGAAGTACTCCAACTGTATTAGTTATCATAAGTAAATAATCTTTATCCAATAACCAGAATTCAGTAACCATTTACCATCAGGTGGCCTTGTAGAGTAGCAATAAATTATTTATTTTTGGCGTGTTAGTTTATAACCTTAATAGGTAGAGGTACCTAGGTGCCTACGCAATGTTTCCATTGATCATAAATGCGTTTATGTTCTCGTAATACTGTGAATCAGAGAAGCCAATCCTAGACAGATCGAACTATGGCCGAAGCAAACCCACGCGATATCGGTGGTATGTTGACTATGACATGTAAGTATCTACGTAGGTATTATAAAATGTTTATTGGAATGTAGAACCACAAGATCACGTTAAAAAAACTAGACGCGAATAAATTTTATCCCATCCGGTACCTCTGCTCGACTCTTCAGCTCTTGATAGCCATAAGAACATGTTTTTTGTTTTAGTAAATGCGCGATAGTTTGTGATGGCGGTCAGGCGCAGCGGGGCGGGGGCAGACCGGTCGGCGCAGGCGAGTACGGGCGGAGGATGGGGCGCGGGCACGGAGGGTGAGAGGGGGGCGCTACGTAAGCGCGGTAGCAGCGGACGGCGACGCGAGGAATGCGGACGACCTTCAGATGCCGAGCGCCCCTCCCCCTACGCCAGCCGCATCTTGCGTCCTCGCATACCTAAGGCCGTCGCTGCCTCCACTTTTCGACATCTCGCCACCAATTTTGACACTATACAAATGTGTAAGGACGATAATGGAAGAATTTTGGGCCGGGTCTTCTATCGTCTGTGTTTAGATCGCGGACCGTAATCCAAATGCCTGTTTCAAATACCACCGTCAGTTTTTTTTCCATTTAATTTATGGTAATTCATTCATTACCTTTACTTAAGTAGGTAGATATGTACCTCAAAGATAAATGGCTAAGTAATGTTTCCATTAATAGGAGCTACCGCTTCCTAAATCCTTCAAAGGCCTCAATGTTCTAACAAAATGATAATAAATTGAAAAAGAGTTATTAGGTTTGTAAAAACCTAGCAGGTATAATTTGCAGTAGGATTTCTATAAGCATAATAATTCCCTGAGAAAATGTTTTGTAAAGTAACACTTCGACAAGTACAGATTGCTAGTAACAAAATTCTATAAAAAAAGTTATCAGGTATTATGGAGAGCTCAGCTCCAGTCAATTAGGATATGTAGCCTTGCTGTTTCGCAGGAGACACGTAAGCACTCCTGAGGACTTATGTACGGAAAGTAATTAACTAGGCGTTAACTTTGTGCCAATAGATAACTAGACTAGATATAATGAAACGGCCAAGTCACACCTCTTGAGTAAGGTGTAGGGTTTGTAGAGTACTTGGCAGATTGCTATGCCAATGTGCTCCGATGAACTAGTGTTAGTTTAGGATGTATCACTACACACTCTAATTATTCTTACAGAGTAATTGTGCTGATAACTTCTTACGGCGAAGGGAACTAACACAATGATATTCATGACATTGGGCGGCTATAGAATCTAAAACATAATATGGCTAATGTATATTGTATAGCTGTCCACTGTGACAGGCTTCTCTCAATGCAACAATCCTTCACTTTCAGCATTCAGTAAGTTTCAACCGTGAAAAAGTAGTTTCATTTTAATGTCTCAACATCCATTTTCAGGTAGTCCGGCCTCCTGTTTATCGAAACGTGGGCTTAACTGAAGAACTTCAGCGTCCGTTGGTCCGTCCACGTCGGTTTATGTGACCAAAATGTGACCAACCCATTACTATTTCCGGTTGCCTATTTCGCGAGCTATGACGATTCTTTGTTGGTTGACTTTGGAAATGGAAACTTTAAATTTCACTCAGACTTGTAGACGAACCTTGTTTTAGTATCTGTGCTGCTGTGACCCTAAGTCATAACAGGCAGGAGTCAGGACGCATTGGTCGAAGAGCCTCATTTTGAGGCATTGTGCTAAGGGTGAGAAAACCCGACGTAATTTGCCAAATACTGCTCAATCCAATCCATCTCATCGGGTGACTTATTCGTGACGCTGTTTCTACAGAGTTGGACAGGACAACCTGACCAATTTAAACGTATTCTTGAACAAATTCAAGTTACGACCCTTCAATGTCAATGAGTCTCGGTGTAACATGTTCATTCATTGAACATTTTGTAGTCTTGGTTTATCCAAGATTACACCAAGGCCGACAACATGCGACACGTTCTAGATTAATCTAGATGAAATTCATGAGGTCTGGATAAGATTGGCTAGGTGGCGACTATAGACATCAAATTGAGTTATATTTCTTATAGTACCTAGAAGGCTAAAGGTCTCGTTTTATATACTCATATAGCGTATTCGCAACACGAGTAAATCGCCAAATAAGAGGAATTTTATCATTTACTCGTGTTAGGATAAATCCTAACTCCTCCTAAATCCTTTCAGGATCGAAAGTTTGCCGCTAGTACTAGAAAGACGTCAGATCCGATTGCAAAGCACTCGGCCAACTTCACCTATAAAGTATGTCCAGGATGAGACTCTGGCTAGATAAGCCAAACCAAGAACGAAGATAGAGATTCCCTAGATTCCAAAGTGCAAGCTTTGAATGCAACAAGCACAAATCCTGTGATTATGATAATAAAGTTTCCAAAAGAAAAGATAATAAACACGTTATCAGACCACAAATTACCTAATATTGAGCGCCGAAATTAATTAATGAATAAAAATTATAAAAAAATGAATGTAATAAATACGGCATTCTCGCTAGAGCATACCTACCTCACAGCTAGGCACCGCCGAATTATACCGCTATTAGGTAGTCTTTCATTGAAGGAACCGGATTTATACCAAATTGGGTATGAGTATGCGTGAACAATATAGCAGCAAGAGGAAACTTAAATAGCTTGAAGGAATGTTGTATCGTAAGATTCGTAAGCTAATATTAATATTACTATCTCAAGAGGATCTCGGCATAAATAATTGAAAATCTGCGCAAAGTTCGATAATAGCACCTCCTCTTTTTTTAGAAGTCGGTTAAAAAGCAATATGTAGGTATTAAGCATTGGATCTTGGATTATGGTCCCATACAAGATTAATTTTGGTATCATTTTTTTTTCTATAGAGACTGAAAAGTTTAAATGTAACTTCGCATCACCATCCTACAGCATCCCGGTTGCTTCCAACCCGGGGTCCAACCGTATGCAGCCCGGGGTCTCATTTTCTGTTCCTGATAATTATTTTATGTTTGATGTGGCTGGGGTCAATTCCGAGTGGCATTGACGACAGCGCGGCAGCGCCAGGAACTCCATCGTTACTCTGCAGGTGTAGGTACTAGGCGAGATTGGCTTGGACCACAAAGATCTAAGTGAGGCTTCATAGGTACACCCTACGTAACGTATTAAGACATGTTGTCAAACAAAACGACACAATAGGCTATATTTTCAAAACCATGCGGCTATGTTGCCATTTAAGTTGCAGAAACATTATTGAGCAAAATATAACACTAAGTCGGTACCTGGGTGTACCTGGGGTAGGTACATACATTACATACATGATAACCTATTGAATTATAGTAAAAAATGGAACGGGGTATTTTTAAAATATTCTTTTTAATATTCTAGGACAATCTACACAATGCCATCTAGACCTATGGTAAGCATAGCTTAACTTGCTAGTGTTACGGGTCCTAGAGTGCGGATAAACATACTTAGATACATTTTTTTTGTAAATACATATATATTATACATAGAAACACTGAGACCAGGCAATGCAATAGTGTTATGTAAAAATAACGTTTTTAAAATCATAAAAAATTAATTGCGTTATACATACAACATAAGACCATACATTGATACATGTACTCACAGACTATCCTATTTATATTGCAGTTCAGTTAAAATCCCCTTCGTTATGTAAATCGTAAATAAGTGCCTATTTCTTTTTGTAAGTTATATTATTTTTGTTGTATACTAAATACTGATCAACGTTACACGGCATTATAGAGCATGTTAAGTAATATTTCAGAACCATAATATGCAAAAAGCGAGCTATGAGTAGTGTTGCCAGGTTCGATTGGATTAAAATCGGGGCATATGGCAAATCTAATCGGGATTTCAATTATATAGGTATCGGTAAATCGTGGTGAATAGAGATCGAAGGGTGAATAGAAATAAAATGCTCAACTAAATTCTGTAGATATTTTTTTTCAAGCGAAAATTGAATTTAGTTCATTGTAGAGAGAATCATGAAATATCTGGTAATGTGATTAGTTGAAAAAGAAATTATTTCTATCTACCGCTGTATCCTATACTTATATCCTATTCACCCCGTTTTACGGTATTTTCAGTGATAGGTACTGTTCAGGGGAAAATACTTAGCGACATCAGCTCTTGGCTTTTTCAATCGTTTTTATAATGATAAAAACATAACTACAGATTTTTGGTAGTGATACAGCCTCGGTAGCCTAGTGGACAGCCGCGGTAGCCTAGTGGTATGGGTAATGGACTGCCGAGACGAGGTCTCGGGTTCTATCCCAGGTTTTACCATGGCACACACCAATGACTTCGATGCTTTTCGAATTTAGGTGTGTATTTATCGCAGCTTTATAAGTGCCCAGTTAATGGCATTGGCATCCCGATCGGGTGCAAATTAGGATGAGTCCTCAGACCCCTAAAAATGAGTCTCCTTAAGAGTTTCGATACATGATGAATCTATAAACTTGATCATGTCAAACAAATATGGAAACTTTATTAAATCTCCTACCACCACCTGAACATCGACTTAGTAACAGTAGGTATAGGCACCCCAGTACCAATAATATAGGTACACTAATTACCTATTATTAGGTTTTATTATAATTATTGTATCTTTATTCCGTAACTCTTGGGCCTATGGAGTCCCGGGTCTTTAGAAGGCGTGCGTCGGGCCGAAGCCAAGACGTATAGACCCTTTTAAAAGAACTTAATATGCTAGTGATACACACCTGGCGGATACCATCCCCGAGTGCATAATATGATACTTCCGATGGTTGCTGTGCAGCGCTACGGCCGCGATGAAAACTAGGACATGGGCTATGGGGTTGAATATTGGTTGGACTGGTAAATGGGCTATGGGTGGAGACTAACGGACGCCTACCGTAACAATAAGTCTCGAAATTGTTCAAAAGGCAGGCGGTGACTTGCTAACTCATTGCATGGACCCCATTACAATGGCCATAGAGCAACATCCTTTTTGAGTGGCTTAGGTTGTTGACAGATAATGTCGCCACCATTAGCTCGTCACAAGCTGCCCCTTTTTTATCGTGCGCAGAATTCCCACGGATACTACCTCTGCCAAAACCGGTGGAGGTGATTATGTCGGACTCGAACTCGAACTGACTAAAACGCACGTCGCTCGTCTATGGGTCCTTAATTGCCGGAGGTGAGATTATACAAGACATACGTCTCGCAACCCGACAGACTTGACAACTCTTTTGAGATGGCCTCCTTCGCCTAATGTGCGAACCATGGTGTCCCTATCTAGTGCTCGGGTAGAGTGAGACGCACTTTGCACTGTCGTCGCGGCCTGCTTCTGCTAGGGTGACAAGCAGCCTCTCCCGTCACCCCCAGGCCCGCGCTCATGGAGGACAGAGGCACGCAGCTGCTCTTTCCCATAGTCAAAACGCCAAATTCTGGCTTAAGTAGGGGAAGGTGGGGGAGCTTCATACAGTTTTTATATTTTATCGTATAGAATTTTCCCTAGTACCAATATCTGTATCGATTCATCAAAAACTAATAGTCTTGCTATCTGACTTTATATCAAAAGTAAGTAATTTGTGTAAATACACCTGTGTGGCTATCTGTCAATGCTAATTTAAAAAAAGATTTATGTATGAAAGTGCCCCGTGTATGGGGCACTTTCATACACACTGTGGGGTACGTTCATACATGTAAAAAAATACACAAATTGAATGTGAAATGTTTAATTATTTATCGAAATCAAAATGTAAAAATACAAAATCTTCGAAAACAAAAGCAATTAGTATGTATGAGCATACATTACTAAGTCTATTTCTAAAGAAAATTAATAATTTTGTACTCAAAACAGTTGAAATACCAGACTCGTCGTCGTTGAAAATCCGATCGGCAGTAAAATTATGTTTGCGGTATACATTCTCCAGGTTCTGGAAGAAATCATTCACTGCCGTTTTGTTGAAACCGAATGATCTAGCAGCGCTAGTATTTTCAGGTTTACGTAAACTAAAATTTGCATGTCATTTTCGAAAAATTGCTAACCAGTCCGCTCCTGCCATCTTATTGTTATCCCAACTTGCATGATATTTGATATCATTGGCCTTAGCAAATTCATACGCAAGTTTTTTAACTTACGCAAGTTAAAAATCTGTCAGTCCATAGTGCATCCTAGAATACGTTAAGATATATTTATTTAAATGATCCTCTTCTGTTTTTGTAAAAACTTGCTGTGATGCAAATTTGGATTCGAATGACACACGATTTTCGCTATCAGAATCTTGTGTTTTGCGTAATTTTTTTATACAGCTTTGTAGTGTTTGTGCATTAACTCCATATTTGGCTGCTGATATTCGTAAAGAGTTTTTTTTACCAAAATTTTATCGAAGGCTTTTGCCATTGCCTGTTCGTCCACCTCTCCACTCCTAGTTCCTTTTTTCTTGTAATTTCTGACCATATTTTTTCTGTAAAATAGAATTAAGATATACGTTTAAGTCAGATACGTTTAAATGGATAATAAACACAATAAACGGGTGACTTATCTCTCAATAGATACAAATCGATCGAATCGTCGGGAAATTAATAATGGTATTTATTTATACCAAATATTTAGTTAATATCGCGAATAAGACTCGTTTATTGTGTTTGTAATGTGTGAACATCGCGAAAGTTTAAAAACGTAAATCGTTTATCATGATGTAATGTATTGCATATTGTATACGAATATAAGTAATACTTAGGTATTTATAATTACTATTTATACTGTTGATTGATGGCACTTGGTGGAATTTGTTGTTAGACATATTGAGAACTCACTTGCACTGTGTGGAAAAGTACAAGTGAGTTTTTAATATGTGTATTTATAATTAATACCTAATGCATAACTAGGTTTATAATTATTTCTATTGCCAACATTTGCAAAATAAAAAATCACAGACGCTGTTATTGAACAAAATCATGACCTAGAAGCGATGAAATTATTAATGAACTTCAATACTAACAAACAATAATAACGGGGTACATTCATACAGTATGAATGTACCCCGCGTACTGCTGTATGAATCTACCCCATCTTAAGAAAATGAAATAAAAACACTTCCTAAAAAAAATAACCTTACATATCATTTCTCACGTATCAATTTACAAACTTGACCCTATTATCTTTTAAATAAAATAGTATTGAATAACCTAGAAAAAATCTTACATCAATAAAAATATGTTCAAAGTGAGGTTATAAAATTACTTACACGTAGCCGAATCACTTTCCGTGTCACCTCGCTGCGCGCTTCGCACCGACTGCTGTCAAACTCCATGAGCTAACACACTTGACAACAAGCTACGCACACAGGCATAAGTCGTTAAATTTCGTTGCGCCTAAATTCAGATATATACAGTGTATGAAGGTGCCCCTTGTATGAAGGTACCCCACTTCCCCCTACGCAAATTCTGGCCGAGACGGAAAGAGCGATAGAGAGCGTGAAGAAGTATTCTTCGTTGTCCATTTAGATACAACCTGTTTTTCATATCAATATTGACCATGGAAACTTAAATGTACCTACATACCTACCTCATCTATTGTTCTGTCTGTGAGGCCACGTTATTCATACCAAAACAAAATACATAGGTACCTATCTAACATATCAATCACACACTAATTAGATTTTACTATAGGTAACAATATTAGAATAACATATCACAAGTTTTGAACTTCTGCTGGTTCATTCTAAAACGTTAAGTAGCCAGAGCTATACTTTGTAAAATGTAGCTTGGGTCCTATGACAGCTGTCATTGAAATCCCGCACATGAAGTCTTGAATTTTCTATTATTGAATGTAGTAGCTGTCAATGTCATACTTCATGGGCATACAGAGCTAATTAGTGATGGGCGATGAATCATCGTGACCAACATACTATGAACTATCCATATTTTAAATAAAGCTTAATTTAAAATTGAAATTAATATACGAAAAAATTAATTAGAATTTAATCTTATTGCTTAGGTATTTTAATATCATAATAATGTTTATATTTCAATATATTTGATCCTAAATAATATTGAGTAAATAAAATCCTACATTCAATCCATCAACGCCCTGAACCTGTTTTTGGATTTTGTAAGAAGATACGCCGCGTTTGGCTCTTGGGCCATGATATAGGCATAAGATACACGCGCTAACATCTTGTTTGATATGAACTTCCACTGATCTACTCCACTCATTCTCGTCAGTACGAGTGCCGACGCCTTGTATGCTACGTATATTCCGTTCTCATTACAATTAAATACACACATACAATTAAATTAAACCTAATTATATGTAACATGCATCAATAATAGCTCGTAGTATCGATATTTTCATCGAATTTCGGACATCCCTATGAACCAAATTTTGACATCTGTCATAGGACCCAAGCTATATTTTACAAAGTATACAACACTGTCATTGGTAAAATTAACTCTTATTTACCTAGGTACCTACCTACTCGCTTTGCTATCAAAGGAATGCGGTCGTTGTTAGTCGTTTATTACGTACTGATGAATCATCAACTTTATCAATCACGGTGAAGGAGTGATGACTTAAAATACTAACTAATATTACTGTATTATTATAAACTCATTTAATGGATGCTACTTTCTGATCTAGCCATATTCATCGTATAAAAACACACGGATAACGGAAAAGAAAAAATGCCGTAATCTGCATGACTTCAATTTCATACTGTGAGTTAGTTAATTACCTACTAGTAGGTCAGAATTTACTTACAGATTCTTGAAATACCAATACTAAGTGTCACAATCGGTACGGAATTGATCGCAAAAGGATTCTTGCACGATTAAGAGACGTTACCTAGACTTAGGTATAGCACGAGTTGACAAATGTGCGCAGTATGTACGCGTTTTTCTGATGTCTTTTGAGGATAGCATGGGGTGCAACGGTGACGGACGAGCTCAAGTCTACTAATAGTCAATTATACCAAATAATCCGCGAGGGCCCCGTTTCTTTCGCGACTTAGGTCCAAGATTCGTGCCCATAGGCATACACTGATTTTATTTGATTTTATATCAGAACTTTTTCGTTTTAAAGTGAAAACTCATTAGAGTGCAATAGTTCCTAATGCATCCTTTGTATTTCTACTACATAACTCTTTATGGTAGCCACTTCGGTACAGAAAAGGTTAGCTCGTAGGTACAGTCGCAATCAAAATTGCTAAATGTTGAATTTTCACACTAAATAACAAAAATCTCGTCATTACATCGTCAGAGGTCAAGTTTAATATATTATGCGTGTATTTCATATTTTCTATTTCTTTCTTATTATTCTTTCTTATTCTATTTATAAGGTTACAGATCTGTGGTGATCAGTAATATGAATTAGTATAGTCATGTATTTGTTAGGTATAAAGTCATTTAAAAGTAAAAAAGGTATTGCTAGCTTAACTGTTAAACCTAAGTCATTTATTACGATAATACCAGTAAAAGGCAAAATGATTTTAAAAGACCTGACAGGTACCTACAGTCAGTACATAATTATTCAATGTAGATATCCTACGCATGGTCGATATATTTTGGGATAAGTATTGGTTGTCCTTTATACTACGTAGTGATACATAGGCAGTGGCCTACGTATCCCATTGAAAGAGTTCAAGACCACGATATAGATACTCACATACTTCGTAACTTGCCTAGTTTAGTTTCATACTCGTAGTTAAGTACCTAGTTAACTTAAAGTGATTGCGTAAGTCATTCAGTTAGAATCAATTACATTCTATGGTAAATTAAATAATGTTATCAATTTCAAAATAGGCAAATACGTGGCAATTATACTAATTATGATAATCATATTGCAAAACAGATTACATGTGTTTACTTGCAAACATAGGTATTAATGATCTCAACATTCCTTGTGTATTGTAAACGTCAATTAAGAAATATCTATGCATTTGTTCATGTATTATTATATAAACTAGTGTAGTGTAGTAGTTTTTAGAATCTCGAGTAGCTATATGGTACGATGTAGATATTTAGTGTAGAGATTAAGTAATTAGGAAGGACTAATATTAGGTACTGTCGTGTTAATTGTTCTATATAGTCAGTTGTCTACTTTTTGCTTTATACAAATTAATATTAACTAAAGATATTTTAGCAAAGGATATATTCGGCTAACTTACATAATAATTAAAAAAAATGTGATGTTCAGCCTACGCGATAATGTTGGTCACGATCACGATTTCATTTTTCTAGTGTTGACTGTGCTAATAGAACACGTCGGTACACTCAGAATGTAAATCGTTACTTCGATATCTTGGCACATTGCATTGATCATACTTGTTGGTATTGCTGAGCTGTGGTGGTATCGAGGAAGGGCGCGCGAGCGTAGGGTCAGCGGCCGCAGTGCGGTCGGCGCGGGCGCGCGGAATTCGAGCTATGCGTATGAAATGAAAGTGGCCGCATCGTGAAAGCGCGCGCATCCACTGTGGCTGTCCATGGCGCCATCTAACTCAATATCACTCACCATGAGTAAATAAATCCAAAGTAGTTGCTCCTAAATACACTATATTCCTTGATAAACCGCATCCATTGACACTACACTTCACTTGAATGTTGCGCGATGTCGTGAGTTGAATACAGCAACGACTGCCGTCGAAGCGCACTAAATCCATGGGCGCGCTAGTACGACTGAGTGAAGCGAAGCGGTCGCGTGGGTCGACGGCGAAGGCACGCGCGGGGCGCGCCGCGACTTCGGATCGGTGGAATGCGGCAAGATAGTGGCGCGCGGGTACCGGCCGAGGTTCACTGTAGGCTAGAGCCTCCGTGTGGGTATAGTGTGCGGCGCGACTCAGCGGCGTCGTATGGACGGAATGCGCGTGGTCAACCACTGGCCATTAAAATAAATAGCATTTCCAAACACTTTGGGGCCGTGGCCCCGGTGACCTCCTATGAACACCTCATAACTTTTGTTTAGCTTACAGTTAAACATCTGAGGATATAGTATGCGCACTGTACTAAATTATCTAGAAATAGGTAGAAACCTTTACGTTAAATAGGTAGGTACTTAGCTACTGCCCGTGATGATTGGTGGGTACCGGAAAATTGTACGACTGACACCAAAACGATGATATTGCACCATGGAGAATTGATATAGTTCTGTCCTCCGTGTATTGCACTAAAAAGCGGTATACGAGTCATTTATAGATAGGTAATAATTTATGTATTTGGTAAATATTAATCCGACTAAGTACAAAAAGAACAAAAAAGGACACAAAAAACAGAATTTACAGATTTACCGATTATATTTTATTTTCTATTTCTAGCTTTGAAAAATCGTTTATTTTGTATTTTGCCCCTTAGTAGCATCATTTTATTATCAACTCAACATCATAAAGATGACTGCCAGGTGCAAATACTATGTGAAGGCTCCAAAATCAGTATTTTTGCCTATATTTCGAGGGTCTCCACGGGTTCACACGATCCCAGCATCAGTGCCCTTATCACGAAAAACTATCGAATTCGTAATGTAAAGGTACCGAGAGAACGGAGCAATGCGATTGGCGGGCTCGGGGCTTCACGTACGCTCATGTTCAATCGCAATGCCCTGTGCTGTCGATATATTTACATTACGAATTTGATAGTATTTCTTACTAAGTACTAATCCTGACTCCTTGGAAATGGAACCACCCTTGCAGTATCCCCATTCCAATAAAAAAATATTGCTCAAGTTCTAAACTAATAAAACTATTTTTTTCTATTGTCACAATCAGAACTTAGTTATACTTAGGTATACTCTAAGACACTCGCGCATTTTGACCACATCTTGGTCAAAATGCGCGAGTATAGACTCGCAATATACGTTTTCGGGATAGCACGGATTCTATTGAGGATAGCATGGGGTGCAACGGTGGTAAAATTGGACAAAACACGGTTAAGTTAATGAACATATCGCACCGAGACTGACTGCTAATCGAAGTTGTTGTCTACCTGTAGTAACTTATACAACTCCGTAGAAACAACTTGTGGAATTATGAATCAAAATGTGTGCAATACGCGTGTTTGGGCTGTCTTAAGGATAGCACGGGATGCAAAGGTGGTAAACTTGAACAAAGCAAGGTTATTTTCAGCAAACATGTTGAACATGTCATGTATGTATTGTTGTTGGGAGAGGCCTATGTCCAGCAGTAGATTGCAATTGGCTAATCGATAGATTGAATGTAATGAAGATGATGAAGATATTTTACAGTTTAACACTAATCGATACCTAAATTGAATATAAATCATTTAAATGTAGGAATCTGCTATGTACGTAGTTATCTATCAGATTCCTACTTACGTATTAAACCTTTACTAATAAACAAAACTATAAATCTATAAATTTAGTACATTAAACATGACATCTACTTATCTATAAGTTACATAAAAATTGTGTAAGTAGCTGCGTCTGCATGGGAGCTATAAAAAAACTTGGGTTTGGTATGTTGAATTAACTTCTAGATATATTTTTTGTGTTAAAGTCTCGTCTAAAAAGCGTTTTTTTTTATAGATCTTGGTTAGCCGTAAAAGCTTACGTTTGTTTGATCGCTATCGGTTGAGTAGAACCGGAGATATGATCAAACGTTGCGAAACCGACAACCGACAAGTACGCGAGCGGACCCCGAGGCATCAACTAGTGAAATAAATAAAATCTTGTCTTCTGAGTACTAAAAATACTACTACTGATTTTATCAATGGAAAGATTATAAGTTGTAAGTTTCATCGTGTTCAGTGACTTTTGAGGGCGACTGTACCTAAACAAAATGATTTATCACGCATTCATGCCGCATGTCACAATGTTCGTACCAAGCTCCTCCATAACCACGAATAGGAGGCAAGCCGTTTTTGCTTGACCGATATTTAGGAATTAATTTTTGTATTTTATTTTTGATATTCATTTATCGTTAGGTCTAAGAACCGGTTATAATCAAGCCGTAGAATTTAATACCCCTAACCTCTAGGAACGTGGACATTAGCTAGGTACTGTTTACCTTCTGTGCCCTTGGTAATAAAGGTTGCCCTCCAGAAATAATAAATATGGAAAGCATAGTCGTTTGCCTAATCAACTAAATATGTAGGTACCTACTCTGTAAAATATTCTAGTCTGTTTTCTTTTTTTCATTTTAGTAAGCCAACAAGTCCGTGAAGTGTGAAGGGAATGGAGGGTGGTGTCACGGTCGCATTCTTGATTGACTTTGATATGTAACAAAATCAGGAAGATAGGTAGGTACATACATTACCTATTAGAAGAAATACATACATTACACCAACTTCTCAACTTATTAACTTATATAGTTAGCAGTCTCTAAATACCATGGAATACAAAAAACAAGTGGAAGTGTGATGTGACGAATAAATTCGACAATAACACATTTTTTTAAGAATACGCACGAATGTAACTTTTAAACTATCGCGGCGTTTACTCATAGTGTTTATGAATTTCGGGACTTCACGCGATATATTTTTGAACAAAAGTAAGTGTTCAAAAATATATCGCGTGAAGTCCCGAAATTCAAAAACACTAAGTGTTCAAAAATATATCGCGTGAAGTCCCGAAATTCATAAACACTATGAATACGCACGAAGTTTTCGTAAATATTCAAGCTTGTTTGATCCAAAGTATGAAACGCCATAAATACTTTTTTATCAATAGCACAAAAATCGCTATTTTGAACGATTGAAAAAAAAAGGTGGTGGCAGTTAATAGTTGCCACTACTTACCTTAAAAAGGGATGAGTCTCTTTTTGTTTTGTAGTCCGTATGATTTGAGCTAATATGGCATTAAAAGTAATAGTAGAAATACCACCATCGGTTTACTTATACGCCGCATCGCCGCAGTTTATTTTTTTTAATTTTATAATTCGAGTTTTTATCTATAGTAGTGGTAGTGGCATATTGCTGAGTATTGTACATACTGGGTTCAAAACTGCATAGAAGTTTCTAGTAAAGTCACCACTACTTTACTAAGGCAAGAGGCAATTGTCATTCATTATAGTCATTATCATCAACATCATCAACAATCATTTCAACTAGATTATGGTGAAAAATACAAAATAAGACACTGCTTATTGAACCTGTATCCACGGCCGTTAAGTAAATTAAAAAAAAATCTCAGTGACACTAGCATGCTGTCAACAGTGTCAACTCAAATTTAATCATTGTCATTAGTGTCAATTGGTGAATTTTATGTTGACTTTGTTGCTCTGTGTTGGTCGGTTTGTGCTGTTTCACTTGAACTGAATGACATTATGTGAAAATATTTTTCAGTCCTAACATAAAATTGTTATGAATTTTATGACCTAGAATAAAAGACAAAATTCAGAAATGATTTTTTCAAAGAGTGTAGTTTGGTTGTTATGTGTCTTATTGTTGGCTTCAATATTTATGGCGAATTTACTGAATTTAATCGCAACGGACCATAATTTTTATTCGGAGAATAAAAAGGAAGGAATTAATCATACCAATTATTTAGGTAATAAATATGTGAAAATAACAGATACTAGTGAAAACTTAGTGTGGTTTCTCCAGGTGAGTAAAATTTTACTCGATATCAATCACGATAGAAGTGTAGGTACTCAATATATCGCGATGTTATTTTCAGAACAAAGCCTCTCGAAATAAAGTAATATTTTTATCCGTCCCCAGAAACATCGTAGGTACATCGAAATAACCCTTTGTTTGTTATATTTTTAAAGATATAGTGCAAATATAGCTATGAAATGATGCAATATAAAGTAATTATTTTTGTAGATTTCAGACATACATATTAGTATATTCCGTGATCCTGGAAGAATATCACAATTTCAACAGTTTTGTGATAATACAGTGAAGAAAATTAACCCACTTTTGGTTTTGGCCAGTGGAGATCTGACCGATGCAAAGGCCAAAGATAACTTGGGGAGTTCTCAAGTTAAGACAGAATGGATATACTACCACAATATCATAAAAGAGTCAGGTGTGACTGAAAATACTATCTGGTTAGACATAAGAGGAAATCATGGTAAGTAAAATGCGCTTGTCAAATAATCTGTGCTATGATATATTCTAAAAGAGAAAGTTTAGCTAGATATTATCTGTGTTTATACTGATGTTCTACTAAGCTTCCGAATGGAATTTAAATGATATTGTTGGTCTTATTGTTTATTGGTTAATAGAATATGAAGAATGTATTTAACTAAAAATAAATACAGTAGGTAAACATCTTCATTTTATATGTAAGGTAAATTAATCCCGGCCAAAATCATTATTTATTATGGTAAAAGCAGTTAACAGTATAGCAACTAGTTAGAACCAATTCCACCCAATGTGATTTAGCATTTTATACCAGTACAGATCTCAATCAGATTGAGTATCTCAGATTAGTAAAGGAATAAATATTCCTTTTTACCTTTTGTTCCATTTAAAACATTTGGTTATTTATAATTACTAAAAAGCATTGAGAACGATGCAAGGAAAGACCAGCTAGGTAAGGATAGTAAATATACCATGAATAGAATTTTATACTAAGCTTTTTTATTTTATAATATATCATATTATTTTAATGTGATATATTACTGCACTTTAACAGGATATTTTAATCTTTCATTAATTTATAAACATTAAAATTTATTGATTTCTGTTATCATCATCTAAAATAGTTCACGATTGCTTCCAAGAGGCTTACTTTAAAGCCTAATGTGCACATACTCCTTTTTATTTTAGTTTGACTTATATGACATTTTAGGGAGCAACTGCCTTCTACTCTCCCAATACTGAGGAAGGAGAGGAAAAGATGCGCTAGAGTCTCGTCCATCAATCTACAGGAATACCACCTAGCAGATGAAATTGGCCTGATAGGTCTTGGCAGGGCCTCAAACAGCCAACATACTATGTGAAATGTATATTTTATTTGAAACTTTAGAACTGTAAATTAAGTTAAAAAACGTCTATGGTAACCTATGTGCAAATTGCAATACTATGAGTCTTATGTATGACTTTTTATCTCATGTGCCAGTAAGACATGCAAGATAAGAAGACTCAGCTACCAATATTGTAGATGATGAAATAATATATCTTTGTTGCTTACTTTTCGTATGTCTATGATGTATATCTATGTCTAATGATGACTCATACATTCGTCTAAGGACTATTTATTGATGATAATGAAGTGACTTAAGTAGCTATAGTTAAGTACAACATTTGTATTCAGATATCAGAATAGCTGTACAGCTGTACTCGCGTTTTATTTTTTTTCGTGCGGTTATCCTCCGAATAAGCCCCTCCCTCGGCGGGTATGTCGGACTCGAACACGCCGCACACCGTCTCGGCTCTCGACTCAATCGGTTTATCTGATGCCGGGCGCCGGCAACCGGCGTAAGGTAATCCATTTCCCTCGCATCAGTGCTGATCCAGGGCCATCCTCGGTTTCGACTCGAAACTTTCGAGATGCCCCCCCCCCCCGGGGCACCAAATAAATAATAGTACTGGTCAGGTGCCTGCGAGTACCTACCATTACCTACGAAAGTTAGCGTACTAACTTTAAAATTTCATTAAATTAAAACATTTATTGATGATCAGCCTGAGACTAGGGGACTCGCGGTTCACCCAGACCAGTTTAATTACGTTCCTTGTGCAATACGTAGGTATAATAAATGCTCCTTCACTTTGGTATTAAACATACATACCTACAAGTACATAGAAACATGACAACTGTTTCTTTCACTTACCATAAAAGAGTATAAATCCTCGGCCAGTATGACGTAACACATCACGAGTTATCACACTACTATCATTATTAGTATCTTTGTACTTAGGTATTAGAGTTGTGTAATAAGTGACGCCAACACATCAACAGAATCAAAGGATATTTTATATTTAATCGAATCTGTTATCTATATGTTATACGTATATATGTAATTAAACATATATTTATCTGTGTGGTGACGGAGAAAGAATATCAGCACCACATCTCATCTGAGGGGTGTCGACAAACTGAAAATACGCAGACGATATTACTGCTCGAGAGGAAAAACTTGAAAAATATTCACCCTGTACCTTTCTGTAACAGGACAATGCCTCCCAACATTGGGAGAGGCCTTTATAGAGCAGATTGATTGAATATCTAAATATTGAATATCTAAAAATCTGTGAAATGAACACAGATTTATATAGTATACTAGCTGACCCGCGCAACTTCGTCTGCGTTTTATAGCGTCAACAACACGTGGTAATTATGCTGTTAAAATGTAGCTTATATGACACGTTCTTAGATTTTCCATAGCAGCGCCATCTATTGATTACTCGTTTGTTCCCACTTGTTCTACTGAACAGTTCTACGGTAGAACTAATGGGATTTTTTTTTCTCACTAGTTCTACGATATTAGATGTAACAAAAGAATAGAACTAGTGGGAGTCTTTATTCCCACTTGTTCTACCTGTTCCATCGGGTAGAACTAATGGGAGGTTTTGTTCTCACTAGTACTACGATATTATGTTTAACAAAATAGTAGAACTAGTGGGAGTCTCTCTTCCCACTTGTTCTACCTAAACCGAAAAGTAGTTTTACACAAAGAAATGTGTTACCAAATATGCTAGTTGTGGCTCAATAATAGGTTGTAAGACACTTAGATATTACTGAATAAATTAAAACACACTATTAATTAAATCACACATTGTTTATGTAAAAGAAAATATAAATTGTGATATAAAATTGTCAAATGTTCTACATCTATATCCATATCTTCATATGTGGAGAAAAAAAAGGTTGAGGAGTACGGAATTTGGCACAGTTAAAGTTTACATGGAGGAGGAGTGCCAAAATATATTATTTTTAACAATATTTTTATGCATTATTATTGAGGAACCTATAAATCTAAGTAGAAGACGGTTTTTTATTGTAGTATTTCTACATTCTTACTTAAACTACCGAATCATTTCTAAAAAGTGCCCGACGCCAATTTCGCTAGTAACTAATTTTAATTGTGCATTTCTTATAAAATCGTCATTGTCAATTTCAATCCTTCGACGTTTTGGTTGTGAACAAGAAGGAAAATTCTAAATTTTATGATTACGAAATGAAGAAATCAATGAATCATTATAAAGGATGTGTAATATTTGCAAAATATTTCCTTCATTTTTATTTATTTCGTTATTAATTTTGTGATGCCATCCATCAACAGCATTGTTTTGTTGCAATTTAGAATTTTCCTTCTTGTTCACAACCAAAACGTCGAAGGATTGAAATTGACAATGACGATTTTATAAGAAATGCACAATTAAAATTAGTTACTAGCGAAATTGGCGTCGGGCACTTTTTAGAAATGATTCGGTAGTTTAAGTAAGAATGTAGAAATACTACAATAAAAAACCGTCTTCTACTTAGATTTATAGGTTCCTCAATAATAATGCATAAAACATGATTACTTACTCAACCCAGTCGAAAGGTATCGACATCTGTTAGAATCATTTGGAGCTAACAGATAATTGTGACTGTCAAATAATAACAGACAAATAATTAGCAATAAATTAAAATTGCGAATATAATTTGAGATTTAAACTATCCTATCTCTCAAGTTGGATCGAACTGCACATGGTGTGCGAATTTTATTATAATCGGTTAAGTGGTTTAGGAGTCCATTGAAGACAAACATTGTGACACGAGATTTATATATATTAAGATTGTAGTAGAAATACTTAATGATAGGTGAAGGATTTAAGGTCTTCAATAAAAAATATTACTTGAGTCTTTTGTATCAAATAAAATTATTATATTTTTATTCACCGAAGCTGGATTAGTGTGATAAAAAACGTCATTGTCTTCTTGTTAAACTATTAATATTAATTGAAATACAAAAAATTGTTAGAAAATGTAGTTATTGATAATCAAGTGTTTCCACCACTGACGTTAATATCGACATCGATTGTTCATACACTTCATACTTAGGTATAATTAGATTATATATGTCTTACTGCGGTATGAAGACCTATGCTCTTTGCATTCTTATTATTTTGCATCTTTTTTCGTGTCAATGATCCACTTATGCTTAGACGTTGCCATGTCCACCGCACTGTCAGTGACTTTATTTGGCTCGTCTTTAGTGCGGATGGTATGGCCTGCATGGGGAAACCGCAGTCACATGCGGTTTCGCCTAGGTCTCGCGTTCTCCACCTGCATAGATTTTGTTTTGACCGACGATCGTCTAGTGTTCGTAGACTGTTGAGAGACCGCCATATCGGCCACGAAGGTCGGGAGCTAGTTTTTCCGGGGGTGGTAAAAGTCAGAGAGTGGTGGTAGTTCCTCTATCCATAGGGACATCATCGCAGCTAGGATCATTATTTTGCAATGTTCGTAAAGTTGATATTCCGTCGTCAATGTTGGCGGAAAGTACGCTTTATTGTAAAATGCCTGTCCCAGGCATGCTTGCTAGGTTAAATCCTAGCAGGACGACTGTGTGGCCTGTAGGCCACTCTAAAACTTGAATATTGTGGTATCGGAGAGCAGCCGTCTCCAGCAGCGCCGGATGAGCTTTTTCGTGCAAGAACAAAAAACCTGGCCCATTTGGATTCGATGGATTCAGCCACTCACAGTCAGATCACACCGTAGACCTAGTGGCTACTGACACCCAAGAAGGACCGACGATGCACGTGTCCTCCGGAAAACAGAATGAAACAGAATTCGTTACATCGTTGCAGGGACTACACGATGCCATTTGTTTTAGACTTTAACTGCATAGGAGCAAAGTTCTAAATACAATGGCTTTTTTAAAATGTCAGTGGTTAGGTAATGGTTAATAAATTAGTAGAATCAGGCCCCATTGAGCGCACCTAGCCACGTGCGTTTCGTTTTGCGTATATACTCGTATAACTTTGTATGATGAATGTTTTATAATTTCTTCGTAACTCTTCCATTAGCATTTAATATTTAATATATTTAATATTGTACACATAAAACTGTAAACCTACCTATTATTAAATATAATAATTATTAAATATAATAAGACTACTGAAGCAGTATTATGGAAGGCCTTGTCGTTTTAACCGATCTCTACCGGCAACCTTTGGATAGTAATTATGGTTTATTTAAAAAATAGCCATTCAGATTAATTGCTTAGTTACTGGCGATTGAACAAATTGCTTAGTTGCCAAAAAACATCACAGGCTTCACTTGCAAATTTCGCTGTTAAAATCAAAGTTTCAAAACTGATTTTTTGCACAAACTTCATACTTATTCATAAGTCATGTAAGTACTCATATTTCGCAGTTCGTCATCGCTTACACACTTTTACTAATGAATCCATCTAAAGCTTGTTTGGTAGAGATCTTCCTAAGCATAGATATAACAAGATAAAATTAAAAGCAGTGTACCATAGAGAGCTAATTGTCCAGAAGTCATTTGTTGCAACATTTCGAAATCATGCGATCGACATTACTGTTTTAATATTTAATGTTATTCTTTCACAGATAACTTTAATATTGGGACACTCAATTCTCAAGAGAACTACTTTAGGAACTACTCAGTTCAAGGACAACATCATATTAAGTCCTATGCACATTATGAACAGAAGAATGGGGTTAATGTGGCATTCCTGGGTGTTGATGCCTGCCCTGACCCAGGCCTCAGACGACCCTTTAATTTTATTGGCATCCTTGACGTCCAAGAGCAAGCAAATATTCAAAGACTTACAGCAGAGGCTCACACTAAGGCTGATCATATAATTTGGTTTGGTCACTACCCGACCTCGTGTATACTACCTCTTCAGAGAGATGCTAATAGCTTCAATTTGCGTCAGATCATTGGCTCCACTCATGCCTCACAAGTTTATCTCTGTGGTCATCTACATTCTATGGGTGGTTTAGTGCCAAAAATGTACACTAAGCAGAAAAAAGGATACTTGGAACTTGAGTTAGGAGACTGGAAGGACAACAGAATGTACAGATTAGCAGCTATAGATCACGGACATTTCTCATTTGTTGATCAAAAACATAATGTGTGGCCACTTGTACTGGTCACAAATCCGAAACATGCACGATATGTGATGCCTGGACGAGAACCTTTACAGTTAATACCTGAGTCAACCCATATAAGAATACTGGCATTTAGTGATGTTAATGTTGTTAGTGTACAATTAACGTTTGATCAAATCAGTTGGATGACATGTAATCACGTAAAAGGACCTCTGTATGCCTGTCAATGGCTACCTCACCTGTTTGCAACTGGTTTACATAGGGTCTATGTAAAAGTTATTGATGAGTTAGATAGACAGGTGGTAATTGAACACCCATTTACATTAGATGGAAGTTTAATGAATTTCGATATAACAGGAAGGATTTTACTTATGTTGAATGCAGGTGTTGTGGTAAGAGAATCAATATGTATCTCTTCTTTACTTTTAATATGTAGAAAATCTCGTTCCATTTTCATTAATGTGTTATTGTGACAGTTTCAGGCAATATTTGGCACACTTCTATTGATAAATGTGCTACCTCTAGTCATTTTGAGGCTTCAGAAATCGCCACCAAAGTATCGAAGAAGGTTTGGACGGATCGTATTGAGACGCATTTGGCTGCTGACTAAACTCGATCGAGTTTTTTATCCTGTAGTGTTATATGCAGTGTATATACCAATTGGACCATGGGCAATTGGAGAACTTATCGACGGTTACACGGGTGCCATTTTCGCTTGGGGTATATTGATAAAAAATGCATTTTTACCAGAACCCTTTACATACATGTATGGTAGTGTACAGCTTATGTTTGTACAAATACCCTTAATATTCGTATTGGCCCATTGTTTAGAAAATCGTCTCTTTAAATGCCATGTACGAGGAGTACGGCGGCTAATTATAAATTTGCCGTTTGTTTTTTTGTTGTCAATACAGTTGTTATTGGCTTACTTCTTTTGGTTGGAGTATGGAACAATGTCGTTTATGTTTGGACCACTTAGAACATGGAGTATTGCTTTGAGTGTATTACTGTGGTATAAAACATTGAATTTGCCTCCAGAACAATGCAGGTACGTTTTTAAGTTACGTATAGTTTAAGAGCACGTTATCTGAACCTCGATTCTACTAATTGCTATCTATTGTCAAACAACTGAGTTTACAAAAACTGCCATTACATTTTTGGCTTTATCGACATAGGGTTAAAGTTTACACTTAAGGGCCCAGATTGCCCAGACGCAACATCGATTTCGCGCGACCGCAGCGCTACTGTTTACTGAAACAACCGACCGGGGCGGGTGAATGACCCAGAGAGAGCCACCTTTTTGTATTCTACTTACCTAAAATTCCAACTATGTATTTATTTGTAATTTTACTACCACAGTTTATTCTTATTTCGTAAAATATTCATTCAATAACATAATTGCAAATTCAGTAGCAAGTACGGTCGAAATAACATCGAGCCTTTCCTCGCTACTGTTTATCTATACGCAAGGATATGTGCCTATTGGATAAACTCAAATATATACTTACTATTTGTTTACGATCACCTTGATATCTTAAAAATCTCCTAGGGTTTTACAAAAAAATATCAATAAATGAAACACAAGTATAAAAATGATTCATATAATTTAAAAGTAGGTAAACAATAACAAATATGAGTCGCCAAGCGTGCTAGGGTTGTGCAAAAATTTGTAAAACAAGTTTATAAATTATTAATATACAAATTAAAAGTAAGTAAACAATAACAAAATATGAGTTCAAAATTCTAATGTTTAAAGTTGTTTAAATAAATTACTGAATAAATTCTGATTTCTGCTAATTTGATTATAAAATCAATTGCTATTGCAAAACCTATCGGAATGAAAATGTTACCAGATGCCCGATTCACGTAATAAAAACCGTAGCGTGGTGACTTCAAAATGTCACTTTGTTTTTTTGCAAACAAACCCTTTTAACCGACTTAAAAAAAGAGGAAGATTCTCAATTCGCTGTATTTTTAAACCGATTTTGATGATTCTTTACACCAGGTAACTCTTCAAAATTGTATAAGAATTGTACAGTAATTGATTTATGACAATCCAAGACTAGATAAGTAAGTGCGTTTAAAACAGAAAACCATAAGGCGATTTCTAAGTTAAAACAACTTTTGGATGCACGTGAATCGACCGGCTGGGTAGTTAAGTTACCTCAGTCTATTTCAAAATCCTTAGGCGTCCTTTTCTTTCAAAACACGTAAAGTTCTTTCTTTCCTCTCTTTCGTATCCTCTATGATACTGGAACTGGGCGCGTCACGAATTCGCTTCGTGACTGCCGAGGATCAACTAATTCTGGAAGTAGTCAATCGTAATAAAACCAAACTAATTTCATCTCCATTTTCTCCTTCCAAAATTTGACACTGACACTGCTTACTCTGCTTCTTCCTTGACAGCTTCTGCCTGGATTGTGCTCCTGTGTTTTCCCATCAATCGCAAACCGTATTATAAATTTCATTATATAATGAAGGTGACATAATTGGTAGGGCAGTTAATGTTTTTAACTGAAAGTAGCTCCCACCAGATGATATGATACCAGATACAATTTGATGATTCACTTCCATGCTATCTTCTTCCTTTCAACCAAACACACAGTAAATTTCATATTACACATACTAATTACACATACATTTCATGATGAGTTTTGAGTCCCGACCAACTTTTACTTCACCTATTATACTGAGGATACAATCCATCGGACCGCGGTCCCCTATGGCCTGAACAGCTTTAAAAAAAAAAGAAATATCTGCTACTCTACGCCCAACTTCCACTTCAACCACCTTTCCTTCTTGACGGTTTTCAATTACTAGTTCCTGTAAAGAAAGATAATGGCTTGATTGTTTTTTTTATAAAAAATAATAAATAAAGAATGGGCCAAATTTCTTCAAACATAGCTAAGAAGTCCCTTAGAATACATCTTTGAAACACATAGATCAAAAACATAAACGTTTTATATAAAATGTAAAGTCGGTTTAGGATAATAATTTTACGGGATAACATTATAATATTATTCTCCATCGCTTGTTCCATGCTCTTGCTTGACCCTAACGTGACATAATGTGACACTTTTTCTCGTGCATGTTGCCTCTGTTCATCGATTTATAAGACGTTATCACGTCAAAAAATACATAAATCTGACTACATATATTATAAATTTCCTTTACGCTATAGGTGTTCGTTTTTTATGACGTCACCTACTCTATGTCACTCGGGCTTAGAAGACAATTCTAATGATTCTAAAATCATCAAAATCGGTTAAATAAATATTATTTATTATACCTACATACATAAAATATGGGATTTTAACGAGAATTTTCTTTTGAGAAAGCAATTGAGAACTATTTAGGTACTAATGTGTTTGTCACCCAATGAAAATAATAAATATTGCAAGAAAAAAATCTATAGGTACTGAGATTTTGTCTTCGCCCATCACTAACTAGGTAGTTCGTTTGTTTATGTAACAAGTCTAATTACGTATAACAACTTACCTCTATACAGCGCGTAGCAGTGTTGCTCGGAGTCTCGGCCTGAAGGTTTTCTTTATTTTCAATACTGGAAATATTAATCATCAATAGTATCCACTTTTATTTATTTTGTAATTTTTGTACAACCCTAAACCAGACTCTAGGCGCGTCGCGCCGCGCGCGTCTTTGACGGCAGCGAAGTATGTACGCCCATGCTATTTCAGATAGGAAACATACCTACTTCCACAATCTGATATTTAGACAATATGATGAACATGAAAACGAATATTTAACTATATTATGTAATAAAATTAATTATTATGAGAATATTCCTATAGAAATCGACTTTATTACTTATAATACAAACCAATATTTACATGCAACAACAACAACAAATGCGAATATATTATTATTAGTACTTAGACATGATAAAGCACTCAAATAAAACTAGAATTTTTACATGACACTTTCACACAAATCTCGTAATTTTCTTCCTCGGTATTTATACCTACTTTACAAGGTTCATAAAATAACCTCCTCAACAAACTACGTAGGGTAGGGTGTCTCACATTGAACCGGGTAAATTTCAAAGTCTTGTAGCGTGCTCATTTTTCGATGAATACTTTCAATTTTTTGTGTATTGTTAGTAAATTTATCTAGCTACAATTATACAATCACTTATTGTTTAAATTCCATTTGGTTTCAGAGTAAAGAAACAATTTATGGAAAACGAGATTTGGTTCAATGTGTCCATCGGGATGTACTCATTTAACCAGGGTATTTTCCACATTGAACCACCTTATTAGCTATATTATATATTTAGACTAATTTGTATTTAATCCTATAACGAATCAAAATAATTATGTGCAGAAAATTTTGAAATCAATTAGTATGCTGACGGTTCAAATCAAATTTAGATAGGAAAAAATTAATGATTCGACGGGATTCGAACCTGCGATCTTTCCCATACAGGGGGAAGGGGCAAGATTGTAAGGGAAAGATCGCGGGTTCGAATCCCGGTGAAGCGTTAATTTTTTCGTATCTAAATTTGAATAAAATAATTGCAATCTTAGTCCAATTTAACATCTGGAGTGAACTGGGGTAACAGTGAACCATGGTTCAATGTGTACCACCCAAAAGTGGCTCATTGTAGGACAGGCCCCGTTTTATTAACTGACCTCAAAATTTTGCCGGGAAAACAATCTCGCAGTGTAACGAATTATTATGCATTTATGTGTTGGGTTATTATGTAAAACAGGGTTTATATAAAAAAACCAATATAATTTACAGCAAAAACGTGAAAAAAGAAACAAACTTGCGGAAAAAAAATTTTTTTTGAGCAATTTTCGTAAAAATGTTTCTCACACAAATTCTTCGCATACTATCGCCAGTCAAACTAGTGGGCAGAAGGGGAAAGTAAATACCTCTCTTTTACCCCTATTAGCCCAGATCGGCAACGTCATATTTCCGAAATAAGTAGGTGGTTAAATGTAGCTGCCTGGTTCATTGTGAGACACCCGACCCTACCTATCTAAATAATTTTGTATTTTTTACGATTTATATCTAGTTCCATCATGGTTTTCTTCCAGACATTCATTATATCGGTACTTCCTACTTACTAAAAGTGAATTAGTTATAAAAATGTTATACTTACAGTTTTTCACAAAAAACACAAATTCACAACACGTAATATTGCTGGCGCATCCGACACGCGTGGTGTCACCTTGAACCATAAAAACGTACTGCCGATCAGTAGCGATGCGGGTTACTAAATCATAATATCGGGATGCGCGTGATTTTTCATACATTTTTCTATGGAGAATTTACGTAGAACATATCTAGATTTTAGGGCTTTAAAAGAGGAAGTCTTTGTTTGTAAAGGTACAAAAAAAAGTACATAGGTTTAAGTATTGGTTTCTTCAGTGTTCAAAAAGTGTTTCTTTTTATCAATTTGTGTTGATTTATTGGGTAATATTTGAAGAATACGAAGGCATGTTTTTGCATTTTTGTCAAATTTTGTGCGTTTGTTGACGTTTATTATATAGCAATTATTAGGTTTTAAGGATTTAATATAAGACTAACATATATTTTGGTCTTTGATTGTAATATATACAAATTATCATTGATATCAATCATATCTAAATAAGTTAAATATGAAATATCGTAACACTCTTTTCGGTGATTTTCACGATCTGGGCCCTTAAATGAAACATAGTTAATTACATCATTTACTTGCACACGATGTCACTTAATTTTAGGCTTTAACAGCGGCTTAAGTTTGTAATCTCAGTGGCTTGACAATGTTTGACAATTAGTACAATCGAGGTCCGGGACGCTGTCTAACATATACACTTTTGTTTCAGGAAATTGATAAAGTTGAACGAATTATCGTCATAGTATATGTCAGCTGGCACAGGAGCATACATTCTGAATAATTTGTACAGCACCTGAAGAGATTGTGATATTATTTAAAAGTACAGCTGCCAAATACGCTGACCCAGGCGTAATATGGAAGTTACGAAGACGATATTTAATAGAGCTAATAATTTATTGTTTTATTTTTTGGCACCAAAGATGTTAAAGGTTAGACATTCCAAATGTATTCGAAAGACAAAGTGTTAGGTAAAGCATAGCTCTATTTAGCATGTTAAAAGTTAACTTGTATTGTTTGATAGTCGAGTCTAATAATAATAATATTTCGATGACGCATTAAGTATTAGAGCATTGAACTCAAATGTTCGTAATGTTCTTAGCTATCAATTTCACTCGATGTTATCTGTATCTTATTGTTTTATCGTTGATACTTAAATGTTTGTGAAAATTTTTAATCGATGTCTTTTATGAAGGATAAATTTATTGCTCGATTTACTTATAAATAACATTTTATTTACATACTAGCTGTAGCCCGCGGTTTCGCCCGCATGGACTTCTGTCCCGATGTTCTATAAAAACCTTTAATAGAGTCAGAGTAGAGAGAGAACAAATAAAAAAAGAATTACTCGAATTGGTCCATATCAGTAGTCAGATATGCGTCGCAATATGTTTACAATCGGCTTTGCACAAGAAGTGGTAGGTATAATACATTTTTGACTACATTTTCGCTAGTATTCGATACATCAATGATCTTATTATTGTTAACATTGTCAGGAGAGTCATTCTCCTGACATACTAAAGAAGAGATCTGTAGGTATTATTGTAGTACATAAATTTTCATTTCAAAATATTGTGCTATGAATTTGTAACAGCTTTCAATGACATGATTTGAAATATAAAAAAAAGCAATAGGTACGTAACTAATTGTTTTTTTAGTCGTTATTTTCCATATTTCATGAAGATAAGAAGGAAAAATAAAGAAAATAGAACTTCAAAAATTCTTGATACGTAAAATACGTGCGTAAAACTGTCTTTCAAATTCTGTTAGTATTATACGAAGTTGTTGTGGTGTGAAATCGAATCAAAAGGCAATTCTTATTTTAGGACAAAATAGTTATGTAATGTATATTCTACCAAATTTATTAAGAAACCTATTTTAGTTAAATGACTATGAAACTCATATAATAATTTATTATCTGTACCTACTAATTAAGAATCAATTCTATTTAATAATGTAAAATTAAAATATAAATGGTGCTTACCAAAACGGTATACAGGAATTACTCAGATGCAATAAAATGTTATGCATAAAAATATAAAAAAAATATATTGATACTTTCATAATTACAATCCTGTGTACAAATAATGTAGTACTTATAATTGTCTATGCACATGTTTACCACTTATGTATATGAATGTTATTTTAATAATATCGTTATTTTATCACTTTTAGGTCCCACGCGGCTGTGAATGTGTCTAATGTTGCACTTATTTTTGGATCTCTTTAAATAGTTGTTTAAAAAGTTACGAACAATGCTGCACTTGAAGTATTAAAATGCGCATTTAACTTATTAAGACAGACGTACATATGTATACAATAAGAAATGGCCTTGCATTCATGTGCAACGAAAAATACGAAGCCAAACTAATTACATTTGAAATTTGCCAAGTGTAGCAATGTTCTTGCACCTTTAGGACACTACAGTCAAAGGGCGCGTAAAGGAAGTCAATACAAATGTCGCAAATTTGTCAATATTATGTATACGTATTGCTATTATTGATGTGCAAAGAAATACGTTGGACGTTTTCGGATCGCGACAAATAATATTGATTGTCTATACACGTCCAAAAGAGAAATGGAATTGCGAATATTAAAAAAAAAAAGGTTTCTGAATAAAGTGTATCAATATGAATGTCATGGCCTACGCATTGCATGCCATATTAGCTTATCTGGATTCAATAGGATTTAATAATTGCAGTCTGGTCAAGAATAACATAATACATATTTCCATTCCATTTCTCTTTTCCTGTGCATCACATAAATAATATTAATGAAATATACCTACAAATATAAATACTATTATGCTAAATGGTAAATACGATCACTTCATGCAATGCATTATTAAAATATGAAGTGCTATAATTGTGCACGATAACTGGATCGATGATTACTCCCAAGCTTTTAGTTCTCATAATATGATCGTATTATTTTGGTGAAATTAATATATTTTTTCATAATATTTTAGTCTGATTGATGTCTAGTCCAGACAGTATTTTTGTAATAAATAAGACATTATTGATGTTAATATAATATGTTAGGGTAGCTGCTTCGTAAGTTCTTGCTAAGATGCAAACTCAAATGATTTGTAAGACTAGCTACTTTTTAGGGTTATGTCATTAAAAACAAATCGAAATTACACCTAGCTGTCGTTTTATTTTTAGATATAGTTGTTTGGGTGTCCACATTACTTGAGTGGCTAAGGCTGTACCTACACCACCCGTCAGTAAACATACAGCCAATGATATAGTGCCTCCTTGAAAGCAATAGACTCACTATCTATTACATCATCATCATCATTAGTGATTGTTGTAGTAGTGATTGAGCCGAGTTGGTAAACTCTGTTGGGGTCGGTTTTCTAGTCTAACTAAGATGTGGCTAAATTTTGATATTTTCCGTGAAGCCTCTGCCATCGGACCTCCATGACCAAATTGGTGATATCGAAGTTCTGTAGTTAGGCTACTCAGACTTTTGAGGGCTCCAACTACATAGCCATATTCTTGTATACAAATATTTGCACTGAACGGGGATCGAACCCGCGCCTCCTGCGTAGCAGTCGCGTTCACTACCGCCACGCCACAGATACTGCGCTCGCACCCTCTTACATATGACTGAAATATGGGTATTTACACACAGAGCTTTACGTGTGTGAATACGTGTATGTACAAGTAGGTATATTCGTGAAGACTAGCTAAATTGTCTGATGAATAAAAACAAGGTTTTATTTATTTCTTGCTATTTCATTATTGATTGCACAGTTGAACATTGAACTTCATAACAGTAAAGTAGGAACAGTAAGTAGGTACCCATTTATTTGTCATTATGCGCTTTGTACGATGTATACCTAAGTATATTAATAGAGTAATGAAATGATACTTTATTTTATGATAACAGGCTGTCGACACAATTAGTAATCATGTATTTCTTAATAACATACTTCAGTAAATTGTTCAAATATTAAGCATTGTTATGTTTATAGTAGGCTACTTAGATAGGTACCTACTTATAGATATCATACCGCTTTTAGCAACTTACGTCATCAGGCACCAAAACCAGATGCATAAAAACCTAAACTTTCAGTTTGCGGTCCGCTCTCCGATTCCACCTTTCAATAATTTAGCTTATCGTGTCCTTTTTGGGAGCGATTGCCGCTTTACCCCCGACCCTGAAGGAAATTTGCACTTAATTGAAAATCGTGTTCGTGTGCTCAACACACATTCTCCAGTCGCGCACGGGATTGTCTTGTCACCCAATTGCTCTCATATTCGATTGGTTATCTACTGATTACAGTAAAGGTTTGAATAAATAAGATATCTGGAGAAATTCATGCCAATCGAACACAAACTGTGGTGGGTACCTCAAGGGCCAATTTTGGGGCCGAGAGGACCCAAAAGTGGCCCTTGAGGGATTCTTAAATTATATCAATGGTCGTTACACACTGCTTCGTTACTAGCAGTGAGACTGTCGACACACAAATCATTCGTTATTATAATTTCTTAAATAACTACGCTAATAACTACTTATATGCAAACAAAGAAAATTATAAAAAATAAGCTCATGTTTAATGAGGTAGTTATTGTTTACTGCTGTTGTTTACAATTGTGACGATGTTAAGGCCGTCGACTGGATTCGCAACCCTTCAATTTTTTATAGGGGGAGACAGCGATGGAGTATTTACATTGCAATTTTGCACACATACCTACCTACCAAAGTACCTACTTACCATTTACCACATATACCGATCATATAGGTACCTAATTGATAAATACCTTATATTGATGTGTTAGTTCAAAATGTGTTAAATGAAACCTTTTTATGTTCAAAACCTTTATAATTTTATTACAAAAAATATTGTAAGCAGCCGAAGTCACACTTTTAAATATTATGCATAAGTACTATAAGCCGCGAGCAAAAACTATAGAGGTACTTGATTAATATTATTTGTATCATCTAATACATTTTCTAATAATTTCATCAATATAATATTCAATTGACTTTTTCTTTTAATTACCTACTTATAAGCTGTTCTCAGATCCAGCAGGTACTATTTAGGTATTCATCCTTCCATTATATCATTCAGCCTTATTTTCGGTATTCCAGTCAGAAAACTTCATTGACTTATGACTTCTAAACATAACAAATGTCTCAAATCAATTTTTGCTTTTTCTGCGTCTTATAAGTCATCTACATGCTCTGTATACTTTGTACTTTAAAACTATTACGAGAGCGATTTGTAAGAAAACTGTCCATAAAAATAAAGCAAGAAAATTTCTGGTCAAGTTGCTTGAAAGTTGTAAATGTTTCAAGTAACTTTCAGGATTTTTAAACATACAAAACATCTGGTGGCACGGTAATTTTTCTCGCCCAAAACCGTACACCGTTTCAAGGAAAGCGGCGAACGCGTAACGAAAGTAGGATATCAAGGCGAAGGGTCGAAGGTATGTAGGTATTTCATTGTAGGGAATGAAGAATTCGGAGAACATTAGCATGGGTATATTTGCAGCCGGTATCACGAACAGTCCCAACTGGAACAAAACATCAACCAATTAGCCTATTGCATTTCGCTGCTGGACAGACTGGATCCGGAAGGTGGAGGATCGTTGGCAACGGCGCGAATTGGGAGAGCCAGATGTCAAGCAGTGAATTATATGTAGAGTTAGGGATATGTACACGGTCAAGAATAATGCTGAAGGGAATGCGGTGTCTGGTGTCAGATTCGATTAACAGCATCTAGATCCTCATATTCGTGTTTTAACGTATTATCATCATCATCATCAGCCCATGTCACACCCGTTTTTGGCTGTCCTCCTCCACTTCCCGCCGTTATTTCTAACGAACGCTAACAACATTTTCTAGAATAAATTATACCTTCATTCCGCATGCGGCACCCATAACAAACCCAAAAGTTTGTGCGAGTATGGTCACGAGTGCGCACGTTAGCCAGGCTAATCCCATGCGCGCTGGGTCCAACGGCTGAGATGTGAGGTACCACGCAGGGAATAAGAACACAGTTGCACATAACAACTGGAACAAAACAAAAAAGACACCTAATAAATAGTTGCCAAGTATTTAGTATTAGATGGATCAATTTCAATTTATTAATAGATTGATTAACTGAATTGATTTTATTAACATACTTTGTTGGCGACAGGTAGCTCATGTTATTGGTCAGAGGACCCCCCTTTAATGGCATTAATCACCGGAAAGTACCGTTCTAGGAGGGGACATTTTCCGTTATAAATTTAAAAGCAAAAGGTACCTAAATAGATGGATAGAGACACTTTATTTGTATGTACCTACACTATTTACAGTTAACATAAATGGTGTGTATATAAACATTTTGGGATGTGGTAAGTCTTCCCGAAGAGCGAAACTAATGCCCGGGCCCTCCCCGTGAGTAGCGGCGCTGCCATGAAACAAATTACTACACAGCGAAAGCGACTCAAAAATGCCGTCGATTCGACAGAAGAAGCTAACATACAAAATAGCGCTTTTTTATTACTAGCTTTACCTATAAATACTGATTGACAGATAAAACGACCTGAGGTGTAGAATGTCCTCTTGGAACTAGGAGGTCGAAGGGCAGTCGCGTCCATAAAAGTCGAACCAAAATGAGAAGAAGTATTTAAATAGACTCTGGACTCCGAATTGAAAGCCTCGGATGCGATCAGAAACAAATCATAAAAGTAATTTTGGTCATTATCCGGGTACCTAATTTCAAACGATATTATTATTAAAATATTTTTTATATTGCTTGATAGTTACTTGTATGGGTAAATCCACAATGATTTTGGATGTACAGTAAACTGGCAGGGAGTACCACTTATTGAGATGTTCATGTAACACCACTTTTGCTTCAACTGGAACTGTAACAAAAACAGAAAATAATCAAAAGGTTACAAAAGCTTGCTGAGGATCTATAGGCCCATCTCACTCGTGAATCATGTATATAAGTTTTTCTCGAGAGTCGTCATACATCGTCTCTCAAGTAGGCTCGATGAGCTCTCTGCTAAGTACTTATTTGTTATACTCACAAGTATGTATGGTTGGCATGGCATTTGAGAAGAAAAGAAATAGTAGAAAGAAGAAAAGACATCCAGTGTTCGATATCATTCTACCGGCATCTGCGCCGGCGCCATGGTATAGTGCACCCAATAATAAGGCTACTATGAAATGGCACACTAAACGAATCTGGAAATAATAAAATGTTTTTAACAATTTTCAAGTAAGATACAGACAGTAACCAAGATTGTTACAGGTTAAAAGGTCATGCTCCACTTAGTTACATTAAAGTAACGCCCACGTGCCCAGTTATCGCGACTAAACACACCCTATGACCTTAACCGGGGTCTAATCTATCCCGGTACTAAACATCAAAAGCGATTTACTGTTTTAAGCGTGAGAGCATAGCAGACAGAAGATAGACTAACGGACAGGGCTATATCACACCAGACAGATATATAAATAGACATAGATTAATCTTTGGAAATTAGTGGTTGTGGTTAGACCGTTCTTAAAAAGAGAGTCCTTAGGTACAGATTAAGCAAAATATCTCTATATAAATATACACATAATAAATTACATACCTGCGTTAAGTAAACATCTCTAATCACTCCAATGCTACATCTCCACAATAAAGCATTTAGCTGTTGATATACAGTTGCTGCGTAACCATCTGCAGAATTCGAGTTTCGGTTACTTGGTCTCAGTAAGGCTTCAGATTCAGGGGATAGCTCTATAACATAGAACAAGGAATGTAAGCTTATAGGCGATGTTTTTGTTTCCAATAACAAAGAAAATCTCAGACATTACTCAATGGTTTTTCAAACTCTACCAATTTCTTTGAGGCCCAAGCCAATCTCAACTGTTAGTCAGTGCGCCTGTTTACAAATGACGAGGCTTTGTTACGAGCTTTTCGCTTGTGATTGTGAGGTCAGACGGCATTTGCTACCAGTGAAGCCAAAATATACCACTTAAAACCAATTTGCGGGCCTCAGGTTGCGGACGTTGAACATAACAGGGAAATCGCGATTTAAAAACAGAACGTTGTTGATGATACAGTTACCTACGTATTCTTTAAAATTGTTGAAGCGTTTAATTCTAAAATATAACTCACCATTTGCTTTTCCATTTTCGATAAACTTGTTGGATATCTTACTCAATTCTTTTGCATAACTATTAGATTCATTTTCTAAGAGATTCTTGTTACCCTGGTGTCCATCACTTGCTATCTCCAGCACTAGAAAGTAATTAAATCTTCTATTACTAGTGGACGAGTGGGCGAGTTATCTATACATCTATAGCCATGTAGCTTCCGCCGCTCTGGGCCCCAGTAGGAGGACTACTGGTTTGGGTTTGTGGAAGATGACATGCGTGCCAATGGTTTCACTACCATGGATGTCCGCATCCGCGCGAATTGGAGAATAAGAAGTAGTAAAGCGGACCTCCGACTCGCAGGTCCCTCGATTAGTGGATGAAATACAGAAAAAGTATGATCTACTCACAATAATCAGCTATGTTATAATACTGAGGACAGATGAAACCGGCTCTGGCCAAGGCTTCTGGAATGTCCACCGTTGCTCCTGCGTATAATGTTTTACCATTGGAGAGTACGATGACATCGTCAGCCAAGGCAAAAAGTTGTGATGAGGGTTGGTGGACTACACAGGCTACAGTGCGACCACTACGAGCAACAGTGACGAGGGCTTGTGCCACTGATAATGAAGAGACTGTGTCTAAACCGCTGAAAAAGAAACACATTTGTCATTAACGATCTTTTTTGAATGAATGAATATAAAGATTTTGTAAAAGAGTCCATGCACATAAACTTACAGTACAGCATGTTTATATTAATCTATGAGTACAGCTTTAATTGTTGTTTGATTTTCGGTTATTTTTATATTTACCAGCAATATTATATTGTTTATGTTATCAGTTTCATATGAACTTCGAAACTTACAGATCATTTAGTTCTTAGCAATTACCCAAAAGCCATTGAAAAAGAACGTCCAAAATGTTCAAAAAATCTAAATTCAAGTTATTCCAGATATAACTATATATATATATATATGCCTATAATAAAAAGATAGAGATATAAACAATATATCAAGTTATTAATACTTTCAGAATATATTCAAGGATTTGTGTTTTCAGTACACTCTGTATACAAAAAATCAATATCTATGCTTCCAGTTGCCAACTTCCTAAACATGATTTTTCTTTATCTAAGAACAATTTCAAAATTACCTAGTTGGTTCATCTAATAACATGATGGTTGGGTCTGTTAATAATTCACACGCGACTATCAGTCTCTTCCGTTCTCCACCAGATAGGCGGCCAGCTCTCGTATTCAACACTTCGTTGATGCCTAGTTGTTTTGTTACAGTACTGATCTGTAAAGAAAATATTAAATTACAATATACTTAAGTATCATATACTATAATCATAATAAGAAAGGTTGTAAGAAATATTTTCACAGCAACCTCCACAATACATAAGTTACTAGTTACACCATACATACTTTACATTGATAAGAAAATAGAAATGTTACAAAAAGTATTGAAGAATATATCTCTTTAGCATTATCCTTAGTACGATATAAAAATCTGTACTTTAAAATAAAATATTATTTTTTTTATATTTTTTTAGTGAATTAAAATTTGATTTTTTATTTCATGGTGTGAAAAACAAAGTTCATACCAACTTACTACATTGTTTCGTTCTTTTTGTGTCAATTCTGGCAGCTTGAGTTTGGCAGCAAACCTCAGAGTTTCCCCCGCAGTAAGGGTATCGATGAGCGTCGTATCTTGAGGAACTAACACAGAGTTCCTTCCTGCACCACTCAAATAACCTGTAACTCCAGTTTTCCTGTAACAATTGATTACATTATTTAGTGCTCATTTACACGAAGATAATTATTTTTTTTTGACGGTGGCTTTGACGGTACTTGTATCGAATGTATCGAACGTAGCATTTTTCATATCAGAGCATTACTAGTTTGAGTGTTTTATTGTAATTTGTGTACTTATAAGAAGATTACGCAGGCGATATCATTGCGAGAGACGGAAATCTCGAAATAAAACCCTCTGCCAACCCATCTGACAGTAGTTGGAAATAGTAGGCGAAAACATTCCAACTTCAAGAGGAGTGCCTAGGTCCAGCAGTGTACTGTAGCAGTGTATTGATTGATATTAATGTTAGATACTTTAATAATGTGATTTATTAAGTTGACCCCAGTGCTCGCCAATTTTGTACAAATTAAATTGACAGTTTTTTCATGGCTCTGATCTGTACGTGATTTACGGTATAATAGAATGACCTTTAAGCAAACGATGTGATGTGATGTGATCATTGTCGTGTGATGTCATTAAGAGTCGGTTTATTTTGCATCGTAGATAAGTCTGGTTGTATAAGAAATAAGGAATTATCGTTGGGCCACTTTTGAACCTCGGTTCACGTATGACAGAAAATTTCGTCCTATTCCTCCTTTCATAATTCACTTTATTACCAGTTCAGTTACTCCCATGAAAACCGTCTGTTCTCCTACCCTGAAAGGCAAGCCAGAGTCTTGTAATCAGCAGGTGACCGGTTTTGAGGTCAAGTTGGCTTGAAAACTGAGATTTTGGTGAGACCCCATACACCCTAATAATACGTCAGATTACCTAAATATTGGGGACATTAACATCACCAGGTCAGTGTTGGAAGCAATGAAGGAAAATTGCCTACTTGACAAATCGTTGGACTGATCAAAAACTTCAAACTATTGAAACTTTGGATTACTTTCTACCAGCCAATATTTTGAGCAGTGTCGTTTTGCCAGCTCCCGAAGGTCCTAAAATGAACGTCATCCGTCCTTGTCTGAGTGCTCCAGATGCGCCGCGAAGAATAACATTTGTTTCGTCCAGTGAGTTGCACCTTTTACTCCACAGTTTTCCTGCAATAAATAATACAAATCTAAGGATGTAAATCAAACCTTGATACAAGCTTTGTATGGAACCCGAAGTGATGCAAGGAAGAAGAAGAGTGCTTCAGACCATGTTATTGGTTACGGTTTCGAGCACGATGCTATTTAATTTTAGACTTTAACAGAATAACAGTAGAGACTAAAATTCAATGACATTTATTGTAATCTCAGCGGCTTGACAATGTGTGACTATTACTTAGTAGAATCGGGGCCCTGGGTGCACCCACGTACATAGGTGTTTAGTTAAGCACGCCAAGGGAGAGGGAGAGATAGAGATAGAGACACATTCAGTAGATGTTACAAAAAGTGATATAAACTATCTAAAATAAATTAAATCGTCAAACCACGACATCTATAATTTTGTAGAAGTATATTCATGGGTTATAGAATAAATCAATATCAATTAACTTGATGTCATTGACTAATTACAGGTATGTGAAACAAATAATTTATTACATAATAAATAATAAATGGGAACTATAGATTAATGTACGTTTATTACGCATTTTTACATTCGTATGTCGAGTGTAGTGTCTACTGTACTCTCGCAGTCTAGGTCTATCATGCGTTACAAATATTTTAAGTACTTAGAGACGGCACTGCTGAAGGTGTTGACAATACAAACTATAATGTTTACGCGTCTTCTTGTCGGACTGTACTATAATGTTAGTTCAAATATAGTGATAAGACTCGCTGCGAGGCTATACTGCGCGTTTTGTGCAATAATAGTCCTATTAAAACACTGCCAAAGGATGATTACTTTAGGAATCAATTCGGGCATTTTCGGTGCAATAATAGCGTTTACTTCAACACTAGTAATAAATTTTATATACGAGGGAGAAAATCTCACTAAATTCTTAAATAAAATAAGACGAATAGACGATGCACTGGGACTTGCAATCTCCGATGAAATACCGATTTCTAGGATTATATTTATTTTTGTATTAATACATAAACTGATTTTATTTGGTACAAGATATTTTTTGCAACCAACAACTTTATTTAATTTTTGGACAGGCCTATTACTATCATCAGAAATTGCTTTGTGTAATTTTACAAGAATAATAATGTTTGAAGCACTTTACCGACGAATGAAGGTACTTCGTAAACGATTTGAGCGGGATTTGTCAGCTGTTCGCAGATTTGAAGAAGGGGAAGTAATATTGATACGAAACTTAAGGAGATGTATGGTTCTTTATAAGAACTTAATGGATACGGTGCATGAAACCGATACACCAATGAAGCTGCTGGTTAGTAGATAGGCAATTCAATATTAATTCTGTCTTTATATTAAGAATTCGTCCAATTGCTATTAAGTATATATATTTTCTATGCTGTATAATAATGAAATAGTTTGACGAAGAAACTATTCCAGTTTAGGTCAATGCTTCAGACGACGAAACTTCAATCAATGCCTGCACTGAAGCTTATTCTAAAAATCGACATATAATTTTCCCTGCATTTGGTTGCTGTACCGGATCACGATATCCGATTGCAATACACCTAATTTACTATCTACATGCTCTCGCACAAGCTCGTCTATACACATGTCTGTAATGTATGTGATTTCAGATTTTGCTGGACATCCTCTTCGCAGTACCTAGGTACCTGATCATCATTTATGCATTTATGACCACAGCAAGCGTACGTATATTAAACTATTGATTACACTAAATAGTTTTGTGTACTCTCTGTGTATCAAAAAGAGGAATTAATTATGCTCTTTATCTATACACAAAGCATTTGTTTCTTACTAATAACCTGTGTGTGTACGTGTGCTCGAGTGTGTGCGCGTACGCGCGTGCATGCCTGCGAGCGTGCGTGCATGCGTGCATGCATTTGTGCGTGCGTGCGTGCGTGAGTGCGCCCGCGTTGCGTGTCTGTGCGTATGCGTGTCTCTCTCTATGTGTGTGTGTGTTTGTGTGTGAGTATGAGTGTGTATGTGAAGCCCGCTAGTCGTTATTGTACGCTATCTTTACATTACGAAGTATCTAATGGGTACCTGTATGCGCGGTGTGGGCCCAAAACCCATACAGTTTTTATTACACTCACACCGATTTATTGGTGCAATTTACAACGTGACTGTGCAATGGTTACGAATACTCATAGCTTGAATGCTAATTATATTATATTTGACAGTGATATTAAGCTGTTCTATAATAAATTTATTATGTTAATGAATTGTACCTAAATCGCTATTGTTGTCTACACACAGCACGCCAAACTAACATTAGCAGCTAATATGATGGGATCGATCATGCCTTTTATACCTGGCATTGTAAGCGAATTGGTCAGTCGCGAAGTGGACGAAATTAGGCTATGTGTTATAAAACAGTTGTTGGTGTGTAGAGGTGAGTATATAAACTATGTAAACTAGTTTTTAATTCAATAATTAATACTAAGACAGATACTGTACCCCCGTACTTATGTGTGAATGTGTGCGTGTGCATAGAAAAAAGCTGTCAAAGAGTCACACATAGGTACTAACATTGATGAACACTACAAGCAAAAGTACACGCGTGCTTGTGTATTGCAAGAATTATAACATCTTGTCAAAGATTATTTGAATGGTTGTCTAATTTTGGGAAATAAAACTTCTAGCACGTGACTAATATAGCAAATAAGAGTAGGGCAAATGAATATTATGTCATTTAATATTATGGCTGTTGACTATTATGGAAAATCATATTAGGACAAATAAAATTCGGGCAAACGGTGGTAAACCTATTTGAATTACGAATTGTTTGAATAAGCATACTCATCGTATGCTCAATAACACTAACTCAACTACAATACTAATAATGAAGGATATCATTTATTATTTATTAGCCTATGCCCGTAGCTCCACCCGCGTAGCTGTCGGTTATCGCGACCTAAGCGCCATCTGTGCAACTTAAATTCAATCATAACTTACTTTAATCATAACTCTGGTTGGTTCTACTTAACCGATTGCAAAGCCTGCCTTCAAGGAAAAAAACCGCATCGAAATCCGTTTAGTAGTTTTTGCGTTTATCGCGGGCAAACATAAACTTTTTACAATTATATTATACCTATTAGTATAGATAGATTTATGGTTATTGAATAGTTACTATATAATGTCAGGTTTTTCTTGGGCCGGTCACATCAATCACCATTATACAGTACAGTGCAGGTGCCACTGTACTGTATAATGGTGATTGATGTGATGTCCTTTAAAAAGTTTATAAAATATTTTTTACTTAGAGATTAGTACATAATTAATTTTTTTTGTATATTACAGCAGCGAAGTCACGAGACAGGATCAAAGATGCAGTGAAGTTCTTTAAATACCACCCGTTCAAGTACACAATATGGCGACTGATGACCATAGATCTCACTCTTATAGTTTCTACAGTTGGCTTGATTACAACCTACACGGTTGCCATGATACAGTTTGCGCATTTTTATTAACTTCTGACGAAAAACGAGGTGTGTTATGAAATTTTCCTGTTTGTTTAAATCAACGAATAAAGATAATCTCGATAGGAAAAGGAAGATATGAAAAGTCAGCATATTAATTGCTTTTCAAAATTAACGTACATTAATGTTCGTACAGAAACGAACAAGTTTTTTGTGTTGACTAATATTTTGTACTTCTTACCCTTTTCATCAAGGTGTACATGTTGCAAAATATCGCAAATTTAGTGTAAACGCAAATATGTGTTAAACTAGTTTAAGACAGTCTCCATTTATCTATAAAACAAGTAATTGTGTTCTGTCTTCTTCTAAGTCTTCAGTCTTCTAAAAGACTTCACAAATCTTCGAATTATTTTGTATCAAATATGTTTACATTTGTATGTTACGTTGTTGTTTTAACAAAACGTGGGGTTAATTGTAAAAAAAAGAATCAGCAGTGAAATAAAATGATCAAATTTCTTTGGTTTTACCTACCTAAGTCAATATACAAATAATACAAAGTTCAATATACATTTTTTCAAGAATAAATGATATTTAATTATGACTGCGTGTTTTATTAGTTTCGTAATAATGCGATAGTCTGTTTGTCAATCGCTAGCTTTCAAGAACTCAGTATTAATTCCATCAATCCTAGTTGCTCTTCCTGCCTCTTTATAACTTGAACAAATCTTCCTAAAAAATTACAACCTCCGCGTAGGTATGTATATATTTTATATAACCATATATTTTGTCAGTTTATGTGAGGAGTATAATGAATCATTTGCATGCAAAACTCGTATCATAACCATTGTATTTATAGAGGTAGTAAGTACCTAACACCTGCATAATGAATTTGCATAAGATATTAAAGTAGGCGTTACATGGCGGAAATTCATTACAAGGAAATATATTGGGGGAGGCAGGGGAACCCACCGCTCACCCACGGTTTAACAATTCCAACGACAGCAATAGCAATATATCGCTAATTGTCATCAAAGCAATAAAAAAATGTTCTTACCCGAGGAGATATAATATGGACTTGTATTTGCAATATTCCGCAAGTGAGAAGAACCTCGACACGTGTTTCGACCCTACACGAGGAATAATTTGCATGCGAAAGTCGCGTCATATACCTACATTGTTTTGTACAGGTAGTAAATAAAACAGTCTTGCTAAAAATGTAAACAATCTTGGTATATTTTCTTAATGTGTTTTGTTCAAAACTTAGTATAAAAATATTTTGCTGCTTAGAAACGCATTTTAGCCTAAAAACCGGTATCGAACAACTAGTTAGGTAGTTAGCCCAGTCTATTTGTTTAACAAGTGTTTTCTATAAAAAGATTCCACAAGATTGTTTGCCTTTATTTAAGTACCTAGACAAATGGAATAATATAGTACCTGCATAATGTGAAAATGAGCATAAAAGTCCGATATTTTGCGTTTTATATGTACCTACGAGAGTTGTACGAAAACGTAATATCTATCAATATCCTACTACAAATACTTATATAGGTACTCTTAATATGAAAAACTTAAATTCATAAACTGAAACCATAGGTACTACTGAAAAATTAAGTAATGTAGTATTGAACCAGAAAATATCAAGGACAGCCGTGGTCTATTCCACTGACTCTAACCAAATATCCTTTCCTAGGGAATGGCGGCATACAATCAAGACTAACTATCCTTCAGTTGCCTTATTTTTTATACAAAGTAGGATCTAAGCTAACGGCGCTAAAGCTAACGAAACACAGACGCAGACTAACGGAAAATGATTTCCTTATAAAATAAATAAAGAAATAAATATTCTAGGACAATCTACACAACGACATTTAGACCCATGGTAATATAATAGTTTAACTAGCTTGTGTTATGGGTTCTAGAATGCGGATAAACATACTTAGATACTTTTTTTTTGTAAACGTACATATTATACATAGAAACACCCAGACCAATGCAATATTCATATTCATGCACACAAATATTCGCACTGAGCGGGAATCGAACCCACGCCTCCTGCGTAGCAGTCGCGTTTAGGTACTATCGAAAGTGGTTGCAATTTATGTCGCCAACCTCTGAGTATATACCTAAACCTAATGTGTAATAACGCTAATCCTTTCTATTTATAGACTTATTTATACTCACAATTATATCATAATAACAGTAATATTCTAAATGGACAGATTACACTCATATCAGATATGCGAACCCACACACACATGAAGACGAATACATACACATATACACACGATTGTAGGTATTCTATTGTTTAAAAATGTGATCTTTGTTCAATAAAGATAACTAGACAACACTGACAGCAGTTATAGGTACGAGTTGCCTCTCTATCCGTGTCAGTAGCACTAGCATGAACTCCTATCGAATTCGTTCGTAATGTAAAGGTTTCGAGAGAACGGAGCATTGTGATTGGCAGTCTGCCTCTTGTGAACCTGTGTGCGTGTATAGCCCGCTAATCGCAATGCTCCGTTCTGTCGATACTGTTACATTACGAATTCGATGTTTCGTGCTAAGGCTACTGTTCCGTTATTTGTTCTATCGTTTCTGCAACTGGGACATTTCTGTGTGCTTTATATATATATATTTAAATGTTCTGAGTCTAGCGCACTTGTGGCCAGTAATTTGTTTCGTATGATTTTAGATTACATGGTCATTTACATATTCTCTATTAAATTTGAGGTTGGCTACAATATGAACTAGCTCACCGGACATACGGTAAGTACACCGTGATAATGGTGTTTGTAACAGCGCCGAAATTTGAAACACACACATGACGATAATACCCATCACTGATAGAAGCGCCTGCCAGAGGCGCAGACATAAGTATTGCAACTACTCAAATACATGTTTTAAACGTTAGCAAAACGAGGAATAGACCCTCATTTTCACCAAGGTTTAAAACAAACTAAGTGATTTGGAAACGCAACAAGACAAAAAATTATTTATCCAGAGTTCCAAAATTGGTATATACTTAATACTTATAAAATGTGTCGAGGAAAGTACCTTAATAAATTATTTCTACAATTAAATCACTCCGAAATAGAAGACCTTCATCAAATACTCTGCACACAAGAGCTCACACCTATTCTCACACTGACTAAGCAACATAGGTGTAGGTACGAGTTGTGGACCTAAAATGCGCGTTACACGCGCAGTGAGTATTTTTGAGCTGCCTTTTGAGGAAAGCACAGGGTGCAATGGTGGTGGACGAACTGAAATCTACCAATCACAGATTATATTAAAACAATCCGCGTGCCTCGAGGCCTTGTTTCTCAAGGTCCATATCCCGCCACAACTGATATTATCGTTGTAACTTGATAGGTCAGATTGACTTGGTTTGGCGAGATTACTTTTGGTTTTTAAATTTGCATAAGTATTTTGATGGCATACTTATATTTCTAGCCATCTATAGCTTTTGTTCTTTTTTAAATTTGGTCCAGCTATACTATCCTACTTAAAATGTTCATGAAGATGTTTGAATGTTTGTTATACAGGGTGTAAAGTATACGCTCGCGAAGATAAAGACACCTGGTACAATACATATAGATTTAATTGTACGTTTATTATATATGGACTTGTGCATAGGTTACACGAAATACTAATTAAAAATACTTCTTTTTGCACATTTCAAGGAATACTAACAACAGCAAGTTTTATGTGAGAAAAATTTCATATCACTGTCATATAAATTAGAGTTGCAAAATGCATGCTGTAAATAACTATTTTAATAAATTTTATTATCGCGAATGATGGACCAATTTATCAATTAATTTTATCTACTGGTTGCTTAATGTACAAATGATCAGCTTGAAAACTCGTTATGTTAATAATAAGGATATGAATAATGTAGATACCTAAATTAAATTTTATAATGATGTGTCCCTAAAACGTGTTTTATCATATTTATATTTAAGAAATAGGTTCGAAATCCGTCCAGGTAACAAAATGGTGTTCATTAAGCAACTAAATTGTAGGTAGTTTACATATTACGTACATCCGCAAATTCAGTATACTGATGGGATTGTAAGCCTCCTACTTCTTACACAAGTTATATATTTCGGTGTTGTTGCAAGCACCATTATCAAGGAAGAACTGAAGTACTAGCAGTAAACGGTGGCAAAAGTGTTAAGAGTACATATAGCATTCTACCTTCTTCGAGTTTTTTTGTTACGTGTCACAGGACTACCACTGGTTTCACTACAAACTCGAACTCGATTCGAACACGTTCACGATGCTTATTCGACTCGCGACTCGCAATATCGTTTAATCTTTTCGGTTTCAATTGCCGAAGGTCTGACGTCCAGTAATCCGATTAATTATTTTTTGTCTAAATATACTCAAACTATCAGTTAATAGTAGGTTATCGTAATTTACAACAAAGGCGTAAAATAACGTCCTTTGACCTTATGAAATCGCTATCAGCTTGACACACAGCTCTTTATCTTAACATAACAGTAGGCAATTCTACAAAATAAGCACCGAATACCAACACAGAATATTACGTCATCGACATATTAATTCAGTTTTTTAAAATATCTGTATACTGAGGTTGGTACAGGGTAGTCACATTACATGGATAGGTATGTAAGAGATTGACACAGAAGGCCGCCAATTGTATTTACTTCATAAACTGTATTTTCATATTATGTTGTTATCTCCTTGGTGTACAAACAAAGAAATTATTGTTACCCTTTACTTAAATAAATTTTTACATTTGTTTTCATTTTTAAATAATATTATAAAAAATACATATTTAAAAGTATTTAATAAAAGAACAGAGTGTTACCGGTATCGGGTACAGGGATTAAACTACCGGTGGTTAAGGTTCCTGAGAGAGGAACCTAATCATAATCTCTTATTTTTAATTTCATAAAGTTTTCTAGTAATTTCATAAAGTTCTGAAGATGATTTCCTGATATTTAGGTACTTTTCGTGAAAATTTACTGCTTGCTTTGTGTGTAACGGGCGTCTATTTAAACGATCATTCTATGTATATATAATATATTCACTTTTTAAATCTAAATCGATGTAATACTCATCTCCGAAAAGATCTCGGAATTGATCACACAAAAAATCCGTAGTCAATTTAACAAGGGTTATGTTGCATTGAGGTACCTAAATAGTAACAATATAAACAATTGTATTGGCAAACACATTAAGGCTACACAAATCCAAAACAGCATAAGTACTGCCTTCTTGGTCACACCCGTTATCAAGTTTATTAATTTGGTACTAAGGTATTTAATACTTAGGTACGATAAACATATTTCTCCAATGCAAACAACAAAGTTTGGTGATATATTATAGATTCATAACAATCAATAATCGGGTCAAATTGGGTCAAATCATGCTTTCAACTCAAGATTCTCATAACTTTCACTTATAAGTTAAATTTAAGTAAAGATTGTATACACACCGTCGGGTATCCTATAACGCAAATCCATGAATATAGAAATATCACTATTGCACATTTGAAAATTACTATTTAAAGTTTCGATATCCATTTTAAAAAACAATTTTTAGCGCGTTCGTTTTACGAGTATAGCGCGTTTGTGGCATGCGCAGGCGACTGTCTGTCGTAAGTATCTGACTGACATGATATGGCGCTGCCTACATTCACTTGTATTCTTTTGTAGTCATACTTATCTGGGCTTCGATTCTACTAATTGCTAACTATTATCAAACCACTGCGATTACAAAGAGTGCCATAGGATTTTAGACATAGCTGCTATGCTGTTAAGGCCTAAAATAAAATGGCACTGTGTAGAGTGAATCACGTTATATAATGAACTCTTTTTCATTTAATTTTGAACTTTAATTCTATGACTTTAAAGCCGAAAATTTTATGCCAGTTTTTGTAATCCCAGCGGTTTGACAATGGTTAACAATTAGAAAAATAGCGGTCCTGGTTTATTCACATTCAATAACGAGTTCTAGTTTTGTTGCTGGGCTTTCCCTGATGGGCATCGTATTAACTAAATAACAACTCTTTACTACACCACTACTTTACTACAACTTTACTACAACTCTAGGTAATAAGTAACACCAATCTTCAGCTTATAGAAGTTGAAGATTGGTGTTATTGGAGAGCAATAAAAAGTCGCATCGTGTCCGTAACAGACGAGTTCCTGAATGCTATAGTGTGATCTTTAGAAACATTCAAATTATTGTAATATTAGTAGAACTTTATATTAATAAATAAATTTATTAACTCTACATTATTGAAGCCGTTCTTCAAATTATGAGCAACAAACAAAAAGACAAATCGATACATATTGATATTTAAAATACCTAAATTATATATTTTTTTATAACATAACATAACATGTTATAAATAATCCCCTTCGGGGATATAGGCGTGAGTTTATGAGTTTATTTATATTTTTTATATTATATATAAATTATATTTTAGTTTTTATAAAAATATTTTCAATGAACAGAGTTTTTCAACTCGACAGTTTTATAGCGATAAGAACAAGCAGACGCGATGAATTAATAATTTCTTACATATTTCTAAAAAAGGAGGAGGTATTCAATTAGCATTCATTATGTTATGCATTGAGTTGTTCTGCCATTATAATTATACTATATTAATTTTATTCAATATGGTAAATTACACACGTAGCGTAGCTAATATTCTAGTGTAGTGTTCTGTAGAGCTGGAAGAGGCAAAAGGTAAGTAGATAAACTATTTTATCATTTTTTCTATCATGTAGGTTATTAAATTTTAAAGCTATGTTAAGTAGCTATGCTAAAGCGCGATTCACACATAGCGCGGGTGCGGGTCGGGCGCGGGTGTTTTGACCATACATCGCCGTTTACAGAAGTTAGTGAAAAAATTACCTTATTAAGAAATATAATCGCGCTTAAACCTTTGCAGGCTATATTTAAAACTTTACTCGGTGTTAACTCTTAAGGCAATATCTCACTGAGATTGTTCAAGCAAAACAAGTTTGATAAAACCTAGTTATATCCTAAACCATCAAAATAGCAAAACAATTCTATAAATAGATGGCTAATAAAAACTGTTCTTCTATTTGCTTAAGATGCACATGAGTGATCAAACGGAAAAAGCAACTTGTCTGTTATTGCTATATGCTTATTAGTTAGGTACACCATTTCGCAGTTCATACCTGGAATAAAATATGTGTACCTAACTTAAAATCAAAATAATATTATGCTATCGGCGTACAAAAACACATTAAAGCTTTTGTGTACTGAAGGTACGACAAAATACAATAGATATAACCTAACACTAAAATATTTACAAACAAACATTTGTACATAGTATTCTAGGAGATCCCGAGAAATAAGACATTTACTTACCGACGTGAACCTGCTCCTACTTAGCAAATTAGTTTAGTTGGACACTAACAATTTCATTTACTTTTCAAAAACATGTTTCTTATGTTCCAGTTGTAGATAAAAAAATAGTGACTCGGGGACAATGCCGATCTAAAGTCACAACAGTCTGTATAATTAAAAATTTGAAAACCCTCGACACAAAAAATCCCTCCAAAAAGTAAAAATTAATAATACATGCGGTGTCGTGTCGTGGGACCTTTAATCGTTTCGAAAAAATGTGAAAGGGCTTCACCAGGTAGAGAACATTTCTGAATAATTCAGCTTTTAAACATAAAAACTACATCGAAATCGGTTCATCCGTTCAGGAGCTACGACGTGACAGACAGACGCACACACACACACAGCACGTGAAACTTATAACACCCCGTCGTTTTTTAGTCGGGATTTAAAAAGTACAATTATTTGATTCACAAAAAAGTGTCCAATGAGCTTAAAAAAGTGTTTACAACCAAACTAAATTATATTTATTACTCAAACGATAGTTATTCTGAGTGTAATGAATGACTACAATGCTAAGTGAACATTCACTAGGTATACATAATAGACGAAATAGTTAAAAAATATAATTGAACTGGCGTCTTTGACGTTAGTGTTCGTGTACGAGTATGTCTTAAGCTTTCACTATTTTCGTTCGACGTTACCGTATTTATTAGCTCTGTGCCTTAGCTTAGGAGAGAAGATATTTTTTAATTTTTAATTGATATTTTATTTTTTTAACTTAGACGTAGACGGATATTTTTCGTAGTAGGTACTTTTTTTTGGATGGGGATCAAATAAACCAATGACCTCGCTACACTGTAACCCACACGTCTTGTCTTGTGTATGAGACAATCTATAATATTGACCAAGTTTTTACTTCCTGCAGCACTCTCGAAGAACTACTATAGGTAAATATAAATATTCTAGGACAATCTACACAACGTCACCTAGACCCATGGTGAGCATAGCTTTAACTAGCTTTTGTTACGGGTTCTAGAATGCGGATAAACATACATAGATACTTTTTTTTTTGTAAATACATACATATTATACATAGAAATGTAAATATTATACATGTTCCCAGAACTTCCAAAGCTGTTGCCCAGGGCTTAACCAACAAGCAATACTGATACTGTTCTCACTACTCTTACAGGAATCTTTTCCGCGAAAAAGATAGCACATGTACCATTGGTTAGACTAAAATAAGTAAAGTCATTATCACTGCGGGAGAAGGGAAAACTCAAAATAAAACCCTGAACCAACCCGTCTAACCAATATGGAAACAGTACGTCAAAGCCTCTCAACATTGGGAGAGACCTATGTCCAGCAGTGGACTGCGATAGGCTAATTGATTGATGTTACTATGACTTAGTCAGACTGAGAGTCGACCCCAACTAAGTTAGGTATAGACTCTTACAAAGACAATGTTTTACTCTAGACTATGAATAAATCTTTTTCTGTGTCAAATTGACTCCATCCACATCCTTACTATCAATGGTTAGTAGTTATTTACTACTTAATTGATACTAATGCTAATAATATAAATACTAAATACTATAAATACTAAAACACTAAATACTAATAATATCATTAATGAAGTGTTTCTTATTTCATAAATTCCAATACTGCTATATTGGTATCTATTTGTCATGCCGCCTATACATTTAAGCACCTTTTTCAACCTCTGTGCTAATGAATACGCTAATTCATTGTATAGTATAAACATAAATTTCAACATAAAATTATTCTTGATTCTTCATCTTATAAAAAAATTCTACCTAAGGACCGTTTAAACACTGAACGTCGACAATTTCCGTAGATTTCTCTACATTTTCGTTCATAATAAAACTTGTCAACCGCATAACTTGACAAGTAAATTATTAAGTTACGTACGGCGTGGCGGGACCTCTGCGAATAGTTAGCATACTTAAATGTACATAGTTATTTGTACAAACAGTGAGGACTCGATCGCCTTCACATCTTTACCATTGTGTAGGTATGCATATTATAAATAGTGATGACATTTTTATGAATCAACATAATGTATCTGTTTATTTATGCTTTTCGAAAGATAAGAGAGTATACAAACATCCATGTATTCTCACTGTTTTCTCACCAGAGGAATAATTCAGTAGAATGTGCTTTTAAAACTAGTGATTTTAAAACTTACGAAAGCTTTATCTAATTCCTCAATCTAATTGAAAACGCAATCAAACTATGATGTATCTCACAAAAACGTCATTGTAATTTAGTTTGACAGATTATACTAAATAGACAATTATTTTTAAAATGAACTGAAACCACAACAGTGAGATCTAACTGAATCTTTCCCCAGGGAAGGAAGATACGGCAGGCAGTTCATTATCTTCTGTTTTCCCAGTTTCACCCGACATTTAAATAGGTATAATAATAGGTATGTTTAAGTTAAACTAATATTACTTTTATGTATTTAATTTATAATAAGTAATAATAATATTAATATAATTAATTTAACTTAAACTGAGTTACCACTTTAAAAGCATCATTTGCTTGAACAAAATCCTACCTGCCTTGGCCTCATACTGATAGTTACCTCATATTTATTGATACACGTTTGCAAAAAGTTATATTTTGCAATAATTATAAATTGAATATTAAATCAATACTCACTTTTCACTTTAACTGAGTAAAATAGGTCCATACAAACAATTAAATGTCCATCTTCATAACCAACGTCGTCTTTCCAAGTTACCAAATCCATTGTGTTTGACTTGTTAAAGAACGGACGGCACTTATTATGACTTTATGCGCGGAATTGAAAAATTGAGAACGTCGTCGACTTACGACAGGACAGACCCGGTTCACCAGGCTTCACGAATTCGCAATCATAAGCGGCTAGTCAGACGCTCAGTGGTGTTAAGACTGACACTCGATTATGTATGTAATACAAAGATAATGTAGCGACCTTGTTATTAGCACGAAATAAGCAATACAGAAGTCTCACTTGGGACAACATGACTTTTGCAACTACTCGTTAAAGTGCATTCTACGAGCATCATCCACAGGAACGCCTTTCTCTCTCCGTGGTAGGGAGAAAATACGTGAGTATTTATGTACGGACCTATGCTATGTATGCTCTGTAAGGTTTTATTTCGCTTCAACCATTGGATACTTTAACTACTTATTTTGATATGATAGGTTCAATATAATGATGTATGTCTTATTTTATACTATTTATACTTAACTATGATCGTGATATCTTGGATTCCATTTAAATTATTATATATTGTAGGTACTCGTATATTATAGTATATGTCATGTACGAGTATTCATTCAAGACGTGTCCACCATTACAACATCGCAGGATACGGAACAAGGCTCTCGAGCATATTTTAGTAATAGAATACAGGAGGTCAATATTAACGGTACAAGTTCTGTAGGATCTGTGGTATCGATGGGACTTCCACAGGGTTCGATACTTGGACCTTTTTTTATTTAAATAAACGACATACGAACGAACTGTAAGGGGTAAATTTTTAATTAACCTTTACCTCAATGATAATGAAACTAAATGTATTAAATTTACCCTTTCTAATGTTACACAGGTTGAAACCTATGTACAACTCAATGGACAAGTATTGAATTTTGTGAAATCGACTGTGTTCTTTACTTAAAGAATTGATACTAAACTGCAGTGGGGATATAATTTGGGCGCCAAAGTTCCCTTCCGAGATAAGTTTATAAAAATAGTATTTTCATTCTAACAGTAGTGTCACAATATATTCTAGAAAACCTAATGTATTTATTAGCAAAAAAATTTTGTTCCACAGGCATAACATAAATACCAGACACAAAAATAACCGGTGTCCCGATTGCTAGATTAGCCTTTAATATATTTTTAATTTTAACATTTACTAAGTGCCTCTATGTGGTCTATACAGAATAAATGATTTTTCAATTAAAATTTGTGAAATTGCTTTTACTTGTTATTTGAAGTCGATCTTCTGTTTATTAATTTATTCTAATTTTCCATATCGTATTATCTTTAGATATTTACTTATATCTCAAACTTACAGCGTAGATAGTGCATTTGTTAAGATTGCTGTTTAAGCCGGATTTACGCTAAGCTTATTAATTATTTTAATTAATATCATCTGTGATGATGCAAATCGTTGTACTTATTTATAATCTTTTTCAACATTGTTGGAGGTAGTCTGTGGTAAATCATAACTAATTAGAGTAATTAACATAAATATCAAATTCCTATATGTACGTTATCTCAGGACTACGACCGCGACCCACTATAGTACCGATCATACGAAAGCAAGTGACGCCCCAATGGTAACCCAATTACGGCTGCTATATTCTCTTTGTTCTTCGGTACACAAACACTTGTGGAGATAATCACATGTACCCAGCGACATCTAGCTTTATACTAGCGTCATCTAGTGCTGGCACAGTCGACAAAACAGATACGGCACCACTTTATCATACTACGTTGTATTCAAATATGGCACCGTATATCTTTTGTTGACTGTACAACATATCACAACGTTTGGATCAGGGTCTGCCAGGCGTACGCACTTTTCCAGGCTTTAGTAAGAATTTGTGGCAAAACACTAGGTTTGCTAATTTCTTTATTAATGTTAGATTACTCATTAGCTGCATAAATCTGACGTGGTTTACTTACTTCATGGTCAGAATATATTGCTGTACTTGTTAGTAATATTCATGAGGGTGTCACGTCATGATCATGCGGCTATGGCTAAGGTCTTCCAGGACTTCCAGGCATGGCTTTGTTTTTCTCACACATTCTCATTGTTAGCAAAGAATTCACCTTGTCCTAAAATATTTATGTTTCTGTGCTTACTATACTTCCTGTATACAAATTAAAAAAAAACTGTTTACTTCGCCTTCTCCTTTTTCCTCCTTCTCTTCTCTTTCTTCCCTTCCTTCAAGGGTTTTAGCCCCCTGAACTAACGGTGAAATAAAACTGACTATAACGTCACTTTTTGTCTTGTTCTTATGTCGAATCGACGGCATTTTCGAGTTGCCGTCGTGTTGTAGCAACTTGTTTCACGACAACGCCGCTACTCACAGAGAGGGTCCGGAGGTTTCGCTCTTTGGGAAGGCTTACTACGTCCCCTCCAACTTTCTGTCACTGTTCTGTCATGTGACTATTTCCGGGATCCCTATTCCTAATACCGGAAACTCGGGTATACCTCAAGAAATAAGGCATTTTAAAGAAAGAAACGAAATAAACATTTAGACTTTGATCAAACAAAGTATACTCACATGGATGCCGTGGATGGGTGATAGGGATTGGGAGAGTAGGTACTGCTAGTTCGTTGACGTAATTAATTTCGCGTGTGAACAACTACATATTTTGATCCAGTTACTGGAAATTGATTTTGATTTTTTGAAGTCTTTATTGCATAAAAATATACATAGCAAGTTACAACTCCAGTGTAAATTCAATCCTAGAGGTTAACAAATTAAATTGGAAATAAATGTGGCTCAGAACAGAAAAAATAGTAGAAATATGACATGACAGATTCAGTAGCGGAATTGATGTCGCCAAACTCACACATACATCCGTTATTAAATTAAATACATAAATATTCTATGTATATGGATTCTAGAATGCCGATGAACATGCTTAGATATCTTTTGTTGTAAACTATAGGTGGACAAGTAAATAACATGAAATAATAGAAATGAGTAAGAATTAATATTGTTTTATTTCTTTCATACAGGTATATTTAACATTAATGTATATTGATGTTTTATATAATAATATATATTGATTGCCTATACTATCTATCAGAAATACAAAGAAGACCATGAAATAAATACAAGTGTTTATTTGATAACTATCTTAGTACTTTTATTTGCATCACTATCAAGATGTGCTTGTACTCGATCATAATTAAACTACGATCTAGAGTGAGAGGGACAGAGCTATATAGGACGTATAGCACTATCTCTCTCCGTATTATCCTCGACCGAGGCATAGCACTTCGCCTGGTGTTAGTCGATTTCATCTCATAGAGCTTCAATCTGTTTGATAGAAGCTCTATATACAGATAACGGCATAAATTTTAATACATTTCTGATAGTATACATTATACTTTTAACATGTTATATCTTTACAACTTTAAAATAAAATATAAAACTGTTGTTGTCAGAAACAACACTTTGGTATGTATTTTAAATATTTGAGCGATAATGTGTCCTTACTCCTTATTATTATTACGTGCAAAATGTTTATATCTAACTGATTTTAGTGCATTGTGCAAGCATGCGGGCGCACTGTGCACATATTATGGATGTATTTTTTGCACGAAATTGCTGCAATATTATTTGCACGAAAAAAGGGCCCGCATGTTTGCATAAGCATGAGACAGCGGAGTTCCTGTCAGAACGTCGTAGATATAATGATATTTGTAGCAATTCAAATATCAAATCTTAGACAAAGTCAAATAAGTCCCGATGGTACTTCAGTCAGACCCTCAGTTTACAAAATTGGAACTGTTTTACATTGCAATCTATATAGGCTATGTGAAATATAAAAACCTTTTACTCTTATGTCATTTTTATAGTACAATAAAAACATAAACATAACTATATCCCCGAAGGGGTAGGCAGAGGTGCTAGCACCCACATTTTGCCGGTTTATATTTAGGTCCCAATGTAATAGGTGGCGAGCCTATTGCTATTAACCGGGCACTTATAAATCAGTAAAGATAGTATTGTTTGATACTACAATCTACTTACTTTATATCAAAATAAATTACAAGAAAAATATATTTACACAGTAAGAACAATACCTAACTATCTAAGCCTAAAATTAAATTCTAGCTAGATTATTTCTTATGTAGTACGTAAATATAAAGAAGAATCATTATTAATAATGAAATATGGCTACGTATGTCACAAATATTTATTTATCACTTTTAAACATTTAACGAAGATCTTAACCAACATGTCTCCAACTATGCCTCATAATAACTACAGCGACAGATTACATGAATCAAAAATGTATTTTTGGTTTTGATAGAACAAGGTTTTTTCATCGTTTTTATATTTTGTGAAAATTGTTGTGATGAGTTTCATCCCTGTTGTGAATAAATGGGATCACTATCTATTCTGTTGAAATAAAATATACATTTCGAGTGAATAATCAATATATTTATGTTTATTATCAATTTATCATCATTACGGTCGCGTTCAAGGCTTTCACCTCGGAGACCTAAATTCCGTTATCTATGTTTATTAATTAAATACCAAATCCCGTCACTGTTTTAAAAACTTAAAATAATACCGAAGAACTTGTTCATAATTCTCTTGCCACTATCTCATAGTTATTTGTGATCTGCGCAATATGTATACTTTTTAATTCATCTCTGGTTGCGTTCATCTCGACATTCACTCCTTTCTTAGGCATATCATCTCTCACAAAATTCATCAATCTTCTCTTAAGTATTGTCTCCCCTTGTAGCCATCCACTTTAATAGTTAGTGCCTCCCTTACGACATTACTTTCATCTCTATGCATTTCATGTCCAAACCAAGACAATTTCCTCGTAGTGTTTCCGTGATAGTTGCTATTTTCAAATTTTCTCTAATATAGTCAATTCTAATCTTATCCATTCTTGTCACACCACATATCCATCTCAACATTCTCATCTCGGCTACATGCAGTCCTCTTTCACCCGTCACCTTTATGGAAGAACTTGTTAAAGTACAAAAATAACAATATTACAAAACCTATGAAAATATTATACGTAATATAATTTGCGTGAAAGTTCGTCGGCTCAGTATACTTTAAAAAAATATTAAATGCAATAATTTATAAGCAGTCACACGTCACTCATGCTGGTCACTTTGGTCCAGACAAAAATAAGAACTGAGCGGTGTGACTATGGCTAACAATTAGTATAATCGGAGTCCTAAAATAGTGTCAAATCGTGCGCGATGGTCTCAGATTTGTCTCCGATTTCTGTATATTTGGCTCTTGACCGTGACAAACTGTAGTTCCTACTTTCGGATTGACACGAAAACGTTGGTGGGACCCTTATGGTCACGTGGGGTAACCGTACGCGGCGAGTAAGTATCCGCAGTGAACTTTGTGCGAATCTCGCTCGTAATCGTGGGTCGGACCCTAGTGAAATACGCGAGCATTCATTCACTGAGAAAAAGTGGCGTGACATCTATTTACATTTAGCGGCATAAATTTAAAAAATTGGAAAGAGAAGTTTTTTGGTCGTTTTCTTATTCTTTTTGCTTAAGTAAAGGTGCTTGGCACTTGGTCAAATTGCTGGCCAAACTGTGATTGTGTGATGTTTTCGAATAGAAAAACTAATTGATATTTTATTTGAATCGAGGCAGTTAGCTGCAGGTACGTCATATCAATACTTAATTTGTTTACTTTTTTTTTGTTTGATGGGGTAAGTATACGTGGGTAACTGTCCGCAGAGTAAAAATCGCGTACACTTGCCCCGCCTCGTTGTTTTATGAAATATAGGTAAATTTTATCTTATTGTGTTGGACTTTTAGATCTAAAATGCCCCGCAAATATATAAGAAAATGTCCAGATCGGAAGGTTTGTACCAATGAGCAGATTGAAGCAGCAAAAAAGTTGATGGGAGAAGGCAAAAGCAAACGAAACTGAATATGACAATAGCAAAGAAACCAAAGAAGCAAACTCAAAAGAATATACAGATAGATAATAAAGGAAAAACAAGAAGAGGAGTGCTAGTACACAGATACCATTAAGTCACACAGGAGAGGAATATTTTTGTCCACTATGTAAAGAAAAATTTGAAGATCCACCTACCGAGGAGTGGATAGAATGCCATATTTGCAAATCCTGGTGCCACGTAGAGTGTTCTAATTATATAAATGGTGTATTTACTTGTGACAATTGTGTAGAATACTAAGTATCCGCAGTGCGTATACTTAACCCAGGGGTGGGTAAAGTGTACGCATTTCCCAAGTTTTAAAAAACCTAATGGTATATAAAAGTTGTTTAATTTCAATTACTTAGAGTGATTGGTTAATGTTCCTTATAGTCTAATAGATGAGAATAAATACGGGTTTGATTCAAATTATAAGCATGTTTTATTTCAGAGACAGTTTTTTAAAAACTGCGTACAGCTACCCCACGTGACTCTAATGGGATTTATACCGAAACATTAATTTGATTACAGTTCGTTTAAAACTAGTTGCTCTAGTTATATACTAATCTTGGCATAATTCACTGTACTAACATCCTCTGGTCTTATATCATGTCACGTATCGATTATTTTGCATGATTTTGTGCAAATATTCTGCACGAAATTAGCTCAGTAGGTATTATTTGCATGAAATAGGAACCCGCATGCGTAACGTATTACAGTACCTAAGGTAAACAATCAATCATGAACCGAGATCTGTAGAGCTCATTATTATTAGGTACAATATAGGTACGTTTTTATCTACATCACAGATTTATAATTTTAAGTACACAGTACTTTACGCATTCTTATAAGTTGGCCTCATATTGTTATTTTATCAATTAGGCTCGAATAAAAACGTCTTGGATCGAAATACAGGTAATAAGTATATAACGTTTAGAAACTTTAATTATCATAAGAACTACAATAGTTCACTTAGAATGAGATACATAGATATCTCTTGAAATAATTAACACTCTATATGGCGAGTCGGGATGTCGACAGACATTTAAATTGCATGTAGGTACATACAATCTTAAAACGAATAAATTTGTTAATAAAACCATTTTTCTTTCGCTGTATTAATATTTAATAAAATATAAAAATCTAAAATTTTCTGTATTCTGAACTAAACTAAACAATCAAAAATGATGGCGATGTTTGATAAGCGGTATACAATTAAGTGTCCAATGTATCTAAATGATCGCCACATTCATATATCTATTATTTTTTCTGTGGTATTACTAAAGAAACATGGATAGTCCATGTTGGTAACATTTGCATTATGATATCATAAACATCATATCCTAATAATACGTTTTAAAGTTTTAAAATAACATACAGCTAAAACAACAAAGTCCAATCGTTTCACGAAATGAAATACGAAAATATTTTTTACAACTTTTGAACACAAAAAAATGTACTGTATTTTTTTAAGATGAGGTGTGTGACTTACATTGGTTTAGATTATGAAATACTTTTTCAGTAATTACCTCAGTAAATGTCATATTTCTCTGCAACTACTTATCATGGAATTTATATCAAAAATAGACCATACGCCGAAGGATTATTTTTAGAGAACAATATAACTCCATTTAAACACAAACTTGTAGTACGGAAACTAAAATTTTGGTTTCGCGCAATAGTCCAATTTTAATCTCACGCAGTTTCTATAAACCCTGAAATACAAACTTTGAATGCAACCCTGACTAATGATGATGATGATGATTTCTGAAAAGTATCGTGGCCATTTGGTTCTCGTTGGTTGTAATTTTTCTATTATATTTACATTATATAATAATTAAAAAAATATTATCTTCATTTATGTACATTTTACAATATATTACAACATACAATTAAAGCCTCTTCATAACAAATAGTTTATTTTTATTGAGCATAGATCGCATTCAATCATTTTCCTGTCCTATGAATGTTTTACGTGGGAATGTATTCGTAATTTGTGATTACTTTGTGGGTCCGAATACCACAGTTAGCGATGTGTGGGTTTTAATCTCTTTCTCTTCCTCTGCATTATTTATGCCTATTACGTGTTTACTATATAATCAAGCTCAATACCTATAAAAGTAAATACAAAAATACGTAAAAAATATAGAATGTACATTTACATACGAATATGTATCAAAAACTTTGACAACCCGTTACAATTTATCGTCCGTTTCACTAAATCATTTGACCAGTCAATATTTTTTATTATAACCGCCTCTATTACATCATGCTTATCGTGCTAAACGAATGATTATTTTGCACGATATTGTGCAAAATTATCTGCACAAAATTAGCTCAGTATTATTTACATGAAACAGTCACCCGCATGCGTGCACACGCATGACGTTTAATATAGCCTAAGTCTTATTTCTTCAACTCACATTTCCTATTAATTATTTTTACATTGAATGACGTACTGAATCCACTGCTCTGACTAGCGTTACATCATGTCTCATTATTATATATTTTGAAATCTTGATCTCATGTGTCTCCTCATATTTCTATCGTCACCATTTGTTCCTTAATCTCGTTTTTAATATTATAAAGGCTGTCAATGCAACTATAGCACCTATCGAAAATAGTGCTATCACTAATGTTAAAAAGTCTTCACCTAAAGCACCATATTCTTTAAGTATTGTGACAGGATGTTTCCAATGGCAGTATATATGTGAATTATCACACACGAGTCTGGCTCGGTCCCTTCCGAATATTGATAACATTAGACCAACGAAACCATGCTTGAGGAATGAAATTTGAAAAAGTTTAGCAAATAAATCTGGAACATCGCATTTTCTGATGAAGATCCCGGAGAACATTATAAAAGGCATTATGAAGAAGGGGCCCATTATAACTCCATTCTGAAAAAGAAATACAATCATTTTATGATACTGGTACAAACTTAGGTAATGAAATGACTTGATTATGTAATATACCATCTCTGTACCTACCTATGTTTCACAATAAAGATATTTGAATTTGAATTTGAATTTGAATTTGATTAAATTGGTTTAATGGAATCAGGCACATAGGTTTAGCCGTATCTTTCAGTTATAAAAATTTATAATAATGGTGAAGATGTTATGAAAATTTATAAGAAATGGACAAAGTTTGCAATTGATCCAGTAAAATTTTCTATTTCTTTGGTTTTCTTTATTCAATATTTAGTTTTAGTGTAAGTTTCTTTTGTTATGGCTTCAAATTGTTGTTTAGCTCAACGTACTAAGTTTCAGTTTAACTATAGTCATATAATATAGTTTGGTAAATGTTCATACTAACTTTGACGTTGAAGATAGATCCAACTAGCAGTCCCTTGCAAAGTGCGACGTAAGTCACCATGAGCAAGACAGTGAAGAATCCGGAGAACCTTATCCAGTCTAGAGGTTGTCCAGTTAATAAGTACGTAAGTGCAGTAAATATGAACGTACAAACTGTTTGCAATGGTAATATGGATACAACCGTAGACAAATAGTAGGCCCCCGTAGAGTACCACCTATTGAAGTGCTCGCGGCGTATTACCGGGATTTCTTCTGGAACTGCAAAAGTACTGAGGTCAGATATTTGATTTTAGATAAAAAAAACATACAATACATCGATTCCCACATGAAATGTTAACCATTAAGTAGTATATATTACAAGAATTAGTACTTCTTGTAATATATAAGAAAATAAAGTTTGGGATACAATTAAACTGAAAATTGCAACTGTGTGCTATTTTAAAGTTATTAAGTGATTTAGTGGCCTAATATACTTACATCTTATACATATAGCACTAAAAGCCGTAAACATTAGGAACAATAGACAGTAATGTAAATATCTGATGTTATTTTGTGCGTGGTAGGCATCATTGCCGACTTGATACCACAAAAAGCCTACAAAACCGGCCATCCCGATGTGGATAAATAGGAACCTCAGTGTGAACCAGGGGTCTCGCCAGATTGTCTGTAAAATAAATGTTTATCGATTAGTATAGTAATGGCGAAAAGTGGGTGCTAGCATCTCTGCCTACCCCTTCGGGGATAAAGGCGTAAGTTTATGTTATGTTAGTATAGTAGTATAGAACCTAGCTTTGAACTTTGACTTTTTCAGTCCTTTAATTAAGGCTACATAATCAACGACATCAAGTAGTAGGCGGTAAATACTTGAGTGGACTTTATTTTATCTAAAAACTAGTTGACCCGCGCAACGTCGTCTGCGTTACCCCGTTTTTGCAACACTTTTCATTTCTGCTCCGCACCAGTTCGTTGTAGCGTGATGTTATATACATATAAATCTTCGTCTTTATCAAAATCTGTTACGTAGTTTTGAAGATTTAAGCATACAAAGGGATATAGGGACAGAAAACGCGACTTTGTTTTATACTATGTAATGATGATAGTTTTTGATGCTCCATTCCATCGACACTCAAAAATATAACTAACTATTACCCATAGAGATCTTCGAGTAAGAATTGTAAACTGCTTCCAATAAGATGTTGCATATGTACTTTTTAGTGCTAGTAGAGTTTTCCTAGTAGAATCTTCCTTAGGAGCTGGCAGCATCGTGAGAAACACTTCTTCGCCTGGTCTGTATTCAACTGAAATTAGAATTAAATTCAATGTTAAAAACATTTTCAAATTTTATATGAATTTTAGAGTAGGTCACGCATCAGCAAACGGAAGGTAGGTAGGATACCTGCCAGCAAGATACGGACGTAATGTAAAAAGTAGTTCGGAAAGGCTGGATGCGGAAAAGTGCTGAGGTTCGGGTACTATGGGAAACCCAAGTCCAGCAGTAGATTAAAATAGGTTAATTAATTGCAATAAAACATTTATCACCTTTATTTTTTGCGAATCCATTATAAATGTAGTTGTTAGAGTTCCCTTTTTCATCTGTCATCTGTTTTTGGAAAAATAAACCCTACCGTTAATATTTCGACCACCTACAGAACTTTTGAACTCGATGGAATCCCAAGGATTATAAATGAATTTGCATTCGGTCATGGTTCTCATAAATAAGTGCCAGAGTAAAATATGTATATTAGTAGTAACCCCATAGAGATTTGGACTTTTCAGTATTTATTAATCTACCTTTGACATAATTTGCCGTTTGTACTACATTTATAATCATAATCATATTTTATTTATTTGCGAACAGGTACAGTAATTTACAGATTTGAAAGTGAATGAAAATATCAATTAAATTTGAAAATAAAATACAATAAACAGTCAGTCAAATGTTAAAACAATTAAAATTAAATATAACTTATTAATATGACAAAACTGCAACATTCAAATTCAATTTCGAAATAAACACTACATAAGCTATGTACCACAAAACTTATCTATATATTACACATTGTATAATGAGGTGTTACTTTAATACATGTGTGCTTCAAGCATATACGGCTGGACTATAATAAGAAAAGCCAAGATTTCTCAAGCCTGCCCCAAGAAGTCCTGGCTTGACGTCGTGGAGGATAACATGCATGTAAATAGTCGCACTATCATGGACTCCGTGCGAAGTGGACGAGGAAAAGTCGGAAGGTGGACCACTATCATGGACACCGTGCAAAGTGGACGAGGAAAAGTCGGAAGGTGGACCACGATCATGAACACCGTGCAAAGTGGACGAGGAAAAGTCGGAAGGTGGACCTTGTGCTCCAAGTTCACACATGATGATATAAAGTATTTGTAATTTAGTAATAAGCTTAGAGTGTATGAGTATTTCACCAGACAGCTTCAAAAATATTATATACCTAATATGCGAAATTTTATCGGTCTGGTATCAAAATATTTTTTAAGACGATGACTCATATTGCTCATCAATATAGAAATTATGAGTACAATGACACCCATCGGATCTTAGCTTGGCTATCATTATGACTTTAGTCAAGTCATTCTGATAATACAAAATATGTAACAATGTTTTAATAATGCTGATACTTGCCTGTAATATTACTATCACTTGCACGAGAAATGTTGGATATCCATTGCTCGTTTTTTCCATTTTCTGATTTTTCTACAAGCATATCCGCTTTTTCTGCTGATATTTCTATCACTGAAAAGAATGAATGTTATTGGTTAGAACAAAAAACTTTATATTATTTTACATAACTAGACTTGTGGGTGGTTAAGCAAGTGTACTATTGAATTAGTTTGGTGTTGCGCAATCTACGAGTACAACAATAAGGAAGATGGCGGAATGTATAGATACTTATTTATAAATCTATTGTATATTAATACACAGTGGGTCGTCGGCCCGTGCGTATCCGCGTATTCTGTTTATTGATCATCATCAGTGAAGCGATTGCCAAAGCGATTGTCAAACTGCAGGTATAGGCGATATCGAAGAATTGCAGCTAGATCAGTTGTTGAACTTTTTTAGGGCTCCAACTACCTGTAATGATTGTCCTAGATGTTTTTATGACAAACAGCACCGATGACGGCTTAATGCGCTGTCGGAGGCACGACAATACCAGTGCACATAGCCATATTCATGCAAACATTTCCAATGCACTGAGCGGTGATCGAATCCGCGCCTCCTGCGTAGTAGTCGCGTTCGCTACCGCCACGCCACAGAGTATTCATAGTAGAGAATATACAGAAGTATATTCAGAATAGATAATATAAGTTATAAATAGTTGTTATGTAAATTTATTGAATATATTTTTCTTGTTTCACTGCGATACGTGCGCAATGACGTGCGGGACGCAGGTGAGAAACCTTAGAGTCGGAAGGTAAAAATTAGACCATTATATTATATTAGAATAAGGTGTTGTAGTCGAACATAGGTTCGTATACTTTACAATACAATTTATTTGTGATGTAAGACTGATAGCCTTTGTCTTTTATCCTTATTCCAAATTATACGAATATGGAATATCTAGGGCATGATATAGGTACTTACCTAGCGATGTATTGTGTGTCAGACGTGATGGCAATAATTCGTTTGATTATTACTCTTTGTTATGATATATTGTATCTCTCATTTTAGATTTTATTTAGTAATTATTAAATCGACCACGACTATTCATATTTTTGTTAATTTGTAAGCAATAATTAGGTGAATAAGTGTGCTTAAATAGTCCAGACCAGTATTTTAACTAAGCAATTACTGTCTCGTATCAGATACCTCGTCAAAATCCAATCCAATTATACTAAGAAGTAAAACTGGTGTAACAGTAGGTCAGTTACAAGTTAGGTCATGTTTTTAAACTAGTTAAAATATGTTTATTTCAATTTTAAGGTGTGTGTCTGCAAATATCAGTGATTCAAAATGGGACAGAAGCAATTAAAAGTATAAGTTATGTTGTATTATTTAATTTAGTAGGTATTTTTGATAGGTATATTTTCATTTTAAATACACGATAACCGCTATTTAATTCTATATTATTAAGATTGGTTTAAATGAAAATGAAAAAAGTCTTTCAAATCATTTTTAGTCTATAGAGTTGAAAATATGTATACCTAATTCTCCCTAAATAAAAGATGTATAAACGAAAATTGCTCGAAATAATTAATACAAAAAATATTATTTGTTTGGTAATTGCTGAATTGTCATTAATTCTATTCCTTCATTAAATTAACGTTCCCGATCATTGCATACGTATTTCTGGAAACAATAGAATTTTCAGATTTAAGAAAGTTTTTGGAATAAACTTCACAAATGACTCAACATATTGTATACGGTTTATAATTGATTTCCAGAAACCCTAATAAGGGCTTATAAGACCAGAACTAGGAATTCATATCTTTAAAATAAAATGTAGAACAATGGCCATCAGATATTAAATCCTGATTAGGTACTGTATATAATTATGTGTATGACCTTACTTGGTACACCTGCTAATCAATTCTAATCACTGGAAAACCGACGCCGGACACCGTGATAACCGGATTCATCGCAAAGAAAGGTGATAATATAACTTTAATTTACTTACAGAAATCTACAGGATTATGGAATGCTGGGCATTTTAGATTCATTTCTTCTAGACACGGCCGAAGTTGAGTTTCTGCTCCGGTATATGCGCATCTTCCTCCTACTATGGCATATAGCTTATCTACCATTCTTAACAATGTGGCGGACGGCTGATGCATTGTCGCCACCACCGTCCGCCCTTGTCGCGCTAAAAAGTGAAGGATATGTACTATTTGCTTCGACATTGAACTGTCCAGGCCACTGGAAATAAAATTATATATTGTTAGATTATCATTATTACAGAAAATTATTATAATTAAAATATCTAAAGTAAAAATAAAGTATACGGAATCTTCATGTACCAGCCAGAGTGTTGATCCCACCCAAATTTCCACTATACCTATCTAGTGACCTAAGAATACACCTTGCGTCATACTATATATATACCTACTATACTATACTATACTATACGATCCTATAAAAAGGTAAATTATTTCAGAAAATCTTTTTATAAATCTAAAAAAAGTTTATAAATGACCTGCTAAACAATGAAGGAGGTTTTATTACAGTATTTTCTTTTAAATAACACACCAAATAAAAATAACTAATAAAGAAAGAATGATATATAACGAAAATACTGGGTGGCGCAAAAGTAAAGACCCTATTTGGTTCGGCTATAACATTTTTTCTAAATTAGAAAACTAGATTTAGGTTTTTTTAAATGTATATTTGTACCATTAAATTTCGTACCATTAGGATTTAAAGATGATGTCTTTTAAATGGTGACCTCCAGAGTTGATACACATTTGAGCCCTATTTATGACATTTTGCATAACTTGCCGTAACACTTCCTGCGATATGTTCGTTATTTCTTGACGAATGTTTTCTTTTAGAGCTGCGAGAGTCTGTGGATTGTTCACATACACCCGAGATTTCAAAAAACCCCAAAGAAAGAAGTCTGGACTGGTCAGATCGGGTGATCTTGCAGGCCAAGGCAAATCGCCAAAACGAGAGATAACTCGGCCTGGAAAAGCGTCCCTCACTAAGTCCATAGTGTCGCGCGCTGTGTGTGCCGTAGCGCCGTCTTGTTGAAACCAGATGTGCTCCAGCCCCAATTCGTCCAAACTGGGTATCAAAAACTCACGTAACATGGTTCTGTAGCGTTCTCCTGTGACAGTTATCGCATTGCCTCCAGCGTCTTCGAAAAAATAGGGTCCGATCACTCTGTCAACACAGATGCCACACCATACAGTAACTTTTAGTGGGTGTAGAGGTGTTTCTTCAATAATGCGCGGATTATCAGTGCCCCAGAACCGAGTATTCTGCTTATTGACATGCCCTGAGAGATGGAAATGCGCTTCGTCACTCATAACCAATTTGAAGGAAAATCGAGTTCGGGGCAGTGGTCCAACTGCTCTGTCCAACCAGTTGGACCATGGGTCTTTACTAGGGGCAGTTGTCCAACTTTCAAAATAGTTGGACCACAGCACCTTTTGAGGTTTCCCTGGTCCAATTCATTTGAAAAATGTAAGTGGCCAACTCTATAATTCTCAACTGCGTCTTTGTGTGTGTATGGTACTTTATGGTATACGGTTATATTGTGAACCTCTTTGCAGTAAATAGAGGGAGGTAGATACTGGCTGCTTGTTATCATACATCTTGCTTCCAATGAACAAAATACTAATAAATGTGTTCCTTCTAAGTAATAGTCTGCAAGATAAAAGTCTTTAAATTTCAGACGTATTTCAAGTTCTTCGACATTTCAAAACATAGTTTTTGAAGTGCCAGCTGCCTGGTTCCTTGCATCGTAAAGGCTATGCTTTATATTGAAATACGACCGAAACTTACTCAAAATGTCAAATGTGTTGTTTTTGTAATTTTTGTGGGAATGTTGTAAAATATTAAAAAAAATAAATTGTAAACCTTAGTCACCCGACTTTCATTTCGTTATTTTACTGCAAAGAGGTTCACAATATAACCGTATACCATAAAGTACCATACACACACAAAGACGCAGTTGAGAATTATAGAGTTGGCCACTTACATTTTTCAAATGAATTGGACCAGGGAAACCTCAAAAGGTGCTGTGGTCCAACTATTTTGAAAGTTGGACAACTGCCCCTAGTAAAGACCCATGGTCCAACTGGTTGGACAGAGCAGTTGGACCACTGCCCCGAACTCGGAAAATCATCCTCTTCAAGGTTGAGGTTTATGACGCGCTGGCAGTAATCTAGACGAGCTCGGTGGTCAGCAGGCAGCAGCTGATGAGTCATTTGAGTTTTATACGGGAACATCTTTAAGTCTTTCACCAAAATACGCTGCAGGGTCCGTCTGGAAATGCCCAATTGCGTGGCACGTCGCCTCGTTGATGTTTCTGGACACTCTTCCACATCTTCGCGCACAGCATCGATATTTTCAGCTGAACGGCCTGTTCTTGGTCTCCCAGACTTAGGTCTATTCAATGTTGAGCCAGTTGCTTCAAGGCGTGTGGCAAAGCGTCGAATTGTGCGACCAATCGGTGCCGGACGGTGGGGAAATCGTCGACGAAATTCACGTTGCGTTCTTATCACTGATGAATTATTCCGTAAGAACATTGACACAATTATTCCACGTTCTTGGGGAGTAAAACGGTCCATGTTTATTTTCAGTGTATTTTACATTTGTTCACTACACACTACACTATTTTACTTGTTCAGAAAATGTCATATAAAAAAAATAAAGGTATTTTCTTTAGTGCCAGTACTTTTGCGCCACCCAGTACTAGAAAAGCGTAGAACCGAACAGAAGTTTTAGAAGCTTTGATAACGCTATGATATAATATTCTGGTTGCATTTATAAAGCTTTAACAAGAATAAATAAATTAAAAAAGAAAAATTATTTCGAGAATATAGCGATAAATGTTTTACGTCCGTTTATGACATTCAACGTGTGCTGGTAAATTTGTATAAATAAACAAGCAAAGAACGAGCGCAGTTTCACATCTGTACCAGAGCTGCTGATTGATAAATTATGGTGTTGCGTCAATAGGGAAAATTAAGAATTCATCTGGTAGTGGTGTATGTATTGATCCGATGGTAATACTAGCTTACACCGAGCATCAATGACTCAATCATTGCCTTCCTGAATTTCACCCGAATACTCCATATATAAATTAGTAAAACATCTAGTATTACTCTTAAATATCTTTTATTCTTCTATTATTCTCTTAAATATCTAGTATTACTTACGATACTGAACATGCTTTACATTACAACATCTACTTACTCAACATTTGTATTGAATTATTGTTTATTATTATTGGCTTTTCCTGTTACGAAATTCTCAGTAGCAGCACGAAGTATAATACGTATTGAGTACGCAGCAATGGACTTGCATTTTATACAAACAATATAGGTAGCAAAATGTACACTAGTAAAGCTTTTACTATAGTCTGATCACGAGCGCTGTACCGCTCCTATGGCGGGCACGGCATGGAGGGGGGAATCGATCGACAGATTTGGTCAGACTCTAGCCCGCTAAGGTTTACCGTCAACCTTCATGGCGCAATCTCACACATACTCCTTTTTCTTTTTTTTTTAAGTCGACCCCCACAAATTGTGCGCGCCATAGAAGCGGCACAGCGCTTGTAAACTGGCTTGAGACTTCGCCTTGAGCTTACCAGCAGCCACCACCACAACAACAAAAAAAATCTGGATAGATTACGGTCTCCAAGATGAAGATAAAATGATACCTAGTTATAAGTTACATTTTATGAGTTAAAAATTCAAACCTTACCTCGTAGGTTCGTCGAGGAACATTATTTGAGGATCGCTGACTAGTTCAAGGCCTATTGCCAGCCGTTTTCTTTGTCCTCCAGATAAATTAACAGATTTCGTATTGACTACAGCTCTTAAACCTAATGCTTCGATTATTTCATTTACCTGAAAAATTTCGGAATTTTACATTACAGGAGTAGAAGTTAGTGTTGTAATGGATACGCCAAATAAAAACATTATGTGTCATCATTCAGAATTTCTTTTCTTTGTTAAAGATTAACTAAACGTGTCACATTTAAAAGAACGTTCATTCAGGTGATATATAGGTTTTGTAGAGGTCCGATGGCATCACTTCATGGAAAATATCGAAATTCAGCCGCATCTTAGTTAGACTAGAAAACCAAGCCCAACTGATTTGGGAATAGGCTCAGATAATGATGAATATATTGTTAGTGATTTTATAATAAGTACTTACTCTTTGATTTTTTTGTTCCTGGCTAATATGAGTTCCTAATTTAAAGTCAGCGGCGAAGTTCAAGGATTCCCGTGTCGTAAGCATATCTTGTATTTTGTCATCTTGAAGTATATAACAAGACCGACGTCTAAACTTCTTTTCATTCCGTAGTCGATTGTTTATGAGAATATGACCATCTGTAGGTTTCCTGAAAAAATAAAAGAAATATTTGTAAACATAATGCAACTTTAGATAGATATCCAAAGGAACTTTTTTTTATCGCGCGCAAAATCCCCACGGATGCCACCTACACCAAAACTCATCCAAAGGAACTCCAAAATGTTTAATCCTTTTTTCACGGATACCCACGGATACCACTCGTAATGTCGGGGGCGAATATGTCGGACTCGGCCCGGCAATAACCGCACACCGCATCTCAAATAGGGGTGTAAAGTTACTAAATAAGGCAAGCTAAACTATCTTGAAAACCAATACACATGTTGATTGACGTATTAACCATTGGATTAGCATTATCTCGGGTTTGAGGAGGCAGTTCCGTCAACCAATTAACTATCGCCGTCCACTGCTGGACATTGGTCTCAATTTTGGAAGACTGTGGGCTACTGTTTTACGCTGACTATATGGGTTGGTACAAGGTTTTATTTCGAGCTTTCCTTCTTTATTAGTAATATAGACTAAGATTTTTTTCCATTAGTCGTCTCTTCAGACACCCTTCGGATAAGAATTTGTATTGTATTATATTCTATCACCATCACCACACGGACAACGGTACGAACGCCTAAAAACCTTTATAGATCAAAATATGGAAAGCAAGAATGGTTGCAAGCTGCAATGTGCAAAGTGGTTCAATGATATCGATGGCATTTATTTAAATTGTCTATTATATTGCGTTTAACTTCGCATACTTAAATCAAATTAGATTTATTATCGATTCAATAAACTTGCGGTTCAACGCAATTAATGGCAAAAAACAGCAACCTTTAACTGTGTTTACATTTTTACCACAACTGGTTGAGGTATTTAACCCATATTTCATATCCATAGTATTCTTCGCATTAGTATATACAATTAATTATTTATTATTTTATAAATATTTATCGTCATAACACAGTGCAGTCTGCGCTAATTATTCAATCAATCAATCAATTAGCCTAGGCCTACATATGCCTTTCCCAATGTTGATAGGTTTTTGCATACTGTTACCACGCTGCGCGCTGGCCAGAACGGGTTGGTACAGGGTTTTATTTCGAGTTGTCTTCCACTTTTCTTTTTTTATGATAAGGAAAGAATATTAGCAGCCGAATTTTCTAATATTTCCTCTAACTCCTCCAACTAATGTCAATACAGTGATATCGTTTGCGTATACCGAAAAAAAAATACTGATTTGATTTGACAGTCAACTAGGTTGTGTCGTTAACGTGATCCGTAAATTGTGTTGAGTGTTTCCATCTGTTGCGGCAGTTTGTGGTCGTTCTGCACATTGACTACGTTCACTATTTAATACATACCTAGATTAAAATCCAAAAGATAACCTTAGGAATCCAAACCAGGAAATTAGAATTATATGCATACAGTTAGTCGGAAAAGTTAATAAGTCGCATATGCGTTTCTTCAAGCAAGAACGGTCTTGATTTTTTATTCATTCCATATACATGCAAATCTTGCATTTCGAGAGCCCAACCGGGACCATAACATTTTAATTTAGTTAGAAAGCGGTGGGTATCCCAAATCTTTTTCTTTTATGAGAATAGAGCTTTTATGATAAACATATTGGTATTAATATAAATTTCACGTCAAATTTTTTTACAATAGAAAGCTTTGTCAAAGTAAAAGCATCGTTCGCGCAAAGTTCCGAACTCGTTTTTGACCAATAACATAGATAGTTTCTAAGGCATCATAAACCGGATTCACACACGTGATGTAAGCGTGCACGGGTCACTTGTAAACAAACTGACTATATTAAAGTGATACGGCACTGATTCTTAAGAACGGTTACTTAGGCCGTGAGCTTGTCTGCCACTTAAGTTCTTCTAATGCTTTTTTGAAGAACCTTATATTATAGTCGCTTTGCAAAAAGTGCAGCAGGGAGTTCATTCCACAGCTTGAGTGTGTGTGGGATGAAGTTCCTTTCATACTACACAGTGCGCACCGTTTCCGATTGTAATATGTGAGGATGAATTCACCGCCTTTGTTAATCTATTAACCTCTTTCGCTTAATGTGAAGGATGTCTGTTATTAACTGCAACAGTTAGTTTCCCGTCATCATCATCAGCCAATCGAATAATATTTTGTTGTACTGAAGTATTCTTTTTCGTTTTTTATTTGTATTATGCGGCAGATATTTCATTAGCACTGTTATATTGTACATAATTTATTCTTGATTTGCTTACAATTACTACCAGCTCCCTATCCTACTTTTCAAACATTTCAGTTCAAATTAGTTAATTATAATTTCATGCTTTCTGAAGTTTACGCGAATGTAACACAAAAATCGAAGTTTCACGAATCGAGTTTCACGAATATTCGTCACAAATCTCATTCAATATTAAAAGTTCTACCTATTCATTTATCATTAAATAGGTGGGCTAGAAATCTTTATCTATGATATGATTAAATAATGATAGCCAACTTATATATTCATACATATCTACACAAGTATCTAAACTATGTTTAAGGTTAGTAAGATAATAAATATTGACTGTGAACCGATTTACATGAAGGAAATAGTTTATGTATTATTGCCTATATTATTAAGTATTGCAATTAATATAGTAAATAAATATATAGTAACATCAATGTCTCTATACTAACATAATGGTTTGATTGAGATACAGCTGCAATAAATGTAGTTAGTGAGTAAACATTTTGAATACAAATAGATACACATTCCGTTCCTTATTTCAAGGTACACTAAAGCGCAAATGATTCTGGCTCTTGAGACTGTGACTCAAACCAAATTATAACAATCAATTTAGATTAAGAATAAGTTAATGCACAGTGACTCGAACCCGACCTAATGTGAGCTAAATCGAGTTGAACAACTAGCATACTAATTGCCTAACAATTAATTGGAAAAAGGAACAGCTAGTTCCCGGAACAACTGATAAGGTCCAATTATAATCACAACCACCACCGAAGTTGAAGACGTTGGTTTCTAATGTGTCTTCGGGTTCGATTAGAGGGGCCACATGCCAATGTGGCATTTATTGTGCAGACAGCAAGTTGCCAAGTAAAATGTTGGAAACAAAAGCATTTGCTGCGTAAATATAGGTATGATAATAAATTATTCAGTTTAACACATTCCGGGACAGACCGCTTGTCGACGCTACCTCGGTATCTCGCTACGTGACAGTACGGCTAAGGGCGGTGAACTTCATTTCATTATATTTGGCAAACCGTCGATAGTCGTAGCTTTCCCATAACATATCTAGGAAGCACGTGGTTTAGTGTCACATCACGCGACTTCGATCGTTCGTATGTGACACAGTAAACTCTTGTCGAGTTCTTTTTCAACACACTCATACAAGAGCTCATGTACCAAAACAATATGTACACACCGTCGACAGCCGTAGACCTACCGTACATACAAGATACAACGCGTTCATAATTTAGTGTCACAGCGTGTGCGACGCCGGGAGGTCGTTGCTTCGCTGGGTTTGGTTTGACATTTTTGGCAGCAAAAAAAGGTAAATTAAGCTTATTTTACTTATTAACCTAACTTAATTCGAATAATATGTGTATAGCATTATACATTAGTACTGTTTTTCCGTCGTATAAGTAATAAATTACTAAACATAGACATACTGTTCAAATGCTATTCCCCTCACATTTTTGCTTCGAATCAACTGATTCTATAGTGGATACTTGCATGATATTGTTTTACAGATGGCGTCTAAACTATTTGCTGTCGAAGACGACTTGAACGAAAGCCACCACGACCCTTACAGTGATGTAGATGGTGAGCTCAGCTCCGATACAAATTATATCCCAAATGGTGATGACGACAGTAGTGAAGTTTAATGAAACTTAGTGATGATGTTGTTGGGAAAGAACTTGTCTCTGTTGACATATGGAAGAGGTATCCACCAAGAGCTCTTGAACCTGAACAAAGCACCTCGACGTCGACAATGGACGGTGGTCATTGGCCAATTCGCATTACAGCGCCTTTCTTCTGCATATCAATGACATGCTGTATACCGGCAACATCCACTGCTATGCAGACGATAGCACTGTACACGGGAGTTATCATGGATAAGCAATCTGATATAGCGGAAAAAAGGCGACTTCTGGTCACTGGGCTTGATCGGATCCTCAATCACATTTCCCAATGGGGATCTGAGAACCTGGTCGAGTTCAATGCCAAGAAGACAAGCGTTTACAGCATAGACATTTCCTTTCCTTCCTCCTCCCACTCTTCAGAGCACACCACTGCCATTACAGGATAAGCTCAATATACTCGGTATGGACGTGCGCTGCAAACTGAACACCAAGAACTATATCGAGAGCCTCATCAAAACAGCTTCGCGTAAACTCGGAGTTCTGAACAGGGTGAGACGTTTTTCCACGCCGGAGCAGCGGTGTCTTCTTTATAAGACACAAATTCGCTCCTGCGTGGAATACTGCTCGAATCTCTGGGATGGCTCCGCAAAGTACTAATTAGATGCTCTCGACAGGTTGAAGCGACGTGAGGTCCGCATTATTGGGAGTCCTGAGGTCACAAATACCCTCGAGCCTTTGCAGATGCGGAGAGATGTTGCGTCCCTGGCAGTATTTTACCGTCTCTACCATGGTGAATGTTCTGATGAGCTCTTCTAATTAATCCCACCCTCCCCTTTCCTACACAGGACAACATGTGCAGGGCTTAGATGTCACTCGCATACGGTACAGAATATTCCATCAAGGACCAAGCGTTTCGGTGAGTCTTTTCTCTGCCGCACCATTAAGTCCTGGAATTCCTTGCCGGCGCACGTGTTTCCTTCTTCCTACAGACCCGGGTCCTTTAAGCGGGGCGTGAAAAAGCATCTGATGAGGCCGTCAAGCTGAGCGTCACCATTGTAGCACTGAACATGTTTGCAATGGTGACCCTTTTTCATGAGACTTTGCCTTCAGCTTAACATCATGCGAGGTGAAGTCAAATTGACGTGCCATAAAAAAAATCCAAAAAGAAGTATTCTTTTCTAAACTGTAGAGTTTGCCTTAGTCAGGAACCAAAATGGAGAAGAGAGACAAGCTACCGATGCAGCGGGTGCCCCAAATCTCCTCCACTTTGTCCAGAGTGCTTTGAAACCTGTCATAATATTTCTAATTCTGATCGCTAATAATTTTTTAACTTCAACTATCCGATTTTAAGTTTAGAATTTACTTTATTTTCTACATTTTGTTTTTTAACGAAAAGTTATTTTAAGTTAGCGGATCTCAATATTAAAGAAAACTAAAGACTAATTACTGTCAAATATGATTAAAGCATAAGACTGATTCGTTTCTATAAATTAATGTAAGTTCGGAATTTACTTTATTTCATGTATTTTTATAAGGTAAAAGTAAAATAACTTTACCTTTTAAAAAAAAATGTTACTGAATTTAAAATAAGTTAAAGGATCTAAATGAAAGAAAACTAAAGACTACTGTTAAAGATGATTAAAACAAAAGATTGATTTAGCTGTGTTTATTATTTTCTTACCAGACTTAGTGTAGGTGGTATTATAAGAAAACTTAAGTAGGTACATTATGGCTATAACGTCAGTGTCATATAACAATTTCAGAAATACCTATATCATGACAAACCTCATCTAAGCGGTAAGCCTATTTCCGTATTGTCAATAAGCTTATCAACCGGTCTATGTGGAATGACAATACGTCTAAAGGCGGTTCCGCCTAACGCCGTTATTGCCTTAGGATACATAAAACCAAACTTAATTATGACATACCGCCCACAGGCGCTAGCGCCTGTAGACGGTGCGTTATAATAAGCCTTTTCATATGTATGTAAAATGACAGACCGCCTATAGACGGTACCGTCTGTAGCCGCACTGTCATATTACATTGCCATTGTTAGTAATAGTATGACGTTCCTCCCTCAGGCGTTACCGTCTATGGCCGGTATTGTTGTTTCAAAAAATTACAAAAATACGTAATATGGTAGTACGTTTATAGACGGTATGATAAAATGTATGGGAATTTATGGTGTCATATTTAAAACTTTGCCAAAAGCCGAGTGTCCCGGAACGTGTTAAGCACACAAATGTATGTCAAAGTTTTATAGTTATATGTGTCAAAAATATTGTAATTTATATTATATAAAATAGTAAATAAATCATTTGAAAATGATTGTTTTCCTGGTTCAGTACTTAGATCTACTGAGAAGACCAGTAAGAAACTCAGGTAGATTAACGTTATCCTTTCTTTTTTTATAAAAAAATATTTATGACGTTTCATACTTTGAATCGAACCAGCTTGAATAATTACGAAAAATTTTAGACGTATTCTTACAAAAAGGTTCATATTGTCGAATTTATCCTTCGTTGTGTAAACACGCTCAGTAATGACACGCGTGCCCTGAATGCTCCGCTTACATCGCACGATGAAATATGAAGTATCTAACATCATGGTAGTGATCCTTCATTAGTATTTCCTGCGTTATAGACTATTTATTAATCTGTGATTACCGTCCAAGTGCAGTGTTACTCTCTGGATAACAAAACTGGCAACGCCTATTTTTTCGGCTCTGATCAAAAACTCTTATTAAATATAAAATAATCAAACTGTCGCGATTAATTCTTTACTTTATCTAATCTAGGTGCTTTATTGCTGTAAACTGGGGCATCAAAAGTATTTTAATTGTGTTTAAACCAAACATAGGTATTACTTTACAGTTGTTTTATTGATACAGATGTTTCTATGTATAATATGTACAAGTCATCATTCATCATTTCAGCCACAAGACGTCCACTGCTGAACATAGGCCTCCCCCATCGTCCTCCAATCCGACCGGTTGGATCCGACCACCAAGCACCAAATATACATATATAAGTAAGTTTATACGCATTCCAGAACCCATAACAGAGGCTAGTTAAGCTATGGGCTATGGGTCTAGGTGGTCCTAAAATATGATACTATGTAATGGATTTTGTGACGACACTTTTACATCAGTAGGTATGGTCTATTATGGTCTGGATATGCTGCCTCGCCTGTGTCCCGGAGGGGTAGTAGACCGAAGAAGTACGTCGCACCATCGTGAGAACGTTAAGAGAGTTTCTATGCTGTCAGTGCAGAAGACAAACCGAAGTTTTCCCACTGACAACACAAATTCTCTTCAATGAGCTCTAGTTTGAGTGATAGAGAAAAATTAGTGCGATTTGTCCCAGAAATAACGAAACTGAGGTGCAGAGTGCAAAGGGGCTTGACCTCTGGGTGTTTCAGTCTATTTGTAAACCAAATGATCAAGCCGGGAGCTTAATATATGGTAAAAAGTCAACAATAAGTATTATTTATGCGGACTACATGATTGTTGTTACCATAAAGTTATTATTACCAGCGTAAATAGAGTAACAGTCTCCATTATCGCGTTGCCGCATTTAAAATGTCAAATGAATTTAAATATACACTGTTTATGACGGTCGATTATTTCTGAAAAATTGATAGATTTATAAAAAAATGTTTCACGGTTCATATACTCCATCTTCATATACATTGTAGACGCAGATTAGCCAGCCAGGCTCAGAAACGCAGAAGCTTACTGGGGACTTCACAGGCTTCACGGATCGACCTCACTGTGCCGATGATTTGTGATCATTGGGGGGCTACTGCTTCGCATTCCAGTATTCCGTTTCCTCGGCAACGAAGCAACCTCTGCAGAGGGGGCTGTCCGTTACACCGATGGTGTACAGGTGTTTGTTGAGAGGGCAGTGACCCGTTATTGTCCCTATAAAAGTTCTTAGAATTATTCCGTCTAAGTTTAGGAGACATCTCGTGAGCCGTTTGTTTACCGACGGCAAGGCCATTCTTGAGTGTCTTCAGTCGGTAGATTGTGTCTATATCTGGTTGCGTAGTTCCACGGATCTCTCACGTGTCCAGATGCGAAATTGGGAGAAAACGATTGGTAGTAATGGTAGTGGGCCAACAACGGTCATTTAGTCGTCATCGTTGTCGTAGGACTCACTGTGCTTTATGTCTATTCCCGTTAGGTTACTTAGGAGAGTTTGGGAGTGTGATACATGTTAACTGTCCAGTCCAGTGACACTTACCTACTAATGAGACAAAATCTCTCTCTAAGTATCTCTAAGTATCGTACTTTACACGATGCTATCTACAAAGTAAACTTGCACATAGTAAACAAGTATGAATTAGAACGCGGATAAACATTCTTAGATATAAATATAAATACGTACAAAGTAAGTATTTACAAAAAAATGTATCTATTATGTTTTTCCGCATTCTGACGCACCATTGTGAAACACCATGATTCCAACTATATTCTTTGTGTGCCACGCATTGTGAAACACGCATTATTCCTAAAACATTCGTATTTGAACCACTTTGTACCTTTTAACAACCCTGCTTACTAACTTCCTTACAAAGTTACTTTCACCCGTCTCATAATATGCCTGTGTGTTACAGGCATATTATGAGACGGGACAGACTCTCAAATGGTGCCCCCAATCAAATAAAAGAATAAAATGTCTACGTGTATTCCATGGTGTTTTTTTCTGTGTCTTACTACAGTAGCTAGTCGATAGTAAAAGTTCAATCACAAGATAGTTTACATTTGATTTTAGTTACATGTGAAAAAAACTATAACTAATAACTAATCTACATAAGTCAAAGTAAATCGCGAAATATGTTGCTAATCGCAAAACTCGAAGACGGCTTCGCCGATTAATTTGTTCTTTGAACTCTACGGAAGGGTTTAAGAAGCAGCGGAAACGGGATCAGAATTTCACGCGGGTGGAGCGGCGATCAACAGGTCTGCTAAGAGTTAAAGACAATAGACACACGTTTTTTACTTGCTTAGGTTTCGTTAAACATTTTAACCATAAGTTCGTTAATCAATGTATAATCATCAATGTAGCGCTTAAATATAAATTATGTTTAGTTTGTTGTGGTTCTACGTTTTATTTGCTTTTTGTAACAGTTATTGTTACTATTGCATTGTAAGTAATGTGAACTATCAATTACGAAAAATGTAATTAACGATATTCGACAGGCCAATACTGGAAGATCCTTATAGTGAATGATAGATATGATTCTAATTTCATGATTTCAGAGTTCACAATCATTATGACCGCGGCGTTAGTCACAATGTCCCGGCAGGGCCTGAGGTTTGTAAGTAGATAAAAAAATTCCATGAATTTTTTATCAGTCTTTTCAGGACTGGGCTGCGTGGCAAACCGGTGACTCTTTTACTACATATTAGTCTAATTTAGATGTTTCTGACGTATTAATAAGTGATTGATTTTCAATTTTGACTCATGAATACTAGGCTTCTATCAAAATAAAACTCATCTGTTTAGATTTATCTGCTAATATATGTTAAAAATTATTCACCAAAATGCGTATGAGACTAAAAGCTCATACTTCAATATTGAGTTCATGTTAATTCTTTAAGGTGTGTAACGGAGTAACTTATGAATCACGACGATTGTACGGTATTAAAGTAGAAACAAAGAAGTCTTACTAACGCTTTATGTTCGACGGTCATGATCGATCACAACAGAGCAAATATTTAAGTAACGAGAACAGAGCAGAACAGAGCAAATATTTAAGACTTAAATTTATTGTCAGTAAGAGAAAGCACCTAATTCTTTTTCTGATTATGTTATCAATTATAACTAAAACGATCAATAAAACGAAAAGAAGCCATAGCTTTTAAAAGAGAAATAGGACAAAGACTAAACGTGGCAACAGAGGACCATCAGGTCTGGTCCTGGTCCAAATAATGGCCATCGCGATCCAGGGTGGAAACAAAGCTTGTACAATTGGAACTTTTGCACCGGGAACGATCAGTAACGATTATTTACTTGACAAAAGATATTGTATTTTAAAAGTAATTAAGTTGAGTGCAAAGTAGAGAAGTAAAAGTAATAATAGGAATACCTATCATAATACTACCTATATAGAAATAGGAAACCCTGGACTCCGTGGTGAAAACCTTAAATGCGACCAGGAGTATGATGTAGAATAGTGAACTCAAACTACACTACATCCTTTCAGTATCACCTCACCGAAATACATTTTCATTATCGTTTCAAACAGTTATAGTAAATACATGAACAAACACCAGCTGATAATTTATATGTCAAGCATGTAATGTCAAGTTCAGTGTACTATGAATGAACGTAACATTTACTCGTGTGTTATTGAACAGAAACGTAAACAAAGTACTTGCAACAATGTTGTGCGGTGTACAGTACAACTGATACATTGTATTTAGTGATTGCTCATGAAAGACTCTATAACGTTTTGTTTTGATGAATTCTTATGTATTGTAGGTGTCAATTACTCCTGCACATGGATGATTCATTTCTACGCAGTGACTTCGGCTCGTGCAGCTCGGATATGAGAAGAGAACGCGTCATTGGTACTGCATGTGCATGTGAATAACATGTGCGTGTAACAGTTCCAACAGCTGTCTACAGCATACATATGTGTAAATACATACATATGCTCACGCCCGTCTTCCCCGAAGGATTAGGCAGAGGTGTATTAAACACCCACATTTCGGCAACTATGATTATCGGTCCCACGTAATAGGGGTGAGCCTATTACTGCCAATCGGGCACTTTGTACAAAAAATGGGTATGCCGGAAATAAATTCCTTACAAAAATGTAGCAGCTAAATAAATTTGAAAAAAAAACCCCAATTCTTTGCTATGTGGTGTAAATCGCAAGGAAATTAATTACGTGCTTAGCCGCACAAGCACTACCAATTAACGTCTTGGAGAGTATCAAAAATCTACAGCATAATTCTGTATAAACTGACGTAGAAAAAGATGGTCTAAGTAAAATAAATGTTAATAAAGTATTCATATTCTAAACAAATGATCTGTGAACATAAAAGCGTGTCAGACACTGCTTCAGCTTCCTCGTTCCTCTTTGCTACTACCGGAATGCGTCATGGCAGACAGATTACGCCACCTGTAGGTTCTTTTATGTTTATTGAAAACAGAACCGATCAAAATACTACCAGTGGACAATGAAGATGGCGATAGTTAATTATATAAAACGCTTCTCACTATCAAAGGCTTTAACAGAGGTCAACGACGTAACGTAGGTATCCATCATCAATCAATCTATTTAGTAGTTGTTGTCTGATATATTGATGCTTAGACAAAAATCAAGAGGTTTATGAATATATACAATAAATAATTATATGTATCTATACATATAAAACTTATTGCATACTGATTCAGAAAGAGAATATCCCTACATAGGATACATTGGAACAACAAAAAGATAAACAAAATAAAGGCACTTCAGAAATGGGAAAGGCAAAAAAATATCTGTAATGTTACAGATTGAAATAATGACTTCATTTTATTTATAATTCCCAAGGTAAGAAAATGAAGTAATCAATTTGAGTCCAAATGTATACCTTTTTAGATTCTTAAATGAATTTCAAAGTAACGTAGAGTACATAGACCCTTGAATTTTCAAAATAAAATATCTTTAAAACTATTTGTCGTAAGAACATTTCACTTTAGCGATTCATTATATTGTAATAGACAGAATATTATTCGAGAATAAAAAAAAAAAAATTGGTTGCCTGTAAAGTCGGTATACGGGCGAAAGTTTTACGTGACAACGACTTTGAGTGGTAAAATAATTTTAATGTGAATATTCATTCGTCGAGTGGAAGGGACGCGTGCCTTTCACTTTTTATGTCTGTCTCTCTCGCTCTTAGGCGGGCTAACCATGCCCGAGTGGAAGGGACGCGTGCCTCTCACTCGCTCTCATTGTGAGCGCATAACGTGAGCGGAGCGTAACGCAGTTTCTTGAAGTGTCACCCGGCAAGCCAATTTATAAGACGTTGTCACGTCAAAACTAACACTTAAAACCCTTGAAATGTTAAGCTTTAAAGTTATTTATGAGTAGAAATAAGTCAGCGTTAAAGCTCCACCATCACTTCACGCTACCTCTCAAGTTAAAATATTAAGTATAGATTGAGATAAGTAGTGTAGTTTTATATTTGATTGGGTAAACCAGTTTTGTTACGCAGAGAGTGTGTATAGACCAGTCGTCCCGATTTCTGTTATAAATACTTGTCGGTATAAAAGCCCTTTTGCAGCTTGATGCAACTTAAGGCGAGTAGTACGTATATGATTACTTATATTAATTAATACTGACTCAATGAGTGAAGAAAGAGGTGACCAAAAACAAGTGTAGGTTAAAAAAGTAACTTAGTAGTCATACCGATGAAATGAAACACCGCGGTTTTGAACAGTTAGTGTCATAAATATCCAGTCCATCATAGCTCTGTTGAGGTGAGGCCAGTGTCCGTTTCTGCACATCAAAAGATACCTAATAATATTATTTATCATCACAACTTTACCCCCCGGTCCTGAATCCAAAGTTTTTATTTCGGAGCCCGGACATTGCACTGATAGATTTACTCTTATTTTGTATAATCAGGATTTGAACAATACAGAAAGGATGACCGTCTGATACTCCGTCTCTGAGAGTAAAGTCTGCACCTGAGCTTGGTCCGTTAAGCAGTTAGACCGCCAATACTATAAATTGTTAACCATTGTCACACAATGCCAAAAGTGCCATTTAATTTTAATAACGCTGTTAAAGTTTAAAATTAAATGGCATCTTGTTATGTAAATGGAAGAATGTAATGAATCCTCATTAATTTAATTTTGAATGATTATTTTTGCAGTGTTTGTGGTTTGACAATTGTTGACAATTAGTAGAATTACGCTCCTGGTGACTCGCAGGAGATGTTGGTTTGGGTTCCGAAAAACTTGGTCAAAGAGGTAAAAAGAAATGTTTCTGTGCAAAAATTACTCTGGTCTTGTTAATATTTATACCTGCTACGATTTCCACAGACGCGTGACGTAGTAGATAGCACAAAGGATCTACATAATTATGAAAATAATAATAAGTTGACAATTACATTGTTGCCAGGTATTAGCGTTGAGTAAATGTCCGATTACAGCGATATCAGTGTTGCTCACCTGCAACATTGTTTGAGACCGTGTGATCCAAAAGAAATTTAGTAAATAATGAATAGAATCACATTATACCTACGTGGGCATAGCTTAGGTGCGTGATCGATTGAAACGAGAAAATTTATTACTATAAAAACACGGTCTTTATAATAATGAGCCAGCATTGATACATATTTGCAGATCACTAGATTCATGACTAAAGGAATAAAGTAATGCCCAGAAATGTGCATGGTTTTGTACCGGTACGTAAAGGTTAAATGGTAGGTATATTTTTTGATGAAATATTTTTTGCAGGACTTGGCCATTGTTCACCATTGAGTTATTATTATAGTGATACCTACTAATAACTCAATGTTGTCCATTAGGTTCAAATTGAAGATCAAATGAGGTAATCAGATACATTATAAGTTTTTCGAGGTAATCAGATACATTATAACCTTACTACCAAGTAGTCTTGGTTTTATCAGATTTGTCAGGCTCGAAACTACATTCCCGTTTGTAAAACATAGATGCATTGTGTGTTGTGCTGGAAGTCGTTCTTCATAATATTAGAGCGTAAATTTATACAAGCGACATATATATATGCTAGGCTATAGTGAGTCACGATCACGGTCCTACATGATTAAGTAATTTAAAAAATTGTTACATTTATGGCGAGAGCGTAAACTGCTGCAAATAGTAAATGACATTCAAAATGATAAGGGAATGCTGTACTGACGCCATTCAATTAATTGGCTCTGGTAGAGGCAACGTGTGACAAAGTGTGCCATAATCCAAGCAATGCTATGCTTCAAGCATCATCTGCTAAACATATATTACTATTTTCCATTATAACTATAGTTCTGCAATGAGAACCGACACGTGTAACAATCGCAACCATATCCATTCTGTGAATAGGGAGTTCTTAACATTTATAAAAATTTAACAAAGGCCTCATTCCGTATCGTAAAGATCGCGTGAGGACCTCCTTCATTCTACGTAGCATTCGTATGCATGATATTTTAAATAAAATGCAGGATAGTAACTAGTTGTTGCTGATGTTGCCCCGTTTTATGGTAATCGCCTGGTTATATAAGTAAAAAATGTCTACCATGCCAATTTCTCCGGGTCCCGGTAGACTAAAGAAGTGATGCTCATGAACGTAACCTTCTTTAATTTTTTTTAGATTGTGTTTAGTAATATACTTAGTCTAAAATTTAATATGTACCGTGAACTACCAAAGTATTTTTTATTAATATTTTGTGAGATAATTGTTTGTCATACAATTTATTTAGTTGGTACCTACATATTTTTTTTTTCGCATTTGAAATGATTTGTATATTTTATTTTGGTTACTTATGTAGAAATTATCAACTTGGGAGAGTAACAAGTTCAATACTCGCAGTTCACACATGTGGTTCAATGCGGATGGATGAGTAATACTAAGTATAATTTCAACGAAACAAATTAATGTGAATGTGCTACCATTACAACGTAAAAGATATATGTACATAATGTACATTTTATTTATCAGTGATGTACACTGTTAACCTCTTGTTATTCACATTTCATAATTTAATATTAATCATTTTCAAAATACTCGTAGTTCGACGTTCTCAAGGTTTCTGCGTAGCAACACAGCGATTATTTATATAAATATGAATTTTAGGTATATGAAAAATATCCTTGAAAGTGACATACTCATATCACCACGACACTGGGTCAATGCTTATCATATTGATTATACTATCAGTGACAATAATAAAACAGTTAATATTATTGTCTCGAAACTCTGAACTAGTTTCTAATTTAGCAACGTTATAATATTTAATTTATATGTATTTATAAATGTGAACTTTTATAGATTCTATATTGGATGAATTATGAATGAAGAGTTTAAGCATTAGAGATTGGATAGCTAGAAACCTATTTGTTTCTATGTTTTATTAATAAATAAATAAATATTCTAAAACAATACACACAGCGACACCTAGATCCATGGTAAGCATAGCTTTACTATATCGTGTTATGAGTTCTAGAATGCGGATTAAACATATTTTTTTGTAAATAAATATAGGATTTATAAAAACACCCAGATCAGTGCAAATATTCATGGAGCCGAACCCGCGCCTCCTGCGTAACAGTCGCGATAAACCTATTGACGAGCTCGTCAATAGGCAAGATAATACTAATATTTATATTCGGGCCCATCGGATTACATTTACTATTCTTGCCATAGGATGCTCTCGTTATATCAATGCTATCGGAATGATATAACGAAACTAGCTGTTGTTTAGAGTTTAAAGTATAATATTAAAGTGAATCGAATTCGTTGGACTGTGTAGTTGACTTATTATGACCATACCTGCAATTGGGTTAGACGAGCCCATATCACAAATTAACTAAATTATCATGAAATAAATTATACGTACTAGCCATGTTAGGTATGCTGCTTGCTGCATGAGCTCGCATGGTGGCTAAATGTAGTAAATGTTGTTAACTTTGGATTAGTAAGTAGAAATGTTAAATCGTATTATGCCTTACACTACTAAAACACTTGCTTAACAAATCCACACTTAACCCGACCAAATACTAATAATATTATTTGTATGCCTTCAATTGAATGAGAGTTGAGGGTGTTTTATTTTAACTACATATTATATTATCTCACTGGCGATTAGTGATTAAAGAGTTAGCCGTTATGATCGAAAGGTCAAGGGTTGGAATTCTGGTCATTATACTACCGACGTGAACCCACTCCTAACACAAGCCATTGAGCTTAGCTGTAGGGGTTAGAGAGAATATTAGTAATTTCGTTGAAAAAATAATTGTTTCAACTTCAGTAACCCATCTTTAGCTAGTTAACCGTTCCTCATTGGTCAGCTTGAGAAGTTAACCCTGAGTTTACTCCCAATTTTTGACGATGTACACTAAGCAAAAATTTCACTATATTTCGTTTAGTTTTTTTTAAGCTTAATCTTTTTGTAAATTTAGGATACAAAATAACCACAGAATTAGTTTTAAAATCAACGCAATTTAGAGATTTTAGTTAAGTTTAGTAAAATGTACAGTTAATCATAATTCTAATAACCAATTACATTAAGCTTCTAAATGTGTGAACAAAAGAGCACCTTGTAATGTAATACGATCCACAAGTTCTGTAGCCTACACCTATTGAGTACATGCCCTTCAGTAATTATTTGATAAACAGAATTAACCTTTGGAAGAACCGCTTGCATTGCCTTTGTTTTGAACTACTAGTGTGTCTAAATGACGACAACAGTGTTAGATAATGCATTGTTCTCTTAAACATATAAAGATAGTATGTGTATTATGTACCTAAGTAGTACATTGTGATAGTTTTCTGAACTTTTCTCAACGTTATCTGGGTACTGATATGGGTATATTTATATGAATTATAGCTTAGTAACAGTTTAAAGAAATACCGTATGATAAGTCATTCATTATTTTAATGAGGTCAAATATTTAGGTACCTACATCTGAAGGTACGCACACTCGATAGCGTATCATATATCTATTGAGATCGTTTCTGTGGCGCACGCGTACTCTTAGAAAGGTATAAGAGGGTCAAGTTCATAAGTGTAGAGAATAAGAAGTATTAAAAATTTTAAGACCGTACTGACGTTACCAAACGTACAACAGCGGTTAAGGGTTAAAGATAACGAATATTTTAAATATAGAACCACAGTTCGTGCATAAAGTTTACAGATTATAATAACAATTTCGTACAATTATTATGATAATATGATTTATAAGATTTTTTTTTTATAATATCACGCCTATATCTCCCCGAAGGGGTAGGCAGAGGTGCTAGCACCCACATTATGCCAGTTTATATTTAGGTCCCAATGTAATAGGTGGCGAGCCTATTGCCATTAACCGGGCACATATAAACCTGCGATAAATACACACATAACTTCGAAAAGCATCGCAGTCATTGGTGTGTGCCATGGTAAACCTGGGATCGAACCCGAGACCTCGTCTCAGCAGTCCATTACCCATACCACTAGGCTACCGCGGTGTTTTTATTTATAAGATGTATTAGTCAGTATTACGTTACAATTACTGTTTTGAAGGTGGATATCCAGTTTTTCAGGCTTAGGTACATGGTGACCCAAAGGTCCTTGATTTTATAAACAGCTACTGAAGTCAACATCAGCTGTACTAAAGTATCAACAAATGCACCAGAAGGAAGAGATTTTTTTCTTCTTATATGTGTCTAAAAAACGAAATGAAAAGTGAACCAGAATTTAGGAAACGTTTTAAATCCAAGGTAAATATAGCTAATGCCAATGGCGACTGTACTTACAGGATAAACATAGAGCAAACAGCGTTACAAATGTTTATAAACATTGAATACTTACCATTAGGCAGCCGTGGGTTCGCTTGCCCCTTCAATATAAATAAACAATGTAACTATGTCTATGTAAACATTTCCTGTTACATATTATTTTATACTAAGCGAATGACACACTGGACTTGTAAAGAACATGTAGGCAAAACGGGAACGACTTCCCAGAATTAATCTGGTGATACTCTTTGAGAAATGGCTGGTGAGAAGTACCCGAAACTGACGGGCGTACCTAAAGGGTATATTATAGTAGAGGAAGTTAGTGAAGTGTGCAAAGATAGAAGCAATTTGTGAACACACAAGCGTTCTGAAAAACTCATTTCTGTATTTCAAAATAGCGTATAAATCCTAAGAAACAAAACTTCAAAAAATTATAAATTCGAAAGATACTTCCGAATTTCATTAGTATGTATTTTTGAAACTCTGTAAGGTTATTCGTCTGCAGACACGTTTTTCTGAATTTCAAATTTCCGCTAACATTAACATTATTGTATAAAATAATTGCATCAAACACATATAAAATATTTCAGGTCATGTATAAAGAATTTTATACTTAAGAAAAAGCGTTTGGGTCATTAAATTAAGCTGAAAAGTGACACGCTGTCTTACTGGCATGGTAGGTACTTGTCCGCTCTATACTAGTGTCAGTTAAAAACCTATTTCCTGTCCTATTAAGTTTTTCGTATGTATGTATCCGTAAATATAAACAGAAGAAATAAGTAAGGCTATTGGACCTACCTAGGTATAAACATAATTCATGACAAAAAGGATCAGAGAACAACAACAGATGGCTAATTCTTATAATAAAAACCTGTTCAAAATTCTGTGTCAATATTATTCCAACTCGCATAATATCAATAACTATCATGCTCATCATAAATGTGTCCCAGCGATTGCCCAGTTACATCCTATATTTAGACTTTTTAGTCTGAGGTCCCCTAATTAGATATTGTTGACGAATTGTCATATAATGTCCTACACCTCAGAAGCAAGCCTCATACGTCAGGGCCTCATCTTTATGTTAGGCAGGTGTGCAGATTAGCAGGTGGTTGACATAGTACAAAGAATAACAACAGCTGTTTGTAGATTATTCTGGAAATGACATCTGTATACGCTGTCTTTAGTCTAATCAATATACTAAGATAAGATCTAATCCTGTATGATTTTTGTTATCTTTATGCTAAAAACGTATCGTTATGTTGATATAAATACCTACATTTTTTTCTTTATTTATTGACATGGTTTCAAAAGTTCTTAACATAATGTGCAAATATCTCGCCATTGCATTGGTACAACTAAAGTTGAACAAATATTAAGCAAAGATAAGCACGTGTTAGATAGTGCACTCGTATTACAAACTGAAATACAGTTTTGATTGTAGTATTCATATATACTATCCGTACAGGGTGTTAGAGAAACGCTTCCAAAACCGAAGGCACGTAGTAGTACTACGTACACGCTACATATACCGAGTCATAAAAATACAATATTTTATGCCGTGTAATTAGCATTATTCACTCTCTCCATGGCATCAGTAAAGCTAAAGGAAACGATAATTTAAAATAAATACATCACTATAAAACTACTATTTGTTGTGATGAAAATAAAACAAACTGTAATTGTTTTATGTCAAAATGTTGTTATCGGGTACCGACGACAAGCAGGCGGTCGCAGCTTTACGCTTGCAACAGTGCTCAAATATCGGTTACTTCAAGATACCAACAATAATGTTTTATAGCCTGTCAAATTAAATAGTGAATAATGTGAATATATTATTTATTATTGACAAAACGCAGCCTAAAACGCCAAGACTGCAATCATTACGTCTAATAAACACCGTAAAGTCAACTTCAAATTGCTATGTAACCATTTTTCCGCAAGTTTATTTATGCCGCTCGGCTACTTCTTGTATTTATCCCCTCCTAACGAACGCAAACCAATCTTTCTACTGATGGTAGCCATATTAGGTACACGCACGTGCCGTCTGTCGACTAATAGCTTATTTATACGTATATTTCATCGTGGACTCTGATGCCTGATGATAGTAATATTGTAAAAAAGGTACAAAGAGAATGTAGAGGGCTTTAGGAGCAATGATCGGCCCAAAAATGATGTATGGATTGTGTAAACCAAGGTATGGCAAAGAAAAGGGTGACTGAGGAAATGATTATGTATTTACAAACAAAAAGTAACCAAGTATCCACATTCTAGAACCTATAACACAAGCTAGTTAAACTATGCTTACCGTGGGTAACTATTTTTAAAGTTTTAGGAACCTATGGGTAATGTTCCTTTTAGAGCGAATGTAATTGATGACGAGCAATACAATTGAGGAAGTAGTAAATACGATCATATATTTTCGTCTTCATCATGATGTAGATGTATTTTCCTGATTGCATCCGAGGCCAAGGTGAACTCAGAGCTCAGTGTCCGCCTTCTTACTTTTCCTCCTTCACTTTGCACGATCTTGGGTGTCCATGGCAGTGAGACCATTGTCACGCAATGTTACTCTCCACAGTATCAAGCCAGGACTTCTTAAGCCTATCCCGCCTACTAGGGCCCGGCGGGGGCACGCAATTGTCAAGCATTTTGTCAACGACGTTAAAACGTTTGTATATAAAACGGGAATATTAAATCTCAAAATGAGCTTGATTAGTAGTAAATAGATAGTGAAGAGTAGAATATACATATAGCGTGCAGCTAAAGGCAGGACTAAAGAAGAATTAGTTAAAACGATACTCTTTTTTGTTTCTTGAAGTCGGTTTAGTTTTTTTTATTGAATTACATTTATTGGGCTGCTAGTACGATTTTATCACTCAATGAAGTTATAACGAATGTTGAAGATGTATTTTAGAGTTTCTTAAGAACAGTAGTTTTTATCTTAAAACATAGAGACGTTCATATAACAAGTATACACTTAATATTATGGTTAACAATGTATGTAATTCATTCTTCTTATATGTATTTTATGCAACCAACCCTTCATTATTGAGAATATACTTTTTATATTCTCAATAATGATATGTTATACAATTTTTGGTGTTAGAAGAAAAAGTAGTAAGACGTCAATTAATAAAGATACAATAACTTTCTTTCTCTAATAGAACAACGAATAGATCATAATATAAAACAACGAGTAAGTAACTTATAACTGATCTGACATATTTACTTTTTAATTTTTATCTGTGCGATGGCAGAGGAAGAACACTCACTACCCCGTCCCATTCGAAGGGTGTCCTAAACGCGACTAACGGAAAATAAAGATGAGATCACATAAAGAGACGGAAAACTCAAAATAAAACCTAGTATCAACCAGTCTGGTGAGTGTGGAAACGGTAGGCCAAAGTCCGTCAACATTGAGAGAGGCGTATGTCCAGCAGGGGACTGCGATATTCTAATGGATTGATTGGTTGTTTTCAAGCGGTGTAAATTAAACTCACGTATAACCGGCTAGAACATCCATGAGGGTGCTCTTGCCTGCTCCGGATGGTCCCATGATAACTGATAATTCGCCGGCATTGAAAGTTCCGGACACGTTGTCTAGGATTGTTTTGCAAGTCTTGGTTCCTGGAAAAAAACGAAAGATACATACTTTATATCTACATTAATTTATTACGTTAGGGGCTCTGTTCAAAGAGTAGATTGAGTAGTCGTTTATTGGACCAATCGCTAACTGGACTAACCATGAATTGGACTAACCGCGAATTAGGTATTTTGGATCAAACGCGACTAAACCGTTTCACTTTCAGTCTACGGCTCATGAGGACTGCAGTATTTTGTTTAGGTATGCTTTGTTATAAAATAGTTTATTGTTACTGAGGTCACGTTAAACTGTATAAAAACAAATTGCTTTCAATTTTAAAGTTGTCTTACATATTTTAAGGCGTTTGATTTTTAAGTTCATGAATTTTTAAATTGGCAATATTTAAGGAATGATTCTGATATTGTATTGCTTTCTGAGAGTTTATACGCGATTAAAATAATTTAATCCTACGAATAATAATTTAATAATACGTATAGTACGAAACAGTTAAATAAATGACATGTGTCAGTAATAAATATTTAAACAAAAAGCAACTCTGTGCACTCTCGGGTTTGCTGGAAGAGAACTCAACCAAGACTTAAGCTAGCCTTTGTACATAACATCTCACTGTATTGTATTAATATCATTTATGTGTAGAATAAAGAATGATAAAAAATAACAACTTTTTAAATATTATATTTACAATGTTAAGTATCTATACTAATTTTATGAATGCGAAAATAACTTTGTCTTTTTGTCTGATAGACTTCAATGAACTTGTATAATACAGAATTCGTGGGACCACTACTTTGTGAGCTTTAGTCGCATAATGCCGAATTCGCAAAATGCCTACCGTGTCTCAAAAAGACTAATTCGCGAAAGGACTAATTCTCAAAAGGACTAATTCTCAAAAGGACAAATTCTCAAAAGGACTAATTCTCAAAAGGACTAACACTTCATTATCTTAGATAATAATACTAATGAAAACGTTAGATGTTTGAAAATAAAAAAATGCATTATAATGTTTTTTTAATCTCTAAAATAATATTATATCATCGGCCCTTACTATACAACCTAATCGGTATAGTACGAAATCACAATATTCATATACACTAGGTCACAGGTCACTACAATCATTATTTTTTTAATCTCAAATGAAATCAACAATCATAAATAAAATTTGTAGACACGGTAGGCATTTTGCGAATTGGGCATTATGCGACTAAACGCTTTGTGACAGTACATCAGTGACATTAACATGCAATTACATATTTTGTTTTATTTTCTTATATAAAAAAGTGTCATTCCAACTGTTGCAGCGCAAACTTATCAGACTTCTGTATAGGTAATTAGGTATCAAAGAATTGGTTTCACTTAATTTATCAATAAAGTGTGCAAATTGCCCCAGATATTTTGTTTCACAGTTTGGATTTTGTTATGGTTCATTATTTGTATTTAAAGATTTAGTATTGATTTTTCTTTTTTGTAAATATACGAAATAGTATGGTTTTATGTTTTTCATCGAGAGTTACTTAAGACAGAGGGTTTATCCATTGATAGTTTCTGGCATTGAAATGTGTCTATATCCATTCATGAAATAAACACACACAAGCTCTTTCTTTCATATACACACATATATGTATTAAGATTAGACACCCCTAAAAGCGATTTGAGACCCGACTCTATTTTGGTCAAGCCGAAAGTTATTTTCGACATCGCAGTTATAGATCATGACCAATCAATGAATATGAAGCCTTGAATGATACGCTGATTGTAAAAGAAATGCATTGATTGCCCTAACTGACCTAGTTGCGTTTATAATTAACATAAAAATAAATACTTACTACAGTTTATTTCTATATTAAGTCGGATGTACAAACACACGCTAACGGGATGAAATTATCAGTTACGAATCAATCTCAAATCTACTGATTCTCAACCATAGTCACACGACTGAGATCACAAAACTACCATTGCATTTTCGGCCTAATTATCGTTAAGTTAAAGTTCGAAATGTAATGAAAAAGAGTTTATTACATCGTTTCATTGACTCTATACAATGCCATTTAATTTTTAACTTTAACAGTGTAAAAGTAGAGCATAAAATTAAATGGCAGTTTTTGTAATCTCAGTTCCTTGAGAATGGTTGACAATTAGTAGAATCGAGGCCCTGTCATCGCCCTGAGTAATTTCCCACATACAGAGTTCGAGTTTGGGACCCGAGATTTATAGTTTTTGTTTGATATGTCGGCTTTTCCTAAAGCGACTCTCCAACCACGAGAGGAACTCTAGCCTCGTCTGTTGTTTAGCACGTACACCTGGTGAGCTATTCTGCTTAACACCTTTACTAGGAGTTGATTTAGTTTAGCCATTGTGTTGTTCCTGAATCTAATTCATCTAAATTTCAAATTACATCAAAATGTTTAATAATATAGGGACGAATGTTTTACAATCATTCTCGTGCACATATTTTGTATTATTATTTTTTTAAATATTTAATTTTCACCATTTATTCATACTGTATGTGTGTAAAAAATTATTCTAAATGTTATTCATCTCGTACAAGTATCTACCTAGTTTTAATCTTCATTGAATTGATGACATTCATCTTAGATCAATGGTTATGATAAGATAAATGTTCTTTATTGTCCCTTATAATGAGTAATGCGTTGTTGAAACATGCATATTATCATTTAATGAGTACCTACTTGCTATGGGTGGGCTTTCTTCTATTGTAAAACCTCCTTTGACAGTTAGACTAGCTGTGCCTTCGATTTTGTCCGTATGGTTTTGTTCTTTTTACGCAGAAATTTAAATTAATAATTTTTTCAAGTTAAATCGTAGCCAAAGAAATCGACCCTACTAATCGAACTGCCTCAAAATTATTTTCATTGGTACTTAGCTTGCATTTATTACTTTTACCGACGAGAGTAAATAATGATTAATAATTACCCGTAGTTAGTAATAATTACCCATTTATCATATTTAACGTACTTAACACATATATCAAGAAACTATTTTGTTTATATAACAAACCAACACACTTATACACTGACGGACTCATAAACTGCATCAAAGTTCAGGTTTACTCTAAAAGGATTTTTTATAATAAGTATGCAAACTTTTTAGATTAAATTATATAAATATGGAAAGACTGGCTCTTAATCTTAAAAAAAAATTAAATTTAAAAATAGAACTGCAGTAAAACAAATGAATATAGCCGGGAAAAGAAAATTTACTTGTAGTATCAGATTTGCGTGTTATTTATAGCAAAGTTTTAAATTGATTCTCATTGATTTTTTTTGTTTTATCAATTGAATTATTGTTACCAGCATAATTGTTGGGTTAGTTTTTTAACACATCGAGAGTTTTTGAACCATAATATGGATACTTCGTCCGAACAAGCGGCACAAATTGTAGCACTGGTGCGGGAGGGCTTGGATCAACGAACGATTGGTAGAAATTTAAATTTAAACCAGTCTACGGTTTCTAGAATATACAGAAGGTTTGTAGAGACAGGTTCTTACAGGAGGAGACGTGGTACAGGCAGAACTCGAGCAACCACAGGTCGTGATGACCGATTTATTGTTATAACTTCCCTGCGAAATCGTTTCCTCACGTCAGTTAACATCAAAACCGAGCTTAATGAAGTGCGTGGAGTAAACGTGTGTGCACGAACAATAAGAAGAAGGTTAAAGGAAGCGGATATCACCCCTTTTAGACCAGCAAATGGTCCAAAGTTGTCCACAGCTCACAGACAAGCTCGCTTAAGATTTGCGCGTCATCACCTGAATTGGACAGAAGAGCAGTGGGCCTCTGTATTGTTCACGGACGAGTGTAGGACATGTTTATATGGTGCAGATGGTCGCAGAAGAGTCTATCGTCGACGTGGGGAGCGATATGCTCAAAGTTGCATTGAGGAGCGTGTTCCTTTTGGAGGCGGTTCATGTATGGTCTGGGGTGGCATATCGATGAACGGGCGAACAGAACTTGTGTTCATAGACATGGTCCGTCAAAACGGTAATAGAGGGGGTTTGACAGCACATCGCTACATAACAGATATTAGAAGATCACGTGGTGCATTACATGGGATTCATAGGCGAAAATTTTACTTTAATGCAGGATAATGCCCGGCCGCATGCAGCTGCACAAGTTCAACATTATTGCGAAGAGGTTGGGATACGTACAATGAATTGGCCAGCACGCAGCCCGGATCTTAATCCCATCGAGCATGTTTGGGACAATTTAAAAAGAGCTGTATTTGCGAGAAACCCTTCGCCCACGACAGTGGCAGCACTAAGAACAGCACTTTCAGAAGAATGGGACAATATTCCGCAAGATCTTTTAAAAACCCTTATAAAATCTATGCGGAACCGATTAGAATCCGTAATAAGGGCACGTGGGGGTAATACACCTTATTAAAACACAAATAAACCCTTGCATAAAGTTTGTGTCTATTGTTAAAACCAATTTTTTAATTAAACCAATTTTTCTTAAATTTCTGTTTTTTCTTCAAAAAAAGTCTTAAGGTCCTTTCCAGTACATAAACTTAAACTTAAAGATATGACCCTACGCTGTTTTAAAGTTCACGAACCAATCTAGAGGTTTCAATTTAAATCTGTATAGAAAGTATGCATACTTGGTTAAAATATTTATTTCAAAGTCGTCTATTACTTTGATGCAGTTTATGAGTCCGTCAGTGTATAAATTAGTAATGGTTCTTCTCATCGACTATATTCGACACTTTACTTACTCCACTAGAAAATTTCGAAAATATTTTGAACAATTTCCAATAAATTTTAATATTTTAAGCTGAAAATAAATTTGACCGGGTTCAGCTAGTATGTTATAAATAGCCAATGTTGATACTTCTACTTTGTCGACTGTCACTGCGCGTTTGCCAGAACCGTCATCGTAATGACGATAATATTTATTTATTTATTTATTATTATTTATAATATTATGATGAATCTTATTACTGCTTGTATCAATAAATGAATGTTAATCAATCACGCAAAATTGGCTGATCTCTAAATTATATATGGCAAAGAGACATTAGCTCATACAAGTAGATTGTAATAACACACAAAGATATTTTTTATCCATGGGATACGAGTTGATGTAGTGTAGCCTCTGTGGCATACCGGTAGTGAACGCGACTGCCACGCAGGAGGCTCGATCCCCGCTCACTGCAAATATTTATATGCATGAATATTTAGCCAAAATACATTCGTTCCGAATCTACATTCGTCATCGCTATGAAAATGTATGGGAGTATTCGACAAAAAAGATTTGTTGTCGAATGTCATGTGATCTGATTCCGACAGCAAATGTCACTCCTATAAATTTTCAGAGCGATGACGAATGTAGAGTCGGAACGAATGCATTTTGGCTAGAGCCCTGCATTTTGGCTAGAGCCCCAGGTCTGGTAGTGCCTCGGAGAGTTGTCGGTCCCGGTTGTCATACTTCCTCTATGGCAGTATCATAAAATCACTGATAGAAAGTATAAGTTTGTTGATTTGCAAGTTCTGCGTCATATTGTTAAGACTAAACACTTGAGTTGTAATTTATTATTACTGTTATCTGTTTTATTTGGATATGCTAACTCTACATGGGTTAGAAAACTACGAGTGTGCTTTTTATAGATCAATACTTCGGGTCGACTTGATTTGTTTAGTAAATGAAACTACCAGAGGCATATTTTGTTTGTTAGATAGGATCGCGTAAGGGGTGATGTGGTCGATGGTGGATTCACTCTACTCTTGAAGATTTTTAAGTTTTAGCTTTCCGGAAACACTGATTCGGGCAGGGCGTTCCACTCATTGGCTGTACGCATGATGCTCCGTGAATCGTTTTCATATCCTCATTTCGTTTACTTCTTAGAGTTTTTCTTCAATTTTATCTTACCTTTTTTTTTTTTTTTTTCTTCCGTATCACCATTAAAAAGTAGAAACCGTAAATTGGCGTAGAGCTTTTGTGACAGCTGGGTTTCAGGACAATTTTTTTTTAAATTGTAAATAGTAACTTGAATCATCAATAATAATTACAGTCACTTGATTTAGGAGTGGAAATGATATGAAAGAAGAGAAAAAAGAAAGAAATATTTTTAATTTGGATAAGATAAATGAAATAAACACAAAATTACTTAATTAGTAGGTACTTACATAAAAGATATTTTTCTCATTATATTTTTCACTGCTCAAAATTTACCTTTCGTGCAAAAAGAAAGTCACAAAATAAATGTTTGAGGAACTAATATTGTTCTAATTATTCGTCTATTTCTTACTTTATTTCGCTGTTTTTGAATTAAACAAATTAACAAAGGTACCGTAGTTTATAAAACCTCAAGAAAGACATATTTTCATGCTATTTCTTCATGAAGTCGATTTTTATAAATTTAATTACTGAAGACAGCGCTTGTGTAGATGCTTTAGTTTGATCGTTGTTAGATTGTCTTAAACCACGTGCTCAACGGTGATATAATTAGCTCTACTATTTTCGTAGACTAACATCACACGTGGTACTGATAAAATTCTTTCGTATCTTAATAAATATTATAATTGGACTTTAATCTCTTCGACACTGATTGTACGATATTAGTACAATCATTAGGTTGATATCGTTAACTTAGAATTGACTAGTTTACTGACATAATACATAATACCACTATTAGTAAAGACGTTGTATTATTTGTTTCATTACATATTTTATACTTGACGTAATCAGATATTACATTAGAATTAACACTATGAACGGTTGATTGAAGAACGATTAGTTTACGTATCTGTAAGGCTTTAACATAACACTGATTCGGACTGTCTGATTCATTACCTTCGATTTACTGAATACCGATTAAATGAGTTATGATTACTTCGGTGAGGTTTATCTCAAAACTCCACAAGTATGTATATTAAGGGATTTGAAATGCACATCTGTATAATTTTTCAGCACACTACGTTACGCCACTAATTAACCGAATGTTCTGAAGAAACATGAATGCTGTGCATTAAAACTAATAAATCAACTAAACATGTCCTAAGGTTAGGTTAGATTAGTTGCTAGATTTACTATTTTGATAATAGTTATTCATTCGGTACAACAGTTTTGCTAATAACATTACACAATATATTTAATTTGATTTAGTTATTGTGCATAATTAGTGTGTGAGTCAGTATTTTTGATAGGAGTCTGAAATATTTCATTACAAAAAAGGGAATATACAAATATAGATTTAAATACATGTCAAATATTAATATTATAAATGCGAAATTAACTCAATCCCTCAGTCTTTTATACCTCCACACCTACAGCACTGCAACGATAGTGTCGCGATAACCGACATCCACGTGGGTAACAGCTGGTAAGATATAAGTGGTAAAATTGTGAAGGTCTTTTATAAATATTTCTCTTAAGCACTAAGCGCATTCTGGTTATCTTCATATATGAAATATATTTTACTTTTGAACTTTAGCGTTGCATATAGTTAGCAAACCTGGCCGAAACGTCATGCAAATGAAAAGGTAAATATTGTATTTACTCTGAGCGTTAATATCGCTAACCATATTTTCTGTATTCTTGTGATCTTATAGTTATTTAGGGTACAATATTAAAAAAAAAATGTTAGCTGCTTAGTTTTTTTATAACCAATAAGGGCGCCGCCAGCCCTGGGGGCCAAGTTAATATGGAGAATGAGAAAATTATAAATTGTAGAAGAAGTCGCGAGCACATGAATCTGCCGGCTCCCCCCCCACCCCACCCTCCTCCGGCAACGCCCTTGGTTTGACGACTCAATGACCCACTCTTTGCTAAAGGCAACAGTCAACCAAACTATACTAATAACGAAGGGTAACCAAGCAACCGTATGTGGTTGCTTGGCTACCCTTCTCTTCCTGTTAATTTACTATGGTAGTTTTGTTATCGAGCGGTATGGTTATTAGTAGGTGTACTTAATTGATACCCGACAGAAATAAAGATAATGTAACGAGTGTTCAAAGTGCGTATGTGATAGTGTTATTGTCTCTAAATATCCGCACTGTCTGATACCGGACTATCCTTGAAAGATTATAACCATGGTCAATGTGCTTGACAACTAAGGCTTGAAGTTTCAATCCTATATAGCAGTATTGTTATATCGATTTAAAATGAGAGAAAGTGAATGTTAAGACAGGACTTGAACCCGCTATTAGTCTCTTTCAGAGATAATGCTCTGACCACTAGAGCTACCGGACCATGCATAGACTATTCGAAATTTTCCTTCATATCTTAGGGAACGATGTTGGAGCCATCTATCGACAAATTTACGAAATATCAGAAACAATGAACCATTTATCAATAATTTTTAAATATTGTTGGTTTTGATTACTCCGACCAATTCATTTAATTGAATAAATATTAGCGCTTCTAGATTCCATTAAAAAAGTATTGTTATAGTTATTGATGATTCCGTAAATCAATAATGTTTATTTATACCATAAATAAAATTAATGTGCAATTTGTAAATCACAAATGAAGATCAATCTGCGAGTGTACATGACAGATGAGATTCGATCTCGCTTTTCTGTGACCTACAAACTCCCCTTACAAAACGAAAATAAAATAAGCGAATCTGTTGGAAGACTAGATACTCTTACTGACTTAAAAAAAATTCTTGCAGATAGAACTCCGTCAACGTCGAAACTTACAGATACAGATGATGTATTTATCTATACTAATATTGTAAAGAGGAAGATTTACTTTTGCATGTAAGAAATAAATACCTATATATTTTGTCTATAAGATAGAGTCATCATAATCATCTCCCTGTCCTTGTCCCAATTAATTTGTGTCGGCGCAACATGTCATTCTTCTCCACACATTCCTGTCAGATGTCATTTTCTCAGTCATTCCCTTCTTTGCCATATCTTCTTTCACACAATCCATTCATCTTTTCTTAGGCCGAGTTCCGTCCCTTAAGCCCTCTTCATTTATACTTTGAACCTTTTTTACAACATTACTTTCATCCCTTCTCATAGTAGTTATATGACCATATCATGACGAGTCGTTCTCTTCTCAATTTTTTACTTACTGGTTTTACCAATATACTCATTCTTTATTCTATCCATTCTCGTCACACCACAGATCCGTATTTATATTCGTATCTCCGCTACATGCAGTTTATCAGATAGAGTACGGACTGTTCATATCTATATCTACACTAATATTATAAAGAGGAATAATTTGTATTTTTGTGTGTATGTGTGTTTGTTTGTAATGAATAAACATAAAAACTACTGTGCTGATTTCATAAATTCTCTCTCCATCGGAAAACTACATTCACCCTGAGTAACATAGGCTATATTGCACTGTGCGATAACCGGCATCAACGCGGGTGGAACGGCGGGCAACAGCTAGTTGTTTATAGGGCAGTTGTACGACGAACAAAGAATAATTAATACGTATATGTTATTAGCAAGAGATATATAGAAGAACATATATACGATATATATAAGATTTCATTTGTATTCACTGTCGCATTAGGTTTACCTGTAAGGATAGTGGATTTAAGTAAATAAATAAATGTTTTTATATTTCAATCGTCCAGATTTCATTGGTTCTTATCTTTATTTTTACAAACACAGATGCCCACAGCAGCTGTGCTACTGTAAAAATAATTAAGCAGTATTTTGATTCGGCACCGTCCTTGATAATAAATAGGTTTCTACCAACCGCTGCGCTGTACTTACGTCTAACCACATGATTAGGGCTGCCCTTTGATCAGCTCTCTTGAGTCATATATTCGATAACTTATGATTATAATTAATAGACAATTTCATTTGATCAAAGTAGAGTTACTGTTAAAAATGTAGGCACAGTACTAAAACGCCTTAATACGGACTATACTTAAAAGGACTATTTTCTTTTCTCTAATCACTTTTTTATACCAGTTAGGTACCACTTAGGCAGACAAACACACGGTCCACTTGGTGGCAAGGGATTAATATGACCTATGGACATTTGCAAGACCAGGGGCATTTCACTCGTGCTACCGATCATGTAAAGGGGAGGAGGGAAGAGGGGGAGTTTCTGAGTTGTCAGTGCAAAAGACAAAGCAGGGTTCTTCGGTGTTCCCACTGACTACACAAAACCTATCCAGTGAGTTGCAGTAATTGAGACGGTTCATTTCGGTCCTTTGTATGAAGTCAATCAGCCGTTAGTATGCAGATAAGTAATTGCTACCTAAGTGTCCTGTACACCTGTACATCGCGCGCTAGACTAGTGGTATGGGTAAGGGACTGCTGAGACGAGGTTTCGGGTTCGATCCCAGATTTTACCATTGCACACACCAATGACTTTTCGATGCTATTCGAAGTTATGTGTGTATTTATCGCAGGTTTATAAGTGCCCGGTTAATGGCAATAGTCTCGCCACCTATTACATTGGGACCTAAACTTAAACTGGCGAAATGTGGGTGCTAGCACCTCTGCCTGCCCTTTCGGGGATATAGACGTGAGTTTATGTGAGTTATCATGTTCTGTACAATCACAAAATTGTAGTGCCACGCTGCGAATGGTAACATTGAACCGGTCTCGATTATTATGTATGATAGACAAGTGTTCATTTGCTCAGCACCGCGCTGTACGGTATTGCCTACATTCCTGTATATATTTAACCTTATAGTTCTTTAGACTAGCATAGCATCATAGTTTTACGGCACCTGATTATATGAAACACGTTAAAGGTATGCTTGTACTCAACACATAGTTACTTAACCATAGACAGGCCAGATTTCTATCGATATCATATACGAGTATTATTACTAATAAATCATTATTAATTCTGATATTTATTAATTATGTATATAGCCTTTTAATTAATTATGTATTATACTCACTATTGTTACTAACCCAGATATGGATCCTGGCATCTGATATAACTGATTTGATTTGATTTCATTTGATTTGATAGCGACTTAAAATGTCTGGACGTGATGATTAATAGTCATAGGGTCTTTTAAAAATTATGATCAACTTGATTGAAATGTCCGTATAATAACAGAGAAAGAATATCACCATTCCAGTTCATCCAGTGGGTCGTGACAATCGGAAAAATACGCAGACAATATTATTGCTAAAGAACGACAACTCGAATTACAATTCTGTACCTGTAGGCCAATGCCTCTCAATATTGGGAGAGGCGCATATCCAGCAGTGAAAAATGATTGATTAAATAACACCAGGAAACAGGTTTCTGTGAGTTTGATTGAATGTGAGTGGGGCAGTATTATTATATCGATGTAAAACTGGAAAAAGTGAATGTGTAGACGGGACTTATCTCACGACCAGTCTCTTACAGGAATAATACTCTGACCTCTTGAACTTCTAAATCATGTCAAGAAAATTCGGAATCAAAGTCAAGTGGGGCTTCAAAAAATAAAAGAAAAATAGACTTCAACCCAGAAGTGTTCTAAATTCAACTCTGTATCGACACAATTATATAAACCTTATTCCTAATACAACCATTTAGGAGTGTATTTATTAGATGATTACAGTATAAATGAATGTAACTATAAAGACAACACTTGCTATATTTTATGCACTGTTTCGAAGTAATTGTTAGATTTTTCGCCTACATACATTGTGAAAACTTGTGTGAAGTTGCACCTATTCATATAAATGTATGCAGGTGTGAATAGTTCATTTGTAATTTTATTTTAATTTTGACGAGTACTTAACTAGTTCGTGGTTCTTGAGTAGATAACAAATCAGTACCCTGTGTTAAATTTACAGTGGATGTGTCAGTTTATTTAAATTAACAGTCATTAACACTATATAAACCTTCCTGTGTTTTTTGTTGCTACTATTAGTTCTAACAAATATGTTACATATGTACATAATCTTTAGTATTTAATAATAGTAGATTTAAAAATATAAACATTTTTTTTATTATGTAGAGAATTATTGTGCGATGTAACGTTACCTAGCCTAACAAACATGCTTCAATGAAAATAAAATGGTGAACTATTATTTGGAGATATAGCTTTTATTTCTGATATTTGTTGGTTAAAGTTTACTACCCACTTATATTATGCGATCATCTTATTAGTACGTTGGATCATAAAAGTCTTATCAGTGAATTGTGGAAACGATAATAGGGAAGTACTCTTCACGACGTCATGATTACGTAATATGGAGATCTATATCCAAAGGGTTGTTTAACTTTTGAAATATATTAGACAGAAATCTTAACACTCTCATTTAACACACAGATATACCAAGAAGTGGTCCTATCAATCTGCGTGTATTGATAGATCGGTAATGAATTCTTTAACAAAAGGAAAATTAAAAGTAAAACAAATTCGGAGGTGCCCACAAAAAATATTGCCAGCAGATTACATACACCATTAAGTTGTGTTTTTATTGCTGTAGCAACACTAGCAACATTTATTAAAAGAGAAATCGGCTACAGCTAATTGCTGAACGCATACACTTACCTACCTATGTTTCTCGTCAATCTCGTTTAATATGCATCAGATACATTAACTATAATTCACATTAGAGAAACAAATTTGACTTATACTGAAGCATTGTGATCAGCCAATATTTGTATGACTTTAGTTATCCCTGTGAATAATTCAATTTGAAATTAGAGTGTGTGAATTCTGTAAATTTGAAGATATTCTGCACAAGCATCAAACTATTTTCCCTTATTCCTATTTTATTCATATCTTATTTATTAATTAAAAGTACATAAACAATATTAATTTCTTACAAAAATGACTATTATTTATTGTCATAGAGTTGTTTATGCTTGGTTGACTTGGTTTTAGGTTGTTACGCCAAAGCAATATATTACTTATAAATAAATAAATAAATACTCCACTAAATATGGAATATTAGTGCTGTTGCCCGCGACTTCTTCTGCATTATGTATGGGATAGATTATGGAAACTGGTAACATTTCTGTAACTAGAACCCCCGTATTAAGTTAATTCCTCGTAATATTTTCAATTATTGATATAAACCATTTTAGCGTGTCTTTTTAATATGCTTGGTAAACTCAGTATAAAAACACTTTTCTGCTTATGTATTTTGAAGACTAAAAACTTGTGTCGAGCCCCTAGTTAGTCTAGTTTATTTGTTTAAGTGTTTTTATAAATAGTTGCCGCGAGATACTTTACCTCTATTTAAGAACCTAAACAAATGGAGTATAGTTGTGAATCGGGATTCTAGAATACAAGCCTTAATTACTTCGTCGTACCATAGTCAGTCCTCACATGACAAAGTAAACAACCTAATTATTTTGAGGTACCTGTGATCAACTTGTAAAGACAGAGATAAATCGGGAAACTAGTCTACTAAACAATTCATTTGTGGCTTTTACACAAAATTACAATTTTGTGTACAGATATATTTGTTTTACTGATTTTACACGTAGATTGAAGTGTCAACTTTAACTTTGTTTTCAGGGAATTACAATTTTATCAGAGACAGTTAACAATAATGATAAGATTTTTCACTCAGTTCGGGACATATTTATATTTTCTACCTACTAGTATCTAGTCATAATTGTTGAACGTTATTGTATCTACCACAACCGTGTGCCAACGAGTGCACCTCCGGTACAGGTGTACTCATTGCCAAGCATGAAAATAAATAGTTTACAACTCGTATAGTTTCAGTACCTTCAGTTACAATCCAATTGTTTGTTTATTATCTACTAGCTGACCGCGCAACTTCTTCTGCGTCACCCCGTTTTTGCAACATTTTACATTCCTGCTCCGCCTGTTTGTTGTAGCATTATGTTATATACATATAAACCTTCCTCTTTAACCATTCTATCTATTAAAAAAATCCGCATCAAAATCCGTTGCATAGTTTTGAAGATTTAAGCATACAAAAGGACAAGAAAAATAGGGACAGAGAACGCGACTTTATTTTATACTATGTAGTGATTTCAAATTAACAAACTTGTAATTTAGATTTATTAATTAGTTAATTAAAGAAAAAACTCGGGAATTATTACAAAAATTTTCTCAAAAATATATTTTTCAGACATTTATAATTAAAACTTTTATTTCGAAAACAATAAAATATAACATTTGTGAAACTTATTGAGTGTACTTTGTGATTCAGTTAGTTGATCGAGTTACTTCCTTAGCCTCGGTTATGTTGAAGTATTTCACAAAAGTGTACCTTAAAGTGGATATTCGATCGATCATTGTTAATGTAGCTAAATGATGGCTCATGGAGCCGACTCTACAAACTAGGTAATTGTATGCTTCTATTGTTCTAACACAGGAGCCACTAAGCAACTTGACACAAATTATCGGAATCGAGTGGTGAATAATCCACAGGAACGGTTTCCAAACGTTTTACTGATATTTTATGGAATTCTCCTATCGACCTATAGCGGTTATTTCTGTGCAAAGTGTTTAACATATTATTAACATATAGCATTTGCCCTACCTAGATTACTTTTTAAATAATTACCGTCAATATGTCTTCAGATCAAAGATCAACGCGTAATTTCTTGCATACCTACGTCTATTTTGAGGAGTAAAGGTTATATACCCCCAACTCAATTCATCGGTGTGTAGTTTTGGTATCAACAAAACTTTTTATCCTATCTGGTAAAGGTCACCTCTCTCCTACCTGACCTTTGCTAAGTCTGTTTTGATTGTGGAACTGAACTTTTGAATTCTGCTGGAATATTGGTCCATCTCACTCCAGAGAATCTATTTGACTTCAGTCGTTTCGTATGTTAATGCTGGCATTCCTTTTGTTATCAACAGCAATATAATGATTTCCTAGTTGCGACCAAGCAGGTCAAGGTCGGGTCAATTACCCGGGTTTACCCTCTAGTCTTACCAATAACGTAGAGATCTTATCTCTTTTTCACTCTTTCCATTAAACCTATTGTCTCTTTCTTATTCAATGAGATGTTATCCCGCACTCGAACGCGAACCCAACGGTTTAACATGTCTTTTTTACCGCATACTGGTTAAACATTGTCGCGACAATTACCACAAAGGTATGAACAAATTACTGATTATGCTTGGTATTAAATGATTCTGTTTCAAACTTAAAAAGCACTATTAGTAAGTCACAATACTCGATAATGTAAAAGTTAACAAAGCTGTTGACGAAAAATACTTGAATTACTGCGTGTGCTTGTGTTTATAGAAAGTAAGATAGTAGCCACTCCTAGGTTATTTTTACAGAATAGCGATTATACAAGGGGCTGATTACCTCTTGGTAAAAAGGAAAATGATGGTCAGAGCAGCCAAAGCTTTTTTCTCTTGCTAGGCGATTTGTTTCTGCTTTTGCTCCTGTAGATTGTAGTGTGATTTATGTCTATGATACTCTTGGTGTAAGTACTTTCAAAATCGGTTCAGTATACCCAGATATTACCCTTTACAACCTCACAAACTTTACATCTTTATGATAACAGGATAGATTAGGTAGGTACTTTCTCCTTTCCTTTTCAAATTAAAAACGAGAACCAAAATTAAATACTACTAAAAATTCTCATAAATTGACTAATTAAATGAATACTGATCAAACAGAGATATTAATACAGGAAATGTTTATTTTAGGATGTGAAAAGAAACGTATCAAATAATTTCGAATAGAGTAGGTCTAATCTAATCAAAGTTTACTTTATCATTATCAAAAAGTATAAATAGATACTTATTGGTAGGTACCTACTAAGGTTTTGAATACAATATTTTTTGCCGTAACATTTTGATAGCTTGCTAATATTAGTAAAGCCTCAAACGACCAAATTGTATAAAAACTAATTGTTGACAATAAGTAAACCATTGTCCACAACTGATAACGAACTTGTGTTTATAGAAAGTATGACACGTGGGTGCAGTATCAAACATTACAAAGTAACTGTATTAAGTTTTTATTTTTATTTATTACTGCTTGTTCAATGAACTGTTTTTGCTTCAGTTAAAAATAGGGCCCGAGTCTACCATTACTACAACACAACACTGTTGTGATATTATCACAATGACAACATAAATTTTGTATTCTTTCGTTTCTTTTGTTTATAGAATCAACAGATGCGTTGTTACTTAGTTGTTACTGTGTGCCCATTACACAATCATATTAGTAGTCTCGCCCCCAGGTTTGCCTTTGTGCGTATGTATTTGTGTGTAAATAAAACGACGCAACTGATTATTTATTTGAGAATGTTATGTGTAACTACCAATAATTACTTGTAAGAAATCACGGTATTATGACTAGGGAATAGTAATACAAAGTAATGATATTGTAAATTCATTATTGAATAGAATAATTAAGATAAGATAATACAGCTGTTTCTTAACGAGTAGATATACGAATTATAATTAATCGATGTCTTGGTATAATAACTATAGGCACATTAGATTGCAAAAGCTGCTTACCTTTCAGATTAATTTTTGACCACAGAGTCGATCCAACGGAGTAACTAACATTTTTGAATGATATGGTCAAAGTATCCTCCACAAGTGAAGTGGAATTCGTCTCCTGTGAGTCTGACTGATCGCTGGCCATTTTTATGAACTAATTTCACTCACACAAATTGAAATAACTATAACACAATAAAATACACTGTCTCCATCGCGCGCTAATTTGAACAAAGAAACGCGAATGTAAACAACGCAGTGCGCGGCAGCAGCGTGGCGCCCGACGCCCAATCTCGCTAGCAGTGCCAAGCAAACTGTTTGCGCAAACGACAGTGCCGCGGCGGTTATCGCCTGTGCCTATCGTTCCCCCACTTCCCATATTTACTAGCCAGCACTGTACTCACTCTCTGTTATCTCTACAAGACAGATACTACGCTAATCGTTGCCAGCAGAAGAACTGTCACTTGTAACAAATGCAACTTAAAGGTTGAGTTGTTCTCAATAAGCGAGTTCCAGCTTTGTTCTTTTGTTATAAAAATAACAACTGAAAATCTACAATTATAATTTTATTTACATACAACATACTAAGTAGGCATAACTGCACAACATGTTGACAGGACAAGAGCAAATAATACTTTCATATAGTAAAATGCAATTATAGAGTCATTACTCATGTAAAGATAATAGGATATGAATGCAATCAGGTACTTACCTATTTGAAATTGCATTTCAGTCAATTTGTACACAAAACATGAAGAAAATTTAAAAACTATCCAGAATGCAATCCACCAATTAATTGATTTTTATTTCATGTTCATGCAATTTCAATCCATTGTTTCAGTAGAAGAAAGGAAAAAAATGAATTTGCTCGAGTTTAATGACTGGAATGGATAAAATAACAATGAATGGTCGTATGCTATGCTAAACGTGATTTCAGAAACATGTTAAGTAGAAGAGAACAGGAAGAAATAAGAGAAGAAGAAGTAGAAGAAGATGTAAGAAGAGGAAATGAAATTATGTATGTAAATTAATGAGGAGAATAATAAGTAGAAGAAAATAATGAATAGAATAATGTAATGTTTGGTTTGTGAAATAACATTATATTTCTTTTTTAGTTATATTTCTTTTTTTTTTAGTTGTTTTGTTGTTTGTAATGCGTAAAGCAAAATGATGTGCTACAGCAAAATCGAATATAAGAAATGCGTTTGACTCCTAAACCATTAACCCAAAATATTTTTATAGGAGAATTTCGAATATCCTGAACGTAGATCGATTTGTAGAGTTTTTCCTGAAAGGAATGGTCGCGGATTCGAATTCCGTCCTTAATGTTGACTTTTTCTTATCTAAGTATTATTAAAAAATATTTATCATTTTTGTATTGAAGAATTATATTGTATGGCATCTTTAACTATATGGATCACATCAATAGGAGTTTTTTTAACGATAACGATAAAAAATTCATGGTTGAATGTTTTTGACTTCAATAGTTACATACAATATTTTACAGTGCTTCGAAAAGGTTTTTTAATCATCAGTCGTCAATAATCCAATCGTTTTATCTATTCTAATCACAAAAGATAACCAAATGAATCAATATCGTGTTGTAACGCAATAGAAGGACATGACGCAAACTAAACTGTGGCATTGTTTACTGGTGATAGCTACTCATTATTTAAATTTATACAGATATAGTGACAAAACAAGACCACTTTTGTATCTTGTCAAAGCATGTCAGAGGTGAACTGTTCACAGACGTGAGATGTTTCACGGTTCTTTTTAAAGAATGGGAAATACATTTTGTTTGTAGAACCACCAACTTGTTTGAACGGGGTTATTTAAAGCAATAATTTAGCAATCTGCGCTAATAGATTTTATTTTAAATTATTGTCTTCAGTACTTATAATAATTTAAAAATTTAATGATAACTATTTCACTTAATAAAATAGTTTAATTACTATTATTAAAATATTAATTTAATTACTGCTGTAGTTTTCCTCTTTAGAAATATCTGTTTTGAATAAACATGCATCTTCTGTACTAATACAAATTGTAAGCATCAAGCGTATTTTCCCGTGTTATCAAAAAATAAAAGTAATCGCCTACGGTATTGTCTGGAATTTTGTAGTTCACGATGTCAATACCAAGTTCTCATTACTCGTACGACTTAACATAGAAACCTACATAGGTTTATGTTAAAATGTAAAAATGGTAGGCAAATTGATTCACGGGGGTCGGTCGTATCCTTGATGTCCTATTTCTTTTGCTCTATTATTTAAAACTGATGCAGCTACAATTTGCTCGGTGTCATCAATGCGTTTTATTATGAGCTATCCGAGCGATATATTGCTCATATAATACTCGTAGGTCACAATACCCGAGTGACTAGTGCGTTTAAAAGTATTTTTATTTAAACCATAGAAAGTTATCATATTGGATGATTTTATATTAATTTTGTAGCGAAAGATTTTGGACACAATTGCGATACTAAAAGCGTCAGGAATAATGTATAGACGAATCGAGTAATGTATGAGTTTTATAATTTTATTATATATGTATGTAAAATTTTGAGACGATTTTACATCGAAATCCAAGACTGTGCCCAAAATCAGACGGTATAATTGTGAGTACAGCGATTTGTAAACAATTACAGCAGCTACTCATGAATACTTTAAGGAAATTTGAAAAAACCAGACCATGATTTATACTATTTTCATTCACTAGATTTAGCTACAACTTTGAGGAGTCTACTGAGTTCGTGAGACAGTCATAATATAAATACATATTTGAATGTAAGTTAGACTACAGTTACCGAGCGAGCTGTTATCTAAGTAGGCACAACACGCATCGCAGTGAGTCAGAAGCACACAACAATATATCCTAACCGGGTCGAAGGTTAAAACGCAAAAATAGTCATCTTTTTCATTAAGTATTTCTTTAATGCATACTGTGATAAAAAGACAACTACCTTAAAATGGAACCCATATCTTCTGGACTGCACTTCAGCTTTTTAACATCTGTTGGTGTATAGTCAAGTGACTGAACAGAATATAAAAAAAAAATTTTTTTGGGGTAATGGACTGGGAAACGAGGTCTCGGGTTTGATCCCAGGTTTTACCATGGCACACACCAATGACTTTCCGATGCTTTTCGGAGTTATGTGTGTATTTTTCGTAGGTTTATAAGTGCCCAGTTAATGGCAAGAGGCTCGTCACCTATTACATTGGGTCCTAAACATAATCTGGCGAAATATGGGTGCTAGCACCTCTGCCTACACCTTTGGGGATTTAGGCGTGAGTTTATGTTATGTTATGTTTATTACTTTTTTCAGTCATTGATCATCATCTTCGCGTTATTCCTATATCTTACCTCAGTGTGAGATCCCTATTTCAGTTTCTATTTTTCCATTTCCTACACGCAGGCATTTCCCTCACGCATGCTAAATGGTCTCACTCACCATGGATGTCCAAAATATGGATGTTACCTACTACCATGGGGTAGTGGGACCATTTCGTACACATCCTTTATGGCGTTAAGTCAGCACTTATTGAGCCAACCCGTCCTACTGGGATCCGGCGGAGGCAGCATCATCACACATTTGTTAATTAAATACCTGGCGGTCGCCGCAGCTGGTGGCCTCACTAGTGAAGGAGGAGAAAGATGTGAAAGACATGGAGGCTACCTCGGATGTGGAAGTTCTTTATATTTAAATACGATGATATAAGTTGTCGAGCTATGTGGTTGACTGTACTTTGGCAGTAGTTAATATTACAAAAAAAATAGATTATCATGACGAAAAAGACAGATTAAACAGTGCAACTGAATTTAGGTAAATAATACTAATATAATTTTTATGGCGATGTATATTACTCACTACAAACAAAAAAGATATGTACGGATTGTTATCTTAATGTGAACGTCAATAAACAGCAATAAAATATTTTTTAGAAACTAGAACATGAATTATATGAAGTAAAATGTATCGCACAAGGTCATTCAGGGAGTAAGGGAAACACTCCCGAAATCGAAGGCCCCTGGTGGTACACAACATATTGGTATGAAAAAATTTACAGCAAAGCAATTTTTTTTTAACATTTTTTTTCGCATTGCTTACTCTCCATCGTATTAGTAAAGCTAAATGAAACGAAAATATCAAACAAAAACCTCACTCCAAAAAAAAAACAAGTGACGCCATCTTGCGAGTTCATGTTTTTCATGAATTTTTTGTTTCATTCAGTTTTACTAACACGATGGAAAGTGTATAACGTAAGTTACACGGTATAAAAAAATTTCAAAGTAATAAAAATTAATAAGTCGTAATTTTTTTTCATGCCAATATGTTGTGTACCAGGAGTACCTTCTACCCCCAGGTAGAAGGTACTCCTGGTACCTTCGGCTTCGGCTTCGGGAGTGTTTCCCTTACACCCTGCATAATAGATAGACAGAAAGAAGAAAATGCATTTCTATAACAAGACTGAAAAATGTAATGAAACGACAATGTGTACTCGTATGAATACATAGCCACTAATATCAAAATATTTATTTAACAAGAGAGCTCCTACACAATTAGTGTTAGCAAAAAGTTAACAGTCGACATTGAGTTAAACGTTTGATAAGTTCTAAATACCCACGGACTGAAAAAAAACTAGGCATATTTAGAGTAATTAGACCAAGAGCGTTCTAAGGAAAGGTCGGATTAAGAGTGCCTGCAAATGGCGTGCATGTATAAAAACAATAGTATTAGTACTGATACTGAACATTGGCCTTGGATGATGGCATTTCGATAGATATTGCGTTATGCTGTATCAAAAGTATCATTGGTCGCAGTGAAGTCCACTCACTCTTCAACTTCTTACCTAGACCTAGATCAGTAATTTACTAGCTCTACCAGAAATAATTTCGTCTCGAACCAAACAGCTTAACCCTAGAGTGGCAATACATTTGTAGAATAGAATAGAATAAAATGATTAATGTTTGGGATTGACATGCCTGCGTCTGTTTATGACAGAACTTTGAATTTTTTATTACAAAACGCCGAATAAAAGTTTTACATGTCTCTACTTAGAGTGAAGCCACGGTACGAATACTTACGATTATACGGTACGAATACTTATGATACGGTACGAATTCTTTTTCGTATCGTAAACACTTTTACAATACACATATTTTCTTCTTCATTCTTTCGGGTTCTTTAGGATGAAGTTAGATCACTTTAGCATAACTTTTTTTTTTTTTTTTTTTAACTTGCTTGCGATAATAGCAGTTAGGTAACTTTACTAAACTTCAATCTTTCTATCAGGGACGGTGATGTGTATGTCAACAGGTGTCTGAATCATCCTTGCGTTAATCCTGTTCGCATTCAAGACCTGCGAGTCTGGGGTCTGCGACGAGGCGAACTCGACATTTGTGTATGTTATATTTATGTAAATAGGTGTGCAGGTAACTAAAAGTCATAATCACTGGCTATTTTTTTATTTGGTAAACTCATATTGGAGTAAATCAACCGCCATTAGTAAGTCTGAATCAGTCAACAATGCTGAGATTCACACATAGTGTACATCACTGTATTATTAATATACAGTAATTAAATTGTCAATATTATTCAGGAACAATCTGAATAAAGTGGGTACACATGACTCCAAGCATAAGTACATAAAAGCCCATATAACGACTTAGTCATTGTATTTAGACATACAAAGTTATTGAAATTTCTGAATCCTAAAATGAATGAAAATTAAGAGGCCCATCACAAAATTGAGCGTTATCTTGTAGAATGCCCTTTTTATAAAAATCGTATAAACTCATCTTATTTCTCAATACATACCTATTAGTATACCGAGTTGTTCAATTTTGTCTAAATATTCATAAATATGAGCGTCTTAAAAGTAAAACATATGTATCAAGATAATTATATTACTTATGGTAATCAAATGTGTGCTAAACACAAGATAACGCTCTAAATGGCTAACATACCTTTCATGAGTTACAATTTTTGTATAAGCCACAACAGAATTAAATATAATAAGAGGTAGAAAGGTTTTAAACTTTAAGTTTTCTTACAGAACTGATGTAGTTCCTCCGTTCCCTCTTCTTTCTGTTAGGGCTACCGTCAAGAAATTCCGTAAAAGAAAGGTAGAAAGGTAAGGTAATGTCTGTTCGTTAGATTGATTGAATAAACAGCAATTTAAGGTAAAATCCTAGGCAAATAAGCATATTTTTGGAGGCATATACTAAATTTCAGTCGCTAAATGATTGTAAGAAATATACGAAAATTAAAATAAATTAGTTCCAATTATGTGCACAACGACAATTATAATACCTATCTCCCATTTTTATACCTCTTATTACAAATTCTCTGTAGGTAGTAATCAAGGTGAGCTCTTACAATAATGACTTCTAAGCAAAGTCCAAAAGCTTAAGTCTGGTGCATAAAGTTTATAATATTTTAGCTAAGAGAAATTAATCTTATTCAATACATAAATTCCCTGTATCCTTAAATCTATAAGTAGTCTTACTTCTTAAAATTATAATAGTCAATTCTATATAAGTTTCCTTCAACAGTTTTATCACATAATAATTTATTTACCTTAAACATAACAATAAAATAATTAATGATTTAGATCTATTTAATAATAATACTAACATAAATAATGATTAATAAATGATACGGGCAAGGTGGCTTGTGGATGTATCGTGATCTAAAAATAAATTTAAGAATAGTTATAATAAATATTCTGTCAGTAAAAAAGGAACCATATTCTTTTTAAGAGAAGTATGGGTCAGTCATTGGTTAAAAATGAAGCAATAACAATATCATATTCATCTGAGGTCTGTCTGCATTTCTTATAAACAATTGATATGTATGTAGTCTGTCTGTCCTTAAATTAATCTCTAGAGATTTGGTTGTAGCTTCAATAGTTTTAGGTTTAACGGCAAGTTATGTCGAAATAATACTTCCTATTCAATATCATTCATTTTATCTCTAAATTATATTACTGCTATTTTAGCCCTTTGGTTTATCTCTTATTGAGCCTGTACCAGAGAACTATTGCAGTCAACACATGCATCAGCAGAGCCGTAGAAAGAACCAGCGCCATATTGCCACCTATATTTATGTTCTCCATGTCCATCTCCTTAAGGAATGTCTTTGGTGTAATGTAGTGACAGTATTCTGAAAAATAGGAATCATTATTTTTATGTTTATGTTCTATCTCCTGAATGACAGTCTACAAATTGATATGTATCATCATTTTCCCAACTTAGTTGGGGTCGGCTTTTAGTCTTACTAAGATGCACCTGAACTTCAATATTTTCCGTAAAGCGACTGTCATCGGACCTATATAATCTTAACACATTCCTACACCTACATATCTATATAAAGAGTTGGTATATGGATTCCTTCTTTAATGGCTGTTATTAACCTTTTCAAGGAATAGCTTTACCTAAATGATAATGATGATGATGACGATTTTGCATCTGTAGGTATAATCAGTGTTCAAGTACAATAAAACTTAAAGGTGATATTCATTATTCAAAACTAACTTACCTTTAGAACAATGCATTCTAGTTCGGTTGAGACCATACACAGAGTGCACAGCGACGTGAAAGCCAGCCCTGAAGTATGAGATGTAATGCAACCAGCGGAAGGAGTAGGGAGTATCAACCAACGCAAGGCAGAACCCAAAAACGGAGAATAAACAAGCCAACACGGGCCCAATGAATACTGCGATCTGCAAGAAAACATTTTGTTGATGAGAATAAAAACTTTTTAGTATTTAGTAGCAGCAGTATTTAGTGGAGCAGAGGTGAATTGGTTTTACCACATTTTAGATTGACATTTGATTTAAGGTAGCAATGGGGAAGGATCACATAAGCATCTCCATCTTGCTTGAGTGCAGCTTTGGGGTTACGTAATTCCGCGCGGAAGGAGAATGTAGATAGCCCATAACATGTTGAAGGTTAAGGTCGTAGGATACTCTAAAATATGCTTTATAGGGTATACTAGATTCCTAGTTACATACTTATGTAGGGTCGGGTGTCTCACAATGAACCAGGCAGCTACATTTAACCACCTACTTATTTCGGAAATATGACGTTGCCGATCTGGGCTAATAGGGGTAAAAGAGAGGTATTTACCTTCCCCTTCTGCCCACTAGTTTGACTGGCGATAGTGTGCGAAGAGTTTGTGTGAGAAACATTTTTACGAAAATTGCTCAAAAAGTAATTTTTTTCTGCAAGTTTGTTTATTTTTTCACGCTTTTGCTGTAAATGATATTGGTTTTTTTATATAAACCCTGTTTTACATAATAACCCAACACATAAATGCATCATAATTCGTTACACTGCGAGACTGTTTTCTCGACAAAATTTTGAGGTCAGTTATTAAAACGTGGTCTGTCCTACAATGAGCCACTTTTGGGTGGTACACATTGAACCATGTTTCTCTGTTACCCCAGTTCACTCCAGATGTTAAATTGGACTAAGATTGCAATTATTTTATTGAAATTTAGATAGGAAAAAATTAATGCTTCACCGGGATTCGAACCCGCGATCTTTACCTTACAATCTTGCCCCCTTCCCCCTGTAAGGGAAAGATCGCGGGTTCCAATCCCGTCGAAGCATTATTTTTTTCCTATCTAAATTTGATTTGAACTGTCAGCATACTAATTGATTTCAAATTTTTCTGCACATGTAATTATTTTGATTATTTATGATTAATTAGAATTAAATGCAAATTAGTCTAAATATATGATATAGCTAATAAGGTGGTTCAATGTGAAAAATACCCTGGTTAAATGAGTACATCCCGATGGACACATTGAACCAAATCTCGTTTTCCATAAATTGTTTCTTTACTCTGAAACCAAATGGTATTTAAACAATAAGTGATTATATTATTGTAGCTAAATAAATTTACTAACAATACACAAAAAATTAAAAGCATTCATCGAAAAATGAGCACGCTACAAGATTTTGAAATTTACCCGGTTCAATGTGAGACACCCTACCCTACACACTATTACTGATCTGAATTAGGATTCTTACTCTGGTAGGTGTAGTGGAACCGATGAAGTATCCCCAGGCTTGTGCGCACAACGATGTGGCAACTATCGTGGCTAGGAACAACGTTGCTCGCTGCGGTTCCAGTGGGTTTTCAGTTAACCAGTACGACAGTACCACGTACGACACGCATGATATCATCTGAAATTGAAATCACATTATCAGTTTCCAAAGACGAATGAACAATTGAGTTCCACGTGGAACTAAGTTATCTACATTAAGAAATAATTCAAATTTTAAATGTTGTTTCAAATTACAAAAAAATCGGTTTCATTTGAAACAACCACCCCCCCCTTCCCCCCTTAATTTAGCTGTGTTAGAAGTAAATAAACGTCAATAGTGTCATAACGGTGAATCTGGAATCCGAGAAATCATTCAAATTCAAATTGCGATTGTAATGAAGCGTTTGACTGCTATAAGCTAATTGGTTAATTGATATGAATTCAGACATTCAATTTTTAAGGTATCGATAATTATTTTTATTTTCAAGCTATCGATAATTATTTAAATTTTTACGTTAAAACCGTAGAAAGCATACCTATTATGCTTCCTACTGTTTTGCCCACAAGCGTGAGCAACGTACGTTCACTTAATTAATGAAGCTTCGGTAGCTTAGTGGTTAAGGAGTTGGCCTTACGATCGAGAGGTCCCGGGTTCGAATTCTGGCCATTACACTACCGAAGTGAACCCACTCCTAACACAAGTCATTGGGCTTAGCTGTAGGGATTAAAGGGAATATTAGTAACTTCGGTTGCTAATATTCCTTATAAAGAAAAAAACAAAAAAATAACTTTTATGAAAAATCTAAGCTGGAAATATTATTTAAATGTCAAACGTAATTGTTTAAAGTACAAAATTTACAATACTTTACACTAGGTAGTGTCACGGAATAAATATAGGTACTTCATTGTTCTGTGTGTGTAATGTAGTGAGAGTAAATAAAACTGGTAATAACTTACTTGGAATGGTAGTTCCACTGCCAATATTGACACTATATAAGGACCTAGGTTGTACCACCGATTGAAGTACTCCCCTTTCAATATATCCATCTCTAAGGGAACTGAAAAAAAGGCTTACAGTTAGTACCGTACAATAAAAATATTTTATTTGTTTTATAAGTTACTAGCTGTTGCCCACGGCTCCGCCCGCGTGGATGTCGATTATCGCGTTATACGACTCTACTCGATTCTCTATTTGCCTGTCTATTCTATTTTTCCTTGCTGACTATATTAGCGCCAATGTACAGAAATTTACCGGATCGATTGAGATTTATGATTATTACTCCGCTCCCTTGGATGGTAGCGTGATGATATAAAGCCTATGTTACTCCTAGATATTGTAGCTTTTTAGAGGTGAAAGAATTATTGAAATCGGTTCAGTAGTTTCGTAGCCTATTCGTCACAAACAAACAAACAAAACTTTCTAATGTTAGTATAGATTCTCGTAAAATAAAATCTTACAAAAAAATGAAGTATAAAAACTTTTTACTCTTTTTAAACCTTCATTCCATTTTCTACAGATGAGTGTGTGTATGAAGGACCCCAGACACTCGTCATCTTACTACTACGACTAAACATTTTTTTGCATCGAGACATATGATTCTATTATTCTTACTAATCCAAGGCTGAGTAAATGTTATTGAGAATTATACAATTAAAATAATAAAAGTTCCATTGTTTTTTACTTTTTCCTATAATTTTTTGTAATACTCAATTATTATTTCAGCAAGACGTAACAATTAATCTTTTTATACAAATATTTTCTCACAAAAAAGACAGTACTTTTAATAATAATTTTGTTTTGTTGCTCTTATAGTGCTGTTTTTATGTTGATACATGATTTTTAAATGATCATAAGGTTATTGCCTCTTGTCCATATTTTTCTTACAACTTCATACTAAAATGTGTTTTTTTAGTATCTAACCTACAAATATATTACTTATAACTATTATTTCGATATTATTTTATTTTTCTATAACTATCACCAATTCCATGATTGTAAAACTATCGTGAACTACCTTAGTTATGTAGCGCATATGAATCTTAATGTCTTAATCGAATACAAAAATTAATCGAATCGAATTAATCGAATCGAATCGAATCAAATTAATCGAATCGAATATAAATACAAAAATTACAATAAAAAAAAACTGTAACAGCATCCAAACTGTTTTATGATGAAATTCTCAGTGAAGGTATCACAAACAACACCTATACCTCAGCAATTGTACCTACATGCTGTATATTTAATTGCATTGGCGTCCATTGTACATTGTGCTATTTGTTTATGTCCTTATTGTAATTTTTGTCTTATAGTGTGCAATAAAGAGTAAGTTGTAAATAGTCCAAAGCCGGAGTCTTCTCAGGCCGGGCGGGGGCGCGTTTTAAACCGGTTGTCCATTTGCTCACTAATTTATAAAATATCGTTGATATTGACGTTTTGTAAGTTCCATTTAGTGGTCTATACAGAATAAATTGAATTTCGAATTTGATCTATCTATCTAAAACTGGTGGCCTTTATAACGATTTTTATTTATACTTACCCACCAGATTTATAAATAGCCACGTTTTTGTGTGTTTTAACATATTATTTATTTTGCTTATTAGGTATGTAATCAACTTAAAATGCACATAATATATGTGAACTTACAGGATAGCGTGACGGACATCTTGCCGGTGTAGACTACGAGAAGCATCGAACCGTACAAATATACATAATTGCCGAGCACTGTGTCTGCTTCGCTGCCGACTCCAGAGTACAGGTAACCAAATACCAGGGCAATAACTACGTGTGCTGCAACCCGGTACATGAACAGAGACTGCGAAACAAAATCGATTATTTATTAGGGAGCCAATAGCCTCAAGTTTGTCAAACATATTTAATTAATTAAAAGTATTTCCATTGTATGAAGAACTGTCTGATAATCTCCAAGACGTTAATTGGTAGTGCTTCTAATTATTATTGGTAGTGTTAATTTCCTTGCGATTTACACCGCTTAGCAAGGAATCGGGTCAATTATTTTTTTTCAAAATTTATTTGGCAGCTATATTTTCGGTTAGGAATTTATTTTCGGCTTAACTATTTGTTAACAAAGTGCCCGATTGGCGGAAATAGGCTCGCCCCCTATTACGTGGGTTAGAAAATTATAGTTGGCGAAATATGGGTGTTTAATTACACCTCTGCCTACCCCTTCGGGAATTACGGGCGTGAGCATATGTATGCATTTATGAAGAACATTTTCTTAAACATCTGAGCCACTTGTTGCCACTTGCCTAAGGCCCCCTTTGATTAGTGGGATCAACATACATTTTTGCGACTCTCATTTTCACTTGACGGAATCATAGATGATAGATAAAATATTCTATAAGTCGATATTTAGTACTTTCAATCTCTTTGAAAAATACTTATAGAAGAAACTCCTTGTAGGTACATTGACTCTATTGTTCTACTAACGATTTTGCCATTTGTCTAGTGAAGTTACCTAATTATTGCACCATTGGCAAAAAATAACCTATTTAATAGCTACAAGTACTTTTCGTACAGTTGTAGAGTAGCTGTAAAACAAATATAGTATACTATACTTACATAGTTTCTCGTTGTCATTAAGTAGTTTCTATATAGCAAGATCCCAGTTTGTCGTAGAAGGCTCGATTGTTTAAAGTGGTTCTTTGAAACACTTTCGTGCTTGGAATTAGGGCTACCTTTCAAATCTGCTGCTATATCTGTAAAGGCGATAGATTAATATTAGAGCTGTCCCGGTAAACATTATTTTTATACCACCTAATGGAAAATGGTTTTCGTGGCTTTTGGATGTGTTCAACACCTAGGGCGTCATACTATAGATACTTTATAATGTTCTTCTTGACGAGGAGACCGGTTAAGATACAATACTGACAGCACAAAAACTCTCCAGCCAGTGAGCTTTCGTCGTCGGAAACAACAATATATTGCCGATATTAATTAATGATACCCATTGGTAATACTCGTGCTGTCGACCTTGGATGAACCTTTTAATGACCTTAATGAAGAACCCCATATTGAAGTTTCTAGAAAAAACCACGGCAAGACACCTTTTTATTTATGCCTACGAATATGTTTTTTCATCATCGTAGCCTCTATTCCGCTAAATCCCTAACACAAGCAATGCAGGTTAGCTGAAGGGGTTAACGTTAAAGAGTTACTAGTAGGACCTACATTGAAGTTGAAATAGATGGAATTAATACCTAAAGCACTTGGTAACGACGGTATAGTAGGGATATGACTTTCCCAACATTCACTGGCGGCGGCGGGTACTGGTTTGAATTCAGATACCTTCTTCGCAGTTTTCACTAAATCCACACTGTACTCTCCTGATGCTACTTCCATTACTGAAATATAATAATTCTATTATTTCATTAGTTTTGTAATCTATGGTAATAATAAATCCAGGTCTAATTCTGTACATTGAAGATGTTAATAAAATAAAAACTATTTGAGGGCACTCTTTAACCGACAATTTGTTTGATTTTGTCTGACTGTCTCCACTGTCATTCTGTCTGTCTGTATGTATGGAATATCCGCATCACGTCGAAATTTCGAAAATGATCCACGTAACGTGCCAAATTTCATTTCAAATGAAACTTGGCATGTTACGTTTTGCGAAATTGACTTTCTTTTATTTAAATCACTGGGCATATGAGTCCACTGTACTTATGAGACGGAATACCATGCGATGTTAGTCGGTTGAATTCCGACATAGATACATCACCGTGTCTTGGTGAGTTGACAGAGTAAAGGTTTCCACATATTTTTATAACACAGTAAACTATACTCACAGAAATCCGCTGGGTTATGGTAAGGAGGACATCTTAGACCAGCGCTGGCTAACGCCGGTACTAAACTCGCTCTGGATCCAGAGTACAGGGTGCGTCCGTCTTCTAAACAGTAAACCGTATCAATTTTCTCAAAAAGTAATGCAGAAGGTTGATGTATGGTAGCTACGAGTGTTTTCCCACGGCGAGCCAATGTGTTCAGTAAAATTATTAGAGATGCCGACGCTGATGAGTCCAAGCCCCTGTAAGATAAAACAGAAATTATAAAAGAATAGTAGGTATAATTTAAATATGTTATATAGTATATAGATGTTATTGAATAACAAAATCTCTATGCTATGAAACATACTAGGCACTTTGGCGGAGCAACCTCAAAGATGATGGGCTCCACTATCCTGGAATAGCTTTGAAAAACTGCTGAACCGGTATATATTAATTTTTAATATATATTATATAAACGGTATATAAAAATGTTTAATGCATAGGTATAACTGGTGGTTTAACCATAGTGAATAATATAATCAGTTAAATAAAATGAGAGTAAGAAAACTAAAAAAATCATTATGTAGGTACACTCATCTGGTTTTTTACAATAACAAGACATTGCTTAAAGTAAATATAAATGTATTTAAATAATATTTAATGATGTTCTATATTCTAAATGATATAGCACAGGTTTTGCACGTGATTTTTTTATACGGATACATTTTTTGTAATCATAAAATCTTAGTAACTCTACTTATCCAAAGTAGCTTCTTCAGAAGTAGTAAGGAATATTTAACCTTTATAACGCAGTATCGTAAGTAAATGAATTGCTTTGGTAAATATAAAAACTACATGAGTACCTAATCTTAACCACATGGTTTGATAGAATGACAAACAAAATTACAAAATTTAACCACGTAATACCACACATATTTCTTGAGTCATACATTTGTGACGACAGTGTCATGTTAAAGGTACCTTTATTTACAGTGACTGTTGGTCATATGAAATTACGTACAGTGGGCTCCAAAAGTTCCTGGACACCTTAATATCTATAATCCTTTGAAGGCCTAAGTCTAATTTCACCAAAAAACATAGGTGGATTATTAAAAGAAAACTAGACAAATGTCTAATTTCTTTTCAAGTAAATAAGTAAACTCATGCAAGTAATAGCCTTAACTTAATTACATTAATAAGGAGATCTATTATCCAGTAGCTTCTATGACTAGTAGTCGTGTAGTCCCATTAAATAAGTTGTCCAGGCACTTTTGTAGCTCACTGTACCTAATAGAACCTCACCTAGGTGCATATTATCCTCATGTTTGCGAATAAAATTACATGTATATTCATTACATTAACTCTTGCTTACCTGACATACCTCACTGGTTTTGTCAAACAATAACAATTGTTTAGAAAAATAAATGACTCAGAATCGTATCTTATCTTTCCATCTGATCAATAATGATGTCAGTAGGTAACTACATAAATAATAATTTTTACGTACGTGGTAGGCTCGTCCAGGAACATCAGCGAGGGGTCAGATAGTAACTCCAAGGCTACACCTAATCGTCGTTTTTGACCCCCTGATAAGTCACGGCAAAGTGTTTGCGTAATTGTAGTCGCATGTAAACCTAGTAGTGCTAAAACTTCGTGGACCTGGAAAAAGTCATTTCGAAGTTATAATTGGTATTGAATCAAGGATAGGTCTTGTGGTGGATATTTGCAAACCCGAGTGTTCATGGAATGTCTTAACACACTTTAATATAACGTAAAACCAACGTGAGACAAATACCAACAGTTTCTTCCCTTTCCCTTCCCCTTTTTGCCCTGCAAGAAATCCCCACGGATATCCTCCGTCGAAGTCAGCGAGGGTGGTTGGTTATGTCGGGCTTCAACCGACCAAAACCGCACGGCCGTCTTGGGCCCCCAGTTGCCGAGGGCAAGATAGCGTCTGGCATATTCCTCACGTCCTATGCCATCCTGATCTTAGCAGTTGGGTCGAAGCCCTCACTAATCGCGCCTATGAAACCATGGAAATAGGTATTTTTTTATAATATTTTAGGTTCTCAAATAACCTCACTCCGCCTAATGGTAAGCTTGGGTGCTGTTCAGAGAATGGTGACCGCCATTATATATGTTTTTCCTAGAATGACGGTCCCTACTGTGCTTCGACAGATGTTTTTACACATGAACCAACTGTAAGAATATGTTATCTTTATAAAAACGGTTGTAAGGATAATATGGGTATGAACTATGGTTGGGAGCAATCAATACCCAATGTTGGGAGATTTTGGCCAACTGTTTGCAATCTAGTTAAACGGGTTGATACTGGGTTTTATTTAGATTTTACCTTCTCTTGCAGTGATATCATTTGCGTTTTCCTTATGGTTTTTCGTAAGTCATCTTTCGTAAGGATAAGACGGGCTGGTGAGTTTTTTCCGCCATCACACGGATAACGGTTGATAAAAGTAGGAGCAAATGCAATGATATATTAATTATTACCTTTTCATTACGTTCATAAGAATTGAGTTCAGTCAGCTTGAGTGCAGCAGCTAGAGACATAGCTTCAAAAACAGTGAGGTGTACGCGAAGATCGTCACTTTGTCGTATATAACGTGCCCCGCCGCGACCTGTAGCTGTTGATGCGCATGCACAGACTCCGTTCACGGATATCTCTCCTTTAGCACCTCGCGTTCTGTAGACAATATTTTTTTTTTTATTTGAACTTTATGCAAATCAAAATAATTGTACAAAGGCGGACTTAATGCCATGGGCATTTTCTACCAGTCAACCTTAGGGTGATGAAGAGATTGTCAAGGTAGGTGCTCAAAGCGTTATAGTGAATTTGTATACAATATGTTGACAGTTAGAAGTCTTTTCAAAGATATTAAAACGTAGGGATAATTAAAGGCTTTATTCCCGTGAGCTCCAAATCTATTGTTTTCGAAATATTTTCATTTATACATTCATTCCCAGTCGCTCCAAGGATTTATATATTTAATTTAATGAGCGGATAGCGTAAAGGTCTCTACCATTTTTATTTTTGTTATAAGACCAATAAGACAATTAACAGGGTATTGTGGGTTCGTACTTTTAAGGACCATTTAAACACTTACGAGTATCCGGCGAGAATATTCAAGAGAGTAGTCTTGCCCGCCCCAGAAGGACCCATAATGGCTGTTAACCCGGGCTTGAAGCATCCAGACACGCCTTTTAGGATTTGTTTTGGTTCTGTGAAAGAAAAGACAACCTTATGTTAGTAGACAGAAGGTATAAAAAGGATAAAGAAAAGTAACTAAGTGGTATATCATTTGGTATAATTTTACGGAGATAAATTTTTGCAAAGAAACCGATCAAAAATAGACTTTATAACCCACGGAATTCCAATATCAGCCATTATAACCTACTGAATTTCACAATTGACTGGCAATATCAAAGTTCGGTAGGTGGACAACAGATCTTAGGATCTTTTATAATTTCAGGTATCTGTAACAGATGCCACATAACGTTTATAGCCACCAAAATATAAGTAGACCTTAATTAAGTAGATGACATTAATTGTCCTGTTAATTCAAAACGATTAAGTACTGAGTATAAACATTTTTATTTATGTTTTATTGCGTTGTTCATAGATAAACCTATATCATTGAAATGTTTTTAATTATTTTGGTTTCGTTTAAAGCATACCTACAGTGTAAAATTATATACACTAATTAATTTACTTATTAATTAATTATAAATACTAATGAATAGCTGTAATTTGATTTTATTATTAGGTGTTCCATGGATACGTGTCCTCGTTCTATTTTTATTTTTTAATTATTTTTTTTCATTTACACTTTTTACACCATATATAAATTAAATAAATTTAAAAAAAGTACAAAGACGGGCTTAATGCCGTCAACCTGTTCCACGATTACCTACTTTTATGTACCTGTGTGAAACTTAACTTTTATGCACGGAACTGAATGCAAAATGTCAACTTTCTACTAGCTAGTACGCCTTTATTAACGTCCTATAGAAGTCTTGATACTTCTCCAGAAGGATTGAACTTACGATCAGTATATATATACATATATCGGATCGTAGTCGCAGTTGACTTAGGTTTAGTACTATTATTCATTCTAAGGCTAAGGCATAAGTCCCATAGTTAATAGTGGGATAGATCTTATTCACTTATCTTGTACAATAATAATAGAAAAAATAAATAACAAATATTACGTCATTTTATGAGTAGTTCACACTATTGACGCAATGCCCTTCAGAAATCTTCAAAACATTGAATAATCGTTTATAATCGAATAAACGACCTACTTGAATTATCTAAAGTTGTAGACGAAATCAGTGTACCGTTACTGACTGAAATAAGAGCAAAAACTGTGTTTTGAATGTAAAATAATGAGGTCAATGTTCTGTAGTGGTCAAGTGTAGGCCGTTATACATTATTTAGAACACACTTATGCATGATCTACAATTCGCAGAAACAAAAGATCGCTAGTGGTTCGTGTGCATTGGTGTGACGTTTTAATGTCTTCTAATAATTATTTCAATTAAAACGTTAAAACGGGGGTGGGGTCAAGCTTAAGATAATTTCTGTGCTGTCAGTGTAGAAGACAAACAGGGTTTTATACCATCAGACAACACTAAACCTCTAGTGAGCTCTGACTACCCTATTCACTACCGGGAACATAATACAAGGTTATTATTAGCCTCGGTATTATGTAGGTATGTGTAAACGCAAAGCAATGTTCACCGGATAAATGAGTACTGAAATTCAGGCGAAACGATTTCGAATAGCGCAATTATTAATTACATTGAACTAATATCTACATAACACACCGGCTAACTTAACCTTACTTTATACTTCTGATGTGAGTAGCACAAACTTACAAGAGTTACAAGTACCTTTTAGGTAACATTAATTACTTCTATATTGTTAGCTACTCGGACGTTCTTGATTTTAGACTTGCTTAATCTGTTCTAGGACCTTAGAAGTTTATAATAACCGTTCTTATTTTGATACATTATTATTTGCAGAATTCATAGTAACTTGGAAGGTGACATGAATTTATATGTAAAAATATTGTATGGCTAAATCGGTACAGCACATATTTTTCTCTTTCATCATTATATAACCACTTCGATGTATACGTAATTGATATGTTTAAGCGGTAATAAATTATTTGATTTAATTTGATAGAAAGCTCTTCCAGTTTATCCATAGATACATCGAATTTATAGGTTTAACATTTCAAGTATGTCATAAGGGGGATTCGCTACAATACGTCGAGATCGTCGTGTTTCTACGTTTTCGAATCTCACTGATGTCGGGTTTCCACGAGAGACGACTTCATGGTTCCTTCGTAAGCCATACCCACCAGGTTATTCAGCCGCCATTTTGAGTCTGATGGGCACACCATAATATTATGCCATCGTTAGCTCTGTGAGGTAAAACCCCACGGTGTTTACGTATAGGATAAAAGGGGGCTCATGGAATTAATGGTTGTAGTTCATTCTTATTCTTGTGCCTTCCCTAATAAGTATGAGATTAACGTAGTTTTTGCATGGTCATTACCTAATTTTCTAAAACCAAATTGATGAAGTCTCTACTTACAAAGTCATTAGATGAGTTGACAGATAACTTTAATTCGTATAAAATACGGTGGAATCAATTTTGTTGTCATGGCTACGTATAATAGAGGATATCCGCGTAATTGCGTAAATATCAAGATCATGAGATTCTTTTATTCAATGATTTAACTAATTTAGATATTGAAATAAAAACCAACAGCTGATTTTAACGCTGTTTATTATCATTTATTGTTCATAATAATCTCTGCGTTTCGGTTGCTGTTTCGCTCTCAATGTAATTTCTTTCTTTCTTTCGTCAAGTATACCTATAGAGTTGATGGTAGTTTCATGGTTGAAGTGTCAAGTTAAATCAAAGTACCATTGGGTAGGTACTTTGCTTTGGTTTTGGACAAATTCAAACATAATTTGATTCGATTAACAATTTCTACGTTGTGTTAGAACAACTATGAAATTAGATAGGTACATTAAATGAGTTGCCCCGTTTGTTCGTGAATACTTTAAGACTTTTATTATATATTATGCCTATTACTGAAGTTAATCATGATGAACAATGCTACCATCGGAAATAGCTTCTCTAAATGACGCGAAATAAATGTTTTATGAACTATGATATGTATAAGGACCTTGCGGCCGACTAGTCGCGTGATAAATTCGAGTAGGTACGAATGTGTATGGACTGGCGCTGATTGACATTTGTATAGTAAGACATCTCAATTACGTGTTTTGCAATATTCAACGAAACTCAAAACAATAGTCGGCAATGTTGTGTAACTAGAAAGAACTGTAGTTTCGTCAATTTCAATTATACCTATACTGCAGAATCCGCCATGTTTTTTGAAACTTGCTGATTAGTTGTTGAAATGCGGCAAGTCCAGTTGACAAAGACAAAGTTCGAGATCGCGTCATTTGTGTTTAGACCACAGAACAATGCTACCAATGTAATTTTCAACACAATTGTATATTGTTCTGAAATAAATGACTTATGACTTATTATTACGCATGATACACAATTTGTATCCAGAGACAAAAACTCATCGTTGTCAAATGCCTGCGTAGGTAATGGCTTGTCTTTGTTGTGTGAATCATAAAGAGTACAGTCATTTCGATTTTGTCGTTTTGCTTCTCGATTCTATACCTATAAGACTATTATACCATTCGTAGCTGAAAACGACTATTTTTTTACCCTCCTCCTCTTAGGTGGCAGACCAGCACATGGCCGACCCATTTACTTTTTGATTTTGATGGAACCAGTCACCATAGCCTATACTATATACGTGGGCAACAACAGAGGCGACTACTCTCTTTAGCTTTGTCGAATCAGTTAAATGCTTCTAATTACTTCTATAAGAACTCCTTTTGTAGCTACTTAGGAAAACAAGACTAGGAAGATAATTTCACAGTCTGAGCGTGCTGGGAATGAAGTTCCTTATACAATGTGTGTACCAATTGGTTGCAATGATAATAATGAATTCGGCACCACAGTTGCTTTGTGCTCAACTATGTTATATTTACAGCTACGACTAATCATAAAAAATCGTTGTTTTTCTTCATAATTTAAATTAAGTATAGTGCCAATTGAACATTGACCTATATTGTTGCTCTTTGAGTGAGTTCACAGCTACAAAACTGTCAATGGTTTCATATGGATAATATAATTATAATATCATGTTAATGTATGCCTTAGATTGTCTACTCTGTTGTGTTAGGACTCTGTAAAGATGGATGCAGTTGAGATGAAAATAAAATAAATAAACATAAAATAAGAAAATAAAATTAATTGATAAAAACATAACTATTATTTTGGTAATATGACCACACATTTGATCGTGTTGCTGTCGCATCTTTATCGCCTTGTCTATGAGTACAACTCTACCAGTGCAACAAATTTATGACAAAGGATAGTCAAAGTTAATGAACTAAAGGCCTAATTACCGTGTCTCCACACGCGCTTGATTATAAGGGAGGGGACTGACTACGTTACTGGTTGCTGGTTAAGGTTGGCCGGCATTATTTGTTGTTTTATACATATAGGTCGTCAAATTGACTGCATCTCGCTTGATGGTAAGCAGGGGTGCAGTCCAAAACATAGTTGCCAACGATACAGGTGCTGTCCTTAAAATGGCGGTCCCCACCATGACGGCCTCGATAGTTGCTTTTTTACACCCCGTTTAAAGGATCCGATACTGTAGATTGAAGGAAACATGTGTGCTGGTACAAAATTCCAGGACTTACGGTATATAGGGCATAATCTATTTTTTCATTTCACAAGCAGCTTGCAGTGTTTAGTTTTAGTTTCGAGTTATAAATATCTACTTATATCATTGTTAGTTCCAGTCAGATAAGGTCTATGGACACGTAGTGTAGTAGTACTCGTATTATTTATTTTTTCCCAGGGGTGAGTAAAAACGTGCAAAAAGAGGCATGATAGTTGTTCTATACATTCGATGTCTCACCCAGATGACATTGCTCATTTCGGATAATAATCAGCAAGCTCGGTATTGGCGTTATCAGACGACCATGCTCGATCATGAACGGCATTGCCCTTGGCCGGCCGGATCGGACTATACCTACACATAGATAACGGACTCCCCAAACATGTTCGAATTGAATTGATATCGAATTTGTATACGAGTATTAACTAGCTGTTGTCCGCAGCTCTGACCGCGTGAAATTCTGTCACCGTTTCCAAAATTCATGGAAACTTATTCCGGGGATAACATTTTACTCATATGTTATGTCTGAGTATAATTCAAAGAGCTTCATAAACTTTCACATGTATAATATAAGTGCGATAATGGGATTATAATTTATTTATGGTCGGCAAAACAAATGTCACATATTGAAATGAACCATTGAAATAACAGCAAACATGACTGCTGAAAAGTAGCCGAAATGCTGGAATATACATACATACATATGCTTACGCAATTAATCCCCGAAGAGGTAGGCAGAGGTGTTTAAACACCCACATTTCACCAACTATTTTTTTTTATTTTAAGCGGGGCGTGAAAATGCATCTGATGAGGCCGACAAGCTGAGCGCCACCATTGTAGCACTGAACGTGTTTGCAATGGTGACCCTCTTTCATGGGACTTTGCCTTCAGCTTAACATCGAGGTGAAGTCAAATTGACGTGCCATAGATAAAAAAAAAAAAAAAAACTATGATTTTCAGTCCCGTGTAATAGGGGGCGAGCCTATTGCCGCCAATCGGGCACTTTGATAAGAAAATAGGTATGCCGAAAATAAATTACTAACCGAAAATGTTGCGGCTAATTCTTTTTGTAAAAAAAAAAATTGACCCAATCCCTTGCTATGCGGTGTAAATCGCAAGGAAATTAATTACGTGCTTAGTCCCACTCACTTCCAATTAAGGAATATACTACATTTCTAAAGTAAATAATATCAAATACTAGCAAACCCGGCGAACTCTGTTTCGCCACCAGATGTTAAAAATGATTTTCCTGCTTTTCTGTTGAAATTTTTCCTGAATTTTCTTTGCTATAAACTTCACGGAGCCCGAGACCTTTCCAACGAATGCAAAACCGTGGAAATCGGTTCGTGCGTTCTGGAGTTATAGCGTCAGGAAGGAAAACCCGATTTATTTTTATATAGTAGATATCGCGATAGAATCCGTAAAAAGTGATTTTTTTCAAAAAAGTAATGACGTATAAAACGTCAGAATCCAGAGAGCAATCAGAAACATAAAAGTACAATTAATCTTGAAGTTAAATGCGCCAGTGACATTGAACTCAGTGAACCTGGTATTGTTACACCGATAATTGTATGCGTCGAGTGTTCAAACGTTCTTTTAATTTGCGTATTAACGCACATTAAAATTAGACGATATATTCAATTCTATAAAAATATAAACAAGTGTCGATATGTGCTCAAATATGGTAGAGACTTTACGACTTGAATAAATAATATAGTTATGGGTTATGTATGATAAATATACGTACAGAAGTATCAAACTTCTGTTCTCTCACTCTATTCACTACACCGATCTTAAAGTTAAACTGGGATTGAGGCGAGTCATACCTTAACATGGAGTTAGCATCAAGACTCTAGATAGAGCTTGGTTCACAAATTTTAATATGCCAAGGTTCAGTCCTTTCAGCCTTTCCCCCTTTGTGCAACAGCTCCGGGTTGGCAAGTGAATTATTATACAATAGGTATTATCGCCTATAGAGATGAAATGCTATTATAAATGACAGGCCAAGATACTCTATAAACATTAATGACAGCAATTATAAACGATACAATTTATAACTCTGATTATTATGCATAATGAAACTAGATTATTATAATAATCTTTGAAATTCTTATTATTTGCATCATGCCATTATAAAATTGTGGAATAGTTGTCTATAAATTGGTGGTACATTTGTACATTGTACATTTGACAAATACTTGAATTATGTTACATTAACGTTTCGGAACCTAATCTAATTTAAGGAATTCTTGTCTGTTAATTTTTTTGTTTGTTTGGTCATCTTTAAAATACGCCATATAGTGTTTATAATTGGTTGAGTGGAACCAGAGATATTACAAAGAACCAGAACCGACATTGACATTGCCGAGTGCATTAGCTACTTTATAGTAGTGAAACTGATGATATCCAATAAAGATTCAACAACCGAATCAGACAGTACCCGATCACATGACTGATTTTCGGGAATTGCTATTTCAAAAACACAATGACACCTTCTGAACTAAAGCAATCGAGTATCTTATTGAATATGAAGTGTATTTTAAGACATAACCTTGCTTGTCACGTTTCAGCTATTCATCGTGGAATTAACATTTTACTTTGTATTATGGCATGACCATAATTGCAAATGGTTGTCACAGTACTAGTGTCTAATAAATTAAAATATTGTCGTGCGACAGATGTTGTGTGTGCATTCCACATCAACGAATGATTTAAAACTCATTATCTTAGATCTTCACCTTAGAGCCGTGGGTTACTCCAGTTCCTACTTTTCTTTGACTTATATGGTTCTTATGAAAGGGTAAGCAATTACCATCATTGACAGAGATAGTCTGAGCAAGAGCCAAACAGGCGGATTTATACGCCGACACACCCAATCAACTCAACAATGAATTTCATAATTAACCGCTGCAAATATTTATACTTAAATATTTTAAATAGTTCAATTATGCGTAAGGGCATTTGGTAATTATAGCCGGACACTGCAAGTTCATAAATCTTAATAGCATCCTGAATTCGCTAATTATAAGTTACGAGTATTTACATTCTTGGTGCAATTTTGTGGAATTTCGTGACGAAAACTTAATAACATTCCTTTAGGTCCTTGAGGTCTGAGGTTGACTAGAAAAGCTATACCTAAGCAGACCAGGAGTACCCGATACTAGATTTAGTCTGTATTTATGGGAAAATATGTATATATTTGGTTTGGCACTGTCAACGAATTCATTCGATTTAGCTGACGAAATTACTTCAATTTCGCTAAAAGCTTCGTGTGTCGTGATTATAAATTTGTCCTATCATATAAAGTGGTATTTATTAAGTTTCACTAGTGAAGTGTCTTTTCGCTAAATTAAAATAAGGCTACAATCAGTTACGGACAAAAATAAAATGCTTTTTGATTAGGTAGATTTATTTGGTGACCAAACAACACCAATGAAAGTATTTTAATGGCATCCATTAACAACACTTAATTCAATGTGTAATATTCGCATAAACTTCCAACAAGATCAGTTACGGGTTCAATAACACTGTATGCCGTACATTTACAGCTATTAGGTGAAATCGCGAAAAAATTTCCAATAAAATATTTACTTCATATCGACAGAACCATTATACATTAAAAGTGATCCAAGTAAAAAGATTATACCTAAATGTTACTGCTTACTGCTTACGTTATCGTGCCATTTGCGGTGGTACCTACATTATAAGTATGAGTATGTATAATCTCTGTATGTCTCCGATCGTCTAAAGACATGTTTTTTAATCATTCTTTTTATTTTGAACTTAAGTTTAATTGTATTTTGAGATCAAAGTTGTGATTTTTAAAAGATAACATTCCTATATAGTATGATTTTAGATATTCATAGCACACTTAGTCAATGATCCCGGTTATCATACAAATATACGTGGCATTTTGTTACAAGTAGCCTGGTCCACTACAGAACTTCAATGTCACCTGTGGGTTATACAGTTCAGATGACGAAAGCGTCATGGAAAATATTGATACCAGCTTCTTCTTGATAAGCCCATGATTCAGTAGGTGTAGCATCAGAAGCTGTTTTTGTATAGTGCCTGATTTTTAATTCTGATGTCAATGTCTAATTAATTAACAGCTATTAATTAAACCTTCGCTAATGAACCTTGGCACTTATTTATACTACTTATTATGTGTTTGTGGAATAATGACGGACTTGTTTTTCATATTTTAGGCTTATTGTGCGTCTTTACAGTCTTCGCTATATTGTTTAAATGAATAGTTGCATCTTTAATTTTATAAATATCCAGTTATTTTATCTATTATTGTTATATTCGGGTAGGTATACTTACCATCTTTAGTATTAGCATATAAGGATACAGCAAAGGGATATTAATGTCTTTTGCGCATCGAGCAATTGATTATAAGTATTTGAATTTGTCAGTATTTAATGCTATAATAATTTAAAAAGACGCAATCTATTCTCAATGTTTAGTCCACATTGCTCATGTCATTATTACTTCTTTTGCTGATTCAACAGAAAAAAGGAGGACAGTTTTATTCGCATGTGATGTAATAAAGCCGTGTTCTATTTTTAGATTATGAAGTTCATTTATGCAAATTAAAAACAATGTGTGTCCCAATATACTTTCTTGAGGAACAATAAAGTATTTTCAAGATAATTACTGAGAACACTCCATTTTTTACACATTGGGTACATTCTCTTAAATAGTTCTTGGAAAAGTTTTGAAATATAAAAATAAATGAAAAACTAAAATGGAAACTTGAAGACGGATAAGCTTTTTAAATATGGATATTAATTAGTGGTGTCATTTGACATATAGTAAGTATAGAAGTTCACAAAAGAAGTTTACAAACCTAAATCTGATGTTTATCTAGAGTGGTGATGTGAAAAAATTATAGGTAGAGGAAGAGATTGTTCAGAAAGTTACATAAAAGTTATAGAAAGGAATATAAAATCTAATCTCACAACTAAAATCTGAATGTAACTTTCGAAATGCTTCCCATGTTTGTCATTTAAACAACATTATATCAGAATATAATGATGACTTGAATGACATGATATAATAGGTATACTTAATTAATATAATTATAAAAAGACATATAGATAAGAGTACATATATAAACATAAAACACGATGTAAACACTACATGCTCGAATGATTAGCTATTAAAGAGTGAGATTCGTTTCCAAGCCGCAAGATTGTCTACAAATAGGCCTTACCACCTTCACCACCTCTAATAATTGAGGTGATTAAGTCGGACTCGAATCGACCAAAACGCACGCCTACCATGGGTCCTTGATTGCCTGCGGTGACTACAAATAGGCTGATAGTTAAGGATTCGAAAGTCCAGTTTCTGGAGTGAACATTTCATTAAGTGCTCACGACCTGATTAGTTGCAGGAAGTGAATAAGGTAGTAGTTTATATTGACGTGTTGACCTAGCTTAGCAACATACATCCATACGCACACCACTTTTTCCTAAAAGTCGCGAAGCCATACAGGTTCTGAGGGGCTTCACTAAGAATTTCAGGACCGAGTCAACCTTATTTTTACTGGTTTTCAAGCTTTTTGGGCTTTGACGGCGGTGATTTCCATAAAAGCCATATGAGTGCAATTAAAATAATAATAATAAATAACTTTATTGACATTGATGTATATTGTTAACCAATCTAGGTTACATAGGTTGAGTAATATCTAGAGATGGCGTAATTTTGTTAATTGTGAGTGCAATTAAAAGAAGAAAGTATAAGTGGAACCCAGGCTCCGAGGTTAAAGATTCGAAAGCAACAGGCAACAAAGACCAGACAATGATGTGCCTACAAGTTATTAGTACTAGTAGCTTTAGTAAACAAATTACGAATTACATCCACCGCAATTCTATCATTACTCTAAATACATTAATTATATTGGATGAGCGTACGGGTGTATGACCGCAGCATGTGACCTACGTTTTTCAATGATTACACGTGCAGACATCACGCGTAAGATTTGCCAAACGTGAATAAAATATACATGTCATACAAATCTTTTATCTATACTATTATATCGCGATGGACGTAAAAACTACTGAACGAATTTCGATGCGGTTTTATTTGGTTGAAGGGGTTTGGTCCAATTTAAAATCTTATGTTTGATTGCAATCGGTTTAGTAGAACCAGAGTTATGATTAGTAACATAGAATTTAGGTTGCACAGATGGCGCTGCGCCTAGCTGCGACGCGGGCATAGGCTAGTTACGAATATAAAAATTAGGCGTAAAAACAAATTAAATTGAATTGTATAATTAAATAATTAATGTTTAGAATATTTTATTCCGGACAAATGACAAATAATACAGAAGGTGAATTTTAGTAATAATTTTTAATATTTTTATTTAATTATTTTATTTTTTTTATTTTATCTACCGGTAATGCATACATAATATAAAACTTTTATGTAGAGGCAGAAGACTGTCATTATCTGTGTTGAGTTTTGGTTCCAGTTCCATCATCGAGGCGTCCACCTCGAGCCCGGGTTCTTCTTTAGCTTTTACGATTTTACGAATAAAGAAGAATGAAGAAAAATAACCCTAAAAATTGTAAGTCTCTATCCCACCAAAACATAAATGTAAAAAAAGGAAACCAGCCAAGTCAGCCCTTAGACTACATATTTGGATTTTGCATAGAACTTGGCACTCAATCTCTGATCTCCATTCTTTTAGCGGCGAAGCCCACAGCAGAGAATAAATTTTGTTGTGGGAAAACCAGCCAAGTCAGCCCTTAGACTACATATTTGGATTTTGCATAGAACTTGGCACTCAATCTCTGATCTCCATTCTTTTAGCGGCGAAGCCCACAGCAGAGAATAAATTTTGTATTGAACTTGGCTCTCCTTTTTTTACATTTATGTTTTGGTGGGATATCATTACTTTTTGTAGGTAAGTACATATCCTCGTAACGCCGTGAGTCCTGTTAAAAGGACAATTCAAAACTAAAAGTTGACTTGATAAGTATAAAACAATTGCATTGCCAAGCCCACAGCAAAGAATAATTTTTGTATTGAACTTGGCTCTCCTTTTTTACATTTATGTTTTTGGTGGGATAATAGATTACAATATCTAATGCCGCCGTTCCAACCCGCCGGGCAAACCTGGCGAGCAGGCGGGTATGGTATGTAGAGGCCTTAATGATGTAATTTAATTTTTTTGTAAATATTTTTTGTAATAAATCAATAAAATTAAAAGTAGACTTTATAAATATAAAACAATTGAATGAGTTACTGTATTTTCTTACGTTTACGGGGTATAATTTCCTTCTCAGTGTTATTTCTTATATTTTTTTGTACCTTTGAAATATTTGAGTGAATTGCCCATCTTCCATCGGGAGGCATTGGAATAATTTGGTGCATAATTTGGTGCATAATTAACAAATTGGACCTGAATATTCCTAAATGTTACCTGTGTACCTTCACGCGTAAACCGAGCCCTATTTATTTCAACTATACCCTGGCCAACACCCCCCTAACGAGAGTAAACGTCATTAGGGATTTGGGTGTAGTTTTTGACTCGAAATTAATATTCGATGACCACGTCGAAAGTATTATCAAAAAGGCCGCTAAAGCTTTAGGATTTATTTGTAGAATCTCGGTTGACTTCAGGAATATCAAAACAATTAAAATACTTTATTGTGCTTTTGTTCGCAGTCACCTTGAATATTGCTCGCAGGTATGGAGTCCTGTCTATGATGTTTACATTGATAGACTGGAAGCAATCCAAAGAAAATTTTTACGTTATGTCCAATTCAGGTCCTGTACCTATTTACCCGATTATTTGAGCAGATGTAGGCAATTTCACATTCTCCCATTATATGAACGTAGAAATATAGCTGATTTGACTCTTCTGTTCAAACTGGTAGATCACTCTATTGACTGTTCTGAATTGTTAAGCAAAATTGGATTGTGCGGGTCATCTGTGCGTCTGAGGAAACCAAGGCTACTATATGTGCCTATAACAACCTGCACCTACAGACAAAATTCCTACCTAATAAGGGTGTGTCGAGCGTACAATGCACTATGCCATGAGTACGACCTGGATCTATTTTTCACGAGCACTCATCAACTTAAAGTCAAATTGAGTAAAACATTTTTTGACAGGGTGTAGTACGAACATCAAAATAATGAACTTGTGCTTTTCTTTTACATTTTGTATAAATGTGACATTTCATATATGTAATAATAGCTGTTGCCCGCGGCTCCGCCCGCGTGGATGTTGGTTATTGCGACCAAACATACCATATTATGTGTGTCCTTTCCTATATTATAATAATCGGTAATATAGCTAGTATGTAATATACCGTACCTAACTATTTCAATGATATCTACCGTCTTGTATATCATATAATTACCAAATGCGAAAACTTGTAATTGGCCATTTTATATTACAATTGTACCTAAATTGTGTTCTAGCTGTAAGTTTTTCTGAAAGAATAAAATAAAATAAAATAAAATAAGGTGAGAGTGTCACCCACCCGTAATTCTATTGTACGACTCATTGTACAATACCTATACCTACCTACGTAATAAAAAGATAAAATTATTTGCTACTATCAACAAGTTCTCAAACTCTTAAGTTAAGTAGTTATATACACCTACTTACTTTTAACTATACTTAACTTACCTATTTACTTAAAAATACAATTGCTTAAAAAAATAAAAATAAACTATTTGCCTATACTATAATACTATACGTACGTACCTACTTAATAAAGAAATTGTAATAATAATATTACTACAATTATATATTTACTTTATTACTACAAACTTCACTAAAGGAAACTTAAGGAAAAATTTCGCAGCCTAAATCGCAACCTTATAGGTCAGATATTGAGAGACAACCGGACAGCAAGACGGCGCTCGCGCTTATGAGCGCGGTTGCCGCTCGTTCGGCGACGACGGACGGTTCGATTTGGGTGTCACAGCGCATGCGCGAACCCCGGTTTGCGCATGCGCTGTGACGCTCCGGCGTCACTTGACAAGCGCGCGTCGTGTATATACTGAAAATCTAAATAAATGCGTATTATTTTATCATTATTTATGAGTAGGTAATGATTTTACACTATTGATGTGATTTTACACTATTGATGTGCGCTAAATATAAAAATAATAATATTAATCCCAGTTAATAACGTAGGTACCTACCCTATAAGTAATATTAGGTATTTATGTTAAGCGTTCATAATCACTACATAGTATAAAATAAAGTCGCGTTTTCTGTCCCTATTTTTCTTGTCCCTTTGTATGCTTAAATCTTTAGAACTACGCAACGGATTTTGATGCGGTTTGTTTCAATAGATAGAATGGTTAAAGAGGAAGGTTTATATGTATATAACATCATGCTACGACTAACAGGTGCGGAGCAGGAATGAAAAATGTTGTTGTCAGCTAGTAGGATCTAATTATCTAAAATTGCCAGTTTTTTCGTTTATTCCCTTGTATTCATCTAATTACCTATCTGCATACCAAATTTTAACTCTCTAGGTCATCTGGAACTGGGTTAGAGTTTTGGTCTCCTTTAAGTAATATTAGGTATTTATGTTAAGCGTTCATAATGGAATCTAATTATTTAAAAATTGCCAGTTTTTTATTTATTCCTTTGTATTCATCTAATTACCTATCTGCATGCCAAATTTTAACTCTCTAGGTCATCTGGAACTGGGATATAGTTTTGGTCTATAGGTCAGTCAGTGATAAAAATGAGGAATTTTGGACATTAATATTTAAATAACCGTTTGAGATAAGTTTATGAAAATTAGAACACATATGTATCTCGCAAGTCTCAATATATGAGCCAAATTTGATACGTTTATGTTAAATAGTTTTTGATTTATGAGGGGGTCAAAAGTGGCTCCAAATGGTTCGTGTAATATTACACACGGTGCGGCTCGCCAGTTCTGTTTCTAGAACTTGGCTTGACACGCTCCCGCGTGTCTAGATATATCGCCAGATGATATGACTACATTTTTTTATCCACAAACAAGTACGCTCTCTACAGTAAGAAACTGTAGAAAGCGTTCTCGTTTGTGCAAGCTGTAAGGCTCTAGGGGTTCGACTGGGGAAGATAAATCATAAAAAAGATTTACCAGCAAGTGATGCAAACAAAAGCGGTACATTGTGTGTTTTCAATTATTAACTCTACCACACTTAAGTTTAGATTAAAAAAGAGTAATACAAATTATCTTTAATCGCTCTCGGCAATTATTTTCATTTGTTACATTGTTTTACATTAACGTTTATGTAATTATTCTTATTTTTCCTTATGTGATATAACTTAAGTGACGCTAATACTCAATTTGTTACGTTTTAATTGCTATAGTGTCCATGCGTGTCAACTAACACTGACTTTGAAGTTATTAAAAAAGAAACAAAACAATCTATTATATTTTACTCAGAAGACGACATTTTATTATCGTTTTACTATTTCGTGCTAGTCTTTCTCAGTAACTTGACGATGTGTTGTCGTCACGTCAATTTTATCGTCACGATAAAGTGAGAACGCGTCCTAAGGCTGATTGCCTAGTAGCAAATTAACAAGATTATAATAAGTACCGTCAAGGAACAATTTTATTACAGTACGAAAACATAATATTATTATCATTTATTGTGGTTATACTAAGACTAGGTACTCACTTCCTGACCTATTAGTTACTATATTAAATTCATAATTAGATATTATTAAAAAATGTAAATGAATTTCATAGGTTATCCTTTAAAATGCTATGCATAATAATAAATAATAAGGTTTCTGCAGGGTCGGTAGTACGAATGCAACGCATTAAACACTTTCCATCTGGTAGGTTTCCATTTGCAACCCAAGTGGTATAAAAATACACCCAGTTTGCACAAGGTCTAGGCACAGATTTAGATAATATAGGTATGCAACGTATGTTATAGGGTATGTAATACTAGACCGGTCTTACTAGTTGCAACTCACCTGGCGGAGCGACCATGCACGACAGTACAACATATTAACTACATAGGTGCATGGCGACGATGCGTAACATTTCGTTCGATTCTAAGATCGTTTATGTCAATTTTTGATACGAGTACAATTAGGGCTACTTTAAAAGGGTTACATAATATTCAAATCGATAAGGATAAAGATACTATAGAAATAACATAAAACCTCATCTGAGAACGTACAGTACGGCTAATGCGCTACATTAAAGTCTAGTTAAGGGCCTAAAAGTAATCATTTAACACCACTGGATAAGGGGCCGTTCAAGTATTACGTAAGCACACTATGAAGAGGGGGGGGGGAGGGAGGGGGGGGGGGGTCGCTTTGTTTATTTTTGCTGAAACGATTAGTGGGGTTCTAAAGAATGATTACGTCAGCAGTAGTTATAAGTTAATATACTTGCCTGGAAAATTCCCACACATAATGAATACCCCCAGTGTATTATTTAGACATACGACAACTTAGAATGCTAATTGCTTTAAAAATTCATCAAAAATGACTACATTAAAAGCCAAGAATATAAATAAAATTAAAAATGCATATATGTATATACCTACCAATGTTTATGTAAGCATGGGGGGTTTATGTAAGCTCTGCTTATAAGGGGAAGGAGGGGCTAAAAAGGGATAAATCAGTAACACTTCTTAATACTTTACGCTTACGTAATACTTGAATGGTCCTTCAGAGGTGCAGTAACTTTAAAATATTACTTTTAAGAAGTAGAACCCCTAGTCTGTACATGTGTCTGTATAGTAATGTCATCTATCTAACAGCTACATAAAGGAACTAGTCAGCTCAGGTTGCTGTAGTCCCGTAAGGAACCCAACCGAATAGGTACTGAGCGAAGAGCATTGTGGTCTGTCGTAATACCAACATTTTGTATTTTGTACAGTGTTCTATACTAGTTCCATACATTGGTTCCTAAATATATATAAAAAAAAAATATACACTTAATAAAAATATATACACTTTGTCAATAAATAAATACAGATTACTTATTGGCAATCTAGGAAGGTTGTCAACAAGTAAGCGTTAACTAATAATATCGTGAATAAATTCCTAATAAATTATTTATAAATGTGTTAAAACGGTAATGTGTCGGTTGATCGTACGTGTGTTAACTGTTGTAGGTATATTTATTGCCATCCGACTGTCAATAAGGAAGTGCCTATAAAATAAGTCACGCTAATATTTATATACTTGCCAACAATCCCTTATGTACTTAAAGGGCCAGTTAGAATTTCTTAAACACATAATTAGTATAATTACTGTTAAGCTAGGTATATGGCAATAAGTTGATAGGCAAATTAAAAACATCAGCTGATTTTGCTTACCTAATATTCGTTTATCGCTGTTGGTTTGCGGTCATAAACTAAACAACTGTTCAAAACAAACTAAGTAGGCTTCTGATAGAATTTTTCTGTGGTATTAGAGGCAACGGGATATTCACTTCTCAGAAAACACTTGGTGAATATCCAGTTGACCACATTAATGTTATTGTAAGTGGCTATCTGACCATGATAGTAGGTATAGGTTTAAAAGCCGTGACGGCTAGACTTCTTGAAATAGACTTAAGTATCTGTTAACAATGAGGTTAAAGTGTGTAAAGTCGTCTATAACAAGCATGTGACGTAAATGTGTTTTTCGACCCAGTTATGTTCATATTACGTCATACATTTTATATTTAGTAACTCATAGTCATGTTCATAGTTATAAATGAAAGAGAGTGTTAATAAAGTAGCACACCTACATGCGAAACTAAATAACAATACAATTTGTTTGTCCTTTAAAATGAATGACTACTCTTACTGAATATTTTTATTTAGAAATAAATGATACATGGTATGTATATATGTGGGTTCGGTGACTCGGGTTGAATGACATCGATGAATCTAGCAACACTTTCGATAGAGTTTGCAATAAATTATCTTGATTCGCGTCGCCATTCACAAAACGCACATAAAATTTAAGTGAAATTGTGCGGTCACTGTACTTATTTTAGCAGTGGACTGCGATAGGCAAATGAAATAATAATGTGGGGTGGCGGTAGTGAACGCGACTGTTGCGTAAGAGGCGTGGGTTGGATTCCCGCTCAATGCAAATATTTACATGCATATAATATTTGCATTGGTCTGGGTATTTCTATGTATATATGTATGTATGTACAAAAAAAGTATCTAAGTATATTCATCCGCATTCTAGATCCCATAACACAAGCTACTTAAACTATGCTTATCATGGGTCTAGGTAGCGTTGTGTAGATTGTCCTAGTATATTTATTTATTTTTTAATGTAATAGTACTTATATATTTTATAAGACGATGTTAGAAACCAAATAAACCATTGTATTATTATTGTACGCACTATTCGAAGCTAACTCCACAAATCACATAATGGTTGGTAGGTAATACTAGTAAATGTTTTATATCTACTAACTACAGTGCACCTACCTACATACGCGCAAACAATTTCAGCCTTAAAGGTTATGTCTATTATGATGTAAGCATGGTGTTCAGGTTCACACGCCGCAGAGTTGCTTTTTGTGTCCTCATTGTATAACATACTAACTCGTAATAACGAAGGCAATTTTTTAAAAAGTTATTACAAAGTGCTTCGCCAGAGAGATATGAATTTATATAAGCTGTGGTAAGGAGTCGTGAATGTTTGACCTTTTTACTTGATACAAACTGAAATATGTAGTTATGTCAATGAATCAATTAGCTGATTGTAGTCATCTGCTGGACATAGCCCTCTTCGAATGTGCGCTATGGCACCCAATTCTCCACCTTGCGAACGATCTGAAAAAAGTGGTTAGGATAGACTAGATGCGTCTATCCCAGCTACATTTTTTAGGTCATCCGTATCGCCGATGGGCGTCCCAACTACCATTTGCCAACTAATGGTTTCCATTGGTTCCAATGGTTCCACTCTACGGCTTAATTGTCCCACCGTTCATCGGCCCTTCGTGCTTGCCCATTTTTTCTTCTTCTGTCGAATCGAAGGCATTTTGGAGTTGCTATCGTGCTGTAGTAATTTGTTTCACGGCAGTGCCGCTACTCACGGAGAAGGTCCGACCATAGGTTTTGCTCTTCGAGAAAGCTTAATACGGCCCCGCGTTACCATTCAGCTCATTTGTTGATTTTTGAATCGATATTTCGGCCCTGTTTCAAGCGACATGATCATATGTACAAAGTGTTAGAGAAATGCTATCGACGACGCTCAGGGCACTTGGTAATACTCCGGGTGCACTACATATTGTCATATAAAAATTACAATTATAATAGTGATGTAAATGACCGCGTTAATCTAAAATCATACATCGATAGCTTTAATTTTGTGTCCGATGAGCTAGTGAGCATCATACGTAGTGTACGAATGATGCTTGACTCCAACCATTTCATATCACAGGTCACAGAAATATAATTGTTAAAGCACTTGCAATAAGGTTAAAACTTGTGTGACGGTTATTTCACTGACTGACTTACTTACTGTAATGTATGTACTATTTAAGTAAATAACTTTCCTACTTTCATCTTTACCTCTGAATAAAATGACACGCGCTAGTTTTATTTAGCTCAAACTGTTTTTATGACACTCAAAAAAATTCTAGCCACGGTATGCAAAACTCAATAAAATTATGTAATCTAAGAATCTTCTCAACATGACCCACATACCTAAAACAAGTTGTGTTCACTTCTCGGTGTTGTAATCCGTCATCATCATTATCGATGTATATAAAGTTATTAGTAATACATAGAGGATAACTCATTTCATCAATTTTATTATGTCGTAACTCACTGATTTCTTTCCTTCCATAGTAAATGATAAAAAATATTGTCATTAATAATACTTAGAGGGAAAAAGTGTGAGAGTGACATACATACCTACATATCTTTACACAAGACCCTGGACTCAGAGTATGTGAACCACGTTTTTTGACAAACATTTTAGCTAGTCAGATATAGCTGGCTGTCATAAAAAGTGCATAATTATTCAAATTCATTCAAATCATCACAAGAAGGTTTCTACAGGATAGGCAGCACTTGTGTGGCGCCTCTGGTGTTGTAAACGTCCATAGGCCACGGTGACCGCTTCCCATCATGTGAGCCGTGTGCTTGTCTGCCACCTAAGTGGTATAAGTACCTATATAGTATAAAAAAAAACATTTTAAATTCGGTAACGCAGTAATGAGGAGACTATTTCTCTATTTACGCTAGTAACATAGCATTATGGAATATACTTAGATGGCATTTGTTTAAAGTTTAATCACAGTGTAAGGAAGCTCAAGGACCACGCTTAATTTTATTAAAGTCCTTACTTGCTTCCGTATTTAGGTACACACACTTGGTCACGTAAAGACGGAGTCAAATCAGAGATGTTCTGCCTAACTCTGACTGCGTAAATTCTTCCTTATCATACTTTTATTTCGGCCTGATAAAAAGTGGTTACTAAGGCCTTTGTACACGTGTACGTGTACAAAGAGGGCGCCACATTCACTTTTAAACTTTTGCACAGTCGATTATCCACGATCGAATAGGTAATTAAAGTGCGCGTCTTTCGTCATCAGACTTTCAACTGCACTGATGACTCCTTATTTTCTCCTCTCCGTTCTTTGGAATGATTAGCAAATAAATTACTTTTTTAAAGTCATACATTAGTAATTCTAACATTGTTAAAATATAATATATAAGACATAGGTAACAATAGCATTATATAGATGTAATGAAAACAATGCTTGCGTAATGGCTTCTATATCAATTAAGCGCCTAAAGAAGTTTTCACTTCAAAAATTATTACCTAGAATCATAAGCAGGACGGAACTCTATCTAGACTTTTGAGTCCCTTATGTACCTCCCTCACCAACCTCACCTACAGCGGACTCCGGGCCCCTAGGCCACGGATTTGGTCTGACTCGAATAAAAAAGAACTATATCTAATACAATATTTTAAATAAACTAATTGTAAGAAAGTAATAATAATAATAAATAATAAGTAATAATACTCGTAATCAGTTGGGTTTACATGAAAGGTTTAAATACGTAGTAGAGGCAGCAATAAAAAATAGGTGTAAAACGTAAGGACAGAAGCAGATGTCTTGCTGCCACCTTCTCCGGTGGGAGAAACATATGAAAATAAATAAATAAATAGCATCCTGGAGCATCACAGGTATTATGTATTATGTTACATATCGTACGATGTATAAAAACACTAATGAAAAAATATCAACTTTCACTAATGTATATATTATTTATTGCAGATATGAGTGATGGTTTGCATGATAATATTCAACTACCAGCATCGCCTCATTTTTTTACTGTGGCACCGTCGCCGACCCGACATCGTTGCGTCGCGCGCAATTCATCGCTTTCTACAGTGTGGTGTATGTAAGGACCAGTAGAAAGTCATTTATGTGTGTGATATTGAGAAATACTGAATGTATAACTGTTTTTATGTTCACATGTAGATAGATAACTCTTTATTGTACACCAACATTATTCATAAAGACCTAGTAGATTGGATTACAATAATTTCTGTTAATTTTACCCTAAGAGCAATCGCTCGAATTACTTTCAATGACCATTTTGTAATTGAAAGTAATTCAAATACATTCATGTGCCATCGTGATGCACTGTTCATAATTATACCAATCATGTCAAATAAAAATAAAGAATAAACAAAAAAACTAATGTACGTTAATAACAGGCGTTTATTTCTAAATTCATTCAACTCATTCTTTGGAGTGTCAAAATCCTGCAAGTGTGTATTAAATCCGGTGGATAAATATAATTGAGAATGGTTCTAGTCTAGCGACAGTAGATTCGAAATCTATACAATATACTTATAGGAAATAAGACTGTTTGGCCTTGTCTAATCGATTTGATGTAACACAACACACGTTATAATTATTGGTTATATAAGTGGAATACTTCTCAAACTGGAATGAAGAAAATAGTGTCAGTAGGCCTTAGTCAAGACCATATTTATAATTTATTCATAGGAAAAAATATTACGTCATTGAATTTGTAGACACGTTTTTGCACGTCAACTTTCTTTAGAACTGAGTGTTCTTTGGCATTATATAACCTTATCTAACAAAAAAATATTATTGCACACATTCAAACTGTTTTACTTCTCCATGGAAGATACTTAATGATTAATGAATATAGTTATGTACCTATGAAATTTTAGTAAATAGAAAATTACACATACTTGAAACCTAAATGAACTCGAGTATAGTAAACTTAAGAACAATTATAAATGATAATGTATTTAGTATATGTTTGATAAATATTTGCAGTAATTCGTTCAAAAAAAAGACACTCAATCAAAATCATCTCTAAAATCACAACCTTCAGATACTGTGTTCCCTGACATATCTATGGAATATTGAACCCAGCAACAATGTTTTGGCAAGGAAGCTGATCATGAGACTTTTTTACCCAAATTGTAGATTGGCAATTTAATTTTATCTGTGCATAATTGCAGTAATACCATGATTTATGTCTCAACCAGTTCTTACAACAAGTCACTCTGGTTTATGAATTTTTAAATTGAATTATTTTTTTAGTTTTTTTCTTGTAGTATATTTTAATAACTAAAATAATAATTATATCATTTTAACTTACATTGGACAGGATTTTGAAGTTTATGAAATATAGCTTTTTTAGAACAGGATGCCCCGGTTATTGAGCCGATATGAGATTTATAAAGTGTCATTGTTGAGAAGTACTATTTAACACATAACTTTGAAGTAGAAATTGAAGGAAGGAAGCACATATTGCTGTAAACCACAATGTTTAAAATCTGCTCTAATAGCGATTCACTCATGGAGGACGGAATGTACATATTTAGATAGATGCACTATTCACTCAATATTTACTTTTGCCTTTCCCAATGTTGTAGGGATTGGCTGGTTTTCAGTGCAGCCACTTTAATAACCTAATTCCATGATATTTTTCCAACAAAGACATCTGCTTTGGATAGCCAAAGCAAATGTCTTTGTTGGAAATATATTTTTCAAGTGAAAACGTAGGGATAGCCTACGTTAGTTAAACAAGATCCTTTGAAAAGGAATATTCCAAACGTCTTTCGCCATTAGCACTTACCGATTTATCTTATTCAATCGATGGAATATCTTTACGTTTTTTCGGTCTACATATGGGTATAAAGACGGTGCACCTGGCAACATATACTATAGCTACAATATAAATGTTAACAGGTGCCATCTTCTTATCTTGTGTTTTGCGATGCGTGTCTGGAGCTATCGCGGACAATTCGACCCTGTGGATCCTTTGTGTTAACCCCAACCAGACCCTAACGTTTGTGGAGGGATAGCCTTTCCAATTAGGGTGGTTATTTCTTTTAGTTGTAGGTGCATGTGATACTCTGGTATGAGGTAGTCGTTCCTGTGAGATTCATCGTTGTCATCCTAAAGCGTTTTCTTGTGGTGTCGGCATTTTGCGTCGTTAATTGTACCAATCTTCCTTAAAGAGTATTTTGTGCAGTAGTGATCAGTAAAATGCACTCATTATTTTTCGGATTTTGTCCCTACTGTGATTGTTAATTTATTTTCTAACTCAACTTTTCTATGTCCTTCATTAGGTACTTATGAATTCCTTGGAATGTGTTATAACTTGGTTCATTAAAGAAAGGTTTTATAAATGGCGGACCTTATCACTTCCTCTCGCTCGCACACTAGTACTGTCTATACTCACTCACGCGCGTACCGTCAACACAAAAAAAATATTGATCATTATTTTCTTCCACGCTCTGTGCTCTTGACGCGATGCATTAAAGAAAGGATTCTTAAATGTCAGCTTGTACAAGCGTTGACAGATAGCATATAAAATTTCTTTATTCTTTATTTTAACCAACATCATGACCTTCCATGATCCTCCTTATAGAATGTGATATACGTTCCTTTTTCAGGATGAAAGGACTAAATGTGCGTTTAAAAGGACTCTATGTGTAAAAGTAGGTAGTGGTAGTATTTTTAGTGTGGTAACACTAAGTAAACATTATTACCCTTAGTGATACCACATTAAAAATAGTCCAATACGCTTAGTAATTCCAAAAATATTGGTGTACCTTGTCCCCCATAGGGATCAAGTGTCCCCAGTTTCCCTTACTGTTTCCGAGGAAAACAAAAATAGATGCCGTCACGTGTCTTTCTAATTTTTAACATTCTCGCGGGCGAAGCCGCCGGCCGCAGCTAGTTAGAAATTATCACGACCCGGTCTTGTTTTTATTATTTTTCATATGAAAAAAAAAATGTAATTTTATATGCTAGCTGTACTATCCGTCAACGCAAGTACAAGCCGCCATTTATAAAACCTTTCTTTAATGCACCAGCTTATAGACCTCTTTTGGTTTTCCATTCCTTACATCCTCTAAAATGGCCATAATGACTGTATATGATTTTTTTGTCATGATTGACCTTTTTTCAAGTAGAAAAAAATACCTATAACTAATATCTATAACTTTTTATATCAACTGTCATTGAATGTACTGATTCAACAAAACAAAGTATTGATATATCTGGCTCAAAGCTAACTCGACGTCCTTAATGATAAGATACTTCACAGAGGAACCAGGAAATGGGTTCAATCGACGGGCCAAGGTTTTGATCACTACGTACTTACTACCTATTTAATACTTACAAGATATGAAAACACAACAAGTTATAATTTTGAATATATTTTACATTCGATGTTTGATATCATATTGTGTGTATGTTGATTTCTTAAAATGATATATAATTCGTAATATTGTCGTTACTAATGCCACGTGCCCACTATTACACTCCTTGCATTGGTAGTACATAAACCTGTAACGCCATAACTAGGTACCTTAAAGACATGGAAAATCATGCCATGAACCACGCATATTTCTCGTCTTATGTCTCTACTCGTACATGTTGGCGGGCGTTGCTTTAGCCAACATATTCTCTTCATCATTCATTCATAAGAAATGACATAGAATGCCTGAATAATAATCAATCTCAGTTGGGACAAAATCTAGACAGTGTGTTACCATAAATAGAATATTAGTAAGAAAAATTATTTTACGTCAGTACCTACTTACCTACAATAATTTTATGAATATTTGTGTAATAAAAGCATTTCTTTTCTTTCTTTTTTCATGAGACGAATAACTTTTTGGTACGACGGTTATCTTGGTAAAATGCGTTACCATTACCACCTACAGATGGAATGGGTTATAAAAAGTTAAAAAGTTAGGAAGGGTACTCTCACAATTTGTAAAAATTTACGAGGATACCTATACGTTCGACAGTTTTATTATCAGATTAGTATTTGCTTAAGTGGAAAACAATCGTTACCTGAGTTACCAACAGTCACGGTTGCGTCATTATAATTTTAGTTTTTAAGTGTAAAACTCAATCGGTCAGTGTCCTATAGCAGCAGACCTCGCAGTTCGAATTAATTGCATATTTTTTACATGTATGCTTACATGTAAAAAATATAAATAATTACTTGAATATAATTTTTTTTTGTTCACGTGTAACAAAACCATTAAGCTCGCGTTTGTTCATGAATAAGTCATGTACTTTTTTTTGTCGAGCGCAAAATCCCCACGGATACCACCTCTACCAAAATCGGTGCAGGTGATTATATCTTACTCGAACCGACCAAAACGCACGCCGTCCATGGGTCCTTGCTTGCCGGAGGTGAGGTTATACAAGACATATCTCTCGCACCCCAGCAGACCCGGAGACATATCTTTTGAGATTACCCTCTTTTTCTAATGTGGAGACCACGTAACAAATATTCCATAATCTGAAATCTACTTTGGAATTTGGAATTCCAAGTAGAAAATATTTTCATTTGGAATTGTTATGTACAACCTGTTGAGTATTTGGATTGAATATTTTATTGCCATCTAGTTTATTGTTCATCAAATCATTTATTTTATTGTTCCTAATGGGTTTAAAGAATAGCCGTGATCATATACCAGGCACATACTCTAACGAAACAATATGAAATAAATTCTAGGGAAAGGGGACAAGTGACCAGAGTGACCAAAACTGAAAGCCCATAATATTATTCAGCAACCATTGTATTCGGACCGACGTGATAAAGGGGGAGCCTATTGCCGTATTCCGGACACTATTGTTGACTTGAGTCATGCATCTGAGGTCGTATACTTATATCTGTCTGATGTTAAACAGCACTATTCCTTAGTCGCTTTGTATGACATCGCATTGGATGGCCCAAAATTTTACTCTGCTGGAAACCACACGGCCATGGCACGTAGACATGTGGTAGGTGGTTTTGATATCCTATCTATGTAAGCCATCTAAACTAAGCTTAGCAATCAGTTAAAGATAGTAATTTCTCTCAAACCAGGCTGAGTAAAAGTTAGTGTCTGTATTTCAACACGCATTCGAAACATTAATTTTTATTAGACTATAAAATTCAAAATCCAAAAATAATTTATTCTGTATAAACCATTAAACGAAACACTTACAAAACGTCAATATCAAAAATATTTTATAAATTAGTGAGCAAATGGACTACCGGTTCGAAACACGGTCCCGGCCTAAAATGACTCCGGCAAGAAACTCATCGGGCTCTTCTTTTTTTTTTTGGTCTATTTACAAACATTTACTCAGGTCAATTAGTCCTATGATACCTTTCTAGTTAGCTATGTTTTATCATGGTGCTATGGCCAATAAAAAATAATTTTGAAGTTTAGTGTTTTAGGTAGCGTATATCCTGAATAAAAGATTTTGTTCCTCTCAATTTTATTATTTAATTAAATTATTTATAAGATCGAGTGAGTTAACGAAACGGTCAATAAAGATCAGTGTGTATTTTGAGTCATTGTTTCTCAAATATAAATTTATAGGTATGTAGGTATGGTTCCTGTTCGATCAACAGTAATTCTGCAATATATATGTTTTGATCGTAAAAAAATCCAATCATTTATTTTATTGTAATGTTATTCATAACTGCATAATAGATAGTACATGTGTAATATGGATTTTATATTGTAGTTTACTTTTAGTATTATTAGTTCTTAGCAACGCGCAACCTGAGTTTGTTTGTTTCATTTTCCTCAATACCATGAAGAAGTTCTTTTGAAATCTTCTTACATTAATCAGCTAGATCACATCAATAATTTTGTAAAAAAGTAACCATTAAAGCTCATTGTAAAAAAAAAACGCCTTATTAGGTTACTGAAATTCTAGTATTCAATAACCATAAATCTATGCTATTATATAATTGTAAAAAGTTTATGTTTGACCGCGATGGACGCAAAAACTACTGAACGGATTTCGATGCAGTTTTTTTTGTTCGAAGGAGTTTGGTCCAACTTAAAATCTTACTTTTATTTCATTGCAATCGGTTAAGATACTGTAATCGTAACTAAAGTTATGATTAGTAACGAGCGATAACCGACAGCCATGCGGGCGGAGCTGTGGGCATACAGGCTAGTAAATTGATATAATTATACAGACTTACAGACAGATAGGTAAAAAAGTACTTCACGAGGTTGTTAGACGGGATTTGTAATAAAAAGCACGTCGATCCCGCTCAAGTTAAGTGTAATAAACTTCACGATGCTAATAAATATCTCAATCAATACTAATTACAATACCAGTGAGCGACTATCCTAGTGGAACTTATTTTGATCACAGTTTCCTGGCCTTTATTTATTTTATTATTAATGCACTATTCTCTATACTATTTTTTTAAATAGCAGAGTCTTCAATATTAGTTTTCTCGAAGCCATTTTGAACATTAACCAACAGCCTACCAGATAGGTATAGAGGAAAATATGTCTTTTCATTTATTGTGATTAGAGTAGGTATCATTTACTAAAAATATGCATTCACCCAAACTGTTAATTTAATATTTAGCATAAACAGATACCTACTCCTATTTAAATAGGTATGTGTTTAGATACTTATTTTTCATTTTATAATTATAAACATTACGGATTAGTTTTATATAGGTACTTGAAAAACTATGTACATAGTAAGAATCGGTTGTGTGGTTTTCCTTCATTTAATTATAACGTAACCTAATGAATATAAATTATATGTCATTGACTTTGACACAAGCTAACATTAACGCGACCAATACGTTTAAGTACTTTTACCTCTTTAATTACATTAACAATATACATAGTACCCACCACATACATATTTTAAACCATCCATTATATTATTTATTTTTAATCCCCAACGTAAATACGGGGTGTTTAAGAATTCACGCACACATAAGCGATGGGTATCGTCGTTTATGTGTGCGTGGATCCTACGAGTATATGCAATTCACTGGCTATGTTTAAAATTCTTCGTAAAAGGACCAGCGAGTTCGTGCCGCACGATATTGTGCAATGCCAGGTTTGTGCCATTTACTTCAAATCGCCTTACCCATGTTATAGTACGCATACTCGTACTTATTTAGTAGAATCTCGTAGTAGGTTTTAAGCAAAAGATCCCAAGATTCCGTGAATTAGGTAAGCATTAACAAAAGTATGATAACGGATTGCCTTATCGTTCGGAGAGATTTCTACCACGCTAATTACAATTTCGATTTAAATGCCCAATAGATTGATTATTTCACAGCAATTTTGTAACCTGTCATCTGACATAGCATATAGACTAATCTGCAAATAAGTTTCTGGGATCAAGGGAACGGTATTAATATTTCACATGGTTGGAGCCACGGGTTAATAACTAGTTTTTTTAAACCTTTTTATCTACTGTCAAAATATTACAAATATTACTATTTTTAGGTCACTGCAGAGGATATCACTGCAAGAGAAAACTCGAAATAATACCCTGTACCAACCCGTCTGGCCAGCGTGGAAAGACTAGACCAAAGCTTTCCAACATTAGAAGGGGTTATGTCCAGTAGTAGCCTGCGATATAATTGTTTGATTGATATATAATTATTACTACTTTCAAACAGGTATTATTTCGTTGGTTTACAATTATAAATTGCATACTTTACGTAAAGCTGTGTACCGAATGCACATAACCTGCAACGTCCGGTGTTTACTTTATACCGATAATAATAAAATTACCGGCACAAAATAATAACACGTAGGGTTAACAAATGGTAAAATGGTAATGTAATGTTACTAGTAATGTATTAAGGTTAATTTTGTTGTGTATGATGAGGTCATAGTATTGGTCACGCAGTACTAAGTTAGTAGTTATAATTTAATAGTCCGGCCTCTCCATCACTACTATACTATTTGATTAATAGGGCTGGAGGCGACGGACTATTTAGGTTCAAATTTCCTCTCTTCCCCTTTACCCTATCACATGGATGCATGGAATCAAATTCTAAACATAATCAAACCAATATACTCAATACAAAACATACGCTACACCTATGCTTAGTTTTATTTTTGTTCTATCTCTAGGCTTTTTGGTTTTATTTTAATTTTATTTCTATGATTTTATTCAATTATGAATAACAATAGATTCCACCAAGTGCCATCAATCAACAGTATAAATTAATAATATAATAAATTACTTATTTATTCAAAACATATGTTATAGACCTTCCCGAGCCATTGTAAATACATATTTATATGTAGTTACTATACTTTAAAAAACTTGTGTACTTTGTATTCAATTAGTTGTAGACCATGGCTTCATTGACGTGGATATTAGTTATCGTGAGCCAATATAGCATGTAACCTTTCTCAAGCTTTAATCTATCTGTGTACCTATTTTCATCAGATGATCTTCAGAAATAACGAAATTTCATTTAATTGAATACTTTAGCCCCTTGTTTCCCAATAATAGGTAGCCTACATTTTTGATAAGAATATTACCAATCGAAATTATTAATATTTTATCTAACCTCAATGCAACTCATCTCAATGGCTCGGTAGTAATAGTCGGTTCGGTAGTGTAATGATTTGAACCCGGTTTCATTACGTTACTAACGCTTGTTCTTTCCTTAAGCTGTAGTTCATATTTATGCAAAATTTCATCAAGATAAGTTCATTCGTTTATGTGCGAAATCATAACAAGCAGACAGACAGGGTTACTTTCGTATTCAAATCTAATATTATTATGGGCAATTAAACATGCTGCAGGAAATTACAACTTCCTATAATAAACAGTTTCATCTTTATACTAAACCTTCACACCTGTCTCATTAAATGTTGAACCCTTGACATACTTACAGCTAGCAGTTCTAAGTACCTACGGTAGGTATCAAAGTAACATTTGACATTAATAGGTTAAGTTATGGATAGTTCGAATATGTAAATTTATTATAGAATACAGGTCTGTGGCCATGATTTTATAAAACGTCAACAATTTTCAGCGAAGGTTGACATCCCATATTGAATTTTAAAATGTTTACTTGTACACAATATATTGAATATAATTATCTAGGAAATTTTGATGATGTATTTTATTTAGACACAATTAAAAAATAATTCGATTGTAAATTATGATTATTATTTCCTTTTTTAAATTTAATTGAAATATATCTGCATAGTTTCTATTAATAAATCTGATATGATCCAGTTCAAATCGGTCTAAACAATTATTTAAAAGTTGTGAGAGGATTACTGTCCTACAAAGTAGGACGTAGAACGAACATAATTTATATATTTTTATTTCAAATCATTGCAGTTATGTATCACAAGCAAGACACAAAGTTTACTATCGATATTTATATCCCCACTCATCATCTGATATCGATAGATTATATTATAATCAAACATCTTAGTGAAAATAAAAAAATCAGGGACGTTAAGTATCCAAAATTAATACGATAGTAATGTTGGTTTGTATGAGACAACCTTTAATTATACCTTTGCACTTAAAAAAAATAGCACACGAAAAACAGAAATAATGAGTGGATGCGGTATTATTACAATAAACACTGCAACCAACCGTAATCGAATCGTATTTATTAGATTCATTAGTTATCGTAATGCTGCTACGCAGAAGGCGCGGTTTCGATCCCCACTCATTGCAAATACTTGAATGCATGAATATGGCTATTTGCACTACTGCACTGGTATGGTCGTGTCTCGGAGAGCACATTAGCCGTCGGTCTAGGTTATCATACGAGTATCTATGACAATTGTTACGGGTGGTTGGAACCCTAAAAATTTCAACAACTGGTCTACTGCAGTACTTCGATTGTAGTAGATTGTGGAGGCTAGATGGCACTGATGGCAGTCGATTCACGAAAAATATCAAGGTCCAGCCGCAATGTTATTAGACTGAATAAAAGTGGACTAGATTAGAGGAGAGTACTCCGAAGTTAATGCAACGATGATGATGATTATGATCAGTTAAGTGCGATTCACACACAGCGCGGGTGCGGGTCGGGCGCGGGTGTTTTTGCCATACACCGCCGTTTTTTCAGTAAGGTATTTTTTTACTTTATCCTGTAAACGGCGATGGATTGAAAAACGACCCGCGCCCGACCCGCACCCGCGCTGTGTGTGAATCGCGCTTTATAGTAATACGCGTTGTATGTAATATATAAAAACTGCGAGTTGTTCCGATGTACAAAGAGAAATAACTACCTACTGCATGTCGTCATACTAGGTATGTACATACATATTTAGTAGGCATTACGATTTTCTGTTCCTATCTGTATTTTATTGTCGAACTCAAGGTCTGCCAGAATGAATCTCGGTCATGGCTCGTCACTGATAAAAAAACTGATCCATAACATTCCAGGACCGAATAACAACGAATATAGTCACTCAAGTTAGTAACAATTAACAGACAAATCGGTTATTGCAGGTAATAAACTCAAAATACTTACCACGGCGTAGTACTCTCCCCACTATTGTGTTCACGCTGCATGTTATGTTTCTAAACTCGAGTTCCACTGTAGTCTGCGGTATCAAGGGCAAAACATTATTGTTTGTCCCTAACATTGTCAAGTCTTCGGCACCCGGCGTCATTATGTCGTTGGAACCCAAACAGTTTGGTGAAAGTGCAGCGTGTATTGTCCTCACTTTCTATCTACTTCTTCTCGCTCACACAATCTGCGCTTGCGAGTGAGTGAAGACTCTTTTTAATAGTCTGTTATTTTAATGCAAGCCCGGAGTAATCCATTGGCATCTGTGAAAGAAAGAAATACTAATGAACACAGTCGGTTATTAAATGCGAATATTTCGTTATTCGTTAGTTATCTACGGAGGTCCTATTAACCGTTAACGTATACCTACACTTCTTAATAGAGCTAAAATGTTTTTTTTGTCGAACTCAGCGGCTAACGAGAAAAACCTTAATCATAATATGTACTTTTTTATTTGGTAGGTATAGGAAAAAGATTTGCCTACTAAAATGGTTAGGTTTTACTTATCCAATTTCTGAATTAGGTATAAATCGTGAATTTCTGAGATGTTGAATTCGATATAACCAAGTTTATTTATGTTATTTACGGGTTTCGTCATACCCTTCTAACCTATATCTCTACATATCACGCAGTAGGTACCTATCAATTTTTTATAACAACCCAAAAATTTCCTGGATTTTGTACTTCGGAATGTAACCCTAAAATACATTATATCTATATTATAAATTATTTACAATTTTAAGTTTATCAATCGTCAGTTACTTGCACTATCAGGTACATAACTATAACTATAATACTTGTATTTCTAACAATATATCATAATTATACCTTCAGAATCAGTCACGAATCGAAGTACCTACATTTTAATTTAGTAAAAAATATGTTATATTACGAAGTATTTTTATAAATTATCCATCTATTATATTATCAAATGTCTGCTATATGGCCTTCTATATGACAATGGAATAATTTGTATTACTTCATTTATCAGTATATTATCCTCTAACCTCGATAGTAACATAGTGCGTACATTCTAGGTCAGTCATCTATTGCTATCAATTGATCGAACATACGAACTTCCGCAATTGTATGAGAAATTTTATAATAATTAAAAGATAATTATTATCACATAATAAATTGTAGCTACCGTGCTTGGTTACCTAACTAACTGATAAAGTTTAAGAAAGAGTGTTACTTTAACGGTCATGGTATGATTCCGTAACCGACCGCATACAATACCTTATAATCATGCAGCAAATACGGTACGCTGTATTTGCTACATGATTCTGATTCTGCTGTGAAATAGGCATGAATATGATAATATTGCTAATGGAACACGTATAGTTGAACACTGTATCATTTACTACTATATCCAGGTTTAAAAAGTAATGTTTATGACCAAATTGAAACATGTGTAGATAGACAAATGGACAGATTGCGAGACTAATATCCTAGTACTTGTTATGGAAAATATGTATGTGCAGTCGGATGACGTGTCGTATATTACTTATTAAAACTTGATACAAACTACCGTCACCATTCAAAAGCTGAGAGTTGAAACAATAAACAATATTATTACATTTATATCAATATCACGGCACGCTGTAACTGCTGCTGCGGTCTAACTACGCAATCATACATTTACTCAAATAACCTTAAAATATTTTCGTCTACTTTGCAATTTATGGAAAAAGTTTACAGTTCCTATGTCGACTTCATTTATTTAATCATTGACTGACTAACATCATGTCATATTTAATTCTGATGGTAGATGTTTACCACAATTGCAATGGTTACACTTACTAAGTGTACATAGGATTTTCGTCGATTTATTTGGTCCACGTTATGGAATAAATTAATTCGATTGTTGCTTTTGCCATTGCCTTTGTTCATTTAGTCTTTATCCAAGTAGAGATTCTATGAAGTATCAGCATTTTGTGATGCGTCAACACGCGTCTCCCTCTTTGAGTTGCTTTGGTGATGCATCTGGCTTGGACATTTTTTTGACATTGCCATCCAAATTTACTATTCAATTATTATTATTCATATTTCGCATTAGTATTATGTGTACAGAGCCCGTTTAGTATCAATAGTAAACATTAATGTTAACAATACTAAAACCGATTGAATCATACTAAAAGTCTATCAATTTATTTCTACCAGCATACTATTGTATAATATCTATGTAATCGTGTATATCACTACTTGTTATGTGAACATTACGATCAGTAAGTCAATGTTGAAATAAGATTACAAAAATCAACAAAACCGACAATAACATTTGGGTCACCAAACTTACTGTTCTCATTAAAAAAATAAAGGTAGATAACAAAAAGTAAGTCTTATCGTTATTTCCATTGTTGTGCAGTTAGACACTTGTTTTCTAATTAATTAGTCAAATTTATGGTGAATAAAAACATTCTAATTCAAAAACGCAAAAAAGAAATGATAAAAACACGATGTATGTATCTTAAACATAACATAACATAACATAAACTCACGCCTTTATCCCCGAAGGGTTAGGCAGAGGTGCTAGCACACACATTTCGCCAGTTTTATGTTAAGGACTCAATGTAATAGGTGGCGAGCCTATTGTTATTAACCGGGCACTTATAAACCTGCGATAAATACACACATAACGTCGAAAAGCATCGAAAAGTCATTGGTGTGTGCCATGGTAAACCTGGGATCGAACTCGAGACCTCGTCTCAGCAGTCCATTACCCATACCACTAGGCTACCGCGGTATTATCTTAAAATGGAGAAATATAGTTTTCTGTTAGTGTAGCTGTAGCTTAAATTAAATGTATTACCGACCTACTATAGTTTCAAGACATAATCGAGACAAAGACATAAAAGTAAATTTGTTTGCTTTGTAATATGTAAGTTAGTTTGTAGCTGTGTTTTTAAGATTGTCCAAAACATTTTTATGGAAATAAAAACGTAATAGAAGAAAATATGCCACAACTTCACGTAAAAGAAGCGCATCTCCGTTAAAAATAAACCTGCATCATCTCGATGTTTGCAAAAACATGTCGTTATTGCAAATAAGAAAAATATAATACCGTTGTTAATACGCACATGGACCTGTATATGTACTCACGTCACAAAACCATCTTTATTCATACCTACATTTTACCGTTTCTGGCAACCGAACTGTATAGTAACTACTAGAGGCTTATTTAGCATGTTTGGTTTGTTTTTACTTACAGTTGTTAGACCTCATTGTAGTGTAGGTCCCCTATAACCAAACATGAAAAGTGGAAATTATGAGATTCAATAAAGTTTAATCGACATTCATACAATTTAGGGTAGGCAGCACGTGTGTGACGCCTCTGGTGTTGCAAAGTCCATAGGCCACAGTGACCGCTTCCCATCAGGTGGGCCGTGTGCTTGTCTGCCACCTAAGTGGTATAAAAAAAAAAATTGCACTTTTATCATGTGTAATTTAAAAAATTGCGAAGGTTAACAGTATTTAAGATAATAGACCCGATTAGAAATAATAAATGAAGATGAATGATTGATATTTTTAACACCTACAAGTAATTGATAAGATAAAGATATTGTGTATCTAGTCTATATTACATTACCGAATGCGCCAATTTCTATTAATCGTTCGATAGGTACGCATTTGTGTTTTAATCTAAATCCGTTGTTTATTTTTACCCGACTGCGCGACGCAAAGGAGGGTATTGTGTTTATCAGTCTATGTATGTATGTATGTATGTATGTATGTATGTATGTTTGTTTCTATGTGGCGTTCTAGAGGCTAAACGCGTAGGCCGATTTTGATGAATCTTACGTCAATCGATTCGTCTTAACCTTGCAAGTGTCACTAAAGACATGACAGTAATCAAAAATTACCACAGCGACAACCAGACGCCATATTGTCAAAATGAAAAAAAATAAATTCGACGAACTATGTCAAGTGGGGTGTCGTTGAATAGGTATTTCAAAATCATTTTTAGGTTCCTTTTACCATTTTTAATTTTAACTAATAGTTTAGGATTTATAACGATTTAAAGTTGTTTAACAAAACATTCATTCTCGCAAATTTTCTTACTTCAAGGATAAACGATATACAAACAAAAATAATATTTTGATAAAAAAATAACTTTTAAATGAATCGTAACTAAAAAGTATAAAATAAAAAAATAATTAAGAAAAACAAAAAACCCGACTGCGTAAACCAAAGAACTAAAAAGAAAGAAACAAGCCCAGGAGTTAAGATTTCATACAATACTCACAGTCGGGGCCCCTTAGGAAGATGTGATTGGTAAAATTTAAATGGGCCCCGTCTGTGAGTATTGTATGAAATCTTAACTCCTGGGCTTGTTTCTTTCTTTTTAGTTCTTTGGTTTACGCAGTCGGGTTTTTTGTTTTTCTTAATTATTTTTTTTTTCCATTTGCAACTGTTTTACTGTCATTATGTTTAGTACCTATAATTTTATTGAACGTCTTAAAAGAAGAGTGTTCTATATTGAACACGGGGTCTTCACATGTAGGTAATAGAGATGTCTTACATCATAGTCCACTTATTTCTATGACCTAACATTATTATAATGGGAGATCAAAAGTTCATAATATTTATTCTATTGTAATTAAATACGCTAAGTCGCGGTTTACCTTATGTTCGTACCTACTATAATTAAATTCATTCAATATACATAAAGTGTTATATTATTTCTTGGTATGATTTTGTAAAATGTACTGTGTAAGAGTTATACATAGTACTTATATTTTCATAAAACTATTGAATTTGATTTGTGTGGTCTGGTATTGATAATCTGGATATTTAGACTTTTTAAACTAAAGGTTAGTGTCAGATGTTTACGCTTACCAGTAGCACTTATTCAAATCTCTGATAACGGTTGTTTCTTTATGTTGATTTAACACTAGAAAATGGATAGGTACATTTTAGCAAGTACGAAGTGAGTTTGGATTATTGTCTATATATAGATATGGGGTTTTGACAAAGTAATATAATTATTAGGTATGGCATGATCAATTTCTGTTCTTATTTTTGAATAATTAGTTCTGAACGTTTCGAAATTGGTTAATGAACCAAACGTTTTTGGACGTATTTACACTACCAATTTTTTTTATTCTTGCATACGATGATCACCTTAGATTCAGCGACAGGAATTGGGTCTATTGGTATATGACCAACTGCTAAAACTGACTTCCTAAATAAATAAATTAATCGAGTTCTGAAATTGTTATTAGGAGTATTAAAATTTTCTGAAATTATTTCTTTGATTAATACAATCAGATTCTTGTTTATTGACAGATTTGCAATATCAAGAGTTTAATATAAAACATACTGAACCCGCTTCATTATTACTCTCATAGCTATTATTTTATTGTTTATGAATGAGAAACGACCAATATCTACATATTTGTAATATTACACACATTTCAATTGATGATTCGCAGACGTTGTCGTGTTACCCGTCTTATCGTATTTGATTTATGTGCAGCTGTTCGTCTCTGACTGAAGGTTGAGGTCGACAATGAGTCTGATTTGTCCATGCTCAAGAATTATAAACGTCGATCTCTTAACCTACAATAAAGATATGGAATTTTACGTTAACTTAGCATTTTACAGTACCCTCGTTCATCAATGAGGAAATTAATATAATAATTGTCGTTTGATTCTTTGCTGATTAAAGTGTTTTCTTTGAAAATTGGCGCACAACCTACCTAAAAGTAAATGGTTTACCGTGGCCTTGCATAGATATGCAACTAGAGGTGTCGAGCACTGCGACCTATTGAAAGTGAGAGAGTCAGAAGGAGATCACTACTTGAAAGCAGAATAGGTATATAGATTTTGGTTGTTATCATTAAAAAAAACGTATGCTAGTTCAACAGTATTATACTGTAGTTTCAGATTTCAGAAATTTACCCAAATTGAGTACCTATTTTAAAAGTAACATTATCTCTAGAATGCTGCCCTGAGGTACTCCCAAATATGGAGCACAGGACAGCATATTTGAGCTACTTGGATGATTATAACAAAGGGTGGTAATATGTGTGGAAGGAGGTAGGACACGACGGTATATCCGTCCCAATCGAGCAGTCCGACTGGGGAAGTACCTCCACCCTATAGAATATCGCCGTTCAATAACCTTGTGTTGTGTTTTCGGTGGTGAGTAGGGTAGCCAGAGCTCACTAGAGAGGTTTTGTGTTGTCCGTGGAAAACCAAAGGCTTATCCTACATCTTTTGCGCTGACGACACAGAATGTCTCTGTTCTTACAGGGGTTGCGTCACGAGTGTTATTCCTCTGGTGTTACACTCGCCCATAGGTCACGGTAACCACTTACCATCGGGTGGGCCGCGTGTTTGTCTGCAACCTAAGTTGTATAAAAAAAAATATTTCGGTTGAGTCAACTGGTTCAATATAAAAAAAATGCCATACTGACCGAACGATTCACAGAACTATTCACTCACATAAACATTCGATTAGACAAAACTGAATTGACATGAATGTCGCAAAACAGATAATACGATGAATGCACACGTGTGACTCACAGTACAACTAGTAGCTTCCATGTGGTTACTTCTTAGAAATTTAACTTTCGGACGTGGCAAAAAATAATCACTGGTCGCATGCTCGCAAGTAACTGACTAAATCTAATTCATTCACAACTTTCACCAACGGAGAGGTGGATGAGCGGAAGAGAAGTAATTCGTCTTATCTTTTATACACTTAGGTATATCCCTGCAGTTAAAAAAAGGACTATTAATTTGAAATAAGGACAAATATTTATATTATATTACCTACTATTAATAGTAGGTAGTAAAAGTAGGCAAATTGCCTGTGTTAACACAAGCAATTTACCTTAACTTTAGGGGTTAGGGAAAATACTAATAATTGCGTCATTAATATTTAAAAATAGAACATTTATGAATCCAAAGCTTATATTCGTGTTATACGAATGCATAGATCTATAGAAATAGCCTTCAAACAAGGTTATTATTTCAAAAGAGATTTATTTGATTTTATAACGAATGTGAAATTTTCTATTCAAATTCATTAAGATCATAGTTTAAAATATATCATTTTTTTAATACATGGAATGGTTATATCTATAGCGAGTATTATACAATTTTAAACTGTGTTAATGATGTTAAGATCTGGGACTGTTAAAAGTTTGGTTATTAATCTCAAATCGACAAAGTGATATTGGAATATTGCTGACAAATCTTTTAAAAAGAATGCATCCGTCAGATGTCAATATATTTGCCAAACACAGGTTACACAGCTTGCAGAACACAAGTAAAAATACTTTCACCTTTCACCTACGTACTACTCTATTACTGTAACAGACGGCCTTCAAGGTATCTTGAACTGAGGCGCAATATTAGCTATGAACAACATGGATAGTGACTAAGTGTGGCATACATTATTAACTACTTCCTAATTTATCCAAAATAAATTCCAAATGACGTTGGAAATTATTCAAAATAATTTCCAACGTCACAAGTATATTGTATTTTATAATTAAAATACAATACTTGTGGCGTTGTACATTATTTTGAAAAGTTTAGGTGGCTATTGAATGTCAATACATCTTTATTAAAGAACATAAGTCAAGCCTCCATTGGTGAAGTAATATTTATCTATTTACTGGATTATCCTAAGGGATTGTTTTTAATATTATGTCGACAATAAACTTAATAAAAGTTTTAGTTAGTTTTGTAGGGGCTCCAAAATACTCAGATAAATAGTTAATAGTTAAATCACGCTCAGCTCACTTAAAACAGTTTGTATATTATAGACTTAGGTACAGATTCCCCTAACAGAGAATACGGTGAGTCACAATACTATGATAATACCAGAAATATTATATCACTAATACAGTACAGCGTAAAAAGCGAATTTCCATTATGCAAGTTCCTTTACAAACATCATGCGTACATGCCATGGAATTCAGAAGTTAATTACTATATTATTAAGAAGAGGAAAATTGTGTATTCTGCTTGCTTTTGATAGATACTGAAGTTTAAACAATACATAAAACATTATTTAAATTGACCCCCGAGTTAGGATGACAGGCAAAATCGTGAAACATTTTACATTTCTTCATGTCTATATTTTCTCTAATATTAGAATATAGCAACATCGCATGTCTGACATTGACAAAGTGGTCAATATAGGCATTACTTGCCGTAATAAAAACAATGGGACGATTTCTTATCCTCTTCCTTTAACTTCACCTATATAAGTTGAGTAGGTATATCCAATAAAATTTTTCATTCATTCATGAACTAATCTTAATCATTCCATAAACAATCAGTCGACCGATTTAAACATAGAAATACAGCGAATTGCAATGTAATCTGATCGAATGACATGCTGTCTAATTGCATTGATACATGCTGTCAATTTGCATTGCAATACGATAAAATGAAATGTTTGTAAAACAGTGATGAATAAAAACAGCGCGTCATTGTAATTATCACACAGTGTCTAATGCAAATGCAATGTAAATGTAATAAAAAAAGTATATATCAATTGAAGTATTGCATTTAGTGGTATTAATTAATTTATAAAGACACGCAGACATTAGACAAACAATAACACCGTTACCGCAATGAATATTTTAGAAGTCATATTTCTAGTGATAGTAAACTGCTGTAAACTGCTTACCCGAAACTTTTGATTTTCAACTTTGTTTATATCATCAAATATTATAAAAATAAATTACTAACGTTAAATCACTACAAATGCACTAATTAAATAAATCCATTTATGAATATCGAACGCGACAATATTTACGTTGCGAGTTGGGAGAAGGTAGGCAATAACTGCGGCACGTTGCGTGCGGCCACGCGACTGGAGGGAACTAACTGCCGGCGGGTATAAATTATATCCATCAAAATACAAACACGACGTGAATGACGTGATGGAGGCGGTGACATTCACTACTATCTTTTGTAATACGGGTGAACTATGGATATCAATTTAATTTAAGGTTGTCATATAAATCTTAAATGCCTTTAAATATTACAATATTGATAACCTTTAAACATAACGCCTATATCCCCGAAGTGGTAGGCAGCGGTGCTAGCACCCACATTTCGTCAGTTTATGTTTAGGACCCAATGTAATAGGTGGCGAGCTTATTGCCAGTAACCGGGCACTTATAAACCAGCGATTAATACACACATAACTTCGAAAAGTATCGAAAAGTCATTGGTGTGTGCCATGGTAAAACCTGGAATCGAACTCGAGACCTCATCTCAGTAGTTCATTACCCATACCTATCACTAGGGTACCGCGGTATATGAATGGTTTATGGTAAAGGTAGATTATAGCCAGTCATATAGGTCAATTTTATATCCCGGATTTTACAGAATATACGGTAATTAGAAGATACGGTAACAATTTTCATTCAAATAATTATTACTTACTTCTTTAATATTTGACCGTAACAAGTTCAAGTCTGTGGTTTAATGTACTTAATGTACCCCTTAAACATTAATATTACTAGCGTAAATAGACCCACATAATAAAGGAATATTTATTACCATGTTACCGAATTTAGAATGTTCATGGCAGCGACTTGTGATTTTTGGTGTAGAGACATTGACGTTACTGCATAATATATCTATATCTATCAAAGCTGATAATGGTTTATAAAAAATCATTTGCGGTTCGTATATTCTGTCACTTTCTCACACCTCGGTTTGTGGAAAGATACCTATGTCACTCGCACACTTTGTTCTTCTAAGGATAACTTTATGCTTCATTAATTAATGATTTCATGCATTTCTTCAAGCATTTTAGAAAGTTTTGCCATAGTTCAATGGGGAGTTTTTGTGCTGTCAGTGGAAAGACCAATTTATCTCATTAAAAATGTTGTAAACGTCCATAAGCTACGATAACCACATTCTATCAGAAGGATGTGTTTGTCTGTCACGCATGTGGTATAAGAAAAAAGAAGTGAGCTTACCTACGTAGTAGCATTCATTTTATTTAGGTAGGTATATTGATAATCAACTCACAATCTAGATAGTGATCAACAAAATTGTCAGCAAGTTTGTATCTGTGCACTTCACAAAATAATGTGGAACTGATATACCTCAATGGCATAAATAGGCATTCCGAAATTTCTCTTTAAGAGCTACTTTTTTAGGTTACTAGCTCTGAAATTTCGTATGCAAAAGTATTTTACATATTGAATCACGAAAATCATTACTATGTACGACAATATCCTGATAGTCATTGTATTTTTTACCATCATTACATTTGAAAAATTAAGCAAAACGACAGTTTCGTGGCGATTGACGACATCTAGTTCCACCATAAGGTGGAACTGTAATCTCTGCAATAGCGTTTTGGCCACTGATGATAAGTACGTCGAGATAAAAAAAATTAGTAACTTTGCGGCGCTCATTATCTTGTTTTACATGAAAACCATTCCAATCGAATTGTGGAGCTACTACTTTCATGAATTCGGTTAACAAGCGTTTTCCTGAGTTTGTTCTACTTTGACACATCAGTAAGATAAACTTGAACGTGGCCGAGATTAATATGGGGTTGCTACATTTTTTTTTACATTTTTGTCTTTTTATTTTTCAGACCAATATATCGAGTATCAGATAAAGGCAATAGAGACAGTTGTTGTAATTCTCAACTAACTGTTAGGGATGTTACCTAAGATCAAAATTAAATGGAAGTGCTGTGCAGTGTCTGTATTATGATAATAATATGCTGTGTTTTTTCCAAACTTACGCAATGTCTATCTATTTCTTCAACAAGGTTTTCTGAAATCAGGTTCTTTTTAAAGATCTTGGAAATCCTTAACGTTTTTGCATTTGCAAAATATTTTAACAATATTTATTTGAGTGTTAGTTAATGCTCTTAAATGATAAATGATGCAGTATAAAAACAATAGTTGAGTTCAACAATGGTGAGTGTAATGATTTGTCTGAAGGGCATTAATACTGAATAAATATTTTTTTTATACTTTGCAATTCAAGCCACAAAACACGTGAGTAACAGACACGTGTTTTGAATTTGAAGTCACGTTTTCAATCCTTGAATTATAATAATTCAAAATTCTAACGTAGTGCTTGTTACACGGGCTACACGTACATTACTGTCATCCTCACCCTCTACAATAACGTCAACCTCCACACTCTAAATAGGTAATTTTTTAATTGAATTATGTTGAAGGCGCGTGACATGTACACGAACCTGGAGAGTTCCGGGCCCTGAAGTCCCAGCTCCACAGAGACATGGTAGCTGAGTGCGAGCAACGACTTGAGCAACTAGGGCACACCATAGTAGCGGCGGGAAGCCCATCATGGGGGACGGGCTACAGAGGCTACACGGCAACCATTCGTACCGAATGATGCACCTGTGATGACGAGGCACGGGTACTTCAGATATTACTTGCGACGTGCAGTCGAGAAACGTGAAAGTTCCATCACTGTGGTGCGAGCAAGGACTCGGACCGCGTGCTACATAAGCCAGTCATCCGGCGTGGGAGACACCGAGGCGGGTGCTAGTGGCAGCCCTAGGAGTGGAAGCTCTTACGCTCGCCACTTTACTCACAGCGATCCTTGGGTTGACATAAATAAATAAATCTTATATATAACCTCCTTATGCGAGCAAGTAATACTCGAAAACTCTTGGCTTTCCATGAGTGCGGGTCTGGGGATCGCGGGTGGAGTCACTTTTCACCCTAGAAGAAGCAGGCCGCGGTGGCGGCGCGAAACGCCCTCATATCCGAGGGCTACACCGTGGCTTACCTACGGCAACCGCAGACAGCGTGAGTTTTAGTCGGTTCGGGTCCGACATAACCACTCTCACTTACTCCGGTGAGATTGGAATACGTACGAACAAAGAACAAAGAAAGAAAATCAAAAACTACGCAGGTATTCACTTACTTATCCAGTGCCTAAACAATTAGCGTCCGCAACAAAAAGTGATGCGTTGTTATTATTATGACGTCGCTTCACCGATAGGTACATAGTAGGATTTCAGACTTCAGATTTTTCTTTCATTATGTGAGTACCTATTTTTCATTATATTTAAGTACATACAATTCAGTCTAGGTTTGTGGTGGTCATTTTGTTAAAAAAACTTGAATTTTAATTATTCAATTTCTTTAGCATTTTGTGCTAGTTAACATACATATAAAATTACAAAAAAAAAATTTGAATGTTAATTTATCAGTTTTCCTGTTACTAATGTGTAGTCATTATGTTTTTTGTTACAGATACATCGTCTTAATTTTACGGAAGTACTTATGCTAATACCTGCTATTATAGAACGATATAATTCATATTAATCATTAAGATCTCTCTAATTGCTGAAACGATTAACCATTTTTTGGATTTTGATAACGTTTTCCTTAATAAGTAAATCTGTACCTACTGCGCACACGCTGCGCCGCCGTAGAGAATATTTTCAAATGAAAGTAATCAAGTGATTACGGCTGAATATTTGTAATGTTTTAAACATAACACACATAACATACGTTGTAAAAATAGGATACCCTTAGACCATGTATGAATCTTTTCTGAACATGAAATCTAACTTTCTATAATAACTATATTATTGTTATAAAATGATACTGGCTGAACTTCGATATTTTCCTGAAAGCAACTGCCATTTGCCCTCCATTGCAGTTAGACCAGTTATAGGACTCCAACTAATTATAACATCTGTCTTAGATGTTCGTACGACAACCGGGACCGACGACTTAACGTGCTCTCTGAGGCACGATCATATCAATAGTCACATTTATGTATACAAATAAAAATTTGCACTGAGCGGGATATAACCCACACCTCCTGCTTAGCGGTTGCACTCACTACCGCCACAAGGACTTATTGGGAATAATAAAAAAATTAATAGTTTATATAAAAATGGTCTTTGTCACTATACAGAAAAGCGCTAACAATCAAACCTTTGCCAATGGAATGATTTACCCTGCCAGATTTATCAAAACTCTACGAGCTAAAGTTAAAGTAAAAACCCAACCCAAGCAAGAGAAGCAGAAATTATATCGTTGTGTTACGCAATATACCTATGTGGGGTAAGCCTGATTGTAAGAAAAAGAAAAGAGGAATATAGAGATTCGAGGAAAGTGTTGCATGAAAGGGAATGATGTGACGAGGTTTGAAAAGGGTATGCTAAGGTAGTTTGGGCACGTAGAGCGAATGAGTACGCAGCAAATGATACAATAGGTATGTAAGGCTCGGGTGAATGGGTGAGCTAGCAAAAGGTCGACTTCAAATTGAGTAAAATAATATAAATTTGAAGGCTTAGTGACAATAGAGACAGACACGAAGCTAATGAGAGTGTACGAAAGATAACTTTAAACGTGCTCTCCGAGGCACGACTAGATCAGCGCAAATAGCCATATTCATGTCGCGTTCACTACCGCCACGCCACAGAGGCTGCCCTTCATGAACTTCAGCTACTACTAACCCTAAATCATTATAATAATATTAATATTGCGTTTTAAGTTATATTACATACTCTATTAATCTGATATAAAATATAATAATTTATAGCTTTTCTTCAGGCGGCAATATATTTTATGTAATAAAAATTTTATTGCATCTACACACTGTAGGTATGGTACCTACTTTAAGTACAACATATAAGGTAGTGTTAGTAAAAAAGTTTTTTCACATTGTCTTATTAAATGGCGGTTCATTAATGGTGTCGAACCTGGGTGTGCTACTAGTAGGAGTGGAGAGGACGTAGTAAGCCTTCTCGAAGAGCGAAACCTATTCTCGGGCCCTGTCCGTAAGGTGCGGCGCTGCCGTGAAACAAATTACTACAAGACGATGGCAAGACTAGTAAGATAACTCTTTATTGAATAGAATAAGCCATTTACAATATGTACACAAACAAATAGCAGAAAGTACAATGGGCGGCCTTATCGCCAACGGTGTCGGCTAACTCTTCCAAGCTTGGATGGACAGCATAGTACCTACAGAAAAGATATAATTACTCGTATGTTAATGTAGTATGGTTGTCAATGCTGATTTATGCTGTAGTTGTACAGAGCGTCCCACGGTAATACCACATGGAGGGAAAGTACCTTAATTATTATAGATGAGACATTTTATTGAAAGAAGACTTTATTTTAATTTTAAAAACCATTTAAACTGCATTCATACATTTTTAATAATTGTCTCGTTGAACCGGTATTCGCACTCGGTACACGAGAAAATAATCGGTCTGTAGGTTTTATGATACCGATCGGAAGGCATCATCATAAAAGTTTATTTTTTGCTAAATAAATTAATTAGTTATACTTATACATTAGACGAAGACAAAGAAATAAGTTCTGATGAGTTTTATAGAACATGAGTCCCGTCATGGGTCGATAAAGATCACGGTTGGTCACGGGTTTGATTCCCTTTTAATTAATACATTAAAAAATTAAAATATTGTACACTATTTTTTGCCATATTTTAGAAGCCAAATTATAAGCTAGTTGAGCTATTTTTAGATTAAGAATATTTAAGATTTTTAAAAAAATACATGTGAGGTCACACAACTCAAATAGTTACGTTCTTTCTTCCAGCAAACACCGTTATGGTTGTGTAAATTACACCACAACTACACTGGTACCGCGCAAAGATCGCTACCAATTTGATTCTTAGGTGAAATCATTCAAAGAAGCTGTGTTGATGTGATAGCGTTGTGGCGGCGGCGTTATTTTGGTTCGGTGGTGGTGAGGGGTAATCGCGGGGCCTTATATTTGTATTGAATTTTTTTTCGTAAGCTTATTTACCCCGTCTAAAGGAAAAATACGCAGACGATATCACTGTTTGAAAAGGAAAACTCGAAATAAATTCACCTTAGCCAGCATGGGAACATTAGACTAAGGCTTCCCAACATTGGTAGAGTCCTATGTGCTGCGGTGTACTGCAATGTGCTAATTGATTAATTGAAACAAAATTAGTCATATCCAGAAGAGGACATCACAAGAAGTTGTCACAGACCGCCTAAAGGTTGACGTCAGCCTCTTAATTGTAGTAATGAATAATTAGTATGACACTTTAACCTTTATTATGAGTTACTAAGTTGTGCTACGAATACTTTATGATGTGATGGTGATACTTTAATAGCACATAATTCAGAAAGTAAATATGAAAATACTTCTTACATGCTGCAAATATACTCTTAATTTGGCATATTATAAAAAAATAAAATTTGTTTTAACTAGGAAAAACGAGCTCTAACTAGGTACCGTATAATAACGGAGTAGGCACATTGGGCTCCAAAAGTTCCTGGACACCTTTAAAATGTCAAAACAACAAACAACACATACCTACTCACAAGACAAAAGGACCTGGATCCTGTGACAGTCTAAGTCTAATTTAATCAAAACTAACAAAGAGAGCGTTAATAAAATAAACTAGATCGATGTCTTGTGAACATTTTCTACTACTACTAATCAATTAAAGTTTTAAAATTTAGGGCGGTGTTTGTATCTATATACTCGTAGTATGTTATTTGTACATTTACGTGTTTAACAGCATAACATTTTAAACAATTAAGCTCCTTATTTATTTATTCATCTATTTATTTGTGCCGTTTCTCTTTGTTTGGATACCTCTGCTGGGATAATTTTAAGAATTACTGATCGTAGAGAAATTTTAAGAATTTCCCTAACTACGAACATTGGCGGCAGTCTGGGTGAAATGGTGAATGTCTGGGTTCGCCAATAAACCAAAAAGTCAAGTCAAGTCAAACTAGATCGATGTCTTGTTTCTTTTTAAGAAAATAAGCAAACTCAAGCAAGCAGTAGCTTAAATTTAATTACATTAATAAGTAGATTTATTATCCTTTTATAAAATAATTTTAGGACTCTCTCTCACAGACATATCATCTCATCAGTTCAAATTGGCTAGGAACTTTTGGAGTCCACTGTACACTTCCATCAATGTAAATTGTAATTGAGAATATACTTTGGACCACGTCCGGATGTAAAACATTATCAGCTGAAGGCAACTGATAGACGTCATCCAAAGTACTGTTATTGTTGTGATAAATATTGTAACTATCATTCCTAGATATTCAGTAGCGAATAGAAATGTTTACCTCATTCACATTTATGTAATTTTACTGATTGGACTTTTGTACACGATTGAGTACAATGATATCTATATTAAATTCCGTGTAATTATTTTCTGTATTCATGGTAAACACATGACTGTGTCGATGGGTCCGAAGAGTAGGGGCCAAACTGCAAAATGACAACTTTACAGGAGAGGCTCGAAAAGTTCAACTTTTTTATAATTTCAGATTACAAGATTTTTTATTTGATGAGAGCATATTCTTATTTATACTACAGTTTTTTTTTGTATATACATATATCAGTTTTTTTTACTGCACATTGATATATTAAACTCAACATAAGCGGTAAGAACAGTTTTGAGTGGAGACCACGAGAACGGAAATATTAGTTGGGACGCTCCCTAGCCAGATGGACTGACGACCTGAAAAAAGTGGCTGGGACAGACTAGACGGAAGGTCAAGAATCGCAGCACACCTACGCCGTTATTCTTTAATAAAAAAGCGATTTCATGCATTTTTTTTAATAGTTCACATTAAAAATTATGACGTGTTGTATATAAGATGCGTTTACAGTAAAAACGTCATAATGACCAAATAGTTAATTTGGCCCGTATACTTGAGACTCATCGATATGTATTATCATTATAATAAAGAACAGCTGATCTTGAAATAATGAGTCAGATTGTTTTGCATTCGAGTTGATTTCTAGACTCATTGATCTAAAGTTCACAACGATAAACAGTTCAGAATGTTGATATAAAAGTACGAGTCCAGTTTTATTTCGACCTTCACAATGACATTAAGGCCTGTATTACAGAACGATATACACAACTGGATTGCTGAGGATAGATTATATTTCAAATGACAGTTCTAATGTCATAATATTAAGAGTCAATTCACAATTGAGCGTTGTTCTGGAATACGGAATCAGATCTGCCACCAAATCTAAATTCATACGAACTGTGTTATAAGGTAGTTCTAGAATAAGAGCAATGCGTAAGTAAGATCTATATTCTACGATGTTTATGAACAAATAAATTCTTTCTTTTTAATCATTTCACGTCCAAGAATCAATTGGGTTATCTGTGTTTACTTGAACGACTTTCTAAAATACAGGCTTAAAACTTAATTTATGTTTATTTGAAAACATTTCTAATATCGGAAGATAGGTAAGTGAAGATTGTTACAACAAGTGATGGCTTTATATTGTCAACACGCTTTACTGGGGCATAATAGGTATTACCTAATGCAAAAATAAGTGACCTTTTTAATATTTCGCGGTAACTACAGTAAGTGACATTTCCTCACTGATAACATTGCGAGCTGTGAGGTTCATTAGGATTAATTAATTCTTCCTATTAACAATTTTTAAACATGCTAAACCGGCGCACTTTCATTTCGAGCGGCAACGGGACGCTTGTGGTGTTTTTTTTGCAATTCAATGTTACAATACTCTAATTTAAATTTCGAAGCACCAAAATGAAGTGGTTATTTTATGCGATAGTTTTTGTATATTTGTTTTATAGAGCAGGTATGTGATTTTGTGAAATAATTTAGAGAATTCGAGGGTCAGCCGTAGGTATTAGTGTGGCACCTGTCCTCTGGGCCGTGTACTTATCTACCATGTAAGTGGTATAAAAATGCCTGGAAAATGCATGGATATTTACCATGTTCGATGTTTTCTGTGTTTAACAGGTGTTCAGAAAACAACAAATATGGTAAATATCCCGTAGAATTTTATAACCGTAATGCATTTTTATAGCACTTAAGTGGTAGACAACACATTACATTTATCATAGTTGTGCAAATGACCATCAATCTAAAATGTGTTCGCTAAATTAAAAAAGTAGCATGTACCATATTGTTTAATTTTATTTCTAGTATATGGCAAACCGGAGATCTCCACTGTAAGGCCATACCTTACAGTGGAGCCTGTAACATACGGCGAGTTAGGCTTTTTAAAAGCTGGGGAACACAAAAATTTTAACTGTAAAGCATCCAACAGAAATCAAAAGGTGAGTGGAAGATTTATATCATTCTACTAGTAGTAGTTAGTAGAAGTTCCCGCAACTCCGCCCAATACATGTATCCCATTTCAACATAGGTGAAAATCGACGTTTTTGACAAGTTGGCATGAAAAATATTCTATATTTTTTTATTTTAAGACCATTTATAACCAAAATTTCCCGTAACTACTTCATTAATTTGCTTGAGGTAGAAGTGGGTTCAAATTAGTCGCGTAATGAGCAGGGTCTTTTGAACCTGTTTGTCCTGGGACCCCTCCATCGCGAGGCTCTGTTTAACCACCAAGATACTGTATTTTTTTTCGTGCGGTAAGGTGAAGGGTATACGGAGAAAAGGGGAAGAAGGGAGAGCTGGGAAATGAGGAGGGGAGAGATAGGGGGGAGGATGAAGTTGAGGGATAGGAGAGCGAAACGGTAGATTAATAATAGAAGGGGTGAGGGAGGGCAAGGGAATGCGGAAAGGACAGGTGGTAAGGACAGAGAGATGAGATGAAAGGTGGATGAGGAAAACGGAAATAAAAAAATGGGATAGGGATATGGGGAAATGGGGAAAAGGGTGAATAGGGAAAGTGGGAAAACGGGAGAGAGTTGTGGGTAAAAAGGAAGTGGGGAAATAGAAAACGGAAAATGAGGAAATTGGCAAAATTGGAAAGCGGAGCGATTGGGAAATGAGAAACTTGGGTAAAAATGATAAATGGAGAAAGGGAGAAGTAGTATAGAGAGGGGAGTAGAAAACTGAATAGAGTCAAAAAGAGCGCTTAAATGTACTGGGTGGCGCAAAAGTACTGACACTAAAGAAAATACCTTTATTTTTTTATATGACATTTTCTGTCATTCTGTTGTTGAAAATTGTGTAGTGAACAAATGTAAAATACACTGAAAATAAACATGGACCGTTTTACTCCCCAAGAACGTGGAATAATTGTGTCAATGTTCTTACGGAATAATTCATCAGTGATAAGAACACAACGTGAATTTCGTCGACGATTTCCCCACCGTCCGGCACCGATTGGTCGCACAATTCGACGCTTTGCCACACGCCTTGAAGCAACTGGCTCAACATTGGATAGACCTAAGTCTGGGAGACCAAGAACAGGCCGTTCAGCTGAAAATATCGATGCTGTGCGCGAAGATGTGGAAGAGTGTCCAGAAACATCAACGAGGCGACGTGCCACGCAATTGGGCATTTCCAGACGGACCCTGCAGCGTATTTTGGTGAAAGACTTAAAGATGTTCCCGTATAAAACTCAAATGACTCATCAGCTGCTGCCTGCTGACCACCGAGCTCGTCTAGATTACTGCCAGCGCGTCATAAACCTCAACCTTGAAGAGGATGATTTTCCTTCAAAATTGGTTATGAGTGACGAAGCGCATTTCCATCTCTCAGGGCATGTCAATAAGCAGAATACTCGGTTCTGGGGCACTGATAATCCGCGCATTATTCAAGAAACACCTCTACACCCACTAAAAGTTACTGTATGGTGTGGCATCTGTGTTGACAGAGTGATCGGACCCTATTTTTTCGAAGACGCTGGAGGCAATGCGATAACTGTCACTGGAGAACGCTACAGAACCATGTTACGTGAGTTTTTGATACCCAGTTTGGACGAATTGGGGCTGGAGCACATCTGGTTTCAACAAGACGGCGCTACGGCACACACAGCGCGCGACACTATGGACTTAGTGAGGGACGCTTTTCCAGGCCGAGTTATCTCTCGTTTTGGCGATTTGCCTTGGCCTGCAAGATCACCCGATCTGACCAGTCCAGACTTCTTTCTTTGGGGTTTTTTGAAATCTCGGGTGTATGTGAACAAGCCACAGACTCTCGCAGCTCTAAAAGAAAACATTCGTCAAGAAATAACGAACATATCGCAGGAAGTGTTACGGCAAGTTATGCAAAATGTCATAAATAGGGCTCAAATGTGTATCAACTCTGGAGGTCACCATTTAAAAGACATCATCTTTAAATCCTAATGGTACGAAATTTAATGGTACAAATATACATTTAAAAAAACCTAAATCTAGTTTTCTAATTTAGAAAAAATGTTATAGCCGAACCAAATAGGGTCTTTACTTTTGCGCCACCCAGTACAATGACATCCACGCGGGCGTAGCCGCGGGCAACCGCTAGATTAGGGCTACTGGCATAATTCCGATTTAGAAAAAGAGAAGCGGAAAATGAGAATTGGACGAGGTCAAGTAGAGAGTAGGATAGAGAGAAGACAAGAGAATCGAATCTATATACACGCACGCAGGTGGAGCCGCGTGTAAGTAGTTATAACGTCAGATGAGAAAAATGTCGAAAAGTTTTTGCTAATTCTTTTTGCCCCTTAGATGCTAACTAGTAATAATCAGGAAAACGTGATTTTATATATTGAAACTACTGGCATATCTCTGGTTTGCATGTGTAGTTGCCGAAAACCTTGCAAATAATTTAATTCCAGTTAGATTATCTTCAGGTATCAGCGACAGCGCTGATGTCAGGCATAATGAGGAAGTTGAGCGCATGCAGATGAGATTTTTAATATAAAATGAGAGACAAAACTATATGTTAACTTAAATTTAACTCCTGCGAGAATATTCGATCATTCCTAAAAGCCTACTAAAGCTAATCGTTATCAGTATGTTAAAACTTGTTACTTTTCAGGTTGAATGGATTTATCCGAATGGAAATGTTGTCAAGCGTGTTCCAGGTAACAGGATATTTTCACAAGAACACTTCGTGTCAGCGTTTAGGGGAAGAATTCCAGCCCTTGTCATGACAATAACAAAAGCTGAAGTTCAAGATACTGGCGTATACCAATGTCGTTCTGGAAATAATACCCAGGATATCTCTTTATGTGTTATTGGTATGTACCGTTATACAAAAATGTTTCGGTGGTTTGTGTATGCCTCAAAACTCAATTTCTGTATTGGTAAAGCTCAAATTTGGACACAATGACGCTTATATGGCGTGGCGGTAATGAATGTGTCTGCTACGTAGAAGGCCCGGTTTCGATTAGGATGAAGGGAGATCATGATGAGTCCCAACAGAAATTAAATATGGTTTAGGTATATACTTATCTACTATATTTATATGAATGTACTGATATTAGCTCGTATTTGATTGGTTAAAGAACGGGTAAACTTGAGACTAATCTAAATTTATAGTGCAATTATTTTATGCAGATGAACGGTAAAAAATCATTGATCACATGTAACGACACGTGGTCTGCTGTTGCTGTTTCAACGTAATGAATCTCTAATTATAGTAAATTTGTTTCATCAAATGCCAGACTAGGTAATATCCGTTGAATAACCTTTTGAAAAATAACTAGTATATTTGAATATAGAAGCGTCATGGAAATGAAATTACAAAATCATCATAAAGTTCCAAAAATAAATTAAAACTGTAATTAAAAATAATACAGAGTTTCAAGTATTCTCTAGTAACCATGACTCAATTATGTTATTGTTATATTTCAGTTAAAGATCATTATTTTTTATTAAGGGATCCTAATTACATTTTTTTGTGAAATTAATGAGACTTTATGCTTTTTTATAATACACTAACTCATTCGCGTAACTTCGTCACTTTCATTACCTCAATATATTATAATATATGTATATTATAAATATTATAATATGAAAATAATTAGTCAAATGGTATGTTAGGTGCCTCGATATATAATTATTTTTAGTAATCCTTTTTTTATTCGCACTGGTCTGGTCGTGCCTCATAGAGCATGTTATGCCGTTCTTCCCGGTTGCCATACGAATATCTATGACTCTTAATTTCCTTGCGATGTACACCGTACAGCAAGGAATCGGGTAAAAAAATCCAAATTTATTTAGCTGCCACCGGTTCCGACAGCTTAACTTGGTTTCCAAAGCACGGCAACACAAATATTTGCATTGAGCGGGAATGTAACCCGTTCCCCCTGCGTAGCATAGTAGTCGCGTCCACTTTCGCCACGCCCCGGTTTATGAGACATGCCTATTATTCCAATTACGTTTCTCTTGAATGCAGTCAATGACTTACATGTCAATGACCGAATGGGTTCAGTAAAAATGCTAGCCAGTTTTTCCACTTTTGATTTTTATTCGATTGCAATTGCTCCAACTCCACATTTTGGATGCAGGTTGCAAAATATTCACTAAAACTGATAAACAGTTTATAATGTACTAGCTGTTGCCCGCGGCTCCACTCGCGTGGACTTCTCACCCCGTTCCCGTTCCTCCATTTCGAGCATTTTCATATTTATTCACCTTTTAAACCTTCTCTGGACTCCCACAAAATATTTCAAGACCAAAATTTGCCAAATTGGTTCAGCCGTTCTCGAGTTTTAGCGAGACTAACGAACTTGAACTTACCTTGGAAGGAAAAGCTTTCTTCATTCAAAAATCCTATTGTATGTGAATGACATATGAAGCTATGAAGAAAATTGACACCGTTACTAATTCACTCCTCCTTCAAGCTGACCTGGATGGGTTCCAATTATAGCAATGCCAATAAGCTCGATCTGAACGTCTCCAAATGCTTTATATGTACTTAAAAAAATCAAATATATACTCACAACTACAACATCCAGGGTGAACACGATCAGATGGGGACACCATGGTCCCCACATTTAGGGAAGAGGGTCATCTCAACAGAGATGTCCCTGGGTCTGCCGGGGTGCGAGAGATATGTCTTGTATAATCTCACCTCCGGCAATCGAGGATCCATGGACGGCGTGCGTTTTGGTCGGTTCGAGTCCGACATAATCACCTCCATTTTTTGGTTTTGGTGGAGGTGGTATCCGTGGGGATTTTGCGCACGATAAAAAAAAAAGGGAGAACACGATCAGAGACCTTAGGGTAACGTTTGATTCGAAGTTTCTGTTTGATGCACACATCGATAATATCACGAAGAGGGCATCTCAAGCACTCGGGTTCATTTTCAAAATAGCCGCCGAGTTGGAAATTATTAAAACGATTAAAATTTATATTGCCCTTTCGTACGTAGCCATCTTGAATATGACTCTGAAGTGTGGAATCGTTTAGAGGGTATTTAAAAAAGTTTTTAAGGTACCTTCAGTATCGCTCTCGCACTTACCTGGCGCAATGCTAGAAATTTCACATGCTATCTCTCTATGAGAGACGGAAGATCACCGATATAGCCTTCTCATTTAAAATTATGAATGGGGTTGGTTGACACTCTGGAGCAGCAGGTGAGCAGGTAGCACTGCGGATACCGTGTGCATTTCTGCGTAAATACAATCTTCTGCATATGCCTGCAGTAACATCGGCATACAGGTTAAACACATATCTGGTAAGAAAGAGCATGCCGGACATATAATGAGGCGTGTCAGGATGTCGATATCCATATTTTGTACAAAAGTGTAAAAACAAGCTGAAAATGTTTTTATGCGACAACTTTTTCAGTAGGTTTTGATACTATGTTTGGTTACCATTACTGACATTGTCTACCGACTTAATCTAGCGTCTTAAATAATTTTGTATGTGTGAAAACCTAACTTGTTCATAATAATATGCTAGCTAGCTAGATAGTCTTTTTATAAATTTGTGTATCTAGCTGTATGATGAAATTAAAATAAAACTTCAACTTTGTTAGTGTCTAGAATAATTCTAATGAATGTAGGAAAACGAAAATAACAGCAGTTACCTACATCCGAAAATGTTCCAATAATTGGAATAACCAGATAATATCATTGTCCACAGATCCTTCAGAGTTCGTGGACACAGTAACTGAAGTGACAGCAGATATAAGACGATCTATCACATTGTCTTGTCAAGCTAAAGGAGAACCCGAACCAAGACTTGTATGGAACAGAAACGGAGAAATTATTACAGGTACTTCGTTTTTTTATAGTGATCATTTGAGCGCATATTATCATTCCTCTTATGTTTGTTTCCAAGTATACAAATAGTTGAAGAAGGTCTAGCCTACTTATTCTCAGGAGAAATAAGCCAGGTAATGAATATACATATCTATAAAAATTCGTAGGGCTAGTAGCAATAATTGTGGAATTTATGAAGTTAAGTAGTTTATTCAATCAAAGTAGGATAAACTTAATACTTAATGCACCTCATAGCATTATACGTATACTTTAGAATGTTGTTGGCACTCCTGCATAATCCATGTACAGTAGCGGTTTATCAAGTAGCGGTTAATCAACTTACATTATTAATGCAAAAGTTTCAATGTATGGATGGATTTCATTTAAATTTACTATTTAATTACACGTCTAAACGAATATTAATTAACGAATATTATTGTTTTTATGCTACAGTGGGCTCCAAAAGTTCCTGGATAAACTAAGATCTATAATCATTTTATTCTACAAAATTATATACGCTGTAAATATAATACTATATAATTACTTTTGGTTAAATTATAATATTTTAACCAAGTATAACATATATAGCATTATTAAAATAAACTAGATTGATATCTTGTTTCTTTATAATAAAATAGGTGAGCTCGTCATGCCAGTAGTTTCCTATACTAAATTACTTTAATAAGTAGATCTTTTATCCAGTAGCTTCTAAGATTAGTAGTTGTGTAAGTAATGGCATCTACGATACCTCATACGATTTTATTTTCGAATTACCCAGCAATTTTCGGAGTGTACTATATGTGTATATTTATTTCAGAAGACGATAGCTCCGCAAAATACAGGGTAATGACGAAGTATAATATCCAGGGCTTTGAAGGTCTACTCACTATAACATCACTGGAGGCAGAAGATAGTGGCATATATTCCTGCGTCAGTATACAGGAAAGTACACAAGTAGAAGACTGCAGCCATACGAAAATGCACAATATTACCTTGAATATTAACTGTAAGAACATATCCATAATTTTTTAACATAGATTTTTAAGCAAATATTAATATAGGTATACCCAGTTTGTTATTTTAGATGTTTTTTTGGAAGAGTCAGTTACGCAGTCACTATTGTGAATATGGCGTCTGACAGGGAGGTACGACGTAAATGATCTTCGACTCCATTTTAAATGGAATTTTATCTCTGTAATATATTTTAAACAGGCATATGGATCATACTTTTCGGACATCGGTTGTATTGGCGTACACTGTAAAGTAAACTGGTATAGTACCTGATGGAAAAACATGACTAATATCTTCCTCACTGTAGATGACTACATAATAGGTAATAGATATTAGCTTTGTTTAACTTTAGTTGTACTTCAGAGAGATCCTTAGAACGTCTATCATAGTTAAGTAATTCATAATTGAAGTTCTTACTACATACGATAGTTATATTATGTTACAGATGCTCCAGTTTTTGAAGATGGCAACGACACAAATGTGTATGGAAAGTACAACCAAGAGTGAGTGGCAGAACAATTATATTCACAAGAAATTAACGACTCTTTACACATTTAACTTGATTAACTTATTATATTAACCGCGAAAAAAGAAATAAAAATAAGTAATAAAGTGAAATAACTTATTCATGAAAATGTTAATTTGCGTCTACAATAATATGAAATTACTCTTCTGTAGTCAAGTCAAATTTAGCACTAATTAAACTCACCTTGGATTTAGATTTTAATGATTTCCTTATATGCTAAAATATAAGAAAATAGAATAGAATGGATTGAAGTGGAATGGAATATAATATTTATTTGCTTGGGATGTGAATATGACAATTGTAACAGTATAACAATAAGGTACCTGATACATTCTACCATTTACGCATACAAATTCTAACCATTCCATTGGATCAAGCTAATCATGCACTAAGAAAATATAGTTAATACAGTCAAATATAGTCAGATATACCTAAAGGTATAGTCAAATATAAGCAATATGAACTAAAATTAATTATATTACATAACATAACACAAACTCACGCCTATACCCCCGAAGGGCTAGCAACCACATTTCGACAGTTTATGTTTAGCTCCCAATGTAATAGGTGGGCGAGCCTATTGCCATTAACCGGTCACTTATAAACCTGCGAAAAATACACACATAACTTCGAAAAGCATCGAAAAGTCATGTGTGTGTGCCATGGTAAAACCTGGGATCGAATCCGAGACCTCGTCTCAGCAGACCATTACCCATACCACTAGGCTACCGCGGTTGGTACATTTTCATTTATTGACATAGACAATAATATCACTTGTTTTATACATTATCTGCAATTATAATATACGTGCTGTTAACTGTTACAAAATAATAGACTTTATTGCAATTCATTGCAAATTTTTGCAAATAACAATAAATATAAATTTGAATAATTTCATACGTTATCCTGGATTGTTAAATAAGTTAAATTAGGTAATCTTATTAATCCTAGTTTGGCTATATAGTCTAGTCTTGTTTGTTTAGACTAAGTGTGTCTGTTTTACTGTGTCAACTAGAAAAAAGTATTGAATCATATTTATTTACATACTTACAAACTCACATTCTCTTTCAGAGTTGACATAGTATGTTCAGCAGAAGGTTTCCCAACACCCACGTACAGGTTATTTAAAGAACTATCAGATACTTTACTCGAATTCAATCAGAAACAAATCAAGTATAACGAGGACCAAAATCAAGCCGTTCTCACAGTAATAGCAAATTCAACGACACTGCTACATAGGTTTAAATGTGTAGCAACGAACGATCAAGGCAGTGCCGAAAAATATTTCATGGTTTTGAAGACGGAGAAGCCTAGTCAAATTGATCAGGTATCATCAAGTGATGACTTTTGTGTATTATTGTGTATTGTGACATTGTGTAAGTTCACTGTGTCTTATGGTTTTTAAAACTGTTAGAAGTAACATGCAATATTTTAGAGAATTCCTTTTTGACGTGACAACGTCTTATGGTTCGATGGAGCCGGCTGCACGCACGAAAAAACATGACTTAAGCGGCGTTACCTTGCTTTGAGGAGTTCCATCTATGGCTTGAAATGCACGCGAGAGCCCGGAACGAGCGTTATAGAGGCACAACCGGCCTCCGCGTTCGGCAGCGTTCGACATCTGTCTCTCTCCTACTTGAGTGAGCGATGCGTCCGCGTGGACAGCTGCTATACAATAATGCATTTACATGTTCTTATACCACTTAGGTGGCAGACAAGCACACGGCCCACCTGATGGGAAGCGGTCACCGTGGCCTATGGACGTTTGCAACACCAGAGGCTTCACACACGAAGGGCAGTGAAAAGTGAATGTGGTTTCAATTGATTATCTATAGCAATCATTACATCAGTATTTTCTTAAGACGTTGTCACGTTCAACTATCATCAGTAAATCGACTTCACAGACAACCGATATTTATCTTTTTGAAGCAGTCTCCTTTCACTGAATTGAGTTCTTGGTTGCAGGTAGAAATATCTGATGTTGACGATAAAGCAGTACAGTTTAATTTGACATGGTTTGACAAAATTGTATTTCCAATAACTGGTAAGTTTATTATCGATACCCAACACCGATAATAAAACCAGAGTGTCATCCGCCAATCAGCATATTTTACATCTTGTAAATGAGGTTGCCTTGAGCGGCGATGGTATTTGGTAAGGCAACATACACCTCAAGTCATAGGTTCGGATATCGGAGTCCACTTCCATGGAGGCTATTCAAAAGTTTAGTGCTAGCCAATCAAGTTATTCGGTGTTACTTAACATTAATAAGAACTTTCTCATGAACAGCTCATGATCACGTTTGTGCTATAATGTGTACCAAAATTGGTGATATTGAAGAAATAAATATACTAGTATTTATTTCTTCAATATCACCAATTTTGGTTGTGGAGGTCCGATGGCAGTTGCTTTATGGAAAATATCGAAGTTTAGCCGCATCTTTGTTAAACTAGAAAGCGTTCGGCTTTGTTGGGAAGAGGCTCAGAGAACGATACTAATATGAATGAACGTATGTAGGTATGTATGTATACCTATGTATGTTTAGTGCCCGTGGTATACTTTTTGTATACGTTAAAATTATCAGTTTCACGTACACAAGACTTTGGGTTTATTGGAAGAAAACTTAAACTCGCCTTTTGTATATAATATCTCATAATTATTATATGAATATAATTTATGTGCGCAATAAAGAATTAAATAAAGAAATAAGTTTGTTACAGCCGTTGAAATACAATATATTAAAGGTGCAAATGAAAATAGAAAAAAAGCGTATTCAAAAGATGCTGCTTGGAGAAGAAGCCCGCAGATTGAAGTAAAAGGAGATGATATAGAGTACTCGGACTTAGGAGGTAACTTTATGCACATATTAATGAAGTTCTATATATTTATTCCGTGATGTAATGTAAAAAAAATCATCGGTATTTTTGCGAGTAACATGAAACACATCGTTAGCTCAGATTAGCAATTGTGAAAATATAAGCTCAAGAATTTGAATAACAATTGGAATGTTTATAAATAAGCCTGCTTCAGAGTTTGTTAATCAGCCAGTAGGTATACCAGTCTTGGACTGCTATGGTTCTGGTAGCCATCAAGTCATATTTATGTAAGAATATTCATACGTATGACTTATTTTTACATTTATAGGAATCTTAGTCACGTTGGGGCCCTTAGAAGAAAACACTTCATACGGCGTGCGTCTGCGCGTCACGAATGAAGTTGGAGTGTCTCCTTGGTCTAGCGCAGTCTTCGTTTCAACTTTATCTAAAGAAGAAGAGATCACAAATACAGCTGAAGTCCCAGAAGAACCTGAACCATCAATTAATGATAATAATGTGAACGATTCCACTTTTTATGGTATATTTTTTGCGGGTGGAATATTGGTCGTTGCATTTGTTTGTATGTTTGCCATGAGATTGGTGAAGTAAGTTATTATTATTATGTTTAAAAGTCGATCAAAATGTTTCGAAGTCAAGTCAACGATTTTGATCCATTGTCATTTGTTGAAATTATGAAAAAATAAAACACATTGCAAGTTTGTTATTATCTATTATATTATATCGTTTTATTTTGTCTTTTACGAGGGCCTTGCTGAAGCCTTACCTCTTAAAAGTAATATTATTTCAATTGAACTTTACTTTCATAATTTGATTCGGACTAGTACTCTTGTCGTACGTCAATATCTGTGTACCTTGTAAAATGGGTGTAAATTCAAGCAGATTAAATAAATGTATCCACTAGAGTAAGAGATACTGTTTGACTTATTTTAACCACCAACAAGTAGCGGCTGTCTGGATACACAGAATACTGTGTTTCAGACGGCCGCTGGCTTACGATAGAAGTAAAGTAGGTACAAGTAATATTGAAATAAGATTACTTCGATGCAGCGTCGTCTATCAATCAACAAGTGTACCGGTTTGCTAATAAATATTATCTTATCTTATGTTATCTTACCGGTTTGCAAACGAAGATGGCTGGGGTTCCGATGATCTAGGTGGGACTCCATTTCCCCCCGTATGAATCAATCTAATATTACCTGATATAATTACGATGGGGATGTTAAATTATTCCATTTGGTTTTGGGTAATGTTTATAAGACATATAAATTTATAACATAACATAACATAAACTCACGCCACTCATATCCTCGAAGGGGTAGGCAGAGGTGCTAGCACACACATTTCACCAGTTTATAAACTTATGTTACTTTTTATTATTAAAGAGCTAAATAAATCTTAGAGTGGAGATCGCGTGAAGGCAAACGAAAGGCAGGACACCCCCTAGCCAGATATACTGACGACCAGGGCGTCGAGTCTACTAATTTTTCAACCATTGTCAAGGAACTGAGATCATAAAAAATGTCATTCAATTTTGGACAACAACCTCACATGCTTAAAGTTCAAAATTAAATGGCATTGTGTTTGTGAATGAAACTATATAATAGTTTATTTTTCATTTCACTTTGAACTTTACGCTAATGCAAATAAAGCCGATTTAGTAAAATTAAAAAATTAGTAAAATCGGGGTCCTAGTAATGGTGGCTGGGATAGACTGAATGCGGAAGGTGGAAGATCGAGGCAAATGGCGCACATTGGTAGAGTTCTATGGCCAGCAGGGAACTACGATAGGATAACTGATTGAAGAGAATGTTTATAAACCATTTTTATTAGAGGCAGAAATACCAGTGTAGTTAACATAACGATAGTGTACCTATATTTAACTCATTAGCCGATAATATTATTTTTGTACACAATAGAAAAACCTGATATCATACAATTAGTGTTACAAACGGTAATAAACATTTTATAAAACAATTATTTTATTCAACTACTTATAAATTGTATGTATGTGAAAAGTTTGCCTATGTTGATGAATTTGCTGACGAAGTTAACACAAGCTTTACAACAGTGGTCAAAAGCTTCTTATGCTAATGCAAGTAACATCTGACTTCATAATGACGATTTAGGAGCAATAATTTCAGTTATAATTGTCAATGCACCTGCCAAAATTTAAATTGGCGTATAATTTGATACAATTAATCGTTCGCCTCTAGTTCCATACAAGGTTAACCTATCTATGTTTTAACTTTTACCTAGCAAAGCGATACAAAAGGAAACAATATACAATAGAATAATCAGTCTTCCTGCAAGAACATGGCAATACATGACGTTAAAAATTGACTGATTTTGATATTGCACAGATCTTAATATAAATGAAATTCATGCAAAAATCGAAAGATTCATCAAGGCTTTAGTGCGAAACTCGTTCGAGTATAAATATTGACACTTATAATGTTAAGAGCTCCACTTTATAAACATGTAGAATTATTCTAAATCTATAACGCAACGACAATAACTTAAAATTTATACTTAACACTTTTCATCTACGCATATACATACATATATTGTATTATTATATCAGTTCCAACTACACAATCATGGCTATACTTTTGGAGTAGACCTAATGTTAGGCTTATCATGACCTATTAGTGGACCTCACTTAAGAATTTGTTACAACAAATTGTAAGGTGGGTTTGAAATCGTAGTATTAACTACCATACCATGACATGATGTGATATTACATGCCATGCCATATAAGGGCTCCATACACGTTCAAGTATAATTGCGCAAGCCCAGGTTTGTAAGAAAACATATTCTTGAAATTTGCACAAGTATCTGCCAATACACGTTACGGTATTTTTGTGCACACTTAAATTTGCGCCAAGATATTGCAACGTGTGTAATTACCATCAGCATATTTGTGCAAGTCAAAATTAGCGTAATTATACTTTAACGTGTATTAACCGCGATCATGGATTAGGTATTACGATTTATTAAATGACATTCACTGAATTTAATTAGCAAGTATTCTTTGAATCAGATATTGATCTATCCAGTCATAAGTAGGTACATACCTAAATTAATCTTGAAACTCCAAAAGCACACATATTACATTTTATAATTTCAATAACTTAAAACTACTAATAACGTAATATGAAGTTTAGTGTTGGTAGTAGGTTTACGTGCATATTTACAACTTGAATTTAGTTGATCCTTGTAATTATTATTAATTGTAAAACGAAATATATAAAATATAATTAACTCTAACGCTGCAATATATATAACTATTTTTATTAAGATTTTTTTAGATATAAGCAGAATTAAATAAATAATATAATGTTATACATTTGTGTCTTATACCTACAAACGTTTGACGTTTTTGTAGGCTTTAATTTATATAGGCATTGCGAGAAACGGTATTTTACCGAATTACCAACAAATCAAATAATTTTTCAAATTTTCGTTTGAATAAAACTTTATAACCATCGGGTATATACTTAGACCGTTTTTTGTGGCACAGCTTCTCATTGTCTATTATTGTTCTTTCCATATCAACATTGCAATTTAATAATAGCCTGGTTTACAAGACGTTATAATACAAGGCATTATATGTTTACCCATATACATAAAACTGTAACATCTTAAAAGTTAAATTCTTATATAGTAACAGATATAGGCAATTGATTTGTATAATTGATACATATTTAGTGATTTCCAGGATAATTTTTTATTTATTTTATTAATTTGTTTTCACAAAAGAATAAATACTGCCCGGTAACAATGCTCGTGCCAGTAGTAGTATATTTGAAGGTTAACTCGCCATTAATGGAATAAATTCATAATTATGCAAAAAAGAAATATTATTCGTGAATTGTTTTACTGAAATGACCACAAATTCATTCGTTATTTACTCGTAATTACCCAGTACATTTAGTTAAGTATATATTTACCGCCTCTGCTGCCTTATGCATTTCAAACAACATGTCGAGCCAATCGTATAGATTTTTTGCACGATTTTATCTAAATTATCTGTTTGAAACTAGCTCAGTATAATTTGCACGACATGCGCAACATGCGTCCGGATGCACGCATCGCAAACACTTGGGCTGTTGGAATACTTGATAAGAGTATGAAACACGTAAATATTTAATTACAACTTCATTAATAGACAATTATTTTGTATAAATTAAATATTATCTATCTACATTGAACTTTGGAATGTCATGGGGATAAGAGCCTTAAAATTATTTTACAAATGATACAAAATGGAATGATTTGGCTGTATATTTGGCATCAAATGGGGTTACATTTAAACTTGTATCAGTATTATATCAGTATTATACAACACTGAACAAAATGGTACAATGTGACTTCTTCAGAATATATTGGTATTTTGGTATCATTTAAAATTATTCATGAAAATTTAGTTATTTATTGAGTTTATATTTAATGTATACGAAAAAACGTCGGTTTATTATCAAACTGTCAACCTAAAACTCTCTTTGTGAGAAGAACAGAGAGTTGGATAAAAAAATATGTATATCCCCACGTCACAACTAAGGCTTAAGCTTAAATGAAACATGCAAACGTAGCAGTGGCAAAGACCAATAGTGTTGTAATAGCTTGCTTGATAGCATTGTTTAGGGTTGCTATTTCGCCAGGGACGTCTACCCACTCGGAGTAGCCCGCAGCGTTACGCGTACGGACCTGTGCGTGGTACTTCGTACTATTATCTAATGGTCCCACGACGTAGAGAGTACCTGTAAACATAAAGGAAAGCAAAAAGTGTAAAGGAAATCTGTATCCAGTCTACGTAATGGTTAAATTAAAATATAAGTCACACTTCAACTGATAGAAGGCGCTAGTAGTATTTAAGATTTTATGATTACTTCTGTCAATCATGCGAGTGCCAATTCCGATTGTACCTATTCAGCTCTGGGTTCACATTTCTTTTATTAATTTCTGATGAATTAGAAAGTTTTCTAGTTGAACTACTAAGGCTGTCGTTTTTGATCAGGGTCAGTCTCTATGACTGGAGAACGTAGGTGTTTAATATTTATCCCTGCTCCTTATGTCATACCGGTGTAGGTACATTATTTAATAGTAAACAAAAAAATATCGAGTTCGTAACGTAAAGCTATCGAGAAAACCGGATTATTTAGATTGGCTAGATTTACACACACGCAGGTTCACAGTAGGCAGGCTGCTCGCTTTCAATACATTTACATACGAATTCGATGGATTTTTGGTGCTCGGGTCACAGTTTGAAAACAGTGAATAAGTACTCACTATTGTCGCTGGTAATATCGACTTCATACATGATACTTGCTGTCCAATCTGGGTCGTAACTTTCATTAGCTGCGACGAACTGGAATGAGTATCCTGAAAATTTAAACAGACATTTTTGCATAAAGTAATCAATTTAAGTGAATAAAAGGAAAATCAAATATTATGATCCGAAAACTGTAAAATGTCTAGTATGTATGACCAATAACATCATCGTCATCACCCGTGCGTTAATCCCGGTCTGCTAACTGGTCTCCACAACTAATAGGTACAGGTAATATCGTAGAACAGCTAGACCAGTTGTTAAACTATTTAGGTCTCCAACTACCCGTAACGACTGCCATAGTGATGTTTGTATCATAATTGGGACCGACGGCTTAACGTGCTCTCCGAGGCACGACCGAACCAGTGCAAATGGCCATATTCAAGCATACAAATATTTGCACTGAGCGGGGATTTAGTCAATTCGAGTCCGATATAACCTCCTCAACCGGCTCCGGCAGGGGAATTCGTGAGGATTTTGCGGTGTAAAATTCATCTAAATCTCTCTGAATATTTTCTGATTTAGTACGTACCAACATTGTTATAGTTTTACAATGTACATATCACATCTTCACTGAAATAGTGAGATAATAAGGTCGTAGGACCTATCGTATTCACGTCACTTCTTCTTTGAGGTTTGAGGTGTGTAATTATACATGAATATAATTTATTATTTATTATATTTACTTTATATAAACTAGATATTTACCAAGAATCACTTTAGGATCCGGCGTCATTGAGTCTTCAGGGTTTAGATAGACGCACGTCGAACAGGACACATTGAATGTGAGCGCCGTGTAATTGGCCTCGTACAAAGACACCTGCAATTACCAATGGGTTTGTTCGTGGAATCAAGAGTAACAAATTTATTCTTATACTATTTAGTTTCTATGGCGATAAATTAATCTCAGTACCGAGTGATTATTATATCGATATTAAAGCACAAGTCACACATAGCGGTTATCTGAGTCGGGCGCGGGTCGGTTTGCCATCCATTGCCGTTTTTTATATGGTATTTTTTTTCTTTATTCGGTAAATGGCAATTGATTGCACGACGACCTGCGCCCGACAAGCGCTCGCGCTAAACGTGTGTGAATTAAAAAAATCATCTTCTTCTTGCCCTTGTCCTAATTAATTGGGGTCGGCGCAACGTGTCATTTCTTCCGTACATTCCTATCAGATATCATTTCCTTAGTCACCCTCTTCTTTGCCATATCTTCATTCACACATTCTATCAATTTTTTTGGGCCGACCCCTACTTTCAAAGTCTATATAAAAAATAAGGAAATATTGTCAGATATATAGGATATTTACCATATAGTATTTAGAGTGTATTGCACCGTGTGTCGTGAACGTGATTCGGATATATGATCAATGGTAGTAGTATGGCGCAAAACAAAAGAACTCGACAGAGAGGGTAGGTCAATATTATGTAGTCTACGATCAGAGAAAACTTACATAGTCTGGAGGATTGGGTTTCGTTCCAGGAGATACATGATAGAGAATAGATTCACTTCCTTTGCTATTAGTGACTGAACACCTATATTCTCCGAAGTAGCTTTCATTGTAAAGTCTCAAGATAAAGACTGATGTTAAACCGTCTTCAGAAGTCATCACCTGTAATTTAAAAAACGTCAAAGTTAATAAAACTCTAAAATAATAATTTTGCCTGACTTTTTTCTTTAGTATTATATACAGTACGTATCAGCAAGTTGTCGAAAATATAATACAATTAGACTATGTAAATTATACTGGGGAAATATCTAATTGCGGTAGGTACTACATTATTCATGAGTTCACAATTGGGTGGATTATGAGTTGTTTTTTCACACACATATATTATTTTCATCTGAGTGGCTTACATTTTAAAACCCGATGTCTGTTTTCCCCCTTACTTGGCTTATTTTTACTGTAGAGCGAGCCATTTGACCTTGCCTCGAGAGAAAAATTTGCGCTAGAGCTTTATCTGTTGCTCAACACAGCCCACCTACACAAGTGGCTATCAGTTGGTCGTTGTTTCGTAGGAGAGAATGTTTAATGTAGACGTATTTGGACGCTTATGATATTTACGATAGGAAGGCGTAATTGTATGTCCATCCCAAACATTTTTCATTCTATTCTCTTCTACAAACGTATTGCCACTTGTCTAGACTGGCTGGTGTTGATGGTGTTGGTGGTGATAGCCCGGAATCACGGCTTAACTTGCTCTTCGAGGCACGACTATGCCAATGCAAAAAGCCGTTTTCAGGCATACATATGTTTGCATAGGTTATCACTACCGCCATGCCCCAGAGACTATTAAGATGAGAAAACATAACATAACATAATATAAACTCACGCTTATATCCCCAAAGGGGTAGGCAGAGGTGCCAGCACCCACATTTCGCCAGTTTATGTTTAGATCCCAATGTAATAGGTGGCGAGCCTATTGCCATTAACCACATAATTTCGAAAAGCATCGAAAAGTCATTGGTGTTTGCCATGGTAAACCCGGGATCGACCCCGAGACCTCGTCTCAGTAGTCCATTACCTATACCACTAGGCTACCACGGTTGTGTGTGTGAGAAAAGATGAAGTTCTATAACTTTTGATATTTAAATATGAGCTGTTGCCCGTGACTCAGCCCGCGTGGGTATTGGTTACCTTTCCTAAGGTCTAATCTATTCCTGCACTGTTACCTATTCTGCGGAACAGGTTAACTCTAAACCAGAAAATGTACTAAATGTACTTACAGTATCAGGGTCGGTGATCGGGGCTTCGTCATAGCCTCCACGTCGCCTGTTCCATGAGAACACCGGTGGAGGATGTGCGATGGCGCTGCATGTTATGTTCTTGCTGGAATGGCAAGCAACATCTAGATATAATATTCTTTGCATTCTATATAACGTAGAGTGGGTTATATGGGATTTTGCAGTTATAGTGGACAATTTACTAGTCACCAAACTCGTTAGTTAAAAATACGCCATGCATTCAAAATACTACAAAAAGTATAGATATCTATAACTCTCTGTACACAATAAAATAAAAAAATACACTATGGACATAAACACATAGCAGAATGTACAATGGGCCTTAACGCCAACGGCGATCTCTTCCAGGCAATCTTTGGATTGACAGAAAAGAACAGAAAAGACACAATATACCTACATATTTATAATATACTTACATATTTTTACGTTAGCATATTGTAAATTTAAAAAAAAAATTGTGCTATGACAGATTCCAAACAAAATTTGTAGAATTCCTAGGTTGTGGTGGTTGGCCAACTGTTGGTGTCATACATAGGTGTCGTACAACATGCAAATGTTAAAAAAGTACTGGTTAACAGCGACAGACCGCTATTTATGATAATATGGATCATAATAATAACTAATAAATTACTTACGTATCATTTAAAATGGCGTAAACTTCTTCAGTCTTGTATTTCTGGTTGGAATAAAGCATTTGGCTATCTCCATTTTGTCTGTATATAATTGGTTTATCTGAAATATATTACATAATATACAGGGTGGAATTTTGTAATGCCACCTGAAGGGAAAGTACTCTTAATACTGTAGATAGAAAATTTTACTCAAAGGAAACATTCTTTTATTTTTGAAAAGAAACAAAACTGCATTCAATGATTTTTGAAAATTCGCTTGCCGCACCCGATAATCGAACCGACTAAAATCTGTAAAAGTTGCACCATGTCCTTTTATTGCATAGATCGTTAGGGGCAATTATAAGAATGAAATCTCTCTAACAAACTTCATAAATTAAATGAAAGGAAAACAATGAAATCCTAAATTATTAACAAAAAACTGGTAAACTAACTAATTAATTGCTCATATCTGTCTGTCATATCAATACTGAAGAGTTTGCCGTCGGTTTTTGAAACTACTCGTATTCTTGAAAATTTTCTACTATTATTTTCAGTACAAACCTGTCGGTCTCGATATCTCTCTACATGCCACCAATAGTAATTCGTCATTTTAATGGATAAAATACCCCAGTGATAATATAATTATTTATTAATAACATAAGTAAATAGATGGATCTTTGAGTGAAAGTGCTTTAACTTGACCCATGTAACAATTAATTTAAGATTTCCTTGTTTTCCTTTCATTTAATTTATGAAGTTTGTTAGAGAGATTTCATCCTTATAATTGCCCCTAACGATCGATGCAATAAAAGTACAGGGTGCAACTTTTACAGATTTTAGTCGGTTCGATTATCAGGTGCGGCAAGCGAATTTTTAAAAATCATTGAATGCAGTTTTGTTTCTTTTCAAAAATAAAGGAATGTTTCCTTTGAGTAAAATTTTCTATCTACAGTATTAAGAGTACTTCCCCTTCAGGTGGCATTACAAAATTCCACCCTGTATGCGTAAAACATTAGATAATGGAATGTCACTATCATATTAAATGGCTGGTATAATATTTATTACTTATTTAATTTACACATGTAAGTCGAAGGTTGTTACATGTTTACATGGCAATTGAATAAATAAATAATTAAATTAATAATTATATATAAGACAATCTATCCGAGGCCATCTAGATCCATGGTAACTGGATACTTATTTAGATACTTTTTTTGTTAATACATATACATTAAACATACATAATACCCAGACCAATTCACATACAAATATTTGCACTCAGCGGGAATCGAACCGCTTCCGCGTCTCTTGCGTAGCAGTTTAGTTCACTACCGCCACGACACAGAGCCCGCCAATTAGACGAAAAATAAGTTTTGTAAGTATGCACTGTTTTTAATATTATTAACTACACAGAATAAATTATTTCTGTCTTTTGACTTTGAAACACCTCATTCTTACAACTTCATGTTTTTGGATAAGCAGCACTTACTGTCACAGAATCCTATCAGTAAGAGTACTAACCACTACCAAAATATTAACTTCTTACTTACGTTGAACGTAAAGATTAACAGCCTTTTCCGTATAATGTGAGAGTATCTTCTGCCTCACTTTACACGTGTAAAGTCCTGCATCTGCGTGATTCAGTTTTCTAATTGTTAAAGAGTGATCTTCGCCGATAACGTATTTCTTGGGTGGTTCTTTATCTGAAAAATAACATAATTGTTAATACTACAAATTAAGCTATAATAAAAACAAACCTATAAGCCCATATTATTTATGTTTAATTCAATATCATTAGTTGATAATTAAACATTATGTCAAGGTCCTCTAAGTAGTATGTGTACAAGAATATCACGTGACCTAACCTGTAGCACTAGCATGAACTCCTATAGAATTCGTAATGTAAAGGTTTCGAGAGAACGGAGCATTGTGATTGGCAGTCTGCCTCTTGTGAACCTGTGTGAGTGTTTAGCCCGCCAGTCGCAATGCTCCGTTCTGTCGATACCTTTACATTACGAATTCGATAGTATTTTGTGATAAGGCTATTGACCCTCTTACTATACTTACCCTGTATATGAAGAACGCCCAATACTTTAATATAACCTATTTTGATAGATATTTTTAATGATAAAATTTTGAATATGGAATAAGACACGTGGAATAATATAATCACAATTTGCATTAAATAAGAACATTTATCCACAAAATCTTCGAAGGTGTATAAAGTGTATCGAGATCACTAATATTGTGTACAATGATGTACTTATACTTACCTACATAATATTTTATTACGTAATATCTATTGATATACATACAATATTTTTATTTCACAGTTTACATTTTATTGTCAAGGTAGTAGAGTAAATGCAGTGAGCTCACCTGAGATTAGTTGATTCCCTTTGTACCACGCAACAAATGGGGCAGGATAACCAACGGCCTCGCATGTCAATTTTATGGACTTGGTTTCCTCACCTTCTATGGAGACGTTTTTGGCAGAAAAATGGACTTTTTCTGTAATCAAATTTAAATATCTTTGAGATTTGAAGTTATAAAGTAACACTTGTGAATCTTTTGACGATTGCTACATTAATAATATTCGCCAGACAAGAGGTAAACGTGTAAGAAAATCTGTCAATAGATCTTATGATGACATGTCAAAATTAAATGGTACTGTGCAGATTGAATGAAACGATGAAATAAACTCTTTTTTATTTAAGTTTCAACTTAGAGCTTATGTAGATAAAGTCGATAATACCATGGCAGTATTTGTAATCTTAGTCGTGTGACTATGGTTAACAATTGGTAGAATCCAGGGTCCAGGTCGACATTCCATCTGCCTACGTGGTGTCCCACCTTCTGTTTACCTACTCACGGTTTCCATTATCAGACGGGTGGTAGTAGTACCAACTAAATATTTAAGGAAGCTTACCTCCCACAACAAACTCCCTGGTCTCTTGAAGCTCTCCAGATTTACACGTCCAGTTGCCACCATCGTTAATCCTGATGTTATGCATAATAAGAACTGCTAATGTATCACTTTCTCTTCTTTCGATGTACACTCTTTTATTCTTCATAGAACGCTCCTCGACTTGCTTGCCCGAGGGGGAATACCATTGAATAGGCTGCAATGTAAGTTAATAAATTTATTTTTTGGTTTCCGCAGTAAGATGTAGGTATATTTTAGGCACTGTTTTCAAAAAGAGGTATTTTCTGTCAATAGCATACCTTTTTTTCTGCTTGTATATTATGTATGCCTTCATTTTTTTTAAGAATGCATCCCCTCCTAGTATGTTTAATGGCTTATTTTAGGAGTGGGTTTATGTAAGGTAGCGTAATGGCCAGAAGTCGAACCTAGGACCTCTCGATCGCAAGGTCAATGAGTCGACCTAATTACTAAGCTACCGACGCTACAAGCAATATAATGCAGTGTAATCATATTATGTGGGACCAAAAATCATAGTGGCGAAATGTGGGCCTTTAATACACCCCTGCCTTCCCCTTCAGAAATTACAGGCGTGAGCGTTATGTACGTGTGTATTCATATTTTACAACATCAACAATCTATATCACGAATAGACAGAAATTCAGACAAAAAAAAAACTTTTTGTTATACCGACAGCCTCTGTGGCGTGGCGGTAGTGAACACGACTGCTACTCAGGAGGCGCAGTGCAAATATTTTTGCATAAATATGGCTATTTTCATTGATCTGGTCGTGCGTCAGAGTACCTTCACGTAAACTGTCGGTCCCAGTTGTCGTTATCCCAAAAAAGTTCAACAACTGGTATAATTCCTACATATAGGTTGTGGAGGCCAGATGGTAATCGCTTCACTGAAAATATCTAAGTTCAGCCGCGACGCAGTTAGATCCGGACTACGAGGTGAACGTGATCTTCAAAAGCTTCCATTGGGACCGACATTAATGCAAGGATGATGTTGATGACTTTTTTGTTATACCGAGGTATCGTGTATACATTTGTATGCATTACTTAATAGCAACTATTTTAAGGTTACGAACTGAAACTACGATTCTATTTATTTATCCAGGTGTGTAGATCATCAATTAGCCTGATGCTTCACCGCTGGAAATGGATCTCTCAAAGTGCACTATGGTACCCAATTCGTTGTATAATATATTACCTCGGGTAAATTATGTCCTTCGCAGTAAATAGCTTTAGTTTCATTGACGTTGTAGACGGTAGATCTGGCCAATATTGCGAGTGTCGCCTCCCCTGATTCACTTGACCTTGCTGAAAATAAAAAAAATAATCTTTTAAACTCTGCTTACACACGTGACAAAGCTGAAATGTTATATTACAATTTCAAGCTACTATATGTCCACCATAACACCGATCTCAAATATTTATGTAGGTACGTTTTTTTCTTGCGAATAATCCCCACGGATACCTCCCCCGCCAGAGCCGGTTGGAGAGATTATGTCGAATTCGAACCGACTGAACTGACCTTAGTGGCCGGAGGTGAGATAGTAGCCAATATAACCCTCGCACCCCGGTAGACCACATACTTATGTGCTAGATTTCTTTAATACCATTTACACACAACACGAAGTAATTATTGGTATCGGTATTATATAGCGCGGAGGTACTTCCCCTGTAGGACTGCTCAATTAGGACGGATACAGCCTATAGTACCTCCGTTAAAATATAGGTTATTATATAAGAAAAACGAAGAATAATTTATCTTTCTTGAAATGTAAATCTTTTTTATTATTTAAATAAAAAAATATACTAGCCTATGCCCATCGCTCTACTCGCGTGGCTGTCGGTTATCGCGACCTAAGCGCCATCAGAGCAATTTAAATTCTATATCATAACTTAGATTCTACTTAACCGATTGCAATCAAACAAACGTAAGATTTTAAGTTGGACTAAACTCCTTTGAACAAAAAAACCGCATCGAAATCCGTTCAGTAGTTTTTGCGTCCATCGTGGACAATCATAAAAATTTTACAATTATATAATAGGATAGATAGATAGAGAGAAGATAGATAGATCGATAGGAGATAGATGTACTGAAAACTTTGTTAAGCAAGTAGGTTGACTATCGCTTCAAAGATAGTAGTAGTAAGAAAGATAGTAGTAGTAGTAAGCAAAGTAGTAGGTATAGGAATCGAAGATTCAGACGAGGCTTCGTGGCGAGCGGTCAGCGCGTTTCCCCTGTGAGGGAAAGATCGCGGATTCGAATCCCGTCGAAGCATTTACTTTTTCTTATCTTAATTTGAATGAGATATATATTGTAATATTACAACTAACAACTAATTAAACATTAATATTACAACTATTAGTATTACAACTAATGTTTAATGTGTTAAAACAGAGATTTATCGCCACCTTAGTATAAAAAACAGATTAATTTATATGGAACGCCGAAAATAGATGACCGGATTTTTAAATACCTTACAGAGATGATTTAAATGAGTTGTAAAAATTTTGGTGGTACAACTAACTAGAAAAACTTGTTATATCATAAGAAAAATCGATATTACTTAGCTTCCTTTGCTTTTTTTAAGAGTAGGATCACTATTAAACGCTGATTGCTAAGACTTTTATTTATGTATCTACAAATAATAATTCCGCTTTATTGAGTTGCAAATGTTTGATACAAAGGAACATATTACTATGTAAACTGATGTAACTACGTGATCGTGCTTAGGGTACGCTAAGTAATTGCTCTGTTACTGGGTGTGTAGCTTCAGTGATGTAGTCACAATAGGTGTGTCTTCGGACAATGACCTGCGTTCTCGTTGAATCAAGCTATCTAGAATAACCCTAGAATTATACGGATGACGTCACTCATTAAATTTTCAGAGCTATGTAAAAGTGTAGGATGTTTTAAAGGATACTTTAGTTACTATCATCATCTTCATAGGGATCTACCAGTTGCGTTCATTGGTATGTTGACCTTTCTGAAAGCGATTGTCGTCTATCCAACTTTGAGAGTGAAATCTGCGCTAGAGCCTTGTCCATTCTTTAGCCAATGCCTCAACTTTCAGGTAAGATTCGTTTGGGTCAATGACATCGGTGCTAACGTTGCCTGGAAGAGATTCTAGCAAAATACCGCCCATTGTACATTAAAACAACTGTAACTCTCACTACTTGTCCTTGGTGTTTTTGTTTTTTTCTTTTTGGTGTAAAAACTTACCTATCTACAACAAGATCAACTTGCATACCATAAACTCTTGAAACAGGTTAATAATTGACCGGCTGTCATACTAATAAGTGTTCAAATAACTTTGTAATTTCATTTATCCCACCAGAAGGGAGAGATAATTTTAATACAAAAATTATGCTTGGCAGTGGGCTTCGCCGCTATAAGAATGGAGACCGCAATGAGTGCCAAGTTCTATGCAAAATTCAAATATCTATTTGAAGGAACAAAATAACATTATGAACAAGTATTAAAATCTATTTCTTTGCTTTTTTGAAAACCTATAATAATAGCTGTTATTTAAAAAAAAGTGAGATTTTAAAGTAGGTTAGATTTGACCTAATTCAAGAGTACACATTCAGAATATTCGTACACTATTATCGGGATCTAACACTAACCAAAACTGACTACAGCCCGCATCGTCGCTTTCGAGTTTCGCTTTGGTATACTCAACATTTTACCATCCTGCCCTTTAATTTCCCTCCAATTTGGATGTCCTTATCGAAGGGGAGTGTTTATGTAGTACATATGCTACGGGAAATCATTACAATGAAAATGAGCCGATATATCGATGTATGCGAGTGATAAAAACTGTTCAGTTTCTTTCAAGCATGCGACGACGGTGTGATTGAATAATTTTGTATTAGATACAAATATTAGTTTAATGTACAGAAATAAGCCTAACTCATTATTCAGTTTTCTTTCAACATAGTTGTTTTTGTTTGTGTCAATTGTATTAAACTACCTAACTCCTCCTGTTGTTGTTACTGTAACAATTATACAAATCTCATTTTTCAGAGAAATACAATGCAACGTTATAATATTTCAAACAGCGCCTAGATTAAGGGGACGCAATTACATTAAACAGTAGTTCACTGCAATTAAGTCTTAAATTTAGAACCAAAAGAGTGGTTTTTGTTTGATAAATGCCGGGCAACAGATGGTCTTTACTGCTAGCTACTGAACGGATAAGCTCTTAAAACGCTTAAGCGAAGCTGCTACCATGCACTGAGCTTCCTAGTTGTACATACTCCGCCAAAGATTAAATAAAGATGAAAAAATCTGCAACTTATAGATCGACGAATTCGAATTTTGAAGCATTAGATTATATCCTTTTAAATACAAGTAATATTAATATTGAAATTTTCATTTTCCTCATGATTTATAATTCCGTTAGCGGGAATTTACGGGATGACAGTATAGGTATTAGCGGGCCTTTGAGTGTCCTGATTGATAAAGATTTTCTATTGCAACGAATAAGAAGAAAATAAGTTATAGCTGCTTTTGATTTCAAATCATAATGATTCATAAACATCTCATCACCCAGCGTGGTAGAATTTAAACCTAAACCACTAATAGAATGACAGTCGCCGTATAAGTCAAGACTACCTAGTGTAAACTTGAATAAAGAATTTATTTCACTTATTTTTTTGTTGAACAAAAAGTATTTCGCTTTTCGTACGCGAAACCGCAATGGATGCCACGGTAATGTCAGACTCCGACCTTCTTAGGATTTTCGGTTGCTGGAGGTGAGATAGTAGGTAACATATCCTTCGCACCCCGGCCGACCCAGGTCTTTCTCTAAATGGTTGAAAAATTCACCAAAGATAAGTAAGTAACACAACTAGCATAGCTCGTTAGTCTGCGCAAAGCATACATCTCACGTCGTCTATAACGTGAGGGCAGACTATTTTTCTCTTTTATTCCAATAGGTACGGGAACCGACATTCAGCATTGCAGTTTGGCACTGCAGTCTACTTAGAGCTATTTGTGAATTGAGAACTAACATTATTTGTCATGTAACAGGAGTGAGTAGATCAATCTCATCATACTTGCTTGGTGTTAATTTAATTATTTTCACCAAACTTAACACACGTGTTCTTTGACTGAAAATACAATTTTTGTAGACACATTACATTCACCTTATTTATGAACGGATCTTGATGATTTTTGGCATCAAGTACATGATTCCGCAGTGAAAAAAGTGAAAAAAGACGCGCTCGCGAGCTTCGTAGAAGTACTATTATCAATTATTAATGCTTATAACATAAAGGCCCTAATTTAGATTAGTAAGCAATATTGCCTTTCAAAGAGAAAAATATTCCTTATATTTCTAAGAATATATTTCAATCCTCTTTCATTACGAGTAGAAGATAAAAGATTTTAATAGGACAAAGCACGGCTTTTGAAAGTAATGACGGAAAAAATAAAATAAAAAATAAAACACGTTTTCTATGTATTTCATGTATGGGCGAACGTAGTTATCAATAATTAATTAATTTTTACTCTTTATAATTATTTGCTTGACCTCAATTCATCTTATTTTATAAACTTATTGGTTTTGAATTTGAGAGAGAATCTTAACTATGAATAGGAACGGCCAGTCTGGATAGATAATGCCCGAGTAAAATGTACAAAATAAGTCAAACTGCATGACTAATCACTTTTCCTAGGCACTAGACCTAGACCTAGACCTAGACTACGGTAATGACAAAAAAAAACTGCATTGTGTTTGTTTATTTTTGTTATCAACCTTACATAACTGATCTTAACGATTTTTAACGAAACATTTAACCTAACCAAATTTCTTAGATCGCTCTGCTCGAAATAGAGAAGTATTCTTATTGCCCAATCCAAGTGATAAATTCGAGCTATATCCAAATCTTCATTTGTAAATTAACAGGCGTGGAGGAACATTTATATAGGCTGGCAAAGTAATTTTATCAATTCGATTAACGTTCTTAGTCATTATTCATATTGACTGATTTATGACTTTTCCCTTTTCAAATCTTGGAATAATTTTCCACATAGCTTATTCACGATGCACGAGAACATAAAGAAATCCTGTTAATGAGTCTGTGGGTGGTTGAACTGTTCCTTACTTAACAATGTGAGTAGGCTGAATCGACAGGAATACCTTCTAGTAGTGACGAGTTTAAGTAGCAGTATGTTTTGTTTTGTGTAATTTGTAATAACGCTGGAAGATTTCCTTCTGCTAATGATGATAAATAAATAAATGATGATAATCTTTGATGTTGCAAGTCTTCATAGCTTAGAATTTCAAAATTCATAGGAATTTAATAGGTTTCATACATTTAGATTGAAAAGGGCTTAACTTTAGACGAACCTTGTACTCACATGGTTACTTTTGTTGATATCTCACCACTACCTTTGTAAATTACGAACTACATGTGGACACATACAATGTCAACTTGTGAAACATATTTATCAATATTCATTCTGTAATCCATTGAAGTCGCTCCAGTAAAAGTCTAAAAACGTCTGTAGAGGGGTCGATACTTGGATCCAAAGCAGGTTTAAGCTTAATTTATATATATATTGCTGAGATGATTTCTATTCTCATATATTGAGTCGATTAATCAAAAACAAAATTACCCTGCATTAAAACAGAATAATACACCAGTTGAAAATAGAATGGGAAACGGTTCCCACCCCAATAAGTAAGCAAAGAATAAATCATTTTGACACTTATTACTAAGATGAGTAACGACCAACAATAACTTTTGTAGATTTTTTAAAGAAACATAAAAATAATTAGGGTTTAAGAAAAATCATTGCTCTTTGTCGCTTCCATTCCTGTTATGTATTTACATATCATTAAAGATTGATGTAAAAATATGTACGTTATGAAATAATACGTTGATTCTCCCTTAAATGAATAGGTAGGATTTTAATTAGTACCTACCTAATCTAGCTGTTTACCACGGCTTCATCTAAGTGAGATATTAGTACCGCCGCTGCTCTGTAAAAACATTCCTTAAAGATCAAGTGATAAATTACTCTAATTCGATCAGTTGGGTCCGTGCTTTGCGCTTAGCAAGATGATGTATCTCATTGAGCAGTCCGACTGGGGAAGTACCTCCGCCCTACATAATACCGCGGCTAATAATAACCTTGTGTTGTGTTGTCTGCACTGACAGCACAGAGATACTATTAAACTTTTACTATCATTGTAAACTTAAATTATTATTGTTATCCATTAACTAACTCAGCGACTTCATCTACGTGAATTTTGTTGCCATTGTCGTTAGACAGCACGGAATTCTGTTTCCATTTACATGTACTTTTTGTAAACCTTTCTTGGAATTTATGGAAAATATAAAAAAAAATCAAATCGTTCAAGACGTTCTCGGATTACGCGCATTGCAACATCCCTTTTTGTCAATATAGATAAAGTTGGGAGATCGTAAGAATAGTCAAGTAACAGACATTAATGTTAATGCGAGTAGGAAAACATTAAGAACACTAGAAGTAGTCTAAGTTGGACGCAGGCATGGCATAAAGTCCACAACTTCTTCATAATGCCGAGTGGCATAATGCCACTGGCATCCATTAACAAGTTTACATTGACGCTAAGATACCATTCACGGCTGGTAACTGTAGCAAACGAAATAACAATAGGTCTACAGAAACATATTCAGAACACTGTTTGTTCAAATGGTTTTTGAGACCTTATATATCGTTTGAGTGTTTTAATTTAAAATAAAATTTAATCTTCATTATATCTATAAAATTGTACCTATATAAGACGTCTGACTGCAAGATTTTAATAGTCAAAAACATCTTGTGAGTAATATTAGATTAACGATTCTGAGCACAAACATTTTTTTTTAAATATTTGTCTATTTTTCACAATGGATGCGAAAAGTACTGAATGGGTTTTATACGGTACTTTATTACAAATTCCACGTAAAAAAATCTACCCATTTTAAATCTGAAAAATCTACCCATTTTAAGTATTTGACTTAAGATCTGTCGTATGTTTAACTGCAACTCATTGAATACAATCGGAGATATTATGACCGAAAATCGCAATAAACAACCTGTGATACTGATTTCTTTTTACATTTTTAATTTGATTTCGATACAAACGAAGTCACAGGCCCCGGCTAAGAGGAAAATAAAACGAATTTGTTCTGTATTCATCCTCTGTAAATTAGGCTGCATGAAAAATGTTAAGCGACTGGCAACGTACAGAAATTTGTTTCAGCTCGTTTCGTAAGCAAACAAATGACTGTGGTTCTTTTAGCGAAATTGGGAATCCAATGACGCGGCGTGTCTGTTTTGTTGTATTTTGTTGTGCTTTTACTTGATAAGAAGGTTTTCTGTGGGTCATTTTAGACCCCAGTGGCATAATGCATGTTTCAAGTAGTACTGGGCTGGAATATATTTACTGACCAAACGTGATAACATTGGCGATAAAAAGATCCTCATTTTATGCCGAAGGGATATTTTTCTATCGAGTCGATGGCACCACTAGTGTTAGAATACACCGCGTCGCTTAAAAATGACACTACCAGCTCTTGGAATAAACATCGAAAAATATTTTCTTTCGTAAAACTACCGCTATACAGCTATAACAACTACGAACCATTACGCAGTTTCATTTGGAGAAATAATTCTCATAAATTTGATCAGAACCGTGTTCGTAAATAAACGAACAAATTAAAATGGTTCAAAAGAATACCCGTTCCCTTTAATTTACTTTGCAACCTTTAAATTACGTGGTTTGATGAACGCCAAACGTTTCCTTTATATGCTTATACCGTCCTGTGAAATGATCAGTGGAATGAAACATGTGTTTGTTGTGTAATTATATTGTGTACCAATCTATAAAACATGTAGTTATCATACTCACTTGTTACGTTTGACTATTTGTATTTTTACTATAAAGATTTGTTTTAAAGAAGATTGGCAATGGATATTACCTAAATTCCCTCTAAATCCTCCAACCAAGCTCAATGGTTGGTAATAGGAATGGGTTCGCGTTGGTAGTGTAATGGCCAGGATTTGAACCCTTGACCTCTCGGTCGTGAGGCCGAATCCTTACCCACCAAGCTACCGAGGCTTAGAATTGATAAAGTTTTGTATGAATGTCTGTTCATTTCCGGTTTAATGGTTTATGGTAAAAACAATACATAAAAACGCCGCGTTTATTTTAATATACACTGTCATCTTATAGCTTTTATTTGTGTTTTATATAATACCAGAACACTGTACCTACTTAATAACTTCAGTCGAAATCGTTCTCCAACGACGTAATTAAACGTATTCATGCATGTTTCATAGAATACCTACTTTATTACATTTTACGTATTTCATAACGAAACTCATTTTCCCAGTGCAATTTTTAGTAACTCATAATATAACCTACCTTGAATGTTGAAGCACCTTTCATATGAACTGGAGCTTTAAAATTGATATTTGGACGTTCTCGTTCACTTGATATTTACAGAAAACCTTACGACCATGCATTATTATGCTCTTAGGATATGTGTACGTACGTGAATATTGAATTTGATTAAATTGAATACTCGAGGACCTATCGGGATCAATATATTGTTGTGAAATGACAGGGCCATGTCACACATTTTGAAAAGGTATACCTTAGTCGAATAGTCGAAATATGTGTATGGCCTGTAGAAATCTTGAGACAAACAGAACGCTATTCGTTGATGATGAGATAAGACTTACAGACTATTAGAGCGTGTAAAATTAGTTCTGTTCCCCATAAAATCTGATACTAGTCAAATTATACTTTCTTGGAATACTAAGCAATAAGAAGGCCAGTAAAAAAAGTAGCCTAGTGGTATGGGTAATGAACTGCTGAGACGACATCTCGGGTTCGATCCCAGGTTTACCATGGGGCACACCAATGACTTTAGCAGGTTTATAAGTGCCCGGTTAATGGCAATAGGCTCGCCACCTATTACTTTGAGACCTAAATACAAACTGGCGAAATGTGAGTGCTAGCACCTCTGCCTACCTATTCGGGGATATAGGCGTGAGTTTATGTTATGTTATGTGAAAAAGTAGGTACTAGAGAACACCATTTTCACCGTAAAACATGCATGGGATTAAAATAATGTAAATTCATGACAAGCCGTCAACTGTTTCTTCAATTTTCATACTATACTAATCACAAAATAAAAGGCCCGTTTTGGCATATGCCTACTTGGCATAACTAGTGATGTAACAAAACGACTCGGTACTCGATACTCACGATTAATCGAATCCAGTTTGCATGGGGATTTGATCGATTTGAATATATATATAAAGTATATTGGTTTAAAGTTCTGATTAGAAAATTAGCTTAATCTTTGATATTGTAGGTATTATAAAATGATACAGTATTATGAAAGGTCAATTTGCTTTTATTTCATATTTTTGTTATAATAACATTCACTCAATCACAAAAACAACAGGAATATTATCAAGATCAACAAGAATCTGGTTGTAGAAATTTGATGGCACGAATTTGTCAAAAATTTAGACCGGGTGGATGACCACCATGCACATATTATGCGGAAAAGCCTTCATAGTAATCCAACCTCGGTTGTATTGCGTTCAGGGGTTTGCAAGTGCATAGCCGGGCAGAGGTGGTGGTACAAATGGAACTAGTGGGAATGGCGCGAGGCGACCCGCCTATCAGGGAGACCCGTAGAAACGGTGGTGCCATGGCTGTACAGTGTACAAGTCAAATCTATGTGTGCCTTTACCGGAGCATTGGGAGTATTCGAATTCGGTAGATATTCGAAGAGTCGAGTTGTCTCGGCATCTCCGGTATGGGAAGTACCGAGACAACTCGAATATCTAAGTCAAAAATAATCCAAAAATCAACAAAACCAAACGTAACGGGCGCACAGTCAACAAAACGGGCGATCACACGCGTATACCTCTTGGTCAAAGACACGTCATTCTATAAAAATCTATGCTGCCATTATTTACTGCTTTAAGCTCCTAGTTCATAATTTTCAGTAAATGATTACTAGTTACACAGTGAAGTTCAGTAATTAATTTCGGTCTAAACACTAGTTTAAATAAATAAAAATCGGGCTTATCTTACTCGATATTTTTTTCCTTAATTGATTATTAATAGTCTGTGGACAACGTAATAAAAATCGTTATGCACAGCACTAAGCCGAGTGGGCGGTACCTGTCTATGAAAAATGTAAAAACCTTCATAACATTTTAAATGGTAAACAACTGAGAACTTCATGGGCGCGAACTGTCAAAACGGGCCTTTTATTTTGTGATAACTATAAACGGAAGACCAACTATAGGAAGGTGTTTAAAATTTAACATTAGTAGATCTGACCAAACAAAAACTAACATTAATAGAACATTAAGTCTATCTAACCAAAGAACAGACATGATAATTTTCGTGGTTCAGATTACTCCAAATAGCAATTTGATAAACAGCCCAATCCTTTAGTGAAAATTTTAATATTACAAAGATACAAACAACTATAAAATATATACACGACTAACGACAAACCCTTTTATTTCGATACAGAGTGATCTTCATCAAACGATCTGTTTATTTTGAATATTGAAGTGAGCTCTGGCGTAATTACGGAAACGTTAGAGGTGCGAAGTAATACCTGTCAAGATGATTTATTAAGGCCGTCTTATTGAGCGTTCGCTCCTGCTCTTGCCTGGTTGTAGAGGATTCGGAAACGGTGGAGTAACCCTTTTTGTAGCTTTCATATCAATGAAAGTTATTATATGACCCCTTTATTTGATTTGTAGCTTAATATTACATAAAATCGATGAATTGAGGCAAAACAGAATATTTTTGATTTTTAACAACGAGAGCTTAAAGTAGGGAGTCGTAATATCGCCGACATAGGAGAGTTGCATTTGCTCGAGTGGTGACGTTTTACGTCAAACGCTTCACTAATTGCGTTGCAAATATCTACCATGCTACTGCTATGCTACGGTGTAGGTAAATTTCGATGAAGAAATGCTGGCTCTAAATAAGACATGCGTGACAATAATGCCGCTATCAGGAATGTCAAAGACCTGATGAAATCTAGGAGGAAAAGTAGAATAGAAAAGTACCTCCTAAAATTTGTGCAAGTGTATAGGATAAATACATATATCTTATCACGAAGTTGATACTCTGTTTTTATATTTACTGTGACCGTTTTCACAAATTAGGTGTATATTACAAAAAAGTAGGTACGTGCAAAGGTTATGTTACTTATGATTGATGTACTAAGCGAAAGAGTGAATGTTGCATGCCGACTAGAGTGATTTATGGTTAATATAATTTAATGTAGATTTAGTTATAGTCATTTTACTAACGTTAATAAAATTTTACTAGTGTTAATAAAATTCTACTAATGTTATTAAAATACTACACGTCATCATCTACATCATTAGTTGAAACGTGATATAATTAGGTAAGTAACTATTTGTTCAAAATCTCCGTCATACTTGGTGTTATTTTCAGACAGTTGATTTCAGGCGTATGTGTGAACGAATGGTTTAATTTCGTGTGATTACAGCTATCAGTTTGAAGTTTACACAGATAGGTACTCGTTGTATTTTAAAGTATAACTGTAACATATTAAAAATTGAAACAGAAATATTTAGAATTTGAATATTCCATTCTCTGTTTCTGACATGAACTTTGACAGTTAAGAATGATCATTTTCTGCGAGACCGATGTTGATTTCGACTTCTGAATCAAATATTGTATAAACTAAATTTTATGTTAAAATGGCTTTACATGTTGGAATAAAACATTCATGACTGCTTAGTTTCGTAACTTCTCTAGTTTTTATGTTGTGACTACTGCTTTTAGCTCGTGTTCGTGTAGTTTTGGGTACACAGTTTGCCGAAATTTCTCGGGAGACAAAGGCCTCGGCGTAGAAACAACGAGGGATTGGGTGGATTCACCGCACGTTGTCTTGTTTTAACACGATGCATTCTATCTGGGGTGCCGTCTATTTGGTAGAAACTTGATACTCCGAAACCTATTTGGGATAACTCACTTCGCAGAAACTTCTTTAATCGATCATTTATTAGGCATAAAAAATATTTGACATAAATATTTTTAGGCATAATGTGCTTATGACCGAATTTAGAATGGCATACATTTAAGATAGTAGAATTTTATTTGGCATAATTACCTTTGGCATAGTTAAAATTTTGTATAACTTCATTTAGCATAACGTTCATTTAGAGTACAGATTATTTGGCACAATTCAGAATAGATAGTTGTTTACACCCCGACACAGAGTACCCCGACTCGGATAGGTTAGGTTAGGTTATAACTGTGACCCCAACAGCGCGAGCCGAGCGAGCGAAGCGAGCGTGCCGCGGCAGCGGCCGGCGAAGCGCCATAATAGATAGTTGTTTACACCCCGACACAGAGTACCCCGAATCGGATAGGTTAGGTTAGGCTACAACTGTGACCTGTGCCAGAAACGAGCATGCTCTCATAGGCAAGGATATAAAAATCAAATAATTATCATTGAATCAACTTTTATTTATTATTAATTACTAAAAAAACACTTAAATTAATCAGAAAACAAAATTAAACTAATCTTATATTAGCTCCTATTGCTTTCATACCCAACTTCTGTGTAATTCTTCTTATTCAGACTTCTACCAAAAGATGAATCTGGTTTTGAACTTTCTGCGATGTGATGGTTATACATTGTGATTATTATGGATACAAAAATTATGCGTACAGATGATTCTGACTTACAAAATTATGGGTTTCAATGTATGCAAAATGAGTTTATGCCAAACGATATTCTGCGAAAAGAGGTTTATGCTATTAGTTGTTATGCAATATAAAATTATTACTTAAAAAGTTCTACTATATGAGGTGTACCCTTCTATCTGATACGTAGTTCAACTGGAACAATGAATAGAAACGGTGACTTATCGGAGCAGAAAACTTCGTGCAAGCGACCTCATCGTGAAATGCTAGGGGCTTTATCCCCCTCTATTTAAAGAGACGGTGAGATATATAGGATTGAGATTTAATATTATCTTGTAGAATCATAGAACAGCATTTAATTTCAGTATATATAAATTATGGGAGTACCATGGTTTCCACAAAAGGGGTCATCTCCAAGAGGAGGTCATCGCCAGGTCTGTCTGGGTGCGAGAGATATATCTTGTATAATCTCATCTCCGGCAATCAAAGACCCACAGACGGCGGCGTGCGTTTTGGTCGGTTTGAGTCCGATATAACCTCTTTCACAGGCTTCGGTGAGATTGGTATCAGTGGGGTTTCGCGCACGGAAAAAAGTACTTAATAAATTGCTTCACAATTATTATTAGAAACGTACGTGTCATCTAACGCGTTAATAATAATTTCACTGACAATTTGCAGTACAAATTGATCAAATGGAAGTTCAACACTTCACTTCACCTTCGAGTTATGGAAACTACTCAAGTTATTTACCCTATTATTAAATGTCACCTCGACAGGTTACTGCTTGCTTCATTTTCTCTGACGGACATTATCACATAAATAGTTTTAATGTTTGCAAACTTTGAAATGCTTGAGACAGTTTCCAAGTAATTATATCGAATATTAATATATCAAATATGTATGACATTTAACGTGCGGTTTTGTGTAGTGATGGTTGACAAACGATAAATGTCACTATTGTGTCGCTTCGTTCGAGTACAGTTTGTTGGAACCAAGTTCATTAGCTTGATTTTTTATTTAAATGTGGGAGGTAGGTATTTGGGTATAGAATAGAAATATTTACTTGAGAAAATTTAAGTATCAATACAGCATATTTTAGTCGGTCCGTGTGCCGACGGAGAAAGAATTCACCCCATTTTATCCAAAGAGTGTCGTAAGGGGCGACAAACAGAAAAATACGCAAACGATATCACTACAAGAGAAGAAAACCTGGAAATATAATCCTGTACCAACACGTCTGGCCAGCGTGGAAAAATAGGCCTCCCAGCATAAGGAGACTGGGCAGTGGACTGCGATAGACAAATTGATTGATCGATTGAAATTCTTATCTACAACTAGCAAACCCGGCAAGCTCCGTTTCGTCACCAGATGGCAACAAAAGATGTTTTTCCCGCTATTCTGTTGAATTTTTTTCTGAATTTTCTTTGCTATGAACCTCTCAAAGCCCGAGACCTTTCCAACGAAAGCAAAACCGTGGAAATCAGTTCGTGCGTTCTGGAGTTATAGCGTCAGGAAGGAAAATCCGACTTATTTTTATATAGTAAAGAAGATAATATTATATAAGATATAAAAAGGAAACAAAAAAAATCGTATCGTAATTCTATTTTGCCAATATGTTGGATACCAGGAGTACTACCAGACGCCTTCGGCTTCGAAAGTGTTTCCCTTACACTGTGTATATGGAATACCTAACTGGAATTGAACTTGAATACCTACTATGTCAATGGGGTTATTTCGAGCAAAGAAGCAAGCAAATTTAATCAATAATCAATTTTATAGACGGAACTTAATCTGCAACCTAAGTAAAAGACTGGTCATGAGTTGAAGTCCCGTTTAGATCTTCGCCTTTTCCAATTTTAACTCGTTAACCATTTTTTGTCGTCGTTATTCAATCCAAATTAAAACATAATAGCTCTTATATATGTAATTGTGTGGTTAATCAAAATTATGTGAGCCAGGGGACAACAGAAATCACGTTTATTTTCAGGTCACGGCTGTGAAAGTACTTTAATATTATGGAAGTTTTCTATGTCGTGTGTGAGGTCTCTAGAGATCCTTAAATTGACAGAGATAGTGTGAACACAGAATTTTTATTTAGTTCCTAACACTGAAGAAACAGCTGCGTGCTTACAATTTTACTGGGAAGGCCAAGAGAGAGTGTAGTAAAGATTATAGTTTGTAACTATTCACCATAAAGTTAATAAAATTATGGAATATGCGCCTTAGTAGTAAATACCTACCGTGGTAGTATATAATATGTTTTATAATACCTACTACAAGTTTGAACAATGTGGCTTGTGGCTTTTTAGTGAAAGAAACTTATTGGATCTTCAGGTACACTTTATTACCCGTATTTTATATAACAATGGAAAAAAGGAACGACTTTGTGATGCTTAAGTGATTCCAAAAGTTCTACCGATTGTTATTACGAAGAAAAAGGTAGAAATATAAAAGAAAAATGTATCTATGTATCAAGATTTACGGTTTTTATCTACTGGTATTTTGAATTCGGGTATGTTGTACGGAAGAGTAAAAACTAGTAGAAATGCGACACGATAGTTTTACTACCAATGCCGCCAAACTCACACATACCACTGTTAATAATACCGTGCATTACTATCTACTAAATAATTGCTTTGAGTGATGGAATTTACTCCTACTTTTAATGCCCTATTAGCTCAAATAATAAGTATTACAAAACGAAAACACACTTATCCCTATTTACTGACACAACCCTTTCTTCAACCTTTCAAAAGAACGATCACTTTGCTATAGATAAAAAAGTATCTATGGCGTTTCGTACTATGGATTGAACAAGCTTGAATACTTACGAACAAGCTTAAACATATTCCTACAAAAAGGTTCATATTGTCGAATTTATGCCTCGTTGCTATATACGCACACCAATAACACGCGTGCACCGACTATATCACACTTCCACTTGTTTTTTGTTTTCCATGGTTGGTACTTTTACTAGATGATATTAACATTTCGTAGTTATTTGCCTCCAGCTACAGAAAGTTTTGGCAACATGAGGTAAAATAAAGGTGAACAGAAAAATGTTGTTTTTGAAAAGTATCTTTATTTTGTTTTGTTAATAATATGAGAAATGACTAATCATCGAGGTATTTATCCTAATTAAGTTATTAAGTTAGTCAATACATAAATACTCGTTTGTATTTAGTAAAATCACACTACTTTATTATAACCTATAAGTAATATATATTCTCTTTTATATATGTCTGTTTACTTCTTAGTAATTATTATATTATTTAACAAGAGATAAATGCCAGAGGTATATTTCCCTAAAATCGTAAAAACCGATATCAAATGCAATTATTTTCCGTACCGTATCGAGCGCTGAGTTTTTGTTTTTCATAAACATTACGATTAAACCGAAAATCCTGAAAGTTCTCATCAACCAAGTGTGCAAAAGAAAAATACAAGGTCATAATTTGCTACTCGAATTCCTAATGCTGAAAAAAATTATGTAAATCTTAAAATACTCTATACTACTACATTATACATTTGACCCATTTTTGTATGTACTTTTATGTAGTTTCATGCTTTTAACCTACTTCAAATGATAAAACTAACCTCTTATAGAACCCGTCTATTCCTATGATAACCTTTTTCTCAGGAACGCATGGAAATCATCATCATCCTAACGTTAGTCTCGGTTGCATTCGAAGTTTCCATCTCGGAGCAAGTTAAACTGTCACGCACGAAAGTATCACGTTGAAATTAGTATCAAACATTTAAATGGTTATCATTGTTTCTTTATTAAGTAGCAAAGTCAAGCAATCGGTACTACGCACTATAAAAATAGTTTGCTATGTGAGCAAAGAAATAAATTCTCACTAAAACAAAGTGTTAAATATAACCTCTTCAATTTGATGGATCACCATGCGTGAACGGATACAAATAACAGTGATTGAGTCCTTATTCGTCTCGTCTGGAGCAAACAAAGCCTTATTATCGCTACATTTATTTCTTTGAAAGGATGTTTGTATTATTTTCACGAATATTTTTCATCATTTTCTTTATCTCTTACTTACATCTACGAATTGATGTTTTTGTCTTTTTTCTATTTAATATCCAGAGAACCTAAGGTTTTTGTTCTTGTACACGAATCTTTACATTTTCTTCCGTTATTTGAAATGGATAATGTCAATTGGTGGATCTTTTTCAAATTCAAAAGAAGCCTATTGAATTATTAAACTAAGTAGGTAGGCTGGCTATTATGCTGAAATTTCACTAATGCTGTCTGATACGTAGGATATTTACCTACCACAGTCCTTATCAGATCCTTCCTCATCCTGGCATAATTTCTGAAATTTGAGGCCCGGAATCCACTTTCTACTTCTTTAGGACAAAAATTATTTAGTATAATATTATGATTGACTACTAACCGGGGCTAAAATAGTTTTGCCAGAGACCTGTCCGTTTTTCGGAAGGTTGTACCTGCTAGTGAGGTTGGCTCGAACCCTAAAGATCTAGGTGGGACCTAATTCCAATTCAAACCCAATTCACCTACCCCATACTATATTATTGTAAAATAAGGATAAGGTGAACATGTTTGCAACTTACAAAAATCTTAATAGTTTACAAAATACTATAAGCAAAATTACAGACGATCCGGAACTTATGAGGCTTTTAGTAAGCCTCGTTTGAAGTCGTTCGTTAATTTAAGTTTCACTCGCCCTCTTAATGTGCCATAAAGTGTGTTAAGAGCTTTTAGTGCATTAAGTAATTGCTTATTATTAGCCATTGCAATATGAAGAGCTTATATTTATTTATGAAGGTAGTTACACTAATAGGAGTGCTGAAACATTTATCAGTACTTTGGTTAACACTTTTTCATAGTGTCGATATATCTTTGATTATTTCACTTACCTCCTTGGACTGAGTGTGTATGAATGTAACTCTTGCGAGTTATAGTTTAGGTAAATTATTATTTTTATCCCGGGAATCGGTTCCAAAGGGTTGTGGGAACGGGACTAGTTCACTCGGGTGAAGTCGTGGACATAAATTTGAAACCGTAATTTAGGCGTATGTATCTATGTTTTTTATAAGCAGTACAAAATGTATATATTTTGTTGCAAACATTTTATATTGTAGCTTCTATCAAAATAAATTTTGTGAAATATAATATTGAACAACGTTTTTTTCTGTTTCCATTTAGATTGCATATACTATACGGTGAACTCTTTAGTTGTAGGTATAAAAACCATACTCGGATATTAAGTTCGTCAGATTAGCTAACAGCAAAAACTTTCTTCAATAATCCAGGAGGAAACAACTTTACTCGCGTAGAACACTTATGCTCTGCAAACATTATTATTTTTTTGTCAAAAGGAAATATTCTCACTCGATCTATTAACGGAACGTTTTCAGGAAATATGTGAGTCATAAAGATCCCTAGTCATCATCAGGACAAGAGATTTTATGAATCACATATTTCCTTATTACTTAAACACAAGACAATACTCTGAATATAATGTAAAAACAAAACCTGACTTTCCTCATTTATGAGACGATCATAATGTAATCATTTAAAGTATATTGATCAAGATTATCTTTCTAAAGTTTCATACTTATAATTTTCAAGACACTCAGGTCTATTATATACCGCATTGAGTCATTAATCATTCTAAGGAAGAAACGTCAAAAACGCGCGCAGTTTTAAACGGTGGAAGTAAAACCAGTTCGGGCAAGTCACTTAATTACTTACTTCAATAAACAAATACACAGTATCAAATCTATAAAGTAATATTTCACATTTATTTATCCATCTTTGCAAGTTTTCAATTTAGCTCAATCTTTATCATCAATCAATACTTCACAACTATTGACATTTAAGAATTTCGTAGAGAATCTATGTTTTGGTGTATAGGTACTTACAAGTATGTGGAATCTCATCATAAATGTCGTGCGGTGTTTCGCTGCCAATAAATGCGACCGAAAACCACTTGCTGCTTTGAAATCGATAGCTATTGTTTAAATACGATGAGATTACGCCAACTCCGTTAGTAATATAAATACCAGTGACAATATTGTGACTATGTTTCAATCTAGAGATTTATTTTTATAATATATTTGCTTTAAAACATACATAAATGTGATAGAAAGTTTTTAAAGAGGAAATGTCTATTATTTCTTGCTTATAAATCTTCGTTATAAATAATTATTATATGATTATAAATTAACAATCAGTGAACTGAAATGTATCTACCTACTTACCTTGTGAACCAGTGAAAACTTCTTAAATCCTCTAAGTAATCAATGAAATGTTTCATTATTTAGTGGGAATCTCATAAAATTAAAGCTGAACACGTACAGAATAGCCATTTGAATGTAAATATGTCCTGAAGATTCATAAATAAGTATGTGATTATATCACGTACCGTGGAATGGGGTTGGTTTGATTCACGGGGTAACTTTGATAAAAACTTTATAATTTTTAAAAACAGGAATTGTTTTATTTTTGAACGCAACCGAAAGATTTTGTCTTTTGCGTTGGCAGCACTGAATGTCACTCTTTGACATACTCAAGCGCAAGCTCGTACAAACAGATCGCTACAGGAGATTTTCATAAAAACCTGTGAGTATTGTATTCAAACTGTTTTAAGGGGTAAAATAACTTCAAGAGTACCAGATTGGATATGAATGAAGGTAGAAAAAATTATAGTTCATGTTGTTATGTGTTTTATTAGCTTGCTAAAAAAATTTTGTTTTGTATTCTAACCTCAACAATTTCATTAAATAGCGGTTTATCTTTTATACGGGGTGTCATTGATCAGAGGTATGGGGTTACTTTGGTCATTGATCAATCTCGCCCCAAGACCTAGCAATATTGCTGTTTGTGCTTTTTAACATAAATTATCAATATATTTGCAATGATGACTGCTTTATATGCTTTCTTTTTTACTTTCAGCGCTATGCCAATAACATATAAGAAGCGTTTGGGCGCTCGTGCTTATCGGAATTACAATGAAGATGTGTTAGATCGAGCAATAGTTGCAGTTAAGAAGGTCGTATGACCTTACGTGCGGCTTCAGAGAAATTTTTAAATACCGTATAATATTAATATTTCTAATTATGTTTTTACAATTAATATTTTTGATCTCAACGAAACTGTTTTGATTTTTGTTGACTTTTCTATTTTAGTTAACATTTAAGAGTTGTAGGTACATCTAAGATGTTGACTGATTAATGTTCCTAATTATGTTTTTACGATTGATCTCAATGAAACGTTAAAATAAAGTTGATTTTTCAATAAGTATTTTTACTGCCTTGATCAATGTCACCCCTTAACTTAAAAAAAAATATATATTTTTTTGTACTTGACAGATTTTTTTTGTTATTTCGAAAAAGTATTGGTTAAAGGGGTTACTTTCATTTGCCGTTAAAAAAATATGGGGTATCAAAGTAACCCCACGTACAGTTTAGCATTGATCACTCACATTTATATTTTTTATCGTCATATTATTTATTTAAAAAAAAATCTAATTCATTGTATCGATTAAGTAGTAAAAACCGATATTTCATTAATTTTTTCGTGTTCGATACGCTTGTTTTTTTAGGAAATACGGCCATTTGAATTTTGAAATTGATCAATGACACCCCATTCCACGGTATTGATAATATTCATATATTCATACTTGTATTCGTTTGAATTGATATCAGATCCGACACGATTTTTGAGCACTAGATAAAAGAATAAATAATTGGATTCGAGCCCGACTAGGCTATATATACTTTTTTTTATTTACATAGGAAATCAGTTTACTGTTACAACAGTTTACTACAATAATGAGACTTTTTACATGAAGTATAGAAGCGTACATTAAATACGCCTGCATTCATGGTGTCAAAATGAATATACAGAGACACAGTCGTCTGTACATTCCTTTTTCACATTGATACATATTGTGATATCTTTGGATACTTTAGCACTGTAACTAGCATAAGATATTGCCACAGTAATTAGGTAGGCACTATACACAGTAACAATATTTTACACAATAACAAAATAATTTGATATTTGTGTTTTTTTTTGGAATGCTAGAAATAATATAATGTTTTGTAATCTTGCAATATGAGGCACTACATAGGGTCAAAAAAAATAATACATCTTGTTTATTATATTATAGGGCACATCATTTAGACTTCACCTCGCCATAAGTGAAGATGTAGGCAAAGTCTTAAAAAAGACGGTCACTATTATCAACACGTACGCACCGTTGGAAGGATCCGGGCTGCAGGAAGAAGGAAACTCATAAGCTGGTAAGGAAATCCCACCTTGCCGCAGCAAAGTAAGGACTCATTTAAAATTATTGTGTTATCACCGGCCCGTCGATGTCGTTATATACAAATAGTACTAAATTATTAAAAGTACTTTACCATTATATTTGGTGTAATCTGGTAAAGTTATATTGTCAATCAATAAGCCTATAGCAGTTCACTGCTCGATTTAGGCCTCTCAAAATGTGCGCCATAGCACGCGATCGTTCGACTGTGCAGTTAGTTTATTCCAATAAAATATTTATGAGATTCGTTTTATTGAAATAACTCACAAAATATGTAAAATCTGTGCAACACGACATTTGTTCCTGGGTTGTTTACAGCGTTAGGCCTGATATGTGCCTACTAAACTAACAAGATACTCTCTCAATAAAGTTTGAATGAGATCGGCTTTCACGTCACGTAGTAAGGCCTGTTGATTTGCGGTATTATGTTCTTTTTATAACTTATAAATATAGATAGATGGATGTTTTTATTTTTACCCCCATGACAGTGAAAATTGTGATAAAAATGTGACGTTTCTGAGTAAAATTTATTTCCGTTATGTGTATAAGATCTTTAAATTCTAGTAGATGATCCTTATTAGTGAACGAGAGTTATTAGCGTAAAAAGAGATACAACCTTCTCATTACCGCATTACCGAGTTTAAAATGTCAGTTGGAGTGATATATGATTTTTAGTTTAGAGACATCGAAGTCAACGCAATATCTATTCTGTCAAAGTTGATAATCATCACTATCACTACATAGTATAAAATAAAGTCGCGTTTTTTGTCCCTATTTTTCTTGTCCCTTTGTATGCTTAAATCTTTAGAACTACGCAACAGATTTTGATGCGGTTTATTTCAATAGATAGAATGGTTAAAGAGGAAGGTTTATATGTATATAACATCAGACTACGACTAACAGGTGCGGAGCAGGAATGAAAAATGTTGCAAAAACGGGGTGACGCAGACGAAGTCGCGCGGGTCAGCTAGTGGTTTATAAAATAACGTTTCACGGTTCATATATACTGTCACACCTGGGTTTCATATAAAGATAATTATGTATGTCACTTGTACATTTTGTTTCTCTAAGGCTAACTTTATGATAAACGAGGTCACAATGTAAGGAAGAATGAATGCTATACTGTAAAATTAGCATGATGATGATAATTTTACAGCTCTCAGCACGCGCTCATTATGTAAGTTAACTAAAAGGGACATCATTAAGTTGATCTATTATCTCCTTGGAAACTATTTTAATGAGTCTCATTTACATAATGATAATAAGTAACTTTCTAGTTTTAAATAAGGACTATTTATACTGTTGATTGTTAACACACTTGTACTTCTCCACTGTATTTATTATTGTACCTAACCGGTTTCGTCTTGCTTTGCAGCAACTGTCAATGTAAACCTTTGAGAATGCCGCGAGGCGAAACCGGTTAGGTGAAATTATAAATACAGTGGAGAAGTACAAGTGTGTTATCAATAATTGTATTTAATATGGACATTATCTGTAATTTTAATCTGAAATTTCTTTTGTTATATATCTAGGTCGTCAATTGATTGCACTCCGCCAGAAGTAAGCTAGGGTGCAGTGCAAAGAGTACCTACTGGCCGCCATTATAGATGCATTCCATAGATTTGACGGCCTTGACGGGAAGTAGTGACCCAGGACTCGAGGAAGAAGCAAAACGTGTGCTGATAATTAATTCCAAGAATTAATAAAAGATTTACCGAATCGTTATCGTTAATAAGTAATTACAGTGTACTTTTTCGTTTTCTTATACCTACTACTTAGGTGGAAAATTAGCACACGGCTCTTCTGATGAAAAGTGGTCACCGTGGCCTATGGACGTGGACGGTCATTTGAATAATCCTTTTGAACACAAAACAAAAAAATTGTACAGGCGTGTTGATGTGGCAATTTGGCATTTTAATTCATGGAATTTTGACTGATTGACAAATTTGTTACAATATACAATGGTACTTGAAATTACACTACTGTGATAGAAAACAATAAATGAATGAATATTTCGGAGTGTTATGTAAATTATTTAAATTAAAATAATATTAGTGCATGGACATATCGACGGGTGCAAAGTAAAAAGAGGCATCTGCATAATAGCAACTTTACAGGAGAGCGAAAAGAACGAAAAAGTGTATTATTTTCATAATGAGTGGGCCAATATTTCTGAAAATTTTATCATGATTTATTTATACTCTTATTTATTTTTATATTAAGTTAATTAAGCTAATTTATTAATAATTTAGGAGATTTTGTAGATAGCCGTTTTTACAACGAACTTTATAAAACGCTAACTGAGCCAACTACCAGCTGGTCGTATATGCTCGGGACTTTTAATATCGTGTATAAATAGTTTTTTCTTTTTTTTTACTGATCTCAATTGTCCAGGCCACTTATAAATAAATATATATTTATAAAATATCCACTACAGAAAGTAATTTTGCAGATAACTTTTTATGCTTCGTACTTTCATAACAACATTTTGTAAATTGGCTTAGTAGCCCAAAATCATCATGCGAATATAATTGCAGTTACAATACTTTCAGTTTCTTTTTTATAAAGTCGTTTATGAAACAGAAAATCCTACTACGTGATAAATACTTTGTATAAAGTTAACCGACGTAAATTTAATTGACCGCGAAGTAGAAAGAGTCAACTGGCAGATGGTCGTTAATGCGTCGTATGTGCATTTTAAGAGTAATGCAAATAGAAATTAAAAGCACACCTTGAAATAGTTGCCGATATACATATAACGTATGCGCGCTGGTGACAAGTAAGTCAACTGCCTGATGACATTTTGTGTATGCTCGGAGTCCGCCGCCGCGCCCCGCGCATAAACGACCAACGTTACTTGGTCGCATTACCTTCGTACTATTTGCAAAATTGAGTGTAGATGGCTTTTTATACTTTTAAAAATTCATTGAAATATAATGAAATCTCCAAGACCAAATATGCCAGGTTGTGGAGTCTTATTTGATTAGTACGAAAATGCAATAAAAAGAAAATCGTGAATTTGTAGTTGACTTTATTTACTTTGCACCCGTCGATATTTTCCGCATTGCTCTACTCTAGGTTACTCGTAAATTGAATAACGCCGCCAGGATAGCAGTAAGTACATACCAAATTACATTATTTATGCATACATCTTCTAACTTTGTAGCATTATAAATGAGGTTTTAGACAGATAGACAGTAATCATACTCGCAGATCGATAATCAAATTATGAGTGCTTTGAACAATAAGAGTTACCAGTCCATTTCGTTACCTACTTACTTTTTTGTCGTGCAATGTTGATAAGTCTTGTTCAGCTCTTGTTTCAGAAGTGGGCTGCATATATTACCTACTCTACTGCTTATTAATAAAGCTAAAAACCATATTTTGATTAATACGCGATATATTACCTTAGCTATCGTTACTATTAAGAGAAAATAGAAAAAAATGAAATGGACAAATTCCCAAACGGAAAATAGATGTTATCAACGGACTGTTAAATATAAATATGTGTATCAAGATTTCGCGTCACAACAATTGTTCTAGCATTCTTTTATGACGCATTTACCTTCATATGTCGCAGCCGTACCTCCATTATTTCATTTTAGACAGACATCCTAAACCTTTTCTTTATTGTCTTCCTTTCTTTTTTTCGCAAACCGAACAAGATTTTCACTTAAATCACAGACTCGTCCCGATAAACGAATATTTATGTAAATGCAACGTTTCTCGACGACCGCATAAAATTCTGTGGTATTCCACACGAGCTCTGCACAATTTCTCATTGCAGGGTCGTTTATGTCAGGAAAAGGCGATTGTTGGTTTGATTCCCGGGGGGCTATTTGTTTTGTCTTCTTAGCGTCTTGGAATATAGATTGTTTGAGTTTATTTTCATATCGATTTTATATTCATAGGCAGATACGATTCAAGCAGAAGTTCGCTTTTTGCACCATGTAATATTTACCTATGAGTACTATGTAGGTAGTAATAGTGATATTATACACATACAAAAACCAATGTTTTTTGATCGATGAAACTAGCACAGGCGTTCTTCACCCATAAAGTCGTTCAAGTCAAATCGAAAGGCAGCGGTCGTCGGAAACCAAATCGAAGCACCAGATGCAACCAGATGCTTAATGCCAGTCAATGCTGATTTGACTTCGTACAAGACTAACCTGACATCATTTTATTACTAAGGAAACTGTCTTCAATTTCTAGAAATAAAAACCCGGAAAATGGAGTATCGAAATAAAGCGAAAATAGCAAGCAATACCTCATAAAGCAAAAAAAGAATTCCTAAAATTTTATTAAAATACACAACACTAAGTTGCATTTTTTTCGTGCGCTAAATTCCCTCGCATACCACCCACACGTAGCTTAGTGTTGTGTAGTCTATCGTCAATCGTTTAAGAAAGCTCGGTGTAAACGTCAGATTTGTTCGAGGGAGATTCGAGACAATCTCTTTATTTTACCGCGATACAGTAGTAGGTGCTCACGAAATTCAATTACTGACGACAAAGAGTAAAAATATTCTTTTCCCGCTCTGAGAGAGAATAAAATAAAATGGTGTCTAACTACGGGTAGGTATTCGATAACAGATACGGCTGTCCGAGTCGTGACATGAATTGGAGGAACATTTTTCCGATACGTGTATGAAAGTGAGTGCAGTGGAATTTAATCTGGAATGAATCAAATCATTTCATTCATTTAATTTCTATTTAGAATGTTTTACATTGTAAAATTGCTTTGATCCATACCCTTTCGATTTGGAGGAACTAGTTTTGACGGATTCCATTGCGATTTATTTGGTCTTATTTCATAATTTACATAGATTCCGACGTTTCGTTTATTTTTTAGCATAGTTGCAAGGAAGATAAAGATGATGGTTGTCTCATAGTTTAAATTTAAATAAAATTTAGATGCTATTTTATATAAATTTTAAACAAAAATAAATAACGTTAAAGTGAGTTGGATTTTTTTTATCTGCACTACATTGAAGCGTTAACCCCAGTGGTATCCAAAGCTTGTACTTAAAAGGATGGGGTGCCAATTGTTTATTCCTTTTCTTGGTAGGTTTTGATTTTCATGGGAATAGCTGTAGTCTAAGCTATTCATGAGATGAAAACTTTGGCCAGAGTTTTGCCTTTTAATCAGTAGATATATACTAGCTTTCCACTGAGGTTAGCTTGGTACCCAAAGATCTCGGTGGGGCCCTTAAACTTCTAGATACGAAATAACAATTCTAAATATATAAGTTGTAGTGTATGCAACGACCATATAGGTTGTATGGTAGTTGTGTGTATGTGATGAAACATATGCACATCGTCTCGGTTGTCTATGAGTGTAACTTCATACCACAGGTGCAGTTGTCACGGAAGCTGACGAAAAGCGGGGGAGAGAGAAAACGCAGGTTTTGGAAACGAGTGACTAAAAAATGTGAAGTTCTCCTGTGGGCATTAGCGAGCCGGTGATTAATAACAAATACAATATTAGCGAACGCTACACAAGGGACGCAGTAAATAAAGTGTTCATTGCGACTACGCACACATACACTGGTATGTAAGGTTTAATGGCAATGGAAGAAGCTCTAGAAGTGTGTAAGGACAGAACAAAAGCAAATGACGAGCTGTGTCTCTGAGGGAAAAACTTGTTACGTAATAGTTTTACATTGTGCTCATGAAACCTAGCTACAATACCATTAAGCACAGCGACGGTATAAATAAGTGAACAGTATATGACGTAGAGCTGGATAATAAGTAGTGCTACGAAATTTATGTAATTCCTTTGCACACCTGAATCGTGATTTTACAGCTGAGACTTGAAACATTACCATAAAGTAACTTAGAGGGGAAAAGTGTGCCAGTGACATAATTACGTATCTTTACACAAAACCTAGGTGTGAGAAAATGATATATAGTTAAACGATTTTAAATAAACCATTTTCAATTTTGAAAGAAATAAACATTGTAATGACGTCAATGTCTCTATACTAAAAGGCACAAGTTACTTCCACTGACATTTTAAATTCGGTAACACGGTAATAAACGAGTCTGTAGCTCTATTTACGCTAGTAATATTAATGTCTATGAACGAAGAGATCTTGTATGTTCTCTGAAATCAAGGACATCATCATTAGACTTGTATTTTGAAACATTTTAATAATGGATTTAAATACATTCTTAGAGCCGTGGGGAATAAAATAGTGGAGCGGGGAAGGAATAAACCAATTCAACACCTAAAGATTTATCAATTAGTCTTATGAAAAGGTGAAATAAATCAACACTTGACGTAAGCACTTGCAGAAGCACGATTACAAGTTATACTGAATCAATCAATCGGAAGTTCGTTAACTTAGCCGCCTTAATAATTAATATTAATTACCGATTCATGAAAATGTTTTGTTGTTTTGTAACATTTTTTTCTGATTTCTGAATGAAGTACATACCTATTTAGTTTTTGAGTGCAACACTGAAGAAAGAAGGAAAAAATAAAAAGATAAGGAAGAAAATAAAAAGATAATATAATGTAAGTATCTTGGTTTGATTTGGTGATTTAAAGATAACATTTTTCAATTCAGGGCCCACTCTACAATTTCTTTTTTTATGAATAGTTTCTCTTGGCTTTTATGGTGTCGCCATACCGTGCGCTTGTCTGCCACATAAGTGGTATAGAAAAAACGAACTAAAATTAGAATGACTTGGGCCGTGATAACTTTGATAGCACCCGCGAAGACCTTGAAGCTAGGATTCAAAATGTATTCATTACGGGGTGTAAGGGAAAGCAATACAGGCGACGATTTAATAAAGGTTATTTAATAAATTTTATGCTTATTACAAAGGTTATGAAAATCATAATTTCAAAGACATAATAATTACATAATTTCAATATATAACCCTTCGCTGCCACAGTCAGGTAAAAATAAAAATAATTTATATTTTATTAACATCTATCTAAATATTCTTGTCAAATCAAACACAACACAACTATTTTTGCCGGCATAATAATGTCTCTTCTCGTTATAAAAGTGACTTAAATTGTGTGTTGTGTCAATGGAGTTTTACTATGTCACCGCACGATGACCCCATTTCCACAACATCCAATTAAACCGAACTCCTAACTTGAACTGACAAAGTAACGACAAAAATATACAATATATATATAGTGACAAATTGCCAGCTTGTCGAGGACCATCGCTGTAATAGTTAAGTTTCTTTCGACATCTTTAACGAATAGTCTGTATTAATTCTCCTTACTACTGGTTATTTGTGTATGGGAATGTATTGGTCGTACAGAACCCTATCAATACCTTCGAGGCCCTTGTCAATGGTCATCTGTATGTATAAGAGACGATGAGGCTCTGACCAAATAACAAATTAACAATAAAAAAAATAAGCGTCATGCTCCGAGGTATAACTTTGGACGCTACCAATGATGATTTTAACTGCTGGACATAGGCCCCTCTCAACGTGCGCCATTTCTCCCGATATTCTGTCTTCCGCATTCAGTATATCCCAGTCACCCTTTTTAGCTCATCAGTCTATCTTGCTGGGGGCGTCCTGTCTTCCGTTTGCTTACGGTAATCGGTCCTTTGCTAAATGTGGTCTGCCCGCTGCCACCTCTGCTTGCTTATTCTGCGAGCTATGTTTAGTAGCACTAGTTTGATTTGTGGAATGGTACTTAGTTACTTACCTTGGTACTTACGTTGAATTCTCACCTTCAAAGAGACTTCGAGCATAGTTCTCTCCAAAGTGAAAAATTGCAATGAAAAGGTTTAATCATATTTTATTTATACTTCGAAGTAAATAGTTAAACATCACCATCACTAGGCAATATAAATTACTTTGCTAAAATGATAGATAATGATAGAAAGCAAAGAAACGAGTACGATACGTCTGTGATGTATACTAGTCAAATAAGTCTTGATACTTGACTACTAATACTATAAATGCGATAGTTTCGGAAGATATTTATATTTGTTAGTCATTGAAGCTCAAACGACTGAAACAATCCTTTTATTCATTTTGGTACAGTGATAGATTATAGTCAGGAATAACACATAACTTAAAGTTTATTTCTGGAATTGGTTCATGTGAATTAAGAAAACGGAAGGAGAATTCCACGGGGGCGGAGCCGCGGGCAAACAACCAGCAATAAATAAATAGGAAGCTTGAAACTTAGATTACATTTTGATCAAGTTTCCATAGTTGAAATTAGAAATGTTGAATGCCCATAATCAATAGGATTGTAGAGATGAGTTAATAAATTGACACATTTTGGATACTCATTTAAAATATCCTGCAAAGCTTAGGTGAAGCTTAGTTACTATACTCCATTTGGCTAGGTACTTAAAAATAGGTAAACAATGTTATGGCAACTTTTTATAAAAACACACGTTAAATAAATAAACTAAGCTACCTAACTGTCTAACTAATTCTACCATCTTTATTGCGAGAACTAGCCAGTGTATGTGCAAAACTCAGTTAACTTAAAATTAGGGCGTGTTTAGATATCCAGAAAATGATCAATTGTGAACCATGGGGTTTATAGTTTGTGTGTTTTAAATAATTGGTGTATACAAATACCATCAGTATAGAACTAGGAGTAATCAGTTATATGCAACCGGGATTAGAGAAGGAATACTGCTCGCATCTCTGGGATGGCTCCGCAAAGTACTTATTAGATGCTCTCGACAGGTTGCAGCGACGTGCGGTCCGCATTATTGGGAGTCCTGAGGTCACAAAGTCCCTCGAGGCTTTGCAGATGCGTAGAGATGTTGCGTCCTTGGCAGTATTTTACCGTCTCTACCATGGTGAATGTTCTGATGAGCTCTTCCAATTAATCCCACCCTCCCCTTTCCTACACAGGACAACGCGTGCAGGGCTTAAGTGTCACTCGCATACGGTACAGAATATTCCATCAAGAACCAAGCGGTTCGGTGAGTCTTTTCTCTGCCGTACCATTAAGTCCTGGAATTCCTTGCCGGCGCACGTGTTTCCTTCTTCCTACAGTCCCGGGTCCTTTAAGCGGGGCGTGAAAAAGCATCTGATAAGGCCGTCAAGCTGAGCGCCATCATTGTAGCACTGAACGTGTTTGCAATGGTGACCCTCTTTCATGGGACTTTGCCTTCAGCTTAACATCAGGCGAGGTGAAGTCAAATTGACGTGCCATAGATAAAAAAAAAAGGAGACAAACTCATTAGAACACCTGAATCGACTTCTGTATTCAGTACAATAAGGAATTAATACAAAGGATTGTTCAGAGAAATCGCCAGTCAAACAACTTCATCGATAAAATTACTTACAGATGAATAACCAAAATTAAACCGTATTAACTACGTATAATAAACTGAAGTTTATTCCTCAAACTTATCATATTAATTTCACGAACGATTAGTTATTAAAGCCGGGCATAATTCTGCGAAACCCGGTTACAGGTGGAGCGATAAATTATTCCAGGACCCTCCCTGTAAATGGGACACATATACAGTTTGTATTTTTTTCGAATAATAAATACTTACATCAAAGAGTTTCATTTCCCTTGTGGAAAAAAAAACAACTTTTGCCGTTGCTTTGTTAAAGTAATGGGATGTAATATTTATTTTTAACCAACCTCAAAAAATGAAATAGCAGTTCCGTCAAATTTTAAGGTTTTTGTGATACATTTATTTGATTTGCGAAAATGTATTATTTATTTAGGCAAAATCAACGCTGTAAGGAGAGGGTAATAGAAAATAAAATAGTGTTTGACCAGTATACACCAATTGATATTATTCGGTATTGTTATTGGAACTACAATGTATTGTTATTGTGAAAATGAAAAACATTTAAGCGAATAATCTAAAAGAAACCTTTATTCATAATTTAGCAGTTTTTTTTTTGGGATAAAGTTTGTAAAATAGTAAAGAGTGTAATTGAAGGTATTGCCATTGATTTTTTAGAGTTCTAGCCATTATTAAGCACACATAGAGAGTGGCAGTCAAAATTTTCTCAAAATATTTTCTATGTATCCGAACCTATGATAAAAATTGCTCGAGAAATTAAAGCTATCCTCCTAACTCAAACATCCTGTTGCCCGGAAGTACGAAACCTTCAACCAATATAATAATTTATATTTGTATTAATATTACATATATCCACTTATGTGTATATACTGTAATAGTACTGTAACTATACACAGTGTATATACCTGTATGTATATGCCTACGTGTTTATACCTAGGTACGTATATTCATGATAATTTAGTAATCGCTTGAAATCAGATTACAGCTTATTTATCTATTTCATTGTATACAAATATAGGATCAAGATCGTTTATCTTCATATACTGCGTGTATGAAGACTATCGATACGAAATATTTTAAGTATATTTTCAATGCGCCTTAATAGTCAAAGTGGTTTAGGTTCGGTCATTCGCTCGGTAGCGCTTCTGAAGATGCCTCGTGTAGAGGCGAAATACGTGTCGAAGTTTGTCCTTCGTACTTGAGGAATATTGCACATACGACATCTTCGGGTAACAAGTTTTTTACTTGCTTTAAGCGGCACGGTTTGGCATTGCTTTCAATGACAATTAGTGATATTTTACTATTGCTATCATTTAGATAGTCAGAGAAGGGGTCTCCTCCCTCCACCCAATACATTTTCTGGGTTAGGTACCGACTTCCTAAAGAATTCAGATTAAACCTTTTTGTGTAGATTTACAAATCACACCGCGCTCGTGCTAACATGTTACACTGATGTTACATTTAACATTATTAAGGATAAATGTCGGGTCACTGAAATTTCCAATTTCAAACGTTTTATTTTTTCAATTTCAAACTCGATTTTTATTGCGTACCAATTAACATCCTGTGTAGATATAAATCGAATGACACGTCATTTGCCCAAATCGGTTTTGCAGATTGTGTAAAATTCTAAAAATGATCGTCTAGATGGAAACAGGGATGTAAGAGAAAATATATACCTTAATGTAGGTACGTGTTCTAATTTATTATTTTTAAAATTATATTATCTTACCGCTGACAAAAATAATATGGCAGATGTAATTAAAAAGTAGTAGCTGAAAAGTAGTAATGTATCATTACATAGTATGAAACAAAATAACTTACCGTTGCCTGTTTCAATGTAGGTATGCTCAGATCGTTAAAATTAAGCAACGGATTTTGAAGCGATTTTTTTATAGATAGATTGTTTTAAGAGGAAGTTTTAAATTCAATATATACAATATCATGCTACAGCCAACAAGTGCGGAGCGGGGATGAAAATGTTGCAAAAAAGTGGAACAGCTTTTGTGGTACTGATGAAATTGCGGTGGAGAGCCAGTTTATTATCTCTAAGAAATAACGTATCGACTTATAGGACTAGACACCTGTAAGTAAAAGTTTTTGAAAAAAAGAATTAAATGAATTTAGATTTCTAGATATATCCATTATGTAATTTTTACATCGGTCTTGTACTTGTCGAGATTAATTTTGAAACTTGACGGAGGTGGGACATGACGGTATCTCCCGTCCTAATTGAGCAATCCGACTGGGGAAGGACCTCCGCCTTACAGAATACCGCGGCTAATTATATCCTTGTGTTGTGTTTCCGGCGGTGAATAGGGTAGCCAAAGCTCAATGGAGAGGTTTTGTGTTGTCAGAGGGAAAACTGAGAAACCCTTCTTTGTCTTCTGCACTGACAGCATGGAAACTCTCTTACCCTTTTCCCCTACCCCTTTCTCCTTCCCTCTTTTTTTATATGATCGGCAGCACGAATGTAACGCCCCTGGTGTTGCAAATGACCAGAGGCCATAGTAACCATTTTCCATCAAGTAGGCCACGTGCTTGTCTGCCACCCAAGTGGTATAAAATTTTTATTTTTACCGACCTTTTGGATGCGTTGCAGAAGGTACTTATGGTTGAGAGGTGTGCTGGAAACCTTTTTGGTGTAGGTACCTACCGCCCATAACGTTTATAATGAATAGTAAAACTGACAACACACTACACTCACTATGTCAGTTTTTAATGGCCCTGTGTTTTTGGGTTTGAGTATTTTAATCACTGGATTCCACGTCTCGGATAGTTTGAATTCATGTTCCTTATTGAAATTCTTATATTTTTTAATTTTAATAGCTTCACGCACGATGTTTTTGTAAATATCTGTCCCTATAACATATTTATTATGATTTAAAAGTGAGTATAGAATGAATCGCTTCCATTGTAGAAGTGAGAATCTTTGAGCCAATAGACTTCATGACTATTATGTTTGTTCCCATAAAGTGTATATTGTGAATTGGAAAATTTCGAGAGCTTTGTGAACAAGTCTCGACCATGTCAATTTTCTAGTATTATTTTTGTTCACAACTTCGCTGGAAGTAAGTGAAAAGTTTCAGAGATTTCACAAAGAGAGGACATGACAAAGGAGAATATAGCTTTACCTATTTATTATGCTTTTTGGACATATTTTTATACGACTGAAACAAGCTTATGACTCTCCTTATAGTAACCGGTTATGGTGACTTTGAATACATGCATTTTCAGAATGTGATATATACGTATTAGGTATATCTTGTTTGGTTACAATGATAGGAATTTAAAAACATTATACTTAAAAATAAAAGAGTGATATTGTAAAATTATTATTATGAAATAGTAAAAGATTATGATGGATATTCTATACACAATAATGTAGATTAATTAATGTACATACAGTCAACGATATAATTACGTGGCACAAATGTTAAAAATAATAAAGAAGGATATAATTCAAGGATAGCCGTTGTTGTATATCACTTACTCTAACAAGACAATAATTATTAAGTTATACCTAATTTTATTCATTTTTTTTTAAATTGGGCATCAGCTTAGGTATTCGCTATTTACTTATATTTGAAATGTATTAATTAAACCCTTTGATTAGATATCCAAAATGCTATTACGTCTGGTAATGGTATTTATGAAAAATATTCTTCTTAAGTTCAAGTCAATAAGTCATATAAAAGCGCCATATTAAATTTCGTATCTCAGCTATCGAATTTTAAACAGTAGTTTAAAAGTACTTCATTATCAACAAATGAACATACATTATACCGGTCAAAATCATAACTCTTATTTGTATAGCTGTAGTCGACTAATAATGTAAAACCGATGGACAATATTATGTAACATCAAACGTTTTAAAGTTTATATAATTTTCAATTGTAGTGACTTTCTATTCATATTAACTATGACAATAGGAATCTTAACAGTACTGTACCTACAAAATGAAGAAACAAAAACAATATGGTTTTCACAAACTTTTGACCTTGTACCGTGCGTGTTTGTAACTTTAAACGTAAATGACACAGTTTTTAAACAATAGAAGGTTGCCGTGGCTAAATATTGACATATATATTATACACATGTTGACCACAAGCCGACCCTCGTGAAAGTGGGTTAAACAGTCCACAAAGGGCCCTAAAGTAAAATTAACCCGAAAAGCAACCTGCACTTATGTCGGGCATAAAAACTAAGTAAGTATGTACATACTTTAGAAGTTGTTTATAAGAATTAACGGGTTATTTACCATGTTTGTTGGTTGATCTCTCTCTGACGTGTCGACGGTATTTCCACTCCTTTCAGAGTGGCAGAATCGGTTTGGAGTTGCCATCGTGGTGTAGTAATTTGTTTCACGGTAGCACCGCTTCATCCACATTGTTACCCAACAAACGAATCCACATTGTTACCCAACAACACACTACGATAAAAAGATGTAGTCGTTAAATTCTATATTGCTAGTAGGTATTTGACGAACAAATTATTGATACCTCCTTACACTTTTTACTTCTTATACAGACTGTTTTCACTTCAGGTCGTCCCTGCCGCAGGGCCATAAATTATTTTATTGTAATCACTATCTGATACCTGCAGCTCCACGGCTCCACCCGCGTAGAGCTTTAAATCCGTTCCCGCTACCCTTGGAAACATATTCCCTAGATAAAAGTAGCCTATGTATTATTCCGTCCTATCTGTCTTTCTATTTATTCCAGTACCAAATATCTGATGAATCTATTCCGCTGTTAAAATGTGTTTAAGTAACAAACAGCTAATATTATAAATGTGATAATTTGTTAATTTTCACATTTATAATATTAGTGCGATCGCGTGATTGTTGTAAATGAATGATTTCATATCATTTTTACATAATATAACATAACATAAACTCACGATAATATCCCCGAAGGGAAAGGCAAAGGTGCTAGCACCCACATTTCGCCAGTTTATGTTTAGGTCCCAATGTAATAGGTGGTACTATTGCCATTAACCGGGCACTTATAAACCTGTGATAAATGTTTATGTTCAGCAGTGAACTGCGATAAGCTAATTGGTTGATTGATTTGATTTAAATAGAAAAAAGGTAGCATTTTACATAAAGAAGTCAATTAAAGCAGTCATTCACCCCATCTTGTAACATAATACAAGTTGTCTTACGAATTGAATTATAGATGTCTTTATACATAAATATGTAGGTTGTTATGATGTTGAACAATAACATTTTATCGGTACAATTATTGGAAAACATCTAAGTATATTATAAAGCCTTCTACTTAAATAGAAAACGAGTGAGCGAATTTAATATAAAGGTTTCAAATGATTGAATTTATTTATATTGGTACCAACTCCAATATTACAATAGAATTTTCCGTAAGTATTTTCTTGAGGAGCAAATATTTTAGAATTTTCAGAGAAATTTGAACTTGAAACATTTTTAATAATGATTTAACATGGCTTATTGACGGTGTATATTTTTACAGTGTCAACTTTCAACTTGTATTTTAGGTCAGGTACCGACTATGCAATTAATACCCAGGCACCCAATCTATAATGCAGAACTGCAGAACTTCATCGTGGAGTTGTAGGTGATGGGTATTATTTTTAGTTTGACTTGCTTGTTGCCGCAAATTTATTAATTAAATTAAAATATAATATTATTAGTGAACCGACGTGTTTACAACATTTTAATTTCTATGCCTGTGAAAGACATAAAATTAATTTCAATGACTAATCGGTTTTTATTTGTTTTTTTATTAAGTGGTATACTGTATAAACTTAGATGGCAGATAAGCACATGGCCCACCTGGTAGAAAATGGTCACCCTGGCCTATAGTGGATGTTAGCTACACCAGGAACGTGCACTTGTGCCGCCTACCCTGTAGAAACCTAATACCTTCTAATTTCAGACTAATTGTTTTCATTTTTTAGTAAGTCTACTCAGAGGCTTAGTCTGGGTCATGAGTTTTGTTTAGCGCGTCACACCTTGTTGATATGATATTATTATTTTTTTTGTATGTCACGATTTTTTAACTTGTCGCTTGGTGTATGGAGTCCTTCGGCATTGAAGCTAATTTCTACATCATCGGTATATAAGGTTGACGAATGTGGTTCTGGAAGAGGCTTATCTTTGAGCGCTATTCGACAACTATGTTTCCCATTCTTTTTCTGACAAATCGATGGCATTTTTGAGTTGTGTAGTAATTTGTTTTACGCACCACCGCAGCACCGCAACTCAGAGAGGGCCCGAGCATATGTTTCTCTCTCTTCTCTCTCCCATAAAAACCAATCAAACCAAAATACATAGATTAAATCTGTTGATGATATTTACAAAAAAGCAGATAACAGAATCACAATACATAATTATATAATACATAAATCTCTTAGCGTGACAGCTAAAATTTGTAACAAAGGGATCGCTGATCGTGACAGTTGTTCAATATTTAAGTCAGTGTGATTTCATTCTAGATCGGAGACGTCAACACTACGGAAGTCGAACACAGCAGACCATACTTTGAAATGTACCATAAATTTGTAAAATTATGACTTCAAAAAAATACAGTACTAACAATTCTATAAGATAGTGTTTTTCTGACAAGCGGATAGGTACAGTAAACGGGTATTTATTATCAAATTTGAAATGAGTGTGTGCAAACAAGTGCCATGACATAATAAAATTATAATTACCGTAGCGACTTATTAATTTAAGATGACACCGAACCCTAAAAACAGGTATGTTGTTTTAACGTAGTTACAACGTAAGCAGCGCAAACATTAACTTCGTAAATATTTAAATTGTGCCGTTATTATATTAGGTGTGAACGGAAAATTGTGCGGTATCATTGATAGACAGAATGGAAACTGTTGAATGATATCGAAAATATCTGAGACCGCGTTATAATGTCATAAAGAAGCAAAAGATGAGGGGAACAGTATGAAAGAGAATTGAATTAAACTTTGCAATGTAAGTATTTTTCTGAATACGGTACGCATAATGTCTTCAAGTGAAGAAAGTAATACGTATACGGTCTAAGTATCTCATTATACACTACTACTTTTTAATTACCAGAGAAACTGCAGGGGCTGATTTGGAACGTATATACTTCAATTTATATGGAATAATACAAATACCCAACCATACAAAAAAACAAAGTTATTAACGTTTTTAAAATCTCACAATACGTGCATACACGAAGAGACACCATTTTATTTACGCACGATGTGTGGATTAGTAATGTGTAAATAGGACAGGTATACCAATCTTATCAATGAACTTTTAAACTTTCATCGTAAAAATGCCGAACAGTGCCGGAAATGACCGACAATGCACGAGCAGGACGACAACGAACGGCTGCGATGCGAAGCTGTCTTCAAGGTCAAATAAAAGTACGATTTTATTGTACCTATGGTTAAATAGTTAACATGCTCATCTTACGAGTTTGATTCTAGTGACAGTATTTTTTTAATAGCGTTTTATTTAACACAAGTTTGGCTCAACTGAGTAAAACCGTAGTAAGCGGAGTGATTTTTAGCGTAATTCACTAATTTTAAATTTTCAACTGGCAGGTAGGTTCTAAAGAACATGTATTGAACACGTGCAAGACTTACCACTACAAGTACTTTAGTTGTTGCTCGAAATGTCCTCCGTCATTTTGGATGCACAAACGAGCCCGCTTTAACAAATTCGATTTTAAACTTAGCAGAATGTCTCTTTGTTGCCGGATTTCATTGAAGGCGTCAATTATCCTTTGTTGGAGGTCCTCACGGGTGTTGGGTTCACTGACATACACTCTACGTTTCACTTCACTCCACATGAAAAAGTCCATTGGCGTCAAATCCGGGGACCGAGCGGGCCACGCGACCGAAGCCCCTCGTCCAATCCACCTGCCTTCGAATTGCGTATTCAGGTAGTCTCTTACTGCGATGTGGTAGTGGGGCGGAGCACCATCTTGTTGGAACCAGAGGTCTCGCAAGCTTGCGAGTGGGATATCATCCAACATGGTTGATACCATAGTTCTCAACAGGTCCAAATAGGTTTCGCCCGTTAGACGTCCCTCAATGAAGTATGGGCCCACAATGTTGTCATTTAGGACTCCAGCCCAAACGTTCACGCTAAATCTATGTTGAAACGAATGTTGTCGCGCCAACATGGGATTCCTTATTGACCACCAATGTTCGTTATGTTGGTTGAAAAGCCCTATTCTTGTAAACAAACACTCATCACTGTAAAGGACGTTGGTATCCGGGTGAAGGATCACCCAGTTGCAGAATGTAATCCTGGGTGCTCGGTCGATTGTTGTCAGCTCTTGAACCTTTCTGTAGTGATAAGGGTGCATACCAGCCGAGTTCACAATTTTCCAAGCACAGTGCTGACTGATGCCAAATCGTCGTGCCGCATCGTTTGTACTTCGTCGCGGATCTTCCTCAAAAAACTCGAGTACCTCGTCGTACAAGTTCTGCGGATAGGCGGGTCTGCCCCGGCCTTGTGCGTGTGTCGGTACATGGAATGAGCCGTGATCCAACAGACGTTGGTAGACACTCAACATCGTGGAGTAATTTGGCTGTCGGGCACTCGGGTAGAGATCACGATACATCCGTAAAGCGGCACTCACATTTTCACCGGATAAAAAATAAGTACGTAACATTAATGCGTATTCGCGATTGGTAAATTGGTACGCCATTTCGCTAATGTCGATAGTATTGTTTAGGATGCGTGCGCGGATCGAGACGTCACAACCGGAACTGCATTTATGATTTAAATTTTATTAACATCAAAGAGATGCCGCCGACTTTGCGGCGCGTGTAGCGCGGTGCGGTACGTGGGGGGAGGGGACCATCGCACGCGCCGCCCGGTACTGGACCCCGCGTTCAAGGACATAATCGCAGTCGTAGAATGAATGAACTTTACCTACTAGTAGAAAGAGAGAGAGCGCGTGCTTATCATTTTCTTTGCGTGATTTTGTTTTCGTGAATTAGTAGCGCCTACGTCATATTCTATTCAGTAAAATTTTGTACGTCGTGAACATGTATTAGGTGGTTTTAAGGAAAAAATTGACATACATACTTTATTCTTTTTTTATATCATGGATGGGTTTAGTATCGAATACCTATCACTTCGCCGAAATTTTTCTGGTAATTAAAAAATAATATTGTATAAAAAATGGTAGTATTCCTTTGTATTAAGACATAACGTGCGATTTTTAAAAGCTTTTACTCCATAGCGAAGTACTTTTTTTTTCTGTTAAGTACACCGAGTTTCGCTTGAGATTTTAATATGCAAATTTTTTGGGGGAGATAGTAACGTGATTTGGAATAGTGGAACTGCGACAAATTGAGATTTCTTGCTGTAGAAATGCACTCTACTTGTATTTTAGTTGAATTACGTTGTGTTTTTTCTCTATTGGAAGTTTTCCTTGTTGGACTTTAGACACAAGTTGTCAGATGGGTGTTTATATTCAAACATATTTGTGATAAGAGAATATCAGGTACTGTATTCCTAATTCATGTTCAGTCGTAACAAGTTACAGATATAACTCTATTTTAAACTTGCAAACCCCTTCAGTTAAGAGCGCTAACCAGTCAATAAATCAAAAGCTCTAATTTGGATTGCTATTTTGCAATAATCTACACATATTTTAGGTCATATCCGCAGCATCACTGTTTCAAACTAAATAATAACGAACATAACTCTATTTATTATGATATGATAATATCTATTATTAATTTGGTAGTGTGTAACATAGTATAATACGCAACTGAAACGCGAAGCGTGCAAATTTCCTGTCTGCTATAATGGCTCCCACCTTAATTCATGACCTTAGCCTGCGACAAACCGCGAGCGTGACATAATGAATATTGCGTCGCCTATGAAATGCTTTTAAAGACATTTTGTCATTATTACCATGAGCTGTCATGTGATCAGGTTAAATAAAATAAATGGGTAGTATGACATTGTCGTCACATTAGTATATAATTGTGACTTTTGAAGTTTGTTTTCTTCTTTAATTCTTAATGATGAAATCTTTGAATGGTATGTTATATTCTTTTATTAGTGATTAAATAATGACAAATAGGTACAACTGTTCATAACAGTGTGCTAGTCACATATTTGGGTATGGTAGGAAAATCAGGTCAAAAGCATGTAATCGCCAGACTTATATGAAAAGTTTGATGCCAGTTTAGGAAGCTAGTGATGTACGTGAAGATAGAAGCAGGTATATGGAGTAGTGTTTGCTTACTGCAGAAGACGCTAGTGTGTAAAATAAGTAAATATTACAACAGTGCTTTTTACACGTGCTTTTTTTTCATCATTCATATTAGTCATCATTAGTTTTCACAAATGCGGGAAAATTTAATCAGCTTTTCTATGTGCACGCATTTAACGATTGGCCATAGACTATAAGAATGAGGTAAAATTTTTGTTTTGTCGCGGATATAAATAGGAAAGTAAAAGATTTAACAGAGAAAACAAAAGTTATAATGGCGTAGAAGTTTTGTTTAATACACACGTAGGTACAAGTATGTCTATTTAAATAAGAAGTTGTATGAAATGAGCAAGAAATACCTGGATACATTTATTTTTTGTATATTGAACACGATATTTTCTGTACCGAAATTTTTTTAAAACAAGCAACTTAAACAATATCTATCTATAAATATAAAAATGATTTGCTGTTCATCGTATCGCTAAAACTCGAGAACGTCTGAACCGATTTGGCTAATTATGGTCTTGAATTATTTGTGGAAGTCCAGAGAAGGTTTAAAAGGTGAATAAATATGAAAATGGTCGACAGCGGGAACGGGATCAGAAGTACACGCGGGCGGAGCCGTGGGCAACAGCTAGCAATTAAGAAAAATCACCTGCGAATAATAGCAATGAAAAGTCACAGTTTTATTCTTAGTTAACAGGTGTCATCATGTGCCCAATTGTAATGAAATTAAAACAATTTTAGATTAGGCAAGTATGTTCCAAGGAGCTACGCCCATACATAAAATGTAATAACATCTAAATATGTACTCGTAAGTCACTGTAATATTTTATAATACAGGAAAGTGGAACTACGTAATCGATAATACAATGTGCAATCTATTACATTACCAATATTGTGTATGACGTCATGGTAAACATATCGCGTGCAGTTAAATTAGGGGGCCTTTTGTTATGATGACATTATAATTAAATTACGTTATAGTCTTCCAAGCCTTTCCCAACAATCGTTTTGGATCAGCTTTCAGTCTAAGAGTGAGACGGCTGAGCTTTGTGTGGAAACAACTGCTATCTGATCATCATCACTTTTTTTATAGTCCCCGAAATCTCATGGTTACATTGTCCTACGTGATATAAAACAAGACATATTGGCGATAGTGGCAATATTAGAAGTTCTGTGATCATATCAGATTGTTGGACTTTTTAGGGCTGATAACAGTTGCCTATTCGTTAGAAAACTAACAATTACTGCCCATCACGGATGCTATAGATAACATCCGTGATGGGCAGTAATTGTTGAGTATTTTAATAAATTAAACAGCATAATAGGTAGTTATTTGGCGTATCTAGTAAGCAAAATAGTCGACAGCGCAATAGTGAGTTCTACAAACACTAACTTGGTTTATGTTAGCTTGAAACTAGTTCATTTACGAGACTTTGTTAGTCTCTTTGCTCTCCTTGAGGCTAAAATTAGTTTAGATCAAGATTTGTAGAATTTATAATCTTTCTTCAGTAACTTTTAACAAGTTCTGTTACTTCCAGGAAATTATTTTTTATTTCCTTTAAAGTTTCTAAAAAAGCCACGGTACCCTAGTGGTATGGGTAATGGACTGTTGAGACGAGAGGGTTCGATCCCAGGTTTTCCCATGGAACACATCAATGACTTTTCGATGCCTTTCGAAATTATGTTTGTATTTATCACAGATTTATAGGTGCCCGGTTAATGGCAATAGGGTCGCCATATTGGGACCTAAACATAAACTGGCGAAATGTGGGTGCTAGCACCTCTGCCTACCCTTCGGGGATATAGGCGTGAGTTTATGTTATGTTATGTTAAAGTCTCTTTTAATTCGTTTCAATGTAAAGAAAACGTTTCTACGTTAACAAAAAAATACGTGTTATCGAATTTTGGTACTCACAGGCAAACGCATATTTTTGTTGCTTAACTAACATTTTACAGTTTTGTTAAAAATATTCTCAACTTTATGTCCCTTGTTAGATAGCTGTCGTGCAGTCTAAAGTTGAGGTGTATTTTTTGCTACTGAAGGAAGTAAAATAGGAAGTTGGTACCAACTTTGATTAATGAGTTTGGCTGCGACGACATTCCTCATAATGTTCTATGTGTGTTAAAGCAATAAGGATTAAAGGATTTCGCAATATTACCAACTACTTCGGTGACAGGAAGAGATTCATCATTTTCTGGCGCACTCAATGCAATATACCTAATCTATTTTAGGATCGTTTATAGGACTTTTATATACTATTTATTGTTGGTAATTACAAAAGATATTTTGGTTAGTCTCGGATAAGCAAAAATAATAAAATAACACCAAACAAACTGTGATAGAATTCACTCCAATCCAATTATTTAACGTTTTTGATAACAAAGTAACCCTACCAATAAATTAAATAAATGTCTATAATTCAACATAAACTCATGCCTGTATCCCCGAAGGGGTAGGCAGAGGTGCTTGCACCCACATTTCGCCTGTTTATGTTTAGGTCCCAATGTAATAGGTAGCGGGCCTATTGCCATTAACCGGGCCCTTATAAACCTGCGATAAATACACACATAACTCATCGGAAAGGTATAATCATGCCATGGTATAACCAGGGATCGAACCCGAGACCTCGTCTCAGCAGTCGATTACCCATACCACTAGGCTACTGCGGTTTATGAATCATAGATTATCGATGTCATTAAGGCCTAACTGTAGTGTAATAAAAGCCACTTATTGAGCAAGTGTGTTGAAAATGAGATTACGTGTGTCAGATCATAGTTAATATACCTACTCGCATTAACTATCAAAACACTCATTTTGTTAGAAGTAAGACATCTTGTTCTATTAGGCTTCAAAGTAGGTCACTAGGTTATAATATAGCATATTATCTGTAGTAGATATATTTTTATGGAGAGTGTTCTTGGCGAGACGCGCTGGCGCCGCTGTGAGCTCTACTTGGCTCTTGTTCAGTAGTCTTATTGATGCAGTACTTCTACATCAGCAAAAACATATACGTAGGATATACGAGAAGTAGGTGAAATTAGATCAGTTTAGTTCATAAATTTCCGCGTACGCTGAAGCTGTGGAATAAACTCCCTGCTGTGGTTTTTCCAAGCGACTATAATATGGAGTTTTTCAAGAAGTGGATTAGAATCTTCATGTCATCCTTGCACTATATAATTGCCAACAAATATGTTTAAAGTATTAACGTAAATACTGTAGTGTAATGTTTAACACAATTGCCTACTATAGCTTTTCTTAATAGTCATATTATTAGAAGTCTTAATGTTGTAAAGTTTATTCAAATCATCTCCAAAACCAAGCAATATTATTTTAACGAAATCGACATGCATTTGTAGTCCAAAATTTGACAATAAATTCTGTTTAGAACGTTAGGTATCTTGACTCTAGTATTTTTCCTCAAAACTACGAGTTTGTGTTCCCGAAAAGTTCAAATTTTACACTTACGACTTCATCCTCAGATGGCAGGTATGATATTAAGGTCGTATGTGTTATATAAAGTGTGATATTAACATTTACGTCTGCGCTCACATGATTGCCATGTGAGATTGATGATTATAAATGAATAAAAACTCAGAGTTCATTTGACTTCCGTATTCGTAACATCAGCTCCTGAAAGTCCATTAAGGTCTATATCGCGTGTAAAGATAATATTCAGCTTGTATAGCCAACATTTGACGTCAGATGTTGGAAGTTTATTGATTTATGAAGTCGTTTGAAGGTGTGCCGAGTCAGAGATTATTGAAATAAGAGAATACGGAAGTAAACTGACCTGCAAAGAATTGTTATCGTATAAGAAAAAAAACATTTCATTACGAACCTTTTGTTTCGTTCTTCCATCTTTCTGTAGGTTCGTAATATTAGTCGGTGTATTTGATTTCATTTAATGTACAGTTGATTTTCAAGGAGTCTGAATGAAAAAGAACGAGCATAAGGCAAGCTTAAAGCATACTTAAAGCGTAACATGTTTAACGAGCGAACTATACAAAAAAGCGTGAATAAAGTGAGATGGTGTGATTTGTCATTAGTGGCTGATTTTGTTGTGATAGTATATCTCTTACGTGGCTCTATCATACTTGCTGGGTGACCAAGAATAATGCCACGCCTTTTCTGTATAATTTACAAAGTGTAGATTTTGTGTTTTTTTTTTGAAAATGTTTTAAGCGCTGTCATTTGTATCACGCAGCCTTAAGGTCGCATTATCTATTTAATTCAGATCTTATGTACAATTATGTATGTAATGTATTACTATTAGTACAAAATAGTTACGCTTTTGAATTTTAACTTTTTTATATAACGTTGCAATCTTTACAGAATGTATTTTTACTCATATATGTAAATATGAATACTTTTAATAATGAAATAAATACAGATAAACAGTGCAATATAAATATTTCACACACGCTTCAATTAGGTAAATATTGCTTTTGTAAATAATCTAGTAAAGAATAAATAAGCTTTGATATCGATTAAATGTGCCTACGTAACACGCGCCCGTACTGGCGATATATAAAACAATTTGTTGGCAACCAATAAAGTTCGCACATTGGTCTAAAACCCCGGTTTATACACACCGTCTTTGATTTATGACCGGATATTGAAAGTTCATGAGTTATTTCCAGACAATCTGTATTAATATATCTATATATATAATATCTATATATATATATATATATATAATATATATATAATATATATATAATATATCTATATATTAATACGTGAAGCGAAAATTTTGGAGCCCTTTTAGGAGGGTGAACTGAAAAAGGTAGTATATAAACTACCTTTAAAAATCTTTTAAAAACTAAGGCTTATGCATATAAATAAACGAGTAGTGCATAAGCCTAAGCTTTTTAAAGTTATGCAATAAAAACATCATATTTGTAAAAAAAATTGTTACGCACACTATATCCAGTTTTCCCATACACACACACACACACACACACACACACACACACACGCACACACACACCCACACACATGTTACTCACGTGTTCATAAATTTTTTAGGCTTTTTTAATTTTCGTAAAAAGAGGAATGAAATCACCTATTAATTTATCATAAGTATATTAAGTTAAAACCTCCTGTATTTTTTATCCGTCAGGCTGTGAACACTTCAAATAGGCTTGATATTATGTTTTGATTACCTAAGCCTAAAAAAATGTATGAACACGTGAGTAACATACGTATGTGTATATAAAAATGGCTTTAGTTAGCGTACATGAGTCGGCGGTCAACTTTTACTCACGTGTTCATACATTCTTTATTTGTTTAATTAATTATGGTCTAATTTCGATTACTGTGCAACCACCATCTATAGGTAGTTTAATAAGTGATTTGTTCGGATTACATTATTTATATTATATATCTTGATAAGGCTTAAGATGGTTGGTAGAAGTTTTAGTTGCTTTTCATTTCACCCCTGAAATACAGGTGCGCCAATACATTGTCCTACCGGGTTCCTTGAGGCCTGAGGAGGTGAACCTGTTAAACAGTGAATGAGGCTCTGACCCCCAGACTTTCATCTCAGTTCCAAGATAAGCCGATATTATGTTAATCAAAAAAATAAGTTAATCTTGGTCAAAAAAGTTGTGCATCTAGTTTTGCACTCACTTGACACACACACACACACACGCGTGCAGCATTATGTTACGTGACGATTTCCACACAATCGCGACTTGTAAATCGCTAGGAAGATGATCTTGATTCTTGACTTCAAGTTGTTTTCATTCTTATCGACGTTTTTAAAATGATTTGCTCCACTGATAATATTTCTCTTAAAATCAGACATGCGGATATTGTTTAGTATAAATATGTTTGCCAACATCAAATAATAACCGAAGTAATTTCCTATAGATATGGAAGATTATATTATTCAAGTACCTACCGTAGTTTTCTGTTTGATATTTTTACATTGGTAGTTATGAATGAGTGCCGTAAAATTAGAACGCTTTTATGAGTCATTTCCATTTGTAATATTGTATAATAACAGAATAATGGATATATTTCGGTATTGTTAGGTCAATAACAATTATGTCTAAAGCTTTTTTCGACTATTATAATTTATAGTAAATAATATAATATAATAATAATATAATATAACCTCACGCCTATGTCATCAGTTTCACATATAAACCTGCGAAAAATACACACATAACTTCGAAAAGCATCGAAAAGTTAATGGTGTGTGCCATGGTAAAACCTGGGATTGAACCCGAGACCTCGTCTCTGTAGTCCATTACCCATACCACTAGGCTACCGCGGTTTTTCTCTTATAGTAAATGAAAAAAATAATCCTTAATGAAAGCTATATAACACGTCTATGCTTCTTTTGATCCGGCGGTCGATCAAGTCAAGTTTTTGTCCCCTCGACCAAACGTGCCCATTATACTAGCGGCTCATTATTTTATAATGGATACTATCAAATATTTTTCTCTAACTTGAGCTGTACTATTCAAAAATATTACTTAACCACGTTTATTGATAAATCTGTAAGCACATGTGTAATTTGTACTCCTTATATATTGCCTAGACCTTCGCTATATGTGTATTATTACAACCACACCTAATTTTTTATTTTTTATAATATCCGTTGATTGTGGTTGTTCTTAAAAAATTCTAAGCATTTCTGTTCTAATGTGTTATAGAACAGGACAGATATCAGGGTGATAATTTTTTTTCACAAACCACAGCAGTTACGTTAAGGATACGATAATAATGGCACGTTAAAAATCGAACTTTCTGTTTATGAGTTGGTAATCTTTTCAATTTGTTTGTAGGTTATATATGCGAAGATAAATTACAATAATAAATTTTGGACGTATTGCAAATACTGATACGACTAATTAGGTAATATTAAGTTAACTATTTAAAAAAAGTACTTTCTGGACCTTTTCGACAATATCGCGAAGTAAAATAAAAAATAAAATAAATATTCTAGGACAATCTACACAACGACACCTAGACCCATGGTAAGCATAGTTTAACTAGCTTGTGTTATGGGTTCTAGAATGCGGATAAACATACTTAGATACTTCTTTTTGTAAATACATACTTATTATACATAGAAAGTAAGATGCTTGCTAGGCATGCAAGCTTATGTATTAAGTATCGATCGACGACGTGAGTTTTTATTGATTATGGTAATGATGAAGATAATTATTTTACTAGTAGGTGCTACCTTCAAAATTATTTTAATGTTGAATGTATTTTTTTTTGTAGCACATGAAACAAAAAAATTGTAGTTAGCTGTAATCAGCACAAAAAAAGCTATAGCTGTTTTGATGCTGTTTTGTGCTAATCGTACCTACTGTTATCTTTCTATATTTTTTTATAATCTGTCATAAAAAAAACGAAATCTTCGAAACTCAAAATCAACTTGTTTATTAACGTTTACCAACCGCAAATACCTACCACTAGAAATAAACGTTGGTATCAAGATTAAGAATCTTTTTAGTTAAAATCGGTAAAAAGAAATCAGGACTTACCTATTTTTACTTACGAGGCCCGAGCATCGTGGGCGTTAGAGACTATTGAAGTACGTTTTGCCGATATAGACGAATAAACTTGCGTAGGTATTAATGTATATTTACCTGGAACAATGATAATATCATAACTAAATATACCTTTTCCAAACATCACACGTTCATATAATGGCAAGATAATCATTCATGCTTGGAAATCGGACCGATTATGGATACCTACCAATGTCACGTTATATAAACCAGATATCTATGACTGTGGTGAGGAACAACATCAGGTGGAATTCAGTGGGTTTATCTAACCTGACAAACAACGGCTCTATTCACTAACGCCATGTTTTCAAATCAACAGAGCTCTCTGGAGAGGTTTTGTGTTATCAGTGGGAAAACGGAGGGCTTAAGTTGTTACCACTAGGTATGTGATGGTAAAAAACCCTGCTTTGTCCTCTACAACACAGAAAGCACAGAAATTCTCTTAACCCTCTCCCCTCGCCTCTCTCGTCCCGTCCTTCGCCATCTCCCCCTCTCTACTAGGTCGGCAGCATGAGTGTGATGCCCTGGTGTTGCAATCGTCCATAGGCCACGGTAACCACTTTCTAACACGTGCAAGGTACAAGGTGCATGAAAAACAACACATGATTTTAATTTGATTTTTTTTATACTACGTAGGTGGCAGACAAGCACACGGCCCACCTGATGGAAAGCGGCCACCGTGGCCTATGAACGTGAACGTTGAATACCTATAAAGAGAAACCTGCCAATAAAGCCTGTGTAGTCTTGTGTTTATAAAACTTACATCAAAACCAGTCACGGTTAAAATGCATTTTTAGTTATGTACAATTTTATAACAATTCATTAGGTTTAAAATCATTCAATGTATAGACACAATTTTATTCTAGATGGTCTGAGCCATTTCGAAATGCGACTAGGGATTTCGAGATTTCTTACATACTATTCCTATAATGTTCCAGCTGTTCCGTACAATGATGATGTAACTGAGCGAAGTTTCAGAGATAGAAGCATTAGAAATGTGAGGTAAGAAGACGTAGAAATAGTGAAGGCATTTCGGTGGAACAATAAAGTGTCTATTATATTACCTATGTTGTGTTCCCTAAGCGAAATTGTTGAAATTATGCTCCAAAATAATAAAACTATAAATTATTTTAATATAGAATTTAAATATTTAAATACACGCGGGTAACAACTAATGATAAATGTAATCATAATAAACTTATGTTTCAGTATGATGAAAAACTGTCTCATTTACCTTTTGTGCGATTTCATAATAGAAATTTATATCAAGACAGCCGTGGGCAAAAGTTACCCCATGTTCGAAGAACTGCCGGTTTTGATTATCTTAAAAGGAATTAACTGCCTTCTTTAGCTGGAAGCATAGATTTCTCGAAATACAACTTGATTGCTTCCCGGCAGCCAGTCGAGACTTGTTTATTTAATACATGAACTAAACACTACTGAGGTCTAACACCGTGTAGGGCTGTCCTAAATTAAAGCTCTTTGAGAGCTCTTGCTTGAAAGTTAAATAGTTTTATTAATGTCCAATATTACAATATAACATACTAAGATAATGGAGGTAGACAAGACGGTATCCCCCGTCTTATTGAACAGTCTAACTGGTGAAGTTCCTCCGCCCTACACCGGCGTTACGGCGGTGACTAGAGTAGCCACTGCTAGCTCACTGAAGGGGTTTTGTGTTGTCAGTGGGAATACCGAGAAACCCTGCTTTGTCTTCTGTGCTAGCAGCTCAGAAACTCTCTAAGCCTTCACTCCCTCCCTCCCCACTCATCCCTTCTACATAGTCGGCAGCACGAGTGTGACGTCACGATGAGTTGCAAGCGTCCATAGGCCGCGATAACCACTTTCCATGGGTTGTGTGTTTGTCTGCCACCTAAGTGGTATAAAAAATACAAATCATTATTATTCATCATCAATTATATTGTGGGTATAAATCACATGTGAACCATCATCGTCATTAAGGATATTGAACTCGTGCGGTCAAGTAATTGGAAACTTGTTGAACTTTGTTGTGGAAATTTTCATAGCGATCCCGGTTGGTTTCAAAGTTTTCACTTTGGAATCTGTAGGCCGCTTATTGGTGTACATAGGGTATTCCAGAAGTTTCGTTGACCTCTTTCACAAGGATGTCATGTGTAGTAGCAAAATCCTCATAGCATTACTATAGTATGTCAGGAAAGCGATAGCACAAAATATACAGAGCTATATTTACAGAAGGCCGAATTCATAAACCGAGGGAAAGTAATTGCACGTACGAGTATATCCACACACAGTATTCAGGTCATGTTGATGCCAACGACATCCCAATGTTATTTTGTGAAACCCCAAGTTCTAAATAGACCAAAGTAAACGAGCTTATAATTTGTTTGTGTATTTGATTCATATAATACCCAGATAAATTCATAAATATATCGGTATTTTTATAATTTTGAAAATGGAAATTGTTTCACTGCTACACAAAATATCGCGGGGTCATTTTATTATACGCACGTTTTATTTTTAAATTGGTGAGATAACTTTTTATCAAATTATGGACAAGAAATTAACAGCATGGATGTAAAATAACAACATAATGTACAATAAACGGCCTTACTTTCAATGGAAATCTCTTTCAGGACACCTTCAAGGGAAATACGAATCTATATATAATAAAAACAGTATGTAAAATGATGACTTTAATTCCTATATCGATAATGTAAGATGAAAAATAAGGCCAAGGTGGGGCAATTACTTTATATTAATATTGATTGGTAAAATTCCAACTGGATAGTACTTAAACTTATCGTAATAGTAAAGTCTATGACTAAAAAGTATTATTAAAACTACTCAAACTATTCCAACCCTTTCGCAGAAACTGTAAATGAATTATCGCCGTATCTGGAATTACGGAAAAGAGTTTCAAATAAAAGATGAAGAGCGACAGAGGTTACCCCTGGGGACAAGGTACCCAATACTGATGAATTCTAAGAATGGTTATTTCTTAAGAAACCAACATTTTATTCTACTTATCTAATAAACTAGCAGTTGCCCACGGCACTGTCCTCGTAGACTTCTGATCCTGTTCCCGCTACTCCATAAAAATCATTCCATTAAGACATTTGGATGTTTGTAGCTCAACCATATTCAAATGACTGATGGTATAGCTGAAATTCAGTACAGAGATAAATAATGTGTATATGGCCATAGGGTTAATTTAAAAAAGCAACTTAGACAAAATGGAGCTTGTAATAAGCTTAAAAGCTCTATTTTGATAGACAAAACTATATTTATTAAACCTCGTTTTTCGTTGTCAATATTTTCTTATGGTGCATTTTCGCCATATAATGCCAGTATCTCTGTACTTCAATCACGGCGAATCACGTATTAAGGATTGTTCTTCGCACTTGTGGAATACTGCACTTACGGATTCCCTCGGGTAAGAAGTCTTTTATTTGCTTTAGGGATGAAGTTTGAGATTCCTTTCTATGACAATTAGTAATATTTTACTGTTGCTTCTGTTGGACAGACGACATAGTCAAAGTCCCGGGTACCGGGTCGATGGTCGATGAAGGAGGCCTATATTCCGCAGTGAATATCCTATGGCTGAAATGATGATGATGATAATGAGGATGATGATAATGTTGATGATGATGATGATGATGATGATGATGATGATGATGATGATGATCGTTGTGATTATAAAACCGTGTGTAAGTGGTGGGCAAATTAATGCATTTTCCTATAGCAAAATTGCTTTATTCTAATAGTTAATGTATATATTTTACTATGCGTTGGAAGTATAAATCAAACCACATCAATATCTTACAACCCTGCGCATTTGGCTATTCACGTAAACCAGCCCAAATTCTGGCCACGTCTGTTAATCAAGTGGGTATTTTAGGTGAGGCCCGTGCATACTTAATTAAATAATTTGCATAATCTTCATTTGCTAGCTTGGAATGCTTATCCTATGTAAGTTGTAGTAGAATCTGGAACTCGAAAACAATGTTTAATTATTGTTTTATCTTATTTGTCTACCGAAATAGCTTGAAACTTAATTTACTTTTATTCAAATTGTAATTTATAGTCCTTTGATTTGCAACAACTATGCATTTTATCTGTAAAAGCGTTTTTCTCTTACCGCACCGTCGGCAACGAATAGAAAGAAATAAAGTATTGCAAAAGTGCACTATTAAAACATTTTTATGTTTTTTTTTTTTATTTTTTTTTTATAATATCACGCCTATATCCCCGAAGGGGTAGGCAGAGGTGCTAGCACCCACATTTCGCCAGTTTTTATATTTAGGTCCCAATGTAATAGGTGGCGAGCCTATTGCCATCAACCGGGCACTTATAAACCTGCGTTAAATACACACATAACTTCGAAAAGCATCGCAGTCATTGGTGTGTGCCATGGTAAACCTGGGATCGAACCCGAGACCTCGTCTCAGCAGTCCACCACCCATACCACTAGGCTACCGCGGTTTTTTATGTTTGTTTGTTAATAAGTAGTTTAGTCTATTTCAGAAGCAAAAAATGTAAGTAGTAATTACTGACGGATGACGGTTTCTCCCGCCTTAATTGAGCAATCCGACTGGGGAAGTACCTTCACCCTACAGAATACCTTGGCTAATAATAACCTTGTGTTGTGTTTCCAGCGGTGAGTAGGGTAGTTAGAGCTTACTAGAGAGGTTCTATGTTATCAGTGGGATGACCAAGAAATCCTTCATTATCTTCTGCATTGACTGAATATTTACAAACGCATCTTACAAACAAAAGTTTTGACGATATTTTAAATCCATAATTCAACAAGATATCGGTCTCATAGCAGCAAAACCAGCTCACCTATTATAAATCTATTTACAGTCACATTACCGGTCGGAACAGTTGGAACATCAAAAACGGAGGGGTGACGTAGCAATGAATGTCGTGCATAAATTACACTCCGCCTCTGATGTGTGGCGCAGTGTACAGTAACGCTAAGTAATGGCTTTAAGCGCAATACTCATGGATTTTACGGACATTGGCTAAGCTAATTAGTTTTGCCAGTAAATGTTTCATTGTATGCAAATTTAAAATGAAATGTGATGTGGGTAAGTTGATATTGATTAGGCTGCGTTCCATTTATAAGTGTGTAAAAACGGTTGACAATTGTCTAAGGAATTTGCATTAAAAATAGATAGATACCGCACTTATGTTTAAGAATAGTAGACATGCACAAGTATAGCACTAGAATAGCATGAGTATAGCACGAGTATAGCACGAGTATAGCGCTAGTATAGCATGAGTATAGCGCGAGTTTAGGACGAGTGTACCGCGAGGATAGCACGAGTATAGCACGAATATAGCACGAGTATAGCACGAGTATAACAGTAATCAGCAAGAACACAGTATGACCACGCGATAATACTGAGATAATATTTGCCTCATCCTATACTATCCTAAGTAGTAGTCTCGTAGTTTAATTAGTAATAGTAATTGGTGTAATATTTGAACGGCTTTCGACGAAATCGTACAGGAATAGATATTGGTATAACATTATGTTATCCTTGTTTCTATCCCTAGAATACATATCTATGAGTTGCTAGAATTTCACACGGGCGGGGCCGCGAGCAACGGGTACTTTTAATGTAACATCATTTGGTGTTAAGCATGATTTAGTCCTTTAGACTGTGGGTGACGGGTAGCCGCCAATCACCCTAGCAGAAGTAGGCCGCGCTCCCTACATACGGGGACTGACTGGGACACCGTGGTCCCTACACCTGAAGGGGGTTATCTCGAAAGAGATGACCGGGGTCTGCTGGGGTGCGAGGGATATCTTGATTACTATTTCACCTCCGGCAACTAAGGACCCAAAGACGGCGTGCGTTTTAGTTGGTTCGAGTCCGGCATAACCTCTCAACCGGGTCTGGCTGGGGGTATCCGTGGGGATTGCTCGCACTATAAAAAAAGTCGTTTATACTGAGAACACATTGTACGTTTGGATGAAAAGGCTCCATATTTTACATAGCTCCAACTGATACTGCTACACGCATATTTCAAAAGACATTATCCCAATAGCTAGTAGTTCCTTCAGCTAAGTAAATAAACAACTGAACAGAGGTCTCTGTGAACTATTCACTACTACTGAGCAACGAAATAGTTTTTGATTTTCCTGCCGAAAACGTAAAAACAATTCCTAAATGGATTTCCTGTTGCTATTAACTATAAACTATTATGGTAACAAAGTAGTTTTGTTAAACGAAATTATTTATTCGAATTGTTTGTGTTCATTTCCAAGTATTGGTTTTGTTAAATAGTTTTGTATTTTTCTTTCTTGGTTTCTCGTTATTAACAAAAAAAAATAAAAACAGCTTATTACGATCACGTGCTTACCTCTTGAACAGATTCTTAAGGTAAAAAAAGGGAGATTAATCAATACGACACCATATTTTAGTATCAATACCATAGTCTGACCACGAGCGCTGTACTGCTTCGATGGGACGAGCGAGCGGCGTGGTGGGGGTCTCATCGACCGCCAGATTTGATCAGTTCGCCACAGTTCGCTGAAGTTCGCCACAGTCCGCTGAAGTTCGCCGCCAACACTCTCGGTGCTATCTCGCTTGCTCACGACTCATATTTCTTCTTCCTCTTTCTTTATTTCGCCCTTCACAACACCACGCGCAACTAGGGACAGGCGTAGTGCTCATGGTCATACATATACTGTAATATCCTGTTTATATTAATATTGTGACGTTACGGATTTTCACAATTTTTTGACAGTAGTATGACGATATTTATATATGAAATAACATAACATACATTCACGCTTATATCCTCGAAGGGGTAGGCAGAGGTGCTAGCACCACATTTCCCCAGTTTATGTTTTTTACGTCCCAATGTGGTGGCGAGCTTATTGCCATTAACCGGGCACTTATAAACCTGCGATAAACACACATAAGTTCGAAAAGCATCGAACAGTCATTGGTGTGTGCCATGGTAAAATCTGGGATCGAACCCGAGACCTCGTCTCAGCAGTCTTCTATTTAAATTAGAAGGAAAACCATCTCTTATCAAGTAGGTATAGATAATTGAATATTGTACATAATACGATGCATTTATAATTTACTAATATAATATCTTGTTTCTTCTTCTATAAACCGTAAATTTATTAATCATTTGTGAAGAAACAGTAAATTTGATAAACGGGCGGAGTTCTAAACGGAGGTGCATGTGCACTTGAAGCGAGACCTGATTTATTTCTATGCAAATTCTGGTTGAAAACTATGAGACTTTCATACAAGTTGGTAACAATGATATAGTAAGCAATATTTGTTTTTGAATTATTCGGTAAATAAATAAGCAACGATGTTAAAAATGTATTGCATAACGTAACCACATCCAACGAATAAAGTTTAAATTCACAATTTGTGTGCTGTACCTGCAAATGTTAAGATGGATATGTGGTATAATGAAAATAGAGAAAGTTTGAAAAAATAAGGAATGAGTCTATTAGAGAAAGTTTGAAAGTGGCACGATTAAATGAAAAATTAAAATGTGAACATTTATCGTAGTATGGATATACTATGAGAAGCGATGATAGTAGTAAAAAAACGTCCAATGTATGAATGTAAAGTGTTTTTAGATCAAGAAAAAATGGATGGCTTGCGTGAAAGACGATATAGCAAAGAAGGGATTGACTGAGGAAATGACATTTGACAGGAATGTGTGAAGGAGAATGACATGTTGCGCCGACCCCAATCAATTGGGAAATCATGTATCATACCTTAATCAATACCAAATAACCGAACGTCAATTGATCAACTACTATAAAAAGACCTAAATTTTGTGTATATTCTGGACATATTATCATGTACTGTAAAGAGTTATCTATGGTATGAATAAAAACGTACCTATATAAGATATTAGCAACAGTGTATGGCATTCACGTACGCACATAGCTGAAAAGAGATTAATCACCAAGAAGGAAAATGAGATGAAGGAAACTATTTTTTCTTGTAATTAAAATATTGGCTACCTACAGTGAAACGGTTCATCACTGGTGTTCGATGCCTGTACACAGTTATATTTTGACTCTACTGTAATTTGGGGTGACAAGCGGCTCTCCCAGGTCAGCGCTCATAGAAGACGGAGGTTATTCTGCGACCTTCGACCTCTGAGTTGTATCCGCGCATCCCGTCTCTTTCTTGAGCATTATTTACTCGCAGAAGGAGGAAGGACGTATGGATCTTCTCTAGAAAGGCAACTGCAAACCAGAGGATTTCATGCACCTACAATTAAGAGAAATAACCACCTAATTGAGAAGGCTATATATATCTCCTCAAATGTATGAGCCAGGTTGGGATAAAATCAATTGGGACAAAGAGTCTAAAGGGTTGAAGTGTCAGCGATAGCTCCAAAACACGCACCCCGAAACAAGATAAGATAAAAGGTCGGATGGCTGTAGCTTAAGTGATAAAAGAGCGGGAAGTGAATCTGATAGTGAAATCTTTTGAACTTGTATAAAAACAGCAATATAAAGTCCTTTTAGTCTATGAAGTCTGCAGGTAAATGAATTGCAAACATTTATTATACTATTAAAGATTTTACGCATGTTGTGAAGTAACTAAAAGCTTCTTAGAAAATTATTCTCATATGCTACGAAGAGTAAGTTGTAGGCCCATAAGTTGCCTCTAGAAACTTTGTAATTGGTTTAGTTTTGGCTTTAAAAAGATCAGTCACCCACATAATTTGTTTTAGAATATTGCTCATGTCGCATCTATTGGTACATTTCTTATTCGTTTCTTTTACTAAAATGTCTTAGTTGTATAATCACACTAAAAATGCTTAATGTGCTTATGGGGTGGGTATTAAAGTGTTTATGGGACCCCACTTAAAACTTTGGGATCCGTTTTTAAAATGGCAGACAAAATGCAGTTCTTTCATTCGTTTACCATTAGTAAGCCATACGGGTTAGTAGATTTATATTACTAATCTCTTAAACACATAATGTCTACCTACACCACTTTGAATTACATTAGTTATGAGTAAAAAATGATTCAACCACATGCTACCATCGCAAAGTCTTGCAAATAAGTATATCTGTGCATTAAGTCCCACTATTGAATATGATAGTATTTTTTGCGAATTCTCTCATTATTTTCAATTCTGTTCCTCATTTTCATTCACTTCAGTTGAACTTCCTGTGGGACTTAAGGCTGAATTTCTAACTTAATCCTGATTTTAAGAAGAACCTTTTTATCTCACCGAAGCAGGTGAGAGAAGTTATGTTGGACTCGAACCGACTAAGACACACGTTGTCTTTGGGTCTTTAGTTGCCGGAGGTGAGATAGTAGCAGAATTTAAGGAAGAACCTAGACCGTGAATTTTTTTCTATTGATTTATTCAATTAATACAAGTCATTGCAGGAATACAGTCCAATGTAATGTTAGTATGATTCCCCTGGTATTACTACGTCCATAGGCTACGATAAATACCAGGTATTGCACAGTAATACATAGTATACGCCATTAAAATATTTTACCACTTGGGAGTATCCAATTTCCTTGCTTTCTTCGATTTCTCAATGAGATTTATTTATTTTGGTGTTTATTTAGTCTGAGATTGTTTCAATTAATTGCCTAATTGCGTAGTTAAAAAAAAACCCTAGTCACAGGATCATCGTAATCCTACACGAAATATGTGTATTATTGTGTATATTTCAAATCAAAATCCTAGTACCATAGATGTACAGTAGGTACTAAGATTTTGATTTGGCACAATGTAATTGAAAGAAGGTCACCATTGCACACACTGTATGGGTTTGTAATAGTGACCATCTTTCCTGAGACTTTGCCTACAGCTTACCATCAGGCGAGGTAAAGTCAATTTGACGTGCCACAAATTTAAAAAAAGTTTAAAGAAGACAAAAAATACCGTAAGATCTCATAGCCCCAAGAGTAAAGCCTACACTAAAGGCTCTACACATCACTATAGCTATCGAAGAACCAGAAATGCCACTACTTATTACGTCTGTGTCGCTCTCTGTAGAGTTTAGGCGCGCACTCAAACAAGATGTGTTGCTTTCCTATAGCAGTACCTATATATCAGCCAAGGAGATGTTTTTCTTAATCTTAGTTAGTTGTAGTTTCAGGTTAGTTTTGCGCTCAGCTTGACGGCCTCATCAGATGCTTTTTCACGCCCCGCTTAAAGGAACCGGGACTGTAGTAATCTAATATGATATTAAAGAAAATTGGGCCAAAAATAATTTTACGCTCTGGTAGTTCACATCATAAATTATTTCCTATGTATCTCCTTATTTATAGTATCCTCATTCTACAAGCTTCTTAAGTCAGTAGGGGTCGGCTTTCAGTCTATGGAACGGCCGATTTTCGATATTTCCCGTGAAGTGACAGTCACCTACAGAAATCACGGGGGTATTTAGATATAGCAAATTTGAAGTAACACTGAACTAACTACCTATACTTTTAATGAAACCAAATCAACCAACTTCTAGAACTACAATGCAATGAAAAGTAAAACATAAGTTAATTGCAGATACACTTCGAAAGATAAAACAAAGGAAATGTCACTAAATATACAGAAAACTTCTGCGTACCCATTTAACAAATACAGGCGTGATGTTATGATGATACGTATTTGCATAGACAATGCTGTATTATGCGATTACCTATAGCAATGGCATTCTAACAAACAAGGATTTGGATACCTTAATATTTATTATACAAAAGAAAAAAAAAATACAGATTGGTTTAAATTTAAATCTCAAAATAGTAAAATTTTATCTACTTTTGACGCTGACTATAGTAGGCATTGTACACGTACATTTTTCGTGCATATTCCGTAAACTCTGTGTTTTCAGTTAATTATGTTTACTTTATAATGCATTAATCCATTGCAGGTAATCGACCTGTTACAAACTCAGTAAATTTTAATGGTGCAAATCTTTTCACAGAACTGATATAATTAACTTGATGATGAAAACGTTTGACGAACTATTTTAAAATGATAATTGTATATTAAACTAACTAACATTTTTGACTCCGCCCAGAATGGATACTGATTGTCTGGCTGTTTATAACAAAACATACTTAACTAACACTTAATACAACAAAATAATACAAAAATACACAGATTACATCCGGATTATGTAGTGGCGACTCATCAGTGGTGGTATCGTTCCCGGCGTGCCCATGATGCTAGCCGTCGCCGCGTCGTTGACTCGCAATGGCCACCCAACCAGGTACAAACAGGAAGGTGTTAAAAATTAAATTTAACACTTAAAATTAAAAATAGATGTCAGGTCATACCCATACAATGAATTGTTGTGAGCATAACTTTGTATGAAAAACTGTGACTCACGGAGAACATGTTATAGCATCCCACACTTGAAGGACAGCGTAGAGCTACAATGCAATTTAATACATAATAATAATGTATACATCAATATGTCGGAAACAAACTTCAGAGCGCTTCGCAAATATACTGTCTCAAAATGATACCCTAATCTTATTATTCGTAGCAGCCTACGTGTATTGCTACGAATTGCTACGAACATGTAATGTGTCGTTTTAGTTCTCTCACGAACAACCACAGTTACAGTAGTTAGAAAAGTTGTTGAAATTACGCCGCTCTCTACTCTGCATATAGTGACTACGCAGAAAGTTAATTCGCTTACAATTTAAACACGTCTGTTTTAAATTGGTGATTCCAAAATTAGTTGCAGCAGTCACTGGAATTGAAATGTGCTTCCAAGACAAAGAGTTCTATGAACATCGAACATTGCTAGCTGTTATTTAATTTGCAATGTTCATGTAATGACATGATGATAATAAAACATAATATATTCCTACTAATATTATAAACGTGAATTTTTCAAAGTATGGATGAATGGATTAATGGATGGATGGATGTTTGTTATACTTTCATGTAAAGACTACTGAATTAAAAGGATTTTAATGAAACTTGGCAATATAGCTTATACATCAGAATAACACATAGGATTATAAACTAAGTATTATAACATTATGAAGTCTATGTTAAGTTAGCTAACTCCTAACCTTATGATTACAAATGACGTAGAATATTATACTGTGAAAACTTGTTTGAAACATTTAAGTAGACCCTAATTTCGTAACATTTAATTAAAATTTCGCCCAAGCTTGTCTCGTGCAATTTGATGAGCTGAAGTTCACGTTCATAAGAATAATTATTATAATTTTTTTGTGTATTTTAATCTGTATGATTTGGATAAAACTCTAGTATCAGGATCCTTTGATGTTGATGTCTCCAGCGACGTCCCGTACCGTCGTCATTACAAACGGAAGGTCAAGCTAGCATCAAAAAAAACTAAGGTGACACTAGATGAATCAATACTTCACTGCGAAGTATTGACTGAACGTACTGATTGATTGAACGATTGAATGAAGTATTGAAGAAGGCGCAGGTTGAGCTCCATATGAAATAGGTTCTGCTTACATCTGTTTGCACGACGGGCGCTAAGGATCGTCAACAATACCATACTCACAGTCAGTGTGGAATCTCTGTCTCAAGATTTGCCTTACTGTGTGTGTTTTACCACCTGTATAATGGTTTGTCTTCAGAGGAACTGTTCGACACGATTCCTACAGCCTAATTCTATCAACGCACTGCTCGCCATAGGCTGGAAAATGGTGCGCATTGTAAGGTATGACAGAAATTACATCAGGCTGTAGAATGAATTCACTGCTGCGGTTTTCCGTCATACAATATGGGGTTCTTCAAGAAGGGCATTAGAAGGTTCCTCCAGAGTCAGCAGCGCGAGTGTGACACCCCTAGTGTTGCACACGTCCATGGGTCACAGTAATCATTTCCATCAGTTGGGCTGTGTGCTTGTCTGGCACCTAAGTGGTATACAAAAAGTAAAGCTAGTTTCAGCAGTTTGCATATGTAAATCTTCTAAATGATATTGAAATAAAAATGACATTGTAAAAATTTCATACGATTTCAAAATTTAATTTGTAAATTTTATAATAGACATTGTAAAATCATGTCTCCGTCGTGGAATATCATATTCTCAAAATACCACATTCGTAGAACAACTCAAAACACGATGTTTGCAAAACTTCATATCACATGGAAAAAAATGCGTCTCTTTACGTAAACAAAAATACATAACCATGGCCGTCAGTTGCAATTTTGTTTTGTGTCAATTTTAATGAAGAAACTTTATTTATTAAAATCCTTCCCACATAATAGATGCAGTGGAACAATGTGTGGGGATGATGACTAGTTTATAATTAAGATTTTAACATGGCATGAATACTTTAATGGACTATACTACATACTTTTTAACGCCGACGTAAAAACGATGGGGTGTAATAAGTTTTGTGTCTGTGTGTGTATGTAAAAATTATATTAAAAATTTTACAACCCCACACAAAAAAATACCTGAAAATTGAAAAAACGTGGTTGTGTCGAGGGACCTTAGACGTTTGGAAACATGTGGGAGTGCCTTGCCAATTAGAGGTCTCGAACATCTCAGCCTGTGGCTCAGCAAAATAAAAGGTACTATTCTGATTTATTTCTCAACTTATTATAAAATAGTCTTACTCCTTAAAGTTCCCAGGCTATGAAAATACATCACAAGATTAAACAAAAACGTAAACATATTCATAGAAGGCTATGTGAGCAATGTTTATAAAGCCCGTCCACAAAGGAATTTATATAGTAATAGCTGTTTGATCAAGCTGTACAGTGTTTGTGACCACAGAAAATAAAAGAACTACAAATAAGGAAGTTCAACCCGACACATTCACATACTCCTTGCTGTTAATGAGTATTTCTTAATAATGAAAGTCAATAACACTTTGTCTGCTAGGCTTTTTCGAAACTAAAATGACCCCCGACACTAAAGTGTTTTCAAAATTCAACTTAAATCGTTAATACGTTTATTTTGTGCTAAAGTTCTTTTTAACATTGTGAGAATTATGTATTGTCGATATCTGTATTTAAAGAAATCGTTTGATCGTAATAAAAGCTCTTAAATAAAATATTTCCAGTCAAAACATGTTAATCCTTATTACTAGATAATCCATATTTTTATACGAATTAGTAAGATGCTACAATAGGAAGACTTAGCTCATTAAATTTAATAGGTATACTATTTAAATACTGCAGCGATCCCTTGAGACTCATTAGGTTTGAAAAATATTGCGAGAATATACTTCGAGACGTTGTATCTCGTTAGATAAACATTTACTGCTAAATGTTGCGAGATACCGAGGAAATTTAGTATTATCTTTCAGTTTGGTTTTCATTACAAGGTTTTTTTTCACAATATGATAGAAAAAAAACATACACATAGGTATATTATGTACAAAAATGTGAGCTTCAGGTAAAAACCTTACACCCTACAAGGTGACACCCTTAGTGTTGCACACGTTCATAGGCCACGGTGGCCGCTTTCCATCAGGTGGGCCGTGTGCTTGTCTGCCACCTACGTAGTATAAAAAAAAAGCAATATCATGGTCGAACTCAACCATTCATCTACAAGTACCTATTTATTATATCATTACACAGATAACTAAGACTTAATCCACAGAGATAGACAAACTTTGTGGATTCATTTCAATTACGACTCGTCTCGATAAAGTTTTGGTTATTACCAAATTTGTGTGAGAAGAATATGGTATTCATAGATAATAATTTTATTTTTTCCGAGGTCTCTAGAAATAATTTATGCTTTATATTATAAACCTATACCTATAAAACAATATTTTTAACTTATATTATAATTGTTTAGGATATTATATAAATATTTTAGCTTATAAAAATGTTATAACTATTTGTAAGCACCTAATATTTCACAAACTGTGTTTTGGTTCCCCGAAATTGGACCACCAACCGGGCACTTATTAGTCAATTTGTATGATACTTACTATTTCACCGAGATTTCCATATAACGTGAATTCAATATATAGAGATAGAGAAAAACGATTACAGAAAAAGAAAATACTTTACAAAATGTTACAGGATTCGATTAACGACAAATAAAATAACATGATACGATAAAGACGCAGATACAAATTTTGGAGAGCCAAATGGTTAACATAATGCGTATTTAATATATTTAATGGATTTACTGGGAGAAGTAGGCGTTCGAAAAGGCCCTTGATAAATAGCCGATGAGTTGCAACTTTCTAAGCGTATCTTGCCCTATACTTACTTATACAGGAATAGGTTAGTGAGGATATTATTGAATAATTATTTAGCTGTGGAAGGATACAATTATATACATATATTCTATTTGATAATAGTAAGGGCAAAACGGTTGGAATAACAGACATTATTATTAGTAGCGTAATAGACCGACAGACTCCTTAATTACCGCCTAACCGAATCTGAAATATCAGTGGCATGTAATTGTGACTTTTCAGTCTAGAAATATAGACATTACTACTTACGGTTTTCAGTTACAGTTGAAAAATATTTCAGGGTTCAAATATTCTGTCACTTTTTAACACATAGTTTTAGTGTAAAGATATGAACGTCAACCGCACACTTTTCCTCTAAGGATAACTTTATGGTTTGAACATTGTTCCGTGGGTAAAAACATTTATGGCTCCATTTGTTTTCTTATTTACATATTTAGTATAGTAGAACCACGATATATGTACTTTTTGGAATAGCCTATTAGTTATATAAAATATCAAATGCGGTTAGAAAGATAAGGTCACTAACTGAGGAGAAAACGGCACGATTAGTTTATTTCAGTTACTTTCATAGCGTTATGTCATATGGTCTGCTGCTGTGGGGCTCAGCTGCCGATATTGCAACCATATTTATATTACAGAAACGAGCTAAACGAGCAATCTATTGCCTCGGACCCTGTGACTCGCTAAAAGAACTGTTTAAAGAAATAAATATTTTAACAGTTGCCTCACAATACATTTACGACAACGCCTTATATGTAAGGAAGAACCTAGACCTCTTCCAAAAAAAATCGGACGTTCACAATTTAAATACGCGAAACAAAAATAAACTTGCGATATCAAAACTAAGGCTACATAAAGTCAGTAATTCGTTTGTGGGCAAATGTATAAAAATATATAATAAAATTCCTCAGGATTTGGCTGACCTGCCACTTAATAAGTTCAAAATAGAGGTAAAAAGATGTTTAATGAAAAAAAGTTATTATAAAGTAGACGAATATCTTGATGATAAAAATGCATGGTCATAATAATCTCTTGCTCTTGCACCCATAACTTATTATAATTATAAACAAACAGAACTAATTAAAACGAAAATAAAGGATAACGATAATCTACCTGAGTTTCTTGCTGGTCTCTTCTCAGGAGATTTAACTACCGAACCAGCGAAAGAATCATTTTCAAATGATTTATTTACTAAGTATTTTATTTATTATAAATTATATTTTAATTTTTTTTGACAAATGTAGTTACATAATTATTGTAAAACTTTGACATTCATAAGTGCTCTTTATGTGCCTAAACTGAATAAACGAAATTGATTCTTTGATTCTTTGATTCTTTGATTCTTTGATTCTTTGATTCTTTGATTCTTTGATTCTTTGATTCTTTGATTCTTTGATTCTTTGATTCTTTGATTCTTTGATTCTTTGATTCTTTGATTCTTTGATTCTTTGATTCTTTGATTCTTTGATTCTTTGATTCTTTGATTCTTTGATTCTTTGATTCTTTGATTCTTTGATTCTTTGATTCTTTGATTCTTTGATTCTTTGATTCTTTGATTCTTTGATTCTTTGATTCTTTGATTCTTTGATTCTTTGATTCTTTGATTCTTTGATTCTTTGATTCTTTGATTCTTTGATTCTTTGATTCTTTGATTCTTTGATTCTTTGATTCTTTGATTCTTTGATTCTTTGATTCTTTGATTCTTTGATTCTTTGATTCTTTGATTCTTTGATTCTTTGATTCTTTGATTCTTTGATTCTTTGATTCTTTGATTCTTTGATTCTTTGATTCTTTGATTCTTTGATTCTTTGATTCTTTGATTCTTTGATTCTTTGATTCTTTGATTCTTTGATTCTTTGATTCTTTGATTCTTTGATTCTTTGATTCTTTGATTCTTTGATTCTTTGATTCTTTGATTCTTTGATTCTTTGATTCTTTGATTCTTTGATTCTTTGATTCTTTGATTCTTTGATTCTTTGATTCTTTGATTCTTTGATTCTTTGATTCTTTGATTCTTTGATTCTTTGATTCTTTGATTCTTTGATTCTTTGATTCTTTGATTCTTTGATTCTTTGATTCTTTGATTCTTTGATTCTTTGATTCTTTGATTCTTTGATTCTTTGATTCTTTGATTCTTTGATTCTTTGATTCTTTGATTCTTTGATTCTTTGATTCTTTGATTCTTTGATTCTTTGATTCTTTGATTCTTTGATTCTTTGATTCTTTGATTCTTTGATTCTTTGATTCTTTGATTCTTTGATTCTTTGATTCTTTGATTCTTTGATTCTTTGATTCTTTGATTCTTTGATTCTTTGATTCTTTGATTCTTTGATTCTTTGATTCTTTGATTCTTTGAAATATGTACGAATAATTTCTATAAATACATCTAGTTTCATTAATTATTCTGAATTATAATTATTTATTAATCACTTACTAATTATAGATTTTCAATAATTTAGATATGATATTTGCAGTTCTATATATGTATAGTGTATAAACATAAAAACCCACTAAAACATCCTTACCTTTTTAGCGTTATTTAAAAAGGGTTTTTTATATAGAGGAAACTTTTAAAAATACTACTTTATAAAATATAAATAAGTTTTATAGATATTAGATTAGATAATAAGAGTACCTAACTAACTAGGTACTCTTCCTACAAATAAATACGTGACTTTTTATGGTTCATAATTTAAAAATGAGGTTTTACGGGTTCATAGTCATAAAAAAGTGACAGTACGATGTTATGTCGAGCATCAGTAGTGCGCTAGTATTATTTGGGGAATGACATTATATTTTACTTACAAAACGTTACGAATCAAATTTTATGATATGGGGTATAAGGTTGGGTACTAAAACTCTTCATTTAACAATTAACTATCACTAAGGCCGCTAACGATATAGCTGTGGGGCCATGAAGTGGGCGAATTAAAAGTCACTACAATTCCCTGGAGGAGTGTCCAGCCGTAGTAAAATTTCAATTACATTACATTTTAATTTGAGCTGAAAATAAACGTATTTTTCGTATTTTTAATCACTTGCCAGTTAAATGTCTTTTGTAATGAATAATTATTGCATTTGGTTTTAATCAACTGTTTGAGGAATTTCAAAACATATTATAAATTAGGAATATATCTTATTTTATTGATAATCGTAGAAAAATGATTGTAAGCATAGACAAAAATGTAGGTAGACTGTTAGACTATAGAGTAGGATAATGAACGACACAAAATGAACTATGAAACGATGAAAAACCACCATTGTGCCAGTGTCACGCCCTAAGAAGACAACTCATGAATCTTCTACCTTAAAGGAAGGACTACCCCAAATCAGAGGATTACATGTATCTACAATTAAGAAAAATAAGAAGGCTATTCCTCTTCAAATGTAGGGGCCAGGTTGGGGTGGATATACAGGATCCAACAGGGCTGAAGTGTTTACGAAAGCTTCAGAGCGCGCATGCCATAACATGTTAAGATTAGACTGTTATTTAAATAAAAATTTTAAAAGTGTTTCAATAATTTATGCTCAGCATTACAATTCTGTGGGTGCGGGTAGTCTTGATCTGACCTTTCATTATAATTTGTGATATGAAAACTTCTTAAGGCGCGCTGAGAATTGTTTGGATTATGAGAAGGAAAAACAAACACTGAATTGGTGACACTGCTATCGACAATCAACTAATTGTGACTATTTACATTGTAACACCTCTTTGAGAATCTATATAATATATGTTGACCAAATTTTTCGCTATCGTAGACACTTCCCAAGTGCTACAATTTTTATTAAATTACTGGCACGAATTTCGAAATTATATCAGAATATATAACGTTTTATCTTCAAATATTGAACTGTACATTTAAAACATGTTATATTGGCTACACTTATTATTAACAAACAAATAATTTTAACGCCTACTTTATGGCGTCGACTGAACTAAGCGGTTTTGTCTTAATTAATATACGCTAGCCCATTTCACTTTAACGTAATAAGTTTAAGGAACATCAATGCGTGTTTAATCTATACTAATTGTTAGTAAATCCATTAGTAAACATTAGTTGCTTGTAATTGATATCATGTTATAGTAGCAGAATCATTAATTTTAAAAATATCAGTTTAGTTATCCCATGGGACTTGTAAGATATATAACAGTATCAGTAATCCCATGAGAGTGGGATACTATCGGTGATGACCTTAGTGGCATAGCTGAAAAGCATTCGAATGCTAGGTCGGAGGACGCGGGTTGTTACGATAGCTAAAATGATGCGAAAGGTAATATTATTTATTGAGGAAAGTTTGTGATTATTTTATTTTTACGAATACGTTTATTTTTAGGCCACTTATGTGGCAGACAAGTATATGATATGACCGTCCTGATGGATAGTGGTGGCTATGGACGTGTGCAACCCTTCCGTATTTCCCGTCCGAATTCAGCAGTCTGACTGGTGAAGTACTCATACTAACCTTGTATTATGTTTCCAGTTCACTGGAGAGATAGATATTTGAGGTGGGCCGTGTGCTTGTCTATCACCTAAATGATATAAAAATTACAAGCATTTGGGTTGTTGTTTCTTCAAGCGGGAGTAACTAATGTTTCTTCTAGTAAATTGCAATTTGTAAGTAGAAATATTAGGAGTGTGTACAACGTATGTTAGTAATATTCTTGCAACCAGAAGGCCTACCATAAACTCTTGAAGCAGGTCAATAATTGAACGGCTGTCATACTTCCAACTGCGTAAACAATTCTGTAATCTTCTTCTAAATATAAAAATGAATTGCTGTTCGTTAGTCTCGTTAAAACTCGAGAACGTCTGGACCGATTTGGCTAATTATGGTCTTGAATTATTTGTGGAAGTCCAGAGAAGGTTTAAAAGGTTAATAAATATGAAAATGCTCGATAGGCAGGGGCGCCGTATTCGCGTTCTCTGTGATAGACGAGCATCGGAGTTCCTGCAGGTAAATGCTGGTGTGCCGCAGGGGTCCGTCTTATCACCCACTCTCTTTCTTCTGCATATCAATGACATGCTGTCCACCGGCAGCATCCACTGCTATGCAGACGATAGCACTGTACACGGGAGCTACCACGGACATTCTGCGGCCAAGCAGTCCGATATAGCGGAAAAGAGGCGACTTCTTGTCACTGGGCTTGACCGGATCCTCAATCACGTTTCCCAATGGGGATCTGAGAACCTGGTCGAGTTCAATGCCAAGAAGACGCAGGCATGCGCGTTTTCAGCAAAGACATCTCCTTTCCTTCCTCCTCCCACTCTTAAGAGCACACCACTGCCATTACAGGATAACCTCAATATACTCGGTATGGACGTGCGCTGCAAACTGAACAACAAGAACTATATCGAGAGCATCATCAAAACAGCTTCGCGTAAACTCGGAGTCCTGAACAGAGTGAGACGTTTTTTCACGCCGGAGCAGCGGTGTCTTCTTTATAAGACACAAATTCGCTCCTGCGTGGAATACTGCTCGCATCTCTGGGATGGCTCCGCAAAGTACTTATTAGATGCTCTCGTCAGGTTGCAGTGACGTGCGGTCCGCATTATTGGGAGTCCTGAGGTCACAAAGTCCCTCGAGCCTTTGCAGATGCGTAGAGATGTTGCGTCCTTGGCAGTATTTTACCGTCTCTACCATGGTGAATGTTCTGATGAGCTCTTCCAATTAATCCCACCCTCCCCTTTCCTACACAGGACAACGCGTGCAGGGCTTAGGTGTCACTCGCATACGGTACAGAGTATTCCATCAAGAACCAAGCGGTTCGGTGAGTCTTTTCTCTGCCGTACCATTAAGTCCTGGAATTCCTTGCCGGCGCACGTGTTTCCTTCTTCCTACAGTCCCGGGTCCTTTAAGCGGGGCGTGAAAAAGCATCTGATGAGGCCGTCAAGCTGAGCGTCACCATTGTAGCACTGAACGTGTTTGCAATGGTGACCCTCTTTCATGGGACTTTGCCTTCAGCTCAACATCAGGCGAAGTGAAGTCAAATTGACGTACCATAGATAAAAAAAAAAAAAAAGCGGGAACGGGATCAGAAGTACACGCGGGCGGAGCCGCGGGCAACAGCTAGTTCCATATAAACATATGTATAGCATTACAAACTTACATTGGCAGTTAGGGATATGTCAGTCCAGGTGACTCGCATTAGAACAACATCGAGTTCTTACAATTCAAGTATGTATATGTACATATACGGTATATAATAAATTATTGTGCAGACGTGATGGTTCATTACTAAGTTCATCGGATTAATTCAATAGGTTTAGGCTAAGAGTACTAGGACCTTTTGATCGTCAATCAACGTCTTGTCAAGCCATTGTTGCTGGAAGTAGTCTGTTCATGCTAAGAGGATAGGTAAGAGCTACTTGACATAAACTAAGTGGTATAATATATTTGAGAGGAATTAATTATATATTTCAGACATTACTTAGGCGTTATATTATTCCTCATTCTCAGATATTATGAAAATATATTTTTATCACGAGAGACCGACGAAGATGAAATTCGCGAAAAGAAAATAATAGATAATTATATTACCACAATTATATTTGAATAACGTAAAGGCGTTATTTAAATATAGCAATTAGTATATCAAGGTTTAGAAAGATGTTTTAATACTATTTGCAAAAAGAGGGCCTGTTGGGTTAGGATAAAAACAATATGGACTTCTTTTTATACTTAAATGAATATTCATATATCATTATCATTCATAAGTTGTACAATTTTCTTGGAATATACAAGTATTGCCTGTCATTTCATACTAATACAAATCAGCAGGTACATTTAACATAAGAACAATATAGAACATTTACACCCTGTTTCCGAAAGGCTGATCAACGCTAAAATTAACTAATCAACTGTTAAATCTCTTATCAAGTAGCAATTGGGTTTGCAAAAGCATGAAATAGTTTAATTTGATCATCGTGTCAGCTAACATTGCAGCTGTCAAATTTACCTGGAGATTCGTATAGCAACCGCTATTTATATTTATATTCCAAAAATATAAAATATAAAGAGTAATAATAATTTATACAATAATATATTATTTTATATTTTTTTATTTATTTATATTTTGGCCTGATCATCATTCAGAAACCCAAATTGATTTGACATCATTGTTAAATTATCAGCAGTGTTAGTTGATTAATGATTTGACGGGCCTTTCAGAAACCGGCGGCGGTTAGTGTTGTTGTGAAAATGTATGCAATAAATGAAAATCCAGCAACGTTTTTGTGTTACGACCGAGTTTTAAAGCTATCGTCGAAGTGGGATGATAAATCAGGCTCTAGGATACTTATTTTAAAGCAGACTTGTATTCGCAAACCGTTTATCCTCAGTATTTTAAACTCTACGTCTTAATTACGGTATTTTATTAACTAACTTTGTATTGGATTACGTCAGATGGAAGTACTTCGAAATAATACATGTATAGACCTTTTTTCATATTTTCAGATACTTGGGTTCTAATTTATGACTTTGTGAGGTAGTAAGGTTGCCTAGAAGAGATAACTTTTAACGATATGGCCGACCATTTATACATGCAATTATTAATGTGAACCTATAATGTAATTTTACTGTTATTTTACGTTTTTTTGTTGAACGATGAAGAGTTATAATTCTATCTAGGGAGTAATCTCTGGATTTACTGAATCCATTTTGAAAGTCACATTCACATTTGTAAGTATCATAGGCTATATATCTTCCCACTATCAGAGAGAGAGAGAGAGAGAGAAAGAGAATAGATAACAAGCCTTCGGTAACAGCTAGTAGCTGGTATAAATTGTTTATTTGCATTATATGAAGCCTAGGGTTCACTTATTTATTTCTTCATTCCATAATTTGACATACCTCGGCTTCGACATGAGTGGCTGAGATTTGACCCCCTCGCCCTTACTACTCGACATGACAGCCTGTGCTAGAGCCTTGTTATTTCACCAGTCCTCTAGTCAATATGTTGCTTCCGTAATAAAATTCACTATAAAAGCTAATAAATAACAGTTGGATTTTACGACAGCCAATATCGTACAACAATTAATGATTTCAAATGGTTTACCAATCGGTATGATCGTTTAACATTCCAATAAATAAAGCGAAAATTTTCTTTTTACCATACATACATTTGTTAAACTCATTTGTATACAAACCGTACAAAAATATCAAAGCCATTGTAAATTGTAAGCACAAACAAAATTGAACTTCCGGGACAATACCCATTTTTATATTCCACCAATAAATTTATTTCAGCAGACGTGGAAATTTTGTTCGAATTCAAATCGTTTTACTTTTCCGTAACTCTTTAAATGAAATAATCATTAAAATGTATTGGGACGTTTCGATTGGAAACTGCATCGGATTTTGATTGACAATCAATAGAAATTTACAACCATGGCAAGGAGCTATCGAGTGAAACGGGTCGGATAAAAACTGTGAGAAAGTTCGAGTGTACACTGGCATATCTTGAACTTAAGCCGTAATGATGAAGTATGTATTGAAAGCTTCTCTCAGTGTTCAGTAACTCACACCGACACGAGATGTCATTTAAAGAGCCCATAGATCTTATTTATTATTGATATACTAGAATTACTAGTCCATTACCCAGGATACTCTCAGAGCTTTCTCAATAGTATGACGTTATGCATCTACTGTTCATTCAAAATCAATCAATTTTGTAGTTTTGCTTTTAGTTTTTAGCTGAATTTGTGTTGTGTGATCTTGTTGAGGCTTCTCATATCAATACATACATAATGCTCACGCCCGTAATTCCAGTAGGTAGGTAGGCAGAGGTATATATAGGTGTTTAACCTAAATTTCACCAACTATAGTTTTCAATCCCACGTAATAGGAGCGAACATATTGCCGCCAATCGGGCGCTTTGTAAAAAGAAATGGGTAAAATAAAAGCTTGTAAAATGAATACCTAACCCATAATGTAGCAACTAAATAAATTTAGAAAAAAATATTTTTAGACCTGATTCCTTGCTATGTATTGTAAATTGCAAGGAAATTAATTACGTGCTTAGCCGCACAAGCGCTACCAAATAACGTCTCGGAGAGTATCAATCATATTTTATTATAGGCACTTATATCATCAGAAATAAATAATTTATTGGTGCACACCACTATTAAAGATACAAGAATACACTTCAATCGGAAGTAATTTCATAATGGTACTATTAACGGCGGTATTGTGTCAACGACATGGCAATATAGCGTTTTATGCCAATATTATTCCACAATAACTGGGTTACCTGTCGGCTGTTGAAGAAAATTAGAACACAATATCACAAACAAGTCATGTAGGTACGGATAGTATCTCCCACTTGATTCATACATCCATTACAGAAGTGTTATTGACTTCTCTTACATGTTTTGACTTTTAAGTGACTGTTTTATGAACTGATTGAATACGTAAAGAGTAACACACTTATAAGCAAAGACCTTACATTTTATGCTTATGAACTATATGTTTGGTGATATTGGAAAATCGAATTTTGCTCTTGGAAGAAGTGAATAGGTATAATTCAACTTCAATGAAAATGTAAGCGTCTCGGTTTTTTTCCGTTAATCTTCTTCTTTTAAAGTCGATAGAAATATTCATTTCAAATTTTTATACATAAATTATTTCCAGCTACTTTTTCAAATTTCTTAATTATTATTCACTTTTCATGTAGTTCACCTTTAAATAATAAAAAAAAAATGGTAGCGGTTTCACAAGGTCAATGAATTTCAGTTTAGGCTCAAAAAGAGCACAATTATGAAGGTCAAAATTGTACAATTATACATATTTGTCAAAAATACAAAAGTATTGATGTTACTACTATACTGTTCCTATTAAAGTTTATAATCGATATATAAAAATGAATTGTTGTTCGTTAGTCTTGCTAAAACTCGAGAACGGCTGGACCGATTTGGCTAATTTTGGTCTTGAATTATTCGTGGAAGTCCAGGCAAGGTTTAAAAGGTGAACAAATATGATAATACTCGGAATGGAGCAGCAGCAACGGGATCAGAAGTTCACGCGGGCGGAGCCGAGGGCAACAGCTAGTGGTTTATAAAAAAACGTTTTACGGTTCATATATTTTGTCCCTTTCTCACACCTAGGTTTAGTATAAAGATATCGTAACGCGTACATTTTGTGCCACTAGGGTTCATTTTCAAATTCAAATAACTATACATGAATTGTTATTAGAAAATAAATGAATAATTTTTAATTTTAGTGCCTTTTACAGCCATCTATAAATGACATTCGCTAGAAGGTTGATGAGTTTCCCCCTTTAGTTGTATCATAGACATGAAAAGTTTGATTAGCTTTATGTAAATATATTTCACTGAGCTCTGTGTACAATGATTACAAATAATATTATGCATGACTTGAGTTGAGAAGCACAATGTCGAAAGTTATACGAAATACGTGTAAATGAAGTGAATTAAGAAAAACCTCAGAAAACAGGTTTACCCAGAATTTAAAATATGTTAGTTAAAGCTTGTGATAAACTGGACTGGGAATATTACCGCCTCTTTTGCTCGTTACTTAAAGTGGTCCATAACTCGGCAGGTAAGCACCTGAAAGGAACTCTTGCATTTTGAATTTTACGAGTTATTTATTCATTGTGTTACAATTTTGATGTAAGGATAATAAACAGTATAGGTATATTATTAAAACGTTGTCAACAAAAACTGAATATGTGTTAAAATTTCCTTTTAAAAAGAAAGCTTTGTTTTATCATTATCTAGACTACATCACAGAGTATAAAACAAAGGCACTATCCGGTGTCTGCCATATGTATGCTTAGATCTTTAAAACTGGTAACGAATTTTGATGTAGTTTTCTTTAATTGATTCAGGAAAGAATTTTGAACTTCGATTTCATCTATTGTTTGATTAATTACTAAATACACAATCTCTTCGATATCCTCCACTACTGAGCTAAGCATCACTATTCTTGATTACTCAGTGTATTGATGTCTACATCCTCATACCACAGATTGATAAATAGGTACTACGTAACTTTTTCGCTCTTACTTCCAAAAGTCTAAACACTGTATAGAATTATGCTTTTTGGGTAAATAATTCTGTAACGAAAACAATGTAAATAATTTAAAAAGTTATAAACATATAACTTTTGGTGCTGTCATGTTGCGGTAGCGTTGACCGCAAGGTCAGCGGTACACCACCGCACAGGTGTAGAAGACACACTGCTTAGATTTATATCTAACTAGCTGACCCGCCCCAGCTTCGCCCGTGGTATGTTTAAACCGCTCGACCAATTTTCTGCAAACTTCACATAAACCATCTACTAAATAGTTCGAACACAACCTGAAAATTTGATATGGATAGGTGAGACCGATCTTGAGTTATAAAATTAAAACGAAAAGTGGTATTGATTTTAATAAATATTTTCGTATAACATTTTGTCTAGTCTAATAGATTCTATCTATTAGCCTTCAAAATAATTCAATAGTATGAAATAAATAAATAAGAAGTAGAACGATACTTGTCTTGAATACTGTAAAATTTACGGACGAGTTTTAATTTTTGACATTTAAGCCAGAATGATATTTTTAACAAAATGTACACGCCTTCTATGAGCCTATTCCCAACTTAGTTGGGGTCGGTTTTCTAGCCTAACTAGGATGCAGCTGAATTTATCGAAATTCAGCTGCATCCTAGTTAGGTTATCCGTGAAGTGAATGCCATCGGACCTCCACAACCAAATTGGCAATATTGAAGTTCTGTAGTTATGTTGGACGGAGGTAGGACACGACGGTATCTCCCGTCCGAAATGAGCTGTCCAACTGAGGAAGTACCTCCGCCCTACAGAAGACCGCGGTCATAATAACCATCGTGTTGTGTTCCCGCCGGTAAGTAGGGTAGCCAGAGCTCACTATACTCCTCCTTCCCCTCCCCTTTCTAGCCACCCACCCCTTCCCAGCTCTCCCCCTTTCCCGTCAGGGTGGGCAGCGCGTGTGTGACACCCTTAAGCACGATTCACACACAGCGCGGGTGCGGGTCGGGCGCGGGTGTTTTTGCCATACATCGCCGTTTTCTTGGTAAGGTATTTTTTTACTTTATCCTGTAAACAGTGATGGATTGAAAAAGGACCCGCGCCCGACCCGCACCCGCGCTGTGTGTGAATCGCGCTTTAGTGTTGCACACGTTCATAGGCCACGGTGGCCGCTTTCCATCAGGTGGGCCGTGTGCTTGTCTGCCACCTACGTAGTATAAAAAAAAAATGTACTATGACATTAAATTCGGAAGGTTTATCCATATTTGCAATACGTGTTTGCAATGGTGACCCTCTTTCGTAAGACTTTGCCTTCAGCTTAACATCAGGCGAGGTGAAGTCAAATTGACTAGCCATAGATAAAAAAGAATCACGTTTTTTCTTAAAAGTAAAAATCTTAATTTACTTAAAAGAAGCGCTAATAAGAAATCAACGAAAATGAAATACGGCAATTAATTAACTATTACGTAACTTTCAATTGTTTTCTGATAAGAGGAAGATATTTTTATTATAGATCTAATAAATTGTAACGTAGTATATTGACCTTTATTAACTGTTGACAGGATTAAGATGGATATTGTTGGGTGGTGGTGATATCGGTAGGGTACGTTAAGCTGGCAGCTTTACCTATATTCTATGTATCAATATCTGTACCGAAAATATCGCCATATGTGGAACTAAGAAACATTGTTCTGAAGGGGCTTTTTGGTTAAAATTATGATGAATATGTAGTAACTTGTGTAATATTATTATGCGTAGATATATAATAGTTGATACTTAGGAGTAGGCTTTTCGAAGTTATGTGTGTATTTACCAACGGATTATAAGTGCCCGGTTACTGGCAATAGGCTAGCCACCTACACTGGGACCTAAAACATAAACTGGCGAAATGTGGCTAACCTCTGCTACCTCTTCGGGATGAGTTTATTTTGTATGTTGTTGTAGTACTTATAAAATGATTTGGCTAGCAAGGTCTCCACAAAGCATAATTTAGATATTAATTTAAGTACTTATTACTACGAATGTAATTACTTATTATGAAATTCCTAGTGACAATTTAGAGTCATCCGACTAAAAATTAATGACAGTGACAACTGAAACATTCACCTCAGAGTCTGAAGTCCACTATTGCCAGTCTAACTTAGGGTTTGACTGAACTTCAATATTTTACGTGAAAAGACTGCTATCTGATTCCTACAATCCATTGGTGATATTACATTGCAGTTAGACCATTGATGAACTTCTAGGACTCCAATTACCCGTAACGACTACCATGGATATTCGTATAACAAACGGGATTGATTGATTAACGTGTTCTCTGAGTACAAATATTTGCATTGAGCGGGGTTTAAACCCCCTGCGTGCCGTTGAGTACACTACTGCTCAGTAAATTAGAAGAACCCGTCCATAATACTCCATAAACACAATAAAATCTAAGGAGTTTTTAACAAAAACCGATATTAAACCGACATTAACTAAATAATTTCGACTATCACAAGAACCTCTATCCAAAAACCACTGGTCGAAGTAATAGAAAAGGTAATCCCGTGTTATCTTATTTATGTAATTACTCTTCTATTGCAAACATTTGACCGCCGTTACGAACCGTCATTTGTAACATGCCGGACTAACTAAGTTTCCGCATCAAATGCTTCTCCACACGAGCCGGAGCTGCGGAAACCAAGCCACAGCAGGCGTTTGTGTATGTGGCCATAAAACACCAAATAAAATAAAAGTATAAACCCGTTCTTCTGTTTTATTTACCTGAATAAGAGCAAGGTTGTGAGTTGTTAAGTGTGCGAAGATACGTAAACAGTATTATGAATGATAATTTTTATATTAGACAGTGACTACGTACACGTAGAGTTGTTGTTAGCAAAAGTGTTTTCTATAGGGAAACGAATATAATGTACTTTCTCATCTAAAGCGGAAAAATACAGATTTATAAACCATTTTATGGAGTATAAAATATTTCAATTCGCATATTGAGAGAGACCTATGTCCAGTAGTTGACTGTTATAGGCTGATTGATTGATTGATTGATTGATACCAACTGCATCATTTCCTTCTTACTGTGTATTTTATAGGTTATGAAACCCCTCTCTAATATAATAGGTCAATGTTTTCTATCAGTTTGCGAAGAATAAATGATTGTTAACGCGAAGAATGGTTCAAATAGTGTTACGAAACTTATCGCCACTTTAATGGCCACTAATTAAAACCATCCATCTAGAGTATTACTACCTACAGTATCTTTGATATTACAAAATATCAAAATAATCGTAAGAGTAGAATTTAATAAGACTAATGACTTAAAATTTCTAATGCTTATAGAAGCATTTTAAACCACTTTTCTGAAACTTTGCTTTCAGTTTACCATCAGGCGAGGTCAAAAAATTTAAGTGCCATAAATAAAAACGAAGAATATAAGAATGTGAATAATTTTTTAACTTCAACTCATTCTTAACATATATCCATTAGTTAAAAACGTAAAGGTATCATATCTATATCTATACTAATATTATAAAGAGGAAAGATTTGTACCTATTTTTGTATGTTTGTAATGAATAGGCTCAAAAAGTACTGGGCCGATTTCACCTCTAAAAGGCTACAATATCTAGGAGTAACATAGGCTATATATCATCACGCTACCATACAAGGGAGCGGAGTAATAATCATAAATCTCAATTGATCCGGTAAATTTCTATACATTGGCGCTAATATCGCTAACAATTTCCGTTGTCATGACAGCAAGGAAAAGTAGTGTAGAGAGGCAAGTAGTGAATCGAGTAGAGTCGTACAACGCGATAATCGACATCCACGCGGGCGGAGCCGCGGGCAACAGCTAGTTAGTTAATAGTTCGCATTATTACTGTTTTCATTTATTTCTATTATAAGTGTGTAAACTAAGGTCTGATACTCTCCAAGACGTTTATTGGTAGTACTTGTGCGGCTAAGCACGCAACTAATGTCCTTGTGATATATACCGCATAGCAAGGAATTGGGTCAATTTATTTTTTCCATATTTATTTAGCTGCAAAATTTTGGGTTCGGAATTTATTTTCAGCTTACCCATATTTTTACAAGTGCCCGATTGGCGACAATTGCCTCGCCCCCTATCACGGGGGACCGAAAATCATAGTTGGCCAAATTAATACACCTCTGCCTACCCCTTTAGGGATTACGGACGTGAGCATATGTATGTATGTATGTATGTTAAACTGTTTTTACCCCGCCTGACGTAAACTTGATGAAATAAACCTTGGGCACTATAAAAATCATGAATCGTCTGTTGAAGTGGATGTTAAAACTTATCTAAAATGAAGGTAGCCTTTTAATGACCCGAATTCTGCACCATCTATTTAAAAAGTTGTCGGTGCACAAAGATAAGGCGCTTTTATCTGTCAGTTTTAATTTTGTTCATTAACAAAGAGAAAATTAAGAGTAAAAAATTGAATGTAAACTTTAATACAAAGTAAGTTGACCAAATGTCATGTTGTTTGAAATACACTCTCCCATTTGCTTTTGTCAAACTTGTGGTAGACAAAAAGAGCTCAAAAGTTGCAGTGCCTTTAGTTTGTCAACTTTCTGTTTCTAGAAGACACAACTTTACTGCTAAGAAAGGAAACACTTCTTTACTTAAATAACTTAGGTAACTTCAAAGTTAAGAATACCGCTCTGAATTTTAATATTTTTAAGTTTTTGATGACTTATACGTTTTGTGATAAAAAATGTGAGTTATGGTTCAAAATGAATTCCTCAGGGAACTTTAACTTAACATTTTTTTTCAATTAAGAATTGTGGGATTAGGCAACCTCTCTAGCGTTGCGTTGCGGTAGTGAAACCCCAACTGAGTTCTGACTCAGAGAATGATGATGATGCTGATGTATGATTTTAGATTGACATGGTCATTTACGAATTCACTATTATTTACCATGGTAAATAGCCCGATCGATTTAATAGTGGATGATGCTGATAATGCTCTAGGTATTGAATCTATAATTGAACAATTTTATGTTACACTTCTTTTTCTTTTTTGAAGGAATATTGTTTTGAAAAATTTAGAAAGGGTTTATATTGGGGGAGGGAGGATTTGGCCCACCGCTCACCCGCGGTTCAACACTCCAACAATATATATTGGAATGTCAAACCACCCACTTCAAAGTAAGAAAAACAAAATCTTACCAGAGAGTGATGTTTTACCATGCAGTATTCCGCTAATGCGAAGGACTTAAACTTCGACACGTGTTTCGCCTCTACACGAGGCATCTTCAGGAGCGCAGGAGCAAATGAGCCGAACTGCGAGTGTCTGGCGCTTTTATGTTATTTCGTCGCTACCCCCACCGTTCGATGAAACATCAGATATTGTGTGTTGCCGGTATGAAAATAATTTTAGTAATGGGGACGAATGAAATTGCGTTTATTCATTCAAAATTTAGAAGTTTAAATTCGACTTGAAAACCGAATTAGACTGAAGTCTAATTGTTAAACGGATAGCTTCACAGTTAGACTTCAGTCTAATATGGTTTTCCAGCCGACCCTGAGCTGTGAAAAGTCTCGAAGGTGGAGACAAACTCTCTCGAAGGAAGAATTATCATATGCCCCACATTATATATTAACTCACAAACTACATCTTTAAGAATATTTTCGACGGTTTCATTCGTTCCAAAAACTGTTATAAATCGCAAAAACTACTGAAGGCCAAACCAGCATTTATTTATGTTTGTTACAATTCAATATTTCCTTTGTTGAGCCGACATTCAATGCTAAAATGCTCACTACCTACTTTGCTCAGAAAAAGTTGTCTGTTAACGTTATTGTGCAAGTTATGAGAAGTCGATAAATAGATCACACAATACCTATTGTGAAATACCTTTCCTTGTTACAAAGTTACCTGCAAAAACTACCTTATTTTTACTAAGATATTAGAGATATACCTACCTTCTTTATTATTAATAGAGGAATATTTACTTGGAAAGGAGTGAAAAATGCTAAAAAACCTCCGGCTAATGGAGCGAAGTATCTTCTTTGTTAGGAAACGCAATCCGACCGTGTTTTTTCTGTGGTGGGAGACAACAGTTTTCGATGAAAATTAGTACATCAATAAACCATTTCCTGAATTAAACCATACGATATTTTCAGGTTTACATCTTGGACGAAAGGTTCCTGTAGGAAACAGAAAACTACGCGCACGATCGAATATGGGTTGATCATTGTTTTTACCTACCCTGATCGGTGACAGATAGGTACTCTTACACTTTTCACTAAAGTAAAGGAATTATCTTGCATCTTGAAATTGCTTGTATTTTGACAGTATTTTTATTCAGGTTGCTGAAAGGCACTAGCAATAACTGTGATTTGTGCTGTAATGTTGCAAACAGCGCGCAGTGTAAGTCTACTTGATTTAAAGCCGTACCAACTCTTTTCATCAAAATTTATTTTTAAACTGTCAGTTACCATATTGATGTATTGCATGATAGCTCTGGTTTACTAGTCAATATTTATCCAGTATTCAATCCTAGATATTTTAGTAGTATACCCATACAAAATACTATTTGCGTAGTTTTAATAAAATATAAAAATATTTCATTGTTAGTTAGTAGTTCGCTTCCACAAGAAGGTCTTGTTATGTTTTCACATGCAGGCTTTATATTTATGTATAAACCCTCTAAGTGAAGTGCTGTCAGGCTACCGCTAACAAGCACTACATCCTATAGAATTCTAAAACGTCAATTGTGAACTAAAATGTTTGCAGTATTTTTACAATATCAAGTTTTTTTCTTTTTTAGTTCTTTTTATAATCTGAAATTAATATTTTATGAAACAATAATAATATTATGACATAAAGATCGTCAGATATATGCGATGTTTATCGGCAGGACTGAGACACTGAAACAATACTTAAAACATTTAAACAATTAAATATAAAAAAGACTGAAGATCTCTGGGGCATTTCAACCAATATAATAAATTCAATAATGCCCACTATTGCGCCCTACCTTGCATTCATATTCAATAAATGTATAGATGAAAAACAATTTCCAAATCTTATGAAGTACAGTAAAATCATTCCGTTATTCAAAGCAGGGGACAAAAGTGACCCATCCAATTTTCGTCCCATCTCTATATTACCAGCGCTAAGTAAAATTTTTGAAAAAATAATATTTAATCAACTGCTTTCACATTTTGCAGCCAATGATTTACTTCATAAAAAACAGTTTGGTTTTACTAAAGGCAAAAATACAACAGATGCAGGAGTCGCACTAGTTAAACATATATTTGATGCATGGGAGGAGAAGCAGGATGCCATTGGTATTTTTTGTGACTTATCAAAGGCTTTCGATTGTGTTGATCATGAGACCTTGTTATTAAAGTTAGATTATTATGGTGTCTCCAATAGCTCACTTAGCTTACTTAGGTCTTACCTCACTGGCAGAGTACAAAAAGTAAACGTTAATGGCACCGATTCTTCTGGCGCCCCGCTAGTCATGGGAGTACCCCAAGGCTCGATATTAGGACCCCTTTTGTTCCTGATATATGTAAACGACCTTCCATACTTCATTGAAAATCTTTGTGAAATAGTATTATTTGCTGATGACACTTCATTAATTTTTAAAACTGACAGACAAAAAGTAATACTTGACGATGTGAATAATACCCTTTCTGTAATATTGCATTGGTTCACGAGTAATAACCTGCTACTTAATGCCAAAAAAACAAAATGTGTAAAATTTACGATGCCAAATGTAAGACATATAGACTCAAACATTATAATGAATAATGAAACTGTGGAAATAGTCAATACCACAGTTTTTCTTGGCATCACACTAGATAATAAACTACAATGGGGTTCTCATATCACAGCCTTAGCAGGAAGACTTAGCTCAGCTGCCTATGCGGTTAGAAAGATAAGGTCACTAACTGACGAGAAAACGGCACGATTAGTTTATTTCAGTTACTTTCATAGCGTTATGTCATATGGTCTGCTGCTGTGGGGCTCAGCTGCCGATATTGCAACTATATTTATATTACAGAAACGAGCTATACGAGCAATCTATTGCCTCGGACCCCGTGACTCGCTGAAAGAACTGTTTAAAGAAATTAATATTTTAACAGTTGCCTCACAATATATTTACGACAACGCCTTATATGTAAGGAAGAACCTAGACCTCTTCCAAAAAAAATCAGACTTTCACAACTTGAATACGCGAAATAAAAATAAACTGGCGATACCGAAACTAAGGCTTCATAAAGTCAGTAATTCGTTTGTGGGCAAATGTATAAAAATATATAATAAAATTCCTCAGGATTTGGCTGACCTGCCACTTGATAAGTTTAAAATAGAATTGAAAAAATTTTTAACTAACAAAAGCTATTATAAAGTAGACGAATATCTTGATGATAAAAATGCGTGGGCATAATAATCTCTTGCTCTTGCACCCAGTTATTATAAATAAACAACTAAATATTAAAAAGAATAACGATAATCTACCTGAGTTTCTTGCTGGTCTCTTCTCAGGAGATTTAACTACCGAACCAGCGAAAGAATCATTTTCTAATGATTTATTTACTAAGTATCCTAATTTATTATGAATTATAATATTTTTGACAAATGTAGGTACATAATTATTGTAAAACTTTGACATTCATAAGTGCTCTTTATGTGCCTAAACTGAATAAATGAAATTGATTCTTTGATTCTTCTTTGAGATAGGCTTGGGCTCCGACGACGTTAATAGGATCCCATAGGTACACACATACATCATTACAGAGTAGTCTGCATGAAATAAAAATACCGTTCCCCTCCCCCATTAGGTACGTCGGACTCGAACCGATCAAAACCACACGGTTGTCTTGGGCCATCAGTTACCAAGGGTGAGGTAGCCTCTGATATATCCCTCACGTCCCAGCTCACCCAGGGTCAGTATAGACCCTCTCGGGTGTGGTTCTACGATGTGTACATCTACCCCCGGATACATAGATCACAGCACGCTGCCGCCGCGGACTTGACATCTCCTGGAATTGCTAGAATGCATGACCTATATAGGTATAGTAATAATTATTATAACTAGTTATAAGTGGTAAACCAGTGCCAATATAACGATGTGAAAGTTTTTAAGAAAGAATCTAATAAAATAAAGGGATCAGTGTTCCATTTTCAAATTGTAACTGAGAGCTTACTAATCGAAAAACTTCTATTACTTCGTACATCTTGAGATTCAATTTCACCTACCTCAGATTCGTTCGTAATGTTATTTGTTATCAATAGACGTAAGTTATCTATACCTTACCGTTATATATTGAGCTTCTGATGAAATATTTAAAAAAAATGTTAATTTGTGTATAACTCTTAGGTAGGTACTCAAAAAAATATATCGAACTTTCTATGGCTAGATAAAATAAAATTGTTAGATATCAATCGATTATCGCTCTCTAAATTGAGAAGCTTCGGTTTACTATTTCCATGCTTAGATTTTCTACATATTAGGTCATTACATATGAGATTGCCTTTTTGTTTGAAGAAATTGTAGGAGAACCCAATTTTCAGCACTAAAGTATTTAATTTTTTTTAGGAATGATAAATCAATTATTTTTTAATATTATTTGTGTATGAAGACCACATTTAGCAAACAGCAACTATAATTACATTGTTGAAAAGTGACAGCTGTAAAAAAGTAATACGAAATTTATCATCAAAATGGATAGCATTTAGGAAGTACTGTTTTGGAAGATCGAATTTAATCTATCAAGTTGCCAATATTAACAAAATTTAATACAGAGTTGTAAAATCTTGAAATCGACTTTCAAACAAAATATAAATAATGGAAATAGCTATTAAATTACAGGAGTAACGAACTCATGAATCTGTAAGAAAATTTCAGCAATTTCATATGTAAAGACCTATTATTAATTTATATTTTTATGAGTCAAAAAATTTGCAATTCAAATTACTGAATAAAATTATACAAATATTATATATTTCTTATTGAATGTTTTCTGAAATACAATTTACAGAGATATAACTAAATATAAACACCTTTCAAGGGAGTTACGGGCTTAAGTAAATATTCTAATACCACAAAGCAGTATGAAATTATCGAGTACCTTGATTGTATGCTAATATTGATATACGGCATGTCTTGTCAGCAAGAATCACTGCTACGGCAATTTGTAAGCAAATTCAAATACACAACTGTCTTGTAGGTTCAGAATGTAGTTTCATCATTTTGCCTGTGTGGAAACCAATATAAGCGTAATATTTTGGTGAAGACTGGTGTTGAGATGACAATATCCAGAAAATACATTAAGTAAAGTATAGGTACATTAATAAGTAGGTTATTAACTAGTAGCTTCTAAGACTAGTAATTGTGTAATGGCATTACTTCATATAATTTTTGTTTCGAATTGTGCAGGAAGTTTTGATGCCCACCGTAGGTACTACCAATAATATTAAGTAAATCGGTACATGCTCTGTGCTAATTTAAAATATTTAAATCATATTTTTGTATATATATCATACCTATACACTAATGCAGTTTTCAGGTTATCCGGCTATTAATAGTTTTTAAATACATGGACATTATACTATATACGTTTTAAAAACCAACAGGATATTATTTACCATGTCTATTTGTGTATTAGTTTATCCAACATTTCAGCGCTGTTTCAAGCACAAAGATCATGTCCGTACTGAAATCACTGAGATATTTTTATTGGGGCCAATCATATCAGTCGAACCCCTATCTTTCTCAAAATTGGGCCCAAAAAGAGCTACCTCAGCGATCTTCAGTGCATCCTTGATCATAGCGTTTGAAACAGCGCCTAAATATTGGATATAGTCTTACGCAAACAAACACGGTAGTAATCCCGTTGATATTTATAAAGATTATCAAATTATATAATTCATAATTTTATCACTATAGTTGTAGTACGCTATGATGGCCGCTTAGACCCGACTTGTTATGCAGGTTATCTCTTTTTAGTGCGCCTAATGTTGGACAAATAACTCAAGAGAATACATCACGCACGAAAAAAATGAAAACGTGCGGCAACTATAAACTAAATACTCAGATCTGTAAACAAATTCTAGTGGGAATAATTATATCCTACTAGCAAACCCGGCGAACTCCGTTTCGCCATGTGAAAAATGAATTTCCCGCTTTTCTGTTGGAATTTTTCACGGAGCCCGAGACCTTTCCAACGAATGCAAAACCGTGGAAATCGGTTCGTGCGTTCTGGAGTTATAGCGTCAGGAAGGAAAACCCGACTTATTTTTATATAGTAGACAATATAGACCATAGATTAAAATCTATCCATTCAAACTTTTTAGTGAAATGATTATCGAAACCGTGCATAGACTGAATTAAATAAACAATTTTATCAAGCAGAGCAATTTCACCTAAAATGTTAACATGTCTTTACAAACTGATATGAGGACAAATTCATTCTCGGTATATGTAGGTATACCGCTTAGCCTCCACAACTTCGTAGCTGTACAAATATTAGTAGGGTGTGCTTCAACGAGGTTATTCTAACCTCGCTAAATGTATGCGAACCTTTGTTTCATTTCGTAAAACACTTTTCAGTATTGAGTAAACGGATAGTGTACACTGTGTAAGCGTAGGTGTGGTTCAAAGGTTTCACGTTCTATCATTTATTACTTCTGTGTGACAAAATCTTTTTTTCAAAATTGGAATGCGTTTTTTCTGTAGGCTGGCATTGCTTACTCAAGTATCATGGGGTTAAACAAATACATATCATATTGTACTCCATTTTACGTACAAGAATGTCATCCAGTAAAGTGTATTTTGATGTACGTAACTTAATGTATTAAATTTAAATAGAAATGCATTATCCTTGTGTGTCAATTTGTCTTATATCTTCCAGCAAAAAAATAACAAAATAAGTCCATTATGTTCTTTAAAATATACAAATGTGAGCAAACATTTTTGTCGTATGAACGTTAGTTCTTGTTCCTTTGAAAATAAGAAATTATCACCTAAATCTTTGTGAAAAATGCACCTGCTTGGACATAGCTTAGTTGTGTTTGTACGACAATAAGTAAAAAATTCAGTCCAGTTTATTGATCAAAAATCTGTTACGTAAGAAGTGGTAAAATAGGGTTGAATAATAATAGTCATCTATGCATTTGTTTCTCACCCTGCTTGTATACCTTAAGTTAAATAAAATCAGTTAATACTCCAATCACAAAAGGTATAATATAATACTGTGGCTGTATACTATCGACTAAAAGGATCCTTGAAGGCATGGGACTAAGCAACTACTCTAGTGCGGATTCTTCAGAATCTCGTACCCACTCATAAATCCAATTGAAAAAAAAATGTGATAAGTTGCTTCCTTTATTCAAAGTAAAACTGTGTGATATTTTGATTTTTTAATGAATGAATTGAATGTGTATTCTTGTTATGCATTCAACTTACTTAAATATTTATTCAAGGATTGGATTCGAAGGAAAGCCCGAGAGTGTTCCTCAGGGGTTAAATAAAAAATGAATAAATAAATATTCTAGGGCAACCTACTCAACGCCACCTAGACCTAGACCATTAGCTAGCGATCTCTGTGGCGTGGCGGTAGTGAACGCGACTACTACGAAGGAGACGTGGGTTCGATTCCCGCTCAGTGCAAATATTTGTGAGCATGAATATGAATATTTGCATTGTTCTGGGTGTTGCTATGTATAATATGTATGTATTTACAAAAAAAAGTATCTTCGTATGTTTATCCGCATTCTAGAACCCATAACATAAGCTAGTTATACTATGCTTACTATAAGTCAAGGTGGCGTGGTGTAGATTGTCGTAGAATATTTATTATTATTATTTATTATAGCTTGTGTTACGGGTTCTGGAATACGGATTAATATAATTAGATGCATTTTTTTTTGTAAATCTTTATATATAAAAATGAATCGCAAAATATGTTGGTAAGCGCATAATTCGAAGACGGCTGGACCAATTCGAGTAATTCTTTTTTTAATTTGTTCCTTGAACTCTATGGAAGGTTTTTATGGAGTAGCGGGAACGGGATCTGAAGTCCAAGTAGCGGGAAAGGGATCAGAAGTCCACGCGGGCGGAGCCGCTGGCAACAGCTAGTACTTAATAATTATACATAGCAACACCCAGACCAATGCAAATGCAGCCAATGCAAATGCAACCAATGTAGCTTGTAATGTGTGTGTGCTATCTGCGGGGCCGGTAACGTGTGCTTGTGTCGTTTGAGCGCACAGTGTGGAGAGCAGTTTCATTAGTATGACAGCTGTATATCATCAGTAATACCGAGGCACTAAACTGACGAGCTGGTCTTTTACATTGGGTTCATCTACTACGCGATCTTTTAAGTAAGCTTATTAAGGTAATAACTATTGTGAACTTAAGGTATTTATTGTTTGAAGCTGGGACAAAAATATGAACAAAATCTCCTGAAATTGTGTAAATGTCACTTTCACATTTATTACAGATACTTTGAAAGTATAATGTCCGTCCGGGCTTTGTACGAGAAATGATCGTAAAACAAAATCGTATAACCCGATTGAAGCACCATTTACCGGGATCAAGGTGAATCTAAAGGGTACCGGGACCTATCTAAACACAGGTTATGAAATTTCATCAGCTAAAATAATATTATAAATTAATAATAATATTATATATTAATAAATTTAATATTGAATTAATGAATGAATTAAAAAGTTACGAACTTTTCATACAAACTTTTGATCCCTAATTCAACCTCTGAGGGACAGAATGCAAAAAAAATCACAGAACCTTTTTTAATACTCGTACATACTTAGAGCATAAGATGTAAAATGTATTTTCTACGAATCTTTCTGTATTCGTTAACTAATAAAGTTTCAAGTTAGTAGCCCCAGCGTTTGGGATATGCGTTTATGAATCAGTCAGTTAGGACAAGTAATTATGTTCATTTAGTATAGATTATTATAATATCACTTAATATTACTCAGCTACTTTTATATAAATAAATAAAAATAAATAAAAATGAATCGCGAAATATATTGTTAAGCGCAAAACTCGAAAACGGCTGGACCAATTCGAGTAATTATTTTTATATTTGTTCCTTGAACTCTACGTAAGCTTTTCATGGAGCAGCGGGAATGAGATCAGCTCAGTCCACATGGGCGGAGTCGCAGGCAATAGCTAGGTAATAATAAATATTTACTTCATATGCAATACAAGTGACGGCTTAAAATTTAAGCGGTATTGCATATTCTACTTTTCTACTAATATTATGTGAATGTATTCGAAGATGTATGTTCGTATTTTTTTCACGGAAATCGGTTCTCATACAACCAACAAAAATTCTAAAATACCTATTTAGGTTTAAATTTCTTTCGTTTTAATTTAGTCTTTTGAGCAACCATTCATGGATAAAAGAAATGAATCGTTGTTAACATTAACGCAATTGCCAGCACTATCGTACAAAAAGGCATTTTGGTTATTTGCCAAATAGAACTTTGCCAGGAGTAGCTACTATCAATTTTAACATTTCGTGGTAAGGAGGCGGTAAGAAATACTTCATCTGATATATTTGTTTATGGGCTACTATCCAATATAGTAACTATAAATTATATTGTGTACTCTGTGTATTCTGTAAGAATAGTGCCTTACTTTAATGGAATCTGTTAGCGTTCAGTCTTGTCAAAGTTAAAATTAAGAAATAATTAACCGAGTTTCAAAGGCAAGATGTAACTTTATTAGCATTCAAGCTGAGGGAAATGCACATATATAATCTATACGTTGAATGCATTTACTGACTAACTACACTGCTTCTCTTCTTTCTAATGAATGAAAAATATATTTTGACAATAACCTTTTAAAATTATTTTGTTTTAAATACACTTTTTTATATTCCCTCTTCACTTTTTTTAATTAAAATATATTTGAAATACGTACTTGTTAAAATATTCTATTAGGTTTATATATAAATTAACGAGTATTATCTAAGAGTTGTGTTTAGTATATGATACTATATATCTCTCATATAACGTATAATGTTTTCTTTTATTGAAATGCACGCACATATTGCTATGAAAAGAGTTCACGTAGCTCCTAAATAATAGGCTCCTTATAAAACAAGTGTATTGAATCCAAAATTACTTAGGCATATTTCTTGTGCAATTGTGGAGATACTATAACGACATACGTGTTCTAAATTTATATAAAAAAAATTATATTTCAATGAGAATATAATGCATTGGTTTCACACCAATGCATTATATTCTCATTGAAATATAAATTTTTGACCATATGAAGCATTGTTTTCATAAATAATCTCTGAACGATTTCATCCTATGTCTGTTAGTAATTATAATTCTCTATTAAAACACTTCATCCAGCAATTTTTCAATGAAGTAATTAAACTTTTATGCAATTATAACTACCTCTTAGTTGATTTCAATATAATCCATAATACATATCGATATTAATAAATTAATTTATAAGGAAATACAGGATGCAAAAAAAACCGCGGTAGCCTAGTGGTATGGGTGGTGGACTGCTGAGACGAGGTCTCGGGTTCGATCCCAGATTTACCATGGCACACACCAATGACTGCGATGCTTTTCGAAGTTATGTGTGTATTTATCGCAGGTTTATAAGTGCCCGGTTGATGGCAATAGGCTCGCCACCTATTACATTGGGACCTAAATATACACTGGCGAAATGTGGGTGCTTGCACCTCTGCCTACCCCTTCGGGGATATAGGCGTGATAGTATAAAAAAAAAAAAAAAAAAAAAAATACAGGATGCAGCACGCGCTACGAAATTTTCTAAATTATTCTCGAAGGAATAGGCAGGGGTGTAATTATATCGTTTAACATTTCGCTAGATATTTTCTGAGTTCCAAATAAGGAAGAGCAACACATGCTCTAATTTGAAACTGAAAGATGAAAATTTTGAGAATAGGTACATTAAAGTGGATATCACTTTTATTAAAGCATTTAGGAATGTGAAAACATCTCAAAAATATAAACTGAAGAGGCATTTATCTCCTCTAAAAATATCATGATGTTAAAAACAAACTGTTTTCTTCTCTCTCTCTCTCTCTCTCTCTCTCTCTCTCTCTCTCTCTCTCTCTCTCTTTCTCTCTCTAACAATACGTTTACACGCTATATTATCATCGTATCTGTCTTATTCATATAAATTCAAGAAAGTTCACACAGAAAAGAACAAAATTCGCTGCCTATGTTATTCGCCTTTGTCGAACTTTAGTTTGGTTCACAAGTGATATGACGGAAGCTTTGTACGCAAACACATTGTCATCGACGAATTAAACTACTCTTCAAGTTAAATAGTTTAACCTTGCGCACCACAGTGCTACGTATATTAGACAAAATTTACTATGTGTGGATGTGTATTTCATGACGGCATTTTGTATACAGCGTTTTTCTGCGGCATGAAACTAATATTACCAAAATTTTTCTTACTCGTGCTACCTAACCTAACGTCACGCTCCGATAAACATCCGCCTCCCATTCTGATCTATATCAAGTGCCGCACGATGATAAAAAAACATGCTTAGTCTTAATTCTATATGGCCAATACGATGAAATAATTCTATAAGTACTTGACAAATCAAATTGCACACCTCTTGCAAGTGCAAAGTTTTTAAATTAAAAGTAAAATTTTATACAGACTATTTTCACTTTAGGTCGGCACTACCGAAGTGCCACAATTTCTTTTCACAGTACCTAAGGTGTTTTGGTGAAGTCACGTATATCAGTGGTCCTTTTTCTAAATATTAAACGAATAAGTCACCAGTTACGTAACGAGACCGTTTTGGGCCTGCGCTATGTAGTAGAAATTTTGTTAATCCCTTCATTAACGATTAATGGGTATTAGTGGTAAGTGGATTTGGGTCGTTATTGGTTGAGACTAACAAACTACGGTACTTTTAAACAAATAATATTCCTAATATCTCTAATTGTTTTACATAAACCTATGGATTTGCAACTTCTTCTCATACTATGAGTTATAATGACGAAGTGAGACATAAAATAATGAGTCATATTATGACGATGTTATCACAGATCAATGATAAGATTGTTGGCGATTTAAGTAAATTATAATCACTGACATATTAACGTGGAAGCTAGTTTTCTTTTTTTTTACATACCTCTAGTAATATTTCTTTCACTGTCTTTACTAATAAGACGTCACGTGATTGTATTCTACTTAATGTGAACACAGCATGCCATGTAAGATATGTTATATTTAGAATAATAAGTAGAAATAATAAAATTTTCGCAATATGAATAATAAAATAATACTAAATAAAATGCGATATAATCCGTTAAAAATAATTGCAACAGTATTCAATCATTCAAGTATACGATTTTATAACAACAGTTAATAAATAAGAACTTAATAATGCAGTAATATTGATAAAACAAACTCCTTAAATAAAATGTACAGTGGTAGCATTTCGTCATCTCAAAAAAGTTGAGACAAGTACCACAAGTCCAGTGAGACCTAATTAGTCAGAGTTATGTCCTCGTACAAAATAAAAAGTAGACATAAAATAAACTTTCTTTTGCCTAATATCGTACACGAGTAGCTGCAGAAGCCAGAGATTTTTTTCTTTAGTTAAATTATGTAGCCACTGAAGCCTCTTGTAAGATTAAGCCTATTATTTTATAATTTTGTGAGAAAATTAAATGCACTAGGAATCCGCATATCATTAAATTTAATATTCTTTCAAATTCTTATTTAATTGTGATATCATATTATGTGGTATCATATATTATTTTTTATGTTTTATCACGGGAAAGTCGTGACAAATTGCGATAAAAAATTACATACAGTTCTGCTTCTTTCCCAATTGTTTATTTCAATGTGTACATTCTAATATAGGTGTCTTTTTCTAATATAGGTGTAGTGTAGGTATAGGTAATCATTTTCATTCTATGAGCCTATTTCCAACTCAGTTGGGGTCGGCTTTCTAGTCTAACTAAGATGCGGCTGATATTTTCCTTGAAAGAATTGCCATCGGACTTCCATAACCAAATTGGCGATATCGAAGTTCTGTAGTTAGGTACGACCAGGTCAGTGCAAATAGCCATATTCATGCATACAAATATTTGTTCTGAGTAGAGATCGAACCCGCGCCTACTGCGTAGCATTCGCATCCACAACCGCTACGCCACAGAGGTCATCCACACCCGAGGAAATCCACATAAATGTTGAAGAATATCATAAACACATTTTTTTATAATTAAGATTCAGATTAGTGGATGTAAACTCACATTTCGTTGTAACTCCATTCATAATGACGCTGTTTGCCGCAATAATGCATAAACATGAGCTTTTACTTCAAATTATCCTACGCGGAGAGGTAGTGTACCTTATATACACATACTATATGAAGATAACGGCCGACTAATGATAATGTATGTGTACTTACATTTACCATAATAAGATCTTTATAGCATCCACCTTATAATGGTACTTTTCGCCACTGGACTATATACGAGTATGAACGTACCTGAAAAAAATATTAAAACGATAGTTAGCATTCAAATGAAGAACTTTTTCGAAGATTTCATTGCATTAGTTTTTTTATATATATAAGTATATAAGATATATATTAATTATATTATATAAATAAGCCGCGGTAGCCTAGTGGTATGGGTAATGGACTGCTGAGACGATGTCTCGGGTTCGATCCCAGGTTTACCATGGCTCACACCAATGACTGCGATGCTTTTCGAAGTTATGTGTGTATTTATCGCAGGTTTATAAGTGCCCGGTTAATGGCAACAGGCTCGCCACCAGGCCAACAGGCCCGGCAATACATTGGGACCTAAAAATAACTGGCGAAATGTGGGTGCTAGCACCTCTGCCTACCCCTTCAGGGATATAGGCGTGATACTATAAAAAAAAATAATAATATAAATATATAAGTTACACAACAAGACATTTGAAATGAAATTCAGTTGCTTAGGTAATCTTAAATTTGAATAAAACCCCCTATTTCTGTTTACGTACGTAAAAATTAACGAGGTTATTCAAACAACAATTACTTAGGTATAATTTAAGCATTACAAAAAATCTCGGACATGGTTAACAAACAACTGTGAATTTAGTTTTTCATGTAAATACGAGTAGTGGACATAGTTGGTTAGAATTCATACTAGGAGATTGTATTGTGTTAGCTGTCAGGAATTTTCATAGTAGGTATTTATTTCACTCAAACATTTGATGCCACGTATGTTATTGACAGACATTTGTAACAACTATACAATGGAACCCGTAGGTGCTGGGTTTAATAAAATCATTCTGATGAAAGTCTGTTTCATAGTGACAATTCATAATACTGATTTAAAAAATCTTGAAAATTCTCTTCGATTCCAATATTGATTCAGATTTAGAATAATTTTTCACCCGATAGCAAACTTAAAATATACTTAACCTATTTTCGCTGGCAATTTTATTGGCAAAAGTTGCCAATAAACGCCCACTATGATTTAAAATGCACTCTCAGGCAAGTTGCCAATAAAATATTTATAAAATGTTTGAGATGTTTCTTCGGATATGTAAATACAACATTTCCTTCCTCAAATGTAATCCCTTTAAAAGGTTCTGAGTATGGTATTTTGCCGAAGGCTAACGCGTTTAATATAAATATGTGTCTTGACCACTCGAGAGCCTTGACAAAGTGCTTAACCTTATTAAATATGTGATAAAATTATGTAATATATTTAATTTACTTGAACAAACGAAAATGAAAACTTCAAAATAAGAATTCATACATTGACAAACGTGTACCTACACTAGAAAATAACGATAAGGTACAGAACAGAAATAATTGATCAAAAAGTAAAACAGTCAAACAGTTTTAAAATGTAAATACTAATTAGGTATATAGGTACCTACAAGCTCAACTAAGTACTTCTTAAGTTAAAATTTATTGAAAATTCTCTCCTTCATCCTTGCTTTAATCCCAGTCGCATCCGTAGCTTTCGCCTCGAAATCTGGGGTCCAATATATTGAAAATAAAGTATTGAAAAGGCTACATATACGAATTTTACATAGATATTGAACCAATTTTCATTCTAACGTCCTCCTGTAACGATGTGCACTCGTAGTTTATGAACGGCATTGGAAGATCTTAAAATAGTTTCATACATACAAACATACATATATAATCACACCCGTAATCCCCGAAAAGGTAGGCAGAGGTGTATTAAACACCCACATTTCGCGGCCCCACGTATTAGGGGGCGAGCCTATTGCCGCCAATCGGGTACTTTGTAAAAAATAGGTATGCCGAAAATAAACTCCGAACCAAAAATGCAGCAGCTAAATTTCATTGACCTTCTTTTTTTAATTGAAGTTGAAAATAGTTTCGGCTACTAAAATCTCATTAACCAGCTATCTTTACAAAGTCATGTGTTTATGTGGGTTACATTGCCATCGCCTTTTTTACCTTTGGCTATCATGAGTACTATATTACATAATGGTCTCGTATATATTTATACCTAGTAAAATAAAACTTTTCTAGTTGAAGAATATTTAATTATAAACAAAGAATAACCCCTATTGAGAATTATATCATCACCATTTCTGTATGTAAATATTTCATTTTAAATTTTGCCCATAAATGTCCTTGTTCAAATATGATGAGTTTGATATTTCATATACAAATATTTTGTTTGTTGCTACTAATAAATAATAGAGTACAATTTTCGTAATGCGAATAATAAATTAATTGTTATTTCAGGCTTATGCAGAAAATCCGTCGGCTTTAACAAGTGAACAATTTTGTTACAGCCAGAGCGTATTCCGTTTCTATAATCGCAATAATTCCTTCGATACTTTGGAAGGCAGCTGTTACAAGCTTAATTTCGACTAATAACGATTGGAAAACGATGCTAAACAGCCACCTACCTGAATAATGAGAGCGATAAAACAGTATTCTCCAATCGAAATGTTTTTAAAATGCGATCACATAAAAATCACGTAAAAGTCCCTTTCAAATTCAGTATCAGATGCGTATTTCTGTGAAAATGTATTTTTTAACTAATTTCAGACTGTAATATCTATAGATGCATCATAGTTAGAATATAAAAATAACCTAACTTAATTGATAAAGTCTCAGAAAATGATGATAATTTCTCAGTAAAAATAGTAGAAAATTTACAGTCAAAGTAATTTTTCTGGTCATCAAAATAGTTTGTACTGTAGGATATGTACATCAACTCACAAAAAGTCTTTTTCACTATTTTTATAGAGGCTATACGTACAAACGCAATAAGCGGTTCCTAATTCTTCAAATAAATCGTTTTCCCGAAATGATTAGTTTATTTCGTAATACAAAACACTAGATCCTCGAATACCTATTAATGTCATTGATTTTTTGCCTGAAGCTCCGCCCGCGTGCACTTCTGATTCCGTTCGCGCTGTTTCATAAAAACCTTCCGTAAAATTTAAGGAATAAATAAAAAAAATAATTACTCAAATTGGTCCAGCCGTATTCCAGTTTTGCGCTTAGCAACATATTTCGCGATTCATTTATATTCATATAGATTTTCTATTAAAAAACCACCACCTCTCCCACGCACTCGATTTTATTGATGATAAAGTACAATAAACAAAATGAAGTTTTTACTGTTTTTACACAGATGAGTCATTTTCGTTTATACAAGCTATATACAATACAACAGTTCTAAGTTCTACATATTTGATACACTGTACCCGGTACAATATCATGTTAACATGAGTTCTCATGGCAATAGCTGTATCAGTAACTTAACCAAAAGTTTCATCGTTCTAAAGCATGTATGGTAGATAACATGCCGACATTGAGTGACATGAATCCTCTATAATTATGTAGCCATATCTAAGTACTTATTATAAGTTTCACTGGCAACACACATTGGGCTTTGTTAATGGCTCATTTTCTCTAAGCGATGAGCCAAATTGGATGCAAAGTTCTTAGACAACTTCTCAAATGTTGACCTTCTTTTTGTTTGACTTTGATCTTTTGGTAAACATCCATCCCGAGGTTGGACCTATTAAGTTGAATAACTTAGTAGGTTTACATTATTACTCCATAATTTAGAGTTTCTGTACATTGTGGTTTCAATAAATAATAGATATATAAATCTTTTTAAAACTTTGAAGGAAAATCAATACTTTATGTTTTTGGAATATGTTAAGTTAGTACAGAAAACGACTATATCAATTTTTTAATGACAGTGGTAAGATTTCGATTACAGTTGCATTACCGTATGAAAACATAACAAGAATTTCACGAAAGTCATTTAAATACTCAAGTTACGACTTCTGTAAATCACACTTTCAAAGTAACATAACGTAAGTAAACACAAATATTGTTCGGAAAATTATTAAATTTCTCATTAACTCTTTCTACGAATCCCGGGCAAGTTTTAATAAGTTTTGTGTTTTATTTAACACCTTTCGCGTTGTGAATAGATATTGATAAAATGTTATAATTTGCGATGGTATCTTAAAAGGGTATTTTAACTAACTTCATTAATGAAGACCGGATTAAGGCTAAATTGAAAATACACTTCTGTCGCGTTTTAGGTGGAGACAATAAGGTACTTGAAGCCGATTTGTAAGGTTGTATGAAACTAATCCTTAATTTAGAGCTTACACCACGTAGGCAAAATTAATTAAAATTACATTTTATAGTAATTTGAAGATAATTTTACCCGTTTTTCTGACATAAGTACATAGCTGTATGTTCAATGAGTTCAATGTTTCGAATTAAACAAGCCGGACCCCGATTCTACTAATTGTTAACCATAGTCACACCAGATTACGAAAACTTCCATCGAATTATCGGCTTTATGATGCGCATGTCATAAATTCAAAATTATATGAAAAAGAGTTCATTGCATATTTTCATTTACTCTACAAAATGTCATTGAATTTTTTACATTAACAATGTAAAATTAAAGTCTAAAATTAAATGGCACTTTTAGTAATCTCAATGGCATTACAATGGTTGAAAATTAGTTGGATCTAGGCCCGTTTAGGATAACAAATGTGTCGCTGTTTCGGGAGGTGAGGCGGGTCTGTGGAAGAGGCACAGGGCTACAGGATTAGTTATTAGATAAATTAATTAATTAATTAATTTTGACACCTATCAATATAAGCATTGTGCCTCTTCGTGTCTAACATCACTATTTCTTAACCGCAATTATTCAGAAAGAAAGTGTAAAAAGGACATCTGTTGTAATAGTGTATCATCTATACTCTATACTAATATTATAAAGAGGAAAGATTTGTACCTATTTTTGTATGTTTGTATGTTTGTAATGAATAGGCTCAAAAAGTACTGGGCCGATTTAAACAATTCTTTCACCTCTAAAAGGCTACAATATCTAGGAGTACCATAGGCTATTATCATCACGCTACCATACAAGGGAGCGGAGTAATAATCATAAATCTCAATTGATCCGGTAAATTTCTATACATTGGCGCTAATATCGCTAACAATTTCCGTTGTCATGACAGCAAGGAAAAGTAGTATAGAGAGGCAAGTAGTGAATCGAGTAGAGTCGTACAACGCGATAATCAACATCCACGCGGGCGAAGCCGCGGGCAACAGCTAGTTGCTTATAAAAAGAGCTTTAGAGGCCAAACACCCTAGCAAAATAATATATTAATAACCTAATACATTATTCTGTAGGTGTTTCCTTTTCCCTGTACGGATTATATCTCATACCAAATTTAAACTTTAAGTAATAGAATTTTATAGTTAGTGCGCTTGCAACAGCTCTGTAGTAGGCCACGATATACACTTAGCTATCGTCTAAGTACATAGTGGGATTGTCTACCCAGCCGGGATGCGAGTGACATATTTCTAGTTATTTCATCTCCGGCAACGAAAGAACTAAAGCCTTGCATTTTGATCGATTCGTGCCTGACATAACCACCCTGTGCGATGGCTTCGGCGCGATGGTACGTATCCGTATGTACCTACGTAGATATATTGTGCACAAAAAAGAGTAAGTATATCTTCGAGTATAATACAAACACACAAGTAATTTATATGTGTGAAAGCCCCACCATTGTATTTATATTTTGACAAATTTCAGATTTGGCATTTCTCTAGTTGGGTATTTATTATGCGATTGTACATTTTTTTTTCGGACATAAGTCGTGCAAACGATGAAAGAACTTGCAAAGAGTTTCAACCAGTGTCAACAAACTCCATAAAATCACAAATAAAACCTATTTAAATGACTATGTATTTACAAGAAGTGGAAGAACCGAATTTTGTGTTTAGCAGTACTTTACTAAATCCTAAGCTGATCTGACAAACGGGAAAAAAAAATCCCGTTGGTCAGACTAATCTGGCCAACAATCTAACCAATGGGAAAAACCGCAAGTGTACGTCGCTCCCAATAATGCCAAAATAAGCCAAATCAAAAAATCAAACCAAAATGTTGATGGAATCGAAACTTATTTAATGAGACGAGAGCTTCAGTGGTCTTGTCTCTCAAATGTCAGACGACAGATTGATGAAGCGTGTCTTTTACCCCACACTGCAAGTTAACTAACGCAAACAAAGCGGCCAATTCCTGCGGTGTATCACATATGTGCTTATGAGAATGGTACATTTAAAGAAATTACCAATCTCAAATTTTAACTTTAATTAACTTAATGACCCAAGTTACTAATAAAATATTATACGACATTTCAAATATATGACGTGTGACAGCATGATAGACAATAATAAAAAAGTTATAGCCACAAAGGAGATTATATGTCAGAGTCACATTAAGCGAGGGGGTTGCTGACTTATTTGTGGCCTTACATGCGCTTCAGAGATAGGCTATGTCAGTCACCCGAGAGCACATCAACGAAGCTCTCATTAATCAGAAACTAGTCGCTATGGACGAACTTGGTTGCAAGAGAATATAAGTTGTTTTTAATTTATGAAATTAATAATAATAATTGAATCTGAACTTCTACGCATTTGCAGTAATTATGAAGTTGAATAATTTCGCTTTGAGCACTGAGTAGTAGGTAATTAAGCTGTATTACACATTTCTAAGAGAACTACCTACAACAGCTAAAACCAATGCAACTTATTATAGATTAATAATATCCACTTATATTTCATACTATTATTATTACAAATTTTCAGAGAAAAATGTAGAAACAAAAGGTATTGTCTACGAAAACAACACCAGCAAAAATTATTCATTTTACTTAGGTTCTATCTATCGTCATAATACAATTTTAAGCAATCTCTTGAGAACGTCAATGATTTTCAGTAAGTTGAACACTCGTAATAAACGTGGATCCGCTTTAAAGTCTACTGGCCCTAGATCAACTTCCCCAGAGAGACAGTAAACTTGTTAATGGACAACTGTCTATCAGTAGTACAAATAATACATTAACAGTATAAATACATAGATACTATTAATTGATGGCACTTGATGAAACTACCTAATTATTTTACATTTTCACCTAGCAGCAATCTCAAAGGTCAACATTGACTGTCAATGTAAACTTTTGAGAATTCCGCAAGGCGAAACCTGTTACGTTCAATAATAAATATAGTGGAGAAGTATAAGTGTGATATTGTTAATGTAAACCTTGAAGAATGACTCAAAGCGTAATCGGTTAGGCTCAATAATAAATATCGTGGGGAAGTAAATTTGTAAAACCTGTTGAGGACTGGACGGCGCGCGGTCTGATACAGGCTTTCCAGTCAGGTTTGAGGGTTCAGACGTCAGTAATTCTTGACAAAACCAATAAGACATGATAGAAGTAGTTGCCGTGGAAACTGTAGCCCCAAACTCCAACAAAATGCAACCAGAATGAATGCTTAAATGAAAATTAGTTTACTGTTAAAGGTTATTTGGTGTTTACTGGGATAGTTTATATAATTTGCAAATCAAATGGAAAAGTAATTTAACTATGGACATACTAGTAGAAGAGATCATAGTAATGTTGTAAAAAGTCCAAAATATGAATGTCCCAAGAAAAGATTGCTTGAAAGAAGATATGGTAAAGAAAAGCGTGACTGTGAAAATGACATCTGACAGGAATGCATGGAGGGCAATGACAATACATGTTGCATCGACTCCAATTAATTGGGACAAGAGCAAGGAGATGGTGATGATGATTAAGTAATCTCAAGTTAATTTAAATTAAAATAACGCTTGAGTACTGGAGACGTAAAATGAAATAGTACGACGTCACTGATGTAATTTATATACATTGTTGTTGCTAACAAACGAGTACTGGAATCTTGCACAGTGATATTGTCAAGTATTACGAGTATTGCTTGTTTAAGTATTGTTGCATTTAAGATACTCTGAAGGTCTGATACTCTAAAAGACGTTATTTGGTAGTGCTTGTGCAGCTAAGCACGTTATTAAGTTCCTTGCAATTTACACCGCATAGCAAGAAATCGGGTCAATTTTTTTCCACTTTTATTTAGCTGCAACATTTTCGGTTAGGAATTTACTCGGTTAGGTATGGTATTCGCAGAAGGGATAGAGATATGTTCTATCTGACTGTAAAAAAGTAGTCCAGAACAAAGTGCTCGATTGACGACAATTTACCCCCTGTTACATGATACTGAAAATAATATCGGATGAAAATTCACAGTAAGTAAAACGCAGATAAACAACATCACTGGTAGCTGAATATTTTGAATATATTGAAAAATTGTCGAGTTTAACGCTTCACTTAAAGTATTAACGCTTTGAAATTCATTTTTTAAATAAAACCAGTGCCTGTATACACGGTCCATTTATATTCATACAGAAAAATCTATCTTTATTTATTGACAACAGCGTCAGTTCCAGTAAATTTATAGTAAATTGTATGGCTGTGTGGTTTGTATGGTTTCAATGCAGTGCAGCGACAGTGCACTTAGTCGCAGGCGGGGCGGGACGAAACGACATAACTCATAATTGCCCGTTTTTGACTTCGCTACCGTATTTAATGTTTTCTCTGTTTGTTTTGCAAGTTTATCTCTTACGGTTTACCGCGCGCAATAACAGTCTAATTAGGTAGATATTTAAACTTTATAATATATATTTGGTATTCATGATAAGTAGAGCTTTAAATGATAACGTCCATATAAAAACTGGTCGCTTTATAAGATAAAATATTTCACTTTTTTACTTACGTATTTTTAGATTGAGATTGATTTAGATTTTAGACAAGAACTGCAACCTATCAAATTGAGATCGGAAAAAGTGAATGCTTTGACGGGATTTGAACCTGTGCTCTTTACCTTGCATGGGGAACTGGTTCGAATCCCGTTGGATTTGAACACTCATCATTCGAATTGCTTTAGAAAATTTTAATTACTTTATCAATATAGTTTAATTTATATAGCATATCTATAAATTTCATTAAGTATAACGTAAGAACTCGGTCTAATTAGAATGAAGGTTCAATAGTGAAATTTAGCCTGAGAGTAACATCCTTAAAATTATTCTTATCATCAGACAAACGTTCCGATCCATCAACATCTCGCAGTTATTTCTGAGCTGGATGTCGTGTCCATTGTTTATCAAAAATATTAGGGTAAATTCAGTGGGACTGAGTAGGTATGTTAATTACCAACATTATAATACTAATACAAAAAGTATCCAGTGGTAGACTGTGGGTCAATCGTCTATATAATTGAACAATGCTAATCCGCACGTTGTCAAACTTATACGGCTTTTATAGAATGTTATATATTGGATACTTTACATGTACTCAATGTTCTTAGTTAGAGCCCTTGTTACGTAAATTTTAATCAGTACCAACTAGAAATATCGATTGGGTAAAAATGTTAAATGTCTTTCATAGTTTGCCATAATATAGTAGCTATCCAAATTTTTATAGATATACTATTATCTAGGTGAAAAACGGCTACCTAAATATCTTATTCAATATTACATAACATAACATAAACTCACGCCTATATCCCCGAAGGGGTAGGCAGAGGTGCTAGCACCCACACTTCGCCAGTTTATGTTTAGGTCCCAATGTAATAGGTGGCGAGCCTATTGCTATTAACCGGGCACTCATAAAAAACCTGCTATAAATACACACATAACTTCGATAAGCATCGAAAAGTAATTGGTGTGTGCCATGGTAAAACCGGAGTCGAACCCGAAACCTCATCTCAGCAGTCTATTACCCTTACCACTAGGCTGCCGCGGTCTACATTCAATATTCACGCGTTAAAATTAAAATTTGAATGCCGATGTGATTTCTGCTACGTTTATTTTGTTGAAAATCAAACGTTAAGCTACCGTTGGGGTATTTACCGCTTAGACTCAGAGACATGACATAATAAATACATGGAAGGAAATACATTTACCCAGGAATACCCAGAAGTCGACAGTTGAAATGGAATATCAAACAAAATACATTAAAAGTTGCTGTGCATAACTGACTAAGTTGCAGAATCTAACTAATTTAGTTTGCCAGATTCGGGGTTATGAACTCATGAATAAGTAACATTTTACATATTTTGGTCCCATTACATTTAGTCGTCGGTGCATTTAACTGAGTTAGCAAGTTTTATATAAACATGACAAATCTAATCACGTGTTTAGTTATTAGATTTAATTAAAATTAAATTGTAGATTTGAAAATTATATTTTTATTAATTATATTATTATACTAGTATTCCCGTTAACATATCAGTTAGGTTAAATTTCTTGTACGAGGTGTGAGTTGCTGTCGGTTGTGTTATGATAAAAAATTCAAACCCGGGACTACTCGATCGTAAGATTGACGCGCTAACCACTAACCTACCGACGACTCTACTGTTGAAGTGAGACTGAACCTTTTAATAGAATATTGTCATTTAATTGTATCATTGTAAAAAATATATTTTGTTAGGTATAATTTAGTATTTTCAGCAATAAAGTAATAACTGTAAAATATCAAAAAATCACATTAAAGCCTATCTAAAGCTGTTTAATAAAATTCAATCAAACTAATTTCAAATACATTAAACAATATATTTTGATTTATAGTTGTTATTAACAATAGTGGGCGCATAGCGTAAATAATATATTTACTAACCTTGAATAAAAATCAGCAATTTTGAAATAATGAAAAAACTTTGGACATATATTTCAAAACTGATTTATATAACTATTTATACTGTTGATTGATGGCACTTGGTGGAATTTGTTGTTACACATATTGAGAACTCACTTGTACTTTTCCACAGTATTTTTATTGTTTAATAGACCTGACCGGTTTCGCCTTACGGCATCCTCAGAGGTTTACGATGACATACAAGCCCATTCCCTTATAAACATTGCGGCAGTCAGTCACACTTATATGTGGGTAGTTTTAAAATCATGTATACCAGTATACATTTTTTTCCCAAAATTTGGGGAAATAATATATAAATGGTCCCAAAGCTATTTTATGAACAATTACTATTATGTATTCAAATTACAATACCTACAAAGGCTAATAAGTAATAATAAAGATGTAACACCCATAAATCAAAAAAGTGGTATATATGAATTAGCATGTTCGACCTGTAACAAAATATATATCGGCCAAACGGGAAGATCTTTTGCAACTAGGGTCTCAGAACATGTTAGGAGCTGGAGACTCAGAAAAACTGATTCAAATTTTGCAGAACACCTCCTTGAGGAAAACCACTCCTTCGACCCTAAAGTAAATTTTAAAGCATTGCGAGTATGCGACAAAGGTAGAAAAATGAATGCCCTGGAAACTCTTGAAATAAATAGAATAGTAAATACAAACAGAAACATAATATTAAATCAGCAGTTGGAATTGAGTCGATCACCACTACTGCAATAATAATGACATCTACATAACTAATTATTTCACTATATTTTATTCTATCTCGTAATTTGTAATTTGACATTGTTAATAATTTTCATCTGACATTATTTATTCTATCTCGTAATTTGTAATTTGACATTGTAATGTTTGACATCGTTAATAATTTTCATCTGACATTATTCATTGGGTTTCACATTATTAATTTTTCATCTGACATTATTTTACAAGTTATAGTATAATTATTCCTTTGACATTGTAATTTGAATACATAATAGTAATTGTTCATAAAATAGCTTTGGGACCATTTATATATTATTTCCCCAAATTTTGGGAAAAAAATGTATACTGGTATACATGATTTTAAAACTACCCACATATAAGTGTGACTGACTGCCGCAATGTTTATAAGGGAATGGGCTTGTATGTCATCGTAAACCTCTGAGGATGCCGTAAGGCGAAACCGGTCAGGTCTATTAAACAATAAAAATACTGTGGAAAAGTACAAGTGAGTTCTCAATATGTGATTTATATAAGCCATTTATTGCGACCACGGTGAGTTAGTTCAATATTCTGTGTATATTTTAAATCATAGACGAACAGAGTAACGTTGAGGCACACCTGCTGTACTCGTTCGATTTAATAACGTGACTTCGTGTTCAATTCTCCTATGAACATCGTAAAATTTAATATTTTGTACCTATGTGACGCAGTCATGTTACTTGAAATATAATTGTGTTTCTACGAAATTGTTATTTGTCAAATGTCAAAATGGTTTGTGCAATATTGTTAAGAATAAAATATAATGTGCCCCCTAAAATCCAACCACACGTCCTGATCGTCTACCTGATCTCGTGGGGGGCGGCCACACGGAAACGAATTTACTGGCGTGGCCAACGTGGCTCTGGAAGACTTTTTAAAAACTTGAAACTTGACATTGGCGTCTCGCCATTAATTTTATAAGACGTTTACTTTTACTAGAGACTGGCAAAATTGCGGCTATTCTGCTGCAGAAGCCATTTTAAGAAAAGAAGAAAATAAAATGTATTCTTAGGTTTCTAATAGACCTGAATGAAGCGACAGAAGGTGCAGTTGGTGTCGCCAAGTTTTGGGCTGGGCGTATCTAACTTTGATATTATTGTTGCCACTGACACGAGGAAGAAGAAGAAGTAGTGATGGAATTAATATATCAAATTGGTTCTCTTATTGATAGACTATAATACATCTAGATACATTTAGAAGACGGCTATTGACTACTTTTAAGATGAATCATTAAGGCGGTTAGATTTTGTAGTTTTATATGTGATTTCTACTTCTTCTAGTCTACTTTGATCCAGTGTCAAAATATTTCGCATTATATACCTACATACTTTTAGATGTTATATTATGCAAATTTAATTCAATCTCAAATGTCAATATGAGCTAAATGAATTCACTTAAAAGTCAAATAAAAGATTTCATTCGTTTTGCTTTGAAATTGAAAAGTTTTAACGCGGTGGTCTTAAGAACATTTTTCAAGCATTACGCCATTATAAACTCCACGTACTATGGTTTTAAGGGAATATGAATTTTGTAATGGATCGTATTACAGCAGGGGAGATAAATCGAGGCGTTTTGTCTTCCTTTTTATCAAGTGTTTCGTGCTCTTTAGATAAAATTATTTAAACCTTTCCTGTCTTAATATAATTTCCACATACAATTAGGTACCTATAGAGAAAATAATAGTTTAATGCAATGTATTTTAAAATAGCAAAAATTGATTTATATACATACAAAACATAATGCAAATATTTTGAGTACCTACCAACCCAACCAACATTAATGAATGGATGTTCTTGGAGAATTGAAGGTCCCGTTAGTAATAAATCCTGACTGTGTAACTATATTCATTTAATTAAACTTAATATTGTTGTACAAATGTAATAGTAATAAGAAATTGATATTTAAAATGTAAATTGGTTTTGTTACGAGATTCAATTCCCAACTTAACATTATCACCACATCGGCAGGACCGGTAATTGAAATGCAAAAAAATATAAGTCTACCGTTTTAACTTTTATAATTAAATATTTTATGAATTAAGTACTTAAAGACTTATTTCAAGCTACGTTTTTTTAACGATATAGATGAAAGCGTGACATTGCGGAAATTCATTATAAAAAGAAATATATTGGAGAAGAGAGGGGAACCCACCACTCACCCACGGTTTAACAATTCCAACGATGACAATAGCAAATTATTACTAATTGTCATAGAAAGGAATATAATACCGCACCTCTCAAAGCAAAAAAAGATCATCTCTCCTCGGGTAAGAAGTCTGTGGTGGGTTAAATACAGCCATCATGACGATAACTTTTGGGCTTTAACAAGTGACAAAATATTCCAATTTCAAGTCCTGACCTCAGGACAGAGCTGTAAAGCCAGACGTCTGGTTTGAAGTGATGGCAAGAAGCTCACCTGAATTTTTCTTATAGGTTCAGGTACAATACAATATAATTAATTCTTATTTTGTTTCTTTTCGTTATTTATTTTTGTTAAGGCAACCAATACGAACACTATGATGTTTATATTTTTTATATAAAGAACTAACTGCCACTTTCTGAACGACTAGTTAAGTCATTGATCAACCAACACTGCTTTTAATTTGACATTGGTGTCAAATCACCTTGAGTTTCTTTAATTAAAATTGAAGTGTCATTATTTTTGTTTTTTATCATGATAAAACAAAAATATCAAAGTAATATTTGCAAAATGTGTGTCCTAAAACAATAGCTCACTGTAGTAAGTTAAACATTCAAGAGTAACAAAAATCGGGGAAAATAAGAGGCAACTTTATTATTAACCATGACTATAATACAAAGAAAAAATATGACAAAAAATGTCCAAACATCCGGCAAAACAAAGAGAACTTGAATATTTTCTTACATAAATCATATAATCTTATTATATTCCTCACGCTGTAACAAAATAGTATTTATGGAGTAACGTAGTATGTGAGAACAATATATTATGAGTGAAACACGTATCCAAGCTCTGGAACTATTACTTTTACACAAGGGTATTTTAAATTTCTTTGGTCAGAGTCAACCCTTTACAGAGTTGATGTTAATATGAAATATGATCTACTCTTGTAAATATTTGGAATTTATAAAATGTCATTTCTTGATTTGTGACATAATTTAAATCACAGTAATTTAGACTGTAAATGTATGTGAATCACACCATTGCAGGCTTAAAATAATGAAATAACCTGTAGTGTCAGTCCCAGTCTTCTTCGCGTAATACTTTATTCATGTGCGTTCCTTCATTACGCGTTCTACTCTTACTTGTTATTATCGACAAGTGTTGTATTGTGTATAATTTATTGTGTATGTATATTGTTATTTATTGTTACTGGCGATTGGATAACAGTGACCGTGAGATATTTTATTACCAGAGTATTGTTCACGAGCTTTACATATTGACTTGCAAATTTGGTAATAAACGTAAATGTAGAAGCAACAAATCTGATGTATGTAAACATTACTTTATGGAACATTAGTGACCATTCACTTGATTTTTCTATCAAACCGTGACTAAAATGCAATGCAGTAAACAGAAGTGGCTAATACTCTATTTACACATAATTTGCGGTTTAGATAGGTACCTATACTAATTTATTCTTGATAGTGGGTATGATGTGTGCTTGTAATTTAATACGTCATCTACCTTGATGTTTCAAGATGCTGTGGATAAATAATAAATAAATAAATATTCTAGGACAATCTACACAACGCCACCAAGTATAATTATAATCAAGGCAGCATGAACTATTTCGGAGTCGGTCAATATTCCAAACTTCATCATGATAAATACAATTGAAATAAAATTTAATCAATCAATGCAACTAAAATGTGACAATGATTTCATTAAGAACACAACTAGGGAAGTGAATATGTCGAAGTTAATACGATTGAGAGTACATATTGTCTCGTTATATCGGCCTATCCTGTCGTCCCTTTTTAACTATCAATACACAAAAACTAGATTACCTAAATTGTCATTATATGCATGTTTCTAGCCTATGGCCCATAAAAACCTAACAACGTTTTCACTACCTGTTTGTTAAAGCCTCGTAAATGTTAATGTCCTGAAGTGCTAATAACAACTTAGGCTGGCTGGAGGGACGACCATAAAGCCTTATTTGATTACCAAATCAGCAAAATAGGCCGTACATTAGGCTGTTACATTACTATGCTACAGACGATACTTTTTTTAAATAGGAGACGTTGTAACGCTGTATGATATTATCGTTAACAATGAAATAAAAAACATTTGTCGATGTAATGAATGATAATATTACTGAGAATTGTTTGACATGATGCCCACACCTACTTTTTATCATCGCACCGCTCGCCATAGAGAGGAAGTTCATCCTCACACACTACGACCGTAAACGGTGCGCACTGTGCGGTATGAAAGGAGTTTGGGGTTCTTCAAGAAGGGCATTAGAAGGTTTCTACAGGGTAGGCAGCACGTGTGTGACGCCTCTGGTGTTGCAAACGTCCATAGGCCACGGTGACCGCTTCCCATCAGGTGGGCCGTGTACTTGTCTGCCACCTAAGTGGTATAAAAAAGAATAGCTGGAAACTGCTGAACTATTTCAATCATTTATCAATTAGCTTAAATACCTGCAAAATAAATTCAATTATTTCAAGCAACATACATATACTCGTAAGAAAGATAAAATTTGAAAAGAAGAAAAATAAATAAAGTCGAGTATAGAAACGTACATATTGGGGCCGTAAATTTCTTTTGAATCAACTTAAATTGGTTTTCTAAAGATTATATAGGTATAAGTAACGTGGGCCATACGTTACTAGCATTCTCTTTAATCCCTCTAGTCGAGCGGACGTTACGCCTATGGGGGAAAGGAATTCACCCCATAAGGTCTTAATTCCCAACTCTTAGTCAATGCGCCACTGCCTTTTACCTTGACATGAACAGAAAACAATGGACTTAAAAGACGGAGTCACATAAATTTGGAGCTTTGGAATAAAAAAGAACATGAGAAATCTTTCAAAATGTCTTATGATAATGCTCTTCCCTGTATTGTTGTATTATTCATGCATGCAGAAGTATGAAAACTTTATTAATATAAAAATAATGTTGACATAAATGCAAATGTGTATTAAGGAGTTTTTGCATTTTAATAAAAAGCCGTTGCCAGGTGTTACCTGGATTTTCATTACAACGTAGGTCATTGCAACGCCACAGATTTGCACAAAACAAAACAAAAACAAAATTTACAAAATATAAGAAGCAAAAGTTATATGTACTTTAATGAATTGGTTCCCACAATCACACTGCCATGCCGTCTATTTGTTAGTAGGCGATTTTAGTTTCTTTACCAAATTTGCCATCTTCCATAGTTTTTTTGGTCGTTTTATCCGCAGTTATAACTCTTAATTCTACCAACGCAAAACGTCTGTAACGTGAATTTATATTCCCTATTTTATTAGTCTTGTTATTTACTGTTGCCTGTATTTCCATTTTCTAAACTTGTTACATATCAGGCGGTTTTATGGACGATAATATCGTTCATTTCCAGTGTTGCGGTATCGACTCATTAATAAATTGAAGCTTATTCTTAAACTAGGTACTAGTTCATTATTTATCCTTTGTAGGATAAAATGGGAATGTTTGTCGAATACTGGATTAGGTACTCTGTATGCAATGAACATTTTCGTATTTGGTAAATGCTTTTAAATTTTTATTTTTTTATGTTTATTCCACATTAGGTGGGATGAAACCTAAGTTAAATTGAAGCCCTATTATATTTTTTATTTTCAATATTTGGTGTATGATGTTAGTAGCGATTATCTACTTAAGTGATAAAAAATACATGTTTATTAGTTATATTTTAAAAATGAGTCTGTTCTCTTAAAAAAAAGCATCTTATGAGGCCGTCAAGCTGAGCGCCACCATTGTAACACTACAGGTGTTTGTAATGGTGACTCCTCTGTCGTGAAACTTTGCCTTCAGCTTACCTTCAGATGGGTGAAGTCAAATCGACGTATCTTAGATAAGAAACATCTTTAATCTGTATCGCTTATTACTACTACGTAAAAAATCATCTTTAATCTGTATCGTTTACTTATTCACCACTTCCTTAGTTTTTATTGCTATCGGTAATCCTCAAAGACTACCCCTTATCCTTTTTTCATACCTAGGGGAGCCAACTAACGTTTACTTATAATAAGACTAAAACAAGTTTATGATCCAACTTTAAAAAAGTACTTAATAGAAACACAGAAACAGAAGAAACGAGGCTCTTAAAAGAAATAAATCTTTGAAATATTGCTTTGGTGCGGATAGAATTGCTTGGCTGTATTGCAAAAGCTGAAATCAAAAAACCATATTATGCAGCTAAGTGGCGCCACCTGCCGTCGCAATTCTTGGTTATTGCTTCAGAACCTATTACTTGAACTGAATCGACTATTGATTTTCCTCGATTTTTCTAAGTAAACAAACTGTGGAGGCTTGCAACTGTATTAATCATTTTTATTATTATAACTACCGCACGGTACCTACCAAATATAAAACTATGAGACTCATTAAAACAAACAAACTTGATAGGTTTATTGGTTTACTGCTAGCCCTTGAAGAATTCCAGTATCCACATCCAGAAGTCACCCACACCGCGATAATTAACTTATAGCAAGTCAATGGTTATCGTTTAAATGGCACTCCGGATACCGCGGTGGCTTTTCAGGACTATGAGGTCAAAAACCCGTAAAATATCACACAATTGGCTCATTGGTATTGAGCTGAGGGACTGTATTAGTTAGACCATTTCTAACTCGCGTACGGCTGTTATTGATGATTAGAAATTTGAACATAGCAGTGCAGCTGGGATGGGATCTGAATTCCACACGGGCGAAAAAAATATGGCAATATAAAGTTCGCCGGACCAGCTAGTATCGTATTTTACATACTATGGTATAGACGACATTTTCATTCGGAATATTTAAGCGTAGTGTTTAAATATTCAAAATGAAAATGAGATTTTCTAAAAGAAAATGATCATGTACTTTTGACGCTGAGTGTACCTACCTATATTATAAGCAGGGCACGGATTCAGGATGAAGACATGCCTACATTAATCTTTTAGAAGATTGATGCCCACGTATGAGTTATTAGGAAACTGTTTATTTTATTATGCGAACGTGAGTTCGTTAAGCCTGCTAAATCAAACCTTGCGACGTCACACCCGTATCAAATACGTATGAGAGCAAGGTGTGAATAAGATGTATCTTATACTAACTGTCTGTCCCGGCCCGATTATAATACCATATATCTATATTTATCTTAACAAATAAGATCTATAATAATATGTCTACTACGTGAGGTACATTATACCTTCATACATTAAAATTTCCACGTTCATGTACAAATAAGAGATTGCCTCTCTTTGCATTGAATTTTTTCTGCGCACTCCCGGGTTTATTTGAATTCAACTTTGATTTAAGGTCGCTTTTGTACAAAACAGCTCATTAATACGTCCTAATTGAGCAGTCCGACAGGGGAAGTACCTACATAATACCGGGGTTAATGACCTTGTGTTGTGTTTCCGGCGGGTAGCCAGAGTTCACTGGAGAGATTTTGTGTTGTTAGTGGGAAGACCGATAAATTTTCTAAACTTAGTGGATGCTTTTTTGTAATGTGTTATAGTTTAATTTAGTCACTTTCTTCACACCCTGGCTAACCCAGGGCTATCGAAAGCTGGTGTCTCCATCTTTCCCCGGATGGGCGCGTATCGCGCTGCCGCCGTGGCCTGTATCTGAAAGGCGGCTCTGCCTCTCACCTCAGGCCCGTACTCATAAACGCCATAAATGTCACCTCCTTTTTTATGTCAGGAAAAAATGCACCTCCTTTTTTATGTCAGGAAAAAATGCACCTTCCGCATTCCACGTCTCGGGGAAGCCACGCAGGTATGTGGGGCTCTCACCACACTAAAACAACCTGCCGTGTGCCATACTCCGCGACTTAGTCAGCCAGAAACGTCACCTCCTAGCATTACCTGATCACTGCTCACGTATTCGCGCATCCCACGACCGTCCCGGTGAGGGAGAAAACTCCTAGAGTTTTCTAAGCAATTTAATTTCCTTAAATATTTTCGGCTTTAAAACCCCAGTTTGTGTAGTTGTACAGTTTCTGAACCACAAAGATCCACTTTATAATCAGAATAGTCGTGTACTGTGCGGTACAAACGACACTGTACGTAGAAATGGTGTAATTACCGAACCATTATTCTGCTTAGCCATTGTAGTTGGAGTACTTTAAAAAGGCTGAAAAAGATTATTTAACTGTGGTCATTTGGAAAGATGCTACAAGTAATTATAGGCAACATTAACTGTTTGTTGAATATCTCAGAGGACAGTGACAAGTTTTTAGAAAGTGCTTTAAATTAATCTCCATAGATATTTATTTTATGTCTACGAAAAATTAAAAAAATATTTATAGCCTTTTAGGTAGGTATTCAAAATCATGTGTGATATTGTTTGTTCAAAAATCCCTCCAAAATATGACATTATTTCATATGTGAGTGCGTGACGTCGACTGTGATCAGCCGCAATTCTAGCGTACACTTTTTTATAAAATAATGCTCCCGCAGTTGGTGCAGCAATTATTGATCACGTATGACGTCATGCACATTGGTTCTTGTTAGGGCAGATTAAAGATATTGTAAATAAAAAAAAATCTTCATTTTATAAATCATGAAACGATTTTATTATATGCTAAATAATTGTTAAACTATATATTTATATTATCTTAGTACATTTTAAATAATCTGCTTACTGTCCGATCCCTTGTTATTACACCAATGGCAACGCTTCAGATGTCTTAAAAATACAGTGTTCTTTTCTTATATTCCTTTATAAAATACAAGAAACCTCGTTAACTTTCTTAAGGTCAAAAATATAATTATTCACTTTGAACATCTTCTGTCCTTTCATTAGACACATCTTCGCCTCTTCATAATCGGATGAAGCACTTGTAATGTTTTTAAGTCCACTACCAACCAGTGTAGATACTAAACCTATTAACGTCAGTCTGCTTGGCACTCTGTTAGTTGAATTATTTACTTGATATTGTAGACTTACTTGATGTGTAGTGGTTAAAACTAATAAAAGGTGTATATTGCAGCGTAATATTGTCTACACAAGGATATCTTGAAAAGTCATGCAAGATAGAAAATTAATATATATTTAATTGCCTATATATTTTTTATAAGGGCTATTAAATATGACATATTAAATATAATATAAAATATAATTATATTACTATTATACACGTTAAGGTGTGTCTATAGAATGTTGACTTGAATTACCTAGCTACAAATTATTTAAAAAAAAGTAACGCGATCAAAATAATTACATTAAAAAATTATAATAGATATTAATTAATAACCTCATGCTTATGTTGTGTTTCCGGCGGTAGTTGAGTACGTAGAGTTTTGTGGTCGATGAGAAGATCGAGACTCTTCTTTGTCTTCTGCACTGAAAGCACAGAGACTCTCCTAGCCTTCCCCCTCCTCCTACCCCCACCCCTATTCTCTATATGGTCGGCCCAATGTGACGCCAATGGTGATGCAAACGTCTATACGCCACGGTAAAACTTTCCAGCAGGTGGGCTGCGTACTTGTCTGCCACCTAAGTGGTATAAAAAATAAATGAATTATTAAATCAAGCAAATAATCACCATTAAACGTTGGTTATTTATTTATTTAGTGATCTTCAAGTAATATCGCCAGTACTGTAAGTAGAGGAAGTAACATTATTCCAAACGCGCATTAATAATAAAATTGTTGACATGTTTGACTTTGCATAGCTTTCAACAGATTGTCTTTGACTGATAAAAACAAGAAAAAGGAAAATCCAATAATGTCCTTTGTTTACGTACTATTTACATAACTATTCATCTAATCAACAGTGTTAGTGTATGTTTATTAAAACTACAATCATTACTGTAATCCACAAAATCGTTATTAATCGTTAAACAGACTGACGTTAATTCTTTGATCATACGACAAAGAACTTATAGTACATAGCTCGAAGAATTAACAAACAGAAGTGACAGGGAGCTGGTCACATTTGTCGAAGGACACGTGATCGATGGAGCAGTCGAGTCTTAGAGTGCAGACCGCAAGAAGGCAAAAGGAAGACCGGGCGCCCCTCTCGTCAGGTGGACTGACGAACTGAAAAGGGAGGCTGGGCTGAATGCGAAAACGGAAAAATAGAAAGTAATGTGAGAGACGGAGCCCAGCAGTGGACTGCGATATGCTAATTAATTGATTGATAAGGAAAATTTAAATGTATGTTTATTTTTGTTTAATTTGTTATTCATTGTATTATTTTACATACGTTTTTATATTCACCAGATAAAAATGACATAAATTTCTGCCGATTTCAGTAAAATCAACTTGTACCAAAATCAGAGAAGCATTGTTTCAAACGGCGAACGGGAATGTGGGTGAAAATACTTACGAGTACTTCATTCATTCCCTGCATTGACAGGTTAATACCCTTTTCACCTGTCAACGTAATATTTGAAACAACCAAACCATAATATTACCTATAGATTTGTTTTCTCTGTCGGTACGCTTTCGAGGCGTGAATAATATTTTCTCGCAATAAATAATTTAGGTAGAAAGTTATTTGGAGTAGGTATATTACCGATGTATACATACAATATGTTATTTATACTGTCGATTAATAGCACTTGGTGGAACTTATTGTTATACATTATTGATAACATACATACATACAGTAGAACTCAAAAGTGCAGTAGCAATCCTACGCAACTATAGCGTCAACATTCTAGCGCTACTTGTGACCTTTTTCTTTTAAGACAATTTACGCACACATGTAAATTGTTCTTCTGTAGGAATATTATTGATTATTTCGTCATAATCATCTATGTAGTCCGTGGCTGAATGGTTTGGCATAAGGATTACTAAAATGCAAGGTTGATGGTTCAAATCCTACGATCAACTATATAACACTTTTTGTGTTTTATTTATAAATTAACAACAGGTTGATGACTAAAATATGTTTCTAGAATTTATTATTTGTTAAACTTTAGCAAAGATCAACATAAAATGTATAAAGTATGAAGGTAGATTTGAAATAAAATGGAATAATTACTGACTTAGAGAAAATAAAATGACGTTGTTGTTTTTTAGTTGCTTGTTTTGTGCTTGTTATTCACGTGAATCGATTCAATATTAATTATTAAGTTCAACATGTCTACAAGTAATATAAGTATGGAAATCAATGCTAATATTGTGGCTTTATATATGAATGGACTAAATATAAGTGAAATTGCAAATGAAACTGGCATATCCGTAAGTATAATAATATACCATTTTATTTTTAAATTATACTAGCTGTTGTCCGCGGTTCCGCCCGCGCGGATATCGGTTATCGCGACCAAACATAGTCTATGTGTTATTCTGTGGTATATAAGCTATATTATTGTAAAGTTTCATTAAAATCTATTCTATCTATTGCTTACATTAATGTGTAAAAATATTCTTTTTAGAGGAATACTGTGAGCCGCTGGGAGAAGAGGTTTGAGGACGAGCCGCAAGTGGAAGGCCACCGCTGATTAAACACGACCAGCGGTGCTATATAGTAGCAGAGTATGAAACCAATAGTTTCATACCAACACGACGATTTGCCAATGAGTTTGAAACATTATTGAGGACTGCTCGCCGCGTACTCCATGCCGAAGGCCTGCATCACCGAACGCCAGCAATAAAACAGGTTTTAACGCAACGGCATAAAGACGAAAGGTTACGATTTGGCGGGACAGTGGAAACAATTATATTCTCGGACGAAAAAGCCTTTTAAGTCCTGTCAGAAGGGAAGGATGCAGCTGTGGCGTAGGAACAATACACGCAGGTCTGTTGTTAACACGGAGTTAGGCAGAATAAGTGTTATAAGCGCAAGGACAGGCGAACTGGAGTTTATTCTGCCGCGAGCGATCAGCAGAAGTTATGTGGACTTTTTAGATAATATAATGTTACAGTGCGCAGTGTTTTTCGTCATAGTTCGCGAATGGCTTAGAGAAAATGCAGAGGTCAACGTTATTCCTTGGCCAACACGATCCCCTGATTTAAACCCTTTAGAAAATATATGCGGTAATGTTCCAAATATGTCCTAAATTACTAAAGCAACATTGCATGCAAATATGTGACAATTTACGTGGGACAGATATTTATCAGAATGTTGTGGGGTCCATGCGCCGACTTCTACTCAGCGGTATTGAGAATAACGGAGGTCATAAAAAATATTAATAATATTATTAGTACAAAAACTATTATTAAGTATCTAATTATTAATATTTTGCCCGCCTACAATACTATCATTCTCTCTGAGCCTATTCCCAACTCAGTTGGGGTCGGCTTTCTGGTCTATTTAAGATCCGGCTGAGCTTAGATATTTTCCATGAAGCGACTGCCATGTGACCTCCACAACTAAATTGACGATATCGAAGATCTACAATACTAATTATACCTACTTAATTGAGTAGGTAATTGAAAAAAGTAATCCTGTTGTTCTAAATATTAAATCTGTAAGAAAGAATACTTTTGTTTCATAACTTACAAGTAAGTAAACTAAGTACTTATACTGAATGATCTTAAAAATATATTGAATAACCCAGTTATGTAAGAAGTAGTTTTGTGAATTTGTTAAAAAGGGGACGTGCTGGCTATAGGACAAGTTATTTTAAGATTGTAAGATTGAGGTTAAGTTTCAATCCTCTTTTCCTTGAGAAAACGAATACTTAAGCTATAAACCTCAATAAAATTTACACTGAGTAGGCAGGTAGATAGTAAAAATGAAATATATTTAGTTACGAATCAAAAATTTTGTATTATTTCTTATTATAACCCCATAATTACTTAATCACATAAATAATAATTAAACTTCATGCAAAATTACTTTATCAATATTAAAAATTATATTTATGTCATAAATATAAAAACTCTAAAAAGCTGGATTCGAACCACAGCCATCTATAATCACTGTGGTGTCTTAAGCCACTTAGCTATCAGTTAACTTACCAATCTAAGTGAATTACTGTATTAGTATCTAATGACTCACAGCAGTCGTAAAGAATAACACAGTTAGAAAACGAACATAATAATATTATTATACCTATCGTCATCTTCGTCTAACACGTCATATTTTGTTGTTCTGTCCTTTACGCTATGATGCGTCGCGTCGTGTAGACGCACGCACACATAAACACGATGGCCCGAGACACCCGCACGCTAAACCATTTTGAGCATTGATGTGCTACTGCACTTATGAGCTCTGACTGTACATACATATATGCTTACGCCCGTAATCCCCCAAGGGGTAGGCAGAGGTGTATTAAACACCCACATTTTGCCAACTATGATTTTTGGTCCCACGTAATATCTCTATTGCCGCCAATCGAGCACTTTGTAAAGAAAAGGGTATGCCAAAAATAATTTTATGACAATAAAAGTATGACAATAATGATGCTTTAAATCCTTTTAGCGTATTAACATATAATAATATTCAATCAACTATCCAATGTGTTGAAGTTCCATTCAAAGGTCTGTGTAATTTTGAAGTCCATTGACATGGACTTTCTCACTTTCTCCTTTTATTCTCGAATTATTTGCAAAAGTAATTTGTTGTAATCTTTGCATTCATTAGGAAATTACGTACTTTCATTGATGTTAGAACCTAATATTTAGTACATTTGTTAGAGATTCACAGAGCTAAAAGATATACTCTGTTGAATAATTTACATTCGTCAGACCTACAATAATTTGAATTCCGCTCAAATGATGCCTGTTTAAATCCTTCATAATTAATTTAATTCTTGTTTTATTGCCAACTGAGTTTCGTAGATAGGTTGCCGATAATTTTATTAATCTGGCCTCGTCCCTTTTATTAAACAATTCAAAAAAGGTAGGTAGGTTTTTTTAATAAACTGGCTTTGATGATTATTGTGTAAGGTTTAATATAGTATAAATATAATTTATTTTTAATGCTATTAATACAACAATTGAATAAATAAGTAATGAAAAATAAATATAATTTCAAAATAGCTTTAGAGATATACAAGAGTACATAGTTACTTTAAATTGGAGGTTTTACCCTCAGTAAAGGTTGCTGGTTGTCGCAAGCAAGGGATCATTAACTACAGAGCTATTTCTTTGATCGTGTGTATTTTAATTATGTATTCTGCAGAGGTTACAATACTTGTTCAGTTGCAGTGTTCCAGATAATTTTTGTTCGCTTTGCGATACACAGAGCAAGCAATTCCCAGTTTTGATTAAATAAATATTATCATTTTTCACATCCACACTAAATCAGATACGTAACTAACAAAAAAATAGAGCAGTCTACAACGGAACTCAATTAACAATGTCGATGATTTTGCCTGGGGTTAACTTCTACGAAAAAATAAATACGAATTGACAGCTAATAAAACTCCTAATAGTGTAGGAAACGACTCACGTTGCGTTGACCCGGCTCAATCCGACGCGATTGGCCTGACACCGACGTAGATATCGACTCAATAGGGAGCGCCAGAGGGAAATATTTTTTGCGGTTTATATTTGACGTCTATACAAGAGAACACAATTTGTGCGAAAATAATAATTCGTTATTGACATTCGAGCTTTGGCCATCATTTTCGGATCTTGAAATTAATTTGAAAGTTAGGGACGCTATCGCGTAGAGGTACCTACACTTCGTTCCCTATGGATTTCGTATGTGTCGGGTCATAAATTGACGGCCTTTGTACAGTGAAATTGGTTTTTCTAGTACAATATGCGTATATCCAACGACAATAAGAGAATATCGTATGAGAAAATAAATATGTATATTGGCGTTGCGCACACACTCAAATAAATTGAACAATCAAATCGAAATAATGAAATACAATAACAAGATTCTTTGAGAGTTCAGAAGTGGAACTATAAAAGCTATTTCAGAAGACGATACATACACATTATTTTTTGCACCTCGTTGATCTGTCTAAACAGACATAGCCGATGAAATTCGTGGCGTACCTAAGTGTGGAAGCTTGCTACGTTAGATTACTCGTCGGCTACATGCATCAGCACGTTCCGACAGTAATGCTGTCGAATATCGTTCTGAAACATAACGGCTGAGCCGCGTCCTGAATATTCGAACGTCACTAGCATTGACTGGGTAACAGATTACGATGCGATCTTTGCCATTCAGTCGAAATGTGCCGATTAAAATAATGAAACTCCAGTAAAAGTGACTTCGTATTCAAGCTTTTTCATTCATCTATGCTTTTATGGAGTACTGGTATCACATGCAATATTTTTAGATATTTTTTGAATACAAACTCTGAGTGTAGATATTGTAGAGGTTTTTATGTCGGGTCTTGAAAAGTTTGTAAGTGGTGACATGAACGATGATAGATTGTACCGCCTACATGTAATGGGATCAGGAGAAGCAGATAATAATGGTGATTGTTTAGCTATGCTTCAGTGACATCTTTCCCAGACATATTTGTAACCCGCCTTCCAAAGTAAAGAAGAGAGATAGATTGAACGCTTTCAATATTTAAGTTATTGTAATTTGAACTGAAACTGTTTGTAAATCATGATTAAGTTGAACACAATTTGGAGTATCTTATTCATTAGCTCTAACTTCAGTTTTTGTCGCATAATCTTACTCAATTTAAGCCAATTCCATATTATGAACAATTCTACTTTGTTCATATTTTTGTAATGGCAAAAAACTACTTTAATAATAATATCATCAAAATAATTCCGATGTTATAACAGCAAACCTTCATGGTAAAGAAAACTTTTCGCAACAACTTAAACATAACATAAAAATTATTGATAAATGTTATTAAACGAAAACTTTCACTTTATAGTAAATTTACCCCAATAACACATAACCCAAAATTAATTCCAATGTCATTTTATGCACGATCGCATCAATAAGCAAAATCAATTAATTAAAATAAATGCGTGCACTTCAGTGTAAAGGTAATCCGCCTCAGTCAGACGGAAAAGCCGACTCTGACTGATTCGGGAAAAGACTCAGAGAGTGATGAAATGCGTGCACTTCCATTTACAGAATCGACTGCATAATTTTAGAGCGTTTGCCACAATTTGCATGTACTGAGCACTGTGCCATCCGTTTCGCTATGACGTCGTGATGCAGTCTATCTCGTTATGTTTGCTAGTAATGTTTCGTTCGCTGATGTGATTAACGATAGAACCATATTGGAGTAATTGTTTTTGTCACTAAAGAGTGGTTCATAGTGAAGAACTTTATTCCAACATTCAGAGTCGAGTTGTTTTGAATTGATACTTCAAGAACTTGTAAAAGTATAATAGTAAAAATTAAAATGTTTTGGCTGTATCGATGATTGTTCGTTAGTTATATTTTCTTATACCATAAGTGGTATGACGTACTAGCACGCGGCCCACTTGACAGTTTGGAGCACCAGGGAGGGAGAAAGGGGAAAAGGGATGGGAGAAGGTTAAAAGAGTCTGTCCTGTTGGTGTTTGCTTAGTTAAATAAATTGATTCAAATTAAGTACTAACCAACCCCTAACTTTCAAGCTTTTGCTTACCAATAATATACATACAGTCATGTCCAAGGGGTCTGTGACTACGGCAGGTGTAATCTTGTCGAAACGTTAGGAAAGTCAAAGGTGCCTGTTGTACCTATATTTATATCATACATCTCAGTCCACGTTGAAGGAAAATAATTTGAGAAAATCACCTGCCTGCAACCTGCGAATTCTTAGCATTCTCGACTGTTTGTGAACTTGTCTTCCATTCAAACCGGACATGAAAAATATCAAATCAATCCGGCACGTGACGATTTTGTGTGAAGTGTTACGTAAAAATGTCTAATATATGATGTTAGGTTATTTGTGACGCGTCAAGTCTGTCCGTTGTGTAACAAATGGTTGTCGTCGGTTTACACTTTGCGGCATCGTAACATATTGGGCTGTCACACACCCTGTCAAAGATAACAAAATTTAGTACCCACCATACACAGTATATAGAGGTCGGTTTACACATTTCCACGTGACAATAGCAACGCGATGACTCCTTACTTTGAACAAATGAGGCACCATCAGCATGAGTTACAATTTTTCTTACTACATTATATCTTTGATACGATACAATACAATTGTGTCAAACCCCAAAAGACGGATCACGGACTCCGAGGTGACAACGTCGAATTAAATATAAACAAAAAAATATGGATGTAAAGGAACGGAAATAGCATTTTAATAAAGCACACTTTATCAAAATGCTATATCCGTATTCCGGAAGTGAACTGCTTGTTAAGGAACCGATAACCCTGTACGAAGTTCCCATTTACTCAATTATAATCTTGTCAGAGCTTGCTTCATTCGCCCACCCATATTTAGATAATATTCAAGGTTTCTATAAACATTAATGTATTTTGATTCATGTTCAAAATACATTGAATTTATGTTAATAGAGATTGAATGTTATGAAAATATTATGTAAATGCATGAAGGACAAATTCAGACAAGTTCTGTTAATATAATTTGTGTAAAATTACAGCGATATGTTTGCTTTATTAGTAAATGTCAAAATCTATATTATGATGGTTGCGCATGCGTGTTGCGCCGCGTCATCGGATCATTTTGTAAATCTTGTACCACAGATAGAAGTGCTATGTCATATCATAATATACCTACATAATTTATCTACTCTCATACTAAAGGGTTTTCCAATAAGAGGTGTTATTTTGATATTCAAAGAAAAGTGCCATTTTTTAATATAAATGATCGGAGGTTTATTTCATTATAAAGAGGAAGGTATGCCGTTAATACTAGTAAATAACATCAGGCAAATGACCACCACGACCACGCTTACAGGACCATATCCTTTTCATGATATTTTCCATAACCAAATCGCAAAGTGGCTGCCCTATGTCCTCGATAGCCTCACGAAATCCACCTTTGAGGTTTTGAATCGACGCTGGGCTCTTGACATAGACCTTTTCTTTCACATGACCCCAAAGGAAGAAGTCGCAAGGTGTTAAATCACAAGATCTCGGTGGCCAATTGTGATCACCTCTTGAAGAGATAACACGGTCCGGAAAATTTTCCCGTAAAATATCAATGGTTTCACATTTTTCATTTTAGTCTAATGACTCTTCCCGCTTTTATAGAAATGCAAATAGCACTTAACATATTTTTATTTATAAATAATCTACCCACTTTTGTATCTTGCGCAAAACCCCCACGGATACCACTTCTACGAAAGCCGTTGGAGGTGGTTACGTCGGACTCGAACCGACTAAAACGCATGTCGTCTATTGATTGCCGGAAGTTACACAGGTTACAAGACATATGTCTCGCTCCTCGGCAGACCCGGGGACATCCCTTTGAGATGATCCCTTCTCCTAATGTGCGAATATGTACCTATTCTCATATTCTCATCTAGCCCGCGGGTATAGGGAGGTGTACTTTGCGCCGCCGCCGTGGCCTGCTTTTACTAAGGTGACAGACGGCTCCAAATGTCACTGCCATGCCCACGCTCATGAAGGACGGACGTCATTCTGCGACCTTCCACGCCCGAGTCGCCTCCACACAAGCTATCTACCCACTGGGAGAAAAAGATTCAGTAAGTTCATTATTATCACAAAATTATATCAAGGGAAAGTTTAAACTAGTTCATATTCTTATTACCTATGTATGTATGTTTATTATCTCAGGAAGTAGTTTAAGAACAAAATTTAAATTGCTATATGTTATAAAAGTGTCATTAACTGAATGCATATTAGAGTTATTTTCCATAAATTTGCATAGTACTGGCGGCGCGCTGTTGTCGACGTATGACGTGATTAAAACATGCTTTCAGATGATTTATAGAGATTAAACACTATGTTTTGTTTATCATTTACTAGCTGATGCTTGCGGCGTCACCCGCGTGGAATTTTGTTTCTGATTCCGCGACCTATGGGAAGTCTATGCGTTATTTAGTCCACTGCTGGACATAAACCTCTATTAATGTTATTGTAGGTATCTGTACTCTCAGTCTCAACGAATTTCAAGCTCGATTATTATATCATTGTTCATATTCCCGGTTCTACTCAAACTATTGCAACCGCCTGCCTCTGTGGCTCAGTGAGCGTAGTATGCGCCGGCTGTGCAGGAGGTTATGGGTTCGATTCCCACACAGGACAAAAAATTGTGTAATCCACAAATAGTTGTTCTGAGTCGGAGTATACTTTGTGTCCGTTAGTTGTAAGTTTGTAAAGTCCCCCGCGATACAGGGCTTGTTCCCTAGTGCGGGAGTTGTCTTTTAAAAAATAGAAAGTAAAAAAGAAAAAAAAGAAAAAGAAAGAAATAAACGCAAGATTTTAAATTTGACCAAGCCCTATTCCAAAAAAAAATTATCGTATTCAGTATCCTTAATATAACACAAACTAAGTTTTTTTTAAATAAAACCAGTGTACACAATTACATAATAGTGAAGAAGTAGGTTATTGATTGAATCTTCAAATTAAGTGACTTAGCATTTATCTGATCAATCTTTTATTAAAGTCATAATGGATACCGCAAATTCAATAGCACTATATAAATAACAGCATAATGTGAATTATAGGTGATAAAACTTCATCCACAGTGTAGTAATAACTTTATACGATTAAATTTACGTTCATTCAGTATAACGTATTGTTCCGGGATATATTCAATATTTAGTTAGTGTATCACTAGGGGATAAGGGGAATTCGAGGAACGTGCAATACCGTTATGATGCTATTGATTTGTTCACATATCAAACAATGTTTTCGTCAACTATTTGATCTCAATAATGTGAATTTATCATGAATATATTATGATAAATTGACGATGAGTTGAGGAAGTTTTGTATCAAAACAAAAGATAAAAAACTATTTCATGTACCTATGTGTGATGATATATAGAAAAAAAAGTGCTAATACTTAGCACCGACTTCAAAAAAGTGTGAATCCTATTATTATTTTTTGAATGAAGTCTGTAACAATTATTTTCATTTTTCAATGCCCATTTTTCTTGTTTTTATATTTGAGGATTAGTTTTATATTTAAAAAAGAAACTTATTTCTGTTTTTCGTGAATCTAATTTATATACAGTATAAAAAAAAATTAAAAAATGGTTGATAGGGTAACGAAATAATGAACTGCAGACCCATTTAGAGAGTATAGGCAGAAAGTATGTTATGCTAATTATTACCGAAAAAAACTAAATATATTTACAATAGCAGAGAGATATCACTTAGGTATTAACAGTTAAGATTTGACAAAATATACCTACCAGGAAGAGCTTACTTAAATAATTAGAAAGCACACACTAGCCTTAATATGACGTCCATATATACTATTTGAAATTATCCTCATTGTCCAAATCATCGAGGTGTTAAGTCTCCCATCATCAGTAGCTCAGTAAGGTCTACAATTATTATGATTATTATGTTATTGAGTTATTCTCGATTTTCTTGTTGTACATATTTTACGTGTACCTATTATAATAAGTTAGGTACATACACGTGAAATTGCTTTCTCTATACTCTAACTTTTTTTTGGTATTCAAAAAGTTATCTATCCATATAATATTATTTAGTGTTATTTATCTATCTACTTATCAATTATTTCTTCATAGAATCAAAGTTAAGGTACTGATGGAAAATATGCAAGTAGTTTAAAAACCAAAAGCAATTCTTTTTTTACTAAAATTATCAATCTAAATCCTCTGCTTAGACCGTCTATCCGTCTATTCTAGCAACTTTTTTTCAGGTAACGATAGTGGTAACGTATAAGGCCTCTGTTTTATCTCGTTTTCTTAAGCTTTAATAGAAAGTTGTTTCAACTCAATTTTACTCGTAATTAAAAATTATCACTGATCGAATCGCCTAGTTTCTACTGATCCAGTTTTAGTTTGCTGAAATTTCTCCAACTTGGCATGACAAGTTTACACAAAATTTTATAGGTGTGGGAGAGGCGTCACCCGGGCGGGACTCGACGGCGCTGAAAGTGTGACGTCATAGTGAAAGTCCGAGGTCACTGGAGCAAAGAAACAAGATAGTTCACACATTCAAGGTCCAAATACCCGCAAGACAGTTTGACAGTTTGATTTGTTCACTAACCTTCTGCCGGTATTTATTGAGGTACAATACCGATAAAGGGACTAACTTCTGAGGAGTCCGACAATCCGATTTTGTCAAAGTTAAGCCGACTCAATAAGGAAATATTATTATAGGGATAAAACAATTACTGAAAATATAAGCAGTACGTTTTTTAGCTGCTGAGAAAATTGTAACCAATTAATATTTTTATCGCGAACAATTACACCATTACGCCACCTATTACATTGGGACCTAAACATAAACTGGCGAAATGTGGGCGCTAGCTCCTCTGTCTACCCCTTCGGGGATAAAGGCGTGAGTTTATGTTTATGTTACGTTACATATTTTATCATTATCCATTGTTATTTTAATCATAAAAGCACAATATCATACTTATATTGAGCTCCAAATTGTGGTTTTAGCACAATTAAAACAAAATAATAATAGCTTCTTTATTTAAAGCCTATAAAGCATAATTATTGTAGTTCCCACATTATAGCCCTTGCAAATAACAACCTTTCCCATTATAAATGTAGACTATTGGGGTCAAAGGATTCATCCCCTATCTGGCGGGGTGCGTCGGCGACGGTCTGGCGCGCCACCCTGACGCCTGTGACGTCATGGGACCAATCGATAAGAACCCAGATGATAAGCCATACATCTCTTGGAACTTGTTTGCGTACTTGGCAAATGTCCCATGTTTTTAACTAGGGTATACGTTATATAATTTTCAGTATAACTACTGCAGATAAAATAAGTGTGTCAGTACCGATATATTTCGTCTAGAACTTTATGGTCTTCTGTAAAGGAGGGTAACCTACTTTTAGTTTGAATTTATTTTTGGATGAGGTCAAAGGACTGCTCCCAGAAAAAAATGGTTAAAAAGATAATATTCATATAGGTAAAACGGGTTGACACGAGCTACGAATTATGGCTTATAATAATCTGACGATAAAGGCGAATAGTGGTACTCTAGCGAATAACTGCACGATGAATTTCAAGGATGTAGTTGCAGGTGCAGCTTGCTTCTTAACTTTGGGTTAGAAAAAAACTGAGTTCGATTAACCAATAGTATGGCACCAGCAGCTTAGGTAGTGCAGTATCGGAACTTTACTACGATATGATAGTTCATAGAAATCTATAATCACCGAGACTCAGGAAAGAGGGTCACCATTGCAAACACGTACAGTGTTCTCAGCGCTCTGCTTCATCAAATGTTTTTTCACGCCCGCTCTAAGGACCTGGGACTGTAGGAAAAATAAAACACGTGAGCTAGTGCTGGAGCATGAAAATTGGGTGGTAACCATCAGTGCCTTATGACGTGTGATGTGACCTTCTATGGATAAGATGCAAATAAGGACCTAAGTATATGTTCGTTTTTAAGTATACTGAAAACAGAGATGATCACGAATAGAACCTCACTAAACAGTTAACGGTCTTAGCACCTGGTACGTACATCATAAATGCTTATGAAGTAATGACAGTCGTGTAGGAAGTGTCTCATAAAATGAGAAATAAGATAGACATCTGTTCTTTACTGATCATTATTCTATGGTAGGTATCCTTAAGCATGAGAACGATATTAACCAAAATCATGTAATTATATTGTCGAGAGTAATGTAATATTTTGACGAAGATATTTCCACCAATGAGGTAATGGTGGACTAATAGGAGTGTTGATCCCAGATTGGTTGGGTTTTTCTTGACTAGAAAACCCCTTCTGCTATCCGCCTCATGCGTGATTGAATTTACCGCTTCTGCCTACGTCCCAGAAATAATTCTTGTGGATCTGTTGTTGACAGGATTAATATTCCATACGGAGCTGCATGTACAGCTAATACAAACTATGATTTCAGCTTCTTAAGGTAATTGTAGACAATGCCAACTTTTCACAAAAAAAATTGTATTAATCATTCTGACTTTATTCGCTTCTTTTTAGTATCATTAATGTATGATACATTTAAAAATTACCCTACAAAAATGGCGCCCAAAGTGTGTGTAATAAATTATGCTCCATTTATACAGGTCAGCATTAAACCACTTATTCAATGCTGATCCGTTTTAAAATGTATTTTTTTTTCTCATAAGCCAAAAGCTTAAAGCTTTATGGGTACTAAAACCAAGTAATTATTAACCAGTGGAAACCAAAAGAATGGGATTTTCCTATCATTGCTAATTAGGAGAATCAATTTTTTTGGTGTCATATCATCATCATCATATTATACATTAAAATCTTATAGAACTTTACTATTAAAACTACGATAGTTACTATCGGATAGTTGGTCCAAAATCATCATAGCTGTCGATTTTGTAACCATTTCTTAAATAAAATGAGAAAAGTATAAGGCGAAGGTTGCAACTTGTAGGGTCTTATTGGATAAGTTTCAAACCTTTATACAGGTTGGGTAGGTTAAGTTGTTATATAAACTTCGAAGTTTTAAAGGCGTTCTCTTATCCACCACAGTAGAAGTTTGCATTTAGTTGAAGGTTTAATTTCATAAAAATAGTCATAATGTCTATTTTAATACATCTTCATTTTCGAGTTCTAATTTCTCGTTTTTAAAACGGCGTTAAGCCGCGGTAGCCTAGTGGTATGGGTAATGGACTGCTAAAACGAGGTCTCGGGTTCGATCCCAGGTTTGCCATGGCATACAGCAATGACTTTTCGATGCTTTTCGAAGTTATGTGTGTATTTATCGCAGGTTTATAATTGAAATGTGGGTGCTAGCACCTCTGTCTACCCCTTCGGGGATACAGGTGTGAGTTTATGTTATGCTATGTTATGTTATGTCGCTAATGTCGCTATATATGTATACATAGCAATATTATGCAACGTATCGCAGGTAAAACGGACGTTTTATAACAAAATTGACATACTAGGTAAGGTCTTCGTAGAGGGGAGGGGAGGAACCAGGGTTGTATCCGAAATATAAAAAAAACATCAGTCTGATTTCGAAAGACGATGTAGCCGAGGCATGGCCTGTTATTAATTTAATTATATTATTTACTAAAAGTGCTAAAAATCACTGCTGGACATAGGCCCCTTCTAATGTTGAAGGACTTTCGCTTACTATTTTGGTCTTATTTCGAGCTTTGCTTCTCTCGCAGTGATATCATCTTCGTATTTCTTCGTTTATCGCCTGTTACGACAGCCTTCGGATGAGATAGGAGGTGATATTCTATCTTAATCACCCAACGTGAATTACAGTCTTTCCAAACGTTATTGACTTAATGTAAATCTAATATTATATTCAGTCTTTAAAACGATTTTAATAGGTAAAAATAGGACACAAAAAATGTTGTACACCCAAATTATTTCCCATTTTGTTATAGGGAAATAAAGAGACAACATGTCAACATGTCATTCTATTTCCCCAAATCTGGGCACTATCATGATATATCTACATTAGACGCGCCAATCTATTGCGTTGCGTCAAACAATAAAGAAGTTTTCGAATTTATCCTTGTCTGCTGAATATAGGTACGTGCATGTAAGAAGTTGTATACAATTCTACAGCGATTACTTAAAACTTATTCATATAATGATAACTTTCATTTACAAGCAAAGTGATTACGGACTTCAGTGTTTGTTTATATAGAGTATATTACTGTTTGTAAGTAGATTATTGTTTCGTAAATGTTTTATTGTTTCGAGGCCGAGTAAAATTTGGGAATATATACACAGCCCAGACTTAGTCTCAGATGGTAAGCTTTGCTCGAGTCATATCAGCATATTAATATTAGCTCAGCATATTACGCGGGACTGCATATAATTATAATTATTGATGAAATGTGGATGTTAGGTAGAAGTAAACACTTCTGCCTAACCCTCCGTGGATAAAGGCGTGTATGTATAATATGACCAAAAAGTTACACACATTAATACATACTATTATTCTGTTTTTCATCCCGTTATAAAATGATTTATTAGTAGAACCATCTATCTACCCGCTTAAGAACTATTTTTATTACGAAATATATTTATGTGCTATCGATATAATACAAGTTATCGACATGCATGAAACATATTATAGTAGACGTGGTTAGACTGTTCTAACTATGCAATCTAACTACGGATTCAGAACCAAAACATCCAGGAATGAGGCGAATGGAAAAATGTTGACTCGATACACCAATAGGCTTTCCTATTGATGTAGGTACTGAGTTTGGTTTTGATGGTGGTTTGACATATGGATATATTTTTACTATACAGTGTCTTCACATAGTTGAGCCCGAGAAGAACGCATGCACCAGAGCATTGTCCTTATAACAATAGATGTCCCCGCTACCTGCAAATGAGGTTGGTTTCGACCCCACGATCTGGGTAAGGCCATATACTAACACCCCATTAGGAAGTCGTTTAAAAATATTAGTACCAGAAATGTAGCACATTTACGACAAACAAAATTTTTCACAATTCTACTGTGTAATAATAATTACACTTCTCTTATTTATCCCCCTAGTACTACTGGTACCTACTGCTACTACAAATAAAATTAATAATCTGTTAAAGCGGGTTAAACCGAAAGGGTAACAGATTTCAAAAGTTTAAAATTTTGGACGTTGATTTATTCCAAAGAATTTGACGTTCCTTGCCAAACCCACTTTTGACAGAAAATCAACTCAAAATTACTAAGAAACCTTACTATTTGGTGATAAAGTCGCTTATTGTGTGGTTTAATAAACATAATAATGTATTAAATTAATGGTTTGAGAGAGATATTCTACCTTCTTCACGGCCGCTATTCATAAAATAATTAATGGGGTAAGTATTTTTGTTGTTGGTAGAGCTTTATTTATTTTAGAAACCTGTAAACGAGAAACTACCAATTGTATTATTTTCAGATTTTTTATAGAAAATATGAAAATAATATAAAATCAATATTACTAAAAAAAATAAGAACCTGATTAGTACCGGTAAATTATTGTTTTGAAAAAAAAAACAAGATATCAAATAAATAATGTTGAAACTTGATGGATACAAAATATTAAAAAATTAACCGTAAGATTTTCTCTATAGATCCTTCAGCAGTCGGAAATTATGAAACTATAAAAAAACTTCAAAGTGGTTGTACGAAATTCAAACTGACTTTTGTGGAAGGCAATATTATGATTTAATCTTGCCGTTGAAGATATTAACAGGTAGTAGGAACATAGTATCGAAAATATGTCAGAAGGAGTTTCCAAAGTAACCATTAAAGAAAAGTGTTTCATAAGTTTCTTTCTCTAAAATAAATCATACAAAACAACTATTTCATGTACCTATATATTTTAATTTTATTTTACATTTACTAGCTAATGCCCGCGGCTTCGCCCGTGTTGAATTCCGTTACCGTTCCGGGGCTTCCTCGCGATATTTCCACATTATTTTGCCGTTTAAACCTTTTCACGAGTACGACAAACATTTTAAAACCAAAGTCTGGGTGACCATATTTATCTGTCCAGACATTCTCATGCTTTTCGGGCTTCAAATGAGCAGCAATTGTATTTGAATTTTGTATATAGATAGATACATCAATCTAGTCACGCGACTTTGTCTGTTGCTAGTACAATAATAATATATACATACATGTATGAGATATTTTATGAAATAAGCACTGACTACAAAATAAGTTAAGCATTTTTCTTCAGCCCTTCACCGCGAAGCCCTGAGTACGTTTTACAGCTTTAACTCCCCCATTTTACACGATTTTCGGGTAACCTGGTTAGCAAGTCAGTGCAAACGCATGTCATATTTTACATCGTCAAATCAGATTATAGTCATCCTCCTATCAGGGTCCGATGGAAGCATTATTCTATAACTGGATCCGTTTGAAGTCATAACTATGTAGGAATAATATTCAAACAAGGATACCAATAATAATAGAAACAGATATACCATATCATAAACCATCGCAATTCATTCTCCACTGTTATTGTTCTGTTTATATTCCTTTGACCACGTTGCAGCTAAAGCAGAAACTCAGAGATGAAATGAAATGTTATCACAGTGGAAACAATTACTGACGAGGCTAGTTCTATAATAATAATATGTATTGTACAAGTATTGTTCTTCGTCAATCAGTCGATTTGTTTTCGTAGGATTCATTAACGAACAACTAAACGTTCAGTAATTTTAAGCAATTGTTTGAAGACTTAAAGATTTAAACATTTGAACTTTTATTACGAAATACATTTAATAGGCTGAATCACATTTGTACAGAACATTCGAGATCCTCTGAATGTCTGATTACTCTAAAGACCTCACATTAAAAGGATGTTCTAACTGTTCTTCTTTTACGATTGTGCCTAGAGGTAGTTAATGGTTGCTCATAAAATAATGTTATTGATAACACTTTAATTTATATACCTGCCTATATTTGCAAATTAATGATTAAGAATGCTCAAAACATCACCGTTGGAATGATTTGCAGACTACACACATCTACGTCATCACTCATCGTGTATGAATAAAGTAGTGATGTGAGTGATTTCAAATAGCGTTCACAAATCACACACTGAGAGGAACGCTTTATAAGATTCCACTTTGCAAAGAATCCGGGCCGATATTCTTTTCTTTTATCGTGCGAAAAATCCCCACGGATACCGTCCTCGCGCCGTAGCCAGTTGGGGAAGTTATGTCGGACTCGAACCGACTAAAACACACGGCGTCTTTGGGTCTTTTGTTGCCGTAGGTGAGACAGTATAAGTATTACAAGAAGTAACGAAATACATTTATGATCATTTCAATCCTATTTTGTAGGTACAGGCAGCTTTTATAAAATTGGTACTGACATGATTATACCAACAAGTCATTGGTAAAATCTTATAATCATAAGTACAAGGTGATGTATACCGATGCTACTACATAAACTCAGTACTACTACATAATTTAAAACATAGTCACTCCGCTATCTGTATATGCCTATATCCTTAGATCTTTAGAACTACGCAACAGATCTTGACGGTTTTTTGAAGTGAAAACTTCCATTGCATTATGCAGCTGTGACGATTAAAGGAGAATTGAATTTGATAGGGTCAGTGGGTATTTAACTTAACAATATTTTTAGTATCGTTAACATCTGATGACTATTTTTTAAAGTACCTAAATACTTCTTATTATTTATACAGGCTGTTTTCTCGTCAGGCACTGCCGCTACAATTTTTAGTATTGGATTCAAGAAGAAGATGTTTATATTTATAAAAAAATCATGTTACCACCAATAGGTGCGAAGTAGGATTTCATTATGTTGGGAACACAGAGGATATGGATGTGTTGGTTAGTTTAACCTTTTAACCGCCCGGCTTTTTATCAGTTGGCGTGCCCCCAGCGCCCGACACATTAAATCGATCAATAAATACCTACAACAAATAGGGATGTAAGTAAATACACTTTTCGACGTCGATATTTCGCTATAATAATATTTGTATTTACGAGTTTGATAACAATGATAACTAACAACCGCCTGTTGACTACAAATGTCCGACCCTTTCGTCAAGTGCCCAGGTAAAGTGTAAACGAGTGGTGAGGCTCCAACAATAGCCAAAGTCTGTTGAGGACTCTAGGGCATATCTGCAGTAACTCCGTGTGGTTTTAGTCGGCTCAAGTCCGACTTACGTCACTGCTCTCTACAGTGACGTGCAGCACGTGCAGCCCGCCTCGGTTGTGACGTCATGAACGGTCGTGTATATCCGACGCAGGCGCTTGCTATACTGGCGTCCTGGGCGAAAAGGACACAATCATGTCTAGGGATGGGAATTTGCATTTATAGTAGTCCGTACAAAAATTACTAAACCGCTAATTTCATACAAAACTATAGATTTATATAAAGCAAAAACAACACCATATTATATAATAATTATTTCATGTGCTTTTTAAATTTAATAACTTAGTATTTAATATAATTTATGTTTGTTTATGCATATTCCATATCGTATAAGTTCTAACATTGTCTCATCACTACTGTCGGAAAAATACGACATAGGCGTTGGAAGTCAATACACTTTCTCAGGGATAATTTTAGTAAATTTACCTTAATTGAAATAGTATTTTATTTTGTTTCTTGATATAGTAAATTTGAATTATAACACTAAATAAAAGGTTGAATAGATAAACTTTCGAAAAAATTACATATTTCAGGCTAAAACGTCGTGATACGTTTAGAAAGTGAATATATTATTATACACAGGATTTGGTGTCGGATAAATCCGACTCAGGCGGAATAAGCCCGAATTTTTTTGTCGGATGAATCCGACTCAGGCGGCTAAAAGGTTAATTACTTAAATGACAGTCAAATCTTCCCTTTGAGGCTTTGAAATAGTCGATACTAACAAATTTAAGCAATGCATTTAGATTTGTTATATGTATACTGTCTGAACGTTATTACTTTGATGCAGCTAAACATCCACAGCTTTGAGAGCTTTGGTATTAGTCTAGAATATTGAACGTTTTCAAATATTGCATTATATAGCCCCTCAATACTGCTATAACAATAATTGTCTTGCAAACAATTCGTGACAAGTTGTTCATTTAGGTGCTGCATTTACCGTTATCGAGGGCTCTCTCTAAAAGTGTAAACGCATTAATTACAGTTAAAAATGTTAACATTATTTACACAAAATTCTATAAAGCACAAACATATAGAACTTTGGTGCTATAATCGTTTTCTGATGGCTTATTCGAATTACTTGAGTCAACATTTTGGGCTTTACACTATGTAATGTAAATACTCATAATAGTGCTATAAATTAAAAACTCATAAGATGGTTATATACCTAGGTAATATTTTATAATTATCAAGAATCCAAAAAAATATTGCGTTTCTAGATACCTTTGCATTTTACAATGGGTAGGAGGTTTCCGTGGGGATTTATCGCACGATAAAAAAAAGGGAAAGATCGCGGATTTGAGTCCCGTCGGAACATTTACTATTGGCGATCTAAATTGATTGATCTCATCAAATGATTCACTTGATGAATGAATCCTTCAAATTATAATATCATTCATCATCATACTTCATTACTTCATTATTAAAACTATGTTTCAACGTTGCAAAGTTGCAATTAATGTTCTTAGCAGTAAGTATAAAAAACTATTTATGGGCAGACTTCTTTCAAAATGTGTAACTATTAAAAGATTGTGGTTGAATTCATTAAGAACCTCTGACACTATGTAAAATAGCTGCGACCACTAACAGTAGCAGAAACGGAAACTTTACGCCAAGAAACTTGGACGAACTACTGTGTAATTTGTATTCCTGAAAAAAATGAATCCGCTCGAGAGTGCTATAGCAACGGTATTTTTGCTATAGCACTCTCGAACGGATTCGTAAAAGTAAAGTTGAATGCCTATAATATAATGACTGTAAATAAGATTTCTATTTAAAGGCTTATTCTTAAATTGTGAAGGGAATACGGATAAACGTTATTTTAATAAAAAAAATACAACAAAAATAATGAAGGTAATCAACTAACTAACTCGTTTGGGTTACAATAAAGCGTTACCTATAAATCTATAAATCTATTTCTCTAATATGCTTATATCTCCCGTATACTATGTATAACAAAGAGTACTGACTTTGTCTCTGGTAAGCAAAAGATTTAAAAACAAACCAACGGTACACATGGTTATAAGCATCCGCCTAAGAATACTCTTATGTATTTCAGCAGCAAAGTCAGGATACAATAACATGCTTTTACAACTTGGAAAAAAATATTAGAATTTAATAAAATAACTCGTATTACATGCAACAATTAGTAACCATCTCTACTATTTAATTATAATAATCTATCGTAACCATTATGATGAGAGAATATCTATCAAACCTTTATCAGTTTTATTGCTTTATTATACATCTATCAAAACGTATTTCTGTGATGAGTAGGTAACTGATCTACAGAAATATTTTTCAACGATATCACTACTCGTTCCCGAGAGTATGAAAAAATCTCACATAAAATTGGAATATCGAAACAGGTAAGCTCCAGTAACCTATTTCCAATCCAATTCCATACAGTTTGATGAAGTGCATTCTTTAGAAGACTGACCATTCAATCAAAGTATTCAAACTGAGTTAATTAAAGGTGTGTATATTTTTCCATACAAGTAGAAATAAATGGAAGCTTTGAGCGGCAGAAACGGATTTTTATTTAATCGATATCAATGTGTTCAGAGAGTGTAATAATCGATATTACTAGTATATCGGCTGACCCTGAAAATGTTTACTTGCATAATTTTAAATATTTATGTAAGTAAAGACGGGGAAGGGCAAAGAGTACTTATCTCATTATTAATTATTATGTAAACTCATAGTCACACTTATTACGAGCACAATTACGATACGTAAGTGGTTTTGTTCCTTGAATAAATTGTACAAATTATGTATTGTGTAATAATTGTAATGAAAATAACGGTACAACTGCGAAAATGTAAGCTTCAGTAGATTTAAACTTAAGTCTTGCACTCGTGAGTAAATAGGATAGCTAAATATTTTTTCATAAACTTATTAAATGGCAACATAACATAACATAAAATGTTTATGTAAATCTCAAAAGGTGTAGGCAGAGGTGTATAAACACCTATTTTCACCAAATACAATTATCCGTCACCACGTACTAGGGAGCGACCCAATTGCTGATAAGGGAGTGTTTTACCATGAGCATGTTTACTGTAGACCCAAGAACCGATATAAATAAAAATAATAATAAAAAATAACAAACGGAATATATTTTACCCGAATTAACTTTTGCATAACCTAAAACACGTCCAACTCTCTTAAATCATAAAGTTCACATATAAAAAATAATGGATATACGCATTTACTTATGGATGTGCACATGTACTTGTAGAAGTTAAATGGTAAATCATCGCATAATACTGTTTTTATTGTTATCGATAGCAGCGCCATCTGGCGTCATGGCCCACGTAACATCTGTGAGGAAAACTCTTTGTAATCCCCCCACGACCTGAGCAAATGCCTGTTTACAGATTCAGAGGCCTTTTTCACATAAAAACTATAAGAGCTTGTTGGAATAGATGGCTCCTACCATTATTCTACCGGCAGAAGTTTTTGCGGTCCTTACGTGCCGTGAGTTGGAACTCAATATTTTATTTCTGAACATATTGCTTACTTTGAACGAATGGACTTTTCGGTATATGTGAATAGAAAATCTTTAGCTGTTTATTGATAAAAGGATAAGTTATTGGTTCTTTTTTATTCCGTACAAGAATATTATTTATTTATTTCATACTTCCTTATATATGCTTAAGGTAATATTTTAGTGTAAGACTAGGTATATATCTATCGAAGGCCCGTTTTAGTACAATACTGAAAATACCGAGGGAACATAAAATACTATAACAAATAATATGGGATATATCACACAACAGAATATGCAAGGTGACTTGGTAGAGTTCTGGCCACATTTGTCGAAAGACCGACGGCCGCTGGAGCAAACAATTAAGTAGGTACTTGAGTCGAGGTCACGTAAAAGTAAGACGCCGCCTGGCCAGATGGACTGATCGCCAGAAAAATTGGGAGAAGCCTACGTCCAGCAGTGGACTGCAATAGGTTAATTGATTGATAGCAGACAGCGTAATTTAGGTCCGAGCAAATATCTATGCCTAAAAACATTGATACCTACATTCAGAACAATGAAACAAACTCATTCGAACCTACGACCACTGACCGACCGATCGACCGATATACCTCAAAAGACGTCTAATGAAAAAAATAAACTTATAAACGCTAAAGTTTAATTTCACTTAAGCAGTTCTTTTGCAAGTCAGTTCGTATAATTTTCACACAAAGAGTCCATCCAACATAATTAATTTAAAGGACAATTTATTTAATTAAAGAGGTGGGTGCTGGTCACATCTGTCGAAGGGCCGATGGCCGTTGGAGAGTGAAACCGTGAGAAGTTGGATTGACGATCTCACAGACCTCTGTAGGTGGAATGACAACCTGAAAAAGGGACTGTGGTGGACTAGATTTGGAGGGAGGGAAATGATGACCTAAATAATATTCAATAAAGTTTTTATTTCAAAGACTACCGTAAAACGGGGTGAATAGGAATCCAGGGTTGGATATAAATAAAATGGTCATTGGAATATTTTAAATAAATTCTTTTTCAAAAATTTAACTAAGCCCAATAACAAATATTTCGTGATTCTGTTATTACACTGAACTAGTCCAAATTTTCGCTTGAAAAATAACTACAGGATTTAGCTGACCATTTCATTTCTATTCACCCTTCAATCTCTATCCACCCCGTTTTACCGTTACTCAATACAACCAATAAATAAAAAACTTTATGAGAAGATAAATAGGATAACAAAATTTGTATTCGCGCTAAGCGATGGTTTCCACTTCCATTGTACTCGTGGATAATTAATGTTTAAATTAACGTGGGTGACAGTTGGAGTTGACGGCTATATGTCCTTGCAGAGGCATACTAATCATTGTAATTTATTAGTCCGAACAGTTTTTGCCAAGTTACTATAGGACCTAAATTGAAAAAGCACCTTGCATTAGTTTACGTATTAAGGCAGTACACGTACACGTTCAAATATAACTGCGCAAGTCAAAGCTTTGCACAAGTATCTTCCAACACATTTTACAATATATTTGTGCAAGCCTAAAAAATATTGTAACATTCGGGGATATAGGCGTGATATTATAAAAAAAATAATGATATTTAATTCAGATTATAATAAAATTTCTGCCAGATCTGCAAAGTTAATGGCAGACACATTAAACGGCTGTCATACTACGAACTGCATAAACCATTTGGTGATCCCTTGTAAAGATATAGTGTTACAATGTTACATTTGCAGTTGCATTTTGTTGTATGATTATAACAGCCGATAATGAGTTGAAGAAAACTGCAGCTCTGCACACAAAAATAATCATACAAACCATAAACAATACTTTTCACACTTATTTGTAATATTAGCCACTAAGTATTTTAGTGGCTGCAGACGGTTGTTAAAGTTACACGTCGGTATTTTGTAAGATGTATAAACCCATTTATTTCAATACTATCTGTTGCCCGAGGTACCTGCTTGAAATAGTGATGCTGCAACTCATAGAAACTCATTCCTGATATAAAAATAACATAGATGTTTTTTAATCACAATCTATCACCGTCCCAATTTTCAATCCATATTGAACTGTTTTTGAGTGAAAGCGGTGAAATTGTAATAAATATGCATTATTCTATCAAGTCTCACAAACATCCACATTCATAATATTAGTAAGGTTTAGTTACCTAATATATACATACTAAATTATAATATATTATAAATCTTAATAAGTAATTGTTTAACACTGACAATGACTGAGTACGCTATACGTAATAATAAGTCTGTCGGTATATAACGCGTCGTAATTAAAAATGTACTTCTAAAGTGGAATTGTCAAGCGATTAACTCACTTTTGTTCAAAGGAGTTAAAAGTTAGAAATATTTTTTGGTGTATCTTTTTTCTCATGCAAAACCCTTTGTGTGCATCTGGTACAATTGTTAATTTCCGTCACTTTGAAATAGGTAAATGTATATATGGTTAGATATTTTGACCTCACTTCATATAAATATCATAAATATAATTGATAATCAAGGATTCTTCTTTTCTCATTCCTTCGTCTGTTTTAATGGTACAGTCAACGACAAAAGTTGCTTACCAAGAATAAACCTACATATTTGCATACCTGTTACACAAATAACAATCTCCTGTTATCATCTAATCTATCTTCATATATATCTAACATAATACATTTCACTCTCTGTTTCTTAGAGTATACAGATTCTGAAATATCAACTAAATACATACCTAGTGATTAGTAGGTGTACTTATAAAACCTACCTACCTACCTATCATTCTCGTTACAATACGGAGTTACTCTTTGAGCTTCCATATTGTAACGAGAATTCGAGAAATCTCTAAGCTTCCACTTCAATGTGTGTATACACAAGTGTAAAATAAAGTGGGAAGAGAATATAAATAACGTCATTAAATTATCGATTTTAGTCTTAGCCAATGGTGGTTAGGTACGACCGCATGCTAATTATTTTAAATGGAGCAATGAATGATTCAACTTGGTAAAACTTTCTAGTTATTTAACATTCAACTTACAATAAACATGAGCTTTCTATTAAAATAGTTTTCGAATTTATTTCAAATCCTACAAAACGGTCAGTTTGCAAATAGATTTAGTTTGTTCGAATAAATTTTACACAATCAACTATCAAAATGATCAAAGGTCTTGCGGTTGTTTTACATATATAAAGTTATAGATATGATAAGTTGTTAGAAAAATCTCGTTATCTACTTATGTAAGTGTATGTGTGTAAAACATGTGCCTAATTGTTTTCAATTTAGTCATAGAATTTTCATTTGAAATATTTATAACCCAAAAAGATTTGACTTTTATTAACCACTTATATATTTAGCTCTCCAAACGTGTGTTTGGTGCTTTGTAAAAGATAAAATCGGTAAAAAATTAATAAAGTATTGTTAGAGATGCAAATACTTGTGATAATCGAAAAAAATATTGAAAATGCTTGGAATTATTTTGAAAATATTTCCTTCATTAGACCATAGGTACTGGTAATCACATTTATGTACAAGTATCATATCATATTCTTGACAGATTCTGTCATGCATCACACTCACACTCGAGTGCCAATATATCTCCTTCTCTCCCTAGCATAAACATCATGATTCATATTTTTGTACACTTAAGACCTCTTAATTGGTTCGTTAAATAGCGCTAATGACTCAGTTACGAATTCCCTAGTCTAAAATTTATAATGCTGCCAATATTATTCTTACGTTCAATATGATAGGTGAATATCGAAATTAGTAATAAATTTTGTAACTGAATAATACAATATTCATCTTATGGATAGATACTCTCTAAAGCACATCAAATATAAAATACAATCAAAGGATATTTTTCATACATCTAAGTTGGTGGGAGACAGCATCTGTGGCGTCCCAATAGTGAACGCTACTGCTAAGCAGGATGTGCGTGTTCGATCCCCACTCTGTGCAAATATTTGTATGTATGACAGCATGGACATGGCTATTTGCACTGGTCTGGTCGTACTTCGGAGAGCACATTAAGCCGTCGGTCCCGGTTGCCATATGAACATCTGTGGCAGTCATTACGGGTAGTTGGAGCCCTCAAAAGTTCGACTAGTCTAACTACAGAATTTCAATATCGTCAATTTAGTTGTGTAGGTTCGATGGCAGTCATTTCACGGAAGATATCGTGGTTCAGCCGCATCTTAGTTAGGCTCAGAGAATGATAATTTAAGTTGGTGGTACAATGAGCGGTCTTATCGCAGTTTACAATTTCTTCCAGGCAACCTTTGTATGGACTATCTTGAAACATAATGTACTCTAAATTTTGATTACATGGCTGTTTATCTCGTATTTAGGACACGAAAAAATACAAAATGAGAAATACAATTAATTTATCTTAAAGCATTAATTCGTAAAAATGAAATGTACAACGTTAATTGGAATAATTGGAACCAACATGACGGTAAGAGCATTTCGCTTCAACGTTTGCCCGCTCAGAAGATCGGCCATTTAACCTCTTGACCCATTGTAATAAAGTTAGTAAGACGAGAATTTCATTACTAAGCACCGAAGGCGGACTCGCGACGACTTAACTTATTAAAATATCGTTACTAACATGTGTTTTAATAATAAATTTGAGAGCAGCAGTAATTAATTAAATTAGTTTAAAACTGTTGATCTATCAAACATTTATACCAAGAGTTTAAAATAACGGTTCACAAAGTTACTAATATTATAATATAACAATGTCAATTACATGTTTATTGTGTTAAGACAGAGGAAAGTCATGCCGATTGTAGTACGAATTTTATGAACGGGTAAAATTCACAGTATTACATGAAAACCATAATATTATTTACTAACAGCCTATTAGCGCGCCCGGCGCTGCCGCGTGGTTAGCAGCAGTATAGAGATTGAGCCACTTCATCCCTTCCCATGCGGTATTCAAGGCGACTACTTGATAGGGTTGTTTAACATATATACAGCAATAGTGCCTAAAATATGGCAATAGACTCACCCCCTATTACGTGGAACAGAATACAATGGATGGTGAAATGTGGATGTTAACTCACCTCTGCTTACCCTGAAGGGAAATAGGCGTCAGCATATGTATCTAGGTTTTAGTAAATTTGTTGGTGAAGTTAACTTAGATAAATGTGGTAGAATTGAGAAATTTGTATCCATGAAAGATACGATGTATTATGTTGATTTAAACTCACACCATTTTCACATGTTGTAATAATAATTATGATATAGGTAGGTACCTACTATAACAAAATGTTCGTAAGTATCTTTGGAGCCTCTTGAGGCCATGGACGTAACTTCACGTTACCAACTTTCCCTTTTAGTCCACATTATGTTCCGTTCTGTCATAATTACGTTAAGTTCTAAAAATCGTAATTTCGTAGGTCAAAACCACTGAAGAAATTATTTGCGGCGACATACAAAAACTAAATAGGTACTTACTACAGCTAAATCTATCTATTTAATCTTCGTCTCAGATGAAAGGATTTTTGATGATCCCAGTACTTAAATGTTACTAAGACACAATTGAGTTTACGTTCACTGTTAAATTGACATATATGAAACAAAGAACAGGCTAACAAGTCAAAATACGGAAGTTCATTTTTCGAGTCAGTAAATAATTAAACTTTAGTAAAATTCTTAAAGAACTCTTAGACAACTTTTCTTATTTCTAAATGAAATACAACTGATTCACTTACATCATACTATTTCTTACAAGAAATTTACAATATTCAGACGATTTACTTTTACCATTTGCAGTGAGCGCTAAGCATCTACTACGTGAAGAATTTAATATTCTTAGATTAATATCTGAGCACGAGTCTTGCATTCAATCAAGATATTTCCTCTATATTTCATAACTTCTAGTTTAGTACATACGGATAGAAATGTATGGTTTTTGCTGAATTTTTAATAAATATACTGCCTAAGTTTACAATTTGTAAACCTCATAGACAAAAGGGTTGAATAAGGTTGTTGTGTAATAGTTATGTCAATATTAGACATAAGTGAGAGTACAAAGAGGCATAGTTCGTTCTATAATCCTGTTTATGTTATTATGTTACTTTGTCGTGAGGTTCATTCGTTATTTTTCTTTATTATTTGGGGGTAAGTCAAGGACAAGCAACTAATTATTATTATTATTATTATTATTTATTTTTTTATTCATGACACGTCAATTTGACTTCGCCTCGCCTGATGCAATGTCGCTCAAGGCAAAGTCTCAGGAGCGACGATCACCATTACAAACACGTAAAGTGTTACAATGATGGCACTCAGCTTGACGGCCCCATCAGATGCTTTTTCACGCCCCGCTTAACCCAGTTGTTACGGATATACCTTTTATCGTCAGATCATTACGATTTTTTGAATTCCTACTATTTATGACCTCCACAATAAGAGAAAAATAGTGAAAAAAAATTCTGTCGGAGGAAAAGCTCGGAAAATGGTGTTTGATAAAAAGAACGCTAGTAAAATGTACCGCCATAACAGGTATGTATCAGGTATATGTAAAAATTAATAAAAGAACCTTTTTTTAGTTCTAGTATATATATTTATGAAACTTTATAAGTAAAAGTTAAAGCTGCTACATTATTCCGAGTCTGGAGTATGGTAAAATTTAAAACATTTTTTTGGATGAAGGGTTACAGAACATTTTTTACAAAAAAAATGGCATTTTTGTGACAAAAAGCACATCGAAGTTGTTGGTTCCGATATTTAATTATATGACCTATGTTATCATAACAGTATTCCGATGAAACTTCGCATCTCGTGATCAGTAACATTTCCGATGTTGTTTCTTTGAGAGGCATATGTGTTGGTATATCGCACCAGCATACCTATGATGGCCTCATCAAACATACACTTGAAAAAGTAAATTGGATTTTCCTTGAATGAAACTGATACATATGGATTCCAGGTATTGAACTAGGGCTGATTATCACGGGATTATATCAGTTTTGATTTAGGTATCGCTTCTCTACTTAGGTACTATTCCTTGAAAAGTCGATGGTTCTGGTGTGGAATGAGCACTATGAGATGGTGTACTTATCCTTGGTGCCGTAAGACGCCTTCGTTTGGCTGAAGCAATGATATTGCATAGTCGTCAACAGAATCAGACGATGAATTGGTGCTATACATTATTTCGGCTCGAGCTCTCAATTGTGACCCTGGTAAATTATGAAGATTCACTATATTTCCATCTCCAGAGTTCTCATCCGTAACTTCAGCCTTATAATTATCAGAAGGGAAGATAATGATGGTATTGGGAACAGTATCCTCGTCATTACGTTCTAATTCCTCAATAATATCGTTCAATTTCAACGATTTAGTATAATGTCTAGAACAAAAAAAATAGCAATGTATATTACTACGGTTTGTTATAAGGAACGGCACCAAATATGTTCGATTTATTACAATAAGTAAAGCACAACAGTTTATATTTTATTTTTCCTGGTAAGAACACTCAATATTTATGATATATTTATGAAAATATTATAGACATAGTTATTTGATATATATGTAACATACCTTGAAAAATTCATCCTGTAAATCCAATAAATATCAACTTGCTTATAAATAACACGTAACCCAATTATAAACTGAAACCACTTCTGACAGATGCCTAATACACTTGATTAGCCGTAAGATAATAAGAAACTTTTTTAAAGTACCCTCATTCAGATGTAAATTTTTTTATGCCAGCTGTTCTTTTTAACAAACTATAGTAACAAGTGGGTTAAAGGACCCTGGACTGTAGGAAGAAGGAAACACGTGTGCTGGCAAGGAATTCCAAGAAAGAAAAAGAAAAAATATTTTGCATCATTTAAACACTAATACTCAATTAAAAACAGTGAACAAAATAAAATTTAAGTTTTGCATCAAAGTGTTTCGAAGTTTGAAAATGGAATACGTCCAACATACTGACCTTTTTATTAGGGCCAAAAAAAATGAATAATCAAGTGGATCTGTATTTGTCATAGCCTTTTAAATAATATGTGTCTGTGTGTATATTCTGTCTGTGTGTCTGCAGAGGAAGAAAAAATATATCTCAACAACACTTCGGGTTTACCAATGTCGGTAGCCAGTACTGGCTGACGTATCCAAGATATCCTACCAAGAGCACACGTGGTTTTTCAGCAACACAGGCAAACGTGAAATATTAATTATCTATTTAACATTAATGTGAGTAATAAAAAAAAGGATTTGCAATAATCCTGAAACATACCTTTTACAAGCACTTAATTTTCAATCACAAATTCACAACAAATAAGCCTCAACCTCATTTACTATGTTGAAATAATGATTTGAAGCTTCAAAGCAGTTTATAGGTAAATATTAGATTATATAACTAAAAGGACACAGGATCACTTTGACGAACAAGGTGATTGAACAAAGGGAAATAATTACGTAACTAGTAAACAAGCTCCTAAATATAGGAGTTGCGTCATCTTTCCCTAATCTTTAAGGTGGAGGTCAAATAGAATATAATTTGGCTATGCGATAATAAGTAATAACATTGTTAATAACGTCATACAGAGACAAATAAAAATGTTTTGGATGTAAGTACAAGTATGCCCAACATTCGCGAGATTCTTTTCAATATCAAGACGGAATGTATATTGGACTGTTATGGCTTATGACTACGTGTTAGTACTAATTATGTGCGTATAATTTTTATAAGGGTTTTCATTGCTATTCTGCGATATAAATAAAATAGTTATGAAACCTAGGCTACATTTATTGGAAAAAAAAATTCGGCTTCCGTACAAAACAAAATTCAACTATATTTACAGTTTTTTATTCTTATTTTCGTATGTTATGTACATTACATAGGAATATTTATCATTAGTATAGGTTTTTATATATTTTGTATCTAGTTGTATATTCTATTTATAGCATATGTTATTTAATATTCTTGATAATAACATATCTAAGTATGTTCGTCATGTGTGTGTGCGTGGACACAGTTAGTTTTCCAAGTATATTTTTTAATCATTATCATCATAATATAAGTCTATATGAATATATTTAGATTTATGTAATATATGGAGTTGTGTAATTCGTATAAAAATTAAACTATCCAAGCACTATTACAATATCTCCCGTCCTAATTAAGCAGTCTGTTAGGGAAAGTACCTCGACTGTATAGAATATAGCGGCTAATAATAACCTTGTGTTGTGTTTCTGGCGGTGATAAGGTTAGCCAGAGCTCACTGGAGAGGTTTTGTGTTGTCAGTGGGAACACCAAGGACCTTTGATTTGTCTTCTACACTGACAGCAAAGAACTCTCGTATCCCCCTCCCCTCTATATGGTCGGCAGTATTTACTCTGGTATTGCAAACCTCCATATGTCACGTTAATCACTTTCGATCATGTGGGCCGTGTGCTTATCTGCCACCTAAGTGGTATGAAAAAACAAAATAAAAAAGAGCAGTAACTATCAATATTTGTTTTCTAACGGTGGAAGAACATGACAAGTAAATCCTATAAGCTCTTCCTATTTCTCTATTCTACCATTTTCCTGAAGATGAAGCAAACGTGTAATAAAATGAGATATGACAATCTCTGCGGTTTACTGTTTTGTTCGTTTTATGGTTCTTATCTAGTTTATTTTCGTCTCAGTTAACTATGTATTGAACCATATTTCTTACTTTTACAAATCGTTGAATTTTCAACTACAGCATTATTTACCCGTGTATTGCAAAATTAATTTTCATAAATTCACAATGGAGTTCCACATCTGTAGGGTCGAATATGAAGTTATGGTAGAAAATGTCATATGCAGAGTATCATTAATCTGTACAGAGTTGGATCGTACCAAAAACTGGAAATAATCTCTAACTCCACAACAAAACTTTGTGAAACCTTCGCAAAATATATAATTATTTGACTTGGTAACTTTTTCGTTTAACCGGTATGTTATATTGAGAACGATGCTTGAGAATGGCAGCGGTCTGGGGCTTAATATAGAGATGATCAATTTTACGGAAATTAATTATTCTACTAAGGCCAAGTGACGTGAAGTGCCAAGAACGTCATTTATGATCCCAAAATACAGTTAGGTTGAAAAGGAGATCTATTGAAGCCTCATTAAAACTGACTTTTTACACAGCTTTGAAGAGTGACCGCTGCTAATCTGATACTTGCAGGAGCTGCTTGTGTCGTATTAGCAGCATCCTGAACATTTCAACATGTCCCCAAACCATCAAATCTTAAATAATAAGGTTTGGGACTATACCGGCTAATTAAAGTGAATGGGATAATTTGATTAAATTACGAATTTCGGAATCTCTAATACGATAATAATAAGCAGAATCAGAAAAAATCTAAATTCAAAAATCATTTAATTCTGACCACTAAATGGCACTTACAAAATGTCAAAATCAATAATAATATATTATAAGTTAGTTAGAAAATGGACCACTCATTACTAACGCGGCCCCGGCCTGTGAACGCTTCGAAATAGATTACGAACATTCTTTAAAATATTAGTTTAATATCATACCAATAGTTTTCAAGGTACGGCATGAAACTATAGACTTGCATTATAACCAGATGTCATTAATACAATCAGAAAATAACATTTAACAAATAAGACTGGTCAATGATGTTCAGTAGTTGTTGATCTACTGTGTTGATGATCGTACAAATAGTAGAAAACCGATTAGTATAGTTCCTTAATAAAAATCTAAGAATACTAAAATTTGAAAACCTTAGTCAATTATTCCTAGAAGTGATCAATAAAGAATTATAATGATTTGTAATTTCAAAACATTATAAGTAGTCTGTTGAAGTAGGTAAAAGTCAAGAAAATGTAATGCTGGTATTAATAAGTGAAACAGGATTTGATACAAGTATTCTTTTATCAAGTACCTCATTAAGATGAGAAATAAATAATATGCCAGCAAGGTAAGAGGAAGGAGGTAAGAAAACGGAGGTAAGAGCTAATATTCAAAACTGATTATCATGAAAATAACGAGGAAATAATTTAAATAATTTACGTCGCCTGAATTTTGTACCTACCCCTACCATTTACGCTTTCTTAAATTCTTGTAAATATTGTAGTTTTTGACGTGACAACGTCTTATAAATTGGCTTGCCGGGTGACACTTCAAGAAACTGCGTTACGCTCCGCTCACGTTATGCGCTCACAATGAGAGCGAGTGAGAGGCACGCGTCCCTTCCACTCGGGCATGGTTAGCCCGCCTAAGAGCGAGAGAGACAGACATAAAAAGTGAAAGGCACGCGTCCTTACCACTCAAAGTCGTTGTCACGTAAAACTTTCGCCCGTATACCGACTTTACAGGCAACCAATTTTTTTTATTATATTTTTATTAATTTTAAGTCGGTAATTAAAAGATAAGTAACTATAGTACAATGAAGTAAACATAATCTTATGAGAATTGTAACAATGATAATTAAAACTATACCGATTTACATTAAATATGTGGGTAATGATACTCCATTAATTAAAATAATATTAGCACATGTTTTGAAAGATTTTGAGAGCCCACAACATTGATTTACCAAACCTAAATTTATTAACATAAAGTATTTAAGTATACTTCTAATTGAGGTTCGAAAAGTCATTTGCACACACCAATGATTTTGATGCTTTTCGAAGATATGTGTGTATTTATCACAGGTTTGTAAGTGCGCGATTAATGACAATAGGCTCGCCACCAATTACATTGGGACCTAAACATAAACTAGCAAAATGTGAGTGCTAGCACCTCTGCCTACCCCTTCGGGGATATTGGCGTGAATTTATGTTATGTTATGTCTAATTGAAGTTACACATATTAAGAAGAGACATATTACGATGACATGAATGATACGAAACCTTTGAGGATGCCGTAAGGCGAAACCGGTCAGGTCTATTAAAAAATAAAAATACTGTGCAAAAGTACAAGTGAGTTCTCAATATGTGTAACAACAAATTCCACCAAGTGCCATCAATCAACAGTATAAATATAGTCTAATTGAAGTACTTTATTTAAACCGAAACTGAGATGAAAGCAAGGTAATCTATATTAACATGATATGAAGAAGTCATTGTGGTTTTCGTTAACTGTCCCCAAATAACACAATATATAATACCCGCTTCAGACCACAAATCTACTTAAGACGATTAACCCGGATCATCGAATTAACCGCATCTCAACATGCATGAAGAGACCCTTACAAATACAATAGGCAACAATATCATCATAATATATCAACATTTAAGAGCTTCTCCAGGGTCCAAGGTTATCTTTTGATTTAAAGACGTACTGTAAACGTAATGAATGAATCAGTCATGATAAATGAATCCAGCGAGTAAAAGAAAGTGAAAGAAATATATTTGACTCTTGACTTCATACTTTTCACTTCTCTCCTGATCCCAGCAGACATCCAAGGGAAAGATAAATTAATATGCCTGCGCGAATATTACCCGTAAAAGTTGTATACTCAATCATAAAAGTCTTAACTTTAATGAATCTACCGGGTAATTATAACATTAAATTGCCCGCAGAATCGGGATAAAATTGTTTACTTGAATGTTGTGTCCAAGAGGAAATTGCGTCTGTTTAGTTGTTTCACTAAACTTTGCTCAGATTAATTACAGACTGACAGTTGAGTGTCTATGAATTATATTATCGTATCGAGCAATGGTGTACGGTCTCGTAGACGTCACCAATTAGACGTGCTGCAACATAAATGAATTCAATTTATCTTCAAGTTTGCCACGCGCTCAACACCCCGTTCTATACATTACAGTGCACCAATAAAAGTGAATAAATTTTGTACAATTCATGGTAAAATGTACAATATTGTGTATCGTATGAATTTAGATTAAGAGAAACAATTAAAATGCTAAGCAAAATAATATATACTCACAACTGACTAATTAAAGAAGTTATAATATTATACTTTGTAAAATGTAGCTTGGGTCCTATGACAGCTGTCAGTGAAATCCCGCACATGAAGTCTTGAATTTTCTATTATTGAATGTAGTAGCTATCAATGTCATACTTTATGGGCATACCGAGCTAATTAGTGATGGGCGATGAATCATCGTGACCACATACTATGAACTATCGATATTTTGAATAAAGCTTAATTGGAAATTGAAATTAATATAAGAAAAAAACAATTAGAATTTAATCTTATTGCTTAGGTATTTTAATATCATAATAATATTTATATTTCAATATAATTGATCTTAAATAATATTGAGTAAATAAAATCCTACATTCAATCCATCAACGCCCTGAACCTGTTTTTGGATTTTGTAAGAAGACACGCCGCGTTTGGCTCTTGGGCCATGATATAGGCATAAGATACACGCGCCAACATCCACTGATCCACTCCACTCATTCTCATCAGTACCTACAAGTGCCGACGCCTTGTATGCTACGTATATTTCGTTCTCATTACAATTAAATACATACATACAATTAAATTAAACCTAATTATATGTAACATGCATCAATAATAGCTGGTAGTATCGATATTTTTATCGAATTTCGGACATCCCTATGAACCTCATTTTGACATCTGTCATAGGACCCAAGCTATATTTTACAAAGTATAGTATGTAAATTGTACATAGTATTTGAAATTGTCTATTTCTAACGCTGTGTATATGCAAATGAGTGATTAGGGACGCGACGAATTACGCTAGGAATTTAGGTAGAAAGTTACATTGACCCGGCCCGACAATAATAGCAGATTATCTTTAGAGGGCTTGGTCGGCACCACTCCCACTTTACGACTGATGGGGAAATTTCATGTTCAAGTTAATTCCCCTGGAACCGGCGAAATGTGATAAAACAATGTGATAGATGTTCACATCCAGATGTAAAGACATTTTTATTGTATTACTCTTTATGTCTTTTTACTGATTTTGTAGCCTTAGATTTCTTTGTCAATCTATCTTTTATATAGCACGTGGTTCCTGCAAAGTAGATTAATGTACCCTTCTTCGCGGGGAAAGTAGATTTTTAGTGAGAATATGAGAATTTTCAGTGATAGTAAAAGTCTGTTCGCCATTAGACTACACGTATAACAAAAACCGATAAAATTATCCTTAGAGGAATAAAGTGTGAGTGACATACGTATTTCTACACAAAACCTATACGTGAGAGCATTTTTTTATAAACCAAAATGATTACTTTGACAAAAATTTATCTAATGCAGTGACGTATGTGTTTTCCACGCTAAAGTCACATGTCACTGTCATGGTTAAGCGGATTACCTTAACCAAGCCCCACAGACTCCTCCATCAGAAGGAATTTGGGGCTATATGCGTCAGTAATATTAAGAAGTGCTTCTCTAATGTCACTCTAATGTGCTTACTACGCACAATAGCTTCATTTGAGTATCATACCTGCTGCTTTATGCACCTTTGGGCAGTTACAGATGATAAGAAAATATATCAATGTAATATGCAGAGTAGCTATGTGTAAACATTATGTAGATTATAATATACATATATATTTTCATATAACGCGAAGGGTATGTCATACACAAGAAACATTAATAATAATATTCAAGATACAACACAATATCACTCCACTTTCTATCTAAACGACAATGAAATGTGAAATTAATTATATTATTACATTATTATCCTAATATAGTGTGAGTTCGAAATAATTGGGCTGCGGGAAAATATTAATGAATTTCGTAAGCTCGTGTTATCTTTTTTCTTTTCTTCTTGGTTATTTTCGCGTTAGGTAAGTACTGACAACATCAAGCCAATTTCCCATGAGAATGGACCAAGTAAGCTACGTTTATATGTATATTTTATTGTACTCAACGGTTTACTTCATGAGACAGTTTCACATAGGCAATATTATTAGATGTGCCTGCGATTTCATCCATAGGTACTTAGATCTAGGTTTTAATTTTCCTACGTAAAAAGAAAAGTATACCTTGGCATTCTTTAGCTAAAATAAAAATACCCTAATTTTGTCCTACAATAAAATTGTTAAACAAAATTTGACTACGCATTCATGTAGTTAGAAAATGTCTTTGTGGCTACTTAGATAAACAACTACCGCCCCATTAGTAACTTGGAGGCATACACTAACAAGAAATTACACCATAAAATACACAATTTTGAATCTGCATTAAGCTACTTATTAAATATTACCAACAAAGTATGCATAATGTCGCCTTTTCTCTGGCATGTCGCAAAAATATTCTGGGGTCTACATCAGTTGGATATTTGTGTCTCAGTGAGAATAAGCAAAGTCAGTTACATGCTAAAATGAAAGTGGAATGTGCAGATTTTTAGCTACGAGTATCTAATGTAGCATAAAAAATATTGAGACTTAGATAGTCACCGTTTCAACGTGCACCGTCTTTATGTGACATAGTTAGAATCAGTGCACTTGCTGTAATTTTGCTGACAATGGAAGTAAGGAGCAGCTCCGGACATAGACGAATGATTAGGATAGGTATTCGTGACTCCACTAGTCTAGTATTAGACCCGTATTTTGCAGATATTTTGCTTTAAATTTTCTTATTAGTAGACACTTATTCCTGAGGTATTGAATAGTAGATGGCTCCCACCATCGCCCAAAGATGGTTGTATAGAGAGAATTTCGAATGATTCAAACGACTTTTCTTTACTTAGTGGTCAGAGCATTCCCCTGCAAAGATGTAAAGATCGCGGGTTCAAATCCCGTCGAAGCAATCACTTTTTCCTATCTATTTTTGATTTGAACACTCAGCATAATGATTGATTTTTAAAATTTTCAGTACATATTGAATAGCGGTTGTCAATATATTTATTATGATAAACGTGAATTATTTTATAATTTCATGGGACATTTAAATGAGGAATATTTAAATGAAGGAGTAAGCCTTGGCGACGTCATTTTAATAAAAATACTAATCCATTCAATTATACAAATAAAATACAAAAGGAAACGAGTCGGGTAACGAGTGGGGTAGGTTAACTGGGCAATTTATTATTTTTCTCGATTGCATCTGATGCTTTTACTTCAGATGTTGGTTACTCTTTTTGGTTTTACGGATAATATTACTTTTACGGAGCTCTCCTACCACCCAGTCCCAAACCCGAAAAAGTTAGGCATGCGCCTGCGCTCAGTTTTATCTATCAATTAACAGGTGGAACATACATACTACACTAGGCAGTTCATATATTACAAACAAAGACAATAATTTGCAACAACGATGATTTTTGTACCGCATTAATATGGTAGTCGCGTCATTCACCATGAATTTTATTGGTGCGTAACCTCATTAGTTGAATGAACTATAATTGACACACCGGCTGACCTGTCAATTAAACACGCTCATGCACAGCATATTTGTTCTTTCTCTGAAACGATTCGAGCACAATATGATAAACATATTTCATTATATTGCGATTAAAAAATAAAAAGGTTTTTCATGAATTTTCACCTATGAGTATGTTTAAAACATCATGGGAATTATTTCTGCTGAATTGTAAATGTTACAAGTGTTTACGTTTACAATAATTAATAACATTAACGTTTATTTTCAGATAAAAATACCTACATATAAATAAGGCAGCAGTCTTCTTACTTTTTAATATTTTAACCGGATTTTAATAGCACATGTAATTAATGCTTACACAACGAATTGTCCCAGAAGAGTATAATATTTTTGTAAATCTAGCCAAAACAAATGGCCTTGGTTCAGTGAGCAGCCTTTTAGCGCTAATACCGTCCGTAATTGGTCAGCACCGCGCTGGTAGCGCTAAAATGTGCTTTCAGACCATACGTCCTCTCTCTCAATTTTAGTTGACAAGTAATTCTTTAACGAATCTAGTACGACAATGTGTGTTTATTGGTACTGGCCATGACATAAAAAGTATTAAATGACATAGTTTTAGACGTACATAATATGTGCTTATAATTTGTAAAAATTGGGTACAATGTAGGTAGACGTACAATTATTTCTGGCATTCACAGTGAAATTAAATAACTGTATGATAAATGTAGTTAATTAAAGGAACTAGAAAAAATATCCTCTAAAGTTATTGCTAGAATATGTATTCAAGAGAAAATATGTTCCTGACAGATGCACTGAGGGGGATCTTTTACAAACAAACGTGACAGGAATGAAAATGAAAATTGAATAATTCATTCTTATTCGGCTTTCTTTGTGCAGTAATAAAATATTATTATTTATAAAAACATTGTGTTTAGTATCAAAACTAAAGAAGTACCAAGAGTGCAAAAAAAACTTTTAAAAGTTGCACTTACCTGTACATACTAAGCCGACGAAAAGTAACGTTGTCAAACACCACTGCATCTTGCTAGCCCACGTAACTTACACACTACACATCAGAGAACTAAAGCAACTTAGATATCAAACTTTTAAATTTCCTATTTCGGAACTTTTACGCGATGTTGGGGTAAGAGAAACTAGATACGGCAGCCTGCAACGGTACTCAGCGATGAACTACCGTGGTCATTGGGCAGGAACGAACTCACAACCTTTTGACACGCATGCGCGTACGAATGACCTCCCTTTTATTAGAGTGATAAAACTGAAACGTATTTCATAATTTAAATAATATATAGACTTATTTTTATGTGTAATGGATTTATTTTATTTATTATGTTTATCTCTGAGTATCCTGTCTTTATTTCAAAATTGAGCTAATCTTGATTCAGGCACGTAATTTCGCTCTTTCGTGAATTTGTGTCTTGACTATTGTCCTTTGATAATAAAGGCGTCCTATTCTCTATTAGGCTAAACTGTAGACCCAATGATGAATACAATGTATATTTATTAATTACCGCGTTTAATAATTTGGATCTGATTTTTCTCGAATTCGCAATTCGTTATTGACGATAGATATTTCGTAGTGCGCTAGTTGGTGCCTTGGTATTTTGAAAATCTGTAGTTAATTTTAAAAATATATAGAATTATATTAAAATATCTAACGGTAATATATTTTTTTACAATTACTCTTCGTACTATTCATATAATAGTAGTAGCTTTATCTGTGTTGATACCAACCAATTTTTTTAACTCATCTTCGCTTCACAGAATATAACTCAAATATGATAACGTCGATAATATAATTGGCAACTATAATAGCTGCTTATAAGTGATAGCATACAATTGTCTATTGCTAAAATAATATGATCATGTTATTATGTAATTTTGTAAACAACTTTCCTATTCACCGATTACAAACTGTCTGAATATTTCTGAGAAAGGTTTTACAATTTTGAAAATATCTATTATAAAGTAAATAACTGTTACAAAAAAATATAATTATTCATCTGAAGTTAGTGATTTAAAATTATTGTAAGGTAGTAAGTAGTAATATTTGTGACTTGAGATTAGTAGTAAGTAAGACCGCGGTAGCCTAGTGATCTGGGTAAGGGACTGCTGAGACGAGGTCTCGAGTTCGATCCCAGGTTTTACCAAGGCACACACCAATGACTTTTCGATGCTATTCGAAGTTATGTGTGTATTTATCGCAGGTTTATAAGTACCCGGTTAATGGCAATAGGCTTGCCATCTACTACATCGGGACCTGAAATGTGGGTGATAGCACATTTGCCTACCCCTTCGGAGATATAGGCCTGAGTACCTATATGTTATGTTTATGTATAGACCGTTAAATGGAATACAGAATAAATGGTTTTTTAATTTGAATTATGAATTTAGAGTTTGAATTACTTCATGCTGTACAAATAAAACAATCGAGTCTATGTTGATGTTTTTGACTCTTGATTACTTGATTTTAGATACATCTTTATAGATTGTACAATGACATAAGATAATAAATATAGACAAAATCTTCCTCATGATTATTGAAATTCTTTATTGAACGTCATTTCTATGAATTACTTACCGGAAAACTTAATGTATGACAATCTTATCAGGGAATGATCCTAGAGGGAAGTCATATATTGATAAAAACTTGCGCTGGAGTTATCACAACAGATTAATTGAAAATATTACATTTCACGTAAAAGATTATCTCAACATGTCTAATATTAATGAAATTATATATTTGTTCTTGATTTTTGCTGCTAGCTTGTACTGAATTAAAGGAGGGTCGAGTTTCAGTTTGACCACAAAACGGTTAAACTTCAATATTTTCCGTGAAGTTGCCATCTTACCACCATATCCCACAAATGATGTTATAGTACATCCCACTGACAAAGTCAGTGGTCTGTAGTGAGTTGACAATTGGATTTTGTAATAAAGTTATTTTTTTATTTTATTTATTTATTTATTTCGTACATACATCCGTCATAACAGGCAATCTCCAATGCAAGAGAATAGTAACATAATTAATTATTACAAATATTATTCAATATTACACAACATATTCTAAGATATTCTAAATACCGCTTGACCTCAGTAACCGTAAGATAAGAAGCTTATTTATGTTTAATACATACATATGTTCACGCCCGTAATAAACTATGATTTTCAGGCACTTTCAATGGGGCACTTTGTAAAAAATGGGTATACCAAAAATAATTCCTAACCGAAATAAAGCAGCTAAATAAATTTGGAAAAAAAAATTGACCCGATTCCTTGTTATGCCGTGTAAGTCTTTAAAATTTAATGATTAAATAATTTGATTTACATAAGAAACTCAATTATATCATCTGTTACTAAGTGAGAATTCTAGGTTGAGCCCTCTCCAGGCAATAGCAGCGACATGCTTTGCCAAATAATTTTGGGTCAGTAAGTGAGTGGCCCTAATAATTTATACCACTTGGAAGAGCTATATGAAGTAACTGCCAAGTTTCTTGCTGTATGCGTCAATTCTGACTGGATTGACCTATAGAAAATGCAAATGGTTGCCTATTTGAACAACTGAATAGTATCTACGTATGATGTATACTTGTAAAGTATAAAAATAATAGGTTAACCGAGGTTATGGTTTCTGATTTCTTCCCAACCCTCAAACCAAGTCTTTGGCCTGCTTCGGCATTAATAAAACTCGTGTCTAGATGGAGACACCGATTTTTCAACATATCTTAAAGGGACAATCATGAAAGAGACGGTTCTGGGTAGGCCAGGATCTGATCATCGCAGGTTCTTGTTTTATAAAAATTTTCATCAATAACTTCGGTTATTAAAAATAGCATGACGATAAATTTCTAAAATATCGTACAATTATGTTATATAAGTATGTTACATGCAAATATCCATACATTTAACCATTTTCGTAATAGGATAAGAAATGGACATCCCTCGTAATAATGAATCTATAGATTAGAAATAGTGGCTATAGCCATTGAATAGGCACTTTGAGATTTAGAGATGGACAAATTGGTAGTAAATATATTGAAAGAGTAAGGTAAGATCGTTTTCGCATTTATTTTGTAAGATATACAAGGATGAGTGCTTATTTGACGGCAATACGTTCGTTTCCTATTAAGTGGGACCGAACATCATAGTTGGCGTTTAGGTATTGATACATTCAGAATATAATTATATATGTTTACAAGGATAATATAGTAAATTTGCAAAATCGTTACTAATCATTGCAAAACTACTATAAAATTCAATTATACTGAAATATTAATCTTATCTATAATGTTATTAACATGTACTAATGATTGATGTGGACAAAATGTCTCCTCTACGTACGAATACTCAGTATAATCTCACATTTCTATTTTAAGTAACTTAAATTACTTCATGAAAACAATTTTATCAGATTATCTTCATAATCAGTTATTATAAAAACAAATGATACTGTGATTGATCAACAGAAAGGGAAAGGTTCATCGGCTAGAATGTTCAAATTAGTAATTACATTCGCATTGATATTCGGTAAGACATATTTTTTTATTTTGAAACTATTCTGCTATTTTGAGGATAGGCACACAATTTTATAAGTTACATACTACTACATTGCGTTTCCTTTTGCTTGAAGGTTTTATGACTAATGCTTAAAGTAACCAGCATTGTAGGTATAATATTTTGCGATATGATAAAACAATTTGCAGTGAATGTCCTGAAGTGGGCAAATGAAGGGCGATGATTCAATCAACCGCTTTTGTGTTATGAATATTAAAAAGAAAGTTAGTAGTGACAATGACATTTTACCACAATTTGATCCGGTTACTGAATGAATTCTTATCACCATACAACGTTCAGGAATAAAATGCTGCATAACCATTTGAAATGGAAGCTTATTTTTGGATGCATTGGAACTTATATAATATTCTATCTAAAGATTAAACAGTAGATTGTGTTATGCACTACAATAACTGCAGGCAATGGTACACCTGTCAGCTAATTGCAAGCCAGCAGATGAGTCTCTAGAATAGGTTTAACTCTCGAGGTTAAATGGCGGTATCTTTCGTAAGCATGCCAATCACTAATGTTTGTAGGAGAACGAACTCCGGACTGCAAAGTGCAAACAATAGTTTAAACCGACTTTGAAATAAGTTTCAATATTAATAAGCATTTTACAAGATGCTAATAAAATAATAGTATATTAATAACAGTATAGTAGTAATACAGTAATACACAATACGCTAAGTAGGTACTACTTATTTATATTCTAGGGTGCTATGCTTCGCCTGAACTTTCAAGGAATGTAAGACCAGAGGAAAGATGTCAATACTACGTGTACACACGGTAGGCTTTTAACATTATTTGAATGTGATTTTGTCGGTACTATGCCAATCTGTGGTTCCACATTACGGTTAATGTCTCTCTGTTGTAACCATCAGATAAAACTTTTATATCATTTTCGTCATTTGTAAGTATTAGTGGAACATTTTACATGTACTTTTTCATGTTATATTCATTTTTCAAAACTAAAATAGTATTTCACGCGTGCATTTTTTACGATTTAATTTTACAATTCCCACTTTTCTTTGAATTACTGTAAATTACTGTGCATTACTGTGCAATTAATCTAAATCGACAAATAGAATTACTTGTAAAATAATACATTTATTATTTTCCAGAGATAATCCAGTAAATCCACAAACAGTGCTGGCAGACAGATTTAGCTTACTGTCTTCCTTTATTGCACCTTTTAGAACAACAGTCATTTTGGTGCATGGTCACGGAGGCAGTGCATTCACATCCCTCAATCCAGATGTCAGAAGTGGTATGTTATTAATATTATGATAACAATTTGATAGAGGATTTTATTCAAAGTTTAAGAAGTTTATAATTGACTACTAGTTAAATTTCTAACCTCTCCAATTCACTCTATTTACTTTTGATTACTTTCGATGCAGGTTCCGAACAGTTTATTTTTCTTTGAGACTTCCTGAGCGTCATTACTCAGTGTTTTCTGGGCTAGTAGTTCCTGATAATTCATTGACTAGCAATGCAATTGGATGTTTTTTATTTAAGACCCTCATAGCTATACCTAACCCTTTTCTACTTGTTTTTCTCAGCATTGTTAACTGCGGAGGATGTAAACGTGATCTCTGTTGATTGGTCAAACTTTGCAAGCCTCAGTTACTCAGTAGCCGTAACTATGGTACCTCCAGTAGCTCAGAGCTTGCAGAATTTTATAGCTGAGATGGTCTATGCAAGAGTAGCCTCTTTGAACAACATCCACATAGTTGGTTTTAATCTTGGAGCACATGTAGCCGGTATTGCTAGCAGGAATTTACAAGGAGTTGCAAGAGTCACTGGTGAGTTTATCCTACAGAAGATAAAGATTTTTTCAGCGTGCAATAAATTGGTGTTGCGATGGTGTTGATGCCAGTTGGGGAGGTCAGATTCACAACTGACAAAAACGCGTGCTGTATCAGGTCTATGGTTAGCCAACATACTAGTATCTAGATTGGATTTGGATTTTTGGTATTCAACATGAATGAACAAATTTGGTTAAAATTTGGTTCAGGGCTACGTACATACTTTTAGATATCTTTCAAATAACTTCCCTAGAGTTGCAGAAACGAGATTGGGAATAGCTGTCAATATTTGCAAAATTTAATTTTATTACGTAGGACCCCTATTATGTGGTATCAAAAATCATAGTTGATGAAATTTGTGCGTCAATATGCTTCTACCTACCATACGGGTGTGGATAAAAATAAAAGACAAATGCATCATGTAGTGATATTTCTAGTCATACTAAATATTCAACATTTTACGTTTTATAGAAATTTATAGTGCATTTTGTTTACTTTTAGGCTTGGATCCATCAGGTTCTCAATGGGGACCTAACTCTCTCCGCTTGAGGATTACTGATGCTAACTACGTTGAAGTAATCCACACAGATGGCAGTGGACCCGGGAGCAATGGAATAGGTGAAGCTATTGGTCAAGTAGACTTCTTTGTTAACGGTGGCTCTAATCAACCTGGATGTTTCTCTTATTCTTGTTCACATAATCGTGCACATGAGCTATTTGCAGCATCAATGTCGAATCCAAACCTAGTGGGACACCCTTGTTCATCAAGTTTGCAACTGTCTCTGAACAGATGTAGTGGACGAACATTGAGAATGGGTACAAATGAGCTCAGCAAAATTGGGTAAGTTTATTTAAGTGTTTGATTAAAAGTAGATCAATAACTTTGTAAAGTAAGCGTAAGAGAACAGATAATAATAGCTGAAGCATTAAAGGTAGCTTCTCATAATTTTGTCATATTGATTTTGTGATATGAATTTTCTGATAAGTATGTCTATAAAGATCAATCATTTTTGCGTTAACGAAAAATCATATGAATACTTTTTGTAACGTTATATTTTCTTTTTTTTAGATCTGGAATTTACCGCGCCAATACCGGAAGAAATTACCCATTTTAAGCAAAAAAAAAACCAATAAAAAAATTCACTCAATGGCAGCATCATTTCTTTGAAAATAGCCTCAACTCTTAATGTTCCCAAACATAATTTACAAGTCCATAGTAAAAAAAATGTTCAACATTGGGTTTATAGTCAACATGACGCGTAATATCTCTAGTTTTTTCTCAGGTAGGTATCTATACTTTTAATCGGAAAGTACTTTTAGTTTATTAAAATATAATAATACATAAATGTAGCACGGCATTTCAATTTATTTTATGTGTCCTCTGTAACTTAATCAAGTTTTAGCTTCAATAAGAATTATTTGAACATTTTCCACCACTGTGCCCGATGTCTATTTACTCTTTAATTTAAATTTGTTGATCATCTAAGATTTCCCTTTTCTATATGGAGCCTAAATATGAACACCTTCTTTGATCGTTTCTATTTAGCTTCGAAACTCGATTTAGCTATCTTACAATTATGTTTCCCACTGTGCACACACGTTAGCAGGTAAGCCATAGTTCTTAGAGTAACTCAATACAACAGCCTAAATCCATATCGCTCGAGAAAAGGAGAGTAAGAAAATTTAAATACCCGAAATTTATAAGTGAAGCTTTAGTTCATATTGATAAAATCTAAATGTCCAAGCTCTCAGTTCAGAATGCCAGTTTAAACCTGAAAGTTGAAAAGGAACCCATAATAACTTACAACAATTTTACTTTTCATTGCGAACATTGCTTCTCCGTTAGGATGGTGAAACTTTTGATTTAATCCTACTTGTACAAAATGTTTCATTTATAATAAGTTGACTGGCGGATAAACTGCTTGGGATATAAGTATTTCGAACCAAAATTAGTTTAAGTTAACATTTTAGTTATACAAAGGCTTCACATTCCGACCTCAAATATTTACCTACCATTCATCATACCAATTTTCCTGCTGCTTCCAAATATTACAATTTGGACCTTAGGGATGGCTTATTGACTTTTCAGAGACTGATTGCCGTCTTAACTTCCAACCCAAAGGCCTCAATAGGCGTCGATACTTCCCATAAATTCAATTATTTTAAGCATATACTAATAACTCTGATCAATGACACAATAAATAAGTCTAAGGATCGATTTCTAGCTGCTCTACCAACTAGATCAATCATACCGAACTTTTTATAATAAGATTTTTCTCAACGAGAGTAACATATTGTTATAGTGTAGTATATAGTATATACATAAGTTGGTGATAATTGATGGAATTTGGACGTCAGTGGACATTTTGTAATTTTACTTTACATATTGTTCTGTAAAGTACAAAGGTGTGTAGTTTAATTATATAACTATCATTGCCATGTTGTTATCAGTGGAACAGAATACAAGGGCCAATCAATTTCTTCCCGTATGTCACGCCATAAGAACATTATCACTTTATCAGAAAACTTATAGAATGTTTAGCAGCAAAACAAATTACCAGTATAGGACTAATCCAGCTGGGTAAGTTTACTCACCTAACGAGGCTTCTTACTTATTTCACTTAATGCGTCTTAGCAGGTCACTCAACCGTGTAAGCGGAAACTTTATACTCTACGAAACTCTATACTTATAGATCATCTAATACATTCAAGTTCTTCAAATGGTGTACAACACGCAATGCATTTTATCCGAGGAAACAAAAAGGAGTTAATATCAGTCGTGGTGTAAACAAAGATAATTTTCATCAGCTACCAAGGGTCTATGAAATGTGGACTCACGTATCTGTCTACTCAAATGACATATTTGCGCACGCGTCGAAGAACATATATTAGCTAAATGTTTTTTGACGCAAGTTTGAATGTCTCAGGAAGTGTGCTTGACAAGTCGACACCAGTCTGCTAGCTAATAAAAATCATCAACATTCAAACTAATGTTGATGATTTTTATTAGCTGACATACAACACCAACGTTCAACCAAGTCTCTCAAACTCAATGTTATTACGTGCAGCCTGCAATCCCAGCATGTAATCTAAAAATTTACACTTTGTAACCAAGGGTCTACTCGCATTCTGCCTTTCACGGAAGCGACTCTCGTATGACTTTTCAATCCAGAGAGGATGGTCTTTCTTAGTGGGAGTCCGTATGCCTACATCAAGTCTCTTCTTTATATGTGTAAAGATTTAATCATTCACACTTATCGTTGATGGAGCAGATTTCAGATAATTATAATCGCGATATTAATCTATATAAAGATATCAAATTTGCTTACGTCAATACAGACAAAAGTTAGAGACTGATTTTATCTATAAGGTACCTATTATTTGTTTGGATGTTTTTTTGTCAAATCATAATTTTATGTAAAACTAGCTGTGCCCGCGACTTCGTCCGCGTGGAATGTAATTTTTTTTTTCTAAAATAAAAGTAGCCTTAGTTACCCCTTATTACATAAGCTATCTTCCAGTGAAAGTCCCGTCCAAATCGGTCCAGCCATTCCAGAGATTAGTCGGAATAAACAGACAGATAGACATAAATGTTAAAAATATGTAGGTATTTGGTATGTGTACCGTATACACGTATCATATGTATGTAGTAGAAAGCGATTATTTCAATATTATAAACAGAAACTCCAATTTTATTTATTTGTATAGATAACAGAACCTAAATGACCTGTAATGGCCGTCAAGGCTGGGAATTTAATTTTTATCATTGTTTTCGTGCGTGCATTCTGGTTGTGTGTAATATGGGCCTGGGACCTTACAACCACGTCTTAAAAGTAATATTGTTTCAATCTTATTGTACTTTCCCAGTGTGATTCGGACTCGGGCCGCTGTCATACGGTAGGTACTATCCGGACGGATTAAAGTGAAATCACGCACAATATTACTAGTAATATTACTAATAATATTACTTCTAAGAGGCGGTGTAAAAGTCCCAGACCTTTCTATAAAACCTCTTCGAATAGGATGATGTACATGTGGGTCAACCTTTACAGTATTCCCTATTTAACTTCGTGCTATATAAATATGTTCCATCAACTTCTATCTCGTGTTTTTCTTCACTACGCGTCTAAACCATCATTCTTCTTTCTTCATCACTTTCTGCGTCTTGGTCTGGTCAGTACATTCTTCACTTAAGTCATCAAAGTTACTCAATATAATCAATAAATTGTAAATGCAACAATAGCCATATAAGTAATGTGCCTTCCTATCAGAAAACTCCTTGTTAAATGTTCATTATTCAATGCAATACGAGCAGAAACACAAGATATTCCATGGCTGCAGTTTGGCTACAAACTATTTGCAAGCTGCCAGATGCGATGCAGTATTACTTACTAGAATGCTGGGATTGTTGCTATATACGAGTACGATACCGTGGAGTTTAATTCTGTGAAATTTCTTCCGAGCTCGGGGTTTGTGTAATTAGTTCTTGATTTATTAAATCTTTTGTCTATTCTTGAATATGACTGCATTTTATATACCAATTCTACATAAAACAGTTTTCTTTTTCATGTAGACATCATCGTATCAATGGATTCTTAATTTCGAATATGATATGGATGAGGTTCTGGTAATAGAGTGGAATATTTAGTTGACCCGGGACTCCGAGATAAAAGCTTCAGATGCGACTGAGACTCCAATTATGAAGATGATGATGATGATAATAAGATTCTGGTAATAGAGAGGATTTAATTGGTTCGAGTCTGACTTAAGGAACCCAACATCATAGGATCGATGAGGGTGGTAGTCGTGGTGATTCCACAAGGACAAAAAGGAATGAAAATTGTCTTGAGCCATCCATCAGATCACCTGATAATGTATAAACTTTTAAATGCTTTTAGGGAAACCTATGAATCATTGTAGGTATTTTATGGAAGGTGATGCTTTTACTAATTGTTAAACTAAAGGCAATTATTTGATGGAGACGAAGGGCTGTGAAATTTAAAGCGTTAATGAAATTACCTGTAAAGGCTTTTATGTGGTTCCATAGTTAATTTATTGAATACAAGAATCGTTCAAATTTCTGAAAATAATTAATTAGTTTTAATGCAATCAACACGAATCAAAAACAACAATACAAATTAATTTTGCACAACAATTAACAGGGCTCCTTTCCGTAAGAAGGTAATTAGATAATTACCTTCTTACGGAAAGGTGGTGCACATAAAAATCGCGAAGCAAAAACCTTTGGAGATGCGAAGAGATGTTGTGGCCTTGGCAGTAGGTACATTAACGACCTACCATGGTGAATATCCTGGTGACCTCTTTCAATTAAACCCACCCTGTCCTTCCCTGCAGAGAACAACACGTTCAGGGCTTAGATGGCACCCAAATACGGTGCGGAATATTCCATCAAGAACTAAGCGGTTCGGTGAGTCTTTCCTCTGCCGCACCATTAAGTCTTCGAATTCCTTCATTTTTATTTAATTTTAGGTCGCAGGCAAGCACGCGGCTCACCTGATGGTAAGTGGTTACCGTGGTCTATGGGCGAGTGTAATACCAGAGGATTAACACTCGTGCTGCAACCCCTGTAGGAACAGGGATTGTTCTGTAATTCTGTAATTCTTTATTGCACACACAAAGTACAGAGATAATTATATAACATTTTGCAAGAATCATGTACAAAGGCGAGCTTAACTCACAATGAGTTCTTTACCAGCAAACCTTTGAGTTTCAGAGGAGTAGGTATCACAATGAAGGCAGTCTGAAGTGTACATCAAAGATAAAAACATAAGACCATATTACTACTAAACGATACTAAATACTAAACGATTCGAACTGATTCGGTATGTGGCTACCTCAAGCTATAATTTACTACAACGATGTTTTCACCTTGAAGGCTTCATCTAATGATCCCAGATACAAACAAATATAATTATTATTGCAATTTAACCAAGATAATGTACAAGTGGTGCTGAATTAATTACATTATGAGTGTTAATACAACGCCATGAATTGCGAAAACACAAAGCACTGGTGCAGTGTTATTGCTTGAGAAATTTAATTAAATTATTAATGCTTGGCTAATAAATTTCATATTGTAACTTAACGGAAACCGCTTAACCGCTTATCTTGCATGCATGGTGGGATTATACATGACTGTATTGCTTAGATAATTAGATAATCATGTCTGTACTTGATGCCGATTGATTTTGAAAGAATATAGTTATCATTCTCGCCACAAAATATTATCGATTAATCTGTAAAACTCTGACTTAAAAAACGATTATTTTAAGAGTTAAAGCGCCTACAAAATTACTATAAGCAACATATCTCCAGTATGTGTCAGACCTTTTAGTGATATACTTTATTGTTAGGCGTATTGGTTATCATTCTTACTTTGCCTCTTACATTCTTGTAGGTTTCCAACCGTATATAAATATGTATAAATTCATTTTATTTAGTTATGCAAATCATTGCAAATTAAATATAGGTTAGGTACATTTATTCGTGATAGTATATATTTGAACTTACTATAATAAATCAGGGTAGTGTTGTAAATGTCCATAGATCCCTGTGATTACTGTCGTTCAGGTGGTTCATCTACTTGTCTGTCACCTAAGTGGTATAAAATAAATCTGAAAATTAAATGACAAATTAGACTATAAAACTCCTTAATATTGTTTTTAAAAATAAATCGTCAAAATCTATCTATGCATACAATTGTGAAAGAATGCAACCAATTGAATAAATATTTTTCTTGTGTGTTTAATATAGTTAATAATAAGTGCATATAATAGGTACACGCTGAAACGCGGAAATAAAAAATACATAAGGAACAGCGAGAACGGGATCAAAAATAAAAGTGGAAATAAAATAAATTATTACTTAAATTTTTTTTTTAATGTTTTTCCACTGCTTCTGCTATAGAAGCAGCAGTGGAAACCCCTATTAAACTTATGAAAAAAAAATTTGCCGAGTCAACCAGTATTGATAAAAACAAGTTAGTATATGTTATAAATGAAACCAAGTAAACAACTGTAATCTTCGAACGGCAAGTATTAATTTGCTACTAATAACTAAACACCTATAAATCATAAGATTTCGCGTTGGTATGACGTGTAGTGATTGATTAATTGATCAAAGGTCCTTGTTATTGGCTCCCTAATGGTACATATATGGTCGCACATGAATAGTCGGATAACTTATGCATGCCAAATCTGGCTTAGAAAACATTGTTACACTATTCGTATATAATCATAATACCGTGCTCAAAAAATGGATGAAGAGCTTAGATGTGTTGATTTTCAAATTTGGATTTTGGTCAATGTAGAAATAATTGCTTATCCTAGTTAAAATATAGGTTAGAAGTAGGTAGCAGTATGCAGTAGTAGGTTAGAAGTATATTAGAAGTATATATATAGTGAAATAGTAATAACAGTTAGACAAATAGTTTTTCACAAAATTATTAGTTCAGAAATAAGGTATTCCAATTCTAAGTCCACATATGGCTTTGCGTCAAAATTACGTCAAAATTTGTATGCTAGGTACCTAAGCATAAAAATTTTGACGTCTTATTGCGAAGTATCGAAAAGACATCACCGTTTTAAAATGAAAAAGTTTTAGTTAAACTTATCGGCAAGTTTGATTGTATTCTCTGGTAACAAGCAAGTTTTTTTTTTTTTTACTACGTAGGTGGCAGACAAGCACACGGCCCACCTGATGGAAAGCGGCCACCGTGGCCTATGAACGTGTGCAACACTAAGGGTGTCACACACGCGCTGCCCACCCTGAAGGGAAAGGGGGAGAGCTGGGAAGGGGTGGGGAGGCTAGGAAGGGGAGGGGAAGGAGGGGTACAGTGAGCTCTGGCTACCCTACTTACCGGCGGGAACACAACACGATGGTTATTATGACCGCGGTCTTCTGTAGGGCGGAGGTACTTCCCCAGTTGGCCAGCTCATTTCGGACGTGAGATACCGTCGTGTCCTACCTCCGTCAAAAGAGTCAGGAATAGTCCACATAACATACTTAGATAAACGTACACATATCAGAACACCGGTAGTCCATCTGCCCCAAGCTATTGAGGTGTTGACTCAGTTATAGAGAAATGAAGATTGGCATATAGGACAACATCTGAAAACCCATATTCCATCAAGAAAGAAGCAGTTTGGTGAATCGTTTCTTTGCCGCACCATTATGTTTAAGAATTCCTTAACAGCTCACGTGTTTCCTTCTTCCTACAGTCTCGGGTTCTTTAGGTGGGGCGTGAAAAAGCTTCTGATGAGGCCGTCAAACTGAGTGCCATCATTGTAACACTGTACGTGTTTGTAGTAGTGACTCTCTTTCCTGAGTATTACCTGTTTAAAAATCCTACGAGACTGGCAACAATTCTACACAGGCAAAAGGTCCTATTGTGGGGTTGATAGGAAAATCTTACCTTTTGGTTATTCCGAAATAAAAGTAGGTAGGTGAAATGAAAAATTATAAACTTTTTTATGGGACATGTGGCTTTGCCTTCAGCTTAACATCAGGCGAGGTGAAGTCAAATTGATGTGTTGTTGTCGTTAGACCAAAAATCCTTACTCAAAATAAATTGATGAATAAAAAACAACATTTTGCAGAACTATTAGAGAAAAATATAAAAAAACAACTGTAATTTTGGTAAACAAGTATCTTTGCAAATTTAAGAAGCAAGGTACTTAGTACGTATGATTACAATAAAAACTCTGCAGACATTTTTTTTTCTTCAGGGTTCCGCTAATCTGAACGTAACAAAATCCTTATACGAACACAGTTTGCTGCCTTCTATCACAACTATTTTATATAGTTTTTATACAAACCACATATAAAGTGAGTCATCTATTATCATGTATGATTTTAGATTGAAAAAAAGAAAGAGTAGACGAAATATATTTTATTCTAGCTAGACACTTAAGATACACGGTACAAAGACAAAGGCGTTAAACAAATTAAATTCAAATTCATTATATTGCGATTATTGCAATAATGCAATTTAGTTTTGTTGTGTTCTTCACGCGCCAACCAAAAAGGTTCTTCTATCTAAACAGCTGTCAGGTACTAGTTTTCAGCCAGACCTGACGGGAAGGTAATACATGGATGAAAATCAGATGCACTTATGTATCCCCAAATAAACAAAAATTTGCAATGTTCATTTTTATAAATTCACTATTCAATTTGACGGGATATTTGCCATGTTTGTTGGATTTTCATGCCCGGTATGCCCCAACACTGGCTGAGTTTCCGAGCTTTAAGCTGGATACATTAAATACCATGTGAATAAATATGAATAAAGCCGTGCGAAACTACTTCCATACGCGTTTGAATCACACTTGTTCGGTTTTTATGAAAAAAAAATTGATCTGCGTGATACTGCATATTTTATAACTACTTATCTGGTAGTTATCATTTTGCAATATTGTTTATTTTTCGCTAACCACGTAAATTGGTAGTTATTACGGAAATAATATTGTAGCAATTTCGGTTTTAACTGTAATTGCCACCATATTATTTCCACTACATTATGTATTGTCCCTGCTCATCTTATCTGTTAGGGATGAAATTAATGGTCAAATATTATAGTGTAAGCCGCGTTAGCCTAGTGGTATGGGTAATGGACTGCTGAGACGAGGTCTCGGGTTCCATCCCAGGTTTTACCATGGCACACACTAATTTTTCGATGATTTTTGAAGTTATGTGTGTATATATCGCAGGTTTATAAGTGCCTGGTTAATGGCAATAGGCTCGCCACCTATTACATTGGGACTTAAACATAAACTGGCGAAATGTGGGTGCTAGCACCTCTGCCTACCCCTTCGGGTATTTAGACGTGAGTTTATGTTATGTTATGTTATGTGATATTATAGAGTTAGTAATCTCTGTGGCGTGGTGGTAGTGAATCCGACTGTCACGCAGGAGGCGTGGATTCGCTCCCCGCTCAGTGCAAATATTTGTATGCATGAATATTGCTATTTGCACTGGTCTGGTCGTGCCTCGGAGAGCAGGTTAAGCCGTCGGTCCCGGTTGCCATACGAACATCTATGGCACTCATTACGAGGAGTTGGTGCCCTCAAAAGTCCGACTAGTCACCATTTTGGTTGTGGAGATCCGATGGCAGTCGCTTCACTGAAAATATCTATCGAAGTTCAGCAGCATCTTAGTTAGGATAGGAAGCCGATCCCATGCAGAGTTGGGAATAGGGTCAGAGAATGATGATTGTAGAGTTAGTTCAGGTTTTATTTTATTTATGTATTAGGAACATCAAACAGTTATGCGGTTATGCAGGTTACAATACTAGACCATATTATTGTACTTAATAAAACAAAAGATTCATCAAGATAACAAATGCACGTGTCCAATTTTACTGTATTTTAGGGATACTGATGTAGCATATAGCCACAAGCTACCTTAGCAAAGTTTTTATTATTATTCAGTAAAAATTAAATTAAATTTGAAGAAGGTACCTACTCGAAATACTCGAATTGAATAAATACCTAATTAAAACACTATGTCATAATAACACTACATTCTTATGAAATGTCTAGATATGGATATACAGATTAATTTGTAACATTCCTTGCAATATTGTCTATTATTGCAATAACGTTATGAATCACTAAGTGTTCAGTTAATAATTTTTTTTTAAATATTAGCATCTGAAATTACTAATATTTCCTCTACTACACGTTCGGTTAATTTTTTTGGTGTGATAAGGTCTGTGACTACATACCTAAGCATGTATGGATACTGAAAACCTTTAATTATTAACCATATTTAAAAAAACCCACGTGGAAAAATCCACTCTCCACCCTCTCGCCAGGGTCAAGTCGGACTCGAACCGACAGCCCGTACAGCAGTCTCGGGACGTCAGCTGCCGAGGGTGAGGTAGCCACTGGCATATTCCTTCATGCCCCGGTTGTCTTAAGATATTTAAAACCTAAATGTTTAACTTGCGTATTGAGAGTACTGGCCATGGCATTTTTTTCTTTTCGTTTCCCATACTATTGCCCCTACATTTCTACAGGTCTCATTGACAAATTTTGTGTCGCAAAAGATAATAAGCAATGTCAACAGCTTGAATAAAAAAATTGGTAAGAATAGGATTGTTATATTTTAATGTGTAAATTGTTTTAACGAGTAAATTAAAATTTTACTGACTTTATTGCGAATAATATTCACGATCCGGAGGATTATGTCAAAGTCGTAAAATGCCCTGTGCCGATTTTTGGCCCATATCGTAAGAGGTACTTAACTTGAAACATCTATGTCGTGACATGTCTCAGGCTGGAACCATCCTAATCATCAAATGCCTAAGTCGTAAATCGTCCGAATCATATAAGTCTAGGAATGAACTAGCCAAAATATTGCTATATACCTTGGATCGTTTCAAAACCATGTGGGAGTGATTTCAGGGTTAGAGGTCCCCCGAGACGACAACGCTGGAATTATTTATTTTTTACTTTATCGAGGTATTTTTTGTCGGTGGTTTTTTAGATTTTTATTTTTTTTTTATTTTATTAGCGACACATGTTAAACCCTGTAGGGTTTTAGTGTCTTACTTTAAGATTTATGTAACATTGTATAGTACTAAATAAATAAATAAAAAAGAATTGATATTTAAATCAAAATATTATTTGTTTGCGTAAGAATTATAATTTCATTGATTTTCTGTAGCACGTGACCATATTTGATGGATTTTTTTAGGTACATTGAGTTTGAATATCTATGACACTTACGCTTAACTATTTTGGAACCACACTGTGGTTAATTAGAAGTAAATTTAAATATTTGGAAATGCAATAAATAAATTATTATCCTCAGCAAAGCGTAAAACAAAAGAGCATATTTGCAAATCGCGTATTTAAAAAAGTCATTGCGTTATTCCTACGTATTCATCGAAACTCACGGTATTTTAAGTAATACAAACTGGCAAATATATTTGTACGTTAGTAACTTTTGTTTATATTGTGTAATATTTAAGTTATTCATACAATTCAGGCTAATTAGGAAGTAAATGAATTAACTCCGAATAACAGTTCATGTAACGGACTTGTGAAATAAAAAAAATTAAAGCCGGAACAAAGGACATTTTTACTAACTTCTGAATTGCTAGTCTATGTGCATGTGTCAGTTATCACGACTGATGCTCTGTTCTTACAGTGGTTTAGGCGTGAAAGTGTAAGAATAAATATAGCACAAAATATTGTTTAACTGTGGCCAAATATTATATTATTATTGTCCGCAGGATATGATAGCGCGCCGTCCAACATGGATAGATTTGTGATTGGACTTTTGTGATGATGCACGAAGAAATTATTTTCTAGTTGAACGTCAGCTCGAAATCACATTTTGGCGGTAGATTAACTATTTTGCTGACTACCCCTATTATTTTGGCGGAAATAAATTATACACAAAATATAACTTCTATTACATAACGCGCTACACTTGATATCGTGATAATATTGAGATAACATTATCTAATACGTTATATTATGAGGTAATTAAATAAAATTTCACAAGATCAACACGTATGTTTGTATTTTCATTGATATTGCTTTAAATTTATCGTATTATACTTAATATCTATAAGGGTTTCCCAGCTATGCAAATATTCAAAGAAAGACGCAACTATTAGTTGGAATATGAATATTCATTTTTATTGACTGATAATATATATATCTCAAATTCGGAAACACTGCAAGTTTAATTAAAATTATTTTTGTAGTTTTCAATATATTTAGAAGTTGAAATTCGTTCAACTTAACCGAGTTCTAAGAAAAGTAGGTACTTTTTGAATATCTACTTTCGCTATCGCAGTCGGGAAAACATGAGCTTTATTCGTTCTATAATGACATTTCTATAAAATATTTATGTAGTTTGTTTAGATTCTGCAAACTGTGCCGGCCGTTTTTCTTTTTAACACCTATATATCGCGACTTCATATATATTATTATTATTGAGTTAAATCATATCATTCTATAATATTATGTAGTTCATTCTTCTACCTACATCTACCTCAATATATATCTACATCAGCCTAAGGTAGACTGTTAAATAATGGCTTTGGCATTTCGTCCACTTTTATACATTTTTACTATGCATAAAGTTAAAAAATATTTTAAATAAATAAAGTACTTAGAATTTGAACACTTATAATTGTAAGCTATAGTCAAAACTTGTGTACAACAATAAAATAACACCAAATGAGTCACGATGGAATTCGATATATACCTAGTTTATATCACGGTTCACGTAAACTATCTAGATATGTAATAGCATTTAATATTAATGAATTCTGTCGAATAGACGGCATTTTTGAGTTGCCATCGTGGTGCAATAATTAGTTTCACGGCAGCGCCGCTACTCACGGAGAGGGCCTGAGCATAAGTTTCGCTCCTCGGGAAGGCTCACTACGTCCCCTCCCTTATCATTATTATTTTATCATTAGTATAACTTTAACAGTTGTAAGTTACATTTCCAATTACTTAATAAATACCTAACATTTAGACAATTGTTATTATCGTATTTATCCACATGAGCCCAATAATTATACATAATAATTAAACATGTTTTTGCTACCTTAGCAGTATTAAAGTTAATTCTAAAACTCGTAGATAGAATTATATGTAAATTAACCGTAGCGCCTTATGCGAGTACCTACCGATTATTGCTACCGTTCAACCATTACACTTAACTTAAAATATATACAGACATTGGCATGCTCTTTAGTCCTTGTACGCGTTCGCTGTCTGCACGCACAGAGCGTGGCGTTTTTTTAAAGTAATTTAATTCAATATTTATGAAAATGTTGAGATTAGATACAAATACATCGAACACGGGCCTAATAAAAGAAAGCAAAACGTTAATAAAAGTGAGAATATGGTTTTATGTGTTGTCTTTCATGCATTTAATGACAGTGGCAAGCTACTTAATTAGTATTGACTTTGATACTTTTGAAGATCCTGATATACAGCTGTACAAAAAAATCAGATTTAAATTGATAACTGCTTGGTTTAACGTAAGTTTTGTGTATTTAGTTGTTCTTCAAAATTTAGTGTAGTATTAAGAAAAGTAGAATTGACTGCCTTATTATTTTTTTCGTCAACTCTTATGCTTCTCTGTCCCTATATCCCTATGTATGCTTAAATCTTTAAAACTACGCAACTGATTTTGATGAGGTTTTTTAAGTAGATAGGGTGATTGAAGATAAAAGTTTATATGTATATAAGAAAATTGATAACTGCTTGGTTTAACGTAAGTTTTGTGTATTTAGTTGTTCTTCAAAATTTAGTGTAGTATTAAGAAAAGGAGAATTGACTGCCTTATAATTTTTTTCGTCAACTCTTATGCTTCTGTCCGTATATTCCTATGTATGCTTAAATCTTTAAAACTACGCAACGGATTTTGATGCGGTTTATTAAGTAGATAGGGTGATTGAAGATAAAAGTTTATATGTATATAAGATCATGCTACAACCAGTTGGTGCGGAGCAGAAGTGAAAAATGCTGCAAAAACGGGGTGACGGGGACGAATATTCGATTTTTCGTGGACATTTTTCATTGTTACCCATTTTTCTATACACCACTGATACAAACTGATCATGCTTAGGTACACGTGCATATGCATTTATATATTAAACAAAAATATAAGTGTGAAATCACAAATAACTTTTTAGAACGTTCTACCTATTTAATAATATTTATCTTTTAATATTTAAAAATGTTCTGCACCGCGCTATCTAGACTTAAAGTAAACAAATTTTAATTAACTTGCAATACAGGTTCTTGAATAAATATAGTATTATAAAAAGTACATAGAAATACCCAGACTAAAGTAAATAGACTTATCATTTAGTCATACAAATATTTGCACTGAGTAGGAATCAATCTCTATTATAATTCTCATCAATAAAGCCAAGACACGCTTCGTAGTAGTAGGCTTGCATTGATTTGGAATTACCTAATTAGCTGGCGCATACATACACTGCGTACCCTACCCAAATCAGATAAATATAATGTGCACTTTAATTTATTAAAGTGCATATCAAATGTACTCTCAAAGAAGTTAAATGCTAGTTAGTGCTTGTGCGGCTAAGCACGTAATTTATTTCCTTGCGATTTACACCGCATAGCAAGGAATCGGGTCAAAATTCTTTTCCAAATATATTTAGCTGCAACATTTTCGGTACGGCAATTTATTTTACAAGGTGCCCGATTGGCGTGCCCCTATTAAGTGAAACCGAAAATCATAGTTGGCAAAATGTGGGTGTCTAATACAGCTCTGCCTACTATAGGGTAAGGTTGCGATTATTGGACCACTTAATTTTAAACAGACCTGGTATCCAAAATAGAGCATGAAATAAAACAAAAATTGGGTGAACGAGTAGTCCGTATATTCAATTATTGGTAACTAACATATGAAGTTAATTGTATTATATATATAGGCACAAAAGAAGAAAATAAAACTTTATGATGGTTTCCTTGTTTGAACCACCGTCTCTTTCATCGGACCACTTATTTGCTATGATTGGACTTAGGACATTATGGCTGGCTGGTCCATTCAAGGTGCATTTGAAAAAAAATGAATTAAATAAAACAATAATTTTATAAAATTACCTTTATTTTAAGAAATAGTGAGGTAGTTACATTAATTAGTCGATTCTAATTATTTATCTTTATTTTGCATGCAAAGTCACAAAAATCTTTAACCTAAAACTTAAACACAAAAAATCTCTTCATAAATTCTTATATAAAAAGCCTAATAAACACCTAGGTTGCCTATGAATGAAAATCAATATATAAAAATAATGCAAGGCTACCTAATGCACCTAACACTACCATTATATGGCATTTAAAATCTTTATAAAATCAATGAAATATTGCAAAAAAATTTTTTGCTAATTCTTGTAGAGCTAATTTCACACTCGCCTCGTTCCAACCATAATATTGCCCAATTTTTGCCATGCTGAAACAAATAGAAAAAAAAACAAATATTAAAAAAAACACACATCATAGAAGTTGCTACGATTGGACCGGTTCAATGAAAGAGCCTCGTACCGGTCCATTGATAGAAACTCACTAACATCCACTAAAATATTTATTTTAAAATAACGTAGCACGTTACTCAACAAAAAATACGATAGTAAGTATCCTAAGTAAATTGCGCAATGCTATTAGAAAAAATTACATTAAAATATTTAAAGGAACAGTACTTACATTATATTATTTGCCGCGTAAAAATTATATTCGAGGTCCGAGAAACACAACGACGTACATCCGTCCCTTACGCTGCCTGCGGCGACACTGGTGGTTGGAGGGCAATGCGGCGGGTTGTAAAACTAGCGTTTCGACGCATCGATCGGGTTCAAACATGAATCGATCGCGAAATATTGAAGTGGTCCAAACAAAGCGCTGGTCCAATGATCGCAACCTTACCCTAATCTATTAGTTGTAGGTAGGTTTAAACCATTTTTTCACAAATCCGAAGCCTCCTCCGCTCGACACCGTCCTTCGGACTCGTTTTAGCTACAATAAACACCTTTTTATGAATTGATGATATAATAACATGTGCTCATAAGTGAAATAAAAAACAGTTGAATAGATAGTAGTAGTTACGGTACGCACTATTAAGTTTTGGAATTCTTTACCAGCGCACGTGTTACCTTCTTTTTACAGTCCCGGGACCTTTAACTGGGGCGTGAAATTTTTTTGTTTGTAATGGTGACTCTCTTACCTGAGATTTTGCCTACAGCTTACTATCAGGCGAGGTGAGGTTAACCTAAATTGACGTAGGCAGAGGTGCTAGCACCCACTTTTTGCCAGTTTAAGTTTAGGTCCCAATGTAATGTGGCGAGCCTATTGCTATTGGCTGGGCATTTATAAACCTGCGATAAATACACACATAACTTCGAAAAGCATCGAAAAGTAATTGGTGTATGCAATGGTAAAACCTGGTATCGAACCCGAGACCTCGTGTCAGCAGGCCATTACCCATACCACTAGGCTGCCGCGCTATCATTATATATTATATTCTTTTTTTTTACTGTTAAATTATCTTACAAAAAATACAAATTATGTCAGCATTCCATAAGTCACAGAGGTTAGTTTCGTATGCTGTATTACTTTTGATCGACATAGAAAAATAGTTAGAAAACAAAATCAAGAATAAATAACTACGAAGAAACAGAATAATACCTATTACATTACTTACATAGATATACTAACATTTAAAATAATTGATTCTGACTTTGTTTCAAACGATTTTGTTTTTAAAGTAAAAGTTATTAAGTTAGTTGCAGTAATAACATCTCTCACGGTTGTGGGTAGACCATTAATAAATCTCGTAACCATGTAGTCGGTTGTTCTTTCGCCGTAAATATTGTTCGTGGCGGTTAAAGCGATATTATTATTAGAGCGATAGAGACTATAACCGGATTATATGGACGTATTGGTCCAACACATAGAGTCGCTTACAGAATTTTAAACTGATACGGAATGGAACATTCACAAAAGACAATTCCCGCTTGCATCAATATAATACTGTTGTGCTAAATCATAGTGATATTAGGATATTGATTGATATTATCTTATGATATTACCTACGTGAATGCAGTTACTTACTTACTTAGTTACGTACAAGACATTATTAAATTTATATATATTATTTTCATAGTTCCTACTGCTAAGATAGCTGCTTTGTCGCCTTTAGACGCAGGTAAACGGGAATTATCTGACAGTAAATAGCTCTGTTTAAGTGAGGATATGATTTAAGCTGAGTTATTTGAACCAATTCTAGACGTTACCTGTACAGATTTTCTATGAAATTTATTACATGCACAAATGGTTTTATAATGTTCTTGAATGCATCTTTGGTCTTTGCATAGGTGTAAATCAATATTCGGTGCATTATACAAAGGAATCCTTGACCCTGCACCTAGTAATTTGCACAATACATTTGCGCATTGTAATTTTGTAATTGTTCCAATTAGACTCTATTTAAATTAAATACTCAAGATGTACAAGGGTTTTGTAGCAACTTGAATTATGTGACCTAGATATTAGAACACATAACATATCCTCGAAGTGGTTGACAGAGGTGCTAGCACCCACATTTCGCCAGTATATGTTTAGGTCCCAATATAATAGATGACGAGCCGGGCTCTTATAAACCTGCGATGAATACACACATAACAAAAGTCATTGGTATGTGCCATGGTAAAACCTAGGATCGAACCCGAGACCTCGCCTCAGCAGCCCATCACCGGACTCGAACCGACTAAAATGTACGCCGTCTTTGGCTCCCGGAGCTGATTATACAAGACACATTTCTCGCACCTCGGCAGACGCGGGAACATCACTTTGAGATGTACCTCTTACCTTACTGTGGGAACTAAGGTGTCCCAATCTATCATGGTGTACCCATTTAAACCCGCGCCCTGGCGTAGCAGTCGAATACTCTACAGCTACGCCACAGAGGCCGGCGTAGCTAACTAACTAAAATGATGCCGAGATTTTGAGAGAGACACAGTTCAAGTACCTATCTATTCGTATTATTATTATTATTATTTAACCTTCGTTTTGTCATGAGCAAAAGATGCTTACGTATTTAGTGTGTTCAATCTCAATATTAGCTTAGACAACAAGTCATTGTCGTTCTGCGTAAAGTTAGTTCACTATACATTATTTGTGAGGTATGTGCTTCATTCAAGGTCACCTCAACAAGAAAACTTTTTTTAGTATATTACTTGGAAAAGATAGAGGGACTATGAGCCAGTTTTTATTGACCTGTGTACATAAGTCAACGTGAAGATGACAGTAAGCAGAGATAAATGAAAAAGCCTACCACATGTTGCAACAACCCCAAATATATTCACTGAAACTGTAATAATAATAATTTATTAGTTGCCCCCATAGCATCATTTACCAGTCCATCAAAGATTCAACTTCATTTTATGCCCGTAACATAATGCGGCTGCAATGCTGCACAGCAACAATCTCTGCACCTGGCGGGGACCAATTCCGTGTATATCATATTGTGCGCTCGAGAATGGTATCTTGTGTGCGTGTATTCCTAGCATATTAAAGTTCCTTTAAAGGGCCTTTTCGTCTTGGCTTCGGATCGACGACGCGACGCTCATAGATTTTTTAGATTTAGCCCGAGATTCACGAAATAGAGATACCTACAGAATAAATGTACATTCATAGGTGCGAAGTGTATCTTTTTTGAGTGAAGACAAACTATCGGTTTTTTGAAATGTGAAATTCTATTTTAAATCATGTTAATGTTATAACAAATACGACAACTGTGACTAAACTAAGAACAAATTATCAGAATAACAATAAAATTAGCAAACAATGGATGCACCGTTCTTTACTTTAAATAATATACCTACTTTATACTAAACAAAAATAATATAAGCCGATTTAAAAAATCGAACGAAAAGGGCCACTAAAAATAAATAAATAACTGAATTTACTGATTTAGAAACTTTATGATGTGTTAAAATCGGTGCCTAGCCTGATAGCCGATATATCATAGTAGGTAGTCAGGCACGGACTCACAAATCAGAAAATCTGTAAATTCAGCTATCTTTAGATTTTAACGTCTTTTGTCTGCTCTTTTTTGAAGTCGGTTAAATGTTTTTTTGCTAAAATTTCATTATCTTATCGCTTTTTAATGAATTAGAACCAATCCATCGTCAATTTAACTGTTCGAAATGTCTTACTTTTTATCTTTGAAAATTACGGACTTCCATATTAACCTTCATTCTTCATTTTGCCCCTTAGTAGTAAGACTTGGGTTTTTATCTCCAGCCCAACATCACAAAGATCCCAATAAATGATTTTTTCTTGTATATCAGCGATCAATAAATATCTATAATTAATAGTATCCTCATTTCTTTCCAGCTGTTCACTGCAGTATATTTCCCCATATGCGTGTACTGCGATTGGCGGAAGCTGAGGCAGGAGCATAATCAGAAGCACGTCAGAATTCTCAATCAGCTTAGACACTTATGCTTCACAAGCATCCTTCTACCTGTCACTTCTGTGAGTACTACAAAATTATACTACAACAAATTAATTTACAAAAATCAAATGACATAAACGGGTTTGAATTGTATTGTCATTCGAACTAAAAGTATGTTGTACTTAACTCAATCAGTCAATAGAACAAGCAGGCCAAAAAACTAGGACCATATTGGATTCAATTTAAGAATTCAAAAAAACCCTGACGTAAATATACCTACCTCAAAATGTAAAAAGTGTGATTCAAGCGTTATTATAGATTCAAAGTCTATATGGTCAATGTACAAAATCTATGAAGGTACAGATATAATTAAAATTACGTTGTACGCCTGCTCCTGGTCATCTCATTTTGGTGTGACTTTTAAGGCTTTTTGCGGTTCCCAACTTCGATTGTAATGGTCGTAATATATGAAATTGCCGTTTTGTTTGAAGAAATTAGAGGAAACCCAATTACCAGTACTAATATTTTTGCATTTTTGTAGGCATGACAAATCCAAATTTCTTTTTCTGTGTGAATGAGACAACATTAAGCAAACAGTAACTTTTATTACATTTTTGAAAAGTGACAGCTGTAAAAAGTAATACGAAATTTGTCATAAAAATGGATAGCATTTAGGAAGTACTCTTTCCGAGAGATCGGCTTGGTCTCAAACCATAGAGGTTCATAAACGCATACTACATACATACATCATTCCTACATTATTCATACATCATTCATCATTCATGAGTACATCATGAAATGCGAAAGTTTATCAACTATTATTATATTTGTTAAGTAGGTAAGGTATTTAATTTGATACGTGATCAGCGGCCTGTATCAGACGTAGAGCGTTAGCTTATAACACATTGCTAGCCCTCTATGTTCCATATCGTAATCTCGTCCGTTAAGCTAGTTCAATATTAATCACACGACTAGATTACAAGTAATTCGATCATGGAACCAAATACGATCTTGTAATTATACCTAGTGCTTTGAAAATTTAATTAAGAATATTATTGTCCACTACATTCACAATTTATAAGAGAACTAGCTGACCCGCGCGACTTCGTGTGCGTCACCCCGTTTTTGCAACATTTTTCATTCCTGCTCCGCACCTGTTAGTCATAGCATGATGTTATATATATATAAACCTTCCTCTTTAACCATTCTATCTATTAAAACAAACCGCATCAAAATCCGTTTTAAGCATACAAAGGGACAAGAAAAATAGGGACAGAAAACGCGACTTTATTTTATACTATGTAGTGATTTAAAGGCACTCAAACTCATCAATATTAGAATTTCTTAGTAATAATATATGCAGTTAAAATCATGCAGATGTGGGTGTGTGTGTGTGTGAGAGAGAGAGAGAGTGTGTGTGTGTGTGACATCGTAGTTCGGGAGTGATCTTAGCTGTTTAATGAAAATCGGTCCAAAATAGCGCCGTTACAAAATCGCGGTTATATATTTTTTTGCAAATACCTCAATATAGGTAACAAATGAAAGTGCTTAACTAGTAGAATTATTCAAAAAGTATAAAATAAAATATGAGTTTAATATTTCAAAATTTTTCGACACAAAAAATACCTCCAAAAATAAAAAATCTACAATTCAAACGTCATCGTGTCAAGGCACCTTGCGTCGAAAACATGTCGGAGTGCTCTACCATTTAGAAGTCCCCCGACACAACAACGCTTGAACTATTTATTTTTTAATACATACATACATACATACTTATGCTCACACCCGTAATCCCCGAAGAGGTAGGCAGAGGTGTATTAAACACCCACATTTCGTCAACTATGATTTCGGTCACTTGGAAGCGAAAATATTGCAACTACTTGGAAAGAAGTGTTAGTGTAAATCGCAAGGAAATTAATTACGTGCATACCCGAACAAGCGCTACCAAATTACCGTATTGGTTTTTCGAGGTATTTCTTATGTCGGGGTTTTTTTAAATAAATAGCTCCAATGTACAAACACGACCACTTTAAAATTATATTATTAGTAGGTATAGACAGATATCAAGGTTAGATCTATACGAGTTACGATTATTACGACCAATATAAATGGATATGGATGCGTTGAATCACTGTTCACATAAACAAGTCATTATTACGGGCCAACGTATATTTTGATTGTCTCATTGTCCTTGTTTTCCGAACAGATAGAATAATTGAGGAAATTAAATCAGACGAGACCCCCCATGCTGCTATTACCGATACCATTCTTTGGTTGGTATGACGTCACAAATACCGCTCTGAACTTAATTAACTTCCTTAAATACCTAATATTTCTTTTCTTCATAAATTTTGATTTACTTTTACCGATAAACATATGTTTCTTTTTTATTTAGAGTTCGGTTTATAATCATAGTTATAAAATGTGAGAATTATTAAACGTTTTTAGATATGATATAAACATTGACAAAAAATGTTAAAACTGTTTCCTTGCTTAACAGCGTGGAGAGGGGTACGCGACTTTTATGCATGAGGCTCGGGTTCGAGTCCCGCTTAGTGCAAATATAATGTATGCATAAGTATGGATCGCATTGGTATAATCATGCCACGTAGAGAACGTTAAATAAAAGTAAAATACTATAAAATAGATTTCCACTTATCTTCACATTAATTACTAAAACAGTCATCGTATCCATTTGATGATTTATACTTCATCATTTATACATACAATGATTTATGCATCATCATTGTGGTTAGAACCTGAACTGTGAAACGACTGAAGATGATAAATTATGGTTAATGCTAAAAAGTTACTACAATTCATAATCACGTGTAAATATTCTATTCAAAGTCACCTCCCTAGTAGTAATATCTGCAAAACCAGAACAATTTTATTGCTTCCTATGCATGCAATTATAGCGTGTGAGTAAGTACCTATTGACCTCGAGCTGATGAATCCAATGCATTTATACCCACCCAGAACTGGTTTATGCAACTAGATGCAAATAATTTGCTTTAGAATAAATCTATGGATATACCTATCGGCCCGCATCTTGGATCTAAGTCGACAGAACTAAGTCGTGGCGAGTGTGATGGGACTGATGAGCGGCTAACTGACCACCTCGGTAGATGGATTGAGTGGTCCGTTGGGAACAAACCCTTGGGTATGTGGTGAGAACGGGTTCAATCAATAAATTCTCTATCGCACTCCACTGCTATACATACAATACAACATACAATTCAATCTCAATCTCTCAATTAATTTAATTGGTTAGTTCAATATAATAATGCAGTTATAATTATAGTACAGCTAATTATATAGCTATTCAGCTTGATACTTGATTATAATTGCTATTAATGATCACATAAATAGGTCCAACGTCATCACCTTTCATTAGTCTTGACTACATCCGTCGAATTCACCTTTAAGTCCGGGATCAGCTTTTCCAGTCTAACTACAAAACGGTTGTATTTCGATATTTTGCATGAATCGACTGCGATTTGACCTGCGCAACTCATTGGCGATATCAGATTCTATAGTTAGACCACAACGTCAACTACCTGTAACGACTGACAGACGTGCGTATGGCAACCAGGAAAGACAGAAAAGACAGAAGAAAGACTGAGGCACGGAAGAAGATTGACCTGAGTGGTACTGCTTACCCTTGCGATGTGATAACTTACTTGGTTACCAGTTAACTACAAGCACCTTAATTTTTATTTGTATGGCAAAAATAAATACACTGACATAAACCATTTAGGAATAGTCCTAGCTCAAATATTTAGAAACTCATTGTTAAAGGCGTTTAGGCTTTAGCGGTATTCTTTGATCTTGTTATATTTTAGATAAACCAGAAAGAAACAAATGCTTTTTCAAGTTTAAGTTACGTCAATAGACAAATCAAGGTAATTTGTTTATGGTTCGTAGGTGTTGATGTTTGTAAACATTTGAACTACTATGAGAGGTCGTTTAAATTTGGTTGTCTACACAATGATACAATAATATTTACTTTCACACTGCATTATATTGTCCTAGAATTTCATTTATTTATTTATATATATATATATATACATACGTTAGTAGAGTAGTGAACTACACTCTCTGCACAGTCCTATTTTGTCTAAAGTTGTCAATTATGGTAATGTTTCAATATGGATTTATAACACACACCATAGTGGCAACAACCATTGGGCACGCACTTACGGGTAGCCGTATTGCGGGATTCGCATGCTACTACCAAACCAATGGTGCGAGTTCGACATACGACCCCCGGATGCGGTTGATATTCATACAAAAATAGACATATTGGTACCCACAAGTGAGTTGTTGGACCTTATAATACTGACATTTTGACTAAAAAATTTTGTAGGTTTATGAAAATTCAAAATAATTTTCCTTCACATATTCACGCATTGTGTTCTCAAATCGACGACACCGATAAAATGATTGCCTTGTTTTTATTTTAAGGACATCAGTCTGACAGACTACTGCGAGGGTATTAGACCGCAAGATAACCAGAATGGCGATTATACAAAGGTCTTATTACCTCATGATGAAAAGAAAAATGTTGGTCATAGCGCTGGTATCTGACTCGACAGTTTCACTGTAGATGGGCACGCTATAATGCCCGTTTTGACACGACTGGTTTTGCTCGTTTTCATTTTTAGTGCGGTTAAATTGAACAATGAACTGGCTGAGATGAGTGATTATAAAACCATATATAACGAGAATGGCAAAAAAATAACTTTATAATAATAAAATAATAATAATAATGTCTTTATTGTACACCAAGGAGACGACAACAAAATACGGAAAACAGTTTATGAGGTACATACAATTGGCGGCCTTATCGCTCTGTGGTCTCAATCTCTTACAGGTAACCACCACACACATCAAAAAAGAGAAAACGAGTAAAACCAGTCGTGTCAAAACGGACATCATAATGTACTGCAACTGTAATAGATGCGGGTATATCCAGTTTAAGGCATATGTTCAGCAGTGGACCTTCTATGGCTGAAGTGATGAGGAAAATGATATCAAGTTTAGTACTTTTTTAAAGTAATATCCCTAATATTGTTCTAGTTTGGAGACATCCTATTTTGGCGAATATGGAACTCTCGAAAAGAGTTGCTGGCGCCACCGAGCATCCATACTGTTATTCCATTTTGGACACAGCACTGCATGCACACAATGTCCCTCGTCATAGTTCTGATTGATCTTGTACTCGTGAGAAGAGAAAGGCCTAAAAACTGTGTACTGAATATTGGAATTTTGACATGTTTTCTCCTGAGTTACACTGTAGTGTAAGTATATTATTACATCTATGTACCACTACCATTACCCCTTGAAATATGAATTCCGTCTCCCACGTTTTCACATTTTGATGAGTGACTATACGATCCGAGAGGCAAATTTGCGCCGGAATTTCATCCCACAATCAGATATACCATCTCGTAAGTGAGGTTGATTTTCACTGAAGACATCGATGAGGCTCTATTATATAGAGTGTACGGGAAACACTCCCGAAGCCGAAGGCGCCTAGTAGTTCTCTTGGTACACTATTATATTGGCATAAAAAGATGACGATTTGGCATTACATTTTTGCATTATAATTATACCCCGCGTCTTATCTGCAAAACTAAATGCAATGATATGTAATTTAATTAAAAAACGTAACTGCAAAAAAACAAATATCTCCATACTGCGAGTTCATGTATTTTCATGAAGGTTTTGTATCAGTTAGCTATACTAACACGACGGAGAGTGAATAACGCTGGTTAAAGTATAAAAAGAAAGACATTCCAAAATGTAATTTTTTATGCCAATATGTTGTGTACCAGAAGTACTATAAGGGCCTTCGGCTTTGGGAGCGTATCCCTTACACAAATAAGGTCTGATTAATGTACTACAAGATATATAGGTATTTCGTGGAATAAAAAGAAGAATGCCAAACTTACTATAATTAGGTACTATCAGAAAAGCAGTTTAAAACAATGAAAGCGCTTTAATATCTTTCGTAATGGTTACTCTCTTAACCCGTTCCCAAGTCAGTCAATTGAAGAAGACTATTATACTTATAGCACGAACACCGATCATATAGTAAATGAATCGCTATATGTTAATAGACTAAACATAGACAACACCCGGGCTGACCTTTTCAGATGGTTGCGCTTGAATAACTCTATGCAATGAATCCATTAACTACTTAGAGGCCCTAACCTTAATGTATGTAATCTTACATGCTCGCTCTGAATCTTATTCTTGCTCTGAATACGGGTTCCTTGAAAATCATACTGAACTTAAAAGATTCGAGCGATTAAAATCTATGTTAACTCATATTTCGAACAGAGTTGGAGCGGAAATATTTTGACATCGTATTGAAAACTAACTACTGATAGTATTCCATTAACTAATATTTACAAATATTGTACGGTAAACAATATGACGTGTAATATTCTTATGCATTATGCATGAAATAACTTATGCTTTATGCATTAATTAACTTTTGCATTATGCATTAATTAACTTTTGCATTATCCATTAATTATCATTATTATGCATAAATTAACTTAATTATTAAAAATAAAACAGTATCTTGGTAGATGATATATTTTTCTTTTTCCAGGTGCATACAAAGTTGCCTGAATGGAGAGTACGTCTATCCAGGCTTGAAGCTGTTTGTAGGATATAAATTAGCTTTATTGGTTATATACATCATTATAGAACATTTATTTTATTATACCAGTCAATGGCTTATCGTTGACATGGTTTGGGGGCAAACGAAAGCAAAGAAAATTCTTTGAATATCAAACTGCCGCTACTACCGTTTTGGTTAAAGGATTTGAGTGATAATCATTGTCGTCATCATTATTTTAGGAGATGTATTGATTTCATACATTGTTTTTATGGATAGTAAATATGATAATTTGTTGATTCAAAGGTCTTGAAACTTTCTAATTCTCTGGAATGATAGATGATAGTATTTAGTATCCATATAATTAGTATTAAATGTTTCAAAAGTATTCTTGTTCGAAAATCTGTAGTGATATTTATTACGTGCCATTACGTACATTATAATAGCAATCAGGCTTAATACAATTAATTAAGATGTTTTTGTTTACAAATGTAACGTACTAACTTATATTTTTTTAATATATTGTGTTCATGAATGTGTATCTGTTCATGAATGTTTATTATCCGTTCCTCAAACACAGAACAATGCTGTACTTGATCGGATTCAATCTACGTCTGCTAGGAATACCGCTAGCAGATACCGACTATTAATATTTGTAGTAAGGATCTTGCGATAGCAGCGACATCAAGTCACCTCCTTATGGAAGGAAATGACACCGTCTCATGTGTTATAACTTGACAAATCTTATTCTTTTTTTTGTCCCATCGACGGCATTTTTGAGTTACCATCGTTGTGTACTAATATGTTTCACGGCAGCGCCGCTACTCACGGAGAAGACTCGAGCATTGGTTTCGCTCTTCGGGAAGGCTTACTACGTGTCCTCTCCATTCCCAACATTGTGATTTCTGCATTATATATATTGATTTAGACGTTGAAATTTACTTGCCTCTCTTACCGTAATTTTTATAAATCACGGGTTATAAGGTTTAAATAGGTAACTAAGAAAAAAAGATGTAATAATAAAATAAAGTTAAATTTTCACTATTAAATATGGCAGAATATTTACCATGTTTGTTGGTATTTGGAGTATCCCGTCATATTTAATTGTGAATATGTAAATAATCACGTCAATCTAAAATCATACATTGAAGTTAAATTTTCTACTAATGTTTAATTATTGTAGTTTTCACATTTGACAATGGCAGTAATTAACATTGGTTACAGTTCTTACGTCATTTTTTTATACTTTTTTTATAAATGAATAGACCAAGTATTGTTTGGAAATAATACTATTTGGCCATTTTGTTGACCAAAAAATTAAGAATAAAATAATTTTTCTCAAAAAAAGAAAATTAATTCTAAAATCTAATAACATTTTCAATATTAATTATAAACTAATTACAAAAGGAATACTACAATACTAAGGAAATTGAAAAAAAAATATAAATAAAAAAGAGCCTATTCCAAAAAAATATGCCTATGCAAAAATAAATTATTTTTGGGGTTATTCCGAATGCAACATGGCAATGTTCGTACCTTTAGGAGTATAATGTCTATTTTTCATGTTTATCAACTTGCTGATCACACTATAAGTTCATTAGATTGGTCTATTACGTATTTTCCGCAAATATTTTATTTGTGAAGTCTTGATGACGCCTGTATAGCTAAAATAGCAAATAATATTACTATGAAATTAGATATAGTTAGATAAGGCACTTTATGTACAAATGAAATTAAACGTGAACGACTTAATCTTCATTTTCTTTCCTCTTTCACACAAGATTAGAAAAAAAAAACATAATATAAGCACCTCCACTGTGAAGGTTAATATTTTTTTTTCTAAACCTTAAACTAGGTTGAAAGAGTTAAGTTAGGAGTATAGTCCATACGAATTTAAGATAATTATTTATTAATTTTACTAGATAGGGGATTTTCTTCGGTGAAAGTATCCATGCTTCATAAATGTTTAAAATCCAATAAAATAAATAAAATATAAGAGTATAATTGAATCACCCATTGAATAATACATTGATTGCAAATGAGTATGGAATTTTATAATTTATTGTTGTTTTATAAAACGAGTATTGTATATGACCATTTAACATACTTGTAACATCTCAATGCACCATACTCTTGGAAATAAAGACACTATTCGTTTTATAGTTATTTTATTTACACATAACCTTGAATGTATAATTATGAATTCTTCTTCTTCTGTCGATAGATGGCATTTTTGGGTTGCCATCGTGGTGAAGTAATTTGTTTCACGGGTGTGCTGCTACTAAGAATGGTGACTTTAAGAAATAAAGTAAATTATATTATTTCTCTCTCTGTTTGTCAAGCTAATCGGTGAAATATGCGGATTGATTTTGACCCAATTATGGCTGACTTCAGATTGTTGATAATATCTACAATTTGCAGCCAGTCATAATTGGGTCAAAATGAATCCGCACATTTTTAGTTCGCTAGTTTTATAAGCTTTTTATTAACTTACACTGTATGTATTTACGATGTATGTATGTATGTATGTATGTATTGAATTTGTTATGATCATATAATGTAATAAACGTTTTGAGTATTGAGCTCATTTGCTTTGTTTTAACAAACTCTGAAGTGTTACATGGTATTCAGGGTCTGAATATGGTCGTAGGAATTCCTAAATTAAGGAAGATAAACCTATCGAGTTTGGGTTCATTGGTTATTTCTTAACAAACTCTCTGTTACTGTTTACTCTCTGAATATCATGGTATTCAGAATCTGGTGTTAGAAAGTGGCCATAGGAACTTTTATTTCTTTCCAACTTCTTAGCAAACTCTCTGCTACTCTCTGAATACCTACCATGGTATTCAGAAACTGAAGATGGAGTCAGAAGAGGAACTTCTAAACTAAGCAAGATATCGAGTTTGAAATTATTTGTTTTGTCTTGGTAAACACTCTAGAGCTATAAGATAACCAGGATCTGAAGGAGGGAGTAGATAGTTGTAGATTTTTTCGAAATATACATCGACAGTTGTGTTTGGGTACATTTAGCTGATCTTGGTAAGAACACCTCTGGTTCGAAATGATGTTACTATAACTCAAAAGTGAAAAATAAAATAATTTATAAAAAAATGAAAAATGTGTTGCACGAAAACGAAAATAATAATTTTATGCAAGGGTTATGCTGATTCCTAAAGCTAGCGCTAGTAGCGGAAACCGAAAAGAAAACACAGAAACAACTTGCACGTCACAATCTTTTGAAATTAGCATATGAATATTGATATATTTATATTGTAATAAGAATTAGGGAAAAACTTATAACCCTAAAATAAATTCATGTCAACGATATCACGAGCAGTACTGGTATACTAATATCACTAATCAATAATAGTAAACAATATAATAGTAGTAAACATACCTAAGTAGGTACCAGTGGAAACACGTGCGCCATATTATCTGCTTGGAAGATTGCGCACGTGTTTCTGCAGGTACAACTATTTAATTGTCATATCGTGACCATTATAAAACGATAATTGAGTGCCATGCGCGTGACACTTGAACTATAACCAAAGGGTTATGAGCCATTATATTGCCTGCACCCCGCCATTATCCCTAGAATAATGAAATTACGATTACCTTGAAAAAGTATGATTATAGGAAGCAGAGAACACGTGTATTGGTAAATCATACTGGTTGTTTATCTTCTGGCAAGGTAAGAAAGAAGATTCACAATGATATCGATAGCACCACATATGGTTGACTCTCTAATCCCGTCAGTCCTGTTAACCCGGCTCGATTATCTTTGATTTTTATATATTAATCTAGCAGTAAACTATTTTGTAAAAATGTTCTATCAGATAAAAACTATGGAATAGAATAGCCAGGCCCCAACAGGAAGGGAAGATCGAAGAAGTTCTGATCTGAAGTCGTAGAAGTTGATATACCTCAGAACCATGGACGCCCAAAATCATGCCAAGTGGCAGAGGAAAAGTGGGAAGACTGAGCTCCAAGTTCACATTGGCCTCTGATGCAATCAGGAAAACACGTCTACATGATGATGATAATTTGGCTCTCACAATGTTAGTTCTTAATGTTAACATATTCAGTTTTCTTTCAATCTGGGTTTTGTCAAAATTATTCTATCATTTTTCATCAAAGAAATTGATTGATGCTAATATTTGTAAATTGTTCGTCGGGAGCAGATGGCGGGGATTCCAATGTAACATAATAGCGGGATATTAAATATGTAAAGCCGTTTGAATCAGGGCTAAATGCTTGAATTTAAAATAGCTTCATTTGAACAAAAAGGGTAATGCAGAACCCGGTATTTGCCACGTAGATGAAAAGAGCTAGAGAACATTCAAAACATTAAAAATATGGTTCAAATTTTGGTTACTCTAAAAAAATTACCTGTAGATCTGTAGACCTATGAGAATGAGGGATAGCCATGGAGATTATTCCATCCTCCGTGGGGACAGCGCTTCACAGAATTGAAGCTGGTGACGGCAAAGGAATGGATCGCTAATGAAGATTATAGTTAAGGGGTTCCATTCTCTCTTTTAATTTTAATTAGTAGCTAAGCATGAATATTATGGCTTCGTTGGTAGGTTTTTTTTTTATATACTTCGCAGGCGGCCACCGTGGCCTATGACCGTGTGCAACACTAAGGGTGTCACACACGCGCTGCCCACCCTGAAGGGAAAGGGGGAGAGCTGGGAAGGGGTGGGGAGGCTAGGAAGGGGAGGGGAAGTAGGGGTATAGTGAGCTCTGGCTACCCTACTTACCGTCGGGAACACAACACGATGGTTATTCTGACCGCGGTCTTCTGTAGGGCGGAGGTACTTCCCCAGTTGGACAGCTCATTTCGGACGGGAGATACCGTCGTGTCCTACCTCCGTTAGGTAATAAACTCCTGTCGTATACGTTATTATACCGATGTCTATGGTGGTAATATTTATCCACTGACACCATTTACTTAAACAGTAGGTATGTAGATATCAACAGTGGTAAATAGGTCATCACTTCTGTTGTTTTGCATCAATTTTACTGTTTATAATCAACAGCATCCCACAATTATGAATCACCATTTCTTGAGTAAAACAATTACTACCGTACAAAAGTCAAACTACAAAACAAAACAAACCTTTGTATAAGTACCTGGGTATTATGAAATAGAAGTTATTTATTGAGATCATCATACCGAACCTGGGCAGCCATATCCTGAACAATATTTGATGCCTGTGATTTCTATTAGTTTTGATCGGTTATTGAAAAAAGGTTGGCTTGAACACTAGTCGTAAAAGTGATGTTTTATCAAAAAAATCTACTTGTAATTTATTCACTTTTATATTTTGTGTGTATTGATTGTGAATTGAGTGGAGTGACATTGAATTTAAAAGAAGGTAAGTTTAGAACTGAAACTATAATTAGAATCCTTCAAGCGCAGCGTGATGAAATCGTGAAATTGAGGCCTTATCCCTACCCATTTCGAAATTTATCAATAAATAGAATAAGAATAAATTTATTTATACATAAAAAAGTTACAGTAAAGATACAGTTAAAGATACAAATTACAGTTTTATTTAAAAAAAAATTCTATTGTACTCTACTCTTCTTCACTCTACGCATAACTAACTTTATTTTTTAATTCCATACAGTGCTAGGCGGTAAGTATGCGTGAAGTTGCCTTTTATTATACTACTATGAAGCATACATCGCGCTTACCACGTATAGCAAAACTCAAAGAAGGTATGAGAGTCGTAATCGCTAGTTCCTTGCTATTAATTTACTACTACCACGGTATAACTTTACTGCCATCATCTACCGTGCCGTTGACCAAACGAGTGATCATTCCTTTCAGTGTAGGTCATTTCACCCATTGCCCCTATCTCTAAAAATAATCACTACCCGAATTACTTACTTCAAATACTCTGTAAAATAAAATTCGGCCGAAAAGCCTACAACAATTTTGAAAGTAGTAAACTCGGCAATGAATCAAATATTTTAAGTCCGAGTTGCCCCCTAAGCCAGATATTCGAATGACAACTGGGATCCACGGCTCAACGCGCTCTCCGAGCACGGTAACCATCTGACAAGTCGACCCCCGCCCTCTCCTTAGCAGTCAAATGCACTTCCACCACGCCATACAGGCTATGGTTTTGTAGTAATAGCAGTATAACACTATTAGTACATTGAACTATTTCAAACAACCGAAATAGTATAAAAATTAGAAAATATTTCTTAATGATCAGTTTGTTGAATGGCACCTACAGTTTCAAATCACTTTGCTGTCACTGGGAACACCATTAAACTTCACCTCCTCTCTGGACTGAGATTCGACTTGACAGGTGTAGGTCTGTACCAGATTAAGCCACTGCTCTGTATGAATACAACACCTACACTCTATCTTCAAAACACTCTTCTAGTCAGAGATTAACGCCAAGAGACCGAGTTACCCGAAATTTTAGTTACTATCTCGGTAGATTTTTAATCAGAAGCTTCCTCTCAAAGAAAAAAAAAGAGGTTACCTCTTCGTTGCTCAGTGTCCATCATGAGGATCATGTGCGCATCATGTGCGTTATGAAAAGGTAAAATCATTTTGATATGTCTAAATCATTGCAAGTAAATAAGTTTTTAATGAATTTTATCGTGATTTCTTTTGTCAAACGTTTCGCGTAAGTAATTTTCATCAGCCATAGTCGTGGGGGGACTAAAAATTATAGTTATCACACATAATTTAAAGTTTAGGTAATTTCTAAGTACCCAAATCTTAGAGTTTATATATAAAGCTATGAGTCTAGTACTGTATATATAAAGCTGGTAAATGGTGGTGACATTTTATACATTATCGAAAATGGTGACAGTTGAAGTTATAAATTTAGTGTAGTGTTGTGAATTATTGCCGTGAATACGTTTTAAAATTGCTTTTGTAGGGATGGAAATAAAAGAACTAATGAGAACAAAATCGGCGGATATAGTTTGGGGTTGCAGCTGCATATTGAGTAGGTACCTATAGCGTATTGTATTTGCTACTCATACTTGTGCTTACAGTTCATGCTTTGTAGGAAGCGATCTATAGCTTGCTAATGCATACTCTAATAACCAAACAAGGATAAATTATTGGTAATACTCCGTATCTTGTTCTTGATCACTTAAAAACTTTTATAACTTAAAACTAGTAGGACCTATTATTATTAACTATTATTTAATTAATTCATGTTGATTCTTACATTTAGGGTCTCTATGCTCGTGGCAGAAGCAGCGAGGAATATGTGTCAGTATTTATCAATGCTTAAGTGCTGCAATAGATGCAAAAAATAATAACCCTCCACCGGTAAGTTCATACATCGATGAATAATAATATACAGATAAATCAAATAGATGACCATTCGAGTGAACAGTAACAGAAGAAGTTCTTTATCAACCCTACGCCTTTATTAGGCTATCGCAATCCACAGGAGAGGTAGGACACGACGTCCGAAATGAGCTGTCCGACTGGGGAAGTACCTCCGCCCTACAGAAGACCGCGGCCATAATAACCATTGTGTTGTGTTCCCGCCGGTAAGTAGGGTAGCCAGAGCTCGCTGTACCCCTGCTCCCCCTCCCCTTTCTAGCCTCCCCACCCCTTACCAGCTCTCCGCCTTTCCCTTCAGGGTGGGCAGCGCGTGTGTGACACCCTTAGTGTTGCACACGTTCATAGGCCACGGTGGCCGCTTCCCATCAGGTGGGCCGTGTGCTTGTCTGCCACCTACGTAGTATAAAAAAAAAAAGTTGGACATAGGCCTCTCTTAATGTTAGGAGGCTTTGGCCTACTGTTGGACCAGGCGTGTTGGTCGAGAGTTCCTTCTCTCGCAGTGATTATTGTGTGCGTTTTTATTCGGTTAATTGTAAAGATATAACAAAATATATATATCACAAATTTAAATACAATACAAACATAACTTATTTTACAGTTATGTTCGAGTGATGAAACTGGCGATAAACCACCGGTAGTATGTTGTACCGACTGCAATCTGGTTAAAGATATCAGGTATTGTAATTTTAAATTGTAAATAACTCTAGATCACTTGTCGAAAAGCCATTGCCGGCTTTGGTAATGACTTTTCGACAAATTTTAGCTTGGGATTTGTTAGAACTTGGTTTTAAATAATTATTTGGTAGTTTTAAGATAATCGATTTAAAATTGGAAAAAGTGAATGTCTAGATGGGATTTAAAACCGCGACTAGTTAAGCGATTTTTTATTACTCCGCCCAATTAATTTACTGTAATCGATTTAATTCAATTGATTTGGAATAGTAAGCATATTAAGGACTCAAAATTTTGGTAACTGAGTAATTTAATTCCTAAATGTAATAGTATTACTATCTGTACCTGAATGTACAGGGTCCTAAGAAAATCCTTGAAAACTAACCTCACTAGCAAATCGACGCACTTACTAAAGAACGCGTAATCTGACTCTAGAAGACGGAAGACACCTCTGCCGCACTATTAAAACTTACAATTAACTTACCAGCTCACGTGCTTCCTTCTTCCTACAGTCCCGGGTCCTTTAAGAGGGGCGTGAAAAATCATCTGATGAGGTCATCAAGCTGAGCGCCACTATTGTAACACTCTACGTGTTTGTAATGCTGACCCTCTTTCCTGAAACTTTGCCTTCAACTTACCATCAGGCGGGGTGCAGTCAAATTGACGTACCTTAAAAAAAAACAAACGGCAGTTGTCCCGCCCGGATCTTTATATAACGTACAGATTATTATGAATATAAATTTACTTGAAGGCCTCTATGGCGGGGTAGTACGGCTATTAGCATTGGTCTAAATGTACGATATGATATGTATTACGTGTATGTATTCACAAAAAGAATGTCCGTATATCCGCATACTAAAACCCTTAACACATGAGCTATGCTTACCATGGGATTTTTATTATTTATTTCACTTATTATGCTTATGTTTCATAATTCTAGTATAGTCAGTAAAATTATGAGCGGATAAAATTACTTCTCTGAATTTTTGTTACAGAAATTTTGTTTTTGACAAGAGATTAGGAATTTTTGAGAATTCGAATATAAAATCCGACCGTTGTAAGTAGAACATAATATTTTATAAGATCTCTCACTAAACTAATCTCCGAATTTGTCTGAGAGATGATCTCTGTAAACTAAGTTATTTTTAATATTATAGATTATTACGTACGGTTTATTACATAGATACTACAGCAATTTTAAAATTTTATTTCGTTTTTTTTATGTTCCAGATTGTATTAAAACGTTACACGAAATAGATTTTCCATGCAAAAGACGCACTGATGTATCGATATATAAGACTATTACAGAACACGATGGTCATAAATATAGTACTATGAGACGCTTAACTAAACAAAGAAAGAATTTCTATGCCCCTTATGCGTGGAAAGAAGAATTGATACATCTAGTGAGTATTGTACTTTTTTATTTATTTTCCCGTGCGGAAAATCCCTACCTACTAATCCCACCGGAGCCGGTGAGAGAGGTTATGTCGGACTCGAACCGACCAAAATGCACGCTGTCTTTGGGATCTAGCTGCTTGAGGTGAGATAGTAGCGAACATATCCCTCGCACCCCGGCAGACCCGGGCATATTTCATATTCAGGATTACATCTAAAGCATACGACAAAGAGCATCGCTCTTTCTCTTCTTGTATAGCTAATTAAGCATTAAGCGTGAGCATTAACTTTTGAAAGTAGGAAAACTTAAAATAAAACCCTGTCCAAACCCGGCAGGCCAGCGTGACTACTGTCACTAGGAGACGCCTTTTTGGAGCAGTGAACTATGATTGGCTAATTGATCAATTCATATCTTTTGATAACACTTAAAATCTTTAATTGGTTACTTAAAATAAATATCTCCTAATAATGTAATAAACTTATGTAATGTAATCAATATCTCCTAGTAAGGCTACTTAAAATAAATATCTCCTAATACAGACAATGCTTGGCTATGGGACGGTGGAGGTGGGCTTGCGGTGGTTGTGCGGAGGTTCTTTAATCAGCGACCGTTTCGTACTCACATCAGCCTACTGCGTTGATTATCCTGATGTGTGAGTATATAATTTTACTAGCATTACCTAAATAGAAAAGTTGACTGACATTTTGCCTGGATGTAGGAACTGAATTTAGAAATATTAGTTCAGTTATAATAGGTTCATTCTCACATACTATCGTACATCATTAGCATCCAATTTAGTACCAATATGTAGTGTACCATGACTACCATGAGTACTACCAGGGGTCTTCGGCTTCGGGAGTATTCCCCTTACACCCTGTATGTCTGGACTCCGACCGATATCTTTCTATAAACAACGGGGAACAAGCCAAAAAAAAAATCCCCAGTCGACACAGTAAGGAACTGTCTGTCGTGAACGTGATCAAAATCGAGTTCGAGTGTATATATAATATAGTAAAATTAATTGTTTTTTTTTGTATTGGACACGTCAATCTACATTTCGCCCGACGGTAAGCTGAAGGCAAAGTCTCAAAGAGAGTCATCATTACAAACACGTACAATATTACAATGGTGGTGCAAAGCTTGACGGCCTTATCAGATGTTTCTTCATCAGCACCAGAAGATTATATTCTGTATAGAGGACTATATTTTAATATCACTAACATTTTCAACTAGGTATATTTTTCAATAATTATTTTTGTTCAGAGGCAGGGTGTCCCAGGTCGGCGTGGGTGAACATCAGGGTTCGTATGAACACTGGCATCAATATAGGGTGATAAAAGCCATCAATTACCCACAGTATAAACCACCGTCAATGTATCACGACATAGCATTGTTGAAGACTGAAATGCCGTAAGTTTCCAATACGAAGAAAAAATCATAGAATCTATGTTCTTATAACTTTCTGATTATTTAGACACACTCGTAGTTCGTTTTAAATAGATAGCATCGAGTATATATACCGACTTTGAATTATGAGGAATAGAAAAGAAACTTTAAGCTAAAGCTAAATGGGTGATTATATAAGGATACGTGTAACCCAGTACTTACCATACAGATATTAACAGTATTACGTACTACGAGTACTTACTAACATTACCTACACTTTGGTTCTATTTTGGTTAAAAGACCTATAATTTTCAAATCTATATATAGAAAAACTATGCAGTTCATAAGTACGTACAACTAGCATTCTTCAATTTTGTATTAAGTAACTATCTCCTAACACACATTTCTATTTCCAGTGTTTTATTCCACTTTTGGGTAATGCCTGCATGCTTACCTCATAGAGATGACGGACTCAACACATCGGCTATGGCTGCAGCTATAGGAAACTATTCAAGTGAAAAAAATGCCGTAATAGGCTCATATTTCGTAAGTTTTACGGATAATGTATTGATTTCAATAGGTCAGATATTTAGTCTGAGATCTTTAGCACATTAGTTGCATTCGCTACCACTAAGCCCCGGAGGCAGTCCTGGAGGGAGGCAATCGTTTAATACCTGGTATTAAAAAGGCAGCATTAATACTGATGACGCAGTCGAAAAGGAATTTTGAACAACGACGTAATAACTTGCTAACTTTTAAATAGACGTATCTGATAGTTGAATATTTTGTTCCACAGACGATTTACCATAATATATATTTTGATTTAACACATAATATTTTATTTCATTGATATTTTAGGTACAGTTGGAAAAGTTTAGCATAAAGGATTGTAAAACACTTTATCCCCCGAGCATGATGTTAAAGGATGGATTTGACGCCAATACCCAGCTCTGTTATGGGTATAAAAACAGAAAAGGCATGCCTTGTGGCGTAAGTATTATTTATATAAAAGAGATGCGACTATATAAATAATTATTTTTACCCATATTTGACCTTCTGTTATATAGTTTCCTGGGTCATTTAACCAGTCAATCAAATTAGCATTTCGCAGTCTACTGCTGAACTAAGGTCTCTTCCAATGCTGGGAAGCTTTGGCCTACTCTATTCACACTGGCTTTGTTTAATTTTGAGTTTTTCTTCTCTCACAGTAATATCGTCTGAGTGTTTTTCTGTTTGTCACCCCTTATAGCACCCTGCGGGCAAAATGGGTTGTGATATTTTTTCTTCGACACCCACGTATGCGTTCCAATAAAAGCTTGTTTTTCAACATATGCTACTGTTAGTCGTCCTCTATAAATAAATATAGTACCTACTGACGTAATTCTACGATTCAGAGGACTTTCATGACCCCCTACGCATTAGTACTGTAAGTGCCTATTCATATGTGATCTCTAGATAGTATCTACTGTCACAGACACTATTCTTGAAAAGTATTATAATATGACAACTAAACACTTACCTTAGCCTATTAATTTTAACAATAAAAAAATAATATTATATTATACTGTCACAGACTGATCGAGGTGCTCCACTGCAAAAGAAACACGCTAAGTATCCGTGCGGTATAAGCATAATCGGTGTGACGTCATTTGAAAGAAGTTGCAAATACAAAGTTGGATTTGGACTGTTTACTAACGTGTCTTACTATCACTCTTGGATAGAAAGCATTGTTTGGCCTGAGAAATTAGAGTAACCGTAGAGTATTGTTGATCATGTTTATTTTATTGTTGTTATCAATATAGTATTTTTAGAACGCTGCGTATGTTTCACTAAACCACATACATACATAGATATGCTCACATCTATTTCCTTACGGAGTAGGTGAATAAACATCCACATTTCACCAACATAGTATTAGACCCACGTAATAGGGGGTGAGCTTATTGTTATATTACGGGCACTATTTAATTGTAGACTCCAGACATGCATCTGAGGATGAATCTGGTCTGTATTTGTATGTTTGATCTAAACAACACTACCCCTTTGTCACTTTGTATGACACCGCATAGAAAAAAGTGGGGTGGCCCAAATTATACTCGGCTGGGAACCATACTTATAAAATCTTAGAGATAAAATGTATGTCAATAATATGTTCATTTGTATTCTAGATAGATACTATGAGACAAGCTCATCATGACAAGTCATGTTTATTTGGGGTCTAGATAGCGCTGTGTAGAATATTTATTTAGTCATAGATTTCAAAAATAAGCACGGGGGCTCTTAATCTTCCTTTTGAAAGCCTAAGTCTAATTTAACCAATAGTAATATAATATAAACTAGATTGATGTTGTTTTTTATAAGAAAATAAGTAGGTAATCTCATACAAGTATTATCTTAAACTTAATATCATTAGTAAATATATCTATTATACAGTAGCTTCTAAGACTAGTAGTTGTACAGTGGTATCAATTTAACCAATTTTAGTTTCAAAATGTCCAAGAACTTTTGGAACCCACTGTACTACTTTTCCCTATCCCTATTTTTAAATAAAACTGTTGGCATGTTTTAGTTAATAATAAACTAACTAAAACATGTTAACATTTAAAATTCAAGCTGTATTTTTTGCATCTCCAAGCAAGATAATACCAGCTCGCGTCCTACTTGTCGCTTGTAGAGGCACAAAGTCTGCAGACAGACACTTGATAGAAAAGTGTAGGTGGTATTTTCGCTTTGTTTCGAGAACAAACTCTTAGAAAAGGAAGTTGTCCCGGTCCAATAGTAATGTATATTTTTATGTGCTTCTATTTGAGAACGTAGGGATTGCTTGTTTTCTTTGTGTGATGCAAATGAAATCTAGCCTTTCCCTCATCCGAGGGCATATAAAGAGTGCTTTTTGAAAGTCAGGATCCGCTCTCGTGCTTCTGTTTGTAGGTATTGATTGAACGAATCAACATGCAAATGCATGCAAAATTTAGCTGCTTCCAATTTTAAAATGCTCTATAAAATAAACTTCAACTGAGTTTGGAATAGGCTCAGTGGATTATGACCATAACCAAGCTTTATGAATTATAAAAATATTCTCTCAACTAAAACAAAAGCCTTTTAGAGAAATGCCGCACAAACAAGATTTGCTACTTAACTGGTACAAGGTGTATATAATTAATAAAGTGAACTATCAAAACATAATAGATTGCTTTTAGGAGGTCCCTTTAAGTGGTAGCTTATAATTTAAATAACGTTAGGGTTATTTTAGGACCCCTTCGTCCCTGACTCCATTATATTTAATTCGATTATTGTGTTCCTGAAAGGTCCCCGGGCCGAGGTCTCTGTTTTTATTTTTGAGAGGTGTAGATATTACAGCCTTCATTCAACGTTGAATTTTCAGTCACTTGAGCAGAGGTGAAAAATTATTCATTCTAACGAAAGTAACAGCAAAACTACCTACAAGTACCTATGTAGTACACCAGCAAATATCTTGAACTCAAGTTGTGAGAGACACGAGGTCTTGGCGCCCGCGGATTGATTCAATGTAACCTTTGATTGGTGGATTTGAGTTTCTCTACTGGCGTAGCGCCCTATGCTATTCTCAAATGACACTCAAACGCATACTGGCGATACATGTTGGGAGTTAAGATATATGTATGCCAATAACTAATTCGGCAAGTCTTCTTCCATTGAATAGACGGCATTTTTCAGTTGCCTTTGTAGTGTAGTAATTTGTTTCACGGCAGCACCGTTACACTCGGAGAGGTCCCGAGCAGAGATTTCGCTCTTCAAGAAGGCTTACTTCGACACCTTGACTACGTCTTACTACGGTGAGTAGAATTGCGAGTGATGCTGTGGACGTTTTTTTTATTTTATACCACTAAGGTATCTGAAAAGCACACGGCCCATCTGATGAAAAGTGACCATCGTGGTATATTATGGACGTTTACAACACTAGCGCTGTCGACGCCATATAAACTTTTTGAGGCCCTTCTTGAAAAGATGGTGGGGAGGGAGAAGTAAAGATTAACAAGAGCTTCTGTGCTGCCAGTAGAGAAAATACTTAAATCAGTATTTCCACTGACAGCACAAAAACTCAGTGAGCTCGGGCTACCCTACCCATCACTGAGAACGCGACACAAGAGTATTATCATCCTCGTTATTCTGGAGGGTGGAGTTACTTCCACAGTCAAAAACGCTTAATTGAAACGGGCGACACCATCGCATTCTAATTCTATAAATCTATTGATGGGACCCAGGTCCCAAAATCTGTTCTCAGAATGTCCAAAAAGCGTTACTGGATTCTTTTTTAGAACTTTTTACAACATATTGACCAAAATAGCCATTTTGAAGTTATTTCTACGTAATGCCCAGGTTTCAAAATAGATAGTATCCTATTCAAGGAAAGTAATCTACAATCAATGATACGACAAAGAGAAATAGAACAAGTTGCTCGCTATTTATATGAGTTCGTCTTTTTACTAAGCTTCATTTAATGATTTGGAAATCACGATTCACGTTAAAAAAGAGAAGTACCTACCTACAGGAAAAAATTTACTTAATCCTTTTTCACATAAATCATTATTTTTAATAATATTCGCTTTCATAAATCTGATAATCCGATTATCTAAATTTATATCTCTAAGAAACCCTTTCAAGATTTTATCTTTTGTTATTCCCTCTATTTGAGGTGTATTACTTGCAGCATCTCCCTCTTTTCTGGAGGAGTGTGGAGGTTTTTTAATATAAACGTGGAGAATTTTAGCTTAATAAGATCTCAAGAAAAGTTCTTAACGTCATCATCATCCTTGCGTTAGTCTCGGTCGCATCTGAAATTTTCACCTCGGAGTCCGAGATCCGCTTTTCGTCTTTAACACCTACACCTCGCGTATTCCTTCAATGAGATAATTAAAAATGTATGATTGCAATTCAAATGGTTTCCTTGTAGCATTGCCGTGGTATGCCCTGTATAATGTATAGGAAATAATTCGAACTAATAATACATTAGACAGAGCTATCCTAATGTACCTGCATTGTGATCATTTATGAAATAATATACATTTGGTGATTTACATTTTGTATGGTATAATATTAGAAGGCATTTAAAGAAAAAGATGAAAACAAAAGCAAGAATCTCAACTATTACTCGTAATCTACAGGCTTACCTAACAGTCTGTAATTAAAGTTCTGAAGATCTTTCTTTTGCACTAGATAATATCTAATAATGCCGTATTTTAATAGCTTTAGCTCAATTTATTTGCTTTATAAACAGATACAATGGTCTCATTTAACACAGTAGGATAAATTGCACCAACTAACCAGTACTGGCAGATACTAAACCTTCATTTATTTTAACTGTGTTACCTGCATGAGTGAGATAGTAGGTATAATCCGATGATTTAGTGAGCATTCCGCTTCGTTAGTTAGGAGGCCGAGATCAATACACGTGGGTATTGTGATTGTGACATTCTGTGGCGTATCTCATATTTGAATTGCAGTTTTACACGGGTTAAAATACCTGTCTTATACTGTTACGTGTTACTTTGTGAGAACTGGATAACTTTAAGTAAAATTTAAAATTTGATATGTTTTTGACAATTATTTACGATATATATTAGTGTTTAATTAAGTAATAATATTTGGGTACCACGTGGTTCCCGGCAGAGTAGAATTTGGGCTACCCCATCTTTTTTTGTGGTGTCTAAGGTATAATGGATAAATACAGCACAGACTCAGCCTCAGATATTATAGAAAAAAAGAATAGTGCACGAAATATTCAATGGTTGGTGAAATGTGGGTGTTAATTCACCTCTGCCTGCCCTGGAAGGTAAATAGACGTGAGATTTTGAATTTTGTGTTACCTAGCTACCATAAAGTAGCCCCAGTTTATGTCACCACAAATAGGATTCAATAGGTACAACAGGACTGTCCCGATGAAACGGCTAGGCGACGACTTTTGCCCATTATATCCGGCTCTATTCAACTTACGTAAAGTTATAAATCTGACTAACATCTATTCTAAATACAAACAGCATCAAAGTCCGTTAACTTAAAAAAAAGTCATATAGGGATTGTACTCCATTACATTTCAATGTATGTCATCAAACTTTATTTTACTTACAAAATTAAAAAAACAAAATGAAATATCAATATAAGAATCAAAAAAAATTTGCCTTATAGATTCATTTTCGACCCCACGCGATGATGAAGGCGGGAATATACAGAATCGTTTAACTTTAACAAATATTTTCTAGATCCTGAAACATAATCTTGGATACATGTTTCCCAGTTGATTTTATTCACATCGATATTAAATGTTTCTTTATCTTCAGCAGATAAGGATGCATAAAGTGCTCTCACATTGTCATCAGAAAATTTCCATTGATTAAGTAGAAAAAATTTAATAACTTCAGTTGTTTTTCTTAGCTTAAATTGAATTTGTAGTTGCCTGTAATTTTAAGAATAATTTATTGATTTAAATATATTATACATACAATCATTTTTACTTCTTAGCTTCGACAATAGCCTCTTAAAATCAAATACTTACGTAGCTTTCCTTCCAATTAGTATTAAAAATAAATCTATAATAATTGCTGGTATCAATTGCAGTATAAAGTACAATATATTATACAATAGTACGCTAGGTGTAAATATCAACAGGGGCCATGGTAGGTAATCTGAAATACGTGAGAAATTATTTATTACATTCATACATATTTGAATTATTAAGACGGCCCGTGATGGTTATATCGGCTAAATTATTGATTTCGTTTGTTTTGTAATGCATTGTGATCAAGTGCATAAAAAATATGAATACCATTCTGATCTACGTATAAGTATAGTACTACAACTATAATAATCTAGTACTACGATTGAAAACTTACGCAGGAAATATTTTGCAGTTATTCTTTTTACAATCGCACTTACTCCATCACAACTGATTGGATTAGATGTTCCAGTGCAGCAGTTGTAAACTTTTACATGTTTTGCTCTGAAAAACATTTATAGTACTATTGATACTTGTACATCAAAAACTTAAAATAAATATATTTCATTGTTAAAGTTACGATAGAAATATAAATGTAACTCATTATAAAATTAAGTTATAGAATATATAAAGTAAGAGTAGAATTTGGGTCATCTCATCTAGTCCCATGTGGCGTATAAGGCGACTAAGGGATAGGACTGTTTAACATTAGTCAGATTATACACCACTACTTTATAACTAGGTACCAGAGAAACTTTAGGGGCTAATGGAATGTACATTTACTTATATAAAAATAATTAGACAAAACAAAGATATTGACGTTTTTAAAATATCAGAATACACGCATAAGTTCTTGATCTTATCTTACGGACGATCAGTATCTCAATATGAGTATATTAATGAATTTTGTGATGCATCGTCTTCTAGGTTAAAATCCTATACGTAATCATCTGATACCTATAATACCTAATTCAAAACTTGGAATTTCTTACCCTGAATGAACACGGTAGAGTATTCTGTAAACGTTCTGCGTTGTCAATAAATTTTCTTTTTTTAACTACACGGTTGGGTTTAGTATAGAATATCTATTACCTCATGAAACTTTCTATGGTAATTAAAAACATTCGAGTATACAGACCAGATTCACCCTCAGATTCATAACAATAATGCCCGGAATATGTCAATAGACTCGTTCCCAATTACGAGAAACTGAATACAATGGTTAGTGAAATGTGGGTGGTATATGACCTCTGCCTACGCCTGCTAGAAATAATCGTGACGATGTGTATGTATGTAAGTTATTTAAAAAACATCTTAAGCTGGTCCTTTTGATCAAAAAATTGGAACCAAAATTATACTTACTTAGAACACACCGTAGCAGCAACAATCAGCAAGTTTGTAACAATATCGACTGGTACTAAATCTAATACATTATCCCCTCTGCCTTTTAAAACCTTCAGTGTTCCACTAAACATTCCCACAAAGGCGACGGTCGAACCACTCCAACTATCTATCCAACCAGGTTGTGGCTCTTTGAGGGAAGATATAACTGAAAAATTTCAATTATAGGTAGCTAGAATTGGAAAATACCTCAAAATTTCATTAGATTAATTGTGTGGACTAACCAAAAAACGGTAAAATCGTCATTTGTTTTATGGATTTTTGCGTCAATATGATTGGCTTGTGTGCGTGAGAGAGATGGTAGACGCATCATTTCGGCTTAAATAAGCTAACTATACTACTTTAACAGTTACTACTTTTTAATATCGTTATTATAGCTGTATAAATTATGATAAGGGTAGGTCAATAGTAAGTATATTGATATATTACGATTATTTAAAAAACAATTTTGAGAATAAATAAGTACATCATTTCTTCTGAGTATAAATTGGAAGTAGTTTCTCAAATACAATTTTATGTCGATGATTAGGTTTACCTATTGATGGCCTTACGATTGCAGTGGGTATACCGCTGCATTCCTCTTCAATTAATTCTTCAGCCATGGCTTTTGAGAATGTGTACGTGTTGGGTTTCGGTTCTGTGAAAGTTGTAAAAATAATTTATTGTCTTATACTAAACACTGTCTTAACTTGAAAATTACTTACAACACAATTTTTGGATTGTATTTTTTTCATTTGAATAACAGAAATTCATCTATAAAGTTAATCATCCGATCTAAATTGTCATCTGTTTCGTATTTTGTATTGTTTTAATCTAACAAATTATCTTTGTCTGTTTATTTCTTACCTATGAATTTGTTTATAGCTTCTTCATTTTGAAGATGTAGCTCTGCAACTTCTTTGGCCTGTTCCAATGTGACAGGCATAGGATACACTATTTCGCTGATTTCGTAGTGGTCTGAGTTACAATATGTTGTAGAAACGTGCACCAATGCCTATGTAAAGTTAAGCCAATATTTTAATCTATAACATTTAATGTTATTCGTTTTCAATCAATTAATAATTAAGAAATTATAAAAAAATCCATTGCAATACACGCCAGAGCCAAGTCGTACAGTATAACATTCTATAAGAATCAAAATAGATAAACTCTGATACTCTAATACAGTATTGCTATCTACCGAAGTATGTATATATTCTTACCTACCTACTGCGGTCTACTTACGTACATAATGAACAATAGTCTTTATCTTCTTCTAGTTTGAAATTATAAACACCAAAAAAGAAGAAAGGCAGTATCTCTTTACCTGCAATTTTTTCATCCGACGGCATAATTGTACTATTTTCTGTGTCCCGTCAACATTTATTTCCAGCGCTGTTTTCAGAGGCAGAGTGAAATTCACAGTTGCTGCTAAGTGAAATACTATAGACACCTGTAAACGAGATAGTTTCTGATTGACCAATTCTACCTTTTAACTATTTTGTTGTTTACTAAAAGAGAACTACTACAGATAAACTACATTTAAAATAGAATCATCTATTTCAAATCCAGTCTAAGTTGCATTAGTGTATTAACTTATAATATTCTCCACCAAACGTTAAAAACAGACAATGTTAAATTAAGAATGAAAAGGAATAAAGATTTCCTTTAAAAACAATTTTTATATATCGATTCTTTAATTTTTGAAATGTGGATCACAAATTGCTCTATACGCACAGCTCGCGTTTTTGGGCTGTGTTTTGTGGCTAGAACGGTATTAAACGGTGGTGGACGGGCTCACAGATTATTTCAAAATAATTCCCACGCGACACGGTCCTTATTTCTTTCGAGACTTAGAGCCAAGATCCGTGCTGATATGTATACCCCAAACAAACCACAGACCTCTTCCTCTAAAGTTTTCAAAACCTCTTCAGAAAATCCAAGCTCTTGACACGTCAGGTCTCCATATATTGGCACAATCTTACTTAAGGCATTACTTCGGGTTAGCTTCAATCTATCGAAAGCCTGAAATGAAACCGTATGAAATAATAATAAGGAAAAAGTCGTAATAGTTGTTCATAGAAAATGAAAGTTTATTGCTTTTAATTTAAGAAAGAGAATTGGTAAATCCAGTGAGGTTGTAACGATGTTCCTGGTGCTGTAGATATCCATACACTACATAAAACGGCATAGATACAACGGAAAATGTATTTTCCCGGATTGCTATTAGAGATTCAGTTATATCACAGAATAACAAAAACATTATAAATTAAAAACTCTCATATTATATATAGAATGGTATACACCACTTTCATCACAATAATATTTAAATACAACAAAGAAACTAATTTTCAAAATTAAACTTGCTAAAATAAATGAGCTCACCGGCGTGCTAGTTAATTTCGTTATTCTCTCACGCGCCTGTTTCCCATCTTTGTCACGTACAAGAACATATATTTTGTCAAGCATAGTGCAACTATAGAGCAACTTTTCAATTAAAGTCTGAAAAACCAAACAACTAAGAATTACTTCCTACCAACTGGACTCCCGCTCGGACTTTGATCCCACTCTCGTGACCCATGGGATCATTCTCTCGGGATAAACAGTGGTATATGTGTTATCCTCATAGCCATTAATATGACTAGCATCAATAGATTAGAATCCCACAGTCTCATTTATTATGATGCAGTGAATAGTATAGAGAATTGACATCATAAAAGTTATCATCTTGGTTTAAATAAACCATCACAGTTCATATACTCTGTTTCTTTCTCACACCTAGGTTTTGTGTAACGATACGTATGTCACTCACACATTTCGTTCTTCTACAGATAACATTATGGTTATTCTAGATTATGGTCTATCCCTATACCACATCCAGCCGGCTCGGTTCAGCCTATAAAGCGTGATTGAATAACAAACCTCCAAACATCCAGAACATTAATAAACAGACTATTCTAATCTAATAACTGACTTTCGATCCCTTGGTTGCCTGGAAGAGATTGATTAGTGCGATAAGGCCTGTTGTATAAACTGCAAAACTGTTTAATGTTACATGCAATAAAAAGAGTTTATTATTAGGTAGAATGTACCTAATTGGATAAGATATTGTTACACTACAACACCTACCCGCTTCAATTCGTTGGTCAACGTTCTGTGAAATAGAATAGAATGTTCCATGTGCGATATTGACACGTACTTTGACGTTTATGACATTCTTTGACGACTGTCATAAACGTCGTTATATCAAAATACCTGTTACCTTCTTTTAGTTACCTTTCCGACAAAGCCAGTGCCACCTGTCAAGAATACCGATTTTCCCGCGTAGAACGAAGCCACCTCAGACACTTTACAACCCGGTATAATCATTGCAATGTTTAGCAGCTGAAAATGAATTTGGTACTATAAAATACGTGTCAATATGCTTACAAAACATACGCTCAAATAGGTTTGTTTCGGAAAAAAGATATTGTTTCCTGTGAATAAAGTTTCATGCAACGCTTGCAGACACTTAATTTCAATTTAATACGATAACTATAGCTTCCCATAGTACATGTGAATATTTCCACAGTGACCCCTCTTGCTTTATTATACACGGTGTAAGGTAAACACTAAATATATACACAAATAAATGAAACACATGTGTCGAAGTTTCGGTCTAGTAATGGAAGGTCAACAAATGTGTAATGACTTTACAAATACAAGTTATATGTCGTTTAAGGGAGTGTTTCTTGGAAAAGCCTTGGAAAAGCCTTCACAAAAGAGTTCACTGTGGAGTAGGTACCTATCTTGCCATAGTTAATAAAAATAATCGTGTTGATTACTTCTTCTATTTGAGAGATACAAAAATATGAAAATAACATTTTGTAGCAACATCTACCGGAGAATCGAAGTACCTATTTATAGCAGTGGAGATTGTTCCTCGCCAGCCACATCTTGGCAGCTACCTTGTTCCTACTTACAATCATAGATGGCTCCTCGTTCTAACTTTATTTCCATGCAATTAATTTTGTTTTTATAGACCAGTCTAAATTAGGTACATGCAATGCTTAGTTTTAAATTGGCTTAATTTATTTTCACAGACATGCCTAGCAATTTCGCCATCAGCTGTGTTGCTGTTAATAAATTTATAAGGTACACTTTGTAATATTAAATAAAAAAATATAAATATTCTAGGACTATCTACACAACGTCACCAGGTAAGCATAGCTTAACTAGCTTCGGTTACGGATTCTAGAATGCGAATGAGCATATTTAGATACATTTTTTGTGTAAATAAATACATAATATTATACATAGAAACACCCAGACCACTGCAGGTATTCATATTCATACACACAAAATATTTGTACTAAATGGGAATTGAACCCGCACCTCCTGCGTCAATATTAAATTAATGGAACATCTCATTGTTTAACGATGATGATAGTGATGACGGTTGCATGCTGTCCCCTAACGGCTGGCGTAAACATATATAATGGAGAACGTGTTGGCCAACATACAACCCACCGCCCCGCCACTGATCGTAATAGGCATAACCTGCCACTCTATACGTGCGCTAACAGGTGTTGGCCAATTATCTTAGCGCACGTGTAGAGTGGCCATAAGATACACAGTATATACCGGTTGATTTTATAGTGGTTTTGGAAAAAAAGATTTTGGGCACAATTTCGAGAGTAAAATCGTAAGGAAGTCCTAATTTGGCGAAAAAAAACACGTCCCATACATTTTTCTGTTCACCTGCACATTATTGCCATACATAAAGTGATATTTTTTTTTTCTTCAAAATTAAAACTTCCAGTCGATTTTGCTACCGAAACTGTGTGTGAAACAAGATATTCTTTTTCCAAAACCACTATAAAATTACCGTGTATAAGCGTGTAGTGCATCTAGTTTATTGTTATATAATTTTTCATTAATAATTTATTCAAAGTCCCTCCATGACTCATCCCATCCCACCATCACGGCATGATTAATCAATTAAGAAGATGTCGAAAATTGATAAATGTACTACTGCTAGCTAGACTAGAGCCATAAGAATAGAAAAACAAATTAGTCCACAGCTAATTACAGTCTACAAGTTTGTGGCATTAATATACTATCTTTTTCTTTCTATATAATTAATATATTTTTAAGATCCTTATTAGACAGCCTTTTTCCTGTAAGAAGCCTAGCCCGTTAGCCGTTTCAAATTCCGTCTAGACGTTCACTTTTTCCTATTTCAATCAATCATTAATCAGTTTTAATTTACTAATACAAACCAATTACACTCATTTAAGTTAAAACGCATTAGGCAGGTATAAGAGTGATTGATTTATTATAACAGTGTAAACAGGTTTGTCATTCAGATAAGTATATAATACTGTAAGGGCACTGAGTGGAGCCTATTTACATATTATACATTTATAAGATCATTAAGTTAGGGTAAGTAGATCATAAATATGTAATAATCTTAGATATTTTTTTTGTAAATATAGCATTACTGTATTCCAAAATACCGCTCTATAGAGGTGCAAATAAGATACGATATAGAAATAGGCGTTACCTGGGGAAATTCATTACAAGAAAATATACATATATTCTGGGAGGGAATGGAACCCACCGGTCACCCACGGCTTAACAATTCCAACGATAACAATAGCAAATTATTACTAATTGTCATAGGATGGAATGTCAAACCGCACCTCACAAAGCAAGTAAAAAGACTTCTTACCCGAGGAGCGATGTAGTTGTATTTACAATATTCCACAAGTACGGCACGTATTTCGCCTCTATACGAGGTATCTTTGACCATGAGTGAGCGGTGGGTTATCCCCCCCCCCCCCCCCCTCTCAATAAACATATTATAATTATAAATAATAACGTAAAAAAAATAACGTACCACAATTTTTAAATAAATAAACCAGTTAAATATTTACTGTCACACCCAATTCATAAAACTAGTGAAACCCGCCAGTGAATTGGTTACGTAGACCAATGATTTGATTCTGCAGAAAAATTTATAATCGAGGCTTTTTATACCCCAGGATAGATTTTAATGACGCAAACAAGTCTAACGGCTGTAAACAAAAAAGAAGTCATAATTATGAAAAATCTGAAAAATTCTTCCACTTAGGTTTTTTAGAACTCAATTTTGTCACTTGACCTTAGTCGTTAGCACGTAGTTATCACATTTGTAGTAGCCGTTTCCAGAATACACTTATTTTGCAGATGTGATCATCTTTCTCTGAGCCTATACCTAACTCAGTTGCATGCGTGCGTGCCTGCGTGCCTGCGTGCTTGCTTGCGTGCATTCGTGCATTCGTGCGTGTGTGCGTACGTGCGTATGTGTGTGTGTGTGTGTGTGTGTGTGTGTGTGTGTGTGTGTGTGTGTGTGTGTGTGTGTGTGTGTGTGTCTTATTTTATTATTAATATGGATATCAAATGAAAGGCCTTAACTAGTGAAATACAATACACTATGACAAATTTCAAATCTAAGGTGGCCGCCACCACCAAATAGCGAATAACGTTCTAAAATTACTAGTCCGTAAATATGGGTATCCAATAAAGGGACTTGACAAAGAGAACAATTTAATAAATATTCAATAAAAATAAAAATTATGTGAAAAAGAAATAATTATAGGACTTCTGACACGACAATGACTCATGAATTCATTATTTTTTAATTTTCAAGGCATTTTTGTAAGTAGTAGTAAAGTATTTTTTTAATTGGTATATAATATAGATATATATTTATAAAAAAGTATTTTTTTACATTTTTTGTTTCAATCTATTTGACTGCTAAAAATATGTTGCTATGACCAAATGCCCAGGCGCATTGCAAGAGTTTTGCCCTCATATTTTGCACAGATTTAGGAAATAATAAATAATCGAGATAAATTAGTCTTCTGTAATTCATGTGTTTACTACTTGCAAAAATGTATATAATAAATAAGGATATATAGGTAAACATTGTAATTTTTAAGCCAACAACTGGTTGCGTAGCGAAACTGCCCGACTTTATTATAACTAGTTTTCAGTTCCAATTTACAAAAAATGGGTAGAAACGCCATGGTTTTTCTAAATAGTAACATAATAAATTACCTCCGTCCTCCATGAACACTGGCCTGAGGTTACAGGTGTAGTTTCCTGTCATACAAGCAGAAGCAGCGCTAAGAAAACACCATTTATTGTGGCGCCCCAATTCCTGAACACACCGCTCACCATCTCCTCGAGTATCGGGATCCTTGGTGTCGATATCTCCAGCGATGTCCAGTTCCGCAGTCACTTGGAGGTGGAGTGGTCTTGGAGGTTAGGCTGGCATCAAAGAAACTAGGAGTGCTCAACAAGGCGAAGCAGTACTTCACTGCGGAGCAAAGACTCCTTCTTTATAAGGCACAGATTCGGCCCCACATGGAGTACTGCTGTCACCTCTTCGCCGGGGCGCCTGCATGCCAGCTTGACCCCTTTGACTCGGTACAACGGCGGGCGCTGAGGATCGTCGACAATCCCATACTCTCAGGCGGTGTGACCGCTGAACATCAGGAGGGACTTCGCTTCACTGTGTGTATTCTACCGCCTGTATAATGGCCTGTATTCAGAAGAATTGTTTGACATGATGCCCACATCTACTTTCTCTCATCGCACCGCTCGCCATAGAGAGGGAGTTCATCCTCACACACTACGACCGGAATCGGTGCGCACTGTGCGGTATGAAAGGAGTTTCATCCCGCGCACGCTCAAGCTGTGGAATGAGCTCCCTGCCGTGGTTTTCCCAGGCGACTACAATATGGGGTTCTTCAAGAAGGGCATTAGAAGGTTTCTACAGGGTAGGCAGCGCGTGTGTGACGCCTCTGGTGTTGCAAACGTCCATAGGCCACGGTGACCGCTTTCCATCAAGTGGGCCGTGTGCTTGTCTGCCACCTAAGTGGTATAAAAAAAAAAAAAAAGCAGGCCACGGCGGCAGCGCAAAGTGTGCCTCCCCATATCCAGGGGTTAGATGGAAACACCATAGTTCCCACATTAAGGGAAGGGAATCATCTGTAAGGGATGTACCCGGGTCTGCTGAAGTGTGAGAGATATGTCTTGTATAATCTCACCTCCGGCCATCATCATCATCACCATCAAAGACCCATAGACGGCGTGCGTTTTAGTCGGTTCGAGCTCGAGCTCTTTCACCGGTTGGGATTGGTATCCTTGTAAATTTCGCGCACGGAAATAAAAATTACATTTACACTAGTGTATAATGTAAATATTTCCTAATGTTCTTTCATTTCACAGTGACCGAATTTACATTTGAGAGATATCAGGTTCAAACCTCACCTAGTATGCAACCGACATAAACTCATACCTGAAAAAACAATTTAGTTGAGCTGGGGCTCGATTCAGCAAAATTAGGAGTTACGTTTTTAGAACGCGGTATTAATAAACCTACAAAACGTGCATAATTAAAATATCAAATCTAAAACGCAAACAACTGTGAGAGAGTTTAATATGGAAACGTGCGTGAGGTTACTGAATTCTGTCTGAGGAGAGTACTTTGCGGTCTTTTCTTTTTGACTCTCATGCGAGTTGCTACTTCTTTTTCTGTCGAATCGACGGCACTTTTTAGTTGCTATCGTTGTATAGTAATTTGTTTCACGGCAGCGCCGCTTCTCACGGAGAGGGTCCGAACATAGGTTTCGCTCTTCGGGATGCCTTACTACTGTTGATGTCACAATGTAATCTAAATAAGAGCCAATACTTATTAGTGTTACTATTATATGCACAGACGTGTCGTGACTGTGCTGCCGCACCGTTCATTTGAGTGAATTGATTTTTTATTTTTCAATTGCGTGCAGGTTACTGGCTAACAGAAGGTACCTACAAAATATCTTCATAACAATAGAAAATAAGTTTATTTATAATCATAACGTATGCAAACCGATCAAAAACGGTATAAATCACAATGAATTGGAACCAGTAGGTAGCGTTGCACTCGAATTATAGATTTTTTTGCTTCGTATAGGTAACTTAGAAGGCTTCATACACCCGTACAGAAGCATTCGCAAAGAGCGCTAGTTGCAGTAGCGATAATTCATTTAACTATTGTGTTATGTAGAATAGCGAAAAGTGTATTATTGTCCCAGTTCCAGTTAGCAGATAGACTACATAGACTAAATGTTTAAAAATATACAGTGTTCAGTTTGCAAAAGTCATAATTCCCAGTAGTAGTTTTGATTATAAAGATGCGTTTAACCGCTATCTCACCTGGTGATGATGTGGTCTACGGCAGACCACGTTTGCCTAGAAATAACCTATTCTCTCGTCTCGTCTTGAAGTCTTCCAAATTATAGCTCCGTGCTCCGTGTAAGATTGCCTCCGTGACTCAGTTGGCGTAGTATGCAGTAGGTGTACCTTGTGTCCGTTAGTTGTATGTTTGTAAAGTCTCCCGCGATGCAGGACTTATTCCATAGAGCGGGAGTAGAAAAAAAAAGTTATCCAAAAATACAGAGTCGGGCAGGGCGTTCCACTCTTAGGCTCATAATGACCATATCACCGAATCGTTTGGTATCTACGTATGAGTGGATAATATCTAAGCAGAGAGCGAAACATCGCTATGAATATTTTTTCATGATGTTTCATGCAAACGCTACAATTTTAAAAACGTCGATGCTTATTACTATTTTATACCACTTAGGTAACAGACAAGCTCACGTCCCGTCTGATGAAAAGTGGTCACCGCAGCTTATGGACGTTTGCAACACCAGGGGCGTCACACTCGTGCTGCCGACATTTTGGAAGGAGGGGGACGGGGCGGAGGAGTGATGGTTAAAAGAGTTTATGTGCTGTCAGTGTAGAAGATAAAGCTAAATTTCTCGGTCTTCCCACTGACAACACAAAACCTCTCTGGGGGTCTAAAAAGGCCACTAACGACGAATCGTATCCGCATTGAAATACGAAGCGGATTTAATTTCGTAAAATGGTCACACACAGCGCAATTCGCCGCGCGATTCGTTTTTGGCAATTCGCCTTTTTGACAAGTTTCTATACAAAATCGTAAAATGGCTCACCAAATACGAATCGCCTAAATGGCAAATGGCAGTATTGAAAGACGCAACTCCCACATTGCGTCTAACAATTCGTCGATCGTTGTGACTTGTTTTGCTTGACTCAATTGATTGAAATTAAATAGATATAGCTTAAATATGGCTGATATATTTCTTCAAGACAATTTATCGCAACATGCAATAGCCCAAGACGACTTCACTCACCAAAACGGACACTATACTTCATCGTAACGTATTTAGTGTTCCTTGTTATTACTTACAAAATTATGAACATGAACAAAGTAATGAAATACGAAAAAAATATCTCAATTAAATTAAATTATTTTTTATTTTAGCGTCAACTAGCGATTAATCATGAAACTCATATCACTTGCTCATAAATTGACACTCGTTGACAAAGCACAGTTTATTACCAGTTAATTAAATATTATGCTAAAATATATATTTATGGTATAAAATAGTTCTTAAAGTCTATTTTTTGATATAATATGAATAAATTCTTATCTTCACGCTTTTATAAGTCTTTATAAGTATTATTAAAATAACCGGAAAGTTACCGGTGTATTGTTAAACGGTGTATTTTTAAACTTGCAACATTTCATCTTAATCCGAATCCTCCGACGAACCGCATTGTAGAAGAATCGTCGTTAATGTGTTTCATTTTATGACAGCCAACGAATCGTAAAGCGTTTCGTCGGACGAACTGGAAGACGCATTGCAATCCGATTCGTCTCATGAAATGGCCTTTTTAGGCCCCCTGGTGAGCTCTGGCTGCCCTACTCACCGCCTTTAAGGGAATTCTCACTAAATTGCTCGCCAGGCCACTCTATGGAATGCTTTTTTTCTGTAATAACAGTAATTTCCTTCTATGATACATTTTCAAACTAAAAGTGCACTTCGTATCAAATTAAATATTGTGCTTATAGTAAGTAGAGGGGACGTGTCGTAGTAAACCTCCCTGAAGACCGAAACCTACGCTCGGGCCCTCTCCGTGAGTACGGCGCTGCCGTAAAACAAATTACTACACCACGATGGCAACTCCAAAATGCCATCAATTCGACAGCAGAAGTTAGTACTTAAATATTCATATACTCAGGTATACTTATTTCAATATTTTCCCATAATCAACACTCCCATTATTATTTACAAGCTGTCATATAGCAGTAGTCGGTACAAAATATCAAGTAATTGAGTAGCGAAATTCTAATATAAATCGTAGAGACATACAGCATATCAGATAAACTGTCAATGCAAAGACTAGTAAAACCATAATAATTAAATAAACATGTACCCAACGCCACCTAAACCTACGTACATCTAGTTTGTACTATGGGTTCTATAATGCGGATAAACGTATTTAGTTTTTTTTTGTAAATACATCCATATTATATACAGAAATATCCTGATCAATGTTCATATTCATGCACACATATTTGCACTGAGCGGGAATTGAAGCCGCGTTTCCTACGTGGCAGTCGCGTTCACTACCGCCACGCACTATGGCGTGGTGATCGTCGAATCAAAATCATAAAAAGAATTGTTAGAGTATACAATAAAGTCACAAAGTGATTTTAATAATTAAATACTGTTTCGTACCCTCAACGATGACGGTAGAGCGGCTCTACGTCGGAGGTCGCAGATTCAAAACCCGCTTCTCACTAGAGCCCATAACACAAATGAATTAGGATATACTTAATTTGGCTTTACATGGTTTAAAATGACAATAAAATACCCATTTCTCTCATTTGTATTCTTTTTTTAATATACCTCTTAGGTGGCAGACAAGCACCCGGCCCACCTAATAGAAAATGTATACCGTGGCCTATGGACGTTGCAACGACGTAGCCTATGGACGTTGAAGAGGGAGGAAGGGGTGAAGGTTAAGAGAGTCGCTGTGTTGTCAGTGCAAAGAAGGGTTTCTCGGTCTCCCCACTGACAACACATAACCCCTCCTCTCTGAGGTAATGTGACAGTGTAATTCTTAATAAATTGAAATTCTAATCGACAGGTTGTGAGGTTGATTAGCTCGGTATCAGTCAAAGCAGTATAGTGGAAGGACACTATATTATATATTAGAATACCTTTAAAGATATTAGGTAATTACTTATTGGGAAGTCGGAACCTCCACGCATTTATTAGTCAACATGTGCGTATATAACGGACTACATATTGAAACATTTGACCTCAATTCAGTTACGTGAACGCTGAAACCCACCGTGCTGTCAGATTTCCATTTACTTTAGTGACAGGCTACGATGTCAAATCCATCTCTACTCAACATTAAGAGCACTCTCGACTCTAATTAGAGATTAATTGAATCAGGGAGCGACGGAGAGACCGTTGTCGGTTATTCTCATAAAAGGCTCTCTCCATCAGAGTGGGTCCAAAAAAGAACTCCTCGTTTACACCAAAATTACTGTAGCCCATTTGACTCTTAAGTAAACATAGTAATTAATTGCTTTTGAATTATACATTTTAATTGATTTTATACACAGTCGACGGAGCTCCGTTGGTTTGTTAGTCAGTTGGCCGCCACGCGTAGTCGGCGTCGCACGTTGCGTCATGTTCCGCGCAGTGACAGACGGCTGGAAGCGATATTGGTGGGGAACAGGTACGGAACAAACAATCACGACTTCCTCAATAAAATACTTAATTGTTTATTACTGTGTGAAAAGAAAAAAATGTGCTCCAAATATTTTAAGCAACCGCAATTATTTTCTTCGGTTTTTCGAACGCAACGAAAAATGTAAATGTCGCCTTCAGCTGTAATTTGTATCAAGACTCTACAATTTTGCAGTCATTTATGAGCTATTGTTCTGTCAAATAATTGTTTCTCAGAACTGTTACGTTATTCACTGATTTTGTTAATGAAAACTAAGTCGGGTTGTATCAAGGGCTTGTAACCGGTATGAAGTACAACATACCTCAGAAGTTCAAAACTATTTGCGTCTGCGTTCGTTCAACTTCGGCGCGCATTCGTGGCTTTCCGGAGCACGTGGTAAGGGAACCGTGTTGACAGGTGTTGCAAAACCGATAACCGTTTACTTTCCGATATTTTTTTAAGATGATAATGTTTGCTCTTGTATTTATCACAACTAGAAGATTATTCAATAGTGATGGACGCAAAAGTCGATTTCGTGACTAGTGACAATTCACGTAAATAGGTAGGTATAAACAGCTTGATCAATAGAAATACACTAAAATCATTTTACATTAGTAATCACTTGCCGTGAAATAAGTAGATGTAATTAACGATAAAATTTTGTTAATTATGTAAGAAAATGTTAAAAAATTTTGTCTTAAAAAGATAAAAAGAATTATTATAATATATGCCTATAATAATAAATATTACAAATCATTTTACAAGTACATGTCCTTAGTGCTATAAATATACATATTTATCTAAAGAGAACCAACTCGAAACTCTGTTAGGGACGTATTCATATTTTTATATTTAATTGGAAGCTAATTTTATTGTTCTTGAGAACCTTGAAAATGCTTGAAATTACCGGAACAGTGTAATAGTTTAAAATATCATGTTACCTCGTAATTGGTTTAAGTGTCCGATCATAGAGAAGCTAAGAAATAATAAGGTTTGTATTGTCGGTTGTATTTTTTTTCACAAAACAACTCAAAGCAATAATACTTAATGAGGTATTTCGGGGAGAGCAAATTGTCCATAATATATAGTTTTAAGCAGAGATGCGTTAACATTTTTCAATATACACATATTGATGTTCATTTTGTAATTGTTAATTCTTTATTGCACGTACAAATTACCGAGTTCATAAAAAATGCAAGGATTATGTACAAAAGCGAGCGTAACTCAATATGAGTTCTCTCCCAGCAAACCTTTAAGTATCAGAGGAATAGGTATAGTAAAAAAAAATTTTATAGAAAAAAACATGAAGAATTTCTAAAATTGTAGGCATGATAATAATGAGGAAGTGAGAAAATTGATCTTTTTGGAGCCTTAACCACCGGCAGCTTGCTCTTTGTACTGATAACGATGTTAATCAAAACTATTTATAATATCTACTATCATTTTAAACTATACGCAACATATTTCTTATTTTAAACATATGACACTGAAATTATCTTGAAATGAGATTTAGTTTAGGCATTGCATGGCCCTTGAATAATCAATGTTGTTACTCTCGACTTGTTGACTCTCGAAACAGTTGATCTTTAAATTTAAATATATAAATAATAATAAATAGTTGATGAGCTTTATCTCATTTATTATTTCGATGATAAAATTTATATTACATAATAAATTATAAATAAAATATTAAGTTAATGTGTTTCTACAATTACGACTAATAACAAATTATAATTTGATTCCTATAAAATTTTATATTCTCTCAATTAGCTTGGACATGGGCCTCTCCCAATGTGTACCATTGCTTATAACTTGGTTCATTAAAGAAAGGTTTTATAAATGGCGGACGTTATCACTTCCTCTCGCTCGCACACTAGTACTGTCTATACTCACTCACGCGCGTACCGTCAACACAAAAAAAATATTGATCTTTATTTTCTTCCACACTCTGTGCTCTTGATGCGATGCATAAAAGAAAGGATTCTTAAATGTCGGCTTGTACTTGCGTTGACAGATAGTACACCTAGCATACAAAATTTCATTTGTTTTTTCAGTTTAGAAAAAATGTAAACAAGACCGTTGTTCATAATAATGTTAGTTCTTTATTTTAACCAACATCATGATCTTCCATGATCCGCCTTATAGAATGTGATATACGTTCCTTTTTCAGGATGAAAGGACTCAATGTGCGTTTAAAAGGACTCTATGTGTAAAAGTAGGTACTGTTTCCGATGAAAACAAAAATAGATGCCGTCACGTGTCGCGGGCGAAGCCGCCGGCCGCAGCTAGTCAGAAATTATTACGACCCGGTCTTGTTTTTATTATTATTCAAATGAAAAAAAAAAATTTGAAATTTTATATGCTAGCTGTACGATCTGTCAACGCAAGTACAAGCCGCCATTTATAAAACCTTTCTTTAATGCACCAGCTTATACGAGCCTACGCCCTTCGCATCCAGTGTGTCCCAGTCGCATTATTGTATTTCGGTAGCCTTCCTTAATTCACAATATTTATTATTATTTTTTGATAAAACAGTTGTACCGGATTTTCCCCATTAGCACATTTTTTAAGACATTATAGTACTAAATTGTATAATCTACTTTTATCTTATAAAGCAGTGCCATGGCGTTATTTTATTTTAGACAGGTCATTATCATGTTAATCTTTGTTATTGCTCGGTTCCTAATCATTATAGAGATGTAGTAGCCTATAACATCCCTACAGAACAAGGTCATTGAATTAAAAAAAATCAGTGGTAGTTCAACAGTTTTAACAACAAATAATTTATCTATATCTAGGTGATTTGTCGCGTGACCAATACAATAACAGTAAGCTATGGTCCCGTGATGTTTATGTTTGCGTGTTCGATTTCAGGGTCGGGTCATAACCTATTGGATATTTCTAATAAGAAATTCTGTGTTCTGATTCTGACTCAGACCAAAGCTAGTAGGTAACAATCTAGATATCAAGTTCTTTTATCGTTAACATAGAATTTAATATTGTTTATCGATGCAATCGTTAATTATAGATTAGTAGTTGTGCAACTTATCAATGCACCTGCTCTGCTAAACACGGTGCACGCTGTGTGGTAGGTAAGGAAAGAACTTTATCCCGCACTGTCAAACTGTAAAATGAACTTCCTGTAATTTTAGCCAGCGACTACAATAAGGGGTTCTTCAAGAAGAGCCTAATGCCCTTCTAAACAGTAGGCAGCACATGTGTAACGCCCCTGGTGTTGCAAACGTCCATAGGCCATAGTGACCAATTTCCACCAGGTGGGTCGTGTGCTTGTCATTCATAAACATAAACTCACGCCTATGTCCCTGAAGGGGTAGGAAGAGGTGCTAGCACCCACATTTCGCCAGTTTTTGTTTAAGTTCCTCAGGCTTCAAGGTACAAACTTTGAAAACCACTGATAAATCACTATAAGTATGATAATGACCTAGATTACTATCTTTTTACTGAGGCCTAAGGCAGACGATATTCTGTTCTGCTGTGCGTTTCTTTAAACAGATATCTGGTGTTGAGCAGAGCGCTGCGACAGCTTTGATAGAGACTGTCATTGGTCGGCCTTGGTGATGTCACTGGAGATCGACCAATGAAATTCTCCATTAAAGCTGTTGCAACGCTGTGCTCGACGCTATATGTTTAGAGAATTACACAACAGGTTGTCTTACTTCAATAAAAATTATTGTCTTATATCGTAGGTGTAAGTTATGAGCATATAATATGAACGTATATAATATGTTCATAATTGATGACCTCATTCTCATAGTTATAATCCCAACGGGTATTACAAGAAAGAGAAGTATCGAATCAATTATTTACAGAATTGACAGTCAGACATAGACGTTATGCTCTTTTAGTTATTACTTGGAGAATCTTTTTTGATTAATATATTTACTTCTCTATTTTTACCTCTAAATAGTGTTATAGATATACCTATTGGCACGTATCTTGGACCTGAATCGCAAAAGAAACGAAGCCAGCCGAATTGTTTTGATATTATAATCTATAAAATTGGTAAATTTCGTCCACTACCATTAAAACCCGTGCACACATAGCACATCCTCAAAAGACAGCCTGAAAATGCAAACTGCATATTATGAACACACATTTTGTTCCACAAATCCACATTCATAGAGCAATTTGACTGCCACGTATGGCCCACCGCTCACCTGATGGAAAGTGGTTACTGTAGTTTATGGACATTTCCAACACCAGGGGCGTCACATTCGTGCTGCCGATCATATATAGTATAGTGGGAAGAAGGAGAAGGTTAAAAGAGGCTATGTGCTGTCAGTGAAGAAGACGAAGGAGGGTTTCTCGGTCTTACTACTGACAGCACAAAACCTCTTTAGTGAGCTCTGGTGAAAAAGGGAGAAGTAGTTAGCTAGGTATGTCGCAACATGCTCAGTAATTTTAGACTGATTCATTCAAATACACAAGGAAATATCGTTATCATGATTTAGGCGTTAGCAACAGTACCCATGACCTCTTTGTGCAAGGACGAGTTGACAGTACATACTATAATTTTATGGCACTGTTTGACAGTACACAGGAATTCCGTAACAGTGCACCTCATTGCGGTATCATTTTCAAAGATTGTTGTTCAGTTGAATCCAAGTTTTAAATATAACTGAAGCACCTAAAAACTGGTTTATCTGTTGAGGCTCTGACACTGTTTTGCATGCGGGGTTTTTGGTTTAGATGGGTCAATGCCGTCCGTAAAAGATAAGTAAAATTAAAAAAAAAAGTAAACAGCAATACTGCGGTACAGAAATCAATAATAATTATTATAAATGATAAATAAATGCCCAGTATACGCTACAATTTAAATTACAATAAACGCTATACCGCGTCTTAGAAGTCGAAAAAATTTTCGTCTTCGCCTTCACTGAGAAGGATAAGCTAATGCAAGCAATAATAATCAAAGCTATCTGGAAAACAAATCTTGGTAGCAAGGGGTAGACCCCAAGAAATGCTGACTTGGCCTCGTGGACGGTGATAGTTATGCGTGCTAATAGTCTGATTACCATAAAGTCGAAGACCGTGCCAAGTCGAAAGGTAAAAGTCGAAAAGCGGAGGAGTCTCGGATTCAGCCGGGATTAACGAAATGATAATGATTAGAATTTGAAAAAAATCTGATCCTCTGGCTAAATTTAATATTCTATTAACTTTATCGCTAATGAAAATTTTCAGTAATGTATTGTCTTAGTCACTATTGTGTCTTAGTCTATATTTAATGAAATTTATGAAAGTCCTTGTAGCTCATAAATAAATTACTTAAGTATTATTTTAATCATTGAAGTGTCGCTTGATTCATTAATAACTAATAGAAACGTAATCGCTTCAAAGCAATTCCGGTAATAGAATGTCACTATGTCTACACGCTCTGAATAGTTTTCATGTTTGCCTGTTTGTATGAGTGGATATCATAACCTTCTTATAAATACTTCTATCAACATTTATTACGATCGACAGTACATTCATAATTGACCAAATGATTCAGCGTGTTTGACTGTTTCATTGGTTCAATAAACCGGTCTCACTTGTTGCAACATATCATCGTTAGTACCATGAACAAACAGGAATGAGCCTCGGTAAGGTCATGTTTGTTCGCTATAAACAACTTCTGCCTATTGACTTCTTTGAGTAGCAATTTATTAGTAATCAATGTAAATTATATTGAATGTAAATATTTATAAGTCTATGAACTGTCAAGTGTACTGTCTGCTGCTGTCATTTCATATACGGTATTTTATTTGGAAGCTATTGTCCGCGAGTTACGTAGTAACTATTTATTGATCTGTGCCCTTAGCACGAAAAACTTTCGATATTCGTAACGTAAAGTTATCGAGAGAACGAGACATTGCGATTGGCAGTATGCCTCCTGTGAACCTGTGTGCGACTATAGCCCGCCAATCGCAATACTCCGTTCTGTCGATATATTTACATTACGAATTCGATAGTATTTGCTAAGTGCACTGTACCGAGAGTCAGTTCCACGATCCATTGGAATTCATTCTAAGGATAAAAAATAGCATATTATTATGTGTCATTCCATAATATAATTCTGTCACTAAATACCTAAATTTTAATCAGGTCTATTCTGTGGTTTAAACGTGATTGAGTAAAAAAAGTATACCTATATGTACAATATGTGAAGGCTATTTTTAGATAATACGATGAATAATACCATTGGCATAATAATATATTTGAAGACATGTATTAAAATTCCTAATGCTCGGCTCACTAAGGAAAACTAAAACTTCATCTAATACAATATACCATATAATATTTCTATATACCTAGTTAAACTATTATTATAAATGTGAATGGGATATTTCCCATGTTTGCTCAACGATATTTCGGCAATGTTACGTAATATCGGTTAAACTACGCAACCAATAAACATGGTAAAAATATCCTGTTGATTTTTTTAATAGTACCCAAGGTTAATGACCTTGACAATCTAATACCTAAATAATTCAATAAAATATGGGAAAAGATTTTACAGTAGGAAACATGATCAATTAGATATATTACTCGTTAAGAGCAAAACGTTGAACCCACAATTGAAGAGGTTGCCAGTTTGAAGCCAAACAAGTATACCAATGACGGATTTCCATGAATAGAGTGAGACAATTATTGAATGAGAAAAGATGAGCATTAGAATGTTGATGTAGGAACATGAAATGTAAACAATAACTTTGATTTGAAAGGGTCCACAGTATAGCATAACTGACTTGATATACGAATCCTAGAAAACGGATAAATCAAATTTTATTCAACTCAACACTACTCTTGTCGTGAACTTTTACGTTTCTTAATAATTATGCTTTCAATATCTGTTTAGCCGATTGTTACATCGATGGACGTTCATAATTTTGTTACCTGCGTCAAGTTTCTCAGAAAAAATACAGGTTTAGTTTTATTACAACAAATAAAAATACCGAAAACATGAATATGCGTCACATCTCAAGTTCGTATGCAAGATATTTCGAAACAAACAACTTTCACATCCTAATTTAATTTAGAACACACGTCCTTTGTAGATTGTTGATGTAAGAAGTATTTTAAACTGTAGGTATAATAATACACGTGTAATGCCTTATGGAGATTCATGTTTAGAACAAAATAAGTAGAAACGCAAAACTCACTGCGTAACTAATTGTCCATAGTTGAGTATAGAGAAATGTAGCACCGTTAAGCATCGACCACGTGAGTCGGTTCGCGCATACATTAGAATTATTTAGTTTAATTTAAATATTCATTAGAATTGCTCTCAATACGGTATGTATGCATCCAAATAGTATTAGTAGCTTAGTGGTTAAAGAAACAGCATTACGATTGAGGGATCCCCAAAATAGTTCTACATTTAAAAACAGTAGGTCTGCTATATAATTTATACGTTACCTATGTAGAATAATATTCATAAGATATTTACGTATGTTTATAATGATAACTGTAGTAGTATGTATTTGATAATATTTGTGTATATTTTGTAGTGTGTTTGTCAACTTACTTATTTAAGTTTATTATTTTATTTACCGTTTGTATGTCTACTATTTTGTACCATAGTAGACTAAACTCTCACCATAACACAGCATGCACCTACCACGACAAATCTCTGCACCGCTTTAAGGTACTGGTAAAATGTCTATGGCGTTAAGTTCACCTTTGTACAATTTCTATGTATTTAAACAAAAGCTTAAATATAAATTTGAAATAAAATCGAGCCATTACAGTACCCTCGTGGTACTCCGAACATTATCAAGTAAATCAATGTTGTAGTTACATTTTATTTTATGTAGTCAGGATGACAAAACACATATAATATTCTGAATTTGGTAATACCACATTTTTATCGCAACTATTGTTCTATTACAGCTAAGAGGTAACTTTGGTACTATTTGAATTAGTGCTATTCAAATTAGTGCACTCAATGGTATGTTCCTATTGTGTCCCAAGGTTACATTATTTTATAAGTATATTTTGATTTATCTTCAAATTGGTAACCGAAATATAAGAACTACTCATATATGTTCCGCTCGTGAAGTAAACTGCTAGCATGCGAGTACATAGTGCGTTTCGTTACCATTACAGCCTATATAATTAAATTAACCACCCACGGCTTTATTTTAGTTTCATGTCGTTGACTTCTATAACAACCTATTTTTTACTGATTTTAGTACATTTTACAACACTCGAACAATTTGAATGAGTTAAGGTGTGAATTAGTACCAATTTTTCATTTGCTTCTAGTGTTCGTATCGTATTAAAACCCCTTTTTTAAGTGCCAACACCGAAATAATCTCTACAAAACTGAAGCAAGCCGGATTCTCACTCTTCTTCTCGACATGTCACATTAAAAAATTGAATGTAGTAGCAAATATATTTATACAATTAGATATATATATGTATATACACATATCGCTTATATGTATTCAAGTAAAAGAACTGTTTGTTTTTAACAATTCCTTTGGAGAAACTAAAGGGACTACAGGTATGTAGACCTTTCGAAATAATATTCCCGAAACTACTATTTTAACAAAGATTTAGTTAACTTACGTATTTATTATTGATTGTTAATAAATAATAAAGACGTAACATAAACAAACTATTCTTCCTGAAATATAATAATACTATAAAATTTTATCACATATCGTATGAGATCAAATAGGTATAAATAACATCCTTCAAAATGGTTCTCATTACCCACAGTTATCAATCATTGAAGTTATCGCATTTAAAGTAATATAATAATACAGATAAAATTATATACATCACATAATAAGCAGATTGCAAATGACATAGCCAGCTAAAATTTCTGATATCATTAATCCTATTACATAATTACGGCAGTCGATATCAATATTATTGAATTAGTAGTCCGCAGAAATTACTTCAATGTTATTGATTTACGTTATAATACGTCTGAGGAAATGTGTACCCTCGTCAAGATTCGGTGAAATACGAAAAAAGATATAATTGCTATTTGTATTGCTTACAAGAATTACTTACTGATTGTACTTCAGTGATTTTCGATTTACTACAGTTACATCATAAAAGGCAAAGGTGAGTTGCAATGCTCAATAATTTATTATTAGAATATTAAAATTACATTATTGAGAGTTTTTAAATTATTGAGAACTTTGGAACGCAATGAACAAGTAGATATAAAATAATATTTATGAAGAAAGTGATGATACGATTCTAGATTCAAATAATCATATATATTCTGTCCTACATGATTCAAATTTAAAAATAGAATTCATCCTCAGAATTCATCAGAATAAGACAAATTAGAAATTCAAGGTAACAAAGCGGAAAAAGGAAACAAAGTTGAATAAAAGTAACAGTAAGTTACATGTAAAAAACTGGCCTTCTTTTATGAAATTTCACTTTAAGTTAAATGTAGTAAGTAAAATAATTATTACTTGAACTGATAAAAAAATAATAGGTATTGGTATATAAAAAATACGTATTCTATTTTTAATAGAGTTTGAACTACAGCTGCGAAGATTTTTTAACTTATAATTGATATTTTGAAACTCTGTATGTAGATTTTATCTGGAAGATGCACAATTTGAAGCTACCTATTTATAACTATAATATACTCATAGAAATAACTGAAAAATTGAGAAGTGAACAACTGCCATGGTATGAACTTAGGTACTAAAAGAGATGATAGTAATGCCTTTAGAAGAAAAGGTCGGCCAAAAAAGATGAATGAATTGTATTAAAGAAGCTATAGTAAAGAAGGGAGTGACTGAGGAAATGTTATCTGACAGGAATGTGTTTAGGAGAATGGTAAGTTACTCCGACACCAATTAATTGGGTTAAGGGCTGGGAGGTGATGATATACACTTATAGAACTTATGTAAATATAGTAAGTCTGAATTGAATTGATCATTCTGATCAAAACGGTCGTGGCTCATTGATTACTAGTAATCTGCTCTATTAATTAGCTTACAGTACACTACATAACTAGGTACGTAATAGGCATGCTAGAAATACTATATAAAAGCGTCTATCGGTTATGAAAATAATTAAGCACATGTATGGGAAACACGAAGATTTCTGATAGTACTCCTGCTAAACTACATATTGGCATAAAAAGTATGATTTAACACATTTTTTATTCCCATTATTTACTCTCCATTGTATCAGTAAATAATAAATGATACGAGAAAAAAACAAATGTTTTCTCATAATATTTTTGTTTCATTTAGCTTTACTTACACTATGGTGAGTGAATAACGCTAGTTAAACGGTAAAAAAATAGGAAAAAAAAACTCCATATCGTAATATTTTTTATGCCAATATGTAGTGTACCAGGAGTACTACCAGGGGCCTCAGGCTTCGGGAGTGTATATTGAGCTCCCTGGAAGATCTTCTTAGGGTGACCATAAACAATACCTGGTTGGGACATTTAACTTGGACCCTGTAGATCTTGGAGTACTATACATTACACATAGAGGTGACTCTAGGGCAAAGTGTTTAACATTAGACAGATATATATGCAGCCCAGACTCAACGTCTGATGCACGACTCGAGTCAATATTATCGACCGAATACAATGGTTGATGAAGTGTGGGTGTTAATTCACTTCTGCCTACACCAGAGTTATATACCGGTATATATGTGTGAGAATATTTCTGTATGTAAAGTAAAATCCATGGCTAATAATGATTATAATCGACAGAATAAATCTGCTTAAAAGGCTTAAGAGCATTCAGAGCGTAATAACCTTAGACGTTTGAGCGCAATTTACATAAATATTGTCTTCACCTTGAATTTCCTCTGTATCACAGGTAAGTGGGTTGAATTTATAATAACTATATAAAGAACATTCGTATACTATATTATTAGTATATCTTATCTTACGTAAATAATAATGAATCACCGAAATGTTCCGAACGAGTGCACCAAATTGGATGGTTCACTTTTTCAGTTTTATAAGATCATCATTTGAAATTTTAAATGAAATACAAAAATGAAACTTAATAATTATTACAAAATATGTACCATGTAATAAAAAATGAGTTCAATAACGTCAACCGGGTACCTACAAGTGGTATAATAAATGATGATAGTGCAATAAGAATAGTAATAACAATTATATATCCCTTTTATTTAATAGTAATACGCCTCAATCCTCGCACTTTAATTTAGATGTAACCTCAGAATATCGCTAAGGACTTTATTGATCAGACTTATAAGAGATAAGGTTCAAATGTATTGTTCGTGTTTAATGGCTTTAACACAAACCTGATAATTTTGTTATATACTTAGGTAAAATTAATCTTTTTGAAACTGTGAGTCCAACTTCCATAAGCACCACCAACATTATCATATATCTACAAACTATCATTTAAGTAAAATTATGGAAAGCACCATCCTTGTAGAAGAAAGAACTTTTTTTTTATTTGTTGTTTTAAAGAGTGTTAGCACCCGGAATTACTAATATTGCCTCTAACCCCTCCAAGTGAGCTCCATGTTTTGTCATAATAGTTCACGTTGGTAGTGTAATGACCAGAATTCGAACCCGATACCTCTCGATCGTAAGGCCGACTCCTTAAAAACTAAGCTACTGACGCATACAGACAAATTGATAATGGTAACAAGTTCTGTCCAGGCGAGTTAACCGAAAGAAACTGAGCCCTTCTAAACTACGAGTATAGTAGAAATAATTAATAATATGTGGGTCCCAATAATTGTAATACTAAAAATTCTGCCCAATTTGTATTTATTCGTTGTGTTATAACACTTATTACAAATAGTACTTAACAGTTTTCTTGTAGTTGAGTATTATATGAACTTGTGTGAGTTGAGAATGCAATTTTAGAATGACATTTCTATGTCATCTTCACGTGATTATGATTGAATAGAATGAAACAAATTCTTTCATAGCAATACTAGCTTTGGTTTTACCGCTGTTAAAAATTAGAGTTGATCCAAGAAGGGTGGAAATTAAGGATTTATATTATGTATTTTAATGGTGTTTCATAAAAAAACTTGGTGGACAAACGTTAAAACCACGCGATAACGACATAACATAACAGTCTAGCCTTAACAATGATTGGGATGACTTTCACTAGATACGTACAGTACATTAATTCATTAATTTTAATAATCAGTTGGTAAATATATATCGCCACTGGTCATTGGACCATTGGTTGTGGGGGTCAAATGGCAGTCGCTTCACGGAAAATATCGAAGTTCAGCCGTATCACAGTTAGACTGGAAAGCCGACCCCAACTGAGTTGGGAAAAGGTTCAGAGAATGATGATATATAAGTTCACTCAAAAATAGAATAGTTAATTAATTATGTAAAATTAACATAAGAACATATTTTTATGCCAATTATATTTATATTTATAAATTATCTTGCTGAATTTGTTAAGGATGTATGTAGTTTAGTGAAAACATATATATATATATATACAATACTCATTTATTTTCTTTCGTTCATTGTGAGTCAATATCAATATATTTGATTGAATTAATAAAATATCGAAATATTGACTAACTTAACTTTATCTTATCCTCGTATTCAATATTTTTATTCAGTTATTTTAATACCAACAATTTTCCAATAGTTTTAATGTACGTATCGTTTTGAAACACAAATATGTAATCAATGAAAAAACTTTTATCTCAGAAATATTTTTAGAATCTACAGATCATTATCTAAAATTGTTGTAGTAATCTATCACAAATACATACTAATGTTATGTTATTATCTAAAGATACCTAATATTATCTATTATCATCACATCAGTCTCACGATATTTCGTCATCATCCTTAAAGCAATTGCTCAGTTGCTTCTAAAGTCTGTACTTTGGAGTCCAAGGCCTGCCTTGAATTATCATCATCATCATCATATGTCGACCTTTCCGGACTCAGACATCAGGAGGAAATCCTGTACCAAAACCATGTTCATTGTGTGCACTGACTTTTTAAAGTACTTATGGCATTCAGCTGTCGCGAATTCTTACTTCTTACCATTATAATAATGGCTGTTATACTTAGCTGAAAGGTTCTCGAATTGAGACCGCGTACCGATAGACGAGGCGTGGGACGGCCCGAGATGATCGGACAACATAGTCAAAGTCGCGGTACCCGTTGGATGCAGACCGCCTCCAACCGGTCGAATTGGGGGTCGATGCGGGAGGCCAATATTCAAGTCCTATGGCTGAAATGATGATAATGATGATTGCATAGATTGATTCCTACTAAGTGCAACATTATTCATTTGTAATATACATGTCAGTTTGCAAAGTAGGTATGTAATTATTCGTATTTGTGAGGCCTAAGCCTTTTTTAATACACAAATTTTTATACACAGGAAGGTGTATTGTTACACCACTTTAAGACAATTGCGTTTCGCTAGCTCTAGATGTTTCAGAACCGTAACAAAACGATACGCTTCGATTGCGACTTATTGTTGTAATAACGAATCTATAATGTCATCTAATTATCGCAGGAGAGAATCATTCCAAATATACAAGGTATCCTACGATTATGTCACATAGAAGGAAACTAGTAGTACTTTAATGGAAAATTTTACTGCAAGAAAACATTTTGATTTTAAAGCTATTTTCAATGATTTTTAGTATTTGTACGATTTTTTTACCAATCTATAGAAACTTTCATAAACATAAATGTATTAGTGATATAAATGAATGATTCGCACTAAAGTAGTAAAGTTTAGTTAAAGTGTATTTAAATTTTAATCAACTAATATTACTAAACTAAAAACCAAAAATTGCCAATATTCTACAAGGTGAAGCAATAAAATTAATCATTGATGAATAAAATTAAATGTAGAATTGTCTGTTTATAAATAGTTTAACACTCAGTTGTTAATGGTTCTTTGAACTATTTAAAGCAAACTGGTTATACGAAATAAAGGTGGTCTTTTTCATGTGCTTAAAACCATGTTGTATTTTACATCACGCGATGGTAAAATCAATTAAACATTTCTATGTAACAGTCCACACATACACGAAAAAAGTGGTGTGACTAAGCTTTTTTTTTATTTTATCATGCGGATAATCCCCACGGATACCACCTCCACCAAAACCGATGGAGGTGATTATGTCGGACTCGAACCAACCAAAACGCACGCCGTCCATGGGTCCTTGATTGCCGGAGGTGAGATTATACAAGACATATCTCTCGCACCCCGGCAGACCCGGGGACATCTCTGTTGAGATGACCCTCTTCCCTAAATGTGAAGACCATGGTGTCCCCATCTAGCCCCTGGGTATGGTGTGGCACTTTGTGCCATCAGGTGTGACTAAGCTGATATCTATTTTGTTCAAAAACTGTCAGTGTTGGATACCTATCTAAAATAAGCTCCAAAAGTTCCTGGACACTTTAAGATTCGTGATCCTTTGACGGCCCAAATCTAATTAACCAAAAGTAACATACAAAGCATTAATAAAATAAACTAGATTGATGTCTTGTTTCCTTATGAGAAAATAAGTAAACTCGTGTTAGTAGTACCAAATTATATTAATAAGTAGATTTATCATCCAGTAGCTTCTAAGACGTGTAGTGTAGTGGCATCACTTCATACAATTTTAGTTTCAAACTGTCCAAGAATTTATGGAGCCCAAATGTGTGACAATTTTTTTACGCCAATTTCGGTATAACGCGAAACTGGCCGACTGCGTTTTAGGTACTGAGCGACTAAAGGTTCAAAACACGGCCCAGGCTTGAGGAGACTCCGGCAACAAACTCGGCAGGCCTTTCTTTTTTATTCTATTTACAAACATTTAGGTAGGTAATTGTTTGCGGGCTTGTTTATCATTCTAATAATCTTGGATTTTATAATAACCTTTTTGGCATAACTTTCTTCAAGTTATTTTTTTTAATTCATGTACTTATAGGTAAGTCCCTAATTTAATTAGGGAGCTTGTTAAAAAGCATATTCATACATACATATTCACACAACCGTAATGGGGTAGGCAGAGGTGTATTAAAGACCCTCATTTCACAAACAATGATTTTGTAAGAAATTGCGTATGCCGAAAATAACTTCCACAAAGGTAACAAACACCCAGACATCTTCACATTTGTACCATTAGTTGGATATTGTAGGTATTGTGACCATGGACAATCATTCTAGGAACTATGAAAGCAATTGACCTACATATCATTTTCAATGTTACAAACCGGGTCAGCCAGCCCTTATGTCTTAGGTCGGCCCCGTCATGTCATGTCACTCTACTACCCACTACAACAAGACGGTGACACACTCTCATTGGTGTTAGTATAATAAATTAATGCACCGTGGATAATAATAATATGTAAGGTGTAATCGTATTATAATAAATAATAATATAATTAAGAGATTCCTCTCTCTGGAGCCCTAACCACCGGTAGCTTGGTCCCTGTACCCGATACCGGTGGGCTACTACTATTTTTTATATTTTTAAATATATGTTTTTGTATGTGTATTTAAAAATTAAATTTATTATTATTCCTTAATATACATAAGTATACTATTAGGTATAATATACTTATGTATATTAAGGAATAAAGAGAAATAATAATAATAAATATTCTAGGACAATCTACACAACGCCATCTAGACCCATGGTAAGCATCGTTTAACTAGCTTGTGTTATGGGTTTTAGAATGTGGATAAACATGCTTAGATACTTTCTTTTTGTAAATGCAATAATAATAATATGAACATATAAAATAACGTGATAGAGAAGGATTAGACAGTCAATAAATATACCTAATGGATCAAAAGTGAGTGTGTTTCGGTGTCAATCTAAGTACGAATCGCGATGCCACTTCAATAATATCGATATATTTTAATATTATTGACATAATATTGGTCGTCCAATCCCAGCCATAGATAATGTTATCTCAACACTATCGCAATATCCAGAGTAAGTGTTGTATGACGAAGCAATATTAGATTAGTGCATATAATAATACTTTCAGCTACTATTTATTTGATCTAAATACTTGAACACAAGATCCCAGTGTACTCTTATAGCCTGGGAGTGACGGGTGGAGCCGCCGGTCACCCTAGCAGAAGCAGGCTACGGCGATGGCGCAAAATGTCACCCCATACCCAGGGGCTAGATGGGGACACCATGGTCCATTGGGGGAAGAGGGTCATCTCAACAGAGATGTCCCCGGGTCTGCCGGGGTGCGAGAGATATGTCTTGTATAATCTCACCTCCGGCAATCAAGGACCCATGGACGGCGTGCGTTTTGGTCGGTTCGAGTCCGACATAATCACCTCCATCGGTTTTGGTGGAGGTGGTACCTATCCGTGGGAATTTTGCGCACTATAAAAAAAAAAGTGTACTCTTATAGTGTACTATACAATATATTATCCTAAGAGATGTTTTATTTTTGAACTAGACCTCGTTCTAAAGTATATTCATTATTCATCATCATTATCACCCTAGCGATAGTCTCGGCCGCATCTGACCTCGGAGTCCGGGATCCACTTTCCGACTTTTTCTCTTCCACTTCGCACGGTCAAAGTTCATTATTATTTTAATATATTGCACGTAATAAATGTACACTTACAAAGTTTCTTTGATATTATTATAACAGCCCCGCTTGTAGTGGTTTCTAGAGCGGAAATGTTCTAAAAATATTGACTTCATATTCATGTTTCCGACATAAAATAAAGATATTTGTGTAGGTAACCATTATAAATATTTATTTCGGTGAGCATTATTTACATAGACACAGAATATGTATAGAATACCTACATATAACAGGTTGTGTTGCTGCAAAATATACCTAAACACAATGTTTCTAATACGGTAAACAAGAAATCATTAAATAATAATGTTTTAACACTAGTGTCGATATGTATTCATCGATTCTTTTTCTTCGAGTCCATTACTTGTACCGATATGTGGTGCCAAAACGTGTTGCAATACAAATGCGTCTAGTGTATATGAACCTGTTATTTCACTGAGAGTAGTTGATAGATAGATAGATAGATAATTCTTTATTGTACACCTTAGAACAATGTTAGCAGTACAGTAATAATCATAAAGTTGCATGTACAATGGGCGGCCTTATCGCCAAAGGCGATCTCTTCCAGGCAACCTTAATTAGTTAGTTGGTAAATTTTTATTTGTAATTTTAACAACATCTTACTTACTATGGATTAGGGGTACCTAATAGAGGCTATTATAAAATGTAATGGTGTTTGAATCTACCCCTTTTTATTATTTATCAAACACATACAAGCAGAAACTTAATCTAATGTATCACGCTAAAGCTTGTGTGTGATACAACTATTCAGTATTCAATACCTTCAGCGTTCATCATAGTATATACACTTACTATCGGCTATAGACTGTCCTTGTCATGGGCATATAATAATGTCTTTTACAAAATAATATAAGTAATCTAAAAAATTTATATGCTGATTTTTTTATTATTTGAACTTTGGTCAGTGCATACCTGTAACGTATGTATTTCTTTGTTACGTATGTATTTCCACACCTTTCTGTGCCATGCTGTATATGGTCATAAGAAGGTGTGCAAAGTACTTGTAACTTATCAATGAACGATAAAACGTTGATTTGCAAACACATTGACATTGAGCATTCTACTCGTGCAGATTGTGGTATTTCTGAAGTGCAACCGGACGTAAGCTGTCCGCCTATACGGTACAGGTATTCATTCATCTAAGTAGGCGACCCATTCTCGTATGCAGATATTTGCATATTTAAAGTTGCTAAGTCGACGTAATAAGGTTCCTTTTTCATATTTAAAATATCATAAATGCACACGCATCGAATATAGTTAATACATAATTCATAAATCCTTTCTTATAATAGGTATTACGTTTGAGCTTTCGTCATTCAAAGTTAGTTTATATCATTCATTCACATAATACCTATTATCGAATTTACTACAAATAAATTTCCTGTTTATATCTATTTAAATTTTGACGTGACAACGTCTTATAAATTGGCTTGCCGGGTGACACTTCAAGAAACTGCGTTACGCTCCGCTCACGTTATGCGCTCACAATGAGAGCGAGTGAGAGGCACGCGTCCCTTCCACTCGGGCATGGTTAGCCCGCCTAAGAGCGAGAGAGACAGACATAAAAAGTGAAAGGCACGCGTCCCTTCCACTCGACGAATGAATATTCACATTAAAATTATTTTACCACTCAAAGTCGTTGTCACGTAAAACTTTCGCCCGTATACCGACTTTACAGGCAACCAATTTTTTTATTACATATTTACATTGGCATGCATAATATTTCACTATTCAAAATAAAATATACCCGTGAAGATCACTTGATTAACCGATAAATTCAATAATAGAATTTTGTGTGAGAATGGTAGGTATCTGATATATAGTTAATACGGTGTTTTGAGAGTTTGGGAATTTAGCGATTCTGGTACCTATTATACCTACGATTGAGTTTTTATCAGATGCGACTATACCAAAGTGTGTTGAAACATTTTCAATAATACAATACGGTACTATATTTATTTTCAACCTTGTAGGTGACAAAAATAGCAAAGTAGCAGACGAAGTTTTTACAAGTGTTAGCAATTTTTCATACAAAATTATATACATAGTACCCCGTTACTCACTGCCTAATGGTCGTAATATTAGGCATAATCACTTATGTATTATCGGCCCGGTTAATGCAAATACAAGCTATGTTTACGCCAAAAATAACATTTTCATCCTATGTACCTGTATAATTACATTGGTATTTTACTTATATTATTTCTACGAGTTATATTTGCTAATGAAATTAACTTGAGGCTCAAAGATTTGCTTCGGATCGCATATAACTATAATATTTTTAACAAATTCTATGTAATTATTCTATGTAAAGTATCCTATGTAATTTTTGGTGTTTTTTATCGAGTAGGTACATAGAATTAGTATATTTACATCAGGACCCCGATTCTACTTACTAATTATTAACCATAGTTAAACTACGGAGTTTACAAGAACTGCTATTGAATGTTCGTCTTTATCAACATAAAGTTAAAAATATTTGGAAAAGTTTCATTTACTTGTAACGATGCCATTTAATTTTAAAATTAAACGGCATAGTAGTATAGTCTAAAAATGATATATTTTTAATACTGAGGTTTGACAATGATCGTACATTAGTAGAATCGGTGTAATACCCTAATCCCAAGGATTAAGAGATCTAAATTAAAAGTAGTTTTATTATTATGTGTAAAATTAACGTAAATTGCCAACAGCATCATTTCATATCATATCAGTTCATTAAAAATATATTTAAAGATGATTTTATAAACTTTTCCTTTTCAAATTTTAATAAAAATGGTTGATCTTTGTTAAAAATGGTGCCGTTACATTTTTGCATTTAAACTGTTTTCAAATGTGTGAGAGTCACTGCACAGGTTCTCATAGTAACCAGTAATGTTATTGCCTATTTAATTGTTTTATTAGACTGTGAATAAACTCATTATTATCAAAAATATCAAGGTTACTTCGTATATAAAGAGCATTTGGAAAACAAACAACCGCGCAAGTTTCACACTCTAACTCTAATAAAACTAAATTATTAGATGATTTGATGAAAAAAATAGTTTTTTACAGTCTTGTATTTTATAACATTATAACTTTCCCGCGATTTATTTTTAGTAATATTTTTATTACACTCGGTGTTCCGCTGAGTCTTCACTCGAAACCGCAATTATCCCAAGTCTCAAGTATACATAAAGAGATTAAATACTTCCAAAATCTTTCATGAATTTTTCACTTTAATACTAAGGTTGAACTACGAGATCTAAATCGTGCAGATAAAAAAGAACACTAAAAACATTCCTTTTAAAATAAAATAGGTTCATCTCACTAGTACAGAACTTGTACGTGCCAACTTTTTATTTAAATTTCAAAGTAATAAATGTTATTAAAATATATAACACATTTTAATCTTTTGTTTCAGGAATTTTGCCAGATCGAACAAATAGGGTAGAAGACATATACTTAAGATATTACAATGGGTAAGCATACTTTAGTATACTTCGTAAAGAACAAATACGTGTTCCCTTCTTCTTACAGTCCCGGGTCCTTTAAACGGGGCGTGAAAGAGCATCTGATGAGGCAGTCAAGCTGAGCGCCACCATTGTAGCACTGAACGTGTTTGCAATGGTGACCCTCATTCATGAGACTTTGCCTTCAGCTTAACATCAGGCAAGATGAAGTCAAATTGACGTGCCATAGATAAAAAAACAAAAAATGTCATGTAGAAACATACATAGGTATAGTTTCGACTGTAAAGAGGTGTAAAGAGGCGTGACTGTATGTAGGTATGTTGTGTAAATATCAGATAATTTGTAACTTTTAGGGCTTAGGCAATATTGTACGACACATTTTGAGAACGCGCGAACGCATGTATAACAGTACTTCATTCAATTCTTCTTTTGTGTTTCAGGCGAACTGCTGAAGAGTATGTTGACATTCCTCTTAGCCAGGCGAGTCGATTATTTGATGTCAAAGGTTTTAACAAGGACAACCCCACAGTACTTTACATTCATGGTTTCATAGAGTTGGCTCAACAGGAGAGCATTCAGGTATCTACAGTATTTTATTTTGTAATATTTCATATATTTAATAGACTTAATGTCATATTGATTCTAAATAGCTTTCTGTATTTGAATGTCAAAATAATACAATTAATACAATAAAAAAATGTATCCATACACAGTGCACACTTATAAATAAATCTGTTAACATCATTTTAATCAATTTCGTTTAGTAACTTATTGACGCAAATTTATGTACGATTAGGTACGATTATATTCTTATACGTATTCCTGGTATGAGATGACATCATCTATTTATTTTTTCGTTGTTGTTTGTTCATCAATAAAGTCCAATAACTGTCGGAATTTCATTTTGTTCGATCGAAATGAAGACGCTTTTTCGACGTCATACAAATGTAATTAAAATAAATACACTGTGTTAAAATTTATATGAAACTCAGGATGATCATCGTTATCCTTTCTTTTTCTCATTTTTTTTAAATACATACATAGTTTGGTTTAGAGCAAGATATTAGGGTGACCACGCATTTTTATCATTAAGGTAAAAATCCACTTCATAATTACTTGCTACTTTATCCCTCAGTAATATAGGCTACTTTTTATTACGATATTCCCACGTCATCACATTTTCACGGGTGAAACCGTGGCGACATTGTAGTATTTGGTTTTTTATTTTGTTCTTTATTATTATCAGGACAAGATTCATAATTATATTATAAAATAACGAAGAAACTCGGGCAATCTGTGGATTTACCATAGATTACACAAGTTTTTTATAATTATGCACTAGGCCACTAAGTCGATGGGCCATGGCACTGGACAGTGTAAAAGGTGCATAGTTTTTGTATCGTGTTATAAGAAAACCTATTTAATGATATTTATTTACGTATCTAATATATCCATTCCGTTTTTTATGGTCATAAGATATAAATATTCCTATGTTTGACGCAAATCTAACCACCCTATTACTATGATGATGACGTTACATTAATAAAAACAACGTTCTAGGTTCGTAAAAAACAAAACATTCATTTTTTGATGATTGAAAAACGAAGTCCGTTTTTCTCTTTTATTTTTATATAGACAGTATTATGGATATTATAAAAACGTCTAATGCTGGTTACATACCTATTACAAGTTTTGCATGATGACGCATTATTATAGCACCCACGGGTTTTTTCCAACTTTTAAGTTGTGCATAAAAAAACCAATTGGAAGATAATTAATTTGATTATGGCGTCTTGTTATTTTCCAGGTCACGGTGAACGCGTACTTAGAAGCAAGGCCTGGTACAAATGTGATTTTGTTGGACTGGTCCAATATGGCTCATGGCTCTTATTTAGTCAATGCTGCTAGGAATACAAAAAAGGTAATATTCTAATTTTAAATTTGATTATTGTCTTAAATAACTCTAGTACTAATGTAATCTTGGAATACATTATGTTGCATTTTTATGTTATATCCAATTGAATACAAATTCTTAGGACAATGCTGATATTAATAAAATGTTTTATATGGTTTAAAGGACAAATAAATACTATACTGCTGTTGTACCACTATGTTGGCTAAAGTGTAAAACATAATAATATATCAGCATTATCGAAAGGATATTATACCTACGTAAGATAAAAGCCGGTCGAGAGCGAGTCGCACTCGCACACCCAGAATTCCGTACAAAGCTGGATTCAAGGACGAGCTTAGGCTTACATATTTAATTATATGAAATTCAAATTGACACCTCCACATGTTACTGGTAAGAAGGTCTTGACATACGGATAGGCAGACAGATGAACGGACAACAATCCGTTCATGATCCTATAAGGGTCCCGAATAAATAATAGTAGTACGTGATAAGGGGCTACGTTCTTGCGTACGAATCCCTAAAAATTTATTCTTAGCGTAAAAACGTGTGTGTAGTCAAACTAGTTAATAAAAAATAATTCATTGGTAGTTATTCCTATAAACGCAGCTCAATTATTTTTATTATGTTAGGTTTGAAGGTTATCTTACATCATAAGAACCTATTCAATGTACGAAAAAAGATTTTTTCTCATAATACTTAATAATTAATCTGATAACCCATCTGTTTTTGGATGACGTGGTACTATTATGTTTATACCGTGACTATGGGCATAACTCGCTGAATTAAATTTAAAATCATTTTAAGATGTAGGTAGTGACTTTATCAGAGGTGATTCTGTATTGGAAATATTTACGATTGGTGCATATACTGATATTGATGTTGGTTGTAAGTATCTACTCCTGGTGTTCCCACCAGTGTGTACTTGGCAAGTTCAATATAGAAGGAACACTAGAAATTAAACCCTCTGCCAACCAGCGCGGAAACAAAAGGTCAAACCACAGAATAAATTGAACAAAGCCTCCCAGCATTGGGAGAGTTCTATGTCCAGTGAACTGCTATACGTTATTTGATTGTAATAAATAAACGTCTACAAACACGTTCGGAAATATGAAAACTTACTTATTTACAGACTTCTTTCAGAAACCTAAAATACGAGTTTTTTTTTCTGTTGAGTTCGGTATCAAGCCAAATAAGTATTAAGATGGTATACCTATAGGGTGTGTTTCACCGCGTAAGTAATAATGTTGTAAGTGTTGATTGGCGATCTCCGTTTTCCGCCAACGAGCCGAACGATTAATTTCTATATAATTTACACCTAACGCCCTTGGCGTTGCAAACGTCCATAGGCCACGGTAACCACTTTCTATCAGTTGTGCCGTTCTACCAATGTGGTATAAAAAATGTGTTCAAACTCCTTACCTATTCCCTCCTGGTTTTAATTCCAAAACTTTATAATTATTACACACAATTATATTACTTGTGAACTTATTTCAGAAGAGTGTGAAGCGTCGATTAAAAATCATTCCAAATATAAATTTTCAGGTAGGAAGCGCGGCGGCAGAACAATTAAGCAAACTTTTGGATTCCGGTCTACTATTAGAGAAATTCCACGTCATAGGTCATTCTTTAGGAAGTCATGTTGCCGGGTATACAGCGAGAGAACTTAAAAATAAATACAACAAACTAGTCAAAAGGTATTCAATAAGCTATCTCTTATTTGTATAAACTATCTATTTTAATTATAAGTTATCTGTTTTAATTCAAATTGCATGGAATTAAATTTTTAAGACTTCGGATGCAACCAAAACCGAATGCTGAAATGATGATGATTAAAACGTAGAATTTTTTTTTTTATTTGTGGCACGTCAATTTGACTTCACCTCGCCTGATGTTAAGCGGAAGGCAAAGTCTCATGAGAGAGGGTCACCATTTTTTCATTATAAGTAAATAATTTACGCCAGACGCCGAGGATATCGCCACGAGAGAAGGAAAATTCGAAATAAAACCTTTTGCTAACTGGTCAGCGTGAGATATGCTTATGATCAGCAGTAGACTGCCATAGGCTAAACTGATTGACATACTTCAATTGAAGCAATTATTAAAAAACATACTGTTTTTTAGTTAAAATATAAAACAATTAACATTAATCTATAATTTGTGTGTTTCAGATTAACAGCCCTCGATCCTGCTTTCCCAGCATTCTATCCTGATGGTGTGGTCATGGAACATGTGAATGCAAAGGATGCAGAGTTTGTGGATGTGATACACACTGATGCTGGCGGTTACGGTGCGCCTGTTCGCACAGGAACCGCCGACTTCTGGCCGAATGGTGGTAAAAGTGTTCAACCAGGGTGTCCAAGATTTGCACCAATACCATTGTCGGATGATAGTAAGTGTTCTAGTAAGTGTCGAACTGAATATCTAATGCAGAACAACATCATAAAGGTGGCTGATTCGTTTCACTACACTCATGGTTATGCGGCAGCTCTCATTTCACGGACGGGCAAGTAGATAGACACTAAATTAAGAATTAATGTTATGTTCGCTTTCACAACTACATTTTGCTTGCAACAGCTAAGTCGATCAGGCCATATATTAACATATTATTAATTAGTATGATGTTGCCATTATATTGAATAATATTAATAAATTAAAATATAGTATATTGGTCTTATGAATAATATGTTTATTTAATGTAACTGGTCGATAATAATATTATGTGGAAGTATATTTTGAAATCAGGAAAAGAAATAATTTATTTATAAATTAATTTTGGGGTATAAGGAACACTTATCCTTTAGTACTGGCTGTATAGTACAATGAGAGTCAATTAACAATATTACAGTGTTTCCTTATTCAAATTTTACATTAATGCCTAATACATAACAAACCAAGCAATTTTAATATTCAGTTCCCTGACATCGCATTTAAAACTATTTTAATAAAATGTATGTTAAAAAGCACAAAAAATAAATATTTACAAGACATCGCACAGCATCAATATGTAAGAAACTGTAAGCCACGTGAACGTTGAGTCATTAATGCAAATCTATTTCATTTCAAAATGCGTAAAGATACGTCGTCATCAAAATACGCAACGTATTCTGATATCAAATAGATTTTTTGGTATTGCCCACGATGTGTACTGAGAAGTTACTATCGTTGCAGTCGCCCTCAAAAGATGCTAAATTGATTCATGTATAAGAAGTAGTTTCTTAAATATTTTATGTTTTATTTATTATTATATGCAACGTTTTAAACCTAAAGTGATCAGTACTTGACAGTAGTCGCTTGAAAAATGTTAAGCACCTTCTGATAGAGGCTGTGCATGTCCAATATTCTACCAAATGAAGAATTACTGCAATCATCATCTCTCACCATCATCCAGAGGGCCATGCTAAGTAACTAGTTCTGATGAAACTCCTTCATAAAAAGGCCATGAAAGAGCAGTTTGCTTTACATGTTCAATGTATGTACGTTAGTTTGGCAATAAAATGTAGACTGGTTACGGTTGGTAAAAAAAGTTATTCATTAGAACCTAATTTTTATATACCACTTGGGTGGCAGACAAGCATAAACCTGATGGAAAGTGGTCACCGTGGACGCTTGCAACACCAGGGGCATCACAGTTGTGCTGCTGACCCTGTAAAAGGGAGAAAGGAGTTGGGAGAGGGAGAGGGTAGGGAAGAAGGTTAAGAGATTTTAGGACAAATAGTATTTTAACTGTTCAAATTGACTTAGATCAGAAACGTGAATACTTTGACGAAAGACCTTAATCATTTCCGGAGAAACATAAATGCCTTTGCAAATGTATAATTACTAGTCTTAACTGAGTGTTGGACTTGACAATTTCTGCATTTATTAAGCATTCACTGAGGGACGATTTTTGATTCACACTGAAATATCATACACCTACTTCTAGTTAGTAAAGGGTGTGAGAAAGCCATACTTCTTTCTGTATTACCTACTAATTACCTACGACGTCCCCGGTTTCATTCGAAGTGCTCTTTTTAATCAAATATTAATGTATTGTACCTATCGTTAAAAATAGTTCAATTTTATACCTCTTCCCCTATGAATTTTCTAATATTAAAAAATTAAAAATAATAAAACAGGTACTTCATTATGCCAGCAATAATATCGATGTTTTGCATTACAATAAGTGTGTTGCTATTTTTTTAGATCTCTGTAGCCATTGGCGTTCTTGGAGGTTTTATGCAGAATCAGTATTAAATCCTGAGGCGTTTCCAGCATCACCCGCGGAATCTTACAGCAAATTTAGAGAAAACCCCACTCCTGAAATAGGAATGACTTATATGGGTTTTAAATGTGATAGTAGGTAAGTGAATATTAGATTCCTTAAATATTCTTAGAAGTATATATAACGTTTAATGTTAAACTGAAGGTAGTTTCACTTTTATGAAAAAGGAATAATTATAAACACTCATATATACTCTATACTGGCCACATTCCATTCAGTATAACCAATACAAATGTAGTGATCGGCCATCAAATTTTGCTTGTTATCCTTTATTTCGTATAATCGAAACCACATTGAACATTTTGCTTTTATTCATTTTGCGTTTTGTACATTTTGCATGTGGTAGTCATTTTGCGTTTTGTTCATTTTGCTCTGTAGGGCCTCCAACTACCACACTTTCATATCTAATCGAGAAAAATCTAGAAAAATTATGTTTTATTTGTAAACCATTCAATTCTATATTTTATATGGTTATTCTATACCTACTTAATTGTAAAAAAAAACAATCAGATCAAGTTACAAATATATAGTACGTAATAATCATAGCTATAACTTACTATAAACATTACCATTAAGTTTATAACTACAACGGTGAGATAGGTCTATAGAAGCAATTAAATTCCTGTATTTTTGTACATTACGTCTTTATTTTTTATTCCAGTGCTCAAGGATCATATTATTTAACGACGAACGGACAAACTCCATTCGGCAAGGGTATGGATGGACTGTATGCCAAGAGCAAAAAGAAAAATGCAATAAAAAAGAATTAAGGTTACCTACTAATTAAGAACAAACATACAAAAATTTTGACGTTGATGATGATTTATAGATGAATAAATCATGTAATTGAATTTGTGTAAGCCTAAACCCCAGCAAAGGTGGATGGATGCTTAGCTATCTGAAATTAGAATCAGTAGATATAGTATTCTTACGAATGTGATCAAATAATATTTAGTCATCATTGAATATTACACAATTAAAAATCTGTATGTAATTTAAGTTTTCTAGCTAAGTTATAAGTACTTAAATTTAACACATAAGTAGCTAACGGGATGTTCTAGGTATATTTTTTAGCAAAAATACGTTGAATGGTACTATTTAAATCGATTTTATCGTTCTACATCACGCTAGATTAAACATAACTATATTATATCATTTTCTTCAAAGTTGACTTTAAAATGGTGGGATGATTTGTTCCTTAAGGATAAAATCATTGTATTTTTAGAATTGTCCTGAAGAGATGAAATTCTTAGCTAGCCATGGATTCAGCATGCGGGACCTGGCAGGTCTCTTGTGTGGCAGGGAAACCCAAGCAGACCCGGAGATATATAAATCTCATTATAATGCAAACATCTTGAACTAATGTTGAAAAATTCGCGCATGGTACACTCGTAAAAAGCTCATGCGCGACCAAAAAAAATCCAATATAAGCGCCAATCAGCCAATGACCCCATGAGCCCAGGTATGATTTAATACAGTCACCTAAAAAATTCATTCTACGTAGCTAGATTTATTGACAAAATTAGAAATTGCTTCCTCCATTGCTGTACGAGTATAGCAGGCAGCAAGTACACTGCAAATTGCGTTATATTTACGTCATAATTGCTTTTCGATGCCTTGGTGTGTGCCTCCTTAGACAATCAGTATTTTGTCAAGTTGTTTGTGTTATGATAAGATTATAAGAAAGATAAAGTCTTTTTTGTAGATAAGGAAATAATAGAGGTGTCGGACATTTCTCACTCTGAACGTCAGGAATATTTTTTTTAAATATTGGTAATTTATTGTGAAGTGAGGGATAAAACCGGTAACTCTCGCTCCGCCTCGTACCTGGGGCAGAGGATGGCAGTTGCTATTCTAATTGTATGTAGCACCCATAAGTATAGTAGTATAATATATTTTAATTATACCACGGTGTATGTATAAGTACCCTTAAAATATACATGTAAGAAATACCTAAAACCAACGTCCGAAAAAATTAATTATTAAAAAGTATCGATGGTATCTAAAGAATATTTATACTAGGATCTGATCTTTGTATTTAGTTCAAGAGTATCCGTATAAGGTATGATAGAAATATGTATTGTAAGTAATATATTTTGTAGGTATTATAAGAAGAACAACAACTTTTAAAAAGATGGGCAATTAAGTTAGTAATGTCCTATATAAGTATTCTGTGGGAATACGAAGAGCCTAATATCACAGTAGAGTAATATCACACTAAATTAAAAGAATGGTACTGTATATACGCACAAATTTAGATAGTTACCTATATATAATGGAGGGCATTCTCTAAAATGAGTCTATTTTTAATTTAGACAATTACAAATATGAACTGATTTTAGTTCAATTTTGATAGGAATATATACTTATCATCACAATGTCTTACAATCAAATCAGCATCCAATATAGTAAAATGTTTTTATTGCATCTAGCATGTAAGAAGTGATTATAAAATGTTTTATATTTTGATCATTATAAGCACTAGTTTTTTTAGAAAACTATACGATTGCAGCAAATATGACAATTCCTGAAAAACATGTCAATAAATCTCCATGTTTTATTATTTTCGTTAATATTATTGCATATTCATAGTTAATTAATACTTTTTAATTAATACAAATTAAAACTGGCTTAGTTACCGACATATAGCATTACTTCAAGTTGCGAGAGAAACATAACCTTCGCGTGCGCGAATTATATGATTGGTTTGGAGCTCCTCTGCCGCCGTAGTACCATTTGCTATCCTCATAGGACTCCTACAAATGCATACTGCACATTCAAGTTCAAGTAATATGCCGGTAACTATATTTATGACGTTTTTCATAACTTTTGTTGCTGTTGTAATGCTGCTTCTGAACTATTGAGAATGTATACTTATGGCTGCAAATCATATGAGAAATCAAAATTTGTTAATGTGTATATCATGATGTATGATTTTGTGATAATAGCAAATAAGCGCCTTTCATATATTTTTTTTCTCTAATGACTAATACCAATTTAAAAGTTTCAACATTTTAATATTTATTTAAGTAAAAGTTTCTTAAAGTTTTCGTTGAAATTCTAAATTGTGTATTTATTTATTCGTTGTTGAAAACAAAATTTGCCAAGCAATTGTGATACCCGACCAAATACGAAATAACATCGAAGCTTATAAAAGTTTTAATGTCTGAAATCACAAGGTTTGTAATTTTAATAAAATTATTAGTGTTCAATTGGTACTTAAGGGAACAATTAATTATTGCTTAATTTCAACCTATTATTATGTACAACATTTTACAATACTTTCTGTGACGAATGTTAAAAATAAAGAATGATAATGAGTAAACATAATTTTTATTTCTTTTTTTACATATTTTAGAATAAATGCTTATTTTGTGATTTATATTAACTAAGTTGTCATTCGAGAGTTTAGTCTTTTAACGTCTGTAGGTACATGTATTTTTATGGTATACTTGTGTCATTAAAATCAGTGCTCCAGTTTACGAAGTGATCGAAACTTTCTTGAAATCTATCTATAGAATCTTCTGATAGGGAAGAAGTTTTTTCATTCATTTTCTTGTCGATGTTGTCGACGAACAAATAAAGTCCGTACATCAGGGCGCCCAAGAACATTCTGTAAACAAGACATAAAGTTAAAAAAATGTATTCAAACTTCGGAAAAGAACTTAAACTAGACGCAGTTTTCTGTCTATTGCTGACAATAACAGTTTTTAAAATTATATTTTATCACCTGGTAATTTCATTATAATACACTTGTTTTTAAAGTGCGGTATCCCCCATGGATATCCCTACGCATGTGCAAATTCCATCATCCAACACTGTATTAGTATTTTTGAAATCAAGTGCCGTCTTTTATTAGGTCATCATCATCATCGTCCTTGCGTAAAGCGACTGCCATCTTCCGGAACCTATTGGCATAACATATTGAAAAACTGCAGTTAGACCAGTTGTTGAATTTTTAGGATCCATCGATGAGTACTTCCCCACTGTCATGTTTAAACCACCTGGGGGAAATGTAGGATGATTTTAAGAACGGTTTAATTTTATACACCACAATACACAACTTTTTTAAGATACATATTGCTAATAAAACTTTACAGTATACAGAATTAAAAGTAAATAATAAGTTTAATGTATCATTATCATCTTGTGCTATATTTCTATTTACACAAATACCCAACAATGCGATATTATATTGCAACTATTTTTCTGCAGACCTGGGTCACGAGGAGATTAAAACAGGAGTTAAAATTGCTAGAGATCACAACACCCAATCCCAACCCTTTTGAGGAAGGTTCGAGTTAGCTATTGTTGTACGGACGTACGTACGTATGTGTTAATCTTAATTGAACAAAACAATTAGAGTAAACTTTGCAGTATTTAGAAAATTACGTCGAGTATTCTCCTTCCACCTACCGCAATGCCTTAAAACAAAGGTATTAGACCAGTGCGTGCTATCTGATATGACCTATATTGGCAAAACAAGGACACTGGTAGTGTGATTAGCCCACCAACTGAGACTTGCGCAGCGAGCCATGGAACGAACAATACTTGGAGTCGCTTTGAAGGATGAAATTCGAAATGAGTTCATTCGACGTAGAACTAAAGTCACAGACATAGCTCACAGAATAAGCAAACTGAAGTAGCAGTGTGCTGGCCACATCTGTCGAAGGATGATGACCACTGGAGCAAACTAGTTCTTGAGTGGAGACCACGAGAAGGAAATCGGAAGGTAGGACGCGTCGCCAGATGGAAAAAGCAGCTGGGACGGCCTGGATGCGGAGGGCGGCGACTCAGGAGCAAGTTCAAGCAGGTTCAAATTGGGAGAGGCCTATGTCCAGCAGTGGCCTGAAACAGGCTAATTGATTGATTAATAGAGCAATTTTGATTTCAGAAAAATCTGATTAAATTTTCTCCAAGATCTAGTTTTCCCATTACTTACACGCTAAATTATTACAGGTTTAATATTCGACTCTTTAAGATGTATTAGGCTTAATCCATATTTGTCACACCTAACGACACAGTAGTACAGGAACAAGTGAATCTAGAATTACAGTTATCTAACTTATTCACACGTCGCTTCTTGAGGTTTCTCTCTTAATCACGATAACACGATCACGATCTAACTTATTAATCATGGCTTTACATACTTACTGTTCGATGGTCATAACATTATTGTTATTGTTACGAAATTCAGTCAACATATTCTTTGAACTCTGATGGTAGAGATGTCCAATTACCACGAACTCTGTACAGAGGGTAAGTGGTATCTGTGGTAGTCTTATTTCCAGCAGAATAGACTTCGTGCAAAAATTTTGATGTCCAAAGCATTGTGAAAGCGACGACTCCAAAAAATAAGACACTGTAATAATATTAAGTGTTCTACAGACTATAGTTTGTATACCAGCTCGGCTTGAAAAATTCAGTAATCTTTTTATTTATACATTTATGTCTGGAAAGGCGAGTATCAATTCATATGCGATATAGATTGAAACTTTTACAATTTTCACACATAATTATGACAATATGGGGCTTGATCGTGAACTTCAAGTAAGGTTTTTGTACATGTACCTCGATAATAGGAACGGACGTTACTCAAATAGGCACAACTACTCTTTTAAGTAAAAATTAACTCACTATACTATTCACTTAAATCTACATAGATACCAATATTATACAATAATAAACAATAATGTTGAAATGATAACTTACAGTCCAGCCGCCATCTTTTAAAACACTTTTAGTCACAATTTATCGTGGCTTAATCTTGTCGACGATATCACTGTAGTAATTATAAATGATTCTCATTGTGTATATATGAAATTTAATTTAAATAATATTGATTTCTTAGAATAACATGTCGTACGAAAAATACTAATTACGAGAGAATCTTAGGCAACAAGTTTGTCTTATTTGTTCTGTTTAAGTAATTGTAACAGTCAATTTTACAACTCGTTCCCTTCAATGAAGTACTAAGTGTGTCTAGAGGAGACAGTTCACTATGTTATTATTATGGTTCTAATGCAATCTCCCACAACAATAACATGTTTTGATACATAAAACACAAAGGTGTGTATTAACTCTTTCATAGGATATGAACCACAGTAAACTCACGATTAAAATAGATAATATACACGACTGTATGTCTACTAGTGAAACAAATAAATAACTATGATATATTGACATGTGACATACTGCATGTGGGCATAAAAATTTATAAACAATTTGGTCATGAAAAGAACAATAGAGACTAGAAGATGTGTGTAATGCAAAAGCGAATTGAATTAAAATCACGGAGGACCGAACTATATAGATGAATATATATATAATATATATAATATATACTTACTTCAATTCTCCATGATTAAAATATAACCATATAACCTGTAATGAAAATCGGTTTTGAGACGACCACCATTTTAGCTCCTCGTAACCACGGTTGCAGAAAAGCAGAGTAAATAACACATTTTTATTTAAATTAGTATGAATCGACACGACTTTAGTAGCTTTACAGATTACATTGTATTGTATAGTGCCCTTCTTGTTGTCTCTCCTAATGCACCTACGTAGATATTCTGAACACTACATTTAATATAACGATGACTGGTAGAGAATTAAGTCCGTCTGTGTATGTTTCGTTGTTAAATCATTATTGAATTCACAAAAATATATTTACATGAGGCAGTCAAAGTGACTTTTTTCCAAACTTTGATTTCTCAAAACCAATCTTATTGAATCAACATTGGCCTGTGGTTTTTAACGAATATTATATTCCTATTAAATGCAAAAAGAACTATATAGCACATGAAATTTGTGAAGCTAGCTGAAAGAAATAAAAAACAATACCTAATTTGTTAGTATGATATCGCAATGTCGCAGTGAAAATTATAATTTTAATGCAAAAAAAATATAATCGTCAAAAAATACTTACATTACAGCTGCCATCACTTTGCCTGAGCTGTTTTATGGGCGAAGTAGTCTTGGTCACTACCTTTGGTTTTCACGTTCATAATAGGTAGATGATATCGTATTGAATACCTAATTGTTTTCCTATTAAGACGGTGATGTAATTTTATTATTAACTCTAAATAGACGTGTTTATTCAAAAACACAGAGACCTAATAACGTAAACGGTGAAATTCTTAAAAAACAAATAAGTCCTATTTCAGTATAGTTCTTCTCATCATCTGTCAGGATAAGGGCAGTCCTGATTATTTGGGGTTGGCGGAACATACCATTCTGCCCAATACATTCCGTTTGATTCTTCCTTACCATATCATCTTTCACACATCCCTTTCATCTTTCCTTGGCTTTAGTAACAGATGTAGGCACATCTGTTACTAAAGCTGTTGTTAAGTAAAGTTGAATACGTCAGGAACAAACTAGTAATTAAAATATGAAACTATTTTCTGAAGACAAACTTCGCCAGTGTCAATCTTCTTTGTTTTTGAATTGCACTGTAATATACTTATGTCACAGTGCAATTACAATGCTAACTTAAGTAATAGGTGTAATTAAAAAGGCCTATTAGTATTTTCATCCCATTTTATTATACTTACCTCATAATTATTTACACAAATCCTTCACTGTTAAGATCACTTTTGAGACACATAATTGCAATTCTTATACACTATATCCTTATATAAAGTAAAATTAGTCACAAAATTTACGTATACATTACAACTATCTTTACTTACAAGTAGGTACAATCTGTAACAGATCAAGCGCTGACCTACTCGTACCCCAGTACGCCGTCCTCGGTCCCCATCCAGCAGTCGGCCGCCGCCTAGCTGCCTAGGATGACAAGCGTCTTCATTTATCACACCCAAGAACGGAGGCCCGAATTGCCTCTGCGCGGGCCAAGAGGCAAGTATTACTTGCTCGCATAAGGAGGCGGCTGCAGTCCAAGCGATCGCGTATCGTACTATCGCCATAAGCAAGGCGGTGAGCGTGAGAACTCCAGTAGGATCCGCCTCGACGTCTCCCACGCCGGGTATCAGTCAGCGTGTGCCACCCCTAGTCCTCGTTCGCATCACATGATGGCACTCGGGCGTTGGCTCTTTGGATTCGATGCAGGTGATCCCGCAGCACCCGTGCCCGGTGATCACCTGCGTTGATCTGGTACGAGAGGCTGCCGTGGGATCTCTCTAGCCAGTCCCCCATGGTGGGTCTTACAGCCACTACTACCGCGGCGTGCCCTAGACCTGCCCCTCTAAACACGCGGCAATTCATTGGTTGTCGTGTATGAAATAGAATAGAATTTTCAATGTACGGGGTTGAACGTTTTATCGCTTATGACAGTTTTAACAAGCTTAAACGAATGTCAATTCCATGCGTTGAATATTTATATCCCATTCAACTAAACGACATCCAGGTAAATGCCACCTCGGGGGCTTATAGTTAGTAGTTTCTTCAAAGTTCGCTTCTGAATTAATTCCAATTAATTCCATATATTGTTATGTTAATATTCATTTGAATTATAAATCTTCAATTTGATTATTTAGTTCTATTATAACATGTATTCATATTCAATTTAGTTTAATTAATTTAATGCCATATTTCATATTCTAATCGTGTTGCTTTATTTCTAGCATTAATTCCGTTACAGAATGTAGGTATATCTAGTTATAATAAATGTGATAGGCTGGTTGATTGATAATACAAATCATAATGTAAAATAATATAACTTTAACTAGGTTTAATAGCTTAAATTATTATTTTTATTAGAATCAAATATTTTTTACTACTCTTTAGCTTTTCAGAGTCTAATAAGAAAACCCTGAACTACAACACGCTTGCACTAATAACATTTGGTTTTAAATTTGAATATAATGAAATAGATTTACTACATTTGATTAACAACTTATTACTCATACACTCATTTTCCCAATGTCCTGTTTGGTTTACTTGGTTTTAATTATAATTCATTTGTATAAATAACTTATATTTCTATATATTCAAAAGACTTTGAAATAGATCTTCGTTTCTTTATTCTAGAGGTTCATGGGCTTTCACAAATTGTTGAAAATTGTATTTAAAATCATTGTACCACCACCAAAAACCAAAACTGAGTGCGCTCACTAACATATACCTGTAACAACATAAAAATTAAATACAAGTGGAAGTAGCTTACTTGTATGGCAAAATATAAATCAAAAGCTTTAAATGGCATTTTTATTCGCATCTGACAATAATATTCTCTAGTGTGGCAATGACCATGATTTATAAATAGACTAAAAAATAGAAAAGCCCTCTGAATTAATTGCTGGAGTATTCTCAGTCTGGGCTGCGTTTCGAACCGGTGCGGTGGTTAATTTGCTGAACTAACCTTATTTTTTTAATTTGATGAAATTTTCGTTTCATTTAGCTTTACTGATATTTTAGAGAGTAAGCAAAAAAATCAAAAAAAGAAAAAAATTGCTTTGGGGTATTTTAATTTTTTTCATGCCAATATGTTGTGTACTGTTAGTACTACCAAGGGCCTTCGGCTTCGGGAGTGTTCCCCTTACACCCTGTATACATAATACAAACAACATACAAAAACCTCATGAATTGCAGCACAAGTAACATACGAGTAGATATGATATGAGTAAGCAAAAATACATGTAGCAATATACACGATTACCCTGCTTAATAGTTTACTTCCCGCAAACTAATAGAGAAAGAAATACATATTTGTAACTATGTAACGAACCCACGAGATAATCCTTTTCAGAAGATTAAATTACAGAGATAAATAAAAATAAATATAAAATTACTACAAACCCTTAAAATAATCATTCAAAATAATCAAGCAGGTTTGGTTCCACAGTTGTTATACGACGTGTCCAACTGTTTGGAAAATCTGCTGAAATACTTTTTTTACGTAGACTTGGACCATGTTGTACAATACTTGAGCTATCTTTTTGCTTGACATGAGAATATAACGTAAATATGTACTTTCCCGTCCAGAACACAGTAAAACCAATGGCGCCTATCAGAAGAATACTGTAAGAAAAATAATACCATAAAGTGCCTATGTTACCAGTAATTATGTAATAGTTAATGAAACTGTAGATTGAGAGATAAGATATAAGATAATATACCAAAGTTAAATTTGTACTCTTATTTGCAATATTAACTTCTGGGACTTATCAAGCTTTTGCTTCATCATCATCTCCCTGCCTTTGTTCAATTAATTAGGGTCGGCGCCACATGTTACTCTCCTTCAGATATTTCTGTCATATGTTCTCCTTTGCCATAGCTTCTGCCACACAATCCATCCATCTTTTCTTGGGCCGTCCTCTGCTCCTAAAACCCTCTACATTCTTACTTTGGACCTTTTTTAAAACATTGTCATCATCTTTCCTCATAAGATGTCCATACCACGATAGTCGTTCACTTCTTAATTTTTCATTTACTGGTGCCACTTTCAAATTTTCCAAATATTATATTCATTTTTGTCACATCACACATCCATCTTAAGATTCATCCACATTCCTCTCCGCTACCTTAAGGCAAAACATGACGATTTTTACAATATGGCAGGGCCGATCATGGATTTTTAGATTTTCTCCTTGAGTTTGTGGGGAAATTGGGTATCACATATTATGCTTGCCGGCCTTTCATCCACTCTGCGTGAATTCTGTATTTTACTGCACAACCAATTTCTAAATCTGCCTGGATAACAGAGCCGAGGAATCGGAAATGGGAGCAAACCTTTTTTTGGTGCACCATCTAGCACCATGGGTGTTAAACTGAAGAGAAAGTCGAAATTACGGAACATATACTCAGTCTTGGTTCTATTGATTTTCAAGCCTACCCTCTGCAGAGTACACGGCCATTTTTCCAATCTACTCTGGACCTCAAGCCCGTCCTCACCGATAGCAATATTATCGGGGAACAGTAAACACCAGGGGCTCCTCCTGTATATCCGATGTCAAGGCACTCATTATTAACAGGAAGAGAGGCCCTTAGCGCCGAGTCCTGATGTAAGCCTACCACCACACTGAACTCGTTGGTGAACAGCAACGAATCTTACATAGGTTCTTAATTAGCAGTACATCGCACAGATCGACACTATATACTTCCCAGGCACACCTTTCTCTTCCAAGGCCCACCACAAGTTTGTTCTGGGTACCCAGTCATATGCCTTTTCGAGATTCACAAACACCATGTGCAGGTTTATGTAGTTTATATATGTCGTTTTCGTATAGTTAGCGGAGGACAAAATGGCATCTGTAGCTCCGCGACCTGGTATACACGCAAACTAGCTGTACAACCTTTCCTCACGTATCTACACACTTGTTTATTACTTCCTCCCAATCTTTCATACCATGTGACATCAGTTTTATTCCTCGATATTGAGTCTTGCTTATTTTGCTGTTGGGCCCAACAGTTTCCCATTCTTCAAGGTTTGTACCGCCTTTCTCACTTTATGTTTATCAAAATTTTGCAAGCTTTCCATGTTTTCCCATCAGATCGAAGACATTTCTATGAAATGTCAGGTTAAGAGTATTCGTAATTGGCGTGCAAGTACTCGTATAAAAATAAATCAATAAAAGAAGCAAAAGCTATATATTCCATGACAACAGCAAGTGAAAATGTGCTGATTTTTCCTACCCTTAGCGAAATAAAAGTAATTAGTACATAGAAAATAAAAATATATTATTATGTAGATACTTAATTGAATTGATATTATTCATAGAAATTCAATTACAAGGATTTAGATACTTACCCAAAAACCACCGAGTTCATTTCCGATAAATAGATAAAGGTCTACGTTTATTCTATTCTAAGTGGATAGTTTTGAAGGACGGTCTAACATCGGTCGTTATAAATTTTAGTAAAATAATCAATTCATAGCAACATATCGCCAGCGATAAAATTAAGGACAAAACTTTAATATATTTTACATATTATTTATCAAAGATCTAATAGCTAAAAAAATGTGCAAAAATGAGCCTACTGATATATGAAAAAAATTACTAAGACTTTCTTTCTAATATAAATGTAATAATTAAAGGTACACTTATTTTCAGAAGTTACTGAACATTACCGAAGTTGTGAACTATCTTCACATTAAAATCAATTAGTGAACAAGTATTTGATGTAACGTTTTTATTGTTTGTTATTATTTCATCAGATTGAAGTTTTAGAGCTAGGATGTACTAAATTTAATAATGACCGATGAAGATCAAATATAAACTTTTACCCAGCTATCGTGAAGCCCAATAAGTTAAGAAGAGTCAAATTAATAGCCACTGAACAATATAACTGGGGTTATACACTTACGCTGCGAATGCCATATCAGAACACTTTTTCGCAACACTTTCTGTTAGATCACCGTGACCAATAAACTCTCTGTATCGACTACGAGTAAATGTCTCGTTATGTAAGATGCAAAGAATTGTTCAATTGTCATAATAACAATACGTAAGTTATTCATAAACGTTTATATTAAAATACTTCAGCAAGTGCGCATCGTTCTTGTTTATTCGATCTTTAAGTAATAAACAAATAATAAATGTACAGTTAACAGTCTTCTGTAACGTCTTCACCGCCACTGAAATCGGATGTCCTTCTTACTATAATGTTATTCTCAACATATTTTGTATATGTTATAACCAGGTTATAACATCTCATAACTCAGGTCCTAAGTTTTACTACTACTAGGTAGGTACTACTTATAATAACTTTACATTTGACTATATCAATAGTGTACAAGTACTATTAGTAAAAATATTCCTAATACACCACACTTATACTAACTACTCATTTGTAAATGTTTTTTTATAATTGTGTCTTATTATTACACGTATTTGTGTTGTTTACTTTGTGTGTAAAGGACATTGAAATAGTGCAATCCTAAATATTGAACATGTCTTAGGCGCATTCTTCCGCACAAATTTTATTATAAAACTAAATCTTTCCTCATGAATAATGACTGTAACTCTAAGAATATCATTCATTACCCTTTTGGAACGCTTAGCGCGCAAAATTTTTTAATTCATGCGCTCCATGGTTTTTCCAACAAACAACAATTACCGAGGTGAAGAGTTAAAAGGTTTGTTTATGCAATGTTCCACCATTTTTGCATTCAAAGTATATTAAGATACTTCGGGTTCGAATCGCTTAAAACCTTAGTCACCAAATACGATCAACGGCTTGAGTAACCCCTGCCGTCGCCTTTATGCCTGTTTCGCGATGCATTACATACATACTTCGTACTGATGCGAAGGTGTTGTCCACAGCGCCGCGCCACAGGTAATACTCTCCAAAAACAAACTACGAAACATTTCAATCTAACCCGTGTTCAACAGGAGCAGATCTAGCACCACACAACATTAACTGTGCTACAAAATCTTGGCCTTTTCTTTATCGTGCGCAAAATCTCCACGGATACTACCGCCGTCAAAACCGGCGGAGGTGATTTTGTCGGACTCGAATCGACTAAAACGCACGTTGACAATGGGTCCTTGATTGCCGGAGGTGAGATTATACAAAGCATATCTCTCGCACCCCGACAGACCCGGGGACATCTCTTTTGTGATGACCCACTTCCCCTGTGGGTATCCCCATCTAGCCTCAGGGAGGCACACTTTGCATGTGAAGCTATGAACATATTTCGCACTTTCTCACCTAAGTTCTTTTCTTTTCTTTTGCAAAGGCAAAAGACTTTTCAGTTATCAGCCTCAGGAAATAGAAGATTCTTTCTTTAAAAAAGTAGCCAGTGTGTAGCGGTTGCGATCCAACCGACTAGCAAAAGATAAATTTGTGAGAGTTCCTAATGTACTTATATTTTTTTAATGGCTACAAAATTATTTTTTGATAGATATCATGAGAATATGAAGTTAAATTACTATATTGAAGCAAATAAAAATAAGTCTATAGACATTGAGCGCCATTATTGCGTTGCGTTACTGTGCGTGTTTGCAATGGTGACCCTCTTTTATGAGACTTTGCCCTCAGCTTAACATCAGGCAAGGTGAAGTCAAATTGACGTGCCATGATAGATTTTCTGTCAAGTATACCAAGTATGTTCAGATATGGGATAGCGTGACTATACCCCGATACACCGGGAAATGAATACTAACCTTTTTTTTCGTGCGTGAAATCCCAACGAATACCAATACCACCGGAGCCGATGAGAGAGGTTATGTCGAACTCGAACTGACTAAAACGCACGTCGTCTTTGGGTCTTAAGTAGCCAGAGGTGAGATAGTAGCTAACATATCCCTCGCACCGCGCCAGACTCGGGATTCTCTCTTTCGAGATGACCTCCTTCGAGTATAAAGGACCAAGATGTCCCTGTCTAGCCCCCGGGTATGGGGTATCCATGGCATGCATCTGCTAGGGTGACAGGTGTCTCCACCCGTCACCCCCGGGCGCGCGCTAACCTAACTTGGATCTATCATAGAATTTGATTGCTTCATGTCAATGTGTATACTTAATGTAAACTTCAGAAAGTATCATTAAAGATTTAAAATTTTAAGTGACGATAAATCAACTTCAAAATGAGTATAAAATTCAACAGTACTTGTCCTGCAAGAACATCATGCACATGTCATTCTGAATTGAATGACTTTTTCTACTATGACTATTAGCACATATAGGTTGAAAAAAAATAGTAATTTCAAAAATCATTTTATTTCATCTTCGACGGTATTTGTTGAAGTATTATATAATTACCGCTACTCATAATTGTGATTTGTTTGAACCAAAACCAAAATAAAATAGATGGGAAGGTGGAGACCTAGGTACAATAGGTAAAATGCTGATAATTAAAAGTAAACACAAATGTATTGGTTAACGCTTTTTTTCGTTTTCATCATTTACAACAACAGAATAACTACATCAGAACTTCGTGTCATCATCGCCTGCACGTTCTTGCCGTACCTATATCAAGCCATCCTGTTCTGTATCTACCTATTAATCATTATAAAGACTTATTCAGACATTGTTCTGGTTATTCACCAAACCTTATGCTTAACGATTCTTGTACATAAACATGAATTAATATACTTTAGTATAATATACTAATAAATGTATATAAATATTTCACAAGTCAGCATTTAAGTTACTTAAATCCTAATGTATCAAACATAGTTCATTATATACAAGGTATAATATCGACTCATTCCTTATAATTCTTACACATTTATTAGATTTATAGTAATATAGTACTCTGTTATGAATTTCTACCAATATCTTAATATTATGTTTATAATACAGTAGCATGATGAATGACTGTCATCCTAGTCCAGTTAGGTTGGCAAGGGGAATATCATTGTTTTTAGCATCCATTCGAACTAGATAATATCCTGTCATGAAGACGCTCATCATAATTGCAGCCGACAACAACGCACTGAAACAAAAATATCATGATATAGTACATCAGTACTTTAAATCTAAATCTTCCATCTTCGTGTATTTTTCAAATTTTATACAATGTTTGCGTTCAGTCAAAGCGCAAGTAAATCTTATACTTGTATACATAGTTATTGGCTACACAGTGTTAACAATGCTTAAGACAGTCTCAATACTCATTTTTGAACATGTATTGTATTGACACTGTAATTGTATTTTGATAAGTTTTATACTTAAACTTGTTATGAAGTTTCAAGTAATAAGCTTGTTTCTTGGTGACATACACATTATGTGTATTAAGTATGGCTGACTGATTTGAAGAGAAATATATAATATACAAACAGAATATAAACCGAAAATTGAAAAGGGTATGCTAAGATGGTTTGAGCGACAGCCTCCGTGACGTGACGGTAGTGCACGCAACTGCTACGCACTGGGCGCGGGTTCGATCCTCACTCAGTGCTAAAAGTTGTAGGTATGCGTGGATATATGGCTGTTTGCACTGGTCTGGTCATGCCTCGAAGAGCACGTTAAGCCGTCGGTCCTTGCCATACGTCTATATATGTGTCTATGGTAGTCGTTCAGGGTAGATGGAGCCCTTAAAAGTCCAACCAGTCTAACTTGGAACTTCGATATTGCCAATTTGGTTGCGTAGGTGTGATGACAGTAGCATCACGGAAAATATTGAAGTTCAGCTGCATCTTAGTTAGACTAGAAAACCCATCCCAACTGAGTTGGGAATAGGCTCAGAGAATGATGAATGGTGAAATATTTATCCTGTTAATAATTATTAACGTAAATGAAAACCAATTAGAACTATTTAGAAATCGATTCTAAATGACGATCAGACTATGCACTATGTAAGTTTTGTTAACTCTCACAATTTCAATATATCACAATATTATTGATAGGTTTTAAATTTACTCACAATCCAGCCACCACCATTTTCAATTTACTGACTGCGTATGGTCCTAACGAATTGCAAGTTCAGCTTCAACTAATAAATAAATCTCACGCACCCTTGAATATAGTGTATTCAATATTGTTTATTTACAAATCAACATCCCACTTACAAACAGTGCAATCATAAACATATGACATGTATTTAACCAATTGTAATGGTAATAGAAGATGAAAACAAATTTAAGATGAGGCATTTCCTTTGCAACAGTGAAGTCATAAAAATAAACATAACTATGAAAATAATTTATACATTGTAAAATTGATTAATTGATACTGAAGGTATTGTAATAGTGCAATAATTAAGATAGTGTCTTTGATGCAAGTACGTTGCGGTTTATGAAAAAAGGAATTGAAGTTTGTACTAGTGGAAGTGGTTTGAATTTCTAAAAGTGCATTTGTTTTAATCATCCCTCAATCTAATCTTAAGTATTCTCCCCGGAACCAGGGTCCTCTAACTTCTTCTGCTGCTGTGTTCCTTTAAGTCAAAGAGATAATGGCCCACAATGTGCTCCTATTTGTTTCCGGTTGTGTTTATTGTATTTTCGGTTCTAGATGAACCCAGAGTCATTTGGGATACGCGGGTAAATTACCTTTGTTGAGTACTAGTTGAAAGGTATAGGTATACAGGTTCACTTCTGTCACATTTCACATTTTCTTAATAGATCGACAGTCAGTGGAGCATACACGCACGGGCCTAGGGTGAAGGCGGAGTCGTCTGCCACCCTAGCAGAACAACGCCACGGCGCGGCATGGGCATTAAGTGGGCCTCCTTAAACCCGGGGGCTAGATGGGGAGACCATGGTTCCTACATCAGGACAAGAGGTTAGCATGGATTGTATTATCTCACCTACGGCAATCGAAAACCTGCAAACGGCGTAGGTTTTAGTCGGTTTGAGTCCTCAAAAGTTCTAGTCGAACTCTTGAGGGCTCCAATTTACCATAACGACTGCCATAGATGTTCATATGGCAACCGATGGCTTAACATGTTCTTCGAGACAACATTTGGTGTGTAAATTTAAGTCAATTTGCTTAGCCCTGCCCCTTCCCCCTCAGTTAAAAGACCATTTATACGAACCTAGATCAAAATCAATGATGTCATATAAAATTAAATATAAAGACACATTATTTTGCTGTTTTAGATAGCTATAACTTCATATTTTGCAAAATGCTAGACGAAGAACTACAGTAGTTGCTGAGGAATACAGGATATGAATTGATATAACTCTGTCACTTTTTATTACTTATATTTAAATCTTACTTTATTAACATTTTCTAAAATTATCCAATAATGAAAGAAATACAAAAATATATTACATACTAACGAAGTATTTTCCCTGTCATCAGCTTCAGTAGTTTATCTTCCTCTGAAATGTAAAAGCAACAGTAGAGTTGTTAGAGTTAAGGTTATAATTCACAGTAATCATTTATAATAATATGTACGTAATTGTAATGGTGGTCATTTTATTACAATAATTAACTATTATACTGTGGAACTTAGTACACATATTGTAAATTCACTTGTACCTCATAATACAATAATGACATCTACATATTAATTTATTTAATTTTCTTCACCTATGCCTGTAAGGTTTGAGACTGTGATTTCGTTATTACGTCGATCCAACTCCAAAATATGTTTCCCGCCAAGGAATAAGGTTATCATGAAAGCTGCTATCATCAAAGCTCTGAAAGATTAAAACAAAATATTCAGCAAGATATCAACATCATAGCCTTTTCTCAACTCAGTTGGGGTCGACTTTTTAGTGTAATAAAGATGCGGCTGAACTTCGATATTTTTCGGTAAAGCGACCGCTTTACATCATGTGGGCCACGTGCTTGTCTGCCACATAAGTGGTAAAAAAACAAAGCGACTGTCATCTGATCATAACCAAGAGGAGAAAGTTAGGAGCGTTTCAGTGCTATGTATGTAAACGGAAATAGGTTTATTGATGTATTTTTATGATCAAGCATTAAAAAATTAATAATAATGCAAACAAATTATATTTATTCTAATAATTCAAATACACTCCCTACTATCTTCTAATAAAAAGGCATTACTCACTGTCACTGTAGCGATCAGGGGCGGGTTGTTCAATTAGCGCTTTATTTTTATGTTTAATATTGAGGTCACTTTATTCTATATATTTACGAGTTATTTATATTATTGTAATATTATTGATAAAATTAATATTTAAAATCTGTGAAGTTGATTAACTTATTAGTTTAAAAATAAAAATACAACTATATTTATACTTACAATCCAGCCAAAACCATTTTAATTTAGTAATATAATATGAATTCTAAATATTCATTGGTGGTTGTACAAGTGTAGACTCTTGGTTAATGTTCTGCAAATGAGCACGTAAATAAAATATTTGTTTTCATAGCATGTATTGTGTTTTAAGATGTATTCTTTATTTGTATTCTTTGTTTGTGTTTGAAAAGTATACTTTTAGAATAATAGATGGTTTAAACGACTAATAACGTGTACAATTTTGCAGGATGGTTCGCCACAATGTTGATATCGACGCGACGTGACTGTAAGCTGCCTTCACGGGACAGATTAACAACGCGTCATCACTTTCTCTTATACCACATGAGCCACAATCAAGTCGGGGTGCTAGATAGGGATATCATGGTTCCCACATTAGGGGAAGGGAGTGCGAGAGATATGTCTTGTATAATCTCACCTCCGGCAATCAAACACTGTCCGGCAATCAAACTGACCAAAACGCACGCCGTCCATGGGGACGGCGTGCGTTTTGGTCAGTTCAAGTCCGACATAATCAACTCCACCAACTTTGACGGAGGTGGTATACCTGACGATTTTGCGCACGATAAAAAAAACAATCAAGTCCTCGCCATCTTACTTTAATCTTTGATATCGGAAAAACACAATCGTAATCGCCGGAGCATGATCACCCTTTTTTATACCACTTAGTGGCAGACCAGCACACGGCCCACCAGACAGAAAGTGGATACCGTGGCCTGTGGACGTTTGCAATACCAGAGGCGTCACACTCGTGCTGCCAATCCTGTAGAAGGCAGAAGGAGAGAGGAAGGGTTGGTGCTGACAGTGCAGAAGACAAAGCAGTATCTCCAGGAATCTCTGGATAGTTAAAATTAAAACTCCAAAAATCTAAACAGCATTTAATTATCGGTTATTGTCTCAATACAATTTTAATTACGTTTGCCGTTACTTATTCTATATGAACTAATATACACAAATAACCTATACTATGATTACGTTAATGTATTGAACATAGTGTATGTCATGTAACGCGGAAGCTTAAAACTTACTATAATATAGTATCTATGTACAGTATTGTAAATACTGATAGTTATCAGACATAATATATATCTATAGCCATGTTACTAGGATTGTTATTCAAAAAAAACATACATGGAACACGTTCAAAATATGCGCCAAAAATAACCGCTCGCTCGCTGTTAGTACTGGGTAGTAGTGAATTGTGTATTGTATATTGTAGAATACGATTTTCGCAATTTTGGAATGTCAAACCACCCTCTTCAACACGAGGCATCTTCAGGAGGATCACTTGCTTGAGTGCTCCTGAAGATGCCTCGTATAGAGGCGAAACACGTGTCGAAGTTTAAGTCCTTCGCATTAGCGGAATACTGCATGATACAACATCTCCTCACTGGTAAGATTTTTTGTTTTTCTTACTTTGAAGAGGGTGGTTTGACATTCCAATATATATTGTTGGAGGGTTGAACCGCGGGTGAGCGGTGGGCCCTCCTCCCTCCTCCAATATATATCCTTTAGTAATGGATTTCCGCCAAGTAACGCCTACATCTATATCGTAGATTTAGAATCGCTATGATATCTCAAAAATGGTTTTCTCTAAGAATCTTTAGTGGATGATCTGGAACTGTAATCAGGGTTAAGTTGATTTCAGTCAATCAGATTATATATTGTTCTGTTTACTAATAAGGATTTCATCTATTTTAGCCGGTTAGATCGAATCGGATAAAAAGCGTTAATGGACAAAGAACTTGGGTTACCAATAAAATTTAGCCATAATAATAAAAATAAGGATTATAATCGACTCCCCAACCTCCACGAGGAGGTTTAAGATGATCTTTCGACGCGGTCACGACAACACGATTATAGTCCGATACTGGCACGTAGTAAGGTTCGGTGGTAGTTGTAGGAGTAGTGGTACTAACCAACCAACCACCTAACCCACCTTGCTCTTGGTCTGTTGAGTCTTGATTTTTGTCGCCTTGATTAAACAGTAGTTGTAACTCAGATAACCAGTCTGCTGATATTGAAGGAGGCTCTGGTGGCATAGCAAAAGGCGTACCAGCTCCACCAAGAGCTGCTTCTAGAAAACCGATACCTCCCATTCCTGGCATAGGGATCTTTTTTCCAGTACCCCAATGCAATCCATTGTAAGCGCCTTGTTCCCATCCGAAATAGATATCGTTTGAAAACCAACCGTCACCCACGACGCCGTGTAGCGCGTCTCTATCGACAGGAAGTGTTAAAGTACGTTTAGTAGTAGAAGCTGTTGTACCATTAATTACTAGTGGTTTCTTAGTTGGTATTTTACCAGGCCTACCTGGTCTACCAGGTCTACCAGGTCTACCAGGTCTACCGGGTCTGCCAGGTTTCGGGGGTCTTCTTGTTGTAAGGAGGTCGATACGGCCGGGAGCGGTGTAATATTTAACTCCCCATAAAGACGAAAGCATCACGAATGCGCCAACTAATAAACTGTAAAAATTAAACATAATTTATAGAAACTCCATTATAAGCTTCTTCCCATGGACGGCGTGTTTTAGTCGATTTGAGTCCGACATAATCACCTCCACCATCCGTGGAGATTTTAGCACTATAGATTTTTTAAGCACTTTAAAAAGAACACAATTCACTCTCTTAACAATAAAATTGCAAAGGAGAAATTTACAGCTTTGCTCCCTATGTCCCAACACCTGTACAGTTGAGGAACTAAGCAACTGTAGGGGCTATCAAAGCTATCAATCGCCGATTTTTTGTTATAATAGGTTTTTATATATTGCCGAAATTTTCTTACAAATTCATGAGTTCGATATTCCTGTATTTTAATAGCTATTTCCATTATTTAGGTATATATTATTTAAAAGTTAATTTCAAGATTTTACAACCCTGTAGGTACCTATTGAATGTTGGTTTTCATTAGCTGATTGATAAATTAAAAGAGATCTTCAAAAACAGTACCTCCTACATGCTATCCATGTTTGCTATACAGCTGTAATTTTTTAAAAATGTCATAAAAGTTACTGTTTGCTTCATGTTGTCTCAAAAAACAAAAAAAAAGATGTAGAATAGAAAATTAAATAAAGTACTTACTATCCATATACCATTTTACTTTCAACAACTTGTACTAAAACTTTGTATGTAGCCGTCAGTCTCTGACAAAGGCTAGGACGATATGAATCGCAATCGAAAAGATTTCTTTGGTTTCCACAATAGGTTTGAGTAAGGTTAAGTTCTCACAGTTACGTTTCCGTATAAGTGTATTGCAAATAGTCGAAGAACAATCTACTTGTAAAGCGAAACTTTAATAGAAATGCACGACTACAGACGAATTTTGATATACATATATTTACGCATATAAATCCCCGAAAGGATAGGTAAAGGTGTATTTACTACATAGTGCTATCTATAATTTTCGAACCCACGTAATAGGAGGCGAGCCAAGAGAGGTTTGTTTACCGTTGAATGAACCAAAAACAAACATAAAATTTAAAAAATGTAAATTCACGTACTGGTTACGTATTCCTTATTCCTATTTACATCGAATAAAATATAGCTCAACATTGTTAATAATGCGAATAATTTTTGTATTATAGCATGTAGATAAATCTTTTGAGGTGACCATAAATAAGCTCTACTCGAACCGGTTTAACATAACATAAACTCACGCCTATATCCCGGGGTAGGCAGAGGTGCTAGCACCCACATTTCACCAGTTCATGTTTTGGTCCCGCCTATTGACATTAACCGGGCACTTATAAACCTGCGATAAATACGCACATAACTTCGAACTTACACATAAACAAGTTAAAACAGGATGTCCTGGTCAACTGTACCCACATCAATTTAACCCGCGGGCTTAGTTGCCCACTACGGTCAACAGTACAATTAATAATAATTTATAATGCATTTTATACTTAGAATTTTTATCGCCAATCGATAATGACCCTGAAAATGCCCTAACATTTTCTGAAGTGAACAATTAGTATTGTTGAATAAACAGTACAAATACATGGAAGACTCATCTTCAATGGTTGGTAATGGTCCAATTGTATTACGAGTTACTTATTTTAAAGTGAAGGTAGATGGCGGTACTCTTCGTCAAATTGAGTGTACCTCACCAGATGGTAAGCAGAGGGTAGTCCAAAAGATGGCGGCAGCCGTTACAGGTGCAGTCCCTGGAACGGGCGGCGGTCCACACCCTTTCGGTGGTTGTTTTTTAACATAACGCGTAAATGACGCGAGACTTAAGGAAGAAGGGAAACGCATGGTAAAGAATTCCAGGACTTCATTGGCTACTCGTTTGTTATTCTACTACTACAGCAAAATTAAATTAATTGACTTCTTCTTTTTCTTCTACAGATGGGTTCTTTTGCAAGCAGTTTACCCGCAATTCCACCAATGTCAAATAGTAAATGTAATACCTATAAAAAATTTAAAGGCGAGACGCCAATGTCAAATTTTTCAAGAAAATCTTCCAAAGCCACGTTAGACACGCCAGTAAGTTTATTTCCGTGTGTCCGCACCCTACGAGATCAGGTAGTCAATCAGGACGTGTGGTAGGATTTTAGGGGGCAAAGTAATGACTCTTTGACTTCTGAGCTAAATAACTTGTGTACCATCATCGTTCTTTCATCGAAGCTGTCATTTTAAGTATTAACCTATTTCTAGTTATATTCCGACTAATTTTATAAATAGGTCATATAGGTGCTTAACCTACTTACCAAATACATTACGCTGGCTGAAAAAAAGAAGGTAAAGAAGTCGAAGGAAGATCATTCCATCTTCCTTCCACCATTCCATATTTGAAAATGAATAAAAACTAAACCAACTTCTGCAGCAATATCGCAGACTAGCTGTTGCCCGCGGCTCCACCCGCGTTAATGTCAATTATCGCGTTGTACGACTCTACTCGATTCTCTACTTGCCTCTCTATACTACTTTTCCTTGCTGTCGATATTAGCGCCAATGTAAAGAAATTTACCGGCTCGATTGATATTTATGATTAATACTCCGCTCCCTTGGATGGTAGCGCGATGACATATAGCCTATGTAACTCCTAGATATTGTAGCTTTTTAGAGGTGAAAAATTATTGAAATCGGTCTAGTAGTTTCAGAGCCTATTCGTTACAAACAAACAAACAAATCTTTCCTCTTTATAATATTAGTATAGATACCATTGAATGTTTATATTGATCTATGATTGAGGTATTATCAATAATAAAAACATTCGCAGACTCCTTAATTGGTTTCATTGAATATGTACTGTCCCTTCAACTTGTTCTTATTGCATTTCATTTTATACCATAGCTAGGGCGGCCATAGTATACAGTGGTAGGACTGTACCTTCCTACCCAACTCACTTGCTAGTTGATGCACCATACTAATTATTCTACTAAAATTTATGAATGTGACAGTTTGTGAAGATATGTACGTAACGTACAGGGTCGGAAACGGGATAAGGGCCCGTACCATAATCTCTTAAAACAGGTTTTTAATTGAACGGCTTTGTAACTTTTTAATGCTAGATATTTATATGGGAAAAGAATGTTATTTATGCAGTTGATGGCATGACAGTCGTTAAATTATTGCCCTGTTTTAAAAGGTTCCAGCTTAATTCCACGTAGGCAATTGCTACTCACTAATATTCTAAAATAATAACGATCAAAATATATCAAATTTATTTAAAAAAAAACCTTATTTTAAGCAGCTAAATAACTAAGTACATTTTATTACTACATCAACTGATTGCGAGGGAAACATTGTGCTTAACATTATTAGAATTTGGGCGTAGATGATCCGGTCCGAAGCATATCAGGCGATCCTGATGTCGCCTCAGGCATGTTCATCAAGTACTTCGTGGTCCAATAAGCACCAAACGCCAACAAGCCGGTTATAAGAATACTGAAATATAAGTAAATGATAACGATAAAACTTTGTACTAAGTATATGAATATCATCGATCGGGTTCATATAACTTGGAATTCTTCAAGACCAACAGGTGAAGTAGAGGTCAATAGTGAGCCTATCGAACATAAAAAAGAAAAAAAAAAGGTGGTGAATAATGAGCCTATCGAACATAAAAAAGTAAAAAAATAGTGGTCAGCAGTTAGCCTATCGAACATAAAAAAGTAAAAAAAAATGTTCAAAGTGTATTCCAATCGTAGAGTGTTCATTCTCAATGATTTGGGTGCTTGTTCCAGAATCTCCACTAGGTGCACCCTGGCCAACGGATAGGGCAGCACCTCTCTCTCGCAAAGTAAATGCTGACACTTACGTCGTGCGTTGTAGCCCTGTACTGGGTTGATTTGAGGCTTTCTACGTGTCCTTCTGACCAGCAGAAAGTACAGCATAAACCGAGACACCCCTTTCCGAGGTTTGATGGGGACATGGTGTCTTACCTTCCCACGTTCAACGGGGCCATCTTATAGATGGCCCAAAGTCAGCAGGGTTGCCAGGGAAATTGGGTAACCTTACACTCTGATAAATTGAGATTCGAGAAGGTGTATGGTTTTAGACGGTCCAAGTTTCACCACAAAAACCACACTGGAGGAAGGATGAGGGAGGTAAAGTATCCATAAGGGGAGAGGGTTTTCGGGGATTATCATTGTTGTTATAAGCACACCACGTTTTTATGAGAATAAAAGAGAAAAAAAATTCATCCCAGACCCCAGAAAAACCTCTTCTCGTCACGTATCGGAACTTTTACCTCGAAGTCCGGTCCCGCTTTTTTCAATCTAAGTGCTGTTTGGCTGAACTTCAATATTTTCAGTGTAGCGACTACCTCTTGGCGATATCCAAGTATTACAGTTAGACCAGTTGTTGTGCTTTTTAGAGCTAGGGCTAGATAGGTGGGTAATTTTGCTCATCTCGGAAAAAGTGGGGTATCCGACGGCATCCCCGCATTAAGAAAATATATTAAGTGAACAGACGTTTTGAAGTGGTCAAAATTCATGATAGTAGTATATATTTATTTAATTATATTTCTCTAAAATAGATAAATCTGTAGGCAATATGTCTACGGCTCCTGCTTTTTATCCAGCGGAATACTAACTGTTAGATAATAATTAAGTATAAAATTTTAGACCAAATCTAGGTAAACTTTCATAACTATTCTTTTTTTACCACATTGTCATATTATATCACACGCATAGATTAAGAACCTATGTAAAATATTGATATTGAATATTTAAAATAAAAAAATAAAATGAAAAAGAAAGATAAAAACCATTTTTTTAGTTTGTAAATGTAAACGATTGTCATTATACAGGGTCTTTTTCGTTTTCGAGTCGATGGTATGTTCAAATGTGGTATACGGCAGATTCTTAAGTTTTTTATACAAAGTAACTGGTAATTCGACGTATTCCTATCAGGTGATAGAGGACCTAAATTGCTACAATTGTGACCCCTCAATGTTCGACTGAAAATCAATAATCTTCGAAATAATTGACTATTGAATTCTTTTAGTATTAACGTAATTAGTACGCTCACTGCCAACAAGTTCCTACTGGAAAGTAAGATGAAAATATAAAAGTATTTTTATACGCTGATCCATAATATTTCTTGTTAAGGTTAAAAAAATCTGATAAATTGTCCTAAAAACTATTTCTTTATTTACACTTGAACGCCGAATACTAATTAATACGGAAAATTATTAATACACCGCACCGCTTACTATGGAAAAAATATGGATTTTTATTATCTGAATAAATAAACGATTATTATTATTATTATTATTTTAAAAAAAACAATTAATTATCTCATAACAAACAAATGTTATTTTTTTTACTAAATAATATGATTGCTTTTTGCTAAATAAAACAACCTTCGCTAAGTAATACTACAATAGTAGCTCTAACAGGAATACATCGAGTAACCAGTAACCCTGTATACTTACCTAGATTTTGATTTGGCACGTCGCGTCAGACAGTAAAGTAACTCGTTATCTACTCTATAATGGTACTGAGCTGTCAATCCGATGTTTGATAGAGAAAACACTCTACACAGCCAGGCCATCTTAACCGAACTCTCAATGTTCTTTGCGACGCAAGTACCAAATCCAAAACTGGGTACTTTGCCAGCAAAAGGTGCACTAAAACAATAGGTGATGTTAAACTTTCGTAGTACTTACAATCCAAAAGGCATCTTAACTAGCTACACTTTAAACCGTCGCACATGAGTCTTAAACTAAAATATTGGATATCATTGAATACTTTATATACGTTGTTACTGACTAAAGCAAGAGCACACACAAAGCGATGCACTGAAATATCGCGATAGGATTTATTCTACGCTTTTACACTGCGTGACCCTTTCCAAGAAATTTCTAAGGGCAATTACTACTGTTTTACAAAGAAAATCTTCGGTTAATAGTGCAAGCAATTCCCTTGGATTGCTGAAGCCGTCGGGAGTGGTTATGTTGGACTCGAACCGACTAAAACCGTACACTGACTTGTGCCTCAACTACCAGTTGTGAGATAGTTATTGACATTAAATTTCGCATCTCAACCTACTAATATAAAACTTATTCAACTGGGTTGAAAGGTATATTTACTTGCAATAAACGCCTGTAAGATCTTGTACTGACTAAGAGCCAGTTCAAAAAAATGCTCTAAATTCTCTCAGTTGGTAAGAGTATTTAGACAAGCAAACTATAGAACAAGCTTCAGTTATACATGGTGAAAGTTTGACAGGAAAAGTCAACTCTAAATACTTTTAAAAAGGCACTAAACCACACTCAAGTATTTCCCAAAAATCGCTTGCACATCCGGTAATTGAATGAACTAAAATCCTAGAAAATAACATCCGAAATTTTATGGCATCAATGTATAAAAAACCATTATATCACCCTTGTCCCAGTTAATTGTCAAAATTAATAGAAAGCAGTTTTGTTGCTTTTTAAAATAGGAGATTCTTTGAAAATAATTGTGGGTGGAGGAGGTGTCATGGACAACAAATGACATAATTTGCGAAGTATTTCTAAGCTTCAACAACATATGAATATACAGAAGTATAGCGAACTATATGTATAAATATTAGGTAGCTTTCGGTATACAACCAGGTTTAAAATTGACCGCCCATTGTTGTATAAACAGCAATTGTGTTGTATGAAGAAGTACGCTACGAATTGTAAATATTATATTGAATTTCCACCGAATTTAAACTGAATAGGTGGGGCCACTCCAGCGTAAGATGACCGACAGCGAGAGATTGACACACTTTGCTGAGAGATTGACAAGCAGTGTTGCCCTGGGAAACACTACTTGCTGTACTGATGGTGGAGCATAGAGATGAGACGTATTTACGTTACCAGGTTTTAATACCAGGGTTTCGCTTCAAAGTACGGCGCCCTGGTACGAGCAAACAATACTTGCAAGTATGAAAGTATGTGCTATTAGTCGGATGCGCTAAGAACTGGAAACAGTGCACATAAAAATACTTGCATAGGAAAACGATCTGTAAGTCAATGTAAATAAGAAACACAATCTAATTTGTAAATGAAAAATACTTTTAACCTCAAAGTATTTTTTTATTTATACGATTTTGACATGATTTTTAATACGATGACCCTGGAATACGGTTCAAATTTCTATGCAAGTATTTTCAAATATTAACGCCGCCAGCGCCGCCGCCGCGGTTGAATACTTTCCTCACGTTCGCAAGCAGCATAGAATAGGAACTAATAGGAAGGAAAACGATCTGTACTCCAATGCGAATAAGAAACACAATCTAATTTTTTGAATAAAAAATACGTTGAACATCAAAAAGTATTTTTTTAGTTATACGATTATGACACAATTTTTATTACAACGACATGGAATAGGGCTCAAATTCCTATGCAAGTATTTTCAAATATGGACGGCCGCCGCCCTCACGGCTGGACACTTGCTCGCGTTCGCCAACTTCGCCATAGTTTTGAATACTTTCAAGTATTTTAAAACCTGGTTTTCGACCCTGGTATTTTTATGTACTCGTACTTAGAAGCCCTGGTATGGGATTTTGCAAGTATATCACATCTCTAGTGGAGCACACCATTCGAAAATTGTTTTGAACATCCCCCTAGTCGGGACCAGAAGATTTGAAGGATGCGGCAGATTCGGTAGTGGAGAGCAACTCTTTCAGCCTGCAGCAAATAATTCCACTGAGGGGACTTTCGATAGTCCAAACTACTGAGTCATCCTGGCAGTGATAGATATTGCAGAGACTACTCACCTGCGACAACTGATGGCACGTGCTGTTTTTGTCTGAGATCGGATAGGAAAACCCACCTTATCTTATTTACCATATTAGGAGATATAATACTACTACTGTAAGTGACACAGTGGGGACACCGGACGAGTGATCAGCCCTTCTATGTGGGCCATTTCACCCATTTCATATAACGACTGCTATAGATGTTCGTACTTAGGACAACTGGGACCGAAGGCTCAACGTGCTCTCCGAGGCACGACTTGACGAATGCAAAAATATTCATGCATAATCATATATAAATGTATTTGCACTGAGCGGGACTTGCCAGTATTTTTAACTCGTACTAGGGTGCCGTACTTCGAAGGAAAACCCTGGTATTAAAACCTGATAGCGTAAATACGTCTCATCTCTACCGCCATGCCAGAGGCTGTCGGGGATGGGAGATACAATAACTAACTTTCCAGTTTTCTTTCCTTCAAAATGCAGGTATTCAAAAAGTTGGGATTTCTCTGTAATCTATATTAAAAAAGAAGATATTTTGGCAAAGATATCTTGACACGCGCGTGTTTATAAACTGTTGAACTGTTGAAACTAATAGTATCATTGCATTCATTTCTTATAAACATTGAGGTATATGATGTTCTGAGTTTAATTCAATACGTACGATTATTTTTATACATACTACTATACAATAGGTTATAAAACATATGGCCAACTTGATAGTGAGTGATTGCGATGCATGCCACCTGGTTGAACCTTCCTTTGTTTCGGAGGAATATCCTCATCCATTTCTTCACAAAATTGTTATAGATTCTAAGGACATGTAGCTTTCAAACAAGCCAAGATTTCTCTTAACTTTCCTAGAGCGGACACCGAGCTCCGCAAATATTATAAATGCTGTCAACTAAGGTAATAAGGTACTTGTAACAAAAAAGGTACCTAATAAAAATAAAAAATAAATAAAGGATTCGAAAGAAGATCTTTTTCCTGCAGTACGGTTAAGATATCTGGTCAATGGGACTGGGGGTAAAAAAAATATTCAAGGTATAGTACCGTAAAATTAATATTTTCCGTAGTCCGTTTGACCGGACAATTTAACCGTAGGTACTACGGGTAATGGGTCCTAAAGAGGCTCTTTTGATTATAGAAACTATTTAATTCCAATTATAGCCGTAGTTTGAAAAAATATATTAATTTAGTCCACCTTAAACATTATATTATTTAATACAATACACAAATTGCATTATCAAAATATAAATAAAACTGCTAAATAACAATGAAAATATTTAATATATTATATGTATAATAGTCACTAAATTCGGAACGTTCAAGTTAATACAGATAAATAAATAATAGAATCGAGTTGTAATTTAGGTAAGCAATGCCTTTAAAAAATCATAATAGTGTTCGTAATATTCACTTATTTTACTTATTAAAGTAATAATTAGTTCTAAAAAGTACAAATTATTACGAATTCAGCAAACTTGAGCATTGATCCTATTGTGAGCAAGAGACCTATAGCAAAATAAGTGGAGTCATATCCAATATTAGTGGATGGTGCATTTGTTTCTGTGTCTCGTCTGCCTTTTAACGCCGTACTTTCACGTGCCATCTGGAATATTATGAATAATACAAATATTTATCAAGACAGACAGACAAACACTTCTAACACAAGCTATCAAGCTTAGCTGGAGGGATTAAAAAATCTTGATCTGTAATGCCTAACGTACCCTAACTCTAGGCGGAAGGTGGTGGCGTTACGAGTACTTCATGTAGCTTGCTTCGAAACTTGTCTTTGTGTCGTCTGCCCTCGTTGCAGGAAAATATTTGTTCCTCATACCCTAACAATAACGGTGCCCTTTTACATTCCTTACTATGACAATTCGAGATATTTTGCTATTACTATCGTTGCGATGGTTTGTGGATTGTGAGGTGGGTTTTCCCTCCCTCCCCCAAAACATTTTCTTGTCTTGGTTTCCGCCATAAAGCGCCTACTTGGCCGCAGACTGCCGCGTTGCCAGTATTTGTACCTTCTGGCTGCAGATATGCCTGACGGGGTCAGCCCTCCACCTGCCTAGTGAGGTCTGTGTGCCCGGACATCGCCTAATTGAGAGTTACACGGTGCAAATTCCCGCGATACATTACGGGCACGCGGTAAGGCGGATTCCCATAGGAGTATTGCTTATTAAGTATGTCTATACTTCGTTTCAGCCAGCCAATTACAAGGCTCAAGGCAAGACATTAAAACTCCTCTGACGAAATAAAATAAAAGACTTTTGCCGCCGATGATGAATATTGGTCTAGTAGATTTTATGGCGATGGCGATTAAATCGAAATAACGAGCGAGTGAAGCTATACCTTTAAAACTATTACAAACCAGTAAAACACCCGTCGTACACATAATCAGTACACCGGTGATCAAAAAATATCCAAGCACCACACTGTCAAGAGGTTCTTCAACAATCACCGATATTATCAGGCCTATGGGAATTACTATTTGACTCCAAATTGAGCCAGCCACGAAGGTATGTTCATCTCTATGCCTTGGCCTGGCCCCTGACGAAGAACCAGCCCATAGGCCTCCAGCTGATATGACACAACACAAACAGATAAACTCTAATGTTATCACAATGATATTTAAGAACATTTGCACTTAATGTATCGTTTGGTTAAACATTTTAGCTAATGTAATATGAAAATGGTATTATAATAACGGTTTTTTATATGGAATTCTCAGATGGAAATAGAAAATTTGACATTCTCTGACTTTAGGAAGCACAGATTCAAAAAGAACACAGATTAACGATAGATTCTAATTTATAGTCATAGACTAAGCTCAACGTTATAGTCAAATACCGTAGTTTGAGCCAAATGACGAAAAAGTTTTATAGTAAGACTACAACGGTATTTTTATTTACTTACACTACCAGTACAGATAGGCCAATGCGATAGTTAAGTATCATAAAATTATATAAGTATGACTTTATATTACGTCTACCAGTAGTACCTGGTTACACCCGACGGGGATCCTCTCGAAAGAGAGTGCCTCAAGTCTACCGGGGTGCGAGGGATATATGGGGTACTATCTCACTTCCAGCAACTAAGGACCCAAAGACGGCGAGCGTTTTAGTCGGTTGGAGTCCGACATACCTATCCAACCGGCTCCGGCGGGGGTATCTGTGAGAAGAGATAAAAAGTAGTAACCTAGAAATCGTGGTGACTTGAAATGTTTTCCGGTAATTCTGAAAATTGGTGATTACATTGATTTTGATGTGCTCTTTTTCAGTTTTGTGCAACTAGTTATTCACTTTTTGTACCATAAACAATATATTTAGGATTAAATTCCCTACAACTTTTGCATTGATGGTTTTTTTTATAAACTTAGAAACAAGTAAAGAAATACAAAATTTCTCTATAAAAGTGAATCTAATTTTGAGTAACAATACAGATAAGGGCCTACCTTTCTTTAAACTTAATTAGAAGAGAGAAAAAACTTCAAAACATAAAGAGCATTGGAAACTGAAATTCACATGTCCCTTTATTTTTCGAATTTTTGTGTGTAAATAATTTTATTTTGTATGAATAAAATCTGCGCACATGTGCCTGCATCATCGACGTAATGGTATCTATGTTTGGGGCGCCATCTGAAATTCCTATTAGGGCACACATAAACACGAATATCGGTAACTTGATAGCTAATTTTTATATGCATACACGAAGAAGTAAAACATTGTTCATCATGTAAGTGGATAAAAATTTAAATAACCTAGATGCACCCAGCCCGAATATCGGCAGTATTGACCGCACCTGTCGCATAGTTTTCTTCCTGTGTTTCTTCCTTTTTTTTTTCTAACTCAGCTAAGCAAGTAATAGCATTTACTTGAAACTATTTAGGCAATTGGAATATCTAACGTTTATTTACACTATCGTTTATAGTATTGTAGCAACAGTTATTATTTTTCTTATCAATTTATAATTCGAATGGAACTTACAAAGGTATTATTTAAACATACAAGCGCTATTTGTGTTCAACCAGCCATAACATTTGGTATTTACTCTTATCACAACATGATATCTCTCAAAGCATTTTCAGTGGATGGTGTTTTGTATTACAATATAAACCTTACTTTATGTTACTTGAAAATATAACTTATAACAATGCGTTATTCATAAACACATTCTTTTCGAATCTTGCCGGTCTTATGTCTAACAACAAAAAAATCATTCAAAAAATTTATAGATATATATATATAGATAGATAGATAGTAAGATAGTCTCATTATAATTATGAACGATTTCTATACGTTTTTAGCGTTCCGTACCTCAGAAAGTACAAAAGAACCTTTATCCTATAATAGTGGTCCATCAGTCTGTTCAGACGTTTTACGCCAACGTGTGGAAGTATCCATTTGAAATAAATAGATATCTAATACCTTATATATATATACTTTATCTACTACCGTCTTTGACTTCGTGAGCGTATCCTTAACACCCTGTATGGGGAAAATGAGTAAAATGGCCCACACAGATAAAAGGCTAAGGCATAAAGGCTTATACATAATAAAATTACCTTACTTTATTTTTATTTTTCCCTCGAGCAGTAATCCTCATTTATAACACCTGCCAAAGTCGGCGAAGGTGGTTACATAGAGCTTGAACCGACCACAACCACACGGTCGTCTTGGGTTATAAGTTGCCGAGGGTGAGGTGGTCTCTGGAATATCCCTCACCACCCGGCTGACCCAGGGCCAGCGAAGACCCTATAGGGTGTGGGACTACGGTGTCCACATCTTTCCCCGGATAGGGAGGAGCGCGCATTACGTTGCCACCGCGCCCTACTCCTGATAGGCTAACAGGCGGCTCCACCAGCCATTCCCAGGCCTGTGCTCATAGAGGACGTATGACATTTTTGTAAACTTATTATAATGTTTATAATTTCGATGTTGAAGAAAGGTCGCACAATCATGTTTTTGATACAACACTTGATATTGATTTCGATCGAACACGACCGCTACGCAAGGGACGTTTTATTAGATCCCCGTTCAATGCAAATATTTGTATGCATGAAGAGCTATCGGTCCCGGTTGTCATACGAATATCTATGTCAATCAGTAGTCTGACTCCAGTAGGTCGTTTAGGATATCCATTATTATTTAGAAACAATAATTATCACAATTGAAAAGCGGCAGACCGTTAAAAGATCTACAATAAATTACAGATTATTTTATAACTAAACGCATTTTAATAAAAGTTATTCAATACAAAACACTATAATGTTTAAGTATATCAGTTTTATTTTATTATATTTGATAGTGGTAGATTCTGTTTTGGATTATGTAATACTTTTTATATATCCTTAGTTTCATCAACGTCTACTAAGCGTAGTTCCCGGTTACATTCATTTCTCAGTTACCTATTACTGGACCTCCGTCCTCCATGAGCGCGGGCCTGGGGGTGACGGGTGAAGCCACCCGTCATCCTAGCAGAAGCAGGCTATGGCGCAAAGTGCACCTCCCCATATCCGGGGGTTGGATGGGAACACCATGGTTCCCACATTAGTGGCAGGGGGTCACCTCAAAGAGATGTCCCCGGGACTGCTGACTGATTTCACCTCCGGCAATCAAAGACCTATGTACGGCGTGCGTTTTAGTCGGTTCGAGTCCGACATCATTACCTCCACCGACTTTATTGGAGGCAGTAACCGTGGGGAATTTGCATACAGAAAGACAAGTTACCTCTTACTTCTGCTAACTCCTTTTTGTAGTATGGCTCATAGCATTCTAACCTTGAGAGACATAATATCTGTACCAGAACTACTATAACCTTTTAATATATACCTAAACTAACATAGCTACATATGCCTGTACTCATAATATAAGTGTATTATATAATTTAAATGTCATATATATTATAACACATTCTGTAAGTTGGTATTTGAGACTTTATATTATTGAAATCTTACTTTTACAGGGTGATTTTACCTTAGCAGTGAAAGAGTACACACTTTGTAAAGGTCCTAAACGAAAATCCTGTATTAGTCAACAATTGACTATTCATAACAATTCTGTAATACGGTATAATTGGACGGTAGAAGAAAATATAGGAATCATCAGAGTGAGTAGACTTATAAGCAACTTGCAAATTTAAAACCATCCGATACGAAAAATTCTTCGAAAAAGTGTAACATAAATAAATTTAAGCTTGTACAATTTAATTTTTATTTTATACTTTTTAAATTGTCTTCAAAAATCTTAGTCTTTTCGATTGATACCCATATTGAATGAGCAGTGAAATATAAAAAAAGTAATTCACCTATTCTGGTGGCGGCCATCTTCGATATGAAATTTATCAAATTATTCTATTTGCCCTTTCATTTTCAGGGTAAAATAAGCAGTATTCTGGAAGATCAAGAGTTATTACGACTGCAGTTCAGAGATATGTGCGACCACATTTTTCTAAAACCATTAGTTGAAAGCTTGTTCAATAGATGCGGATTTATCAAGGTAAGAAAATTAATCAAGACTCATTATAAAGCCATATCTTATTTCAATACAACTCAACGGACTCGTAGCCTATAAACAGTCGAGTTGCCCTTATAACAACCAACCTAATACAATATTAGACATACTTAGACTTATTTACTTATACTTATACCTTTATTTACTAGTTAAAGATTTAGTAGTTTCTCCTATTTTAATGGGGCAAACACTAAATACCTTCAGAAAAACTTTATGATTAGAAAATAACGCTTAACTTCCAATAATAAGAGAAAAATCTATGTAACATAATGAGTCTTGTCGAAACACATTGTCATTTTCGCGGTATCTGCACTGCTAGATGTACTCCTACTATCCTGTGATATAATATGCATCACGGCCCTGGTCATATTATTCTCAAAAGAAATCACTTCTTTACTCTGGTTAGCGAAACCCGCGTATAACGTCTAGCAAATCAAAAGGTAAATTATTGTATTTACCACGTTCCACTAGCCATGGTCACGCGTTAATACCCGGGTTTCGCTAACCATATATCATTGGACAATACGTAGTACTTCTTTACTCTACTATTTATAGAAAACTTTTTACAGGGTAACTACGTATTTAACGTAGATATACACCTAATGGCCCAGAAATTCTACGGTGGCAAGTTTATATACGGTAACTGGACAACAAGGCTGCAGTTTTATACTGATTATTGTAATGTGCATTGCGGTACACTTCGGACTGAACTGTCTAAAAAGAAATAAAACTATGACATAGAGTAATACTTTTATTTAAGTTTTTATACCTAGATAGTTGATAATGTTTCAGCATTTATATTAATACTGTGACTGTGTTTGCAGTTGATGACCTTACATTTATAGGTGTAGGACTCACATAATCACAAAGTCTACAATCAATACGATCTCCCTTGGCTTTGTGAAAATTGTCAGATTAGTTTTAATACAACGATGTAATAAATAAATACAACATATATAGTATACTCTGTCTAATTAATATCTTGTGCTAAAATCATTGCAAGTAAAGTGTCTATTTATGTACCTAAGTAATTAATTATTTAGCTATTAAGATAAGTTTTGCATACTGCTAACACGGCAAAATGTGCTGGACGAACACTAAATTAATAAAATAAATAAAAATATAATAAAAATTGTTTATTGACACAGAAAACAGTAAGTCAATTGTCTTATAATCTAGGACCATAATAAAACTGGGTTATTTACATCATACATGCTACTGGTCCCCAAACTAGGCAAGAGCCTGTATTTTGGGAGTCAGTGCTCTTACGTTGTACAGTAGGTGTGATATTATTGTCCTTGAGCGAGTTACATATATGTTCACTTATAGGATTGGCAAGTTATAAACAATATTATCGGTTTTATGTATTTAAATATTAAAGATTAAATAGACTATTCAAAAAAAGAGAATATTAAAGATTATTTGTGTTTGTGTGTGTGTGTGTTTGTGTTTGAGTATATATATATATATGTGTGTGTGTGTGTGTGTGTGTGTGTGTGTGTGTGTGTTTATTCGATGAATTTGAGCAAGGTTTCGGTACCCTCATAATCCAGTTGGAGCAGCCAGTCTGTCACCTTCCTTTTTACCTCATTCCTATTGAGTTGAACAATGTTCAGTTCTTTATTTACCGCGTTGTAAACTTTGCAGCCTAAGCTCAAACATTGACCTCTGGCGAAGGATGTTCTGTAACGCACTATGGGACAGGCAAGTTGTCTACTGCGTTTATTGGGCTTAGGTGGAGGAACTATTCGATGCGTTCTGAGTATGGATCTGAGGATGAAGAGCTTCCGCACCGACATAACATGTATGTACTTAACCATGTTTCAGCAATTAATATATAAATTAATAAATAAAATTTGAGATGCTCTCAAAGGATTGCAGCGTTGTAATGGCGTAGTTTGGAGTACAGTGATCGCTAGTGCCCTTATAGTTGTGCAGTCGCGTAGAGAGGTTGCCTCCTATGCAGTATTTTACTGTATCAACTAAGTGTTGATGAGCTTTTCCAATTAATACCACCCTTTCCTTTCCTATTCTGGACAACGATTAGAGGCCTGAAAAAGTATTTATAAACTTCATTCTAAACTAAACAATTCAATATTCTTTCACTTTGAGGTACACACTGTTTTTCTTTGCAATCCAGGTCTCTTTAAGCGTGAAATACATATATACATATCTAGGTCTTCAAACAAAGTAGCACCATTTTTAGGCACGTAACTCAGCTTTCAGCATTAGCATTTGCCATGAAGTGGTCTTTACCTAATTCAATCAATAACTAAACTAAAAAAGACAATTTTGTTGAAATCATGTCAATTATAATAATAATAGAGGTATACCTTTTTACCTAAATAGACCGTTGGCATCTAGTTTAGTAACCAATGGTTTATAATAATAGGTATATATTTCTATAGGTATTAACTAGATTATTAGATATTTATTCAACTTTTTGAAGCTAATGTACGTCCAACAGACCGTTAAAAATTTTCTATTATAAAACTGTATAATGTCATTATGCTGATACACTCATTTTAAATTTCACACAAAAATTCATTCGGCACAAAACGCTATGACATTCAGATATCTAAGTTTTATTCCTCTTTGTTTAATAGCTGCAGATTCAGTAGTGAATTATGTGAATATCTTTTATTTGGTTTATTATTTATATATAATCATACAATAAATATTTAAGGAACGTTAAAATTATTGATGCAATATAATCTGTACACGGAGGTGTCTGTATACAAAAATTGTACTAAGACCACATCAGTTTTGCTGTATTTGATTTCTGTTATGTGTTTTGATTATTTAGCAACTTTATATAGTACCCATAATGTACTTACTTCATTTTTATTAATTTATAATGTTCTGTACAAAAGACTGAACATAAATCTTTGGCCATTTTTGTTAATGTTGTGCTGCTCAATAGCTTGGAATAAAAAGGAAAGATTAAACAAAAGACTCATTACAGTATATAATTTTACATTACATTTAATAATTTCCAATAATATTCCACATTAATTTCAGGGTGAATTCGATTTAGCAATTAGAGACTACAAAGTTTGCAATGGTGCAAAACGTAGGAGCTGTGTAAATCAAACAGTTATTATCCTCAACGACACTCGTCTACAATATAACCTAGCGGTAAAAGAAAACACAACAATAGTCAGAGTAAGTGCACTTACTATACTTTTCACAAATTAATCAAAAAAATTATGGTCAACCATGAAATGGTCAAAAAGAAGATCAAAATAGGTCATACCTCGAATAATATAAATATTTAGATAAACATTAGTCTCTCTTTTCAGGCAAAATTAATTGGTACACTAAATAATAAAGAACTATTGCGATTACGGATTAAAAACATATGTGAACACGTGTTTTCAAAGTCAGTCATACAAAGTTGGTTTTCCTATAAAGATCAATGTGGATTTTATAAGGTACGTATTAATATTGCTCCCAGAATGCACATGCTTATGCATAGCAAGCTGACACCTACAAATAAAGAAATGAATTAGTAAACGATCTTGGACAGTAACACAGAGACATGTACCTACGATTCATGCCCTACCCATGAATTTGTTAACATTAGAAGAATAAGTAATAAAAACGGAATTACTCAGAAAGCAGAGGACCGGGAACAGCACCTATGGCGTACATAAGGTTTAATAGATTTTGTTTTTATTGGCCACTTGATAAATTAAATTCGATCTACATGAACAGTACCTACTTGCTAAATGCTATCCATTTTGATCGTTTTACTTTTTTACAGCTGTCACTTTCCAAAAATGTAACAAAAGTAGTAACAGTAGTAGTACCTAATAGGTATATCCAGTAGCGAACTGCAATAGACTAATGATTTTCAAATGGTGCCTTTGGTCTCATTTCTGGACGATCGATGGAAGAATGTCCAGGACTCTGCGAAGTAAAGAAGCAAAAGCTATAAAATGAAACCTAGACTCCGAAAGTCGGAAAGGATACAACTAGAACTCAGTGCTGAGATGGTGATGATTAATAGATTGTAGAACAATATTATTTTATTTTTTATAATTTTTCAGGGCCAATACACATTTACTACAGATATACAGGCTATAGCACAGAAATTCTTTGGCGGCAAGTTTATGTATGGGAACTGGACATACAACATGTGGTTGTACACTGACTATTGTACTGTCCTTTGTGGTGTTGTACAGATAGAATTGTCTCCAAAAAAACACATAAAAGTATAGTCTAGATGAGAAAGTGGAATTATAATAAAATTATGTCAGTGTTGTTTTATTTTTATCCGGCTATGGCAAAACCAAAAGATGGTTAAGATTTTGACAGCGTATGTATGTATGTATGTATGTAGATATGGAGATGTATGTATGTATGGATAGAAGATATGAGGGAAAAGATGTGCAGTCGACAAGAGAAATACCGTACCACTTTTTCATACTACGTTGTATGTAACTAAGGTACCGTATATCTTTTGTTAACTATACCAACGTTGTAAGTAGTTGTACTTATTACAATTGGATAAATGAGATACGAGCGTCATGATCATCCACTGGTTATATGACATATCACGGAATCAAATATGACGCCCTATAGCGCTCATTAAGTAATGTACTGTATTAGAAAATAAAATTCAGATGAATATGCCATGTTTGGTACTTATAAAATAAAAGGTCATAATATGTATAATTTTTTATTTATTGCATACCCAAAATCGACTCCTGAATCACGCTCTAAAAAGTATTAAATCATAAAATATCAATTGTTTTGTTCATCATTCCCTTTAGAATATTTCCAAGTCCTCCTCCTTTGGTACCACCATCATACTAGCGTTCTTGAATATAAATTGAAATGCATAACATAACATAAACTCACACCTTTATCCCCGAAGGGGTAGGCAGAGGTGCTAGCACCCACATTTCGCCAGTTTATGTTTAGATCCCAATGCAATAGGTGGCGAGCCCATTGCCATTAACCGGGCACTTATAAACCTGCCATAAATACACACATGACATCGAAAAGACAATGGTGTGTGCCATGGTAAAACCTGGGATCGAGCCCGAGACCTCATCTCAGCAGTCCATTACCGATACCACTAGGCTGCCGCGGCTAACTTGAAATGCAGATTGTCAAAAATCAAACAGTGACAGACTATGGGTAGTTAAATTACTCGATGTAATTCACAGACACTCAAAAATATCTATTTACTTACTTACTGTCCTTTTCCTTGGGCCATTTAACCTAATTTGCCTATTCCTCCCCTGGGAAAGCTGGGTGGGGTGTCCGGCAATCACATTCGATTACACATACCTGTTTCTCAGCAGAATCTTTCTATCTGTTCCACCTACAGATCCTCGAGGTTTCCTCTATATAAAGTATTCTTAATATTATTCATAATTTAATTATAAATAATTCTTAATTCTAAGTAGTCACCCTTTCCCATAATAATATAACTAGAAAACCAAACAGGCACTTGACATAAGGTATCATTCCAAGGTTTCATTTTGAATTGAAAAACGAATCACAATCAAATTAAAAACGAAAAAAAATGTTGTTGCAATAATATCTGCCTATGATAATGATCAATTTCAGGTAGGTACCATTAAAATAAGTACCACGACTGTAAAGTAAATGAAATAATTTTTAAAATACACCTATTTACTTCACTTCCTGTTAAAGTGAGTTTAACTAATCGTTTATAAACGTTTTATATATCTAAATATATACATAATTAACTCGCTCTCAGAATAAACTTTTGTATTAATACGTTTAATAATTGACATTTATTTATTCGGTTTGGATATTAGAATACGTGTTTTTGCAATAATAATTATGTGTAAAGTATATTTCATTTTTATAGCAGTAAATTGCTTGATTTTTGTAAATGCAGAAAAGGGAAAAGATTTCGTAAGTATATAATTTATTATCGTATAGTTCGCACACTAGTATAGATATAAAGTACCCAAGGAACAAATCTTCGTGCGACGAATAAGATGATTCTTTCTTTCAATTCATATTGGTACAAAACTATGTCTAAGAATAATGTTTGCTTAAAATTTAAATCCTGTTAATATTAACATTTCAAAAATTTCTATTTTCCGCATTCACATTTCAATTAAATGTATTGCAACGTGGTGGATGATGGGAATCCATTGAATAACTCGCGATGCTATTTCGATCCAATAATCCAAACTCATAATTCTAATAATTGTTTTACTTTGGTGCAAACCGAACCACATGCAAACTGAAACCATCTGAGTCTTAGAATATATTTTCGATATTGATATTTACGGCGTGCGTTTTAGTCGATTCGATTCCGACATAGTCACCTCCACCGTCTCTGGTTAAGTGGGACCCGTAGGGATTTTGCGCACGATTAAAAAAAGAATACCTTCAAAATATTATCCATATTGATATATTATTTTCAGGGTACGTTCAATTTGAGTATGACTAGCTTCACTTCGTGCAAGGGGCCAAAACAAAGAGACTGTACGACTTCCAAAATTGACATAATTGGACACAATTTATTGAAATATGATTTTCGTGTGTTGAAAAATACGACCCCTACCAAAGTGAGTATGTATCAGAGATTTTAGGATGGGTTCAAGGACGACCTCTTCGTTTGTTGTCAATTTAAGAATTTTAAACAGTGAAATCGGCAGCTTTTTTAGACTTCAATTTTTGTTAATTGAAGTCTAAGTACTTTTCTCTTTAAAATCATCAAACCCACACATTAGTAGGTACCCAAATTTCCTTATAAAGGAACATACTTCGTATCCCATAACAATGAAAGTATTTTTAACGCTTATTCCAGTGTTCGAAGTTTTCAGTAGATTTTTGAACATTTTTAAGTGTACAATTTTTTTTTATAATTATTAATAATAAAATCTTTAATAAATTCTTTATTAATATTAAATTATAAAAAAAATAAATGATGTTGTACGCTTTACTCCATATTATGATAAATAGGTATTGCTACTAAAGCGACTTTGCTCCAACTATTACAGAAGGCGTTACAAGCAAACATATTTTTATCTTAACACAGATTTCAGTGGAATTGTGCATGCTTCAAAAACTTGTAATGTTCCAGAGATGGTTCGTGAGTTTTTTTAACATCTCGGTAGAGCAATCGGGTTCCAGGATTTTTTTATTCCTGGAAGAAAGCTTGGTCCCAGGCTGCCATAATTCAATATTATATAGTCTTTAATTTTGTCATTTTCATTTATCACAATTATAACTTTAAAATAAAACGACAGTTTTTATGAATAGAAATCAATTAAACGAAGCAAAAATAGCTTGTTCAGCCGCACACTTTTGAGCCCCTTGTAGATATGATCAGGGGCTTTACTCCGAAAATCGAACATGAACGTTTCGGATCGGAACGAACGGTCGCCGAACACGGACCATTGAAGTTACTCCGAAAACCTTTCGGTGACGACAGACGGATATCGCCGTTTTCGGAATCATAGACAAACCATCGAATCTAGATAAAAAGTGTGGTCCAATATATTATAAACATCTAAAAACCGTTAACAAATGAAAAATCTAAAAATATAGTTGTGTTCTTATGAAAAGAGCGTCAAATTAAAAAATATATGAGATTATTGTTACAAAAGTACTGTTACATCATTAAAATATCATTTTTCAAGGACTTACATATATTTAATGTGAACGATCTTAAAAACCCTTGTGCCATAGTAGGTATTGTTTTATGTTTTTAATACGTACTTCGACAGTTTGACAATTTCAAGTTTGTAACTACACACATACGTCCGTATCATACGTACGTATGTGTGTAGTGGACTCCCTCGTCATCGTCAATCTATAGTTAGAGACAAAACATTTTTTCAGAAGCCGGATACGATTTTGGCTTCGCTCAGTCGCTTCTTCCTTCATTATTTCGTCCAACAATAAAAATCTCGCCATTTTCGTAGACAAAAATTCAAATCCGAAAGTCTTACGAAAGCTATATAGCTGTCGTTGAATTTCAAGTAATAATCCGCAAGATTACGTGTCAAACAACGACAACGAAAACGTCAAATGCATTTTGGGAGTAGGTGCACTGACAACGATCGATAACCTCAATGTCAAACGATCGAAGACGGATCCGAAATCCGAAACGAAACACTTTCGGAGTAGCTAAATGACCGAAACGTCAACGGATACGATTCTTTTCGTTTTTCGGAGTAAGGCCCCTGATACTAACCTTAAGACAACAATAGTGCCCGGAATACGACACCAGACAATACAATATGACGTGGGTATATGTAAATCACAGCATATGTGAGAAGTTAATGTGTTCAGTTGTAAACTGTTCTAGGGTAAAATAGTAGCTCATAAAGATGGCGTGGAATTTCTGAGATTTCAAATGAAGAAACCCTGTGACCATTTATTCTTCAGACCACTATTCCAGTCTATCATGAATATAACCAAAGATTGCGTCGTTCTAAAAGTAAGTTCAACTATACAGATGAAGCTACAGTGCTGATTTATAGGATATACTAACTATCTTTTAGGATAGGTACTAACTACTTTTCACTAACATTAGTAGTAGTTACTAATAGCTGATAAATGTGGTAAAATTACATTTTATCCTAAACGGTGATAGTAGCCTAAGTAATAAACGCAACCACTTTTCAAGGGTTAGAGCCGTGCTATAGTTATTTGCATCTGGTCGTGCCTTGGAGAGCACGTTAAGCCGACGGTCCCGGTTGTAATACGAACATCTATGGCCGTCGTCATTGGTAGTAGGAGCCTATCTACAATGTTTTGCCAATGGGTTGTAGAGGTCATATGGCAGTCGCTTCACAGAAAATATCGAAGTTCAACCAACCCGCAGTTAGACTGGTAATATCGGATCCCAGACTTCAAGCTGCAAGCTTCGGATGTGATTGCGGTTACCACTAGTAGGTACAAAGAAAATCCTGAAGAGTGTTCATCATATATATCTGATAGATAAATTAGATTTTCCGAAGATGCAGTTCTTTAAAACCTAATAAGAAGTAATAATACATTAAAATGTCCATTTTTATTATTATTTTCAGGGCCGATACGAGTTTAATGTTGATGTAAAAAAAATTGCTGAAAATTACTGGGCTGGAAGCTTTCTGTTTGGGGACTGGACATTTAAATCCGTTTTTTATAACGACGAATGTAATTTTCACTGTTCGATTTCTGCCAGTACCATATTTGCAAATCAATAAAAGAAAATAAATTGGTATCATTAATTATAAAGGTTTTATTTTCATTATCTTCTCAAAATAGATCAAAATGGTTTACGTAAAATTTATTAATGAAATAATGGGAAATAATTATAATTAAATAAATTCTTTATTAAAGCTACAGTGGTTTATTGGGTTAGTAATAATTTCTTCTTACTTGCCTATGTTAATTACAAATAATTGATAAAATGACAAATTCCAAAATTATGTCCAAATGGGATGAACAGAAAACAAAAAATATATACACTAGTACTTAAATAAACCCATGTATTTTATATCTTAAAATATTTTTATTCATTTCAGCATAATTTAAGTTCTACTGCGATAAATTATTTCATTGCCTGATTCACAAAACGGGTAATAATATCATGTTACGAATTTTGAACACGACTGCCACACGCCATTATTTTGGAAGATGTACTTTAGATAAGGCAACTTGCTATTAATTTCTGGTTAAGTATGAATTTTCGTTCTATTTAATTATGTTAACCAAATATTCATAAGTATAATTAAACTGAAACAAAATGAAATAAAATGGCACAGTGTTCAAGCACCATGACGCCTAGTACCTACCTATCCATAACTGTTTAAAACTACTTAATAAATACGTAACTACGTACTCATGCGGAGTCTAAAACTAGGAATATACGCGTGTGGAATTAGTCAAATACTGATCTACCTAGTGTGTGCTCGAATGTGGCAAAATTTGATTAACTATTTAGGTCGAATACTGAAATTCGGAACACAGTTTTATATACGTTTGACTAATAGTATGCGATCGAAATCAATAGTAGGTACGTAGCTGGTTGTATATACGTAGGTTGTTGATTGATTATATCTGTTAAATAAATTGTGCGTTTACGACTGCTATAACTATGATCGTGACGTGGTGGTAGTGAACGTGACCGCTATCCAGGAAGCGCGGGTTTGATCCCCGCTCAGTGCAAATCGGTTGTCATACGAACATCTATGGCAGTCGTTACGGGCAGTTCGTAGTCCTAAAAAGCCCAATAACTGATCTAACAGCAATGCATCGATTGTGAAAGTCAGATGGCTTTCGCTTCACGGGAAATATCGAAGTTCAGTCAAATCTGCAGTTCAGACTCCGAGACGAAAGTTCGGATGTGACTGGTATTAACGCTAAGATGAAGAAGAAGATTCGTGAAATGAAAGCTTCAACCTCCTTGTCGGACAGACAGTTTGTTCGCGGTATCTATATTTATGTATAAGTTGCAAAAACAAGATTATCATTTAACTCTTTGGACATTTAATATCTACAGACCTAGGTCAAATAACATAAATATACTTCAACTTATATATACTTTACATACAAAACTTCATTACACTAATATATACTTACGTGTATTCAGTACCTACCTACATTAAAATATATTAAATGGTATATTGATGGTTGATGTTATCTAGTAGTTCTGTCTCTGCCGTGGTAATCAATCAAATGGACAACTGTGAGTGTGTGGAAAACTGACACAATACATTCCCCTTGACCTGAAAGTCGACATATTATTAAAATTACATTATAGTACCTAAAACTGTATAGTTGTAATGAAAAAAAAAGATTGGATATATACGAATATTGGGGTGATTCCCAGCATTTTATTTAGCTCCTTTAAATCATAACTTTTATGGAGGGACGTGATGAGATATTCTTTCAATGCTCAGAGAATATCTCTGGGTATATGAGGTATCTTTGCACTTTATATAGAAATATTTTTTTCCAAATCATCACAGCCGTTTCCGAAGTTCTTAGTTTAAAAAGACATCGATATAAGATATTACAATATAGGGTTCTTCTAGAAGGTATTAGAAGGTTTCTACTGGGTAGGCAGCACGGATATAACTTCCCTGGTGTTGCGGACGTCCATATGCTACGTGGCCCATTTTCCATCAGTGCCACCTAAATGGAATAAAACAAAATATAATAAAGAAGTAAAACCAACCCATCTGGTACATCTTCACCTAGTACAACAGCTTTTCTGTCTAATTTGAGATTCCAATATCCATCTTCCTTCGGACATGTACTATCACACGGTATTCCCACCAGACGTTTGCTTTTTCTAATACTTGCAGCGAAGTAACATGAGCTCATGAAGTGGCTACATCGTGCAATACCTGTAATAAACGCAAAATGTTTTGGATTAAATTACCAGCAACATCATTCTCTGAACCTTCTCCCTACTTAGTTCGGGTCGACTTTCTAGTCTAACTGTGATGCGGCGGAACTTCGATATTTTCCGTGATACCTCGTCTCAGCAGTCCATTACCCACTAGGCTACTAAATTTGTTTGATTAATAAAAGACTTAGTTTGGGTTGAAATTGCATTCTGGTAAGTACGGTTGCTTGCCAGCTTCTGAGATCTCGAAACCATAGATGATCTAGGGTATCTAGGGTAATATTTTAACTCAAGGACTTAAGGCAAGACTGTCAGATACTTACGCATTGCGTGTCCTTTACAACCTGGTTGCGTTCTTCCTCCATTTATACAGAAGTCGGCGTGACCCACCAGTCCACTCTCACCGAGGTAGCCAGCATTCGTATGAAGTACCTGTACAACATGGGCGTCCTCTCGGCTTAAGCGAAATAACTTGGATCCATATGCTGAAACTAAAGGCCTCCCCGGATCCAAACCTGAGAACAAATAGAATATAACATTTCTAATCATTATTTTCTACTTTAAAAATCGACACTTAATTGTGGAGAAGTCACCTATAGTAATTATGCGGTTTAAATAGATTTTTACTAAAATGCCTTATTTTTATAGTGTGATAAATCCTTACGGGATCCTCCTTGGGAAGGTTATTTCGGATTCGAACCGACTAATACGCGCGCCGCGCCGTCTTTGGGTCTAGTTGCCGGAGGTGAGATAGCAGCCAATCTATCTCTCGCACCCGAGCTGACTCGTGACCATCCCTTTCAAGATAGCCTTCTTCGGTTGTGGAGACCACAAAGACCCCATCTAGCCCACGAGTATGCGCCGCAACGGCCTGCTTCTGCTAAGGTGACAGACGGCTCTGCCCGTCGTCCCTACGCTCATGAAGTGAAACCTCTCATTCCTGCTTTTTTAGTTCTTACTGGTTTAGCTATTTTAGTTATGTTACTCTATTTCTTATTTGACGACCATTTCTAGTCACCTTCTAGTCTGAACCCTTTTTTTTTTTTTATACCACTTAGGTGGCAGACAAGCGCACGGCCCACCTGATGGAAATGGAAACCCTTCTAATCACCTGCTTTACGGGCACCCATACACTCACTGTTTCTCCGTCTGAGCACACTGATATTGAAGCAAAGAAAGCGCCTCTGCAGTTGAGAAAAAAGTCTCGATATATTTTGTATTATAACGATTTATAATACAAAAATCAAGACCCCTTTCATTATTGTAAGTATTTAAGTCATCTTCGCGATAACCGATGCTTGTTATTGTTTTTATTGGCCGCAGACTCCTAAACACAAGTGATAACAGGTCATTTGAGACCATAGGTCACCCCACTCGTATCTTTTTTTTTACGTTAAATTTAATAACAAACGGGTAACAGAAAGTCAAATGCTTATTGATAACGGATTACCGCTAGCTCAGGTAGTAATACTTAATTAATTAAAAGTATATAAATAGATAAATAGAGAATGAATAGAGAGAGAAAAGATGGAGAAATCTACAGATACATAATATAAAGAGGTATAAGGGTGTGCCCAATGAATATACTCTTATAAGTGCTAGTACTTATAATGGACTATAATGTACACTACTTTTTTATATCACTTAAGTGGCACACAAGCACGCGGCCCATCTGAAGGAAAGTGGTTATCGTATGGACGCGAGACATCAGTTTATAGTTTTTTTTTCTGTAGGTCGGAGTTACTGCTCCAGTCGGACGGCTCAATTGGGATGGAAGATAACGTCGCATCCCGACGTATATGGGATCGTACATTGAATATGGGTGTTATAATGAAGTCGTAGTAAACTCTTTCATACGACCAAAATGAATGTAGAAAAGAGTAGGTACAAAGCTCTAACTACATACACAAATTCAAATATTTCGACACATAAACGTTAGATTACTATGTAATTTTCTATAATGAAACAATATTGAAGAGAGAGAGAGAACTTTCTGGTATACTCAGTTTTGAAGTGCCCTTGCCTACTTATGAAATCTCAATATCACCTACTTTGCGATGATAACGAACTATTACACGATAACGCAGATAGTTTTTGAAATGGCTGATAAACCTTGTTACCTATTGATAATGATGTTTAATTCACCTACCCTATCAAGTAACTATTGAGAATGAAATCAATATAATATGCAGATAGATACCTGGATTGTCTAATATTTTTGAAATCGATCTATCAGTCAAGCACTTACATTTGATACCCATATTAAGGAAGCAGTAAAATTTAAAAAGGTATGTCGCCATTTTCTGGTGGCGGCCATCTTGTATCTGAAACTTGTAATAGACAAGCCGGAGCCGCAGGGAGACATGAATTTTTTTGTACGCCGGGGGTTAAAAAGGAACTATAAAAATATAAAAAAAACTTTAATAAACATTCAGTATAAACAGAGGAACATCTGAAGGACTAAAATGATTGAAATTAAATTGACACATTGTATTATTAATGTTACAAATATATAGACAGGCGTTATACATGTTATATTTGTATGGTCAAAACGATATTTCTAACATACATTTAAAAACAATTTCTTTAAGTATTCTGAATAGTGTCGATCATAATGTTTGAACTTGGTCGAGTTTATTTTAGGGTTCAACAGACTCCCAAGGTTTGTTTTGTGGCGTAACGTCATCAAGACCCAAAATAGAATCACATGTGACAGAGAAACGGATAATGCTAATAATAGATTAAGTATTGTATTTATCGCTATGCTCTAAGAATGAAACGAATTTAGGTTGCAGAGAAATGTGCACATATGGATTAAGACGTCTAGCCGGTATAGGACCGATGTATAGAATACAAGAAACTCTCAGCATATCATCACGTTTTATTCTTGGGCAACTAGAAGAAAACTGCACTTTCGTCAACTCCAATCTTACCGATCGTGACAACTCAACAATCGAGTTTCATCAGTTCTGCTCTCCAAGTTTACCTTTACATAATTTCGTTCCTTTTATTTTTATAGAAGGAAGTGCCCATGAGATGGGCAGTTTCTTCTATCCTTCTATACCCCGAAGAGAAAGCCAGCTTCAGACCTATGGCTGTCAGTAACCAAGTGTACCGACTTTCAAGTGAGATTGGCTTAGATTCTGAAGATCTTGGTTAAGTCTCATACGCCCAATGCTTGACTTGTTCAAGTCTACAAAATATTTTCATTTTGATTAAGTGTCAGTTGATGTATAACTTTAATAGTCTCCAAACGATAGTCAGACACGTTACAAAAAGCTTGCACAAATTTAGACCTGCAAATATATCGATACGTGTGCTGAGAGATACTTGTGCAAATTTCATTAACATGTATTTGCACAAATGTAGGCTTTTGCAGTTATACTCGAACATGAACGTGTATGGCTACCATAACAGCTCTTCAAAATCAACATTTTCCACTCTCATATGAATAATTTATTGTAATCCACGCATACATAATGACGTAATGTTTATTGATGTATGCTTAAACACATAGCGCACGAACGTTGTACTCACTACTCAGACACAGACTCACTTTTGGTAAGCCACGGAAGGCGACGCACGTATTGTAGACGAAACGGCTTCACGATGGTTAAAGTAGACATCAAATATACAAAGGTATGCCTTTATTCAATTTATTTATTGTATACATTGACATATCTTTCTATTATTACTTTTCTGGATATTTTATTAAGTATATGGTTAAACTTAGTTACACAAATGCGCCGGCGATCCGAATGAATTCAGTGATATATCAACTCAATTTAATGCTCGGTCGTGTTTTATGAATTTCAATGCAGATTACAGAATTACCATAATATACTTTATCAACGTAGGTTGTGTATTAGTTTATTTCAAATAGAATGATTACGAGACATCTCATTGTATTATTTTGAATGAACGTTTTCAAATCAAATTCTACATAGCATTTCAAGGTTAACACAGTTCAGTTTATGGAAATGGAACGCCACAAATGTTTGGATGGCAGCTTTGTCATGGCTTAACGAGCTCTCTATGTTTTAAGAACGGACGCCCTTTTTTTCTCCGTATACGGAAAAACCACACAGGTAACCCCCGTCGGAGCTATCGGGGGTGCCGTCTCGGGCCATCAGTTGCCGAGGTAGACGTAGGATCTGGTATATACCTCTCGCCCCGACTGAATGGTCGCCTATCCTATAAGAGTCCTGACAAGTACTGCTTAACCTTGCAATGAACTCATCTATTTATCGGTTACCATAAAGCCACATATTGTTTCATGATTCATGATTAATGCATAAAAAAATAAAAAATAAATAAAGTAAAAGATTTAATTTTTGTTTTATGTTGTTTGTTGTTTCACATTATTTTTTTACTAGTCTAGCTATTTCGTTTGATATTCATATTGAGGGAAAAGTGAAATATACCTAAACTCACTTCGCTAATATGTGTGAACTAAGATTTGAAATTTCTCATGGTATACTAAATATACTATGAGAAAATATTTATATTCTACTGGTCGAGCCCTTGATATCCATATTATACGGGACCGATTTTCTTCAATCAGAGCTAAGATAACGAGGATAAACCACCATTCAATGACGAAAATATATGCGCAAGCACACACGTCACAGATGCACACACAAAAACACACATACACACATACAAACATACACACATACACGCATCACACATATAAAGAGAATAATTTGCCATCTTAGTCATACGAATTTATTATGAATATGAAACAAGTGTGTTCAGTCATTGATAAACTTGTAGGAAATTGTCGGTTCCATGACTGTCAAAATATGCACCAATCCCATACATTTTACATTCTATTCTATTCCACAAAACGATGAAAAACGAATTGCTACTTGACTAGTGGGGTATATTGCCGAATTATTTGATAATCACGTAGTTTTTAAAAACTATGTTCATAAGATTCAAAAATATTTTGAGAGCTACAGTCAGGCAAGTCCAACTTTTTTTTTATCGTGCGAAAAGTCCCCACGGATACCCCCCACCGGAGCCGGTTGGTAGGTTATGTCGGACTCGAACCGACTAAAATGCACTTTGGAACTATGCATCGCATAATTCTTATCGATGCAATACCTAATAATTTATAATGTATCAAACGAAACATAATTCTATGACTGTATCATGAAGGAAATTCAGTATTCTGTTCACTTAATTATGAGGTTTAATTTCGAATAAGCAGTACTTGCAATAAAATATTAATTTATGTAAAAAAATCTGGCGTACTTTGTACGAGTAGGTTTGACACCGCATTTCAAGAATTTGATCGAATTAAGTCATCCGCCCGCCAGACTTCAGGAATACTGAACGATAAATTGAATCGGCTGAGGTGCAACTTACAAGATTTATTCTTATTTATAGATATTGTTTTCATTTGTTAGGTCATTTATAAGCCTGTATACCTCCTGAATGAGATTGGGGGATCAGATCATCTATCTTCTTCACCACATAGATGACTTTTCCAGGCACACAGCAGCAGCACATTCAATAAATGAATGGTCAAAATATAAGTACAACGTTGCCATGACGAATTTTAGGCTCTCTTTCTGTCTAACTTTTAAATTTAACATCTAGTCTATACATTAAGAACAGTCTCGTGCAGTGCAATAAACTGTCATGCTTAGATGCTTTCTGTAATTTCAAACTTCCGTGTCACACATTCGTGGTTACCAATACACAATATCGAAACTACATACATATTTGGTTCCTACAAAACCACAATAGGTGATTCTCGACTTAATACTTACTGTGTACATGGATTCTATTGGACCATTGTATTTATCGAGAGCTCGCGATATAACTACCTTGTTAACTGGAAAATTATACCTTTATTGACTTTGAAGAATGCTGTGCCATTTACATTAGAATTATACGATGCAATACCTAATAACATTTTATTGTATAAAAAAAACGTACTTCTATGATTCTATTATGAATTTTCATTCTGAATAAGTAATACTTACAATAAAATATCTATATATTTATATATTATTGGTACGAGTGCGTTGGCCCGCCATAGCAAGTACACCGACATAGCAAGTGATAATTTCTAAACAGTTTTTCTTCTAACTAAGAGAATTTAATTTTCAAAAATACACTCACTATCATCACATCATACTGAAATGAAAAAAAATGATTCATAAAATACATTACATTATAATAATTTTTTTCATTACATAGTTGTTCATCAACAACGAGTGGGTGGACGCTGTCAGCAAGAAGACCTTCCCCACTATTAACCCTCAAGATGAAACTGTCATCATACAAGTGGCTGAAGGCGACAAGGTAAATTTTCTACATTTTCCTTATTTTTATTTCGACACATAAGAAGAAAAATAGCTCATTCTACCAAATAACAAAGTTCTATAAAGGAACGTGTATTATCAAGCAATCGTATATTCCCTTCAAGATTAATGTCCGAGTATCTTCTTGTAACATATTATGATATCAGTTATGTATGCGATAGATATCTATATTGTAGATTTTTGTCGTGTCACCATGTAGATTTCTCTTTGTGAGCCCTTCAATAAAAGTGTTTTAATATTCAACTTACATAGCGAAGGTTTTTATAGCACCAAGGCCACTTGGTGCTATGTTATAAAATTGATACCGCTTATGTTATTTTAACGTCTACTATTTTGACACATAAATAAGACAGAACGCAACTTGATCGTGAAACTAAAAGTAAATGTTGCCGTATTCTTTAGATGCTTGTGATACAAATAGTATTGAGAAGTTGTATCACATATTGAAATGAAACTATTATTTTCGGATTCTATCACCATATCTGGTAGTATTTCAATGGTATTATTAAAATGTCATAAGACTTTAAACCTAATAAATATATGGATAAAGATCTTAAATAAAATCCCTGTACGTGCATGTACAGTCGACAAAAAAGATACGGTACCAGTTATTCTTAAAAAAGATAAATGTGGTACCGTATATCTTTTGTTAAATGTACATATTATTTTTACAACTTATGTTAACATAGAACATCGCTTTTGTGTACATCATTAAAAATTAGCTACAGTAACATAAGCGTTTTACCCACAGGCTGATATAGACTTGGCCGTAGCCGCTGCCAAGAAAGCTTTCCATCGTTACTCCGAATGGCGCACTATTGACGCATCCCAAAGAGGTCGTCTCCTATTAAAGTTGGCAGATCTCTTAGAGAGAGATGCTAAATACTTGAGCGAGCTGGAGACCTTGGACTGCGGCAAGCCCGTGAAACAAGCTTACGGAGAAGTTGTGTGGTCTGCTGGAATTCTCAGATACTATGCTGGCAAAGCTGATAAAATTCTTGGCAATACTATTCCAGCAGGTATTAAATGCTTTTTATAAATATTTTTACATCATCTAGTCCAAATCACTTTAAATGAATGCAAACATGTTCTGCACAAACAATACAAAACTTTCCCTAATCCAATTTTTCTGTCATAGTGGTCAGTTTTATGTTTGGTTTCCCTTACACATATTCACTTAATTATGGAATTTTCCAGCCATATCTCCCCAAACCCTCTTCAATTCAACTATTAGGTAAGCAGCCTTGAAGAAAATGCTGTTTGAGTATCCACTTAAACACACGTACCTAAATAATATGATAAAACCATACCTCTTACATATTGATAACCTTATAAACACGTGTTATTTATGTAATATAAAGAATGATCAACCGATACAGGTATATTTATATCGTTAAATTATTAAAGCAAGCATAAATAGAGCAACAGTCTCGTCATTACCACATTACTGAATTTTAAATGACAAATGAATTCAAATATGCATTTTTTATAAGAGCCGGCTATATCTGACGAGCTGATAGTACGAGTATTATTAAAAACGCTTCACTTTGTCCCTCTAAGTATTAGGTACTAATAACTTTATGATTTATATTGAGTTCTATATCGAATACCATTGAGTAGTTGTCATAGCAACTGATGTAGTATATGTGTAGTCATGCTGAACTGACTCCTTTCTTACGTAGTGTTGTATTCTCTTTGGCTCCTTTCTTTGTGCGACACAAGGGTGCAAGATGGGATTGTGTTATACTACCACGCCGAAATTGTAATCGTTTACTATTTGTATATTTTATGTTGCACAAAAATAAATGTTCTTTTCTTTCTTTCTTTCAATTTCAATGACTATCATTTTCACATATACAGTACTTACCTAAAAAACTTATGCGCCGAAGCAATGTCACAAACAATGTTGATATTTCAGATGGTGAGGTGATGACATTCACTCTGAAGGAGCCGGTAGGAGTTTGTGGTGGCATCTTACCATGGAACTATCCTATCCCGATGTTTATCTGGAAAATCGCACCATCTTTGGCTGCTGGTACGTATAATTAAACCCCTATGTCTCCTAAATGAACAAAAGCCATTCAAAGAGATGACACTCGTAAACCGTAGGTATGAATTCGTAAAAATTTGTGGTAATACAACTGGGCATTGTCAAGAGACTGAGATAAAGTGTTAATTAATTTAGGACTCTACCTCAACACGCTTAATGTTCAAAATAAATAACATTTTGAACATTAAGACAATGTCAATTAAGCCGAAATTACCATGACAGTTTTTGTGATCTCAGTCGTGTGTCTATGGTTAAGAATTAGTAAAAGCGGGGTCCTGAATTGATGTAGGTATATATGTCTATAAAATTCCGTATTACAAGTAGATGTAGGGTGATACCATATTAAAATTATGTTTTAGGCGTGGATACATCGAAAATCAAGCGTCCACTCTTCGGTTGATAGTGAAAAGTCAATATTCATACCCATTTTTTAATTATATAATATACTTATTAAATCACCTAACTTCTATAATGAAAGTTGTGATAAAAGGTATGATAAATAATTGAAAATAAATAATGTATACTTATGTAATATAACAAAGAGATAATGCATGTGACCTATAACTCATGTCTAGTTAAATATAAGTTGGTTAATAAATAAATAAATAAACATTATATAATACAACAGTTGGTATTTATAGACTTTAATTGTACAAGTGTTTTTTTAATATGAATGTTAGTAAGATAATTCAATGAATAATTTATCGCGAGTAAGTAATACTGAAAAAAATTCGATTTCAAGAACCAATATTACATCATATTTATCACTATCCTACGAATATTATACCTACGCTCTTATCACATTTGTTGATAAAAAAATTGACCAAGACCCTGAGACTGTCTGCATACGATACGAAAGGTAATGACCCCTGCACTAGGTTCAGCAGCGATGTACCAGTAAATAATCGTGTTATAAATATGGTAGAAGAGCCCTAGAAGGGATTTTTGAAGTTACTGGAACGCGTCATAAAATTAAAAGGGCGGATACCTTAATATTGGTAATATCCTTCTAAGTATGAGCCCTTAATATAAGAGTGTGTACAGAAAATATTACTTACTAAATGTTACTAACTAACAAGGGTCAATTTTGCTTATCATACGATTTGAGCGTATACTAAGGGCGTGGTGTAGCAAAGTTGCAAAAAACAAATGTCAGAATTTACGCGAGCGCGATCAATATTGTAAACTTAGAACTTATAACACCGTAGAATGGTCTTAAAAGCTCTATCGTCTAATCTATCAATTCTAATATGTTTTATGTTTCCAAGACGTTCCAGTAACTACTAGTTTAGCATACTCGCCTCCTTTTCTAATAGAACACTGAGTACTGGGCAAATGTGAATTGGATTCGTGCACTGAGCTTTGAAAAAAAAAATCCCCAAGAGTTCATTTACGTTTTAATTTCTTTAATATTAACGGAAACATATTTTTGCTTACAAACGTCATCGTCGTTTAAAACCTCTGGCTACCTCGTTGAATAGAACAGGTTGAAATCTAACATAAGATATAAGATATACATATTACCGAAAAAGGTGGCCGCACCCATGTAATCATACCATACATTAAAATATAAATGATATCTTCTTTAAGGATGCACCGTCGTCATTAAGCCGGCTGAACAGACTCCCCTTACTGCCTTGGCTGTAGCAGCTCTTGCCAAAGAAGCCGGATTTCCAGCTGGAGTACTTAATGTAGTACCTGGCTACGGACCTACGGCAGGAGCTGCACTAACGCACCACCCTGATGTCGACAAAGTTGCCTTCACTGGCTCTACTGAGGTAAATACGCGAACCGAGTATATATACACGGTGATTTTATAACAGTTTCGGAAAAAGAATATTTTGTTTCACACAAAGTTTCGGTAGCGAAATCGACTGGAAGATTTAATTTTGAAAAAAAAAAAACTTTATGTATGGCAATAATGTGCAGGTGAACAGAAAAATGTATGGGACGTGTAAAAAAAAATGTTTTTCGCCAAATTAGGACTTCCTTACGATTTTACTTTCGAAATTGTGGCCAAAATCTTTTTTTTCCGAAAGCACTATAAAATCAACCGGTATATTATTCATATGATTCCAACTTTTATTATAGTCGCCTGTTATTTTTTTCATATACCCCAAAGGCGGTAAACAAGCACACAGCCCACCTGATAACAAGTGGTGACCGTGACCTATGGACGTTAGCAACACCAGAGGCGTCATACTAGGAACTGCCAACCCAGTAGAAACCTTCTAATGAAGAACATCATATTACAGTTGCTTGTAGCATTCAGAAGTGGCTTAACAAATCCCAAATTATCGATACCTTAGCTTTATTTTGTTAATTGGTGCATTTGAGTCGGTAGTATGGGCAATAATGATCAACAATGCTCCCCCCTACTATTACATCATTTCAGCTATAAGACGTCCACTGCTGCACATAGGCCTCCCCTATCGACCTCCAATCCGACCGACTGGAGGCGGTCTGTATCCAATGGGTACCCGCTCCGTCCACCTCGCAGTAGGCCGTGCCACCCTTCGTCTACCGGTACACGGTCTTGCCTCCAACGGCCATCTGTTCTTTTTGCTACATGCACCGCCCACAGCCACTTCAGCTTGCTAACCCTGTAGGCTATCAGCTATGTCGACCACTTTCGTTCGTCTACGAATCTCCTCTTTCTGATTCGATCTCGCAGAGAAATTCTGAGCATAGCCCTTTCCATAGCTCGTTAGTCTCATCAGGATCAAACTTCGAGGCGGAGGTCAATCGTCTAATCCAATTCGCCTGGGGCAGTGTTCGGGAAGTTAGACAGCGTCTTCTCGTCCAAAGCACCTCAGTGCTTATAGACAAAATTCTTTAATTAGTGCGTGTTGCTAGTGTTGACTTATGGCGCCGAGACGGTGGCCCTCACCATGGGCCTCACAAAAAAGCTCAAGGTCATGATATTACAACACAATTACATATATTGCGTAAAAACTATAAGTGCCATGGTTTAGATTAATCAGATATCTAATAGGTACTTGTTATGGCATATCACTGTAGGTATTGTAAATATTAATCATTGTCGCAGATCGATTATATTATTTTTTTATACATTTTAAGTAGCGGTGTTTTTAAATAACTATTTTTTTTGTAAACAGTTTGAATATGGTCCTAAAAATAATTGAGTAGTATTCCCTGAACAACACCAAAGACATTTGATTATTCAATTTTCCTTTGTTTATTCAATTTACTAATGGACGTTGTTACTACGTCCGTCTTGTGACATTATTCAGCCCTTTTCACCTTCGTAAAACACTTTAGAAGTGGTAATACACTTTATACTTATAAACAGATTAAGTGATATTATGTTTTCATTTTGACTTTACGGGCAATTTGACCTATAAATCGATTATAATGGCGACCTCTGTGGTGTGGCGGTAACGAACGCGAATACTATGCAGGGGCGTGGGTTCGATTCCCGTTCAGTGCAAATATAATAAGTATGTTTATCCATATCCTAGAAGTCATAACACAAGCTAGTAAAGCTATGCTTACCATGGGTCTAGGGTGCAGATTGTCCTAGAATATTCATTATTTTATAATTTGGTTTCATCAAAGGGTTCAGTTCTTGTTTAATAATCATGACTTACATCATCTCGAACGTTTCTAACCCTGTATTCTTGACATCCTTATTCACAGGTCGGTAAAATTATAATGAGTGCAGCATCGGCAGTCAATCTCAAGCGAGTTACACTTGAACTGGGAGGCAAGAGTGCTCTAGTTGTCTTCAATGACGCTGACGGTAAATATTTACCAATATAATTACATTTACATAACTAAATTCAATAGAAATTAAACTAACGATGAGAATGTCTTCCACGGCATTTGTGTGAAGGTGTTGAAATAATAAAATAATAAATCTAATCTGTGAGTCAACTGGAACCAGTTTTTTTTTCAGTACATTATAATTAACTTTTGCACCAGTATTTACATTAATTACGCTAATGGGTGTTGCCATATTTGAGAGTCAGACAAAGTGATCTCGGGATATTCTTTTAGGAAATTCTTAATGTGTGGATAAACAAAAATGACTAAGTGATAGTTCAAAAGATTCATATTAAATTGATTGATTTTCCATTTTATGGTTTCTAAACATTTATATGTACATCAACAGTTGACAAAGCAGCCCAGATTGCTCACAATGCTGCTTTTGCAAACGCTGGTCAATGCTGCGTAGCTGGTACAAGAACTTACGTGCAATCAGGCATCTACGACAAGTTCGTCGCCAAAGCCGCTGAAATTGCTAAAAACAGAACTGTCGGAAACCCCTACGAAGATGTCACTCAAGGCCCTCAGGTAAAGAATACGTTAGAAGAGCTAAGAAGTAAAAAGTATCTATATTCAGATTGACATAGTTATTTTTTCTCGTTGAGAATCGGGTGAGTGGTTTAGGCGTTTATGCGTAACAGACAGACGTACCTAACGCCTAAATCACTCACCCAATTTTCATAAAATTTTGTGGAATGATAGATTATATTATTAGAGCTTTGTTTAACCGGTATAACCGACATCTACGCTCGCAGAAGCGCAGCAGGTTGCCGCTTATGGACTGTATACTCTATGCTAGTATTATGTTTAATTTATTATAGTTGAGAAAAAATTATATTCTGCTATAAAACCAATGAAATTAATGATTTTCTTATTTTGTTGAAAACGATCTTACAGGTGGATTCAGACATGTTCACCAAGGTTATGGGTTTCATTGATGCCGGTAAAAAAGGTGGAGCTCGCTGCGTAGCTGGTGGAGATCGCCAAGGCACCAAGGGATATTTCATCCAACCCACCGTCTTCGCTGACGTCGAAGATGATATGAAGATTGCCAGAGAAGAGGTAAACTATTAATTAATGATTAATTCGTATTATTTATCTCGCGTACACGAGATTCGATTACAATAAAAGCTAATAATATTGTGTATTATTCAGTAAAATCGCAAGTTACGAGTAAAAGCTATATGGGTCTGAACTGAACAATTGCTTTAAAATTCAATGTTTTGTTTTATACCTAGAACATATGTATGTCAACTGATTACTAACAGTTATTTGTGCCAACGATTATTTTATATCTGTGATAGTTTGAGAATTCACATTGAGTGTAATTTTTCTTTTAAAAGTTGACAGTTTATCTAATTACTTTATAATTCATCAGATCTTCGGACCGGTTCAGAGTATTCTGAAGTTCGAAACTTTCGAGGAAGTGGTAGATCGTGCAAATGACTCTAACTACGGCTTGGGAGCTGGAGTGATCACTAATGACATCACCACAGCTTTAGCCTTCGTCAAGTACGTGCGCGCTGGATCCATGTGGTATGTTAACTTCCATTCGATTATTATTCTCTATGAAAGGGGAGTACCCTTCAAAGTTCACCGATGGTGTATAACATAACCATAAAATATACTTAAATGAGCATTACTTTAGAGAGGGTATATTAGGAACTGAATAATAACTACTACGGTAATTCTATTTCTATTCTATTCGGTGTGGGTGTGTGTATGGTGTGGGTCCACCAAACCAAGCAGACTATAAGTACCTATAAGCTGGGAGCACCTGCTGTTTGATTGATGGAGAATGTTCTGACGCAGGCTTTTTCTCAGGGTTTCAAACGTTAAACCGGTGCCCTTAGAACGAAATACTATCGAATTCGTAATGTAAAGGTATCGACAAAACGGAGCATTATGATTGGCAGTTTGCCTACTGTGAACCTGTGTGCGAGTGAAGTCCGCCAATCGCAATGCTCCACTGTCTCAATACCTTTACATTACGTTTTCAATAGTTTTTCGTGTTAAGGGCACAGTATACTTAAACAAAGTTCAAGGTGAAAGCCTTGAATGCAACCGGCAATAATGCCAAACTTACGATAGTAGCAGTGATGTACTATAAATGGAAAACAACGAATATTGCTAGGTATCACTTGCCCAAAACTGACTTAAATAATTATTATTTTGAATTTATCAGAAATACCGATTTCTTGAAGTAGTTAAGTATATGCACATCGTAGTGTAGAAATTATATACAAATTTGATTACGCATACATTTGACGATACTTTTTTAATTCTAGGGTCAATACATACGAACACGTGGCGCCACAAACACCTTTCGGTGGATTCAAGGAGTCCGGTATTGGCCGTGAACTGTAAGTTACCTATTTAAAATATTTATATATAATATATTAGAATACTAACGAACTAAGTCGTATTAATAGTTCATATGAAACAAGTTAAAAGGGCGGCGCGCCGTTTTGTTTCTTGAAATATTAGATCGTTACATATGAAAGTGCCGTTGTTTGAAGAAATTGGAGTAAACCCAATTTTCAGTACTAACATTTTTGCATTTGTTAGGAATGACAAATCCAAATTTATGTTTTTTTTTGTGTATGAATGAGACAACATTAAGCAAACAGCAACTTTTATTACATTTTTGAAAAGTGACAACTGTAAAAAAGTAATACGAAATTTATCATCAAAATGGATATCATTTAGGTAGTACTGTTTTTGAAGATGGAATTTAATTTATCAAGCGGCCAATAAAAACAAAATTTAATACAGAGTTGTAAAATCTTGAAATCATATTTCAAACAAAATATAAATAATGGAAATAGCTATTATATTACAAGAATAACGAATTTATGAATCTGTAAGAAAATTTCGGCAATTTCATATGTAAAGAACTATTATTAGTAGATATTCCAATTCTTCAAAATTATTTATATAGGTACTTATTTGGAAGTTGAAATATCCAACTGTACCAACGATTTACTCTAGTGTTCTTAAATAACCAAGCAATTTAATGTGTTTCAGTGGTGAAGAAGGTATCCAGCAATACTTGGAAAACAAGACTGTGTCTTTTAGCCTGCCCAAGAAACCACAACTGTAAATCTAACCAAATATGAACTCAATACCTATAAAATTCCTTGCAATATAAGACTTCATTACACTGTTATTATTTACCTACATATGCAGGTATCTAAAATTGTAACTTTGAGAATTACAATATGTTATTACAGATTTTTGTTATTACAGATATGTTTTTTAGTTATTACAGCTTTATTTTTTATTTCCTTGAAATATAAGACTTTATTACACACTGTTATACCTAAATCTGTAGGTATCTAAAATTGTAACTTCGAGAATTACAATATGTTATTACAGATTTTTTTTTTATTTATCCTTAATATGTCACCCTGAATTTGAACCTAAACTAGTCACTTTTTTACCACCTAGGTGACAGATATGCACACGACCCACCTGGTGAAAAGTAGCTAATATGACGATATATGGACGTTTGCAACACAAGGTTATTATTAGCGGTGGAACTTCCCCAGTCAGATCGCTTAGTTAGTACACTGTCATGTCTCAACTCCTACCTCTTAGATAAATATTAACTCTATGGGTTTATACAATCTAATAGGTATACCTACTCAATTATAGATTTCCGCTCGTTAAGATTCTCTCAGTCATCATTTAAGGTTTCAACAGAATAGAGGAAATAAAAGGGCCTGCCGATTCCGTCAATTCCATAAAATATTGGCTACTATTGCTAACGCTATGCTAAAAAAATATATATTGGGGGGACGAAGGGAATGCACTGCTCAACACACGGTTTAACAATTCATATTAATAATCAATTAATTTAATAATCAATTCATTCAAATGTTATATAAAGGAATGTCAAACCACACCCCTCAAACCAAATAAAATGACTTCTTACCCGAGGAGAGATGTTGTTGTATGTGCAATATTCCGCAAGTGCGAAGAACAAATCTCGGCTCGTGTTTCGCCTCTACACGACGCATATAGCGCAATCAAGCTAAAAAGTGCCAACCTCGGACTGGATAGTCAGAAGATAGAGCCCCATATGCATAACTATATCTCATAGGTCTTTATAATGATCCGATATTATAAGCATGTCCAATTCGGCACATAATAATCTTTTCAGTTGACTTGTAGGCTTGTAGGGTGGTTTCTTTGGATCTGTAAACATTCCTTTATATTTTGTCACCGTCTACATGACATCTTGTAGATACTACTATGTATAGTACGTCTACCTTAGTATTATAGTAGTCCTAGCTCTTATATTATATTAAATTGAATGAAAGTATAGATAAGAAATGAAATAAATAAAAATAAATTGTCGACGAAATCACTCATTTTGTGCAGTTGTTTGTTGCCTAACTACAGAATTCGATATCGCCAATTTCGTCGTGGATGTCCGATGGCAATCGCTTCATGGAAATATCGAAGTTCAGCCGCATCTTAGTTAGACTAGAAACCCCAACTGAGTTTAAAATAGGCTCAGACAACGGTGATACCTTTCACATTCAGAAACTAAATATCGTCATGTTCATTTTATAATTTTAATTACCTTAGGCACATTTAAATTTAAAATTAAATACCTTACCTATCTAGGTGATTATCTTGTTTTTAACCCATTTAATATAAAATAGGTACCTACCTATCTAGTCTATTTTATTGCACAATATTGTGTAATTTTAGTACCTATAATTTTGTTCCTAACTTTACACAATATTGTGCAATAAAATATCAACGTTGTGGTGTTTGAAAGAACACTTAATGGCCCTTAATGATTATAATTTATCATTATATAATAAAAACGTTTCGTTTTTTTTCCTCTTAAGGTATGGAACCCTAAAATATCATTTTTATGGATAACCATAAGCCACTTAAACTTAACATGGTCTAACTATGTTTGTGACATGGTAAACTTAAATATGACCTAATTGCATAGCACAAAATATTATCGATAACGATAACGTATTATCACCTATCAATCTACATGTTACATAATATTTTACCCCAATAAAATAGAAAAGCACTTAGCGAATATATTATTCTGAGTCATCGTTTAACACACAACAACTCATAAATTATAATAATGCAGCTGTTTTCAGTTTTCAAGCTATTACTGGTATACTCTTTCAGTTCCAATTTTAATTTATTTCCTTGAGGCAATGTGGCCGCAAAGCTAGAAAGCCCTTTAATTAGGTAAACATAAATTGTTTCCCACCTTAGTGAAAATTTATATTATCTTTCATCATTTCATTTCGTCATTAATTTGTACTAAATAACAAATAAAGAAAATATTAAATTCATAAAAGATGTGTGTTCATTTTTCGCCGATCTATCTGTCTATCTGTTACCACCTTTTTACCTAACTGTGCAAAAGTAGGTTATTTTTTCGAGTGTATGAATGTACCTATGTATAATGGTTCGGCACGCTCTGCAGCTCTTTTAGCTTGGTGTCGTAAAATTAGTATTTACTGTGATTACTATGAAATGAAAGTGACATTGGGTATATCAAAATCATCAAAAACAAAGGCGGTCCCTATTTGCAAATCATAAAACCGAACGAAAATCAATGGATTCAGCTCTAAAACTTGTTTCGATTTTTTTTTTCACAGCAGTCGGTTTAAACTTTTCATAATTAATCTATTTTAATTGTATTTGTAATCCCAGTTTACTAAAAGCAACAATGAATTTATTCGTAAATCCAGTTCAAAAGTTGACAGGTCATATAAGTACAGAGTCATGAACAATTGCATGTATAAATACTCATCATGGGTACGATATTGTTATTTATTACACTGCACAATATTAATAATTAAATCCATGACCTTACTTCAGACTATCAATGGTAAAAGTAAAAATATAATATAACATTTGGTTAAAATTTCAATTTAGAACTTGGCAACATCTGCGGCTGTCAGTAAGCGGCCCAAACAACACTCCGCCCGGCGCCCATAGAGTGGCGTTCCGCGTTAGTGACGTAACCTTGCCGGGATTGTAAACAGTGTGAGTGAAGATTTTCGTTATTAGTAAAGTTTAAAATACACTTTCGGAATATTTTGTAGAACTATATTACTACTTGATGTCATGAACTTGTCGTATCCAATTTTATTACATAATTTTCGGCATAATTGCGGTATTTCAGAATGATTCCAGATGGTGAAAATATTAAACGTTTTTAAAATACTAGTCAAAGTTAACACTGCAGTATCTATTTATAGGGTATATTTGATACACCGACAGCCAGTGGTAAATAATTGTAATTTCTTTTAAATAATTTAAACATAAACATGAAACATAACATCGCCACAGCTGTTTCCTGTAGGTACAAAACGCTACTGAATGAAATTAGGAACAACAATAATAAGATGCATTATAAAAAGTACGTCGCGTAAAAAATCACGCAACGCACATGGTTTACCTGACTGAGAACAGTGAGAATATGAGTACCTAGTGGTTTATCCGGTATTTTTGTTTAGGGGTTTAGGGGTTTATCTAAACATACCGGTGAAACAAGGTACCGACCGTCACTAATAAGCTAGTTTTTGTCTATGTCTATAAACAACTATGTATGTTAATCAATTCAGAATCACATAAAAGCAATCATGGTTTGAGCAACGGTCCAATCGAAACAGATGTAGCTATACAATACACCCTGTATGGCTGCACCCCTGATTCATTTCACCGGGTTGTGGTAGCCCCACAGAATAATAATCGCCAACTGTGTTGACACCGGACACTGTGACGACTGTGTCTATTGTAAATCTGTGTGTGTGCGTGTGTAGCCCGCCAATCGCAATGCTCCGTTCTGTCGATAGCTTTACATTACGAATTCGATAGTATTTCGTGCTAAGGCTACTGTCTCATATCAGTAGGTAACAAAAAATGACAACGTTTGTGCAGGGTATAATAACATACTTAGAATTAGTAACTCAATAGAGCGCCTTATACTCGTATGATAAGCTGCACTTAAGATGCCTACTGTAATACGATGAGACTGAACAGTTTTATCATATCAAAAGCCTTATCATATCACAACCTTTACATAGGAGGTTATCCAACTGCAGACACTTGTTATGTTTGAACAAAAATGCCCTTATTAAATATTACTTTCGTAAGACGATAATGCATCATCAGGGTTATGATAAACGAATCACTGCAAAACCTACCAAACCAAAAAAACAACAAAGATTTTTTCACAGATGAGTTCTTTCTTTCTCTACGTGTTTTTGGAGTGTGAATAGGCACATCGAATTTGAATAGAGGCACATAAAAAATATAAACAATCTAATTAAAGGTGCATTCTGAAAACTAGCATATTTAAGTAGATGTTACATAGTGAAAATCCATTATAAGAAAATATATCATGGGGAACTACCCACTCGACAGTCCACACCCACCGTTTAACAATCTCACCGATAGGAAAAGTAAATCTGTAGTATTCCTGAAATACCTCACATAACGTGACACATGTCGAGGTCTGTTCTTCGCACTTGCGGAATATTGCACATACGAATTATCACCTCGGGTAAGAAGACTTTTTACTTGCTTTGAGAGGTGCGGTTTGGGATTCCTTTCTATGACAATTAGTAATGTCCGAAAACTAGGACTAATAGCATATGTCGGTACCTACAAATCTCTACAAATACAAATGTATCATAGTACAGTCCATTCCAAATTGGTTTACTAAGTAATACAATGGATTGTTAAAAAATTCTAAATAGACTTTGTACTTCTCAGCACAACAGTTATCATTTAGGTACGTGTTATTTAAATATCAAACCTTTCAAAACATTCTACAAGTGAAATTATTTTCAATTGAGTTCAGTTACTGCCCTTGAAAGTGATTTCCCTAAATGAAATTCATCAGAAGTTATTTCACGGGAGAAATTCTGTCTAAAATCGGTTCCTTGATCCGCCAAAATAAATATACGGAACATTATATAACATATTATATCGAGGAATCATTATCCTTATCCACATATCAAACAAAGATTAGACAATATTATTTGATATATGTATATGTACACAGCGCACGAGCATAATTCATTCAATTCACTTTCGATAGGACTGCAGGCGGTGACGACGTACCCAAAAGCCGGCTTCACAATGGTTAAAGTTGACATCAAATACACCAAGGTAGGTTTTGAACTACTATGTCATGTTTTACATTCACATTTTAAAATGATATTACTGTGTAAAATTATAATAACATAAAATTGTCGAAAGTTTACGGGAATATTTCACAATGTACACTACATGTTTTTTACCAAAAAAAATGTATATCACCAATATTATATTTTATATTACCAATGATAAAGTCACTGCATATTGTAACAACAGTTAAGCGACATTGCATATTTTGTTGTCAAATTCATTCGTTCCCGATAAATATAGTGATTTTTCCTTAAGTTTCGCACCGTACCATACATACTCGTAGATACGGTACATAACAAAAGTCAATCATGTTTCCCTTTAAATTGCTTATGCTCGAACTATGTGTTTAGGTCCTGCCTCTGTAGTGTATGTAGTACTACAAGTACCTACCAATACAGTTTGTTTATGTTTAACCAGATTATTGGTTAATTCACTATTTATAATACCCTTTTTCGACTACGCGAAACATGAACCATTGCTCCCATTCTATCAACCAACCCATCATCATTTTTGTATTTTGAGGTATTCTTTCTCCGCATTTCAACAGTTCATTGTTGTACAGATTAGCCGTAGCCAAATCAGTAGGTAAGAGGCTACCTGAAACGGGCTGGACGCAGTTTCAATTTCCGTCTGGGTATTGACGTTTTCCAATCTAATTCGATTTGAATAGAGAGCATACTTAATGCTAAAAAAATTCATTAAAAAATCCGTTACGTGTCAACGCTATCGTGTTCAAAGCAAATGATCTAGAATGATCACAGGCGTATCAGCGTACCTGCGTGGTTCCTTCATAAGGAGCTCTACTCGGAAAATTTCACGGAAAAATAGACTGACACATTGACTCGTAGGGCGTCCTACTCCAAAAAATACTAGACAAAAATAGCAACGTCTTCTTCAAAAAGTGGTTCCACGAAATATCTGGGCAACTTATTTACTTCGTACAACGTGTCATAATGTTGATTTGTATATCAAATGTAATCGATATCAATGCACCGAAATGGACCAAGAACTTACTAAATACTGTTGATCGTTCAGTGACTCTATCAGTGATCATTGTGATGAACGTAGATAACTAAAAACATGGTGGAAGGCCAAAGCCGCTCTTTTGTGTCAACTTATTGTGTGCTTTGATTCACATGGTTACAATCACGTTTATCTACAAGTATTTATCTTTTTGTTGTGATTTTTAATATCGTTTATCTACAAAAAGTTACTCGTCATTTTGAATACATTGCATTTATCAGCCGTATCCAATCCTGTGGTATTTTTTAATTCTATTTCAGGTCACAGTAGCTATGCTATAATTGTATAGGAGAACTGTACAGAAAGAATTTCGAATGTCCTAGACATAGACCATGAATCTCAATTCCGGCAATCAAGGATTCATGGAAGGCGTGAGTTTTGGTCGGTTCGGGTCCGATATGATTACCTCTGCCGATTTCGGCAGAGGTCGGGATTTTGCGCACGATAAAAAAAACAGACCATGTCGCTCAGTGGGTCAGCATATTCCCCCCTCAAGTAGACGTCCAAGATGGTACTTGGACGTCCGCTTTTTTCAATCTAAATCAATTCTATAACATTCTTAATTACATCATGTTTTAGTTGTTTATCAACAACGAATGGTTGGACGCCGTCAGCAAGAAGACTTTCCCTACTATCAATCCTCAAGATGAATCCGTCATCATTGAAGTGGCTGAGGGTGACAAGGTATATATATCTACTTGTTTTTTTCATTGTGACAATTTATGTTTAAGAGATTACAAAGAACCTTTGTTATTATACCGAAAGTAAGATGATATGTACACTAGGTACAATAGCAAAGCATTATAAAAGAACTACTTAGTCGAATTTAGAAAGAAAAAAAGGGGTACTCCAACGTATATAATTAACTAATGGTAACAGAGAAAGAATACAACGACGGAGAAAGGCGACTAACCGAAAAATTCGCAGACGACATCACTGCGAGAGAAGGCTAACTCGAAATAAAGCCTGGTACCAACACATTTGCCCAACGTGGAAACAGTAGGTAAAGTCTCCCAACATGTCCAGCAGTGGACTTCTATAAGCCAATTATTGATAGATTGGTGATTTTTAATAGATACCTGCGACTATTTTTGCTAATGATTCAGGTTATGATCCTTGGTTCTAAATAAAGCATGGTAATGGTAATCTTGTTGACAGGCTGACATAGACTTAGCTGTAGCTGCCGCCAAGAAGGCTTTCCATCGCTATTCTGAATGGCGCACCCTGGATGCCTCTGAAAGAGGTCGCCTGCTTCTCAAACTGGCAGATCTCCTAGAAAGAGATGCTAAATACTTGAGTGAACTTGAGACCCTAGACTGTGGCAAACCCGTCAAGCAGGCGTTTGGTGAAATTTTCTGGGCCGCTGGAATCGTCAGGTACTATGCTGGTAAAGCTGATAAAATTCTTGGCAACACAATTCCTACAGGTAATTATTATGCCCTAGTTTAGCTTTATTTTAGTATTCCTATTATAGTATTTATTATAACACCTTTAGGAATTCAAACAAGACTTGTAGGCATTGTTAAATTTATGTTTGGTCAAAGGTAAATAGATAGGAGGGAAATAGACGTGAATATTTGTAAACATAGTAATGCAATTAAAAAACAGCTTCCGTGTGGCGAGGGAGAAAGAATATCACCACCCCATCGCATTTGAAGGGTATCGTGAGAGGCGTCAAATGGAAAAATAGGCCGACAATATCACCGCGAGAGTAGGAGAACCCGAAATAAAACCCTGTACGAACCCGCCTGACTAGCGTGGAAACATTAGGCCACAGCCTCCCAGCATTAGGAGAGATCAATGTCCAACAGTGAACTGGGATAGGCTGATGTATTATATTTTTCCACACATACAGAAATTAATTTAATCGGCGACAATTTCAAAAATATTTATGATGTTGCAGATGGTGAGGTGATGACTTTCACTCTGAAGGAGCCTGTGGGAGTTTGTGGGGGAATATTACCATGGAACTATCCCATTCCCATGTTAATATTTAAAGTTGCTCCTGCTTTAGCTGCTGGTATGTATAAATTATACCACATAGCAAAAAAAATATAACTTTTATAAGATACTCGTAGTAGGTCGGGTCGAAGGCAAGTTTAAAAAAATAGTTTTAAAATATAAACAATATTCAATTCAAAGAAATTTTGAAGCATTAATATACAAACATTTTCAAGACATTTTTAATTTGGAAAAAATGAATGTCTAGACGGGATAGGAATTCTCCCTCTTAGTGATTGGTCGCGGTTAGACGTCCCGTCTAACTTCTTCCAATGTTAAATATTCTATTCTTCTGCCGTATTGTGTACACGATAATTCGGAAAATATTGGTTTGAAAAAAATATCTATCTTAAAGGTTGCACTCTCGTCATCAAGCCTGCTGAACAAACTCCTCTCACTGCCTTGGCTGTAGCAGCTCTTGCTAAGGAAGCAGGTTTCCCAGCTGGAGTGCTCAACATTGTTCCTGGCTACGGACCCACAGCCGGAGCTGCGCTAACCCACCACCCCGACGTTGACAAAGTTGCTTTTACTGGCTCCACTGAAGTGAGTACAAGAAAAGAACAACGTAATTAAGGGAATTTAATAATTTTCTATTCTCTACCTATGCGATATGGACTGCTAATATGAGTATATTGTTCTGACTACTGAGATTAGTTACTACATAACATATTTGTTATAGCCGATATTAAACGCTAAATTTTTGTTGGGGACGCTAGCTACTCCAGTGCAAGCTGTTTGTAGTCTGTAAAATATGAATTAAAGCATTTAAGTAAACAGCATATTGAGTACTTTGCGACCTACCCTACAGTGTTACATTGCTAGCAGAGAACTTTGTACATACCTTATTCTATGATCCACGATACTTCGCTAACTAATAGACTAATTATTCCTAGGTGGGCAGACTTATTTTGAGTGCTGCATCGGCAGTCAACCTCAAGCGAGTTACACTTGAACTGGGAGGCAAGAGTGCTCTAGTTGTCTTCAATGACGCTGATGGTAAGTATGGATCTAAATTGATCTTAATTTTTCATTATAACTTTTCATTATTAACCAATTAATACCCATTAAATATGTTAGCCAATCTGATCTGTATTACAAATTTCTAGTCACCCTATTAACATCTGTATTATTAATTGGGATGTTAACAAGGTCATTCAATTTTTCAGATTCCTGATTAAATTTTGAAATATTTTTTATTACGAACAATACACGTGTAAATGCAACGCAGACCTCTACTGCTCTTCAAAAATTGATTTTATAAATCAAATATCATTAGAAATATCTGTCGTAAGAGAATTTCAATTAGGCAGTTCAATATATTATTGTAAAGTGATCATTTTTTGAAAATAAAAAGTAGCTAACATGCTTATTACTGCATTTTAAAAATTAAATAAATAAACATATTATTATATAAATCAACAGTTGACGAGGCAGCTCAAATTGCTCACAATGCTGCTTTTGCGAACGCTGGACAGTGCTGCGTGGCTGGTACAAGAACTTACGTGCAATCTGGAATCTACGACAAGTTCGTCCTTAAAGCCACCGAAATCGCAAAGAAGCGAACTGTTGGAAACCCCTACGAAGATGTCATACAAGGACCTCAGGTAAATAATATTATATTTTGAATCGAATATCCATGAAAAATGAAAATATTTCTCAACTACCTAGCCATTATTTTTAGCACTATAGTAAACTGAGCAAAAGGGCTAAAATAAATAACAACAGACAGTTGAAACAATGAGATACCTAACTCATCTGAAAAATCTTAATCCTGCCAAACGTACCCAGTAGTCGATATTATTTGGCTCCTTTTTCCTATGGTATATGTGAGAAAAGATGTAATTTACCACAACTATGTATAATTGCAGGTGGATTCTGATATGTTCAATAAAGTAATGGGTTACATCAATGCCGGCAAGAAAGATGGAGCTCGTTGCGTCGTTGGCGGAGAACGCCACGGCGACAAGGGTTATTTCATCCAACCCACCGTCTTCGCTGACGTCAAAGATGATATGAAGATTGCCAGGGAAGAGGTAATTTTTACTTTTTTATATATTTAGACCATCAAATGACCACACTCCGGTTAATGGTAAATTTGGATGCAGTCCAAAGAATAGTGAACAACTTCATAGATATTTCCCTACAGTGGCGGCACCTGCTATGACGACTTCGACAGATGTTTTTTCACGCTTCGCTTAAAGAACCCGGTACTGTAGAACTGCTTTGGACCACTGCTAGTGATAGTCTCATCACAAGTCTGCTACTGAATGTAATACTCTTATAATATTTTATCAGATCTTCGGTCCAGTGCAGAGCATCTTGAAGTTTGAAACTTTCGAGGAAGTAGTAGATCGTGCTAACGACTCCAACTACGGTTTGGGAGCTGGTGTAATCACAAATGATATCACGACCGCACTAGCTTTCGTCAAGCACGTGCGCGCTGGATCTTTATGGTAAGTGACTTTTGTTGTTCTTTGTGAAAGTAATGAATGAGTGAATGAATGCACTTGCCCAACTGTCCTTCTGTCGGTTATCGTGACTTTTGGTCTTCCGGTTCTACTCAACAATTTCAAATCTGACCAAGATGTTTCTAATAAAAATCCCGACTTAATTTTCGTTTATTACATAATATCACCTTCTGAACTCTAACCTAACGATATTTCTTTCTCGATTCCAGGGTCAATACCTACGAACATGTACAACCACAAACACCTTTTGGCGGATTCAAGGAGTCTGGCATTGGTCGTGAACTGTATGTATTTTGCTTTAATTATGTGTTTAACATAGGAGATGCCTTGACGTAACGTTTATGGCGATCCCCTCTCATCAAGTAACAATTCGTATCTGTCGTTATAGTAGTTTGGTAGTGGTGACCAGTCAGCCATAAATGGAAGTGATGTGTGCCAGTGTGGTGACGGTACTCCAAAGTTCTGTATATTGTGTGCATAATAACATCGTACTAATGTTATTAGTGCGAAGATGCGGTACGGCACTGTCGACAAAGCATAATATAAAAATTTGTATGAAAGGTGTACGTATGCTTTAACACATCCCTGCCGAAAACGGCAGAATAATTTACTCACTACGCGGATAGTGAAGGCATCTGCTGTGTTAATAAACTAAAATTTTACAAATTTACATATTTATTTAGTGGGGTCCCATTCACTCTAAATAAATAGACGAAGATATTTAAGTAGATATAATGTCTATCTCACCCACTACTTAGTTGCTTTATGTTGTATTGAATTAGTATTTAAGATGTTTTAATAATAATGTTTGCAGTGGAGAAGATGGTATTCTGCAATACTTAGAAAACAAGACTGTGTCCTTCAGCCTGCCCAAGAAACCTCAACTATAAATCAAAACATGGACTAAATGAAATGCCTTATATGTAATAGACTTTATGCAATTACATATTTGTTATATAATTTTTATTTTTTCTTCCTGGTATAAGTTTTGTTTCAAAAAGGAGGTTTTCAAATCTGAGCTCTAAAATCCCAACGCCCGCTACCGGCGGCATCCTGACGGGCGTCGGCGTCATGCTTCATCAAATATGTGCCCAACAAACCGTAAGATTATGACCCAAATTTCTAGGTCATTTGTCACAGGATGGCGTTGGTACTGGCCGCCCAAGGGCGTGCACAAACCAAATGCCATACCGGTACGAATCACAGTCTTTATCTATAGATCTACAATGATTAAGTCGCCCTATATGACGAAAATATGATGAGATGAGTTTACCCCTGTAATAATATACAAATACGACATCAGTGCGTAGGAAAACGTAAAAACTTATACGCATTAATATGCTGTTTAAAATAATATAAATGTTGATGATAGTAAAATTGGCCTACTGCTAGTAAAACCTGTTATCAAACTAAACGGCCTTGACATTACACAAAGTATTGATAAAATATCATGAAGTAAATTGGCACGACAAAAAATGTTTACACAGATAGCGCTATATAAATGATATGGACATAATATAACACATTTGCTGGTAGATTAGATAATATGGGAAGTTTGCATTTATCCTATGATATCTCTATGTATTGAGAGAAAATAGAAACCGTCGCCAAATAATGATAAATGTTTCCTTCGCTACTCATGTTTGAATGATAATTATAATTTATAGAAGAAAGGAAAGTAGAAAGTGATGACTTGATGAACCATATTAAGCATAGTATAAATCAAATTTGATAGTAAATGAAAGGATATTATGTCATGAAAAATGATAATGATGATGACTTTTTATGAATAAAGTTGTTCATTTTTGCCTGCTTACATAATTCAGACAATCAATTAGCCGATCGCAGTCCACACGTGGACATAGGCCTCTCCTAATTTCGGGAGGCTTTTGGTCTACTGTTTTCACTCTGATCAGACGAGTTTGTGCATGGTTTTATTCTTAGCTTAGCTTAGTTAACTATTGCAGTGATGTCGTATTTTTCCGTTTATCGCCCTTCGGATGAGTTGGGGTGTTATTACTTGTATACTTTATCCGTCACTCGAATTTATATATCATTACTATTATACATATTATACCAACATCTGCAATTTTGGCATATCAAGGGCATTTCACTTGTATTACTTTTCGAAACAAAATGGTATTAGATTACGAGCTGTAAATTGATTAAAACTTATCTAATGAGTAGGTATCAATGTTAATATGAAGATATCACACCATTATGCTTCGTTAACTCCAGGACATAGATTGAATTACGAAATGAATGTATTTGGGGTATACTACAAGGTAGCCTTTTAGGTTCCTAATTATTATTTCTACCTGAAATTAGTCTTATAATTAATCTAATTGTTAACGCTGTTTTATCACTAATAAAAATGGTAGTTTATGGCAGAATGGTGAAAATGTAGGGCAATTTATGTATTCTTAATGTCATGTCACAAACAAATTAAATATTGGTTAAAGTTTTCTAGCCGATCGCCTACCTGAAGTTGACGCTCCTTGGAAATGTAATCTTAGATGGTATTGGGGTGCCTTATAGTGTTGTTCATCATGCATAAGCAAAACTCCCATAGTCGACTTTTACGACAGCAAGGCATTGAGTTAAGACTGGTACATTCTATGTTTTTCTTTTGCTCTCAGACCAAAACAAGACTTTATTACTTAAAGACATAATAAACTGAACTGAAATAAAACTGTGACACGAGAATTTAGGTAATATAGATGATGGCATTTTAATTATTAGTGCCCTTTAATAAATAATATGACGTTATAATAATATGAGAGCAATATTAATAATACCCTAATAACGGTATCGGCAATGAAGTGACCAAACAAAAAAGAATTACTAATCAATTGTTGTTGTATTAAATACTCTGTCAGGCAGCATTAAAAACTCACAGAACAGAATCCATGGTTGTTCGTGTATACTGGCGAGAATTGCGCTGGATGAGAGCTACGAAGTTGATGGTAATGAATACAATGGTGGATGGATGGATGCAAAGAATGATGATAAATACATACAGTGATTATAGCAAGAAATTTACTTTTTACTTAACTATTTATTTTTTAATAATAACGCTCTCTTTGCTGTATAAACGCCTGTCCAAAACACTATCGCAATGTACAGTTCAGTGCTGGTGTCACATCCATTCAGGGGAGTAAAATATGAAACTACCCAATAATTCTGCCACAGAATATCCAACTTTACCGTCTAATCTTGTGATTCTGTGATGTAGTTCTAGGATGACGACAGGTGGGGTATAGTTATTTTTCTTAGTTTGTGCCATCAATTTTAAGGATAGTATAATAATATTTTGAAACTTATAAATGACCGAGACGTTTTCCACGAATATATTGAAAATCGTTATAGTTAAATGTGTTACATTAGTTACATACTATATTGACGTTAACTACAAAAGATGTAGATAAAGTCGACGACGTATCGTAAAAAAAAAACAAAATCATGAGCACCGTATAAATAATTGGCCATTAATAAGTACAGTTAAAAATTTTGAACTTTAAGGTTTGATTTGTAATTCCTTGATACTCAAATAGATTATTAAATTATCTACAAGGATGAAATTGGAAGGAACTGAACAAGATTACTGAATAGTCTCAAAGTTATGTTTACAATGTATTAAATTACATTAAATAACGTTATCAACATTTCATCAGTCCAATTGAGATCTTCCTGTAACGTATTATGAACTATTTTTGCTATTCAATGCACTGTTATCATAATTTAGAAGTTCAAGTTCATTGAAACTCTCGTGTGGTATTGCCTAGGAGAAAATTTACCCACATTTAGGGGGAATATGTATTATTGGTGGAACACATAATACAACTTATTGGTTATTACGTTCTCTTGCAACAATTAAAATTAAATTTAGTAAAATGATATATAGGAGAATTCAATTTCAAGACGATTTCAAAAACTCAAGTATAGAAGGTACCTTGTCTACATCACCCTAAAGTTTACTGTTAGAAATGCCCATGCCATGAAATCCGCTTAATATATAATGCTTAGTATATACGTACATTAGTACGTTCATACTAAGCATTAGTGTATTTCCCTGAATTTTTAAATTATAGTGATATTTATTGAAATATAACTATAATTTAAAAATTCTACAGTTACGAACCTATACGATCGCTCCCATGGTGCACGCAATGTGGCCGGGGTGTGTTCAAATGATTTTCCCACATATTTCATAGCAATTTGTAAAGCACAGGTAGACTTATCATCACTATCACTACATAGTATAAAATAAAGTCGCGTTTTCTGTCCCTATTTTTCTTGTCCTAAATAGTTCTAAAGATTTAAGCATACAAAGGTATGCTTAAATCTTTAGAACTACGCAACGGATTTTGATGCAGTTTGTTTCAATAAATAGAATGGTTAAAGAGGAAGGTTTATATGTATATAACATCATGCTACGACTAACAGGTGCGGAGCAGGAATAAAAAATGTTGCAAAAACGGGGTGACGCAGATGAAGTCGCGCGGGTCAGCTAGTATATTATAAATGTGAGATCATATCGGAAAGAAGACACAGATAATCACAGATTACCTTAACAGCTGGGAATGTCTAACGCATCTGTTATGGACAAAATACAAATCGGTTTAAATATGTGGAATATCAAAGTCTTTCTTTTTCACACGACACGATTATCGTGGTCCGAGTTGCACTCAATGCTCATCGGTATCGAATGAAATGAATTATTTCACACAAGTGTGAAACTCGAGCATGAAACTGGCAACTGTCAATAGATAAACATTCATTTCATATCTTCAGTTTACTCGAAGCCGGCTTTGAGCGTGCTAGTTAGAAGTGTGCTATAAAAATTTTAAAAATGGTATCAATAGACGTAAAATATACTAAGGTAAGGAACTCATGTATTTTTTTATCATTACACTGAGAAACAAATATAGTGGACCCCACTCAAGTATTCCGCCGGGACATTATCAAAAACGTAGTTCTCGGTACACATGATTAAAAACTCTTTTGTAAACATGCAGGGTAACCCTAATTCTCTTTGAATTACTTTATTACTTGACATGTTGCGTATTTCTTCGAAATGTGGGCTTGTTGTAAAGAATATAAATAAACTTGTAAGTTAAGTTTGGCCAACCACATAATACAAATACTTGAAGTACATAGCACTGTGTATGTAGTATAATTCTATTTATATACATATCTAGACTCTAGAATAAATGTAGGTATTCAGTCCAAGATTTTTCTATTCTATTCTATTTTTACGAGCTTGTAAGCATTTTCAAAATTATTTTATAATGTTATAAATTTTAATTGAAAAAACCAAGTCTTAAGTTTTTATTATTAAAATTTAAAAGTGCGTTTTATCAGCTTAAATGTTATATTTTCGCTTTGCCATAAGTAACCCAATGTTGCACTCTTTTTGATAGATGTGAAACCCATTATGTGGGTAGCAGGTACAAAATTATTTATCACCAGTTTCTTTTTCTGCAGAATAAGTTAAATAATTGCCTTATTAACTATTTAATTGTTAATCTCGACGATATCTGATTTGTACATAATTGTTTTAGTATATATGTGCATTATACTGACAAACTAAATATATCCGTTCTCCCCCTCTTGGTTTGGTAAATATAGGTAGGTATAGGTACGAGTTGTGGACCCAAAATGAGATCAAAATTTACTCACGCGCAAATACGTTTTTGAACTGTCAAATCTACCAATCATAGGTTATATCATATGAGAAAAGAAACGAGACATGTGTAGGAAGCAATCACTGACATTCGAAGACATTTCTATTTGAAGATGTATTATATACACGGACATCTTTTTAGTATTTTGAGCGTAGATTTTAAATACCAGTTGAAATTACTTCTTTATTATATGGATATTGATATGATTAGGTGTACGATCTTGGACGAGACTTTCTAATAACTTAGTGTATTATATTGTTTTCACAGCTGTTCATAAACAATGAGTGGGTGGACGCTGCCAGCAAGAAAACCTTTCCCACTATTAATCCTCAAGATGAAACTGTTATAATACAGGTGGCCGAAGGTGATAAAGTAAGCATTTTTATAGTCTCATTTAGTTGGAAACCGTCCTCAACTAATATCAGTAATATCATCATCATTCTAGGACGCTTTTCTCAACTCGGTTGAAGTCGGCTTTCTAGTCGGATGCAACTGAACTTCGATATTTTCCATGACGCGACTGCCGTCTGATCTTCACAACCAATTGGCAATATCGAGTTCTGTATTGATACTAGCCGGACTTTTTAGAGCTCCAACTAACCGTAACGATTGCCATAGATGTTTGTATGGCAACCTGGACCGACAGCTTCTCGACAGCCATATTCTTGCCTCATAGTCATGTTCACTTACGCCACGCCACAGACAGGGGTATCAACTAATATCAGTATTATAATAAATACTAATAACATAACCCTGATTTAGAATAATGAACACACTTTGAGGAAAGGTGATGAGATCATAGACAGAACTCTGTTCACATTGGCCAGAAATTTCATACCTCTATCATGGCATCCTAAAATAAAATAAGGTTTTTCAATGACCCTTTAATTATACTTATTTGTAAGTATAGATAATGTCATTGGTTTATTAAATGAGTCACATACACCATGAATAGTAACCTGCCCTCTGCAAAAGTGCCCAGCACACTGGCACCATTGCCTCTTTAAATAGTAATAGCCACATTTCCATCAGGTATGGATATGACCAGCGTCAACTGACTTTACTGCCTCTCGATTTGTTCAATATAATCTATGTTTCAATACTCGTAGCTTTAATGCCATTTATTCCACCTTTGTTCTTCTTCTTCTTCTTCTTCTTCGAGTCAATGGCTCTGAAAAATCCGGTTCTCATCTACATCCTTTTTTTTATTCTACAATAGGCTGACATTGACCGTGCAGTAGCTGCTGCCAAGAAGGCCTTCCATCGTTATTCAGAATGGCGTACAATGGACGCATCTCAACGCGGTTTCCTTATGCTCAAATTGGCCGAACTAATGGAATCCCAAGCGAGGTACTTGGCAGAACTTGAAACACTTGACTGCGGGAAACCAGTTAAGACAGCAGAAGAAGAAGTGTACTTTTCGGCAACAGTTTTAAGATATTATGCTGGCAAGGCTGATAAAATATGCGGCAACACTATTCCTGCAGGTATAGTAGCTTCAAAATATTTGGGATCGTTACTAGACAAACGATTTGTTTATATTCACTTTGTGAGTCATTTCGTCTATTTCTACACTTTTCTCCTATACGATTATGGTCAAGCTCTTTCATGACAGACAGTCAAATTTTGATATCCTTAATTAATCAAATTAACACCATTGCAGCATGGTACTAGTTAACGCGACTGCTATGCAGGAGACGCGGGTATGATTCTCGCTCAGTGCAAATATTTGTATCCATACGCATAATCATTACCTATTTGCATTAGTCTGGGTATTTCCGTGCCTAGGAAAATACGTTAAACTGACAGTCCCTGTTTTACGATTATCTATTACAGTTGCTACGGTTAACAGGAGCCCTATAAATACGGCGTACTTTGATAAAGTTTAATTCTAAGCTATAACAAATTCAATTAAAATCGACAACATTTATTATAATACTAATATTCTACGTCAATATATGTAACTAAGCAAAAACAAATAGGTATCAATAGGAATTATTTATACTGTTGCGTTTCTGGTACCTACTGTGCGTCGGACGGTGATTGATGGCACTTGGTGGAGCTCACTTTACATAATTGATAATACACTTGTACTTCTCCACTGTGTTTATTAGTGTTTGGAAACCAGTTAGGTACATTAATAAACACAGTGGAGAAATACAAGTGTATTATCAATTATGTATACCTAATAAGAATTGCTCTTAAAGCTATAAATTAGGTACCACTAAAATGTATAACTATTTATCAACACGCTATGACTTTTAGGAGCTGTGCGATGAAGGCTAGTCGCTGGCATGGCGGGTCCCGAATAGAATCGAATATGGCTGAATGTTTTAATTCTTAAGCGAAGATTTGTCTTTTCAATGATAATGTTAGTGAGCTAACAGCCCACAGGTACTATTCTCATATCTACGTCGATAGATATTTTTAGACCTTTGCCACTTGTGGTGATTAGGAAAACGGCATTCAGCATCGGATGTGTTATCAATTTGTAACTGATGTATGGTCACTAAGCCACAAGTTTATTGACTCTGAACAAAAATTCACGTGTTCAAAATGTTAACCTAAGTCAAAATCAAAATTAATTTATTCTGCTTATATAACCCTAAGTCAATAATATAGTCCATTATAATAGTAAAATTAAATAGACTAGATTTTTTTTGTTTACACGTTTTCAATATTTAAAAGGGACCACCGGGGAAGCTGAGATAAATTCAGCCGAATATTAGCGGATAATTTTCGAGCAATTTACAAATATTATTTTCTTAATCTAATTACAAAGACTTGTATGAGAAGCATCTATGCTATGATCAGTGGCGGCCCTTGAAGTGGGAGTTCTCTCGCTCACCGCCTTGCTCACGGCGACAGACGGTTTAATACGCGAGCATTTGGGCTGCCACTCCTTCTGCGGGCAAGTAATACTCCGGAAGGAGACGGCAGAACAGTTTCGATAAAGCATAAAGTTCCGGGCCAGCGCAACCCGCGATGAGAGGAGGCGACTCGTGCTTTGGAAGTTGCATAATGACTTACGTCACCCTAGCACAAGCAGTAGCCTTAGCAAGAAATACTATCAAATTCATAATGTAAAGGTATCGACAGAACGGAGCATAGCGAATGGCGGGCTACACACGCACACAGATTCACAAGAGGCAGACTGCCAATCACAATGCCGGAGCAAAGGTTTCGAGAGAACGGATTCTCTCGAAACCTTCACATTAGGAATTCGATAGGAGTTCATGCTAGTGCTACAGGTCGGTGCGGCGGCGTAAAGTCCCTATACCCGGGGGAAAGAGGGTGGACAGTGTGGTCCCCATACCTGCGGATTTGCCGGATTTGGATAGATAACTCATATCTACTATTCATAATAAATATTGCCTTGATATTATCTTTCACTGATAAAAATTAGCTAACATGAGAAATAACATTTTAACTTTTTACTGTAATGAATTACCACTAATTAAATAAAAAAATAATTACTATCAGTTTTATCAATGAATTACATCGATAAGTTACCTACTGTTATTACATACATTCATAGATATAGACATCTTACTCTCATTAGGGTTGACAATGACATCTTTCAACTTGCTGCACATGTTATTTCTTGGTTTCATTCACTTTCATAATAATTATTCTCATTCATTCACGTCACTTGCAGAGCCTTCATTATTATATGGTACTCCTATGTAATGTAACAGTTTTATAATATCCTTCTCCGAACCTTAACCGAAACCGACGGGTTAACATACGCTCTGAGACAAGAGGGGCTCAATTTGTTAATGTCATCAATCTCAATGTCAATGTGTGAGCCGCCCGTACTCAACCCGGTGATTTAACCACCTACCACTGGCCGGCCACAACGACCGATGAATCTATTAATTCAAATATTTCAACGGATACAATAGATTCGTCTTTGTACCTTTTCTTTCTCAACAGTCAACATGCAGCAATTGTACTTGTACACAATCCCACTTGTGACGTGTAAAGAGGGGATCCCTAAGTGATGTTACATTTCACTCATCTAATTTAAAAGAACTTATTCATGTGTTATCAAACAAGTATCGCTAATGACGTTAGTCGTCACGACATTGCCAACATTATTTAGCGTGATTTTGTTAGTAATCTTGTATTCATGGTAGCATTGTAATATGTTTATTTTCTAGCCTGTTATCTTTTACTTAATAGTTAATAAGAAAATATTATTCGCACTCCACTTTTGTGAGACATTTGACACACATCAATTTCTCTTCCACGTGAGAAATTCGGCACGTAAACAACAAAATAGTCGCTGCTGGACTTAAATTATTTATCGTAGCAGAAAAAAATAACGTCGTAGCAGAAAAGACTGAAAAAGGCGTGTTAAATTAAAAATTATTTTTGAGTAGCTAATCTTTTGTTGCGAGAAAACCTTTAGTTACATCGCCATCGTGACCATGACCAAACAACTGAAACATTGCAATCAGTGGAAAATAATAAAACAGCACTAAATAAATCGCAATGAAAAGAAATATCTTTTTATGATTTGTGCTTATATAAAAGCACTAATTTTAGTGTATCAAATGTTTCTCAATTAATTACATAAAATAAAATGTGGAAATTCCGTTCATTTGAACGAATTTTCAGAGTCGCGAATCTTGTCTTGAATATTAATAGGTATTCCGTTTGTTATATTACGTACGCATGACCTTCAAGCTATTTTTATCAGTCGGAATAGACTTGGAACGTCTGAATGTAATTTGAGCGTTTGATAGTCCTAGTGCCTTAGACCTGCAACGTACTTGCGGCAAACTGCAACACTAGCCAGGTCAATCGACAGGTAACCGTTCTTAACACAATCAGACACTACCATGTCTAAGCCATCAGTTACAGCTGCCATAATAACATTTAATTTTCCATTTTATTTATTTACTAGCGGAGCCGCGCTACTTCGTCTGCGTCACCCCGTTTTTGCAACATTTTTCACTTCTGCTCTTCAGCAGTTGGTTGTAGCATGATGTTATATGCATATAAACCTTCCTCTTTAATCACTTTATCTATTAAAAAAACCGCATCAAAATCAATCAAAAATACAAAGGGACATAGGGACAGAGAACGCGACTTTGTTTTATACTATGTAGTGTTGATCATTTTCAAATTTCTTCCAGATGGTGAAGTATTATCCTTCACAGTGAAGGAGCCAGTCGGTGTGGTGGGTCAGATTATACCATGGAACTACCCTATTCCTATGATGTCATGGAAAATTGCACCCGCTTTAGCTGCAGGTACGTTCAGTTGAGATTTACTACCTATTCTTATAAATTACAATCGTTTAAGATTTGCTTGTTAACTTTTTTTGTCAATAATATTATAAACATGTAACACAACAATGCAAACATATCATATAAAAATAGTATAAGAATTATCTCAGTACTGCAATTCAAATATTAAAGTAATATAATGTTTGATACCAAGTTACGCCTCAGTTATGGCCTTTCATCTATCTAAGAATGCATGAACAAAAATCAAACCAGCCTCTGCGGAGATTACTCAAATCAACAAACAGATTGACAACTGTTCTTTATTATTACACTTCAGATGAATTAATTTGTATAGATAAGAAAAAAGTAATTAAAAAAATAATCTGGAACGAATTCAATATTTGAACCCAGTCCAATATATCCTTGTTCATCAGATCCTAGCCACTTGATAAGTTTTTATGACTTGTGATATGATTATTTTGATACAATATTACTACCTTGTCAAACGCGACAATCTAATCAAAACAAAGCAAACATTATCACAGATAAAGCTAACAATTTATACACCAAATTGTGCTAAAGTAATTACGAATAAGTTACTCCGGAAATCTAGAGGATTTAGCCATGATACAACAAAGATAACATGTGCTAATAGGACTACCTCTTAAAAGTAATATTATTATAAAGTTACTTTACTTTTAGAGGTATACCAATTCTCTCTTATGTTATGATACTTCAGAATAATTACAAGTATCAACTTGATTTATATCTTAAAATGTTTCTCAGGTTGCACAATAGTGCTCAAGCCAGCCGAGCAGACTCCTCTCACAGCCCTAGCTGTTGCTGCCCTTATAAAGGAGGCCGGCTTTCCACCTGGAGTGGTGAATGTAGTACCTGGATATGGTCCTACGGCAGGGTCTGCGCTTACACACCACCCTGATGTCGATAAGATTGCTTTCACGGGATCTACTGAGGTAATTATCTTTTAGTTGTTTTATTTCAGACGAACTTATTCTACAATATTTTTTCGCATTGTATATGGGACCCACTAAGATCATCTGAGGCCAAGCCAAAGTCAGATGAAAGTTGATATACGAGCCGATTAACGAATGAGACTCTGGCGCAGGATTTACATTTCGAGTCTGAACATAGGACGGCATTTAGTCCAAAAACCAGATAAATATATCAAAACACCACTAGTGCAGTTAAAAAATTCGCACAGAAAAAGGGTTTCACGCATACACAGTTGCATGCATCAGCTAACAGCTGTGAACTAGTGTACGATAATGATAATAGCAAAGTATTGACTAAAATGCTAATGATGATAAATTAATGTATAATTACAGGTAGGCCGCCTAATCTTGGGTGCAGCATCAGCGGTAAATCTGAAGCGAGTGACTTTAGAGCTCGGCGGAAAGAGCCCATTGGTCGTGTTCAACGATGCTGACGGTAAATGTCAAACTTATTGAGTATTCATGTTCTTCTACGAAGTTTAGAAAAGGACACATAATATACCCATCGCCTTTATCCCTCGAACGAAAAGAATACCCTTAGAACATTACAGTCTTTTGTGAGTTTTGTGTTCTTCGTTCGTTATTATTATCAATGAGTAAAATTTTATGTATTCATGAAATGAAATGAATTAAATTACCATTTTTGAACGCCTTGCATAGCATGATCAGTGTTTTAATAAAGTAAAAGATTCACTTTTAGTAAATATGTAATAAAATTGATATACACAGCCCAATAATTGTTTTTTACAGTCGAGAAAGCAGCTCAAATTGCTCACGCTGCAGCGTTCGCCAACGGTGGACAGTGTTGCTGTGCTGGTACTAGAACATACGTACAATCTGGTATTTACGACCAATTTGTCACAAAAGCAGCTGAAATTGCTAAGAAACGATCTGTCGGCAATCCCTTCGATGATGTGCAACAAGGACCACAAGTATGATCATAAAAATTGTTTATATCTACCTATTTCAGATTTAAGTATTCAGACTTTTCTTTTTGAGTCGCTCTATGTTAATTTAAACTAATTTATCACTGGATTATGTTTGATTCCTGTTAATCTGTCGATACTGCATTATAAAGCAACAAAAAATGATAAAATAGACATATTGCTTAGTTTTCCCGGTATGGCATGTGCTACTCGTATTTACCAAATTTGATGACTCCCATTGTCGCCCCACTTAATGGTAGATTGGATAAATTGAATGGTGTAATTGGTTAAATCTGTGTGTCAGTATGCTAAAATTGTAACGTTACGTCATCTGCATATCGATGCAAAATGTTACAGATATATAAATGTAAATCTATTGATTGCTGTGTATCGAAAATTTTCTTGATTTCCTTACAAAAATCCTACGAAAAGGTCAGGATTTTTTCTTCAATGAAAATCCCAACACAACATTATTAATTTCCCAAGCGAAACAATTTTAGGGTATTATCTCCACCATCGCCATGCTGAACACAATATTGATTTTAAAAAAAATTGTTAACAGATTGATCAAGAGATGTTCGATAAAGTTCTTGGGTACATCACAGCTGGTAAGGACGCTGGTGCCAAATGCGTAGCTGGTGGCGATAAGATTGAAGGCAAGGGATATTACATCAAGCCTACTGTATTTGCTGACGTCACAGACAACATGAAGATTGCTAGAGAAGAGGTACATACATTAACAAATTGAATTACTCACCTATGATAGGAATGTAGGGAACGTGAGGCACTTTATAACAGTGGCCGTTTTGCATTAATTTACATTTCATTCTTATTATTTTGCATTGTGGTGCATTTACAAATATGTAAATGTGTTTAATTGTATTTACTGTTTTCACTCAAGTGATTTATTTTATTATTGGAGATTGAACAAGTTTTCGAGAGATATTAATAGCAATAAAACATAGAAGTCATTTTCAAATTCATAACAGGAAAGAGGCGTGTGCTATGTTGAATGTATTTCTCATTAATACCTTTAACTAAAAATTTACCCCAATAACCTCGAATTACTTTTCTATTCAAATATACTTTATTAAATTACTAGCTATTGCTCGCGTGGATTTTTGATCCCGTTTCCGCTACTCCGTGAAAACCTCCTTAGAGTTCAAGAAAAAAAAATACTCGAAGTGTCCCAGCCGGCTTCGAGATTTACGCTTCATCGATCATTTTTATTTATGGAGAAAAATGAAGTTTTTCATTTCTGATAAGTACTGAATTTAATATTTTTCTTTTCAGATTTTTGGACCTGTTCAAAGCATCTTGAAGTTTGAAACTTTTGAAGAAGTAGTGGATCGCGCTAACGACACCAACTACGGTCTTGGAGCTGGTGTCATCACAAATGACGTCACTATAGCACTGAGCTTTGCTAAACAAGTCCGCGCGGGTTCCGTATGGTAAGTCTACTTCGATTGAAACTACCTTAAAATTTTGAGTTGTTCTTGAGCTCCATGGTGATGAATGGTGAAATAACATGATACTTGGCAAATTTTTCGTCAGAAAAAAATGGTCTAATGAGCTTTATGTAAAGAACGTCGAATTCGATTTTTTTATGAAAAAAAGGAAGTATATAGATTATCGTCTTGGTCGTCATCGTGAAGTCTTTTCCTTAAAGCTGTCCCATGTTTATAAATCGACCCAGAGAACAAATAAAACTATAGGGAAATAAGCCTATACTACATTATATTTTTCACTTAACGATGTCTGGTATTTTTTGCAGGGTTAATACTTACGACCATGTGACGAGTCAAACACCATTTGGTGGTTTTAAGGACTCTGGACTCGGCAGAGAATTGTAAGTAAACAATCATCATCATTCTCTGAACCTTTTGCCAACTCAGTTGGGGTCGGCTTTCCAGTCTAACTGTGATGCGGCTGAACTTCGATATTTTCCGTGAAGCGACGGCCATTTGACCTTCACAACCAATGGTCCAATGACCAATGGCGATATCGAAGTTACAAGTTAGACTGGTTAGACTTTCCAAGTTAGATTATAAGTAAACAATGTTTCACCATATTTCAACTTTCGATCTAATTTAAATCTATAATTTTTCAAATCTCACAGGTTCCAAACGTAACGTATTTTTTATTTCCAGGGGTGAAGATGGCATCAGCGGCTACTTGGAGACAAAAACCATCACCCTTGCATTGCCCAAAAAGCCACTACTTTAAGTACAGCATTTTAATAATTCTATTTTGTTAGTACCAACCAAAAGTAATTTTTATACTATGTTATGATTTATTTGCACCTACGCTTTTTATATACGAGTATAACTTACGTACTATTGAAGCATATAATATTTGTTATATAATGTTTTATTTTGAATGTTACCCTTCAATAATGTTTTACTATATACAAGATGAAATACAAAAAAGTAGACCTATCATTCTGTAAATTAATAAAAACAATGTCCGCCTGATGATAAACGGTTAGCAATGATGCTTATATTATGTGTCGTGTAAATTGAAACGCTGTTCGGTTATAATAATATGTAATATCAAATCGATATACCTAGTAGCTGCTACGGAATAGGTGTAAAATATATCAGGACAAAATATTTCTACGTGATTTTAGGTTAGGATTTTCGGTCTTTAATATTAATACACTGGATCGATCTGACATCCCATCCGAAATCCGCTTCACCTTTGGGATTGGAAATGCCAGCTTGCAAGTAATAGGTAACTCAGATTTTTGAAAGGAGGAAGATATAGTTCTCCCACAAACAGGGATATAGAATTTAGGGTAGGCAGCACGTGTGTGACGCCTCTGGTGTTGCAAACGTCCATAGGCCACGGTGACCGCTTCCCATCAGGTGGGCCGTGTGCGTGTCTGCCATCTAAGTGGTATGAAAAAAATAAAAGAACAACCGAGTCAGCTACAATTAGTAACATCGCTAATAATCGATATCTACTAAAAAAGCTACTTACCGACTATCTTGTACTGCTTCTCTGTGAGGTGGTTAGACATCATGCCGCAGATGTGAGCGCCCAAGGAATGGCCTACGCAGGTGATGTCCCTCGCCAACGCCCCCGCACGAGTGATGGTAGAATATAGTTGCGCCGTGCATTGCGCAGCCTTTCTAGAAAAGTTATGTTTCTATGTATGCCCTTTAAAATAATAGATAAATGTAGGTGAAAACGCTCCAGAATTAAAAAAATAGGTATCACGATGTATACAATCAATCAATTAACCTATCGCAGTTATCATCATATATCATCAGATATCATCTGCGTTCAACATTCGTCGCCTCTTACTACAGTACAGCAATAAATATGGAACGGAGGTAGGGCATGACGGTATCTCTCGTCCTAATTGAGCAGCCCGACTGGGGAAATACCTCCGCCCTACAGAATACCGCGGCTAATAATAACCTAGTGTTATGTTTCCGGCGGCGGCGAGTAGGGTAGCCAGAGCTCACTGGAGAGGTTTTGTGTTGTCAGTAGCAGCAATGACAACACAGAGACTCTCTTAACCTTCTTCCCTCCCTCATTCCCGTTCCCCCTTCACTTCTATATGACCGGCAGCACGAATGTGATACCCTTGATGTTGCAAACGTCCACACACCAAACCACTTTCCATCGCGTGCTTGTCTGCCAACTAAATGGTATAAAGAAAAAATACTTGAGCACGTCTATCTACAATAGTCTTATGAGATAGTTAAATGGTTAAAACATAATATTAATTTTATATCAGATTAAATTAAGAGTACCTACGAAGTATTAAATATATAAAACAAGTTTATTGTAATGACATTAATTTATGCTTTGTAATTGAAGTCATTAAAATTAATTATAATAAAAATTTAATATCTAATTTAATGTACAATTGGAAACCATGCTAATTAAACATTAAATTGCATCGAACAGTAAGTACATTTATATTACCAGTCTTGTTTTAGAATAATAAAGAGAAATTGCAGTAATATCTTCTTAAGATTTCAACTTGAGACCATTTTACTAAGATTGTTGTAATGATTTATAGAGAGAGCTAATCTGTGATATCATCAGTGACAGGTTTATAAACTTCGTGCTCATTGGCAACCGATTTTAAAATATTTTTAAAGGATAGTGATTTACCTTTGCTTATAGCGTTCAAATTGTTTAATATTCCCATTTCAGTGCTAATCCACATGTTAAAATTTGGTCTAATTTCGGACTTTATTTCATTAAACTAATAAACTATTATACGACTTTCATATGTACAAGTCAAGTCAAGTTTAGTATAGCTATGTTAGTATTTCGACGGCCGTTGGGCTTGCGTGAGCGGTTTAGTAATAAGTAATAGAGGAAGCTTTAAAAGTGTTTAAGAAGAAAAGCTAATGGTGAGTTGTTGTGATGATGTAAACACATTTAATGTAAAAGATGTAGTGAGTAATTTAGAGAAAAGAATGTTGAGATGGACACGTGAACAGGATAGACGAAATAGGTTTATGTAATGAGAGTGGAAAGGCAACCTAGTAGGGGTCGACCTAAACATTGTACAGGGTAGGCAGCACGTGTGTGACGCCTCTGGTGTTGCAAACGTCCATAGGCCACGGTGACCGCTTTCCATCAGGTGGGCCGTGCGCTTGTCTGCCACCTAAGTGGTATAAAAAAAAACATACGTATAACAATCACAAACATTCAAAAGTAATAAGTAAATAAGCATGTTTGAAAACAATTATGAAGGTAGAAGAAACAAAAATGTATGAGAGGATAGTACCTACGTTCAAAGTTGAAATATAATTATATCTTCCTACCTCACTGAGAAAGAGGCGTGACTTTAAAACTCTAAATCGGTCGGAGATGCTCATAATAAGAATACTGAGATATACCTATTCGTAAATAATAGCTTACGTGTATGTACAGCATGAATAAATATATGTACTTGATATACAGTACATTTTCACTTACTTCATGTTAGATAAAGATGAGAGGTAACATGGAAACCTGGAGAGCACTGACCAGTCCACCGTAAACACGTTGTAATCCTTCCGCGACAGGTAGGCTGTGAAACAAAATGTAAGGTAAGTTAACAATATCAACTTTCACGTAGCGTCAGTAACTTGCAACAATGTATACAAAATAATAATGTACGCGCCGAGTAAACTGTACTTACTGAGCTATCATCATTCTATCTAACTAAGATGCCGCTGAACTTCCTTACTTTCCGCGAAGCGACTGTCATCGGACCTCCACAACCAAATTGGCGGTACCGAAGTTCTGTAGTTAGGCTAGTCTGACTTTTGAGAACACCGACTACCCGTAACTACTGTCATAGATGTTCGTATGGCAACCGTAACTGACGGCTTTACGTGCTCTCCGAGGTACGACCAGGCCAGTGCAAATAGCCATATTCATGCATACCAATATTTGCACTGAGCGGGGCTCGAACCCGCGCCTCCTGCGTAGCATTCGCGTTCACTACTACCACGCCACAGAGGCTCTCCTGTCCCACAAACTGTACTTACATCTGTGGTACTTACGAAAATTTTTAGGTAGGATTAAAAGTTCCAACCTGTATAGTATAGTAAGCGGGATTTCCGAAAATCTTTCAATGTAGAGTTATTTCTTTTTGAATTTTTGATATTTTCTTAGAGTAAGATTTGTGATGTCTCTAATGATTCTGTATTTAGAAATCTTTCACTACAAGTAGGGCTAAAAACTGTACCTATCGAAAGTACTTAATATTGATTGATTGATGGCACTTGGTGGAACTTATCGTTACAACATATTGATAACACACTGAATTTAGGAATTGGAATGTTCATGACTCTCATGTAAACCTTTGAGAATTTCGCAAGGTAAGGTTATATAATAAATATCGTTGAGAAGTGCCAGACAAGTGTGTTATCATCCTACTAATATTATAAAGGCGAAAGTTTGTTTGGATGGATGTATGGATGGATGTTTGTTCCTCTTTCACGCATAAACGGCTGGACTGATTTGGTTGAAATTTGGTACAGGGGTAGATTAGAACCTGGAATAACACATAGGCTACTTTTTATCCCGGGAAAAGGTTCCCAAGGGTTGCGGGAACGGGAACAAAATTCCACGCGGGCGAAGCCGTGGGCATCAGCTAGTTATGTATATTATTAATTAGTACATTGCATTGTTTGGGCGCTTCAGAACTGCTTTGACAGTTTGTTTGTTCGTAAATGCATTAGCCTCATTACCTATTCAATAATGAACAGGTGCATTCTAAGGAAATATTATAGGCGAGACTTCTATTTATTAAATGATATACCTAGAACCCAAACAACCACTAGATGTACACCATTAAACCACCATTACTATAGAACTGCTGTGACTGTAAGCTCGAACATGTACCATAATGAAACTGACCAGATTCCGCCAGTTTAGTAGAAGTAAACGAGAAACTTCAGAATAACGATGATAGATACTCACTTACCATCACGAAGAAAAGTCATCGGTGATTTATTATGAGTGCCGTTGAAGCCATGTATGATTAGAACGTTCTTCCTAGTTAGATTCCATCCTACGTGATTCAGAAGCCCCGGGTACCGAGGATCAATGTACGTTCTGTGTTGACGGTCACTGGAAATCAATACTTTATTTTTTATTGCTCACGCAATTGGACATTATATTTAGTGTATAAATTACATGAACAGTCTGTTAAAAAGTGATGCTAAGTCCTGCTAGACGTGAACACTACAGGCGACATTAAACGTGAAAAAGGAGAGTAGATACACAAATGGGGATAAAAGCAACAAAACAGCGATGATGGTAATATAATTATTATTTTCGCTATAGATTCTATTTATTTGGAACTTAGAAGAGATTAAAAAGTTCCAAACTTGGCATCCACGACATAATTAATATACAGTCGCTCTCTAAAAGTTACTGAATGTAGTGAACAACTTTACATAGGATCTTTGCATTGAATCAAACCAATAATAAATTGATGTAATTCCGCCCAATATGACAGTTTAACATTTGTTTTATTAGGTAAATTTTTATGTAGGTGTAAGGTAAGTACACAAAATACAACAAATTTACAATCCCAGTTATCGTAATAGCATAGCAGTAGATTGAGTACTATTAGAGTGACTGGACTGTTGAAACTTCTTGCTAGTTGTTCTACGAAGTTTCTATAAATAATTTGTTATTCTAAACACAGGTGCTCTTAATGGAACTCCTCTTTTGTCTTTCAGTACAAATTCAGTTTTCTAGATTTAGGTTGATGCGTCAGTTCTGTTAATTTTTTTCATTGTATCATCGCAAAAAATTAGTACTATACTTTGTAAAATGTAGCTTGGGTCCTATGACAGCTGTCAGTGAAATCCCGCACATGAAGTTTTGAATTTTCTAATAATGAATGTAGTAGCTGTCAATGTCATACTTTATGGGCATACCGAGCTAATTAGTGATGGGCGATGAATCATCGTGACCACATACTATAAACTATCCATATTTTGAATAAATCTTAATTTAAAATTGAAATTAATATTAGAAAAAATTAATTAGAATTTAATCTTATTGCTTAGGTATTTCATTATCATAATAATATTTATATTTCAATAGACTTGATCCTAAATAATATTGAGTAAATAAAATCCTACATTCAATCGATCAACGCCCTGAACCTGTTTTTGGATTTTGTAAGAAGACACGCCGCGTTTGGCTCTTGGGCCATGATATAGGCATAAGATACACGCGCCAACATCTTGTTTGATATGAACTTCCACTGATCCACTCCACTCATTCTCATCAGTACGAGTGCCGACGCCTTGTATGCTACGTATATTCTCATTACAATTAAATAAATACATACAATTAAATTAAACCTAATTACATGTAACATGCATCAATAATAGCTGGTAGTATCGATATTTTCATCGAATTTCGTACATCCCTATGAACCTCATTTTGACATCTGTCATAGGACCCAAGCTATATTTTACAAAGTATACCCGTTTGCGTGAAGTTTGCTGGTCGCCTAACGTCATTACACCAGCGTCAAACTTAACGCGAATGAAAAGTAAGAATATTTATTTTTATGTTAATATAAATGTCGGCTGTATGACTTTTTACTTTTTACATGTATTCTACAATATGTAGATACATATCTTAATCACATTTCCGAGTCACTATACCTAATAACATACAATTAATATTGTCGCAACATCACTACATTCTTGCTTATTAGTTCAACCATACTATGTTTATCTCGTTCCACTCTGTCTATCGTAGCCTCAAAACCTTGTAATACTAAGTAACAGCGAGCCATTTCTTTGTTGTACTTGTGCGGAAATCCGCATGGATACCACACCCGCCGCTGCGCGCCGAGTGTTTGAGCGATTATGTTGAACTCAAACCGACTAAAGCACTCGCCGTCAGATCTTCAGAAGCCGGGAAGTAAGACCCATAAGGCATTTATTTAACAGTGAGCCTACCACATTGAACTTGCGATCCACAGGGAAAGGGATGGAGCTATACAGAGTGTATTGTAGTACAGCCTTATCCCTCTCCCTCTAGATGGCGGGTCGAAACACGATATACACGTACCTAGGCACACAGTTAGGATGATTGAACAATAACAACTACTTACGGTGAGTAAAAGAAGAAGTTGATTTCACTATCGGGACAATCCCACTCTCGCTTCATAACACAACGAAAGTAACGGAAGTCAAGCATTGACGACAGATCTCCTTCCGCTTCAGATACTGCAATAAAACAATTGGCTCATTAACGTTCTGTGTGACTACTGAGCAGAGTGTAAAAGGAAAATTATTTATTTTTATTCATCATCCGACAGCTTAAACGCTTTTGCGATAAAATTTGGATTTCAGATGCTGACAGAAGCTAAAGTATATTAAATTTAGGCTTGGCCCTAAAAACAATGCAATATTTCGTGATTGCAGCAATCGCAGCTGATTTTCTGGTATTGGTTGAGGAGTTCCGTGGCCTGTCTCTGAAACCGCTCACTCGATCTTTAAAGAATTGAAAAGGGACCATTCCGAAATATACCCGAAATACGTTTTCAAATATGTCCACAGGTGACGGTGCTAGGTGCGTACAAACATGAAAAAAAAAACATCCGAATCAAGAACCCCTTCTCAGTTAAAGACACTGTCAATATTAATGTTTTTGGTGAGTATTTACTATAAGAATACAGTGCTAATCATAACATGTTCAAGCCTTACTCCATTTGTTCAACACCAACGTACTTTAATTCAAATTAAAAAATGCTAAATAAAAATTAAATTGTGTAAAATTATCTTTAGTACCAAAAACTTTTATTTACACTGTGAAATTAAAGGTCAAGCTGTTACATAATCTGTTAGTAACAGTGGGAAGAGTGTAAACCACTTCGACCACTTTCCCCGCAAACTTGCTTGCTCGTAGCAGGCATACTATGGGCTAATTCATTGAGTACTTATCACTGCAACCGTTTACTACCTGCACATACATAATATAATTCAAGCAATTGCAGGGTTAAGCAAGTATTGGAATGCCATTATAGCTACATGAAAATTGTGATTGAGAGTAATTATTATTTTGTTTTATTATGTGAATATTTTTTTATACATTATCTATTTTTATTTGTGTTAACGTAAAAACAAGTGACTTATGTAATTACACTTTCATATCATGGAATCTAGATCATCGATCTACTCCCTCTTAATACACACAACTAATTTTACTGAACTTTACGTGTTAACAAGTAGGTATATTAGTAATTACGGTTACGATAATAACCGCGGTAGCCTTGTGGTATGGATAATGGACTGCTGAGACGAGGTCTCGGGTTCGATCCCAGGTTTTACCATGACACACACCAATGACTTTTCGATGCTTTTCGAAGTTACGTATGTATTTATCGCAGGTTTATAAGTGCCCGGTTAATGGCAATAAGCTCGCCACCTATTACATTGGTACCTAAACATAAACTGATGAAATGTGGGTGCTAGCACTATATCCTCGAAGGGGTAGGCAGAGCCTACCCCTTCGAGGATATAGGCGTGGGTTTATGTTATGTTATATTATGTAATAATCTTGAAAAAATACATTTAAACTACAAACTTTCATAAGTATCCCTAATACATCGATAATATGTATAGTTAAGTAGACAGTGGAACGTTTTCAGAATCTTGATATAAGACTGCATAAATAACTGTATTTTTAAAACTTTCTATAGCAACTTCAACTGACAACCAATATTAACACTATCTTCGACTCATTCTATGACGTTAGTAAGCCTGGTCTAGATACTTTTAAATTTGAATTATGATACTGATCAGTCAGGTGTCTAGGTATAGGCTCCACCAGGAGCTTTGGAGCCATACCAACCTCGCGTGTCAGTCGGCAAACCTCGATTAACGAGGCTCAGATGCAAGATTTTTTTGGATTTGGAGGTAATAAGGGACCAATTAATTAAACTATCAGTTTGTCGCAGTGCACTGTTGGACATTTGCCTCTTCTAATGTTGGGAGGCTTTGACCTACTGTTTCCGCGTTGACCAGACGGGTTGGTACAGGCTTTTATTTCGAGTTTTCTTTCTCTCGCATTGATATCGACTGCATATTTATCGGTTTGTTACTTCTAACGACACCTTTTGGATTAGGTGATGATATTCTTACACTGTTACCAGGCCCTACAAGGCTTAATATCTCTAGATTGCATAGATACATTCCAGAATTTCCAAAATACTCCATAATTTGATAACGGTAAAGAAGAGAATGTATGGGATCGTACGGAAAAAGAATCAAAGACAAAAGCAAAAAGGTCGACGGTGTGGTTATATTGTATACTCTGTTCATTCTGTCCATTTACGATTTATTGTCATTTCTTTGAAAGTTGTTCCAATTGTTATGCATCATCGCGTATGTGCTTGACTGAGTGGGAAAATGACAGCAATACGTAGTGATTCCTAAAACCGTTAAGCTAATGACATAAGTACTACATAATTTTCTGTGTGGTTACTGTTAGAGTAGGATAGTGGAACTGCCTCTTCTCTGCCTGCGTACTTGCCTGTATTATGTTAAATGTATATGTATGCAGGTTTTAGCATTAACTGTAGGTACCTATCTACATTATACTGTTTTTGAACTGGTTAAGAAACGAAACCTTAACGTCATTTTTGCCTTCATATCTTTCCGGTTTTACTCTACTTCATGCTCGCTGATTCTTATTAGTGACCCGGTGAAGTCCATAGTACGCACCCATGCCACCGGTCATTAAATACGCTTGTAGGCACGCAATACTATGTTGAATGTAGACCTTCGATCAGTTACGTACCAATTCGCATAAAGTTGACTCTTATGAGGATGATTCCAATAAGTTCATTTCGCATAATGTATGACTCTCCTAACGGTTTATTCACATAAGTTTGATTGGAATAAGTTTAATTGCCATAATGAACGAATCATATTATGAACGATTCATATACGATTTACCTACACGTCGTCACGTTTAGTCTGTTATTTATTATGAACTTATATAAAACAACCGTTATGTATATCATCCATTATATGAATCGTCCTTATATGAGTCTACCTTATACGATTTGACGTAACCCTTCGATCGATGATCATTTATTTAAAGTAATTGTAAAACGAAGCTAGTAGTTCTCACCCACTAGCATTTGTCATATTGCATTATCTCACTATTGAGAAAATCGCTTTTACTTACCCTGTACCCATAATATTGTTATTGTTCTAACAACAATGTGTTTACAAAATCTGTAATGATCATCTCGTAAGACATGTTAGCTAACCTCGCACATCTCGTAGGTACAATGAACAATAAATTGTAATGTATAGAAATGTCAACAACCGTGTACAATATTATGTAATTGGTTAAATACCCTATTAAGTCATATAAAGTCATATTGAGATCAAATCATCACCATCATCATCCTCCTTGCGTAAATTCAGGTCACATTCGAAGCTTTCACCTCAGTTCGTGATTTATTTATTGAGACAATCTACATAGTAAGTAACGAAAAAAATAATTAAACGTCAGCTACCGAGGTACCATATCAATCTATAGTGGAAGGACTGAGGACTCTGAGGAGTCGAGAGGTATACTCCTCTACAGGTCATCAATCGTTTCATCACTACATAGTATAAAACAAAGTCGCATTCTCTGTCCCTATATCCGTAAGTCCTTATGTCCATTTGTATGCTTAAATCTTTAAAACTACGCAACGAATTTATATGTATATAACATCATGCTACAATCAACTAGTGCGGAGTAGAAGTTAAAAATATTGCAAAAACGGGATGACGCAGACGAAGATGCGCGGGTCAGTTAGTACACTATAATGATTTGATATTGTTGATATTCATGGCTGTATTAAATACATACATAAGCTAAGGTACGCCTATTTCCGTCCAAGACAGGGGAGTTCTATGACACTATGTTTATATGATCTACATAGAACAATACCGGAAACAACAAGCTAAATAGAAACTTAAAATATTACGTAAATGTAGGTATCTAAACTTTCCATAAGATGACGAAAATTATTTAATGTCATAAATCATATGACATAATTATCCAAATTTAATCTGCATGAATCTCGCTTTTATTTGAACGTATTAGATCGGGTTTGAATATATATATGTAAATACTATGTGAAACATATTCAGTAACAATTTCCCTTGTTATGTTGCTAGTGCAGGCCATTCAATCAAGTCAACCGAGTAGAAAGTAAGAGTGGAAAATATAATGTTCAATGATCAATAGATCAATAATGGGAAATTAATTATTTCATTCTTTATACATGCATAGGAACTCACACCTTTTTTCATCGATTTATAGTAAACGATAAACAAAACTAAAACCAGCCCTGGTTAGAGCCAAAGAGTTGGAAGTTGGAGCGACTAACCTCAACACAGTCAATACAACTAATGACAAATTCTTTCGTTTTCGATATCTAAATAAAATAGGTAGTTACACTGTTTTTATCATGACAACTTAATTAAAATATTACGAGGATATTCACAACATGTATTGTTTCAACTTCTATTGGGAACTTTGTGGGGAAACCTAAATAGAAGCTCGGTCTCCCAGAGTCATCTAGCTCAGAGGAACCTAATATTTTGAAGAAACTGAGACCGTTCCCTTACTTTAATTTTCAACATATACGGAACTATAAAGCAAGACTTTTAGTCACTATGTTACACCAGTCATCACATGCCCTATGCTCCTGTTAAATCACATACGACAACAGCACGTCGCTTCCAATTCTGTTAGTGACAGCCGATAGGCAGTCCTACCATCTGCAGGACTTAAACTTTTTTTCTTTCCCTCTCAGTGCCAAAGAACCCCATTCCTGTCTGTAACTACTAGTTGACTATGTCCTAAACCACATAGTCTGGCTAAGCAACTACCAATTGAATGAATCTAATTTTATTGTATTTATTTAACACAATTTGTATTATCACAATATTCACATTAACTCACTACATTTTACTCAGGATCAATAAACAGCTGGTAAAACGCAGCGTTTAGTATTTTGCTATTAATGACAATTATTAATTTAGTTTAGCATAAATACAAAAATAATACTTACGTATATTCATCACTAATAATAATGAGAAGAAAAACATTCCAAATTTAACGCACATAATTATCAATATTATTAGATAAACTAAAACGCAACGCACTTTAAAAAAAATTCACGTCTAGTAGCACTATTCACAGTTCCTTTTTAAAATTTCTTTAAAACGCAAATAAAATAACGCGCCAAATAAAGAACGCAACCTACGGACAGCCTTTACTGTGTCGTAGTTAAAAGTACAGTGCAAAACGCACGACAGGGAAAAGTAACATTGCCCCTGTTGCAGTTGAGACGAAAGCTGGTTTTATTGTAATACTCAAAAGAAGCTATCAAAATAACTTATGAATACAAATATATAGCGGAACAGTAAAATACAAATTAAATATGGGCTGATAAATTTTCGTGGGATCATTAAAAAAATCATTTCAAAGACGATCGATAAAGGATACTGAAGTTACTGCTTCATGGTCTGCACGGTGAGTCCTCAGTCACAGGCTGTTAAACCCGATCTCGTATTTGCTACCTTAGAGTAGGTACTCCAAAAAAACCACCGCATACCGAAGGATAAACTAAACAAATCCATCATAATTAAATCAAAATCAACCTCTCATAAATCATTTATATAATGTTTTTTCATGTTAGTTGTCGGTAATATATATAATATATAATTTATAAGAAAAGGTAATATATAAGAGGTATATTACCGACAACTAACAGTCCTGCCTTATTTTACGATCTTACAAAAATTACGATAAAATTTGGGTGGTAGTAATTGCACTCGGGTCCTCCGTCATCAGAGTATAACTTTCACTTTATTGTATTTTAAGTCGTAACTGTTAAGCATTTTACTGATATAAATAACACACGTCATGCTGGATGCATGATACACTACTCGCGTGATCTTGTCATCACTTTCGGAATGGAAATTATATAAATAGAATTTAATCCAAAATAATATATAAACGTGAAAGAATCACGTTCTAACTGAACTAAATTCAACTAACTGAACTGAACGAATTTGACTGTAATTACCAAATTACAGTCAAATTCAGTTAGTACCACCAGTAGTAGAGACCAACAGCGGTAGATCGGGTAATATGTTTTTACGCGAGCGTATTCGTGGCCATCAGCTAGTTTGTCAATAATAACTGCCGATAGGCCCAAACGTGCACTCTCCTTTCCACAGACTGGTTTGAAGATAATTAAATCAGAATCTATAAATAGAAATTATAAACAAGTTGTATATTTGAGAAGGTAAAATTAAATTAATGTTAGGTTGAGCGTGACGCAACTAGCCATAAATTATCTAATAGTAAAACTGAACCAATAAAATTTGAATACAGAAAAAAATCTCATAAAGGATTTTTTCTCCAGCTTATGGTAGAAAAATATCCTTATCCAATAGCAACGCTATGGAGCCACATCCAATGCTATGGATAACTTGGAAGTCCGAAAAATATTCTCGATTTCATTTAATTTATTCGTACAACAGTCAAAAATAATGAATAGGACAGTACAGACAATATTTGAAAAATCAAATCTTTGTTTGTGAAATACAACTATTGTTCATACATACATAGGTACATACATAGTTATGCTCACACCCATAATCACCGAATGGCACTAAACACCCACATTTCGCCAATTATGATTTTCTGTCCCACGTAATATTGATCGAACATATTGGCGCCAATCGGGCACTTTGTGAAAAAATACACAATACACATAGAAACATACATAAAATCGCACTCTCAACATGACAACCATCTTAACATACCTTCCTTAATTCTCATCACTACATCTTCTATCACTCCACATCGCTCTTTTATCATGTAAGTAAATATGAAATATAACTATTGTGAAAGGCAGAAGCACATATTATTAACATAAATATAAAGACAGCTTAGGACCCAATATTGACCCTTGCAGAACACCACATTCCACCTCAATCAAATGGTTAAACAGTTGAGCCTATATAATATACTGAGTTCATTCCGAGGGATACCTTTTGAGAATAGTTAGTGTAGTACCTCTGTATATACCTACATATAATTCCATTAATACCTACAAATATACCTTCGAAGCTAATAAAAGCGTGTTAAGAATGAGCTTCTATTTCTGGTATTGAAAGTATTATTAAAATTACATAATAAACATACTCTTATTAAATATTTATTCTTCCACAACACTATGCAATCAATAAAAATACATAATTATAAATTGTTTTACATATTATTGTATTTAATATAATATATTGTACAATATAATATTAACTTATTTTAATTTATTATTTATTTTACTTGTTTTAATTTAATTGCACCATTACAAAGTTCATAACATTACAGCATTGACACAAACTTAACATAGTTTTATGTTAATATGTTAGTGCACTATTTATTTAATACTCGTAGAGACCAATACGCGCGTTATGAATCTATATAGACACACACAGTCAAATTGCGCGCCATCAGAGAAATATGTCGATTGTTACTAGCCCACTCAATACTGACCTACTTTACATAGTAAAATAATGATAATTCCTTTTTCATAACTTTTGGTTTATTAGAATTTTACTTACTCAGCTCTGTTAAAGCTTTTAAACATTTTATTATCCAATTGTTCTATTTTATAATAGGTAAGTATCACGTATAAAAATGAATTTACCCTTATTATTTTATATTAAACATTGATTGTTATTATATTATGCGATATAAGTACTTAAGTACCTACTGTGTAAAAATCTTTAACATACCTTACTTAACAAGCCTTAAACCATGCCTTAAACTAGCAAAACTACTATTACCATAAACAATACACGATATCCGAGTTTCTAAGTTATCTATGACATTGTGTATTATCTGTGCCGCTAGTGCCGCTACAGCTCAGTACACTTCTACACTACAAAAACAAAAGACAAAAGATGTAGCAATAGCAACTCCTCCTTGATTAGCTACATTACATATAAATTGCGTTCAAATACCAATAACATGTAGGTAATTTTAATCATGTTATTTGTTTAAAATCTGGTTTAATATTAATATTGGGTATGAAATGTGAATAAAATATTTTATTTAATGAGAAACATTTAGGTAAGCAAGTAAAACCTTAATATTTGTAAATAAACTATTTTTAGATAAATGTCGACATTTTCATAACACTATACTCACGGAAATGTCACGGATTTGTTTGTCGCATGTTTTGTATTGTCTCACGTACTTTAGTTTTTATAGAATTAACAAACAAAGTAAATAAATTGAGGTTATGTTGTCAATGTTTCCATAGACACAGATTGTCAGATAGAATATAGATGATGTTTTCACTTGTTTTTGATAAGTTAAAAGTGTTTTAAGTTATAGGTCATTGTCATTCAAATGTATTAACAGTTAACGACAATGATTTATGTAGATAAAGTTAATTTGATTACATAACTATATTTATATCCACTCTGCGTTTGGTTTTAATTAATTTAAGTATAGGTATTACTTAAGGCAGCACGATATTGAATCAACAAATTTTATTCTTCTTTCGTCGCGGACTAGTTTGTATATGCCTAGTAATTAATTATTACTTTTAACGTCAATTTGGTCACAGAATAAGTAGGTAACCCATTGATATACAAAAAACCAGCTGAACCTATTAAACATCATTTATAATAGGACAGAATTGTAGGGCGTTTAATGTTTAAGCGTTTCATTTTTAAACATATTAAACATTTTAAAACAACCTCAACAAAGTCTTCGAAGTTCAGAGTTAGATTGGTTAACTGGTATAGATGTGTTAGTTACTCAATTAACAAACAGCTGTGAAGGCCGGAAGATGAAGTTAGATATAAGTTACAAAATTTTAAACCCTTCGAAATAAGGTACTTATTACGAGATCGTTATCCATAAGTAACTTCATCAATAATCCTAGTGCTGTCACTGTCAGACATAGACCTCTTCCAATGCGTGCCATTGCTGCGAGTCCTCCATCCAGACAGTCTGTCTCAGCCACCTTTTCAGGTCGTTAGTCCATCTAAGGGGCGACCCACTTTCCGTTTGCCTTCTTGCTATCTTCACTCTAGGACTTGTCTGCTCCAACAGCCATCGGTTATTCGACAGACGTGGCCACTAGCAAATTCATTGCTGCATCAGATTATTTGCCTTCTGCATTCTGCGAGCTAAGTGTTTCGGTAACTTTTGTCGGTTAACCTCATTACGAATTCAAGAGTCTCTGAACATAGCTCGCTCCATAGCCCGCTGCTCTACTTTTAGATCTTGACTAACCCCGAAGAGATAAATGAGTTTCAAAGTATACTGCATGTAGCGAACATCCACAGTGCCATGACCATGGCAACATTCTCTCTCTCTCGGGGTCATTTTGGATGGGCCGAGTTCATTTCTCACGCTTACATAGGCTCCGGATCGATGCTCGCTCCCTATCCAGCATATATTATTATATAAATCAGTACTATGTCAGTCAGTATTTTCATCACTGTACGAGTATCTTGTTATTGATCATTCTACTCGTATCTCACATAAATCAATCCATTATCTGAACACCAATATCCGTTTACCAAGATTCAAAATAGATATTTCGATACCTCAAAGGATGTGTCATATTCGATGATATTGTCGGAAGTTAACACTCATTGAAATAAAACTCTAAATCGTGGATCAGTTAACACACTAACGCACCTTATCTTCGTCATCAGCAGACCCAGAACAATGCCTTTCAGGACGGCCTCCGAAAAGAGGATGAAACATCGAATTTTTATCACAATTTACTTCATGGACGATAGTTGTTAAGTAGCCGAACATGATGAATTGTTAACGTACTTACGAATATCTATGCAAAGCGAGCTTACTATGTCAGTAAGGCTTGCATTTTCTTAGGTTTCATTAAGTGAAAAACTGGAAACCAAACTGGGTGTAGACTCCAACCTTCTTCCCTGTTAAAATTTGTTTATCTACGTTCTTCAACGAGTAGATATCGGTGGTTTATCAAACCTTAAGTAATGGTTTGTTCCTTGTTGCACGTGTTCACATACAGGTCGACTTTGTTGAGCGTTTTAAATGCTACGCTTAATTTGACCAAAATATGAGAGCCCACAGTCACAGTATATTTTATAGGCTTCTGCATGTAGTTAGTGCTTAACCAATGGTACCTTTAGTAGGAATGGACATATCTTCGTTGGCTTATAGTAGGTACCTACCTATGTGTTGATCGAAACCTGCTTCATGATGGTAACTCGTATGGTACCTAATTCAACAGGTTGACGCTCGACCGTGACTGAATTTTCACGGGATTGGCTTTTCATAAGTGTTTTTGTTATTTCGAATGCTGGAAAGTATCAAGCTTTATAGAAGATTTACATATTAGACGGAAACCAAATTATCACATCAAAAGCATTATTTCATTTATGCATACAATATTACAAGTACATTACATACACTATGAAATAATAAGAATGATCATTCAGTTAAATATAAGAACTGAGTCATACTCAGTGATATCATGCATATTTTAAAAGTTATTTATATTCCGGTACCATAAACTCGGTATGTAATGGATAAATGTACCAAACCTCCGAAAACAATCGAGATCAAGTCGAAACGAACCCGCGCCGATCGAACGATCCCCTACATCTACGGGAAGTAATATTTTTATAAATTAAGTTAAAACCCCTGTTTTATGCCACTTAGGTGGCACACAAGTACACGTTTGCTACACCAAGAGCGCTATACTCGTGCTGCTACCCTGTACCTACCCTAATACTATCATAGATATCCCTTCGTATTACTTGGATAATAATATTTATCATCGCTAATCTGTGTGTTCGGCAGTGTTACCAGAGCAAATATGAATGAAATCACGCGCTCTGGTAACTTGTATGTGTACAATAAATGTTATGAGTGTACATTTTCATTTATCTTGTTGACTTTTGACTCCAACCGGCCTTCTCAGGAACATCTTCACTAAATGTAGTTTAACCAAGTCGATTTATCAGCCAGTATAAAAACTATACTCACTGAAACAACACATACGCAGATGTTGTTGATAAGATTTTTGTATACGATCGTGGAATAAAAATATTTCTTAATGCATAGTGTTAAACTATATTTAATAAAATCAATGCTATTTTAGTGTTCAGTAAACCTGGAATATTCATAAGTAGTAAAATTAAGGTAAGTGCGTGCGTGCTGCACTTAAGCCTCTTCCAGTGTGCACCATCCCGAACCACCGCCTTCTGCGTCCAGTTCCAGTCTACCTTAGCTTTATTAGGTCTTCAGTCCATCTGGCTGGGGGACGTCTCGTCTCACCTTCCGTTTCGCAGGCCGATCTTTTGATTTATATTTGTAAGAAATAAATAAGAAAAAAAATATCTTATCAAATCTTTTTATCAATTTTTTCCAATCACAGAGTCCATTTCGTTTATTTAATTTAGGTAGGTTTAGGTACATAAAGAGCACATATGAATGTCAAAATATTGCACATTTATTTGTCAAACATATCTATGAAAATTAAGTAAATAAATCATTTGATAATAATTCTTTCGCTAATTCGGTAGTTGGATCTACTGAGAAGAGACCAGCATGACACTCAGGTAGATTAATTATCGTTAACCCTAATTTTTCTTTCTTTTTTAATATTGGTTTTGTTTCCGTATATTTAATATGCGCGAGAGCACGAAATTAGGATGATCAAGCATTTTTATCATTAAGACAGTTGACTAGTTTATAATAACCGTTTTCCATTAATATTTTTTTCACTTTTTTAAACTTATTGAGTGGTAAGTCAACCAAATCCTTAGAGATTTATTAAATATTTTTATACATTTGCCTGCAAACGAATTACCAACTTTTTGAAGCCTGAGTTTTAGCACAGCGAGGTTTTTAATTATTTCTCATGTCTATGTCTATGTCAATGTACAGACACGAACACTTTACAATTATTTTATAGGGTAGATTATTATTTATAAAACCAGTAGTTAAATAACTAACGTTTCGAAGCAAAAATGATAACTCTGTACCTGTTTTAGGTACAGAGTTATCTCTATAGGTAAGATAAGGTAGACATCGTGTAGGGCGAAAAATGTTATGTTATTACTTTTTCATTTAGCGTTTTTTATAAAAATACCATGATTCATGAGACTTCGCCGACGACACAGGTAGGTGGATTGTTTTACAATAGCGGTGAAACTATTGGTGAAGCGATTTACACTGTAAATTAATAACTCCCTAATAATGACCATACAACTAACTACTTACATTAGTTGTATGGTCGTTGCTCCCAAACCCAGCATTCCAGAAGACGACCTAAAAGACACAAACATCAACAAAAAGAAACTCATTTTTGAGTTGTACTTGCTTTGATATTAAATATTCTATGCAGTTGTTGAATACTCCTAAAAACAACACCAGTTCTCGAACCATACAAATTATCTCCATTCATGCAATGATTCGCTATGTAGTTTTCTACATCTACACAAATAATATTATAAAGAAGAAAGATTTGTTTGTTAACGAATAGGTTCCGAAACTACTGGACCGATTTCAATAATTCTTTCACCTATAAAAAGTTACAATATTTAGGAGTAACATAGGCTATATTTAATCACGCTACCATCCAAGGGAGCGGGTCAATAATAAGAAATCTACCGTATCTATTGAGATACTATGAGATAATAGTTGTCATGACAGCAAGGAGAAATAGTATACAGAGGCAAGAATCGAGTAGAGTCGTACAACGCGACGCGATAATCGACCTCCACGCGAGCGGAGCCGCGGGTAACAGCTATTTCTATAATAAAACAGTACGAGTTGATTGAACTTATAAAACTATTATCAATGATGTTTAATTATCTCTGTAATCAATGGTCTTATCATATCGCGGAAGTTATTCACATTTATCGGATGTCATATAAAGTTACTAGAGGAACATTATTAGTTGTCTATAGCACGACGTTCTACTATTATTTATTCTATGTCTGTCTACAGTTTAACTATTTCACATAAAAATATATTTTTGGAAATGTTTTCAGCTAAGCGGTACGGTTATATAAACTTAGATATGGAACAGGATCAAAGCACAACAGGTATAGCTACTTCTGTTTTATTTATGCTAAAATATGTGTTTATTTGTTTTTGCTAACTATTGTTGTTATAATACTCATTTCATTTGTGTGTTTATAGGTGTTCGTGTGTATACTTTCGTAGGTAAACCTTTTTGTTAACGATTGTACTTATTTCTTTAGTTAGTAAGCCGGCACAATTTATCGTAATTTGAAATAGTAGCACAATTTAATGTTATATTGTGGTTGAAACCACGCATATTATTGATTTTTGCGCTATTATTAAGGATGCATAGCAAATAAACGACCAACAGGTATTTTTACTTAATATAGGGATGTCGTATAATGTTTTGATTGGTATCAACGACCATAAAGCTAAATTGGTGCCTTTCTTATAGGAATACACTGACATAAAAACTAACATGGTCTACCAGGGAAAGCGTTTGTGATAATAGTAAATCTTAGACATGTAAGAGGCATGTTTGCGAAGTCGTCGGTTACTTACTAATAATACACTATTACATATTATTTTTTTTAAATTTACATAATACTTTAAAATTGTACCTACACGTGCAATATTCTGAATATTTACAGTTACCAAACAGTTAATTTACACTCCATCGCATCACTGATTGGTACGATTTGGTATGGGGCGGTTTTGAGCAGCCCGGGAGTTTTTCAAATCATTGATCTTTAAAGAAACTTTCCATAACATTTTTTTCTCGCACTCACATTTCGCCAGTTTTTATTTAGGCCCATTAACCGGGCACTTATAAACCTACGATGAATTTACACACAGAACTTCGAAAAGCATCGCAGTCATTGGTGTGTGCCATGGTTAACCTGGGATCGAACCCGAGACCTCGTCTCAGCAGTTCATTACCCACACCACAGACTATTTAGCAATTTATTATAATTATCATTTTACAATGTAATTTTTTCTACAAATATTATACTTAGTACAACACACCCTATTGTAGTAAAAATCTATGAAAATAATAACAGAAGGTAAGTCGCGTGTTATGTACTGCCTGTAAATATATCTCTGAAAGTATTTTTTTACATAATTCATCAATTTAAGGGCTGTTATTAGTTAACACCAAGCTTTTGAGTATTTAGCCTAAGGAGATGCCTTACTGCCCGCGGCGCGAATCGATTATTCAGCCCATTAGAGTTATTAGCACACTTATAAACCATAATTTTGTATAAGATCACCCTGATTGGTCACCAACTATACCATAATACCGACACGATCAACGTGTCATAGGGAACACGCATGTAAAGCCTCTCCCATGTCAAATACTCAGAGGATCAAGGAACTTGCACAAGGCACTTTTCTCCTTCCTTCCTTCACCCGTTTTTTTTTCGCCGCAATCGGGTAAAAGCAAAGCCTGCCGTACTCAAACGCTTCCGCTTACAACATAACATTTTGTCTTCCTTGTAATCTATTGTGAGTATCGGCTTTTTTGGGTAGCACATACGTGAGATAATGCTGGTTGGATAATAAGTAATGTACGTTTACTTTTTTACAGACGATAACGATGGGAAACTTGGAAAACAGACATATAGGTAACGTATCTTAAACTTTTTCTTACTTATATGCATTGTATGTAATGTTATTGTACCTGAATCTCTACCGCGTTTATCGTTATTTAGCGTTGTTCACGGTTGCAGTTGAGACTTTCTTCTCTGAGCGCGGGGTCTGCTAACTCTTTCACTACTAATTGATTGGTTTATGACTGCTATCTAACATCCCATAGAGAAGAATTCAAGTCAAAGATTGTTATATGAATGGTATATGTTAACCAGGCAAATGTCCCCTTACAATAAGTCTAGATACGTGTGTGTAATATTTTTATGTGTTCAACTTACAAGAAATGGTTCATCGCATGCAGAGCATGTAACCGGGCATAAGGAGTTAAGGGAACAATATCTATGAAGGTGCTGGGCGTGGGCGAAAGCGTGGTTGTCTCGATAATGTCGCTATGACTTTGCTACCGATATCATAAGCAACCATAGCGACAAACATCGGTTTGCTTGCAATAGCAAACAATATTGGTACTGGTCTTACGAGTTACCAGTACCTACCACTCGAATTCTCTCGCTATCGCGTAACGATTTACAGACTGCAGGCGTGTGTACAATGATCCTAGTGATGCAGTGATCATTACACACTACTAGCAAAATATAATACGAGATGTCTAGTCGATGAGAAATCTTTCAACACAAACAATCTCTATTTACGGCAATGCTCAATATTTTTAAAAGAAAGAATATACGTCAGGTTACAACGTAGAAAAATACGTCAGCGACGTTGTCAAACGATGAGTGGCGTTGACTGAACGTAGAATGGTCAGAAGATAGAATTCGTATTCTCTTTAAGATTATTCTTTAGATATCTTCATATTACACTTATCTATGAATATCTTATCTCAAGAATAATAACAAAAAACTGGTGAACAAATTTCAAGAAAATAAACTTATAGAATAGGTATAGGTATTCGCAATGTACGACTCAGAAGGTGTTTTGACTATATAAAATAGAAAAATGATAAAACATACAGTGCTGTGATAGTAAACAAAAGTCTAAAAACAATTATAACGAACTATTCTATGAATGAGGTTTAAGAAAAAAAATATAAATATAAATCAACAGCGTCGAAAAAAGATACATAGGAAACAGAAAACGAATGGTATCCCAGGAAATCAATCAGGCCAAGCATCAAAAGAGGATTCAGGTCAATCATCAAATGATGAGTCAGCAAGAAAGAATAGGTTTGAATATCTAAAGATTTCTATCTTAAATATTGTGTTGTTCAAATTTCCTTAAGGAGAGAAACAAGACACTAAAGTATAGTGTAGTAAAGATATCTGATTCACTATACAATCTGGTAATAATCGGCAAAAGCGAGAGGTACCCAACGTTTCAATTTCAGTATAAAAATGGTTTTAGTTTTGCCTGGACTGCCTACTCTGATTGAATTAGTCGACAGCATCTTAAGACAAACCTCGCTCATCACTTCAATCATTAATGTCCACGTCTCTTTGAGAAGCCCTCAAGAAAATCTGGATACGGATCATTAGGATCATTACTTAACCGTACATTATTTTTTATACATCACACAGTTGGTGGGAATCTTTTTGCCTACGATGTCATCAAGAGGATTCGACACCTTCATGGAAGCCATCATGGTGGTCAAAATTCTTCCCCTTTCCAATATTTCCAACATATAGACAGTCAGCGCAACAAATTTGCATTATCATATTCTGTGAGTTTTAAATTTTCTGTTTTTTTTTTCAATTTTACTAGCGAATAGGTATATACTAACCGAAAGCAAAGCAATGTCTAACTGTACTCTAAGTGAATATATAAGATGCGTAAAAGAAAGTAATACTTGAACAACTTTGATTCAAGCACATAACCCAAGTAACAATAATAACATTAATTACTCAGTACATAAAAGTCCTCGTCGCCCCATTGGTGGAGATGGGGAGTGGGGTCACGAGTCCGAAGGTCCTTTATTAGCATAAAGTCGTCTGTACAGGTAACAGCGAAAGAGACTTAATCCAATTTAAAGAGCATTTTAGGCAGACCTAAAATGTTCTTCAAAAAAAAGTGTTAACATTAGGTTTTTTTTTAATTTGCTGACCGTACAATAAAAAGGTATCTTGTGAATTTTCTAAATAGTTAGAAATAAAAAGAGGCAATTGTTTAAGCTAGAACATTACAGTAATGAGAGTGTAATCTAATTACAATAATTGCTCCAGCCGTTAAATTAGATTTGTATGGGTGTATGGCATGCACTTATTGTGATTCCAGTGTGATTGACAAAGAAATATTTAAGTTTTCCATCGTATTAGAACTATAAAATTGTCGGTCAACTTTTAACATAAAATATATCAAAGTCATTTTGTTTTATTGTAGTTTTTCTCGTATGGGGTATCCTATACGCAGAACTCGGAAATCCAATTGGCTTGCAAGGTGAACTTCTGAGTATGACTCTACTAGTAATAGCCGCTTACTTAGTCGGATGGATTTGGTTGAAGATTACTACACTGCCGGCGCTTATAGGCATGCTACTTACAGGAATACTGTTCCAGAATTTAAAACTAGTCCAGATGACAGACGACTATAAAAAGTTAAACCAAGATTTAAGGTAAGTAATTCTTTATATAATACAATTCAAATTCAAATTTAGAACTTTTTAGACATAATAATGTAAAACGTTATACAATTTGTAGAACTTAACTGCCTTGTAAACTTATTTTATTTATTTCTAATTTGATTAGGTATTGCCGCATAGATGCACGAATTTAGTGCACTAATAGCATATATCATTATAGTGTCAATTTCATCATATACTAGCTTGCCTGTATAGATTGTTCCTGCACGGAAATTTTCAGTTTTTATTCATTTGCAATACCTTTTGTAAAATCGAAAATATTTCTTAACATAGTTCCACTTCCATTAGTGCAGGTGGAATTAGATTTCTGAGGATATTCGCACAGGTTTCTGTAAAATAGCTCCGAAGATGGTGACATAAAGAAAAAGAGAAAATCTTTACCTTTTCTCACCAGAGCTCGCATTCTTGTTTCGTACTTGTATTCGCTGCCATAATCGAGTTTTATTTCTAGACATTATGCACCAATAATTTCCTACAAATGCTTATTTTATGATTTAAATTGCAGAAAAGTAGCATTAGTTATCATTTTAACCCGAGCTGGTCTCGGTTTAGATGCTGGAGTATTAAGGAAGCACTATGCAGCTGTTTTACAGCTTGGTCTGCTACCTTGGCTGGTGGAATGCGTTCTTATCGCCATCAGTTCACATTTTCTCTTGAACTTACCATGGATCTGGGGTAAGTTATAACTTACATACGGTGTATATTTCCCAAACAGATTCAGGCAGATAGACCTTTTTTTTATCGTGTGAAAAATCCCCACAGATACCAACCCCCCCCGCTCCCCACCGGAGCCGGTTGGGTAGGTTATGTCGTACTCGACTAAAACGCACGCCGTCTTTGGGTCTTCAGTTGCCGGAGATGAGGTAGTGGCCAACATATCCCTCGCACCCCGGCAGACCCGGAGCCAGGCAGATAGTTCTGAGTTCGCTCATTAATTTCGAATTGAACGATTCTATGCCAGCCAGCATGATTCGAACTAGTCAAAGTCAAAGACTCGATTGGAGAGCGCATGAGATACTCAATGCTCTCTTAATTCACTCTATTATTTTCCGTAAACAGTAGTCTTTTCTCTTTTCAGTACAGATTGTACCTATAGCTGAATATTGAAGTACTTGTTAAAACCTTCCAAGCTGAATGATTACTAAATCTGCATGTTGCAGGATTTCTCCTTGGTTCAATGATTGCTTCGGTTTCACCAGCAGTAGTTGTACCATGCTTGTTTCGACTCCGTGATGCCGGATACGGAGTTTCCAAGGGTATTCCAACAATTGTTCTTGCTGCAGCAGCAATAGATGACTCTATCAGTGTAGCCATATTCGCTATCATTTTGAACGCGATGTTTTCAACGGGGTCCGCGACCTTCAATATCGTTAAGGTAAAGAAGTATAATTATGTATAATGATTATAATTATGTATAATGGTTTCCATATTGTGTAAAGTAACAGTGCCGATTGGCGGCAATAGGCTCGCCCCTTATTACGTGGGACTGAAAATCATAGTTGGCGAAATGTGGATGTTTAATACACATCTGCCTACTCTTTCGGGGATTACGTGCGTGAGCATATGTATGTATGTAGGTTAGGACAGTAGGTTAAGACTCTGACAGAATAAAATGAACTTGTTTATTCCAGGGTCCCCTTTCCATCATTGTTGGAATACTTGTCGGATCGCTTTGGGGAGCCTTCACTGCTTTTCTTCCTGAGAGGGGAGACACTTATGCAGTGCCTTTGCGGTTTCTTGCCTTATTTCTTGGAGGATTATTCTCATATTTCATATCAAGCATGATTGGTTGGAGCGGTGCAGGTAAAAATTACAAACGGAGTCTGTAAAAATGTTTCGAAATTGAATAAAATAAATAATGTTGTATCTTTTCAGGACCGCTAGCCATTGTTTCGTCAGGCTTTGTAGCCGCATTCTTCTGGGAAAAACAAGGCTGGCCAGTAAATAAAAACCCAGTCAGTAATATTTTCAGAATATTGTGGATTTTCTTTGAGCCTATATTGTTTGCGTTCACAGGAGCTCAAGTTACGGTAAACGATTGAAGTAAATATAATATGAATTATTTAAACTCTTCTTTTTACATGTCTTGTCCATTCATTAACGTATACCTATTTTATCAATAACATAATAAGAAAGAAGAATACGACCCCAATATGATTTAAGTACTAAATTATCATTTTACTCTTTACAGATTAGTGCCTTAGATCCTGAGGTTTTAAAAATGGGTTCAATTTGCCTCCTGTCGTGTTTGGTCCTCCGAGCTATAGCTACTTACTTCGTAAGCTTCGGTTGTGGTCTAAACAGTAAGGAGAAAATCTTTATTGGACTTACCTGGATGGCCAAGGCTACAGTGCAGGTGGATTACACGTTTATACGTTTTTGATACACATATATTTTGTCATATTCAGATATTTTGATACCCAGAAGCTTAAGAAACACACTGTAATGAGGCACTGCAAATATGCTGAGCAGTTTAGTCAAACACCTGAACTTTAAACTTACACAATCCATATTAAGTAAAAGTAATTTATATGTTGTAGGGTCTACCCTACCTAGGTAGCTGCATCGCAGCAAAAATCACTAATTTATATTATTTTTGTACGACAATCAGCCAAAACTGTGCATATCTATAATTGGTGTAGCACATACCTAATAACATCTTGCCATACTCATAAGACAATGTTTGTGTATACACTTTTGATATGCCTAGATAAATAAATAAATATAATAAAAACTACATTGCCGTGGTATTCCTATAACCCGGCTGCAGCGACACCTACCGGTCAAGTTGACAGCGCTTACACAATTCGTATCAACAAACAAGGACGGAGGACGAAGGACGAAGGACGGAGTTGTTGACATTTATGTAAGAAAATATGTTTAGTCAAGCAGTTGATTATATTAAAGTTTTATATTAATTTACAGGCAGCTCTGGGTCCAGCTGCTTTAGATATGGTACAAAATGGTCAAACAACAGGTATTGCACCAAATATAGAAAAATCTTATGCGAAAGCACTTTTGACAGTCAGTGTACTCAGCGTGGTGATTTCGGCCCCATTAGGGGCGTTAATGATCGCTATAACAGGACCAAGACTCCTCTCTAAATATGACCGTAAGTATCCACAATAATCTAGAGATATTTTTTTTCTTCCTTCTTCAATTTATGTGATAGATAGATACGAGTGTGATATCTTATTATACCTCCGCAATAGTTACGTAACATTTCTTTATTAGATTTTTATAGTTTGTAGTGCTAAACAATTATTCCATATAGCTCCCTAGAAATCCATCTTCAAACTGCTTCTACATACATAGGTACATGTTGCTTACACTTATTTTCCTTCAAGGTAGGAACTTTCCTTCCTACAAATTATCACCCACACACCAACTTATTGTATGTATATTTTGGTCCCACGTACTAGGGATGAGCATATTGCCGTGTTCCAGGAACTTGGCATCTGAGGCTGATTCTGGGCTGTATACGACCCGTAGTATCAGTATCTATCGATCGAAGTACCTACTTAGACTTTTTCGGCTCAGTAGTTCGATGATGCAGATGATTCTAAATCATCGGACTACTGAGACTTTTAGTCGAGAATATATCTATCTGATGTATCCCTATCACATAGTCGCGCACATGACATCATGAGATACGAATCTTTTACGTCAGCGTAAACCATGCAGGCTTACGCTGTCCGATTTAAAAATTGAACAACATGATGGTTTCACCGCATTAAACCAGTATATTTTTATACTCCTGATATTTTTTTTTCCTACTTTTAACTTCTTTCAAACTCACTTTGAATTCTTTATTTTATAACATGATTCTTGATTCTTTGATAACAAATGGTATTGTAATTTTTATGTTAACTATCTTGTTTTGTTTCAGCAAAAACCAATCAAAGTGATGATACAGAAAATAAAGGAAATGTAACTCGTATACAAGACATGAATATTAGATAATATACTTAGTTGTACTTAATTAATATATACTTATTTTAAAGATATGTATAAAATACGGGTCTATAAAAAGTTAAAAACTTAGGTATACCTGGGTAGGGTTCTAAAAATTCACTTAAAACAACTTAAAGTAAAAACCCTTATATGGGACACTCGAATAAAAAATACTAGTCTTGTAAAAAATATGTACCGACTGTACCAAGTACTTAGGTACATACTTTTTCTTTTAGATTTTATTTGTAGATTAAAGTAGTCAAGGCACAAGATTTATTTAAAAACTGAACTGTTCTTTGTAGTACAGTCAACTATAAAAGTAACATTAAAATATTTACAACCCTTTTGTTGTCTGTGTTTACGAAACGTTAAAAAGCTATTGAGGTACCTAATCATGAAATTAGTTTGTTAATCTACTATTAATTTGTTGACTGTAACATTGGCGAAGATTTCCATGAGATTTATGTAACTACTAATTTATTTTGTTTCGATAATTACCTACTTTTGATCTTCTTAATTTACTTATGTAATTAAGATCAAAAGTAAGCATAGGCTACCCCGACCAATGCAAATATACCTATATAGGTACTTAATTTGACTGAGTGGAATCGAACCCGCTACCACTGCAGTCTTCACTGTTCTTCACAATACCTTAATTGTATTAAGGAATAGACTGTAGGTATATTCTTTAAAAAACAGGAAAACTATTACGCATACAAAGGTGCCAACCTACCTATACCTAATACAATAGAAATAAGTAGGTTCCTAATTACAACACAATGCTGGCATTCAAAATTAATTTTATGCAGAATTTATAATTATGTGCCTACAGTAAGGTAAGTATACCTAAGTATGACGATATTTTCTGTCAAGGTAATAGCTACTGAGGTTGGATGTTGAATAATATTAAATGTTATGTATAAAAATTACTTGTTTATTTTTTAAAACAACCTAGTTGCCGCCATTACAATAGCTTGACCACAACCGCTGTACCGCGCCTTAGGTATGTGCGCGGCGAGGCGGGGGAGAGTATCGACCAGTCCGTTGTGTCAGTCGGCCGCTAACGCTTACGGCGGTAGCTAGTGTCACTTGTAGCGGACTCTGTGAGTCGGATGCACAAGTGATTAGTATTGCAAGATGGGTCGTGCGTTATCTCGTGATGTGAAGAACACTAAAATTTAATTCTCCTTAAAAACCAAATGTTATAAAGAAGAAATATGTTGTTGATGATTTTGATTTAGGAGTTATCAGAAGAAAAATTCATCAGTTTTACGAAATCGAAAAACAAGTTCCAAGTATCCGTAAGTTACTATCAAGTTTGAGAAAAGATGGCATACTGGATTGTGGACGAGAATACCTTAGAAAGCTTTTACACACAATGGGTTATAGTTTCAAAAAATGCAAATCAAAGAGACATCTCCTTATAGAGCAGCCTAACATTACAAAGTGGCGGAAAAAATACCTGACACAAATCCGAAACTACAGAATGCAAAACCGGAACATATATTTCCTCGATGAAACATATATAAACGCCACTCATAATGTGAGTAAATGTTGGCAATCATCGTCTGAACCTGGAATTCATGCTGATATTGGGAAAGGACGGCGTTTAGTAATTTTACACGCTGGCTGTCGAAATGGCTTGGTTGATGGTGCATTAACGATATTCAAATCAGACGCTAAGACTGGCGACTATCATGGAGACATGAACGGGTCTACTTTTTACAAGTGGGTGGATGAAAAATTAAAAGATAAGTTGCTGCCGAATTCTGTTGTGGTAATGGATAACGCGTCATACCACAGCGTTCAGGTTGAGAAGAAACCAACCATAGCTAGCCTCAAAATTGAAATGCAGGACTGGTTACGGCGCCACAATGTTGAATTTTCAGAGACCATGACAAAAGCTCAACTGCAACTTCTTATCAATGATACACAAAAAGAACGCCTGTACAGAATTGACGAACTGCTGAAAGCCCATGGCCATACTGTTCTCCGTTTACCGCCGTACCATCCTGATTTAAATCCCATTGAGTTGGTTTGGGCTGATATTAAAAACAATGTAGCCCAAAACCATATCAATTCTTCACTAGATAAAAAGATAAGCATAATGAACAAATTGTTTTCGGAGTTTACGGCAGAAAAATGGAAGAAGTGCGATGATCATGTCCAAAAAAATGAAAATACTTATTGGGATCGTGATAGTAGATTCGACGATATTATCGACCCTTTCATAATAAATTTGCAGAATGACTCCGACTCCAGTTCCGATAGCGAAACAGAATCTATGTCAGAATAACATTAAATATCTAAACAAACAAATATTTACAATTAATATGACATTTCATTCAATATGACAATTCCCTATTAAATTTAATAATTAAATACGTACGAGTGGCGCGAAAAGTCAAAAATATTTATTAGGGAATTTTAATAATCTTAGGCTTTACACACTAGTCGTACATTAAAACTGTCAAATGACATCGTAAGATCCGTCCGACAATGTCAATCTCATGTGAACTCATGCTCTTTCTTACCCGTCCCCCGCCTCACCACACATACCTAGGGCGCGGTATAGCGGTAGCGGTCAAACTATAGTAAACTTCGTTTGCGCATGTGCATCTAACTGGCCAACATAGAAAATCAATAAAAATGCTGATCAACCAATTAAATAATGTAATGTAAACACGAAGTAGGTACCTACATACTTAAGCTGAATGTAATTTAATGGTAATTCTCGTTTCAATAAAAAAAGTAAGGCTCTATGGCCAAGTACCTCGACATCAGAAACTCCAATGAGAATAAGTTGTAAAAATAGTTCATGACACTTTTGGACATGTGTTGTATGTACATAGGTATGCAACTAGCTGACCCGCGCAACTTCGTCTACGTCACCCCGTTTTTGCAACATTTTTCATTCCTGCTCCGCACCTGTTGGTCATAGCATGATATTGTATACATTATAAACCTACCTCTTTAACCATTCTATCTATTAAAAAAACCGCATCAGAATCCGTTGCGTAGTTTTAAAGATTTAAGCATACTAAGGGACATAAGTACCTACATGAAATATAGGGACAGAGAACGCAACTTTGTTTTTTATACTATGTAGTGATATGAATGCTACTACAATACTGTAGTACCTACAGTCATGAAGCTATAGATTCATGAGTATACTCGTCATATGATATAGTTGTAGATGCAAATAGAACTACTAAGCTACGACTACAATAAGTACTTACCGTACCTACACGTATGGCAATACTTCATCTCTTCAATCTGGGTTCTTGATCAAAGCACAGAGTAAGCAATTTACTACGTAAGGATCAAAGTTTCAGGTAGTTCCTCACAGCGGTCCCCATCCCCACCGGACCACACTATTTTTATAATTTTTATTTCTTATAAAGTAATAAGATGAAGTAGTTTATGAAACTATTTGTCATCGTAGTAATTATTTTACAAAACGTTCTTCAAATCATGAATCTGCTTCAAATACCTAGTATAGGCAAGTTGCAGCACTGAAACGAACTTCATTTCGTTCGTAAAGTTGGCTAGGCAGTTCGGCTACCCCACCGCTACCGCTACCGTCAGTACAGTACTGAGTTTTTGGCGGGAACGCGAAAAGTGTCATAACGCTCCCGTGTTGCATTTTCTATATTTGGTGTAAATTCGAGTTATTATGTGTAAAAATGGTGGAGTTTTAAACATAACAGCTTAGACAAACCGCACAAGTGTAGGAAAGTGGAATATTGTAGTGAATTGTGATTTTTCGTGTTGGTGTCAAAATCTCCCTTAGAAAAGCTTCTAGTAAAGTCTCCACCGCTATACTGGGGCAACTATCATCCGTCATCGTCATCCATCATCATTAACAATCGTTCCAACTAGATAAGTGAATAAAGTGTTATAAAATAAAATAAGACTTGACATAAAGGTCCTAGTTACCATGTCATAAAATCCCTTAATAAAAAAAATACAGTACTGTCACTAAAGTAAAGTTCACTTCACGAAAGTTCACAAAACAAAACAAACTTTATTTATTTAATTATTGCTGTATAATGTAAAGTTCATAAAGCAATGAAAGATTGTAAACTTTCTTTACTTTAGAATGAAACGATTTAAGAAATTCCTTTGTACAACTTATTGTTAGTTTTACTCTCTCAAATAATACACTATGTCTGTAATTGTAATAGCAGTTGCAACGGAGAGCGGTGTTCCAATTTTCTCGAGAAAACGCGGAATTGGTGAAAATGTAAGTATTTTAACTATAGGTAACTCTACTTGTATGATATGGTCTAAAAATAATTAGTTTATATTCCCTTTTGATTAACAATTCACATGATCTAGAGACAATGTAAATATTTTTTGTTAACAATATAATATTATATTATCATTTTCAGATACAATTTTCTACAATAGCCTCTTTACATGGTATCAACATGTTTAGTAAATGTCATGATCTATCTATGACTAAAACATTGGTAGACAACGGAGCTATACTTTGGAAGGAGTACTGTAAAAGGTAAAATATTCTTCCATGCTTCTGGTTTTAATCCAGTAGAGCTTTTTTGATATGTCATACTATATCAATAATTGTCGTGGCTAACTGTTCTCATTTTTTTACTTAGTCTCAGATCTAAACAATGCAAAGTTGCTATATTTAATTTAATATATTTTATTGCAGTGTTACATTAATTGGAATAGCTACTGGAGGGCTGCAATGCGACCTAGAACTTCTTTTGTCCTGTGTCCATGATGCTATGATTTTTTGCATTGGAAAAAAAGAACTGGAGAACTCAAAAAATATAGACCAAGTAAAGAGAGATTTACGGCAATGTTACCCTATATTGGACTATTTGCTGGAATCATTAGATCCTACTGCTTTGTCTAGTCCAGCTCCAACTTTGGTACTCGATTTGATACAAAGTATTTTGTGTTCACAAGCTCAACAGTTACAGGTACAAAATATAATGATATACATTGTATTTTAAGTAACTACAAATACATAATTTCTGAAAATCAGTTACAACGATTACACAGCAGCAACAATTCTGAACTTCATGTTCCAATATTGTGAGTTGTGGAAGAATTTCTTCAGCATCTTTAAATTCAGAATTTTAGCAACTAACAACTAACCTAACTGCAATATTTGTAGACTTATTTATATACTGCAAGTTGATCATATTTAATTTCCAAATTTCAGCAAGCATTAGATCATTATGCAGAAAGTGTGACGGGACGATGGGCATGTCTCATAATACAAGGGCACTTGGTAGCAACCAGTTCAGATTTCTGTGAGCTGGACCCGAGAGAGGCTAAACTGATGTTGTTACTTGCAGCTGCGCAGGATGGTGCTCCATTACGAGACACTCCTGTATATTTACCACAAATGAGCCCTAATGTACGCAAGTAATCTATTTTTAAATAATTATGTTAATTTTTTTGGAAGAAGTAGTGAATTATTAGCAGTGAGCAGGAATTTAAATTACTGCAATAAGAAAATTTTACTACAGTTTTGACGAAGACTTGGTTCTAGACTACCTCTAAAAAAATAAATATCTTTATTCCCTTCACTTAATTTGTTAAAGACAGCAGATCGATTTAGATTAAAAAGTGAGCCTTATGAGGGAAATACTCTGGCAACTGAGTTACTGGTCAATCTTGAACATTCGAAATTTGGGGCGGCTTTGGGGTGACTTTCCAATCTAAATCAATTTAGATAACTAGCATTTTAATTACTTAAAATTGAATAAATAAGGAGATTTAAAATTCTCCTATATATCTTTGGGGTGACTTTCCAATCTAAAACGATTTGGATCACTAACATTCTAATGCAAATTATTTAAAAAATTCTTAAACAAAGGAGATACACATAGCTCTCCTAATATTGGGAGGCTTTGGCATACTGTTTCCACACTGACCAGGTTAGTTCAGGGTTTTAATTTGAGTTTTCTATCTCTTAGTGATATCATCTGTGTATTTTTGTGTTTGTCTTCTCTTACAACACTCTTCGTATGAAACGGGGTGGTGATATTCATTCTCCGGCACCACACGGATAAAATTATATCCACCATTAATTTTCTTTTTAGGTTGCCTTCAGAGCAGTAACATGCAAACTCCTTGCAGATGTATATATTTTAGTGGTATGTGGAGCCACGCCACCCTTATCTCAAATAGATGAAATTGTCCTTCAGTGTTGGGAAGGATACACTCAAATCATTAAGGAAGCTAAACTTGCACATCCACGAAATTTGCCTATGAGTTTAACATTTGAACCATGTGTCTTAGGGTATGTTAATTTATTCTTTTTTCCAAGTCCATTGCAATACTATAAAGCTAAATAGTACAGATTACAATTATAAAAACATAGTAACATTAGAGAACTATAAATCACAGGTATTATAGGTTGAAATCCGTTGGATTTCAAATGATTAACATAGTTCACGTTACCAATCGGAATAACGGTAGCACTAGCATGAACTCCCATCGAATTCATAATGTAAAGGTTTCGAGAGAACGGAGCATTGTGATTGGCAGTCTGCCTCTTGTAAACCTGTGTGCGTGTGTAGCACGCCAATCGAAATGCTCCATTCTGTCGATACCTTTACATTACGAATTCGATAGTATTTCGTGCTAAGGCTCCTGGTCTCTATGCTATGGTATCCTATGGCGGGCTAGTTTCTGCAACTCAACGTTATGGCGCGGTTTTTGCGTCTGTAAAACAGTTTAATTTCTGGTTTAATAAGTAGTTTTATGTCATTTGTTCCTATTATATGTTTAAAGTTAGAAACCACTTAATTTCAGGATACTCATAGTGAATATCAGTAAACGAAGAGGCGTATTCTCTCGTCACCTGCATATTTCCAATCCAAAAGGGCGTGGAATGTCAGGGGCGCACCGAATGGATATTCTGCGAACATTCTATGTAACGTCGGCGCGGGATTTGGCGCCTGAACTAAAACACAAAGATAGTAACGACAGAGGTACAAACAAAATGAAAATCTATTTCAAAAAATTAAGTGCTTATGGTTATTTATGTACATCTATACGTGTGTCCTTGATGCATCCTTGATGCTGAAAATCGTGCGTTATGGACGAGAAATGTAAGGAAGCAGATTTCATTCTCATCATCTTTTGATCCTATTCAAAAATTAATTTGGGGGCGGCTTTCTAGTCATACGCGAGTCAGATGCGGCTGCACTTCGATATTTTCCGTGAAGCGACTGCCTTCGGATCTCCACAACCAAATTGGCGGTATCGAAGTTCTGTAGTTAGGCTAGTCGGAATTTTGAAGGCTCCAACTACCCGTAACGACTGCCATAGATGTTTGTATGGCAACCCGGACCAACGGCTTAACGTGCTCTCCGAAGCACGACCAGACCAGTGCAAACCATATTCATGCATACAAATATTTGAACGGAGCGGGGATCGAACCCGCGCCTCCTGCGTAGCAGTCATGTTCACTACCGCCTCACCACAGAGGCTGGAGGAAAGCAAATTTACAAGTATGAAATTGAAAGTTTGATTTCATAACTCAAAAATTTTATTTATCCGTTTTATTTTCAGAATCCAATGAATTGGAAACATGTATGAATGAAACATATTGGTGCTCGGAATACCACAAATGTCATGCACTTCGATCTGGAAATATTTTGTGTTGTGCCCTTTATTCTTCATCAGTCCAACTACATACGATAAGGTACGATTGAAATGGATATAATCAGATTTCATTATGTCATAACCACCTTTATAGGTTCTGAAAATGATCTTGGCTCTCTGGCACTAACTAATTCAAATATTTAGTCTGTATTCTGCAATGTTGAACCAATCAATTCCTATTTCAGGTACATCACAAACCAAATTTTACAAGACTTGAACACCAATAAAGATGTATATTGGTGAGAAATGTAGTCTACATTTTGCCGGCTGAAGTAATACAAGAACTAAATTGCTCATTATCGCATCCGAGGCCACTTCTTCATTGCATCTTGGAGTCCGGGTTTCGATTTTTCCAGGCTATATGGCTGGAAGGAGGGAGGGAAGAAGAGAGTTCTTCCGTGAATTGCCATTCTGAAATAATCAGCAGGAGCACCTCGGTAGACATGCTTGACGACATTGACGAGTCCGGTGGGTGAAATTTGCTTACAAGGTTGCCTGTATCGACATAATTGGTCTCTGTAATTTCGAAGTGCCTGTACTACGACGAAGTAACATTGAATAGTTTCGGAGTGCAGTAGTAATACAATGTCTCAAACACATCATAAACATTATACAGCCAATGTAATACCAATTTGTTTAAAATTATATGTAAGTATGTATAGGTGAAGCAATAATAAATTAAAATACGATTTATACTTTTGCTTTTATTATCAAAACAAACTATTACACATAACATGCCCGATTGTTCTAATTGATATAGATTCATATGTAAGTCACTAACAAAGGCATATTTATCACGGGGTATATTGTATCTAAGCGTAAATCTGTTCAAAATCTTTCTAATGATAAGTTTCCTTATGACAACGAATTTACATTACACAACATGTGTGTTTAAAATGGCATGATTAGAATTGATTTGAATTTTAAAGTGAAGGTTGGTTTAAAATTCATGATTTAAACGTATATACAAACTGATGAATCAGAATTTATTAAAAACCAATTGTCTCACCTAACCTCACCTCACACCTAACCCTATATTTTCTTAATCTAATGTATTTTAATGTTGCCAACAAGATAAAATTAAATTAAAATAATTACTCATATAGGTGGTTGACTAGGAAAAAAGACAAACGTAAATCTTGAAAAAGCTTGAGTTACTACTAGGAACGCATTTTGCTCAATATTTTTGGGTATACGGACATGTAGTGCATAGGTATGTAGGTAATTTCGTAAGGAAGGTATTAACTATGGAAGTAGACGGCTACACGGGGACGAGTACAAGACATATGAGGATTGAATATTGAAATGACTGCAACAAGACAAATAAAAATTGCACACTTATTGCGCCGACCCCAAAATAAATATATCCCATATTAAGGCGATTAGCACACTGCACCGCGTCGCACGGTGCAGTGTGTGAATCGCCTTAGAGGCGGATATCATGCTTAACAAAATGCTTGTTTTCACGCTAATAACTCATGTTTTCCAAGATACGAATGTACGATAGTAATGTGTCCAAATCCTGCAAGGAATTCCTCCATCTGACATTTTCTATTGCTCAGAACTTTGGATATAATAGGCGAATACTGCCTTATTTCATATTGTTAACATTATTCGTTTATCATATTTGAAAGTCATACATAACTGTTACGACTACCACATCCTTATTTCATTTTATATGACTTGTAATTAACTTAAAAATAATACCTTTTAACACACTGCAAGAATACAAATAATTTAAATGCGCGACCCAGCTATACAAATAGAACCGAACATCACAAAACATCCTCTCTTACACTAAAATCACTGTGCCTCGTAAGGGTCAATTCAGACTAGTCTGAAAAATGCACGAGCACTTTTGAAGTGTTAAAATCATGTCATCCTTATTCCATCATGGCTGAAAATAGTATGATACTGTAATGCGTTGTAGCATACAATTTCAAACTTAATCTTAATCGAATAAGGTTGACATTTAATTACTACCTACTTGAAAGTTGCTTGTGCATTTTCCCCCTGATTTAAAATTACCCCAAATCACCCGCCCGGGGTTACGCGAAAATGTAGGTTTTACAAGGGAAATTCGTTTCAAAAACAAATTCGTCTTTTTGTCAAGTATGTACCTACAATATATTTTCCATTTGTCATCAAAGAATGAAATGAAAATTGATCAACTACATTGATTCACTGATATCGCAATAGTATTTACAACATAATGGCAATAATATAGAGACAATTCTTTTACACACAATTCTAATAATTGAATATACCGAAAATACTTAGCTTAAATAACTTTCGGTTATTACGCGATATCAAAATATAGGCGGGTAAATTATGGTACTATTTTACTCTTAAGTATATTTATTACCCTAAATAAACTGCTCCACTGCACTGAGTGAATGCCATACATGCAAATTTTTCATACATTCAAAGGCCACCACTGTCTACACACTATTTTAATCCCATATTATCATTACACGGGGAAACAGGTGCATTATTCTCAGTGACATTGGGTTTTAAAACGCAGTTTAACGTGAGAAGGCGGTACATTGGTTAACATAGAAGAGAGAAATGGTGTTAAACTGGACCAATTAAAATATGTCAGGAATTATGAGCGTTTCAAATGAAAAGATAATCGTGAAAACTACACAAAATGTCCATTTCGGATAGGTTCGTACGCGTATGGTAACGAGGGAAAACGACTTAATGTTTATTTTCTTCTCATTAAGTACATAAAATATTTTTTAATAACTATAATAATAGTTTTCATTATTAATAAATAAAACTAAAGTTAGCAACGCGCATCAAAATGTTATTATGACAGTTATCAACTCATTTGAAACGCATTAGTTACGAAACGGTTTGTCACTCAGAATAAGGGACCAGTTCTACCCTCTTTGCAAATAGTGCATTATGTAGTCTAGATCAAGCATGGTCTTGAGTAAATTAAAAGCATTTGAATAAAATAATTGAATATATATAGTTATATTTTATTACGACGTTTTTACACTCTTCATCATAATAAAAAAAACATTAGGAAAATATTTTATTGTGGTGCCATTTACTCAAAAAATGTTAGATCTATAGTCCAATCAATCAAAAAATTAATTCGCACCCAGCTCAAAGTAGAAAGAATTACCAACCAACTTTGTGCTGAGAGCGAACAAATCGTTGTACCCTCATTTATTTTTGTCTAATTTGAACGGACTACTAAATAACTGTTAAAATTGTTGTAAAACAGATTGTCCACAAATATAAATAAATGGCCGGATACTTCAATGACAGGCAAGCGTCGCCGTCGTCGCATTAAAAAAAAACAGTATAATACTTCACATAAACGATCATCCGTACTGTTACTAAGTAACTTTAGCGTTCGATAGTTTCACACACGTGAAGGGAAGTAACTTAAAAATCAGGCAAAACAGATATTGAGATCTTTAAACATTTCGATATAGCTGAAAATGTTGTACTTGTCATCACTATCTAAAGGAAAGCAAATGAAACTATGGAATCAAAAACGGTCAGACCTATGAAATAAATAACATTTATCTTGGTTTATAAAGAATTTTACCCATAGACCCTCAATACAGTCAAAGCTAATATAAAAGATTCCGGAAATACGCATTCCTTATTCGCATAATACCATTATGATGCGTATTTACTATCTTCGTGGAATAAGCATGCTAAATAAATAAATATTCTAGGACAATCTACACAACGCCAACTTGACCCATGGTAAGCATAGTTTAACTAGCTTCTGTTATGGGTTCTAGAACGCAGTTATACATAGATACTTTTTTTTGTAAATACATGCATATTATGCATAGAAACATCCAGACCATTGCAAATATTCTTAATCATGCACACAAATATTTACACTGAGCGGGAATCGAACCCACGCCTCCTGCGTAACAGTCGCGTTTACTACCGCCACGCCACAGAGGTCGTCCTTGCTATTCAGATTCAGTTAAGACCAAACCATGGGAATATATTCTAAAGAAACAAAGTAGAAATGTTATGAAATATTGGAAAACTGAAGGAACAATGACTGAAAATGTATGTGAATAGCATGTATGTGATAAATACACCCTTACATGTTTATGCACCCTTAAACATCAGTTCTCACACCATTCTTTCTCACAACTGTTTCTCTTTCCACACTAGAGGGTGTTAGAACACATTTCAAATGTATTTGTTAAATACATTTGTGTTATTGTTGTGAAAACATTAATTTATTAGTCTATCTCAAACTGAAACCAATCACCACATTTCAATGGCCTATCTCTTATGCCTCTAAGAACGTATTAATCACATACATGCTATCTATATAAATAAAAATCAATCGGAGAAATATAACGGCTGGACCAATACGAGTAATTCTTTTTTTTTATTGGTTCATTGAACTCTACTGAAGCGTTTTATGGAGCAGCGGGAACGGGATCAGAAGTTTATGCGGGCGGAGCCGCGGGCAATAGCTAGTTTCAAATATTATCAATTACTTTTCTCTTGTAAAAAAGAATAGCTGACTAAGTATACATTTTCACCTCTACCGGAATTAGGCCTAGGATTAGACTTAATCGACCATTTTACCTGACCATTACAATACTAACTACTACTTAAAGTTAAGCATTCTACACTGGGGTTGTTTTATTTTACATTTTAACTGCTGTATTAAGTCAAAAATTTTCAAAGAGGGCCCTACTTTCATTTCTAAGAGCTCAATGATTTCATCCTTAGATAGTTGTAACATCATTGGACCATTTATATTTGTGAAGTTGATACAATATGGCTGACAATCATTGACTGTTAGGAATTTGGCTACGTCGACAGTCGTCCAATTTTCTGGATCGACTGTGTTGAGCACTTCTAAAGGTACTGAGGTATTGACTAGTCTGGGTATCACCTTATCTGAATCTTCTTCTTCTGGTATGTCTGGAGATAGCTGTGCAATACTATGATTTGAATCGTTGCCTGTGTCCGAAGGTGTAGGTAAATTCTGAAAAATACCGTAACATATTGTTGGTGCTTTTATCTCAAAATATTGGGGGAAAGAGGAGAAGCCACCACTCACCTACAGTTTAATAATCCCAAAGATAGCCATAGCAAAATATTACTAATTGTCATAGAAAGTACAATCTATGACAATCAATTTTGCTACTAATATTACTAATTGTCATAAAAGGTACAATCTATGACAATCAATTTTGCTACTAATATTACTAATTGTCATAAAAGGTACAATCTATGACAATCAAGTTTGCTATTGCTATTGTTGGGATTGTTACACAGTGGATGAGTGGTGAATTCCTCTGCCTCCTCTTATATTTTTCCTATAACGGATTTCCGCGATGTAACGCCTACTTATCTTAACTCAACATTTTTGTAAAGGAAACATTGTATTCAAACTCGCAAATTCGCCCGCTTTGAGGTCGGAAGATAAAACCAAACTCCCAGATGATAGTGAACCAATTCCATCAAACGAACCAACAGATAAGTATACCAAAAAGAAAAAAAAATGAGTTTATAATTATTAATTTAAGATAACCCAAGTATTTTTACGATAATATAATGCTATAGGTAACTGACCGGTGTCTCTTCAATGATATCTTGTAGACATTCTTCGAGTGGCTCATTAGTATCCTGTTTGGACTCAGGGTCAACATCCATTGAAACTGGGGTGGGTTCCGTCATAGCTTCCACCATGGCTTCCGCCATAGCTTCCACCATGGCTTCCGCCATGATAGGTTCTGGCTCTGGTACAGGATCCGGGTCCGGTTCTGGTACCGGTTCCGGTTCCGGCCGTGGTTCTGCATCAGCCGAGATTTCTGATATACTTGTTAGTGGTGAAAGACTTTTCGTATCACTTTTCGCATCACCTATGTCCGAGTTTTGTGAACTTTCCTCTGTTATGTTCGGAGGGAGTGACTGGTTGGCTGCTTTTAACCCACCTGTAAGCAGATTATGAAAATAGTGATTGATTAAAGCATACACTTTTATGTATGCAAAATTTCATTTAGATTCACTGAGCTATTTCAGGCATGAATAGTTAACAAACATTTATACAAGCTAGTATTTAGTAATGCTAACATAATACCTTGTCTCCTTCGTCGCCTTGGCTGTTTCGGTGGATGCTTGCGCGTCGGTCTAGGCGCAGGTTGTAATGGCCCTTCCAGTCTATGGCCCACTGCTTTACACCAGCCCACAGGATACATATCTGTACTATGTGCCCATAACCACTGGTCATACTCATTTCCCCAACCATCGAAGTGTACCTGTGATCAGAAGGCATTGCATATTAAAATATTATCATATTACAATGTTTAAGGTGTACAATGCGTAACCAACATCAACTACTAGTCAATGCACCTATAGTCTATTGTTTAGGTACTTAAAAAAACATAAACAATCTTAGCGTAAACAATTTAATATTTTACGTTTAAAAACTCAGTATAAACATACCTTTCTACTTAGTAACGCATTTTGAAGATTGAAATCCTGTGTCGAACCACCAGTTAGACAGTTAGTTAGTCTAGTTTATTTATTTAAAATGTGTTTTTATAAAAAGTTGCTACAAGGTTGTATACCTTTATTTACGTACCTATCTAAACAAATGGAGTAAAGGAGGATAAACATCTTAGTCAAACCCAATGTGTGATGTGCCCAATCATAAAAGCCTTATAGCTTTATCAGCTATGATGATAATATGCTTGGACAGCCTCCATAGCGTAGCGGTAGTGCACGTGACTACTACAGACCCCGCCCAGTGCAAAAAGTCGTCGGTCCCGGTTGCCATACCAAATCATCTATGGCAGTCGTTACGGGTAGTTGGAGCCCTCAAAAGTCCAACCAGTCTAACTTGGAACTTCGATATCGCCATTGGTCATTGGACCATTGGTTGTGAAGGTCAGATGGCAGTCGCTTCACAGAAAATATCGAAGTTCAGCCGCATCACAGTAAGACTGGAAAGCCGCTCCTTGGGAAAAAGGTTCAGATAATGATGACAATATGCTTGGTTATTTACCTTGAGTAAATCTGCGACTACTCTGGCAACAGTCGCGACGCAGACAAGCCGTGGGTCCATAAGGTCTGCACATTCTAACCGCATGCCAGCTACGAAGCCGTGCGAGACCACGTGACCCCGCGCCGCGAACAACGATCGATCAGCAACTATGCCCCCGCAGGTACGTAAGTATTCCTCCCAACTGAACTCTTCTCTTGAAATACTATAAGAAATGCGAAAGATTAATTATTTACCATGTTCATAGAAACCATAGAAATTAATATTACTAATGTAAACAGAGCTGCAATTTAAAAAGTCAGCGACAGTGACTTGTGATGTTAGTGTAGAAACATTGACATTACTACAATATAAATTTTTGTCAAAGTTATTAACATGGTTTATAAAAAAAACGTTTCACGGTTTGTATACAATGTGTATATGTAATCTGTAGTATATACAAAATATACGAACCGTGAAACTTTCTCACGGCTAGGTTTTGTGTAAGATACATAAGTCACTCGCACTTTGTTCCTCTGAGGATGATTTTATGATATAACTAGCTGTTGCCCGCGGCTCCGCCCGCGTGGACTTCTAATCCCGTTCCCGCTGCTCCATTCAGTATGAAAAATAGATGTTGGTCGATTCTCAGACCTACTCAATATGCTCACAAAATTCAAGCCGTTTCGGAGGAGTATGGCAACGAAAACTGTGACACGAGAATTTTATATATTAGATGATAAAGTGTCTGCTTGTATCATTGGCATTATTCATTAGGTATTAGATAATCTCAGTAATGTTACCTATAAAGTATTTTTGCACATGACTTCTTCCTAGTTCCAGGTCCTTTAAGCGGGGCCTGAAAAAGCTTCTGATGGCCGTCAAGCTGAGCGCCGTCATTGTAACACTGTACGTAGTGTACGTGTTAATATGGTGACCCTGTTTCTGAGACTTTGCCTTCAGCTTACCATCAGGCGAAGTGAATTCTAATTAAAAAAAGAAAATGACGTGACACTTACCCTAGTGGAGGTATTATTGGAATATTGTTAGCTGATGCAAATCCAACTGGAAATATACATGGTGATCTCTGATGGTAACAGAACCAGTCACTACCTTTTTCGTCCGGCGGGTAGCAATCTATTCTTATCATCATGTAACCTTCATTCAAGATCTGCATCACTGTAGCTGCACATACAGCAGAAAGATTTAATGGATCTATTGCTTCTATCTTCATTCCTTCCGAAAATAAAGGTGGTTCATTGCTTGGATACTTATAAAACATATCTGGGACTGTGTCAATAGATAATGGCCGACCAGTAGCTACCCTTTCAACATAGTTTTCAGGTGCTTCCAAAGTGTGCCCAATTCTAAATGCCCAACCAACTGGATGTAGTAATGGAGAGTCTTCATGACACCAAAAACCTTGGTCTTCAGGTAAACTATCATAGTATTTAACACGCAAACGTTTTCCTACTATTTCACATACTGTAGCTACCTACAAAAACAAAGAATTTCAATTATTTTATCATGTTCAACTGCTAAGCCATACAAACCATACTCATATAAAGTAATTATATTACTGAGGGTATTTAATATTTATAGGGTGCTTATATTATTCAAAGGCAACACCGAAACCTTCCAACAATCCACCAGCGACACCAGCGACGCCTGACGTCTGCGGATTCATCGATATACCGATTTCCGCAATTTATGGGGTAAGGTGTATATAAGACCCAATTAAGATCTTCACCTTGTATATTTCCTTATTCTTGTAATTTCCTTCCGCTGCATGTATGTTGTATGTGCATATGTTACAGCACATACATGCACATGCAGCACTCGACGATATTTTTTTTTATACAACTTAGGTTGCAGACAAGCACGCGGCCCACCTGATGGCAAGCGGTCACCGTGACCTATGGGCGAGTGTAACACCAGAGGAATAACACTCGTGCCGCAACCCTGTAAGAACAGAGACATTCTGTGTCGTCAGCGCAAAAGATGTAGGATAAGCCTTTGGTTTTCCCACGGACAACACAAAACCTCTCTAGTGAGCTCTGGCTACCCTACTCACCACCGAAAACACAACAACTAGAGTATAAATTTTAATACCTGCCGGCATCTCATCTAAAATTACAGCATGACATGACAGTAATACAAGCATTATGACATTTATTACCTACAAAACAGTAATTTATATTTACCTTCACTTGGGAAATCGAATTTTTATCAACAACCTCCATTACACAACCTACACAAAATCTTGAAACTAAGCTGTCATTTAGTTTACTATAGAAATTTGCTGGTAGTGTCCTCGCACCTGTTAGTTGCTTCACTAGGAATCTGTAATATAAATTCTGGGGTTATTCACACAGTTTGAAGAAGAATATCTAAATAAGTATACATTGCAGGTGTATAGGATCTTTGGTATAGGTATAGGTGTATAGGGTAATGGACTGCTGAGACGAGGTCTCGAGTTCGATCCCTGGTTTACCATGGCACACACCAATGACTTTTAGATGCTTTTCGAAGTTATGTGTGTATTTATCGCAGGTTTATAAGTGCCTCGGAGAGCACGTTAAGCCGTCGGTCCCGGTTGCCATACAAACATCTATGGCAGTCGTTACGGGTAGTTGGAGCCCTCAAAAGTCCAACCAGTCTAACTTGGAACTTTGATATCGCCATTGGTCATTAGACCATTTGGTTGTGGAGGTCAGATGGCAGTCGCTCCACGGAAAATACCGAAGTTCAGCCGCATCACAGTTAGACTGGAAAGCCGACCCCAACTGAGTTGGGAAAAAAGGTTCAGGGAATGATGATGATAGGATCTTTGGGACCAAGACTACCTAACCCACACATACATCAGTTCATTAACAGACTTGCCTGTCCAGGTTAGGATGTTATATGATAAATAAATAAATAATAATAAATAAATATTCTAGGAGAATCTACACAACGCCACCTAGACCCATGGTAAGCATAGTTTAACTAGCTTGTATTATGGGAAGAATGCAGATAAACATACTTAGATACTTTTTTTTTGTAAATACATACATATCATACATAGAAACACCCAGACCAATGCAAATATTCATATTCATGTACATAAATATGCATTGAGCGGGAATCGAACCCACGCTTCCTGCATAGCAGTCGCGTTCACTGCCGCCACGCCACGGAGGTCGTGATAATCGTTACATTAACCAAACTAAAAGAAGGAGGAAGAACCCTGGAGCTTCTCAGTCTCAAAAGCCTTAGATGTACCGCATAACATGATAATGACATGATCTACTAAGCAATAATACTTATGTTTAATTACATAAACTCACGCCTTTATCCCCAAAGGGGTAGGCAGAGGTGCTAGGACCCACATTACACTCACATGTTTAGGTCCGAATGTAATAGGTAGCAAGCCTATTGCTAATTTATGTTTAATTAAGGAATGGAAATAATTATATCATTATGTTCTGTCATTTCGCACTCCTGCACACAGTGTAAGCAGCATGGCCATATTTAATTTAACTGCTATGCAGGAGCTGTGGGCTTGATTCCCTCTCAGTGTAAATATTTGTATTGTTGAAAATGTTTATTCGCTGTGTAAAACAGATCCAGTGGGAAAATTCAGTTGAATTGAATGGGCTAGCCTGTAGCCCATGAAATTTTTTTTTTCTGTATTTCTGATTTAAATTGTTACCCAATGATCTACTCTAAACTTACTTTTTCCAATCTGTATATTTATCTTCAATACTTCGTGGGGGTATTAGAGGTTTCCCACGTGTTGCACACCATCCTACGGGATGCACTTCTGAACAGCATAGATTAACCCAAAAATCTTTAGAATTATCACTACCAAAACCTTCATAGCGCAAAAGTCCCATATACCCTTTAACCTGTAAAATGCAAAAGAAATTATTGCCTTTAGATATATATAATATTATACATGTTTCATTCATTGAATTTTTCAGAAAAATAGTGTTTTTTTTATACCACTTAGGTGACAGACAAACACATGGCCCACTGACAAAATAGTTTCTTGAAACTTGTTGAGCACTTGTTGACGAGACCAGTGATTCTAAACCTATGGTCTGCAGACCCCTAGTATATGTATTATGCTGTTCCACAGTTTTATCTATTTGTACAGTTTTCTATATTAGGGGGCCACAGGTAATTGCTTTATTTCTTAGGGGTCCTAGTTATGATGAAAATAATATTAACATGCAGTCGGTATTCAGATCTTCTACACATCCAAGAGTTAAGTTATTATTTTTACTCACCTTTAACACAGTAGCTACCCAGAAGTAATCATTAAGTTTATCTGTATTATTTTCACTATCTGTATTTTTCACTTCCACTTTCATGCCTTCAAATGTATTATCCCACATTTCATGCAGTGGGGCATGTTTGAATAAACTAACAGGTGCAGCAAGAAAATCACATCCAAATAGTTCATCTTTCCACTCATAACTGTTAGCAACTGATGCTGCTGAATGCTTTATAGGACCAGCCTGAAATTTTAAAATTATTTTATTATATATATTAACAAGTTAAAACAAAAAACAAACTATAACACAGTAGATGATAGTTCTAGCAATAATTTATAAAACAGTAGATGATAGTTCTAGCAATAATTTATAAAACAGTAGATGATAGTTCTAGCAATATAGTCCATTAGTTGCCAGGAGCTAAGCCCCCACGGACTTATGATCCCGTTTCCATACCTTACCCTCCCCAATAGCAAGATGATGGCCTATGGCACTCCCAGATACGTAGCTTCATATTGATCAAAGATTATTCAAAGTTGGTTCAGTAGATCTAGAGATTACTCTGTGTGCCCTGACAATTCACAAACAATCATAATATAAGTTCAGTAGTAACTGTTTATTATATTTATATTATTATTTTTTCTTCATTTTATTCATTTGTTTAATGGTATATGGTCATTGTTAGTGTAAGTGTGTTTTAATAAATGTTCTTTTCTATCTTGCTTTCTTTTATTATAGTATATTCGTTTTAAGAATATGTATCATAAAGTTATTACTACAAATTATAACCATATTTGTCACATTACGATGTCATTATAAGTGGATACCACTGGATATATTGGTTGTTGGGTAGAAATTGAAGACTGCCTGACCATTATACAGCTCACTTTCATGCACTGTCCTTCGTAAGTATTATATGTTTGATATACAACAAAAAGCATCTATCTGTATTAAACAAACTGTAATGGTATTAAATAATAATAATGAATACTCAATTTTTCAACCCAATTTATTTTCTCTTGTTAGGTATTGTTTATATTTAAATTACGTCCCATGATTCGGTTCCTTTACAGCAGCTTACTTAGACCATGACTGCTGAAAATTGTACAATGCTGTATGCTTTAGGAATCGTGGCAAGACTTCTAAGTTATAAATAAAATGCATTGATTTGATCTGCATTTTTATTACTACTATTCAAGGAGTAATGTTCACTTTGGCACTTGCACTTGGTCATATGGGCACAATAATCAGAGCTTGGTATGAGTGTGAAGAATGTTTATATACCTGTAAGTCATTTAAAGTTGTTTGCCAGTGCTGCAGCTGCGGCAGTGGCTCTAGCGGTATCATGTCCGCCATGTGTTCCGCACCTTCCATCAATTTAAATCTCCAATTACAATGTCGTCTTCTAGAACTACTTGTGTAACATCTAAGTGAACAAAACTTATTGTTTTTCGTGTAAAATTGCCGCCGACGACCAACTCGTCCACATAATTCGCATATCGCTGCAAGTTAATAATGGCAGTAAACAAATCAATGTGTCTTTTACGGCACTTGTTTTCATATGATTTTTTTTATGGATGCTCACCAAAACTGTCCTTTTCTAAAGGAATTATAGTAAGGTCGTCTGTAATATTAGTATCATCGATATAATCAGGTGCACTGACTACATTTGCAGCGTTGCCGGCATTGTAATAATAAGCCATATTTCAAATAATGACACGATTGAACTGCCGACTATAGGAGTCGTAAACACTTCAATACACATGACTAAAGCAATAGTTTTATTTTAAACACAAACATAAAGTGCAACAATTAAATGTGTTGTTCATTTATGGCTGAATCATGATTTCATATTTTTTTATTTAATTATTTCACACTCTAAAACTGTTGCTATTGCATTACAAAATACAAATACAACAATAAACAATACACCATAGAGTAGAGTAATACATAGGCAATACACCATAGATTATGATATTATATTTTAAACTATATAGAGATGAATACACTACTAATTATACAACTTGTAGACTGGACTTTATGTTTTAGAGCAGTGACTCTGAATATGGTCTCTGAGTCTTCTAGGCAAAGTTTGACCACATATTTAAATAAATAAAATCTTTATCTTATGACAACAAAGGCCTATTTCGTAAGAATCGTAAGTCACTCTTTGTTTTTAATAAATTCATCAAGCCACATGAAGTATAGCCTGATGAATCTTCTAAAGGCTGACCCATCAGTCCCTTTTGTAATAATCAGTAATAATGACTCCATGATTCTACATCTACATACATTAGTTTAATTTAATACAGCGTAGCATCCCAGTGTAGCATGCCTAATACGTCTGTGGTATAAGTAATGTATAACATTGGTGAAAGAGTGATTTTATAGATTGAATCAGTTCGTTAGTTTCAGAGTTTACATAATAAAAACAAACAAATCATATCTCTCCTCAGATGTAGGGAATGGCAACCACAAATTTTCATTATCTGAATTTGAAATTTAAGTATTCTGACAGGACCCTCAATAATCCGTGCAAAATCACCATGGGTCACGCTGAATTTCTTAGATATAGGTAGGTCTGATAAGAAATATTCTGCATATAAGCATGAAGATATTTTAATCATGTTCACAGACTTATAATACAAGTATTAATTATATTACATTATTCCTAGGATCAAGTCTTCATCCTAGCATTATTCAAAGTGGTACAATAAAGACTATTATATTAATGCGTATTTATAATTTTATAATTTGGCAATACTCTTTAAATTTCTAGGGGAATTTTATGTCTGTGGGAATTTGAGTTAAGTTTTTTCTCGAACATTGCAATCCAATTGCATCATTATTCTTTAGTTTGCGTCACACTTTGTTAAAGTGATGTGCATAATAGATTAAAATTGACATCGATATATTTTTTTTAAAAAGTGTAAATACAACAAGGATGATTTATTACTATAATGATATGCTATTATACCAGGTTTGCAATACTATAGGTACATGAGATAAAAATCAAGGAGATCTTCCTTATACGATGCCTTACTGCAGAAGCATTTTAATTTTGTTTTAGAGGCACGTAAGTCGCAAGAGAAACGAGGCCCTGACACGCGCAGTTTGTTGGTGATTCATTCTATGATTGGTATATTTTTTTTAGCTCATCCACCACCATTGCACCCTGTGCTATCCTCAAAAGACAGCCTAAAAACATATTACAAGTATTATGCGCATTTTGAGTCCAGAACTCACTTTAGTTACTATCTACTTTAATTTGGCATGATTGAATAAATAAAAGATACCACACGCGGTACACAACTTTTCGTCTATGGACATAGTGCGGGAATAGGTGTCACAGGGGTAACTCCCGCGCATCAAAGGGCGGCCGTCGCGTTGTACTAGCTAGGATAATCCTCACTTCCTGTAAAATCTATATTTCTTTGCAATCAGCTACCTCTTGAGGTCACTAACCGCTAACCGCTATACATTCAAAATGAGGATGCGGAGACTCCTGCTGGATGAATGGAAGGAGACTACACAGTATTTATATTTGGTTAATACTTTCGTAATAATTACCTATGTATATTTTATTATTATATTATGTACCTAGGTACTTATTTGTGTAATGTAATTCTCTGAACCTTTTCCCAACTCAGTTGGGGTCGGCTTTCCAGTCTTACTGTAATGCGGCTGAGCTTCGATATTTTACGTGAAGCGATTGCCATATGACCTCCACAACCAATGGTCCAATGACCAATGGCGATATCGAAGTTCCAAGTTAGACGGGTTGGACTTTTGAGGGCTCCAACTACCCGTAACAACTGCCATAGATGTTTGTATGGCAACTGGGACTGATGGTTTAACTTGCTCTCCAAGGCACGACCAGACCAGTGCAAACAGCCATATTCATGCATACAACTTTTTGCACTGAGTGGGGATCGAACCCACGCCCCGTGCGTAGCAGTCACGTGCACTACCGCTACGCCACGGAGGCTGTCATAGAGGATGCTTGTATGCGTATATTGGTTCTAATTTAGATGTAAGTAGGAGTACCTACTTTACAGACTATATTTTATTACGATATGGGGTACCATATCCTAATAAAATATAGTCTGATGCATAGATATATGCATCTTGTTGCCGCTCATAATGCACCTACTTTGTTATTCTCTGCACCGCCTGAAAGGTTGACTGGTAGAGAATGCCTAAGGCAATAAATCCGCCTGCTTGAAGCTTTTATAAATAAATAAATAAATAATCGTGCATCCCGCTCTGACCTTTCGGTAATTTCATCACTTTCACTCTAATGTACTGTCGTGAACATAATGTTTAAAAGCTTTCGTTAATAATAAGAATCAATGTATATAGTAATAATGCAATAATGTAATAATGTATATAGGTATAATAATAATCAATGTATATAGAAGACGTTTCTTTCATAGATACAGATTCAGATGACTGACAAGGTACCTACTTGCTTAATATAATAATTCATAATTATAAAATGTATAAACCTTTAGAACACTATTATTTCTTACGTCTACCACTGCCGTTTATTTAAGGCAAATTATCTGTTTGCTATGCTATATAGTCGGTAAATTTGATACTGCTATATACTGAGGACATTTATTGCAATATCACTTAAGGAATTGTTAATCAATGTATTATAATAAAATGTATTTTTATACTCAATACTTTTGTAAGTACTAACTTTGTAGGTGCCAAGTTGAAGGGCGCGTACAATACTGTAGAACCATCTCTATCTATTAAATTAAAATGTTATCGATCTGGCAACACAGTTTTACCAGTCGTCGTAGTATCGATTTGTGACGGTACTGCACAGCACTTTTACACTCCTTACAAACAGGTGTTACAGAAATTGAAAATATTGCGATATCGTCTCAATACAATAATTGAAGGGTATTTCATAGGTGTTAATAAATTATTTGCGGCCTGTTCACAATAATTAACAGCACTGAAGACGGATTAAAGAGAAAAAAATGCCGAAACCAGGTAAGTTTGTTGCTCAACATTTAATCGGTACTTAATTATCTTACATTAAATAATATGCTATATTCATTGAAAAATTTTCCACCCTACCCTATTTTGAATAATTGAGGCCTATCGTCATAAGCTATCTTTGAAGAAATGGATGTTCATTGTACCCGACATCCATCTTAAATTGCAAATTAAGCTGTATGAATATATTTATGATCTGAAAGGACTTAAATAATATTTGTCTTCTAAGCTCTTCAATATTAAAGAATGCTATAAAAATAATCTTTATGACTATAGCAATAACAAGCATCAATTTCCAGATTGCTATATATGGTTTATTATCATTTTAGGGAAATTAACGTACCTTTTGTGTTCCTGTGAAATATTTTAGCAGTACACCTCCATTGTTACTTTCATAGCATTTACATAATAATTACTTACTACATAGTTGTTGACCGACGACACCGCCCCATGGACGTCGGTTAATCGCGACCAAACATAAGCTACGTCCTTACCAAGGTCTTAACTACTTACTACACTAAATTTCATCAAAATTGGTTTAGTGCTTTGGGTGTAAAAGCATTTTTCTTTTTTCTATACTAGTTTATATAATATACTTATAGTCCATTTGTTAAGGTACTTAAAATTAGTCGAGTGAAAGTACAACTGGGAAATTTCTAGCTATACTTTACATACATCTTTTCCTGTCATTGAATATGTTATGCTATATGCTGGAAGATCGATTTTCAATCCATTTTAGTTATAAATATTGAGGGTACAGTGCTAAAACACTTTTCTTACATTTGAAATATTCAAATTTAGGGGCATAACACATTTGGCATTGTGTACAAAGAAATTGTTATTTATTTATAATTTTGTAGGTGCGCTATGTCCTAGATACATGGCGTACAAATTAAAAAAAAATTGTTATGGTTAGTATTGGGACTATGCTATGGTTAGTAGATATCGCTTACAAAATTAGGTCATACTGCTGAAATGATCAGTAGATCAGCAGAAGTGAGAATAGTTTACATAATAGTTTTAATGTGTGATGTCCTCCCGTTCCCAAGACAGGTTCCCTCCATTTCACAGAAAATTAATACTCCGAATTAAATTTGGCATAATTTTATTTAAATCGAGCATAACAATTCATTTCTCTAATATAATGATATTTTGTGCAGAATGATCATATATCTGACTCAACATACATACATGGCAAACTTTCAAGATGGCAGAATTGTATTTGGCTATACCTTTCACAGAATGATAATTCTGCATATTTTCGTTTATTATATGTATAAGAATAAAATTGGAATGACATTATATGCAATGAAGATAGCAGAATTTCCTTTGACTTTTCAATATTAATATTAACATACAACAGGTTGATGCTTTCATCTTTGCTTGCATGAACTTTCAAACTAATACTAAAAAATACTTTTCATAGCAGGCATAAATAACAATTTTACCCTTGAATTACAGTATAGTCTTAAACGGTCTTATTACAAAAAACGGTATGGGTCATTCATTATGACACCATTCAATCGCAACATTCCGTTTCCTCCGGAATCAAAAGTTTTCTGAAGTTAAATAACATTTGTTAAAAATGTTGTAAAACACATTCAAATCAAATCAAATCAAAATCATTTATTTGTGTTAATCACAGTACATGGATGTAAGATATTAAAGTATTTTTTTATGTCCGACGTGTTTAGCTGTCTATATTGCAGCATACAAGTTCCAAAAAAAAACCCCATGTCATCATACAAAATCAGATCACATGGTCTAAAATAATATAAGTATATACCTAAATAAAATATCAAGACAGAAGAAACAACATTAAATCATAATTAAAATAATACATTAACCCCCAGTTTCCGAAAGGCTGATCAAGCTAAAATTAACTAATCAGCTGTTGAATCTCTTGTCAAGTAGCAATTGGGTTGTTAGAAGCATGTTTAAATAGTTTAATTTGGATCATCATGTCAGTTAACATGCTTCACCAGTTAGAAGTTCCCCGACACGACAACGCATGAATTTTTCATGCTTTGTCGTACCTCTAACTGCTAAACCATTCCCACATGTTTTCAAAAAGATCCTTTCAGCCTTGCGTAAACTGGCGGTATGTCAAAAAAAAATAATAAAAAAATTAAGATGCTAGGGCTGCCTAATTTAATTAAGAATATTTTTTGAAATTTGACGAACATTATTGGATATTTGACTAATAGTAACATAACAAACTCTTGATGAAAAAAAGTACTCGTAATTGAAAAAAATGATTGCTATTGATAACAGGAGGGATACTACTGATAACTATTGATAACTATTGTTAACTGATTGCTATTGATAACCCATTAATTATTTGGTTTATGATTTGCTAATTGCTCCGTTCGCTAATTGACTAGACAGTCATTAGGGCTCTAGAGGGTAGATATATATTTTGTTCCCCGTGTTGTGAAAAAATAATTTCGCTAGCACAAATCAGAAATAAAACCTGCCAAAAAACATACATATGGTCACGCCCGTAATCCTCGAAGAGGTAGGCAGAGGTGTAAATAGTGTGACACAACGGGAACAAAGGCCCACATTACGCAAACTATGATTTTCTGTCCCACGTAATAAATGGCGACCCTATCAATGGCCCTATGGCCTCAATCGGGCATTTTGGGACCTACTTTTGAGCTATGCATATATGTATTAGTACCTATGTACCCCATATGATATTGTCATCGGTCATATATACAGTAGTATGATGAATATTAATATCATTTATTTCAAGTATCAGGACTCCAAACAAACAATGCATGTCAATAATTACAAATATAGATAAAACAATGCATGTTACTATTAAAAAATTACTAAAAAATCACAAAACAAACAGCACATAAATTAAATAAATTCAATCGTACATTCTTAGAAAAATATATTCTTAGGCATAATAATTAATAATTCTTGTTTATTATTATACTCGTATCGAGTTTAATAATGAACAAGATTCGTTTAGTTGCGTGCAGCATTTACTACAGAACTTCGTTCGGCGACGAATAGGCGAATATAACGCGCAGGTACATACAGTGAGCGTGGCCTAGTATAATGTCAACCTTACAATATAAACAAACACTCATGTAGTCAAAGAGTGCAATTCAAGACAATCTCATCGTCAAGAAAATCCGTAAGATTATAGTACGCTTTGTGCAGTAAGAACTTTTAGGTGCATTTTAAATGCATCAATGCGTATGTATCTCCTTCCAATCTCTAGGCAACTTATTAAATATTATAGGTGCCATACAAATAAGACTTTTGAGCGCAAGAGCCGTCTTTGCAGTGTGTAAACGAACTGCAGGATACATAAAGTTTTAATAAAGATAAAACATAAATAATTAGTAATCAAACGAACTTCGCAAGTGAAGTTCGATCATAATTATATGAGACGCTTCATGCAAAGATTTAATTAACCAGATAGTCCCTTACATCTACTAGGCAACATCGCACATTTTTAAAAGATAAAAATGAACGAGTAGGTACCTACCTACCATGCTACGGTCTTGACAGATACTCATTCTTTAGAGAGGAGAGGGGTGGCTTCCCTCTCCTCTCTAAAGAATTCGTATCTGTAACTTTCTTGCTTTGGGTACAGTAGTTATCAAACATATTAACAATACTGTTTGTGTACCTACTATGGGTGGGAGGGAGATTATAACTTTGAATGAAGCGTCTCATATAATTAAATATTTAATTACATACTAATACAAATAGTAATCTAATTACATAGGTACTATGTATGTGTTCGGTTATAAGGTTTTGTGAATGTATTGGATGTGCTGCTTCCGGCCTTGGCGCAGCTCGTGTCAACGCCGCTTTCTGTCAAGCACCTGTTTAATCCAGCGACTAACTGATTGTATGGTAGCTATACTTTGTTGCTGCTGTGCTGTGTGTTAACAATAACTGACCAGTGCTGTATCCGTACCCGTCTCTTATTTTTGTAACAAAAATATAGGTAATCTTTGAGAAGTGTTGTAGGGCAGGTACTCTAAATGAGGTAGGAACAGAAAAGGTTAGTCACGACCGGGAGCAGTAGTTTTTATCATGTCGGTTATCCAGATACGAATACCATTGTTTGAAAAAAAAAAGATATTTTTGATTTTAACAAGAGAAAGTTTGTACGCGATTAGTAGTACAAAGAGCAGGAAGGATTACAGATTTCTTAAGAATATTTTCCGAATTTAAATTAGTATTGGAATACCATTGTGAGGCGTGATTCAAAAGTAATTGTGGGTCCCGTGTTGTAGAGTATTTGAATGCATTATTTGATAACTAGCTGACCCGCGCGACTTCGTCTGCGTCACCCCGTTTTTGCAACACTTTACATTCCTGCTCCGCACCTGTTAGTCGTAGCATGATATTATATACATATAAACCTCCCTCTTTAACCATTCTATCTATTGAAACAAACCGCATCAAAATCCGTTGCGTATTTCTAAAGATTTAAGCATACAAAGGGACAAGAAAAATAGGGACAGAAAACGCGACTTTATTTTATACTATGTAGTGATGATTCCCATTCTATGTCCAGATTTTTTATTCTTGAATCAAAGTCCGCGTAATTATCTCAAGGATTCTGTGTAATTTCTGCGATATGATGGTTCTACTTTATTATTATTATAATTATGAAAGTTATGTTATGACTTACACTTACACAATTATGCGTAATTTCATAAGTGTATGATAAACGTGTGTATGTCAAACTATTTTTAGAGAAATATGTTTATGCTATTCGTTGTTAAGTAAAATAAAATTGTGACAAAATTTTCAGTGAAACGAGAGGGAACCTCTCCAAGCATATATTTAACCTTATATCAGGTTAGTATCTATTGTAGGTACATATTTGATTTTTACTTACAGGAAAAAAGAAAGGTCATAAAAGCGAAACTCCAAGGGAGCCGCAACCACCAGAACCTTCTGAAGTACCTGAACAAGTAGAGGTGGAGGAAGAAGAAGGTTTGGGGCTTGGTGTGGGATCTAGACGGCAACAAAGAAAAGAAAAAAAACTAGCGAAACAAGAGACAGCAAGGCAAGCTGCGGCAGTTTTAGCGGAGCTAACTCCGGGTAGGGAAAGATCGCACCCAACTGAAAAATCGGAACCTCCTTCGGATAGGGAAACATCGGAACCCCCCGTAGAAGAACCAAAACCTAAAGTTGAAGCGAAAGTTGAAGAAGCTACTGTGGAGTTTGAAGGTTTAGGTTTGACGAGCTCACGGAAAAAGCGACCCAGAAAGAAAAAAAGTGAAGCAGCTGCTTCAACTTCTCAACAAATTGGGACTTCAGCACCTCAGGTCAGGTCACCTGATGCTGGAGATCATCAAATGTCTTCTCCTCCAATGCCCCATCAGGCTCCAACTCCACTTGTTGGCCCATCACCACCTAGAACGTTGATCCCACCGTCCTCTTCTTTTCCACCACCTGGATTTTCGCCTCGTTCTGCACCACCTCAATCAGGTACTACACCGCCTAGTCCTTGGGGTAGAGTACATACTACGAGTCAACCACAATTCCCTACATCACCATCGGGTCCACATGTGAGGCAGCTAGGTCTACCACCTACTACACCACCTCAGCCTACTTCACCTCAAGCATCAACATCGGTTCAACCTTCACCTTCATCTATGTATGTACGGGAGAAACCATCAAAACCTGGACAGTACTCACAAGAAAATGTTGTGTGTCGTTATAAAATACCACTTAAAATTCCTGGTAGAATGGTTAATGCAAGAGCCATTAATGTTCTGACAAATTATTTGGAAATGACATTTAAACCTTTGAAAATAGTAAGTGAAGAATTATTGATTAATTAACTAAATAAATTCTAAATTATACATAATATTAATATAATTATATTTCTTCCATTTTCTTTCAGTCGCGGTATGATGTCACATTCACTCCAGACAAACCCAAAAAGATGCTTACACATGTATTCAAAAAAGTTAAAGAAAAAATTTATCCAAACGAACTACTTGCATTTGATCAGACGAAGAATTGTTACTCATTGCGACCTTTACCTAATATTCACGGAATTGAACGGTTCAACACTGCTGTGAGTAACATTTAAATATGTGTTTATATTTCAACTAGCCGCTGCCCGCGGCTCCGCCCGCGCGGGTTTTGATTATTTTTATTTTTGATTGTCTCTATCTCATTCTCTTTTCTTCCTTAGCTATTTTCGCCACTTCTCCACTTCCCTTTTCCCCTTTTCCCCATTTCTCCTTCTACCCCTCTCTTTGTCCCTGTCCTCATCCCCATCCCTCCTGCTTTCCCTCGCCGTCCCTCTACTCTTCTCTATAACCCACCTTTTCCTTCTCTCACCCCTTAAGTTAATCCCACAACCGGTGTACTGGCGCGCAGGTCACAGGCTCCCAGATTACATTTCCCCTATTCACGCATTCTTTACAAATACATAGTTTTTCTTTTGACCACTGAAAGAGAGATGTGGAAACAAATACATCTGCGAGACGGCGCGACCCGAACTCTGCTTATCAGTCGAAGTATGATGGTTTTTCAGTGTAGCATTTCAGGAACAAGTTTTACATTATTGTACAGAATCTTAAAATATTCTGAAGAGACCATATTATTTAACTTACCTTATCGGATATAAAAATCGTGCTTATTAACTGTGTTCGTATTTTACCTACTTTCGTACAGGCAATGCCCAAACGGGAAATACTCTGTAGCATAGCAATGTTATGATACCAGGTACCAATCACCGTGCGATTGTCTTGTTCCCTGTTTGACTGTTGTAGAATTACATTACATTAGTATTCCGAGCGGGGAAGTCCTTTCTACGTTCAGTTCTACATTATTATTAGGACTGGTACAATACAAACCTGTGTAGAATCGTGCGGCATATCAAAGGGATATTTTTTGCTGTTATGGAATAAATGCTAATATTGAATTATGTGCATGAATAATAAGTGAATGTGTGTTATGTAAAAATCTGGGCAAGATCAATCTAAGCATGCCGCCTATGGGGTAGCTTAACAAAGCGGGCGTACAGAGGATTGAATTCTCAGTATAATAATGCGTTCAGGATCTTGTTGGGGCTGCCACGATTCTGTAGCGACTCCGCTATGTTTGCTGAGGCGCGAACTGATGATTTTAACACGATTACGAGTATGCGAAAAAGGTGCGCCTTCGGTACCTGAGGGTATTGTCCGATAGGTGGGACTCACCAATATTGAAAAAGTGGATGCATCTGTACGCCGGATGAAAACAAGCTGACATTTTTCTTTTACTTTTATTTAATGTTCGACATTTAATTATTATCTATCTGACATTATCTTAATATCTTAATTCTGTTTTATAATAATTTCATAATTTTATTATTTTATGAATGAAGTACCTAAATTCCGAATATATCAATGCAATACTACCTAACATAGGTGTAAGATTGTAAGAATGAAATTGTTATTAACCCATACTAGTCAAAGTTGCTCGAAATGAGTTTATTTAAGACAAACACTCACAAAATAAACATAATACATTATATATATTGAATGTTGACTAATAGGTACATAGGTACTGCTCATTTCTCCTTGTAGCCGATTTTTTAGAGATAATAATCTTCATTTAATTTTTAGGTCGACGTATGTGATGCTAATGGAAAGTCTATACGGTTCGAAGTTTCTTTTAAAGCTACGGGTGTTGTTGAATTGGAAAAAATTAAACGGTTAGTATGTAACCTCAAGGTTCACGTAATTTTGTTTATTCTTATTTCTTTTTTTTAACATTATTATGATGATAGGTGGATCATTTCAGTTTTGTAAGTTAATGAATTGTTTTGTTCTAGCTATATGAGCGAACGTGGAGCGTCTGTTCTACACCCTACTGAGGAGGTACAATGTATCGACGTAATACTACGGCAAGGCACTTTAGAGTCTTACGTCAAGGTATTTAAAAAAATCATATATTATTATAATTTTTATTAGAGCTTTAACATTTTCTTGTACTACTTTTCTTTTTAACACTAAACTATCGAATCTACACTTTGACACTTTGATGTTCACAGCTGTTATAGATACATTCATGTTTATGTTTCAGGCCGGCCGGCAGTTTTTCAAACGCCCAGCTCAACCTATAGACTTAGGTCACGGATACGAAATGTGGACAGGGCTGTTCCAGTCCGCCATATTCACAAGCAAGGCCTTTATTAATATTGATGGTAGGTATATAATCTGAATGATTACTTATTTACCCTTGTAAAATAAGGATGGTGACTTTTTATTCTCCAAAAATGACCAGTTTATAGTGATTATAATAAACTGATATATAATTCAGCAGTATTGGGTAGTATCGGATTCGGATGTACTTGTCATCATCGCTATTATAAAAAAAACTAGCTGACCCGCGCGACTTCGTCTGCGTCACCCCGTTTTTGCAACATTTTTCATTCCTGCTGTGTTCTCCCGCACCTGTTAGTCGTAGCATGATGTTATATACATATAAACCTTCCTCTTTAACCATTCTATCTATTGAAACCGCATCAAAATCCGTTGCGTAGTTCTAAAGATTTAAGCATACAAAGGGACAAGAAAAATAGGGACAGAAAACGCGACTTTGTTTTATACTATGTAGTGATGTACGTGCTTGTTTATGAATTGTGCAGAATTATCCAAATCATTCGGCGAATGATTCGCGTAGTGACGATAATTTTCTCGGACCGCTTGTTCACGTGCTTGTTCCACGGTGATTTTCTCGTCTTCGTACATCCGCAAAGCTAGTTCGCTAGTTGCTAACTGTAAACTCATAGAAATTGTCAAAACTTAGCACCGATCGGCGTGGCTTAGTTTTTACTTTACTCTGACTATATTTTTTTATTCACAGTTGCACATAAAGGTTTCCCTAAACATCAAAAGATGATGGATGCAATTATAAATGATTTTGGTCTTAGTGTAAATGCTCCAGTAGAGAAGCAGCGACCACTTGACGTTGAAAACTTCGCACACTTCATTAAAGGGCTCAAGGTAAATATGGTCAATGTTTTATTGTTTTTTTTTTTTAAATTTAGAATTGTTATTTCATAGCTGATCCACGCACTTCGTCTGCGTCACAACCACAACCAACGTCTGTGTTTTTGCAACGTTTTTCATTCCTGATCCGCAGCTGCTGGTCATATCATGATGTTGAAGATGTAGATGATGTTGTAGAAGACCACAAACTATTGAAACCCACCATTAATAGAAACCGCATCAAAATCTGTTGCGTAGTTTTAAAGATAGGACATAAGAACCGACGGACAGATAGCGTGAAGCGACTTTGTTTTGTATGTACTATGTAGTGATTGGGTGTAACAAAATAAATATTCTAAGGCTAAGGTCAGATCCTTGGTGTACTCCGACGGTGATGGGGAAGGGTTTTATGTCGCCAACAGCAGCGGTCCGAACCACGGAATCGGAATTGTAGTACATGTCTCGTTATTTATTTTATACATTAAAGTACAAATCATATTATGTACTTTAATTTATAAAAGTTCATATAATTGCAGTTCACCCAAAGTATATTATATTATATGTAAACATGATGCGTAAAGACGGTACAGTGGGCCTCAAAAGTTTCTGGACACCTTAACATCTATAATCCTTTGAAAACCTAAGTATAATTTAACGAAAAGTAACATTGATAGTGTAAATAAAAAAAACTAGATTCATCTTGAAGATAAATAAACTAAAGCAAGTAGTATCCTAAACTTAATTACATTATTAAGTAGATCTACTTCATATGATTTTGGTTTCTGATTTGGGTAGGTAAGCCGTCTATTGTCATCATACTCGTGTTGCTGATCCTGTACGAACCTTTCTTGAAACCTATTTGAAGAACCCCGTATTGCAGGCGCTTGGAAAACTTTATGTATTTAATATGTATTAATTTTCAGGTGTTAGCGAAAATGGTGGGTGATACTCCAACTAAGGGCCAAACACGTGAATTCATTTGCAATGGCCTAGTGGCCCCACCACACAAATTGGAATTCCAACTTAACTTACCAGCCGGTGCCACGCGAACGATTACCGTCGCCAAATACTACGCAGAAAAAGGCTACATGTAAGTATGCAATCTATTTCAATTTCTTTGATTGTTTGTAAGTAAGAAAACGCGTCTAACGATAAGGCCGCCGTTTGTACTACGAGTACCTTATCATTTAAGCGCGATTCACATATAGCGCGGGTGCGGGTCGGGCGCGGGTGTTTTTGCCATACATCGCCGTTTTGTTAGTAAGATTTTTTTTTACTTTATCCTGTAAACGGCGATGGATTAAAAAACGACCCGCGCCCGACCCGCACCCGCGCTTTGTGTGAATCGCGCTTTATAAACTACTTTTATGCTTGACTGAGATATTAATAATTAGAATAGCCTAATACAACTAGTCGTTGTCAGACTCTTCTCTGATAACTGGCTTGACGTTTTTTAAATGTATTGTAAAAAGTAGTTTTACATTGCATGCATTTAATCTCATATTTTTTAAAAATGATTTGTCTTTTTTTAGAATCAAATATCCCCAATTCAATTGCATATGGGTTGGGCCTAAAGAAAAGACCATTTACTTCCCATTTGAGCTTTTGGAGGTTGCATATGGACAGGTAATCAAATATTTCATTAATATTGTTTTTTTTTTAAGAATGTTAGGAACTGAAATTACTAGAATACCACTAACTGCTTCAACTAAGTTAAATAGCGCACTTTGGTAATGTAGGCCAGGATTCTAATTTGGGACAAATGATGATGAACACTAGAATATGTGGAGCTGAATTTTTTTTTGTTTCACAGCCACTGGCCCGACAACTGAATGACACACAGGTAGCCAAAATGGTGAGAGAAGCAGCTACACCGCCCGATAAGCGTTTGCAGAAGATCACCGAAGTGATTTCTAGTGTAAGTGGATATTATTGACTTTGTATAACCACCATCATCATTATGTAGGTGTTGAGTCGCCATCCCCTTCTCCGGGGCAAGATCGGGACATCGTAGTTCCCACACCAGAGGGGACCATCTTGAAACCGGAGATGGCCCTGGGTCAGCTGGGGTGTGAGGGAACTGTAGAATCACACCCATTATTGTAGACCAAAAATCTATGCATTTAAGCATAGTTATTTTTTATTTTATTTTAAAAACAAACAGCATCAAGACGTTATGTTTATGTTATCAAGATGTTACGTTACTACTTACATTACTACAGACCATTTATGGGTTTTCATATACCAGTAGACACTAGACGGCTTCATATACCTAATGATGCGTATATAATGCAAGTAATCTACTAAGAACCATTTGTAAAAAAACCCCTTTATATTGTAGATGCAATATTCGAGGAATCCCGATTTTAAAAAGTTTGGCTTGGAGATTTCAGACAAATTTTATGAAGTGAAAGCGAAAGTTCTGGAACCACCATTGTTGGACATAGGACGCGGAACTGCGACACCCAGGTTTGTTGTACTAAAGTTTTTGTATATTGGTATTAGAATGATCGGAATATTGACATTATTTAGCAATAGGAAATATGCACATAATAGAAATCTGATTTGAGGTTTATGTCGTATACAATATGCCCTTTCAGTGGTGTGTTTAATGTGCACAATCAGTCACCTATCGCAGTTTTCTGCTGGACATAGGCCTTTCCTAATGTAAGACATAGGCCTCTCCTAATGTAAGACATAGGCCTCTCCTAATGTAAGACATTTCTTCCGACCTTTTTTTGTGGTTTGTATAAGTTTGCAACAATGATGAGAAATTATATTACCTACCTAAATTGGCATGTCTCTAGAGCGTTCTTAATGCACTTTCTTTTTCAGGCAGGGACAATGGCAAGCTAATCAGCTATTGAGACCTGAATCGCTTTTAAGTTGGGGTTTCATTGCTGTTGAATCGAGCCCCTCTAATGATTACGACGGCGTTATAAGGACGGTATGAAAATAATGACTTTATTTTATCCTATTACTTCTTATATACCGGTTGAATTTATAGTGGTTTCGGAAAAAAAGATTTTGGCCACAATTTCGATAGTAAAATCGTAAGGAAGTCCTAATTTGGCGAAAAAAAATTTTTTTTACACATCCCATACATTTTTCTGTTCACCTGCACATTATTGCCATGCATAAAGTATTTTTTTTCTTTTTCAATATTAAAACTTCCAGTCGATTTTGCTTCTGAAACTGTGTGTGAAACAAAATATTCTTTTTCCGAAAACAATATAAAATCACCGTGTATAGTATCTTAATCTCTATTCATACCTTGATCCCCCATTCACCCCAATGTATCCAATTTTTGTTCTAAAAAGCTTGTCTAATAGTTTACATAGAAATATTACTAACTACATCTGAAAGACAATTTAGTATACGTAATGTAACTTATTATACATACTTATTATACCGTTACTTCTTTCGAATTGACGGCATTTTTGAGTTGCCATTGTGTATTAATTTGTTTCACGGCGCCGCTACTCACGGAGTGTGCCCGCTTATATGTCACTCTTCGGGAAGGCTTACGTTACGTCTTATATCGTTACTAATAAACGAAGATTGCAGTATTAATATAAAATTACTATGTTTTTTTTTTCTAGCTCATGAGTGCCGGCAAACAGATGGGCATGAACATCGTAAATCCGACTATAAAAAGGTTCGACATCCAACTAACGTCACTTACGAACATGCTTCGCTGGGCTTTGGATCAACATATTAAGTTCATGTTTGTGGTTGTATCCACAAGGGGCCGTGATCATTATCACAGGGTAAATATATTCTTTCCAATTTGCAATCTAATTATACACGGTGATTTTATAGTTGTTTCGGAAAAAGAATATTTTGTTTCACACACAGTTTCGGTAGCAAAATCAACTGGAAGTTTTAAATTTGAAAAAAAAAAAAATATGGCAATAATGTACAGGTGAACAGAAAAATTTATGGGACGTGTAAAAAAAAAAATCCACCAAATTAGGACTTCCTTACGATTTTACAATCGAAATTGTGGCCAAACTCTTTTTTTCCAAAACCACTATAAAATCAACCGGTATAAGAAAAGGTGTATGGCTAATAAAGTGAATACTATACTTTTAAATTTTCATATATTTTAGGTTAAACAAATGGCTGAACGTGAAGTTGGTATGCTGACACAGTGCGTCAAGGAGGCTACAGTGCGTAGGATGAATATGATGACAGCTAAAAATATTCTCCTTAAGGTACCTACCGGTTCCTACCGTTTTTACTATTTTGTCTACCATCACATGAATGATAGCTCTTGGAACTTATTATTATACATATAGATAACGCATTTGTACTTCTCCACGATATTTATTATTGTAATTATTTGGATGGAAAAAGCCGCGGTAGCCTAGTGGTATGGGTAATGGACTGCTGAGACGAGGTCTCGGGTTCGATCCCAGATTTTACCATGGCACACACCAATGACTTTTCGATGCTTTTCGAAGTTATATGTGTATTTATCGCTGGCTTATATGTGCCCGGTTAATGGCAATAGGCTCGCCACCTATTACATTGGGACCTAAACATAAACTGGCGAAATGTGGGTACTAGCACCTCTGCCTACCCCTTCGGGGAAAAAGGCGTGAGTTTATGTTAGTAATGTTATTATTTGAATTATGGATATTTCCCTTCCGGGCTGTTGGTTCCACTCCTAAGTTCCACTAAGGGATTCTTAAATAATCATGGACCCATTTATTCCAACAGGATTCTCAAATTATCATGGACCCATTTAAGTAACCAACATATATGTTTTATCCTGGATTTTTTGCGACGAGTTACTCCACTAACTGCATTTGACGTAAACCTCTGTGGTCTAAAATAATATTAAAAATTAGTAATTCATTATCATTTTTTTCACACAGGTGAATTCAAAACTGATGGGTATAAATCAAGCTCTGGGTGAAAGGACCTTGCCACGTTGTTTGAGGGGCGGTGGTGTGATGATAGTAGGTGCTGATGTAACTCATCCATCTCCAGATCAGGTCAGTTTATTATTGTATGTTTATATTATCCTCCATGTCATAAAATGTTTATTTGTGACTGCCTTAGATTATTGAACTGGATGTACTTAACTAATTTGCTTGATGTGGAATCGGTTGCATTTTTTACAAACCTTTTTTAAATGCAGTATGTATAAACAATGTTTGTAACGATTTTGTAATATGGTAATAATAAATAAAAAAATAAAATAAAAAATTTACTAGTAGTCAAACACGAAAAAGGTTCATTGTAATAATATAATTGATAATAATTTTCTGTGATGCTTAAATACATAATTATGTGTTGCTGTTTTGCAAAAAATTGGCATGGTGCAGGTGAGGTGAGGTGAGGGTTAGAAACCTTAGCCGTGACAAAATAGAAATGTTTGCCTCCAGTGTTCTTTTAATAATCATCTGTAGTGGTATGTCTCTGTACCACATGTGAGTTGACATAATTTCTTAAAAAAGCTGTCGGTAATGGTGACCCTATTTAAAAAAAGTTTTACGTAAAATTCCCAACAGGCGTGAAGATAATTTTCACTTCAAAAAATGGATTGGTCAAGTCGTTTCGAAAGAAAAAGACCACAAAGGCAGTGACCCATGACTTTTCTTTTTTTTACTTATCTGTGGAGTTTTGTTGCAGTCTAACGTGCCCAGTATTGCAGCTGTTACTGCGTCCATTGATAAACAGTGTTACGTGTATAACATTGAGCTCAGCATACAGACGCCAAAGGCAAGTATTTCTAATGCGGAAAGATTCCTGTAATCAAGCTATTTGATCAGGGCTGTCCAAACTAGATGGGACCCAGGGCCAACAAAAATGAGTAAGGGAAATAATTTGCTCATTAATGTATTTAAACAAGGAAGATAAATTCGGTCGATCGATACTAAGTTCGATCCCAGGTTACCATGGCACACACAAATGACTTTTCGATGCTTTTCGAAGTTCGAACGAAGTATTTATCGCAAGCTTACAAGTGCCCGGCAATAGGCTCCCCACCTGTTACATTGCGACCTAAACATAAACTGGCGAAATGTGGATGCTAGCACCTCTGCCTACCCCTTCGGGAATAAAGGCGTGAGTTTATGTTATGTTATGTTATGCATTAGACCAATAAAAATGAAATCATAATTTCAAATTGGATAATTCTTATTGCTCTGTGTTCGTTATTATGTGACGAAGGTTTATATGAAAAAAATAATAGAAGGCGACAGCGAGAGTGGAATCAGAAATACACGTGGTAATTTGGAAAAAAGGTGCAGCGAGAAAGGAATCTGAATTTCACGTGTGCAGAAAAACAATATGCTGAACCAAGTTCGCCGGGTCAGCTAGTTGTTCATATTTTTCGTCTCGACTGCAAATCTGACCTTATTGCGAATCATTTACTTTTTTTATATTACTAAAAAACTAAAACATTTTCAATTTTTTTATGAATCTATAGAAAGAAATGATTGTCGAGTTTGAAGATATGATGTTCGATCACCTGAAAGTCTACAAAGACCGAAATATGGATCAATTGCCGAAGAAGATATTTGTGTTCCGTGACGGCGTGTCAGAAGGACAGTTTGTTCAGGTGACTTCAATTTTGTACTTTTTAAAATAATTACAGCTTCTTTCTTCTATTTATCCTAATCTACTTGACAATTCTATATTCAAATGTAATCACTACATAGTATAAAATAAAGTCGCATTCTCTGTCCCTATGTCCCTTTGTATGCTTAAATCTTTATAACTACGCAACGGATTTTGATGCGGTTTTTTTAAATAAATAGAATGGTTAAAACGGAAGGTTTATACGTATAATACAACATATAATATAACGTAAATATAACATCATGCTACGACCAACAGGTGCGGAGCAGGAATGAAAAATGTTGCAAAAACGGGGTGACGCAGACGAAGTTGCGCGGGTCAGCTAGTTAATAATAAAATATACTATGGTGTAAGGGAAACACTACAACATGGTGTAAGGGAAGCTTGAGGGCCCTGGTAGTAGTACTGGTACGCTACACAGGGGCATAAAGAAATTACAGACGATATGCCAAATTTGCCAAATTTTTGCCTCCATGGAATGCTAGAAAGTTTACTTTAACGAGTTTATTTTATAATTGCAAGGTGATGAACAGCGAACTGGCTGCCGTACACGCTGCATATGCTCGGCTGGCAGGTGCTACCAGAAAGCCCGAAATCTTGTTTTTACTTGTACAGAAAAGGCATCATACTAGGTAAGTTTGTGTTGATAAAATATTATGATACATTTCGTGAAGAATTGGTGAAGAAAAGGCAATCGAAACTGATGGAAAATTATTTGAGATTAGTAGATACATTTTTATTTCATAGAAGTGTTTTCGGAATACTTGAGATTCCGGGTTCGAAACCTGGCCGGTGCACCACTGACGTGATGGGTTCACGTCAGTAATGTAACAGCAATTTATACTAACAATAAGATTTAACCTGGGATAAGGGAATAGTATTTTTTAATTGATTTTTGTTACTAAAAATCTTGTGAATATAGTTGTTATGTCTTTCAATTGTAACCATATAGAAGAAAGTAAAATGAATATGGTGGATCGTAAATATTTCTTGTTAAAATGTATCAGATTCTTCAACAAAGGCGCCAACAGCGGTTACAACGTCGAGCCGGGTACAGTAGTGGATAATGATATTGTGCACTCATCAGAATTGGACTTTTATTTGGTTTGTATATATCTTATTAATAATCTAATGTGAGAGTTTAATCTAATGTGTTATTTCAACTATTACTCATTTCGTCTTTTTTATTTTTATTTAGAGCACGTCAATTTAACTTTATGGTAAGCCTGATAGTAAGCTGAAGGCAAAGTCATAAGTAAAGATTAGATAGTTGAACAGCGATTGTAAGATACAGTGCTGTATTCTTGAACAAATGACGATTGCTTCCACACGGGCCATATCTACAACATTAGAATAGTTAGTATTCTAAGTACAATGTGTAAAAAAACGGGTACTTACAGTATTGTACCCCCTTCCTTCCCCCCGGACCGCCGTAAGGTGCTAACGTGTTTCAAGAGCTTAGTAATTTTGAGTCATAATTTAATTGGTTATTTTAGTGAAATAAATACAAACTTAAAAATAGGAGTGCATAAACCTAGAAGAGGTTAAATAAAAACTTATTGACGTTCCGTGTGCTCTTCGCTGCCTGTGCGCCTGGTACTTCATCCTACACCTAGCCACAAAAGCTCCGCCCCTGCACGCAAGTAAGAAACATTGTGTCTAATACTGACTGCGCTTGCACTTAGCCGCGCCCCTTAACCCTACTACGACTGGCGACTCGGCGCAGCAGAGGTCCCGCCCCCGGGTGACGTATGCGACACTGACGGCAAATCAACTTATCAGCATCTCATAGATAATTACGAAGCCCTTCCTTCCTGTCTAGGTCAACCAATTATAATTGCAAGATTCTAACTATTGTCTTGTTAACCGGTATTATGGCTTCTTCGTTGAATAAATCCTCTTCAGAATCAAATATTAGCCTAGATGAGAATACCCGTAATGTGACACCTCCTAATTACGGAATCCAAAGACTTAAGAGAAGTCGAGAAGAATCATCCGTTGGTGAGCAATTAGACGAATTTAGAAATGAAATAAAAGAAATGATTACTCTCCTCCTAAAAAAACAGGGGAACGAAATTCAACAAGTTTCGACTATGCTTAGAGAAATACAACAAACGAACCTAAACATAGAAAATTCTATCGCATTTCTAATGTCTCAAAATACAGATCTCGAGAAAAAATATCTCGGTTGGAGGGCCAGACCAGGGAAGATAAGAAGTATATCACGTTATTAGAGGGCAAAATAGAAGAAATGGAAATAGGAAGCCGTAAGGCTAATTTTGTAATAAAAAATGTGCCAAAAATCGCGGGCGAATCTAAACAGGAACTAATTAGTATGGTTACGTGCCTCTCTCAGAACATTGACTGCCCCATCTCTAAACACGACATTAAAGATATTTATAGAGTACGTGGGAAGAATGGTGAAAACCGGAATACCCCAATTGTCGTAGAAACGGGATCCACTATCCTAAAGAACGATATACTTAAAATGACAAAAAGCTTTAATATTAAGCATAAGTCTAAGTTGTGCTTTAAACATCTTGGTTCCAAGACACAGGAAGATACACCGATCTTCCTTTCTGAACATCTGACCGCTAAAGCATCCCGATTATATTTCCTTGCCCGAGATTTAATGAAAACAGGAATATACAAATACTGCTGGACGGCATACGGCAGGGTGTACCTGAGGAAGGATGATCAAGCACCAACAATAACCCTACGAAGCGAAGAACAAATTCAACAACTTTTGGTGAAACCATGACTATATATTGGTTCTTCTTTCCCACAGTATCTGTCTTTAATGTCTGTTACATCACTTCTGTTGTCATACTATGTAAAAAATTACAAGCAATGTATATCGGACATTTTGTGTTCTTACGTGTCGTGTAATTTTAGCGTTAACATGATGGTGATGAGGTACATTGTAGAATCATCTGTAAACTGTAATCTTGTCTCACGCCACCACACACACAAATCACACACTTTTACAACCCAAGCTAAAACAAAACCTAAATACAAACATCACGCGTATACATTATCACAAACATACATCACTAGGGTTGCACTAAACATTTCTCAAACAACTAAAATAATTTACATAAAAATAAGCGTATACACAAACATCATACCAATGTCTCATAAGATTATACTAACGTCGTTACGTGTACACTACATTAAATACACTAATATATTTTTATTAATCGATATTAGTATCACATATTGCAAATCTAATTATTATCATACATCACAAACAATCACATTCATTAATAAAAAGGTATTGAATGATTGGATTTCACCTGGCCTTCGCTTAGTAACATATTGTGCATCTAGATTGTTTGCACCTAATATCTCCACAGGATATAAGAATGATACATACCATTTTGGAGTAACGATAGCCCCTCTTAAATATAACTATAATGGATGACATATTACAAAGATCTAATGAGATCGATAATCTCGAGATTGCCAGTTCATTTGTATGTGATTCCACAAATCTTTCTCAATTTGTTCAGGTTAATAAAAATGATTTATCCATTGTGTCACAGAATATCAGAAGTATATATTGCAACTTTGATGAATTTTATACATTGTTATCTAATTTTGGATTTGAAGTGGATGTTATTGTATTGACAGAGTGTAGATTATGTGCTGATCACGCTATACCACAACTAACTAATTACAACTCACACACTACAACACGAGAATTAAACCAAAACGACGGAGTGGTCGTATACATAAAAAAATCTATACAGGCCAACGTCCAAGAAATACGACTGGCGGAGGCGTCATGTCTTCAGTTAACAATATATGACAATATTATTTTATGTATATATCGCTCTCCGTCTTATCACAACACTGACATTTTTACAGACTCGCTTAGTTCACATCTAGCCCCAATACCCTCACAGAAAAACATTATTATAGCCGGGGATATCAATATTAATATTAGACCTAGGGAAGAAGAGAAATCGCCGGATAGGAAAAAACGTATGAATTACCTTGGTAAGCTGTCGGTGTATGGTATATTAGCCGGACACACAGAAATTACGAGAGAACCCAACTGCCTTGACCACTTTATGTTAAAGATTCACAGGAAAAAGACTTCTGCATCTATAGCCATTATACAAACCACTATTACTGATCACTACACTACATTACTGACTCTTTCGAAAATAAAAACCGATGGCCCCACTACTAAAACAACTACTAGAATAAATTTTGAACAAGCTTTAAACTACTTACAAGAAAATAAACTTAATGAATTACTCTATTGTCAAGACCCAAATTTAATCACAGACAAACTGATTCAAACACTAACCGACTCTATTAAAAGTAATACTATAACCACTAAAATTCCTAATAGTAAACGACTAATCAAACCTTGGGTCACACCGGGATTATTGCGCTGTATTAATAATCGTAATAACTTACAAAAGAAATCTCGCAATGACCCACATAATTTAGTATTAAAAATCACCTACTGCCGATATAGAAACTACTGCAATAACCTTTTAAAAAAATTAAAAAGAAAATATGAAAGAGAACTACTTGCTAATTCACTCACAAATACCAAATTACTCTGGAAAAATGTCAAGTCTCTTACATACACTAAAAAAATAAAAAATCCATGTACCGAATTGCTGAATATCAAACCGACCCCTGTTGAATCTGTGAATGAGGTAAACAACTACTTTGTGGGTGTAGGCAAAAAATTAGCTGAACAAATCCAACCTGCACCGAATCATAACCCAAATGATCGACTCAAGCTTCTACCAACGCCAGCCAATTCCCTTGTACTCTTAGATACCGACCCGGAGGAAGTAGAGAGAGTTTTAATGAGTATGAAAGTGGACAGTGCCCCAGGATGTGATAATATCTCCACCAGATTCTTGCAGTACGTTCGCAGGGAAGTCGTACCTATTCTAACACATCTTGTTAACCTCTGCTTTGCAAACGGTATTTTCCCAACCCCATTGAAACAATCGATCGTAACTCCGATACACAAGGGAGGGAACAGAGACGACGTCAACAACTACAGACCTATCTCGGTTTTGCCAGCGATATCAAAACTAATAGAAAAATTAACCAATATAAGACTCTCAAACTATCTAAATAACCAAAATTTACTATCAACGACACAATTTGGGTTCAGACAAGGCGTATCCACAGAGGATGCGGTCACTGCCCTGACAACTTTAGTTACCGAGCACCTTGATAAGGGAAGGAAATGTATAACAGCATTCCTAGATCTTAAAAAAGCGTTTGACACTGTCTCTGTTCCAACCCTAGTGACTAAATTAGAGAAATACGGGGTAAGAGGAATTCCTTTGGACTTTTTCAAGGATTACCTAACCAATAGAACGCAGAGGATCAGAATAGGACAATTTACTAGTGATGAAGTAGTAGTGTCGTACGGCGTGCCTCAGGGAAGCGTTTTAGGTCCCACATTATTCCTAATATATATTAACGATCTCTGTAACTTAAAAGTTAACAACGCAAAAATATTTTCGTACGCCGACGACACTGCTGTCGTGTTTCATGGCAACAACTGGTTCAACGCTAAGTGTAGTGCTGAGAAAGGCTTGGCCCAGATAGGTCTGTGGCTTAATGATAACCTATTGACCTTAAATACGGACAAAACAAACTACATTTGTTTCACCATCACTAAACGTACACAACCAAAGGAAAGTCTAGATCTTCGAATTCATTCCTGCGTTGAACCTGTAAACTGCACCTGCCCAAAAATAAACAAAGTCGTAGAGATGAAATACTTAGGCGTCATAATAGACCAAAACTTGTCATGGTTTTCACATCTGGAACATGTAACAAAGCGAATAAGAAAATTAAGCTGGATATTTAAAACCCTGAGACACGTGGTACCAACTAATTTAAATAACACAGCAAAACACTCTAGGAATATCCTAAATGAAATTTATATTGCCCTTGCACAATCCATTCTTGTATATTGTATTACAGTGTGGGGTGGCGCTATAAAAACAAGGTTTATCGAGGTCGAACGAGCACAGCGGTCACTGATCAAGATTATGTACTTCAAACCAATTAGATTCCCTACCCAAAACCTCTATTTAATTAGTAGCCTGCTCTCTGTCAGAAAACTTTACGTTACGCATACTATTTTAAAAAAACACAAAACCCTTCCGTACAATACAAGTGCAATTCTTAAGAGGCGTAGGGATGTTGTAGTGGATGTACCAGTAACAAAATCTAGGTTTGCTGACAAACAGTATAATATTCTTGCTGCTAAGCTATACAACAGAGTGAATACAAATATTCGTATATATAATAAACAAACACACGAAGGAAAAAGGGTTCTTATTGAATGGTTAAAAACATTGACCTATGACGGCACCGAGGCGCTCATAAAGTAACACACACCCACGCACACGCAAACCCACACACCCACGCACACACACACGCACACACACACGCACACACACACACACGCACGCACACACACACACACACACACACACACACGCACACACACACACACACACACACACATACACACACACACATACAAAATGAGACAAATAAAAAATAAAAATAATAATAGTAAAAATAAAAGATTGTTAGCTTCTTGATTAACGAGTTTACTTAATATAACAATATCTATGATATGGAGGAGCGGAGTCTCCTACTACAAGCATTTTTTGCTTAAAAGGAGGCTCCAATCACAAATCAATGTTAGTTGTACCTACTTTGTTATCGAATAAAGAATTTTTGAATTGAATTGAATTTTTTTGTTATTTGTCTTTTACCATTTGTTCTGCATAATATTGATCAGCAAGTTTCTTGGTTACGCAGTTACGAGTGTATCAACCAAATAATTATGAAATAACTATGTGTATGTTTGGCAGGTATCCCACCACGCGCTGAAGGGTACCGCCCGTCCGACCCGCTACCACGCCGTGTGCAACGACGGGCGCATCCCCGACGACGAGGTGGAACAACTCACGTATTACCTGTGCCACCTGTACTCGCGGTGCATGCGCTCCGTGTCGTACCCCACGCCGACTTACTACGCGCATCTTGCGTGTCTGCGTGCGCGCTCGCTGACATAGTACGTATAACATTATTTTTTATACCATTTTTATAACAGACTAGCAAACCCGGCGAACTCCGTTTCGCCACCAGATGTGAAAAATGAATATTGCGAATTGGACCAAACGCGAATTAGACCAATCGCGAAAAAGGTGAATTGGACCAATCGCGCCTAAAGGATTTTCCCGCTTTTTTGTTGAAATTTTGCCTGAATTTTCTTTGCTATAAAGCTCACGGAGCCCGAGACCTTTTCCAACGAATGCAAAACCGTGGAAATCGGTTTGTGCGTTCTGGAGTGATAGCGTCAGGAAGGAAAACCCGACTTATTTTTTAATTCATTCATATCGGAGGCAGGACATGACGCCTCCCGTCCTAACTGAGCAGTCCGACTGGGGAAGTACCTCCGCTCTACATAACACCGCGGCTAATAATAATCTGGTGTTGTGTTTCCGGCGGTGAGTAGGGCAGCCAGAGCTCACTGGAGAGGTTTTGTGTTGTCAGTAGGAAGACCCAGAAACCTTTCTTTGTCTTCTGCACTGATAGCACAGAGACTCTTAACCTTCGCAAGATGGACGAACTATATATTCAGAGTCGTGTCGGTTTGGAAGTCGATGGTGGAGGTCTATGTTCAGCATTTCACGTCCTATGGCTGAAATGACGATGATGAAAACTTGAAAAGAGTACTGTTCCGCTAATAATTTCGGAGCAAACTCCAATTCCACCAATCTCGCGGATTTTTTTTGAGAGTTGCTGATTGGTTGCTGAGATGCTGCAAATCCAGTTGACAACTCAGGTTTCGTTTGAGTTACCTAATTACTAGCGAAGTGTTGTTCCAGTATTTTTTTAAGATCTGAAGTTGTCTGTGCATAATATAATTAAATATTGCGTTAAAAGTTTGTGACTGGTGACTAAAATACTTTTTTTTCTTCTATAGTGGACAGAAGTTCAGCAATAAGGAGTTGGAGACGAAGCCTGAACGTCTGCATGTTCTCAAAAAGATGCTTGAATTTAGCCGCATGTTCTTTGTTTAATTTATTTTTTGTTTAATGTGTATCTACATATCTGGGATTCGAATCAAACCATATTATATACCTATGAATATGCCTCAAAGGTATTTCTTTTCAAAATTATACATATGATGATTTGAGCCATTGGTCTGTTAAGTTTTATTATAATAGCTTATGGGTTAGGGAGTCAACTTTAGGATCGAGGGGTCCAGGATTTGAATCCTGGCCACTATATTAACTCAGTCAACCGTCGCATCAGCAACTTATGTTTGATGGAGTGGTTAGGGCGAACATAGTTATTCCGTCTACAAATATGCTTTAATTTAAAAATAAGTAATACAAACAGGAAAAATAGATAAAAGCCCATTTTTCCTGTTTTTGAAATTTTATAAATATTTTTTTTAAATAACGCTATCGGATTCAAATCCCAGATAATCGTATAATATAATATGTAATGTGCTGTGAATTTATTGGTTTAATTTTTAAAAAAGTCTGCGCCGCCAAAAAATATTCTTTTAAAAAACAAATTGCAGCTAGTGTCACTTCTTATAATATGCGAATTCTATAACCAAAACTGTTCAGGCCATTCAAAGTTATGGTGGAATGAAAACTTATACGTGAATCAAAAAAAAATTAATATGTATATGATGTTGTATTAGATTTTTGATGTACGTGTTCTAATAATTCGCAACTCTTTTTTCCAGTAATAAAGTTATTAAAATTGCATAAATATAGTATCTAAATAAATACAAAAAAATCAGAAAATATTATAAACTTTTTAATCAATATCTTGTTGTCGTGATGTTAGTAGGAATATTATAAAGTTTTATTTCTTTGGGATCTCTTTAGCACAGCAGCAGACGACATGTCGCTGCGACACTACTGGTTTCTATGTATTTCTGTGAAATATCTTCCGTAGTTAGCGACTCGTCGTCGGCTCCATTCACAGAAATACGTAGGCTAGTGCCCCGATTCTAGTAATTCTGAACCATAGAAATTACAGTCAAACCAGAGAAATTACAGAATATGCCATTGAATTTCTGCTTTTTAGTGCCAGAAATTAAAGTTTAAAATTAAATGGCATCGAATAGAGTGCATGAAACGATGTAATGAACTCTTTCACATTTAATTTTGAACTGTAAGGCAATGTCAAATTTTTTGACAGTTTTTGTAATCTCAATGGTTTGACAATGGTTTACAATTAGTTAAATCGGGGTCCAGCTCGCTGCGACGACGCTGCTGCTGAAGTATACAGTCGGTTACGAGCTCGTACCTAACAAGTAACTAATCTCGTAGTATTTGTTTCGACAGCGCATTGACCACTAAAATGATCTCTTAGCAATAACAAGAATATTAACACGATGTAAACACATATTTCTAAAATGAATTTTGTAAAATATTGTAATCGTTTTGAATTCTCTATTTTTGGATCTTAAATGTGTATTTTAGTGTAATTGAATGTAATTAGAATTATATTATGATCTTTTCTGATGTATACTAGAAACGTTAATATAATATCTACAGTACCTAAGTTTTAAATGGGTTTAGCTCTCTGAAGTAAGCTCTTTCGATTATTTTAGACTACAATTTTCATAAAACTATGTAATCACTCAGACGATTAATTTCAATTCAATACGTAGATTTTCATCAGAGCAGTATTGAGTGAGCGATGGCTAACATGTAAACATATATACACAAACATATTTATTTACTGATGTAAAATGTTTAAATTTCGTTTCATTTAATATAGAGACAAATTGAAACTTCGTTTGAAGAAGTCACTATTGTATAAAGTTTTGTAGTAAAAGTATGACCAGAAACAATGGTATATTATTAAACGAAATTAACATGGTAGCAGAGTGACAAAAGTAAATGAATATTTTCAAATTCTAGGAAATCATTTTTAACAGTCATATATATTTTTAATGAAGATCCGAAGCCCACTAAATATTTGAAGTTAGTAGGCTCTATTCATGTTTTTGTGTTTATATTGAAATATATAGATATTGTATAATACAATAAAAATTTAATTAATCAATCAGTGCATTTTTAAAACTTGTTGAATAAACTTGTGGACAAGTGAGCCAATTTTAAATAATTTAGATGTTTTAGCCCAAAAACAATGTTTGTGAATTTATTATGTAAGATTGGAATATAATATAAAAAAATATTTAAAGGTTATTGTTTTCCTTTTAATGTTTTAAGTTTGTTGTTCTATATAACCTGTAGTGATAATCATACTGTAACATTCTAAATGTAATAAAAAGTGCAAACAATTTATTTTTTATTTATTTTCCATTTCCGTTCTGAGCCCGCTTAGCTGCCGCAGAAGGCTCTAAAGCATTTTCAGAAAGAGGTGGGTTATAACCTCCAATATACAAGACAAGTTTACGAAATTGTGCAGTTAAATCATCGACCCATTTGTACCATACCATAATGGACTAGGTATTCTCACCATAATGCTTTCAGCACCCATCTTATGAGCGTCGCTGAAAATGCAATCCAGATAGTCGGCGCTGGGAATACAGTTCTGTAGTTAGGCTAGTCGGACTTTCGAGGGCACCAGCTACCCGTAACGACTGTCACAGCAACCAGGACCGACGGCTTAGCGTGCTCTCCGAGGCACCACGAGGCACGACCAGACCAGTGCAAATAGCCATATTCATGCATATAAATATTTACACTTCGGGGATCAAACCTGCGCCTATTGCGTAGCAGTCGCGTTTCCTACTACCACGCCACAAAGGCTGTCTTCACAAACTTGCATTCTATGAAAATTAAGTAAGAAGAGAAGATTTGCTTAGCTGTAAAGGAGGCGACTAATATGGTCAAGAGATCTCAGGTATCTACGAATACTGACCACTATAATAAGTACCTCCAGTATCACTTCGTGAACCCATTTCCAACACAAATAAATTGTTTATTTGAAGGAGTTAAGGCGAATAATTAAATAGTAATATCATCATCATCCCGATGATGTCAGGATATTACCATGTTTGTTGTTATTAAAAGTTAATCTGATATTAACGTAGATACATCCGTGATCTTGTAAAACCGCCGAAATCCTGATGATGAGCTATCTAGTGTATGTAATATTCAATAAATCAAAATCTTCAATCAAGCAATCAATCAGCCTATCGCAGTCCACTGCTGGACATAGGTCTCTCACACATGGACAAGTTTAACTAGTTTTCTCTGTTCTCTATGAACTGAGGTAACAGGTTCCTGATTTAGGTCCATCAGTAATGACTAGAGGTGGTGACCTTTCGTAGAGGATATTCTATGTGAAGAGACTTATTAAAAGAGTAGGGGAAACTTGATCCCTATGGGAAACAAGGTACACCATTATTTTTTGAATTACTAAGCGTATTAGACTATTTTTTATTAATATGGGAATACTAAGGGCAACAATATTGACTTACTAGAAACTTCAAACCGTATCTAGTCGCTTCAAGTTTCTGAAGTAATATTTTGATCAAGATCAAGTAGGTATAATATTTTATTATTACATTATTCATAGATAGGTTAAGTATTATACCTATAAGTAGATTTCAGTATACCTACTGGGTCCATATCTCTAGGTGGGTATGTCCCGTCAACAAAAGAGATAGGCATGGAAAAAAAGACAAAAGACCATCAGGTGGGCCGTGTGCTTGGGTTTGACGCATTTGGTGCACTTCTCAACTTGTACACCATGCTCAAATGGTGCACTTCGCAACTGGTGCACTTCTCAAATGGTACACTTCGCAATTGGTGCACTTCTCAATTGGTGCACTTCGCAAAAGGAGCACTTTTTAAGATGAGTGGAGATTTTGGCAAATTGTCTAAAAATGAAAGAATCTTTGATTTTGCGCAGGTAATTTTCTTAAAAATATAATCAACTAACACCCTTTCTAGTAGGTACACACTTACTTAAACTTAAATAATTTTCAATATAATGTAAAAGTCACTCGAAAGTAATAAACAAATATGACAGAAAGATTTGTCTATGGCAAAATAATTATAACAAAACAAAAATTATTTTAATTAAACGTAACTTAATCACTACAACATTATTAATATTTGAAAAAAAAAATTAATTAATTTTTATTATTTAAAATAAATGACACGGCTATAATAAAAATATAATTATGTAAAAAAAATAGATTTACAACAAAAAAAGGTATCATAATTGTTGAAGCGTAGGCTTCTTGATTAAAAGATGGTATAGAAATTACAGCACTTTACTTGTACAAAATTTACAATGAAATGTGAAAGACATGATATAGATATAATATTCTTTATTTAATATGTACTTCTTTTAGTTATAGTTATTATTTTTTTTTTTTTATAGTATCACGCCTATATCCCCGAAGGGGTAGGCAGAGGTGCTAGCACCCACATTTCGCCAGTTCATATTTAGGTCCCAATGTAATAGGTGGCGAGCTTATTGCCATTAACCGGGCACTTATAAACCTGCGATAAATACACACATAACTTCGAAAAGCATCGTAGTCATTGGTGTGTGCCATGGTAAACCTGGGATCAAACCCGAGACCTCGTCTCAGCAGTCCATTACCCATACCACTAGGCTACCGAGGTAATTATTATTGTTAAATAAAATTTATTTATTTCTAAAATAAAAGCACCTGATAAAAGTACTTGAAAATTGTATGTTTGTGTTATATAATCACATATAATCACTTTGTTATTATATTATTATACTAAAAAAGTGAGTTATTAAAATAACAAAGTTATTATAATTATTTGGCCGTAGACAAATCTTTCTGTCATATTTGTTTAATACTTTCGAGTGACTTTTTACATTAATGTTGAAAATTATTTAAGATTAAGTAAGTGTGTACCCGCTTGAAAGGGTGTTGATTATATTTTTAAGAAAATTACCTGCGCAAAATCAAAGATTCTTTCATTTTTAGACAATTTGCCAAAATCTCCACTCATCTTAAAAAGTGCTCCTTTTGCGAAGTGCACCAATTGAGAAGTGCACCAATTGCGAAGTGTACCATTTGAGAAGTGCACCAGTTGCGAAGTGCACCATTTGAGCATGGTGTACAAGTTGAGAAGTGCACCAAATGCGTCAAACCCGTGTGCTTGTCTGCCACCTAAGTGGTATAAAAAAAAATGGGTACGGTATCACATTTACATACACCATCATTTGAAAAAGTTGCACCAAATCTCTTTGTCACTGTACATGCCGATCTTTTTAAAAAAATACAAAAAAAATCTGATAGTTTTCAAATTGTTTTCAATATCGCAGTTCATTTAGCAACTACGAAAACCAATCGCTTCGTTCTGTGATAAGACTGGCTTGGTTCTATTCCTTATTGTTAACAAGGCATTAAAATGTAGATAAGTACTGACATTTTAATTAATTCCAGCCATCGTTGATGACATATTGGAACCCACGTGAGTAAAATATTAGTATCATTAATTTCATATCATTAGCTCTCTCGACCTTCCGCTGTGGTGGCCGAAAATTTGTAACTATCCCAAAGTCAATGGCAGTCCACAGTAACCCACTTATATATAGTACTTACGCATAATTAGCGAGATGTGGGTGTTAATACACCTCTACATAACCATTACTTTATCGTTCTGTCCTATTTCGTTCGACCTCAACATCGTCTCGACATAGAGTGCATGATAATTACCCAATACGATACCAGAGGCCGCACGAGACACTGTTGCATGTACAAATGCAAATAGTATTGCGTTTAACTATACACAATTATATACATTTTACATGGCAATTTTAAAATTCTAATCTGTTATGTAACGGTGCTTTGATTAAAGCATTCAAGTCATATCAATGTGCGTACGCGGGTGTTTCTTGTGCCCTATATTTCGGTAGGTAGGTATGCAGTATGTGCCTATGAATCAAGATCTTAGGGCCGTAAGCCAAATTCATCTGCAAGCCGGCACCCCTATCCATTTTTTAAGCAGATTTTGAGCAGGTCGTCATCACCATTACAGCAGAGTTCTTGGTACCTATATGTTCTTGGGATATGTTTCCCTGTTTATTTTAAATGCACTTCGCACGATGTTCGGAATTCCTGTAATTAAAGTCGGAGTAGGTATAGATTCAGAACTTTATTTAACCCTCATCATCATGCTAGAGCGTCAATACCACTCGCATCTGAAGTTTGTACTTCGAAGTCTCGAGTCGACTAAATGCAGGTTTGACTGAACTTTGATGTATTCCGTAAAGCGACTGCCATCTGAACTCCACAACTCGAGCATTGCAATTAGAACAGGTGTTGGATTTTTTAGGATACCAATTACCCGTAATGACTGCACGAGATATTCAAATGACAAACGGAACCGACGTTTTAACGTGTTCTTCGAGACACGACCATACCAATGCAAATAGCAATATTCATGCATACAAATATTTGCAGTGAGCGGAGATCGAATCTGCCCCTCCTGTGTAGCGGTCGCGTTCACTACCGCCACGCCACAGAGGTTGTCACCACTTTTTTACATTATCAATTTTATTAACACCTACATAATACTTTTTAAAAAATACAGTAGATACACTGAAGTAGGTACCTATAGGTAAACTAGCCGATTCACCGGCATAGCTGAAACTGGTTTTAATAATAGGTAGATACACATTATATTGGTGCAAATATTAGGCAGGTACCTCGAAGGTATAGTAAGTGAATCGACACAGGCTCTAAGGGTAGAATAAAAGGAGTGATCGCTCTAGGCGGTAGATTGTAAAAGGTACTAGAATTAGAATGACTTTTTACGAGCGGAAATTCACTTGGGCTTTACATCACCGAAGCTGCGAGGTGAATAAGTCGGACTTGAACCAACTTAAACCGCACAGTGCCTCGTTTGCTAGAAATTTCTGACACAAAGAGTGCCAAAATGCCTACTCAGTGCCACAAAACATTTCAACCGTATTCAGAATAGTTAAAATTGTGGGTCTTTTGGGAAGTGCATCATACCCCAGTATGGTTATGTAGAGTCAGTTCTATTAGAAGTAAATAAAACATATGACAAAGGTAAGCTTTAATATGATGTGACACTAGTGTTGAAGAACTATTTCGCTCTTGGTTGATAAATAGGCCCCGGTGATATATACTCGATGCAGTAAATGATTTATGGTTATGGCTCCAACATCTGCAGATTTTGAATCTAGCACTAACGTAATCAACACTGCATTGTCACATTCAACAGTCGCTTTCAAAACACATAATTTCATTAAACAAGACAAAATGGAACGTTCAAACAACGATTGGTAAATTTGAGTTTCGTATCCGTATCGCATTTATTTACGGATCTTGCTACTAACAATGCAATCCGTATTGTATACACGTTCGTATCAGGGGTATATTTCTAAAAATCCGGTTGAGATTGCAAGCGTCAATTGGTGTCAAAGACATGTGTTTTTTTCCTAAAATGTTAATATTATGAAAATAATGTTATGTAATTCCAATATAATCTTAGCCAGGCTTGTATTTTTCTAGGATTTGTCGTGTAAAGAAATTATATAGATACATAATAGAAATTGTTAAAACAATATAATAGATAGGTATAGGCTTTCTTTATTAATCAAACAATAGAATACATACATTATTAGGTATAGACAATACTTAACAGTAAAAGAACCAATCAGTTTTATACCTGTGCTAGTCTTTGAGTTGTCGTACATAAATTAGTACTGGGTATTACCATACAAATCAAAAAATTAACAAATACATAAAACAAAAAAAAATTCACCCATCTATCTACATTACTTTTAAGTAAAAAGCACACACAGCGCTGGTGAGGACATTTTGACAATACAATTTCGCATACCTATGTTGGTACTATAGTAATTAGGTTCAACCTTGCTTGTTTAAATATTTTTTTTATTAAGTACTAGGTATTTAATAAGTTTTAAGTACCTACTTCCTATAATAAGACGCTAAACGAAAATGTCTTGGGGAAGTAATCATTTACAAAGAGTGCAATATTTTGCTTTAAAGGAATAAATATTACCTACTGCATTTTGCGTTAAACATTCGTGCACGTGGTCACGTAAGCACATTTGACTAAGTAATTCTTGTAGTTGTAACAAAGATTTAGTAATTAGTTGTTAGATATTTGCATTAATTACTTGATTTGTGCATACATTTCATACAAACACATGAACGCTTTAAAACCGATGCACAGTTTTAGATTCTGAGTGCATCTGCAAAACAACCAGACAGCCTCTGTGGCGTGACGGAAGTGAACGCAACCGCTACGCATTTGTATGTATGAATATGGGTATTTGCATTGGTCTAGTCGTGCCTCGGAGAGCACGTTAAGCCGTGTAGCTCATTTGTCATACGGAAACCTATGGCGGTCGTTACGGGTACTTGGAGACCTAAAAAGTGCAACAACTGGTTTTGCTGCCATGCTTCGATATCACTAATGGGTTGTGGAGTTCAGATGACAGCCTCTTCACGAAAAATATCGAATTTCAGCCAAACCCACAGTTAGACTGGTAAAAGCGGATCCCAGACTTCTAAGTGAAAAGTTTGGAAGGGAATTTTCTCTCAGAATTGAAAGGTTCAAGAAAAGGCAACCAATAAATACTTAAAAGATGTAATACAATGAGAAAAGACCCCCGGGTCTAAAATATGGTCTTCCTCGGGTCTACCGGGGTGCGAGAGACATGTCTTGTATAATCTCACCTCCGGCAATCAAGGACCCATGGCGTGCGTTTTGGTCGGTTCGAGTCCGATATAATCCCCTCGACCGGTTTTGGCGGAGGTGGTATCCGTGGCGATTTTACGCACGATAAAAAAAAGGGTCTAAAATATGAACTATGAACGCTCATTAGGAGAAAGCTAATACGAGTCGATAATACTTATATAGATATAATATCAAAAATAAAATTAAAACACATTCTTATTTTGATACAATTATAAATAATTGTATCGAAAAAAAATTAATCAAGAGAATGAAAACACCTACTTATAATAAACAAAAGAAGTTATCGTGCGAATCAACCCATTTTAAATTGGCAACCGTTGCAACAATGAAAAATTTAAATTTGACTTCAAAAGGTAGTCCTTGATGGCGATGACATACTTAGCGCCTAAAATCCTAAACATGTAACTATAACGTAAAGGAAATGGAAATCCGTGGGCCCAAAATGTAATAAGTTGAAATATGATCTAAAAAAATAGTAATATTTTTGTGTCTTAGAATATGAGAAATCACCTCAATTCTCTGTCTGGAAGCGGAGAAATATGAGAAAATAGTTTTCGTGAGATAATCGATTAAATAATCGATTACACATTTGCAGTAAATAATTAACTCAAAGTAATTAAATGCACTATATATACTTACATGCAATATAGAGCATATAGTTACAGTCATATTATTAAACCAAATATCAATTAATTACTGAAAAACCAATATTAATGATTATCGATTTAATATCGATTGAAATCTCTCTTATATTTTTAGTCTGTTACTGTCAGTAACTGGCTGTTACTGACAGCTAAAAAGAAAAATAATAGCATTGACAATTGACACTAGACAGTTACCGTTTTGTTTGCTCATAGTGTTGTTGCAATAGCGATAGTTTAGCTATCGATAGTTGACCTTGAAAAATAGTCGATAGCGCGAATAAGCCTATCGAAAATATCGAAATGCTGCAATAGTATCGTAAAATGTTAGACTATCGATAGGGCAACACTATCGATAGTATCACGCTTTCTTTCGGTAGTATTGATACTATCGATACTATCGTTTGTGTCTGTAATGATACTATCGATAGTATCGATACTATTGATCTAAAGCAAAAGTATTACTTATTATTAACAATCGATACTATCGATAGTATCGATAGTATCGTCCAGGGTCGATATTTTCGACAGGACAATCGATAGCAATCAAAAATAAAAATCTAAAGCAAAAGTATTACTTATTATTAACAATCGATACTATCGATAGTATCGATAGTATCGTCCAGGGTCGATATTTTCGATAGGACAATCGATAGTATGACTGATTCTCAAGGTCACGTTAGTATCACTATACTATCGAATTATCGATAGACTATCGCTATCGCAACAACACTATTTGCTCACTCGTTTCGTGTTTTCCAATACGTTTTGATTTCTTTCCCAATTATTTGTGATTTTTACGACCACTGCTTTGTATTTTACGGATTCTGACCCTGCCTACCGTGTGCTACGTTGGACACCGAAGATCGGTCACACGGATTTTACCGCCGGCTTGTGGATTGGATATTATTGAAACTATGGATCGCTGTGTGAATTGTGGGATATCCACTGGTCATTGCAATACACTGGGTCGATCACCCTTACACGATGAAACTATTCTGTCAGTGATTCAGCAATGGCTTGCACCTCAGTCTGTGAGTAAATATAACCTCATCTAACCAGCTACCATCCTGGGAGGTGTAAAATACATATAATTAGAAGGCCTATGGAGATTGTTTACAGTTATGGCAAAGAATTAATTTTTTATCAATCAATGTTTTATTACCCTAATATGTTTTCTTGTATTTATTTTTTGTTTTGTTTTTGGTGTACAATAAAGAGTAATCTATCTATCTATCTATCTAATACAGAACAGTTAATTATGTATTGTTTAATGTAGCTGAAGATTAATAAAACTTATTTTATTAATATTTTAGTCGATGGCTCTCGTAGAAGAAGGGAGGCTATAGTAATTCATTACTGGTACTGCAATTGTATTGTAGGGAAACGACCTATAGGCTGCTGCGCTCATATTCTAGACGACATTTTAATTATAACAGAAGGCGAATAAAACACTATATTAAAAAATGATGTTTTATTTTATTTTAGACATCCTTTCCCTATCTCTTCACCTGTTACCTACCTATAGCTTAAAGTTCATATGATTTTTCAAACATTTTCTAGTAAATATAATAACTATAAGTGCAAAAGAACACAATTTGCACTTCAGGAATCAGCTGTAGTTAAAGATTGTAACATAACGTCACTTTTACATAATCTCTTATATCTCTGTTCTCAGATTGACAAAATCCGCAGAATATTCAGTAAAAGGTTGATAATATATATAAGCTATTAATTGACACCACTTTTATCTTCTTACACCCTGGGCCCAAGATTGTATGAAATCATTTCAGTCTCCTTTAATATAGAAAGTAACTAATACTACTACTATAATAGTAAGTAATTGATGCAAATTCAAAAACATTCAAACGTATCTTTCTATTTAGGTCAAGTTCAACTGATTTAAAAAAAGAAGCGCCTGTGAAAAAATAATCTAAATGTCAAACGTCACGGCCACTTTTTTCAGTAGCGACTAATTATATTTAGAGTGACAGTATTAACAAAATGTACCAGAAGGTGAGACGCTACAACTTAAGGAAGAGACTTAAGACTTACTTTGACGTCTTGTATGACGTGATGATAGGTAGAGCGTTTGTTTGATACTTCAAAGTTCACAGGTTCAATGACTGACCAGTGCAAATATGCCATGTTTATTTGCATCAACGGAGTTCGAAGTATGTTTATTCATAATCTAGACTACATATTACAAACTATGCTTAACTTAACTTTAGATGGTATAATAACGGTTTTTTTAATTTAAATGCCTACTAGTTTTGAATTGGGTGCGTTATTACAAGCATCACCATTTTCACTGGTGCATATTCTTCGAGATTCACCCTGACCCACCTGTCCACTTACACTTACACATTCGTTCCTCGTGCAAAAACCACACTTTAGGCATACAAATCGCGCTATACATCATTCTAGCTAATCTTACTGCTCATATACTGCACAGTAATCTCATGTGTTACTGGAAGAGATCACTTCCAGCGATAAGGCCGCTCATTGTATATTAAAATAACTGTAACTCTCACTGCTTGTCCTTGGTATTTTCTTGTATTTATTTATTGTTTTGTTTTTGGTGTACAATAAAGAGTTATCTACCTATCTATCTACATTGACTCTGTATTCATTTTTCAATTATTAGCCTATCGTAGTCCACTGCGGGACATAGACCTCTTCCAATGTGCGCCATTTGTCCTGATCATCTACCTTCCGCATCCAGTCTATCCCAGCCACCCTTTTTGGTCGTCAGTCCATCTGGCTGGGAGCCGTCCTGTATTCTGTTTGCCTACTCGCAGTCTCCATTCTCGAATTTGTCTGCTCCAACGGCCATCCGACCTTCGACAGATGTGGATAGCCCACTGCCACTTCAACTTGCTTATTTTGCGAGCTATATAAGTAACTTTAGTTCTCGGTCCGATGACCTCGTTCACCTGCATTAATTATTTTAGTTTATTCTCACAATGTAGATAAATTATAGAAGAATAATGCCAAAAAGACTAAAACGCAGTGAAATTGTAAATAATCCCGAAAAAATCTTAAACAAGTCAAATTGTCAAGGAGAGGAGTAAGTAAATGAGAAGATTTCGGTCTCAAAGTGCTAGCTTTAGATTTATTTTAATATCAGACTCGCCAATATCATTTTACCTCCTGTGATGGTAAAGACTCACAAAAGACCTTTACAGACACCGATAATGTTAAAATAATGCCTCTAAGCGTGACGGTCTCATCAGATGCTTTGTAGGAAGAAGAAAATGCGTGGGAGAGGGATACAACCAAGATTGGTGCTCGGGTGAACTAGATTAAATAAATAATAATAACTAAATAAATATTTTAGGACAATCTACACAAAGTCACCTAGACCCATAGTAAGCATAGTTTAACTAGCTTGTGTTATGGGTTCTAGAATTCGGATAAATTTAAATACGAGTTGTATTTCAAATAAGTAATATGGATAAGTATTCCGCAGTAAAAATATAAAAATTATATCGAAAACCACATAAAATCCTTCAGTACTTTAGAAGATCTGAAAACGACCAGACGACGGTGGTAAATGACTCTTTTCTGGGCTTGGCTTTACAGGGTGTAAGGGAAATACTCCCGAAGCCGGTCACCCCTGCCTGTGCCCCTGCTCTGGTAGTACTCCTGGTACACTACATATCGGCATAAAACACATTACGAAATTTATTTAATATGCTTATAATTTTTTTATATCGTTTAACTAGTTTTATGGCGAGTAAATAATGCGGTTAAAAGAAAAAAAGCTAAATCTTAATTTTTCGAAGTCAATATGTAGTGTACCAGGAGTATTACCTTCGGCCTTTGGCTTCGTAAGTGTTTCTGTATACTATGTCCACGTACACAGATATAAATATATTTTTGCAACTAAGTTTGTATAGATAGGTACATTTTATTAGGTCGCATGTAGAGGTTGTTGCCGTACTAATCCGATGACGGATATAGGAAGTGGATGCAAGGTCTTTACCACAAGGATCACCTTCCTTCCGGTACAACTATCGTATCTCAACTAATTAACAGTATTAACACATGAATTGCAATACTTTTACTATTTATATATTATCTGTGGCATTCGCCTAATTCGATTAATCGTTTGCTGTAACAATAATTGCAAGACCTACCTTTTTACTATGATTAAAAGCTTAGTTATTGCGTGCTCGCATGCATTTAGGTATATTATGTAAGCGGGTACTTGATTATTAAATGTTAATTGTGATTAATCTATCATTTACTCGTACACTTGTCATGTCATCCTAGCGAAATTGAGGTTGAGACGGTAGTGTTGGAATATGGTAGGAGGCCTTGAGGTTTCAAACAAAGCGGTTGAGCCCATCTGTTACAAGCGGCCAAGGCCTTTTCAGGGTGGGGCTCTTCTCGTAGTTTAGTTAACTGTTAATTTTTTAATAACATCATAATTGAATAGAATTGCAAATAGCTAGTATTTCTCATTAATGTCTCAGTCAAGCGAAAAGTTTGTTGTAATGTGTGTGATTTGAATCTGTTATCTTCGGCTCTATTTTTCTATGTCAGCAAGGGTTTTTCGGTTATGTTGGACTCGAACAACTTATTATGGTCTGCACAGACACGAGAGAAAATAGACCTCTTAAAATTTAAACGCGTAAAACCCCCGAAGAAATATAGGACTAGGACTTTGGTAGATAAAAGTACGAAAGCAACCCCCAATAAATGGAAATAACATGTCTAGGCACAGCATTCCCTTTATTAATAAATAAGTAATTCATAGAATATTTACTTTCGTCGTAAGCACGTTACATTGATTCAGTCACGAGATCTCCCGGGACATTGTATTTAAGGTTTACGATTTTTATTCTCTGGATAAAATTTCCTCCTATCCGCAGACCATTAGTCCATAAACCCGGTAAAGTTCCTTTAAACTATTCGATTTCTGTGATTTTATTTGAATTTAAATATTAAAAAAAAAATTAATCGTCACTGTTAGTTAGGTAAATCAATCCACTGCTAAACGTTGGCCTCTGACAATGTGCGCTACTGATCCCAATCCTCCACCCTCCGCATCCAGTCTGTCCTAGCGGCCTTTCTCAGATCAACAGTCCTTCAAGCTAGGGGGCGTCCTACCTTGACGGAGGTAGGACATGACGGTATCTCCCGTCCGAAATGAGCTGTCCAACTGGGGAAGTACCTCCGCCCTACAGAAGACCGTGGTCATAATAACCATCGTGTTGTGTTCCCGCTGGTAAGTAGGGTAGCCAGAGCTCACTATACCCCTTCTTCCCCTCCCCTTCCTAGCCTCCCCACCCCTTCCCAGCTCTCCCCCTTTCCCTTCAGGGTGGGCAGCGCGTGTGTGACACCCTTAGTGTTGCACACGTTCATAGGCCACGGTGGCCGCTTTCCATCAGGTGGGCCGTGTGCTTGTCTGCCACCTACGTAGTATAAAAAAAAAACCTTCCATTTGCCTTCTCGCGGTCTCCACTCAAGGACTCGTTAGATCCAGCGGCCCTCAGTCCTTGGGCAGATGTGGCCAGCCCACTGCCACTTTAGCTGGGTTTAGCTGCGTGCTATGTCGACACTTTAATTCCATCCTTGCTAGGGCATTTGTTCTTCTTCGGTTGTCTTGTTATTCAGGGCATTAATTGTAGGTACTAAGTATCTTATAAATTACTAGCTGTTGCCCGTGGCTCCGCCCGCGTGGACTTCTGATCCCGTTCCCGCTGCTCCGCTAGGTATGAAAAATAGATGTTGGCTCATTTTCAGACCTACTCAATATGCTCACAAAATTTCATGAGAATCGGTCAAGCCGTTTCGGAGGAGTATGGCAACGAAAACTGTGACACGAGAATTTTATATATTAGATATTTTTATATGAGTTACTTTCAGTTTCAAAGTAATCACCTAATCCATTCGTAAGGCCATTATATCGAGTCAGCCCCATCTAGCACCGGTGTGTCCGCTAGGAAATACGCGACTTCTAGTCAGACCTGTATGTAACAGGTCTGACTTGAAGTCGCGTATTTTCAAGAGCATAAAATATACTTAAAATAAACCACAGCTCCTCTCACCGTACTCGAAAATCTGGTATGGGTAATGGCGATGGAATTAGACATAATGATATACTAACTGTTGTCCACGGTTCCGAAATGGAAGAATTGAAATAAGTATTTGTCGTGAGTTAACAGTCGTAATAAATCGTTTAAACATTAATTTTTGTGTAGTTTTTCGCCTAAAAATGGTATCACGAGTGTTTATTAGACAGCTAACCGCAAACTGCGGTAATAACTAACAGTTAGATGGACATACTGTAAAAAATATCTTACAAAGGTTTTGCATTTGTCTCTGAGTAAAACACTGATCTTCATTATTTTTCTTTTGAACATTACTTCATTATGTCTGGAATTTTGTAACTGATACGAATTATCAATTTTTCTTTAATTTTTTCTTTACAATTATAGGCTAACTGTCGTTTGCCCACACCTCTTTATAAAAGGTTTGGATATGGTAGTGCAAATAATGTGTTCTGCGACTTCTTACTACTACTTATATTACCAAAATGTGAAAGAGGTTTCGATATTGCCTACTTAATCACGCACAAACCATTAAACGCATCTGGCTGAAATTTCGTACAGTGATACATTGTAGTTTAAAATAAAACATAGACTTTTATCTCTGGAATAGGTTCCAACGGGATCAGAACTCCATACAGGTGGAGCCACGCTTTATGTACATGGACGAGGGTCCAGAATGATGTTCTAATATATACTCTATGCAGAGGTTGTATTTTTTGACCTTGACAATTTACATGAACTATCTCATCACAACTGTGTTCATGTATTACATGTTTAATGTATTGTTTTGTGCTGTTGTTAATTACACAAATTGCAAAATGCTTCGGCTTGCAGTGTTTAACGAGCACCGCACTTCTATTGGGTAATTGTAGTTTTAGCGATTGTTGCCAGCCAGCCGTGTTCTACTAGAGTGTGACATCTAACCAACCAGAATATACAAGAAATAATAAAGCAAGCACGAAGTCAATATAATCCGCATACTCTTATGTGTAATCGCGATGGAATCAGTTTAGAATAGTTTTATTTCTGTGTAATATTTGCGTAAAAAGTTGTGTTTGATTTTGTGACGTTCACTCGTGGGCGGGGGCACTGATGATGGGGTTACCAGTCCATCTCATCCGAAGGATGTCGTAAAAGGCAACAGATGGAAAAATATGCAAACAATATCTGCTGCGAGAGAAGGAAAACTCGAAAAAATCTCTACCGTTCCATCTTGCCAGCGTGGAAATAGTGTACCCCAGCCTCCTTATATTGGAAGATATCCAACACAGTGAACTGTAATAGGCTAATTGATTGATTGAATAACAATATTCCTAGGATTAAGAAAGTTAGTATATTACGTATACTGCCCTTATCACCCATTTTTGTCTCTTATCACCTCTTTGTGTTTCTGTTGCCTGGAATCCGATCACTGTACATTAAATAGATATGAGTAAATTCATCATGGATGAATGATATCTCATATTAGATTAGTATACGTAATCCACAAGGAAAAGAAAGCCGCAAGATTTTCGACATCTCATACGTGGTCCTTGTCCACATATGGCACGTCAAAATAAGGAAACCCAATTATAATAATATGACGTACTTACCTAATAGATTTTTATCACTAGTTATCTATAGAAGGTCGTCTAAAAACGTTATTTCTGGTGTGTGCAAAAAAAAACAGTAATAATTATGCTGAGCATAACCGTCACCATACGGACGGTAACTGAAGTACAAGGCTTTGGAATAAACGAATATTCAAGTTTGATCAGAAGGTCCTTACACGAGTCTAGATTAAAATCTATGATAAAAATGTTTGATCCCATTTATGGTTGCTTAGTTTTAATGTATTGCCTGTTTAACATTTCTTGTATGACAGATAATTTGAAGCTAATGAACTACATTGCCGTTAGCAATGCCGCCAGCCTTCTGATCACACTTCCGGTTGACATCAATGGGGAGGAATTTTTTGTTGCTTGAATTTATATAGCTTTGTATATATTGTGTATTGTTTTATATTTTTTTATTTAGTTAAGATTACATACATTATTTATATAGTTATTTACATAACTGCAATAAATGCGGTGCACTTATGAATAGATACGTTTCCTTATTGAATTAGTTATTCTAGTGTAATAAATTATTCTAGTAAATAAAGCGCTAAATAATCTGGGATGTACAGCGGTTTATAGATCAAAATTAATTAGGATCAAGGGATTGCAGAATAAAATTACACATAAGTTTCAATACTTAATCATTTAGCCTATCCACTGTTGAACATAGGCCTCTCCTAATGTTGGATGGTTTGACCAACTGTTTCCGCGCGGGCCAGATGGGTTGGTTCTGGTTATTTCGAGTTTTCCTGCAATCGCAGTGATATGGCCTGCATATTTTGCCGTTTGTCGCCTCATACGGAACCATTCGGATGAGACCAACGATCCCAGATCTCAATAAGGCCTCCGATGCGACCGGGACTAATGCAAGGATCATAATGATAGGCTTATAATTTTTTAGAAAATATTCACATTTTGTTTTGAGATAAACCACGTCTGTGGCTCTTGTTTTAGTACAACAATAAAACTATATTAAGTATAAAGACTATTTTCAGTGCGTAGACGTATTTCCCCAGTAAAGCGGGTTCAAGTTCGAACGGTGACTCCTAAATGCTCTTAAATCGTCAGGTAGAAACTTGGCCGGCTACCAGTTCAGTAGAAATGGTTCTTTAATGAATCATGACATTTATTCCAAGAATAGATATACCTATAGGTTACATATTCATCAAGATAATATATCCTTATTAAATTTTCAATGTGAATAATTGCTAGTGATGTTGACTGATTGTTCTATTGACTATTCGACTGTCTGTTTTATCATGGCTGTGAATTATTTTGAGATCTTTATTATTGTAATATTACATATTAGCTTACTCACACTTAATATCACAGTTATATGTGATGGTAACGATTTCAATGTAAATTTCACAGGATTTATATATGAATATCATTAATAATGGGATGTGGATAACATAGTGTTCCTGTGAAAGTAATGGGAAACCTTGGTCACAGACTCTACCATCATTGTACAGTAGATGACAAACTTGTGATTTCCGATCATTGTCTCTTACTACTTCGGTTTCCTTTACGACAAGCGTCTGGAACGCTTCTAACTATAGGAACTGTTATTTTTTTTATATACCATAAAATTCAAATCCATTCAGGTCCAAATATCGGTTAGTTATTCTGACATCCAAACATCACCAAGCTCGATGGGTATGTTCGGAAAAATTGTTCGACATGATGCCCCACTACGGCTATATTTTCTATCATCACACCGCTCGCCACAGGTAAGGAATTCATTTTCACACGTTGCAACTGGAAACGGTGATCACTGTGAGGCATTAAAAGGGTTTCACTACAAGGCTGAAAAAAAGCACTTATACGGAGCACAAAATTTTCTTTACCTATATTTCCGTACACATATCTTCTTGATTTGTCACTCGCAGATTACGCATTCGTTCACGTATTTAAATGTCAGCGTGGTGGGTCATATGCTTGTTTATCACTTTAGTTTCACTTCTATTTCTTGCAATGACTAAAAAAGCAATAAACGGAACAAAGACACGAAAGTATAATGCATAATCGATTTGGTTATCGGGCATATTTCATACAATCGACATCTATGAACTTGGCACAAAAATGTCATTATTAAGTAATAACTGTTATTTTTTATCGAAGTCACGGTTGGTCGAGAAATCTACAAGGTGAAGGTTTGCGGGGTTTGCTACCTTTGTTTGTTGTACCGTATACTGTTTGTTAATGAAGATAATCTGTCAACGGTCAAATGAGCAATACAACACTAACTCTTGTTGGGTAACATTATTTTCTTTCTTTGTAGTATATCAGTTTTGACGGTCAACTGTGGGTGCGGAGGCAACTTGGGCGTCAGAGATCACGGAATGACCTCCGTCCTTCATGAGCACAGGCCTGGGGGTGACAGAAGTAGCCGCTTGTTACCCTAGTAGGAGTAGGAGTGATGTGTTGTATCCGGGGAAAGATGTGGACACTGTAGGACAACACCTGAGAGGGCCTTCGCTGACCCTGGATCAGTCGTGAGGGATATGCCAGAGGCTACCTAGCGTTCGGCAACTGATATCCCAAGATGGCCGAATATGTACGGACAGTTATGTCGGACTCGAAGCGTACCCTACCTGTATCTATCCGTATCGGTGGGGATTCCCGCGCGGGAAAAAATATAAGAAGGTCAACTGTGGGTAGCTACTGTAGCTTGTTTTATGTAAATAAATGACCAAAAAAATATATGGTAAATTAAATAGGTATGAAAGTAGCCTATGTGTTATTCCAGACTAAATATAGTATTTAGTCTGGAATAAGTGACCGTTCAAAACTCTTGGGTTTAAAAGGTCAATAGTATCCCGTTTTCGTTTGCGAGAGCGTTCAATTAACACCCTGTGTAGTGATGTAATGAAATATGATAGATAGAATAGAAATAAGATATAGTGTAGGGAAATTGCGAATGTTTAAAACGAAGCTCCGAAGCGGTTAGAGCAGCTCCCCCTGTAAGAGAAAGATTGTGGGTTCGAGTCTTATCGGAGTATTAACTTTTTTGGCTGATGTCATATTAGCAGTTATTAAATCTTCCTCTCCATCCAGAAACTAGTGATAGTAACATGTCAGGGCCATCAGCGAAAGCTCCCTCGATACTCCAACATTGATTGACCTATAAAAAATTGTAGAACGGGTTTTACGAGAAGAAACAGAAAATTATCATTTTATCCAGAAAAACAAGAGTTAACAATGTGTTAATAGAAAATATGTATCTATATATAGTCAGATAATACCTTATAATATGTTTTTTAACATTATTATATATTATTTCTTTAAAATTTATAAATCACCTTATTATTTAAAAATAGATAACGTATCTAAATTATTTATTGTACTCGAAAAATAATTATACAGACAAAATTATATAGAATACAATATTGTATTTATAATAATAATTCATCAAAGTAACGCTTTGTTAATTTTTGCTAAAACATGTTAATGGAGAATAAATCATTGGTTAAGGCACATTCGTTGAACCATGGCCAAATAATTAGGTCGATGTCAAACTATTTTATTCAAGTTCAATGTTGCAGTTTTTAGATTTATTTATGTCATTATATAACAGCTTTGATATTTTTTCAATACTGAAAATAGATGAATGAATTAATTAAACAAGTACCGCGGGCATTGAAATATCCTATACTAATGTAATTGTGATATAATGAATATTAGATAATTTTAGGACCTTTTTATGTCATTGAACTAAAATGGTAATGAGGTGTTGTCATTCATACTTTATTATATCATAAAACTATACGGTTGAATGAAATTGATCACATAAAAGATGATCGTTAGACGTGAAGGAGGCAAGTATTGACTTTACATCGGTAAAGTTCAAGATATTCTTGTGATAACCTCCACAAGATTGTATAGAACAATATCAATTTGTTTCATATTTATATTTTTATATTTAGCTATTTTGAACTGGTGATACTGATGCGTGGTATATTATTCACCAAATGGCACATGACTGTAAAATTTTCTATTGCTTGTCAGTAGATTCAGAGAAGATATAATTTAGTTCATTATGGATAATTCATATAATTCTATTCATATTATATAGGAAAAAACAAAACCTACTGATTCTTTTTTGAAGAAAAAGAACGTGAAGTAATAGTATTTATTTATAATTTGTCATACACGGTCAAAACATGGTCTGTTATTGTGATACGAGACACGAGAGCTACCTACATCTACCAAAAAAGAAGCCTGCGGTTTGCACGAAGTTAAATCGTTTATAATTTTTTTTTGCATTTTCATTATTCGAACTTGGAATATGATACTAATTTTTTCTTGAATGAGGCCTTTGAATGAGCGGTTGCTGGGTGTTTATTGTACACATAAATTATATTAATACAATAAAATGAGATGTTTTGTACGAATGATGTACAAAGATGTCCGGGTTTATCCGTCATTGTCGTTTTGGATTGCACTTTTTGGGTGTCTCTGCTTAGTAACATTCGCACGCGGATGTTTTTTTATTAGAGATAAGAAGTGGCTGTCAAGAAGCTTAAGGAGAAAAAGAATCACCGTAATTTAAGTTTCAACCACAGTTACCGATCAGGTTCTTTTAACGCTTAATCGTCAATCTACACTAATTTAATTTTAGTTAAAAACATATTTACCAAAAGGTCCGTCAACCGTTACTGTTAGCAAAAACGTCCGTCCTTTCTAGATACTCCGTAAATAATTAGTTATACTCGTATCCTTGACGTTCCTAAGTATAGTTTGATATCAGTCAACAGTTCAATATAGCGGTAAGCATTGCAAAGGACGGATGTAAATTCTGTACAGTTAAAATAACGTATTCAAAGAAGCAGACTTTTTGACCGTCGTTATCGAGCACTTCCACGTCGACCTCATCTATTCCGTTGCATGTCATTTTAAAAACTTTACACATTTTCTTGTCGTCAGCGTTCCATACTACGAAAACATATTCACGGCTGATGCATACATAGGACTCTGGAATGCTTTTAAACCGCTGAGCTCACCGATTGTCGAACGGGGAACGTAATCGCAAGTCTTTTGCACGTGCAAAATTATGTTGATACACCATTTTATATTATACTATTAATATTATAAAGGTTTGTGAGAGAATAAATGTCTATGTTTATTACTTCTTCACGCTGCGTGCTGTAACGACCAAAGAATTTAAATTTATAATGGCATTGACTTATATTCTGAATTCACTCATAGTCCGTATAGGCCTTTTACACTGCAAAGATAAAGGCAGTTGAAACTTCTAATTGTAATTGAAACTTATAATAAATAACTGATCTGAATTATGAGTGCAAACAATACCACAAAAACGTCTCGTACGTAATACCTAAATGTAATTAAAACTTACTAAATACAAAGAATATGATTTATTATAAGATTTTAGATTGACATGGTCATTTACACATTCACTATTAAATTCATCGGGATATTTACCATGTTTGTTTATTTTGTTGAATAACCGATATTTCGGCGCTGTTGCAAGCGCCATGATCACGGTGTACTGATGACCGCCGAGCTAGTTGTTATTGAGGCCAACCGTATCGGTCTACCCTCTTTCTTACTCGTTTACTACGCGCGTCACCACTACCACTGTTCGCGTTCTCACATTGCACTCGATCACGACACACAACACTCACTGTATCGGCTCGCACGGTTTTTGGAGATGGCGTTTGTTTGGGTTTTGTGAACTTACGAATCACCGGGTGCCAGACACTCGCCAGTTGAAAACCATCTTCCCGGTTGAAGTTTTTGTGCTTTTTTATTTCAATAGCTTCCTTCACCATTCTGGGTATATAGTGGCGTTCAGTCGACAGAATCTGTGGGTTATGCAACTCGATCCAGTGATTCGTCCCTTCCTCCAATAGGTGTTGTGCGATAGCCGATTTCTGTGGCTCGTTGTTTTTGACCGCCCTGATGTGCTCCTTAATCCGGCTTGACACTGTCCGTTTGGTCTGGCCTATATAGGAGCTCCCACAGCTGCAGTCAACCTTGTAAACACCTGGATATTCCAGTGGAAACCTGTCTTTGGGTGTGCGTAGGTACTGTGACAGCTTTTTGAAAGGAGTGAAGATAGTTTTTACTGCGAATTTGTTTAAAATATTTGCAACCTTATCTGTCACTCCCTTCACGTATGGTAAATACGCGGGTTGTCTTTCAACCTTATAATCCAGGCGTTTAGGTGATGGTGTGCTTCTCGGTGGTATGATACGCTCCTTGTAACCGTTTCTCCGCAGAACGCCCCTTAAATGTGCAATTTCAGTACCTAAGTGTTCCTCGTCGCATAGACTGTATGCGCGGTTAGTAAGTGACGTCACTACAGAGTTCAGCTGACGCGGATGGTGATGCGAGTCAGCGTGCAAGTATCGGTCAGTGTGAGTGGGCTTTCTATACACCGTATGCCCCAGAGAACCATCTTCTCTAACCTCAACCTTCACATCCAGAAACGCCAACGTTCTTTCCCTTTCCATCTCATAGGTGAACCGGATCTTCCCGTGAATGCTGTTGAGATGTGCCAGGTACTCCTTTACAACACTCTCGTCACCCTCCAGTATACAAAACACGTCATCCACGTACCTCTTCCATAGTTTAACCTCCCGAGGGGCAGTGGCAATTGCACGGCTTTCAAAGTGTTCCATCCAAATGTTGGCTACTACTGGAGCCACTGGGCTGCCCATTGCCACACCGTCTATTTGAAGGTAGTATTCGCCCTGGTATACGAAGTAATTCGTGACTATGCAGTGCTGCACGAGGTCGGCATATTCCATAGGGATGTTGTTATCCCTGATGACACCTCTAATGACGTCCATGCAATCCGCTACAGGCACATTTGTAAACAGTGATTCTACGTCAAAACTGACCATCACTTCATTGTCCTTCACATTGTTTACACGTAGAATTTCGACGAAATGACGGGAGTCTTTTACAAAGGATCTTGATTTTCCTATCACTGTCTGCAGTACAGCCGCCACATGTCTTGCCAGATGGTACGTGGGTGAGTCAATTTGACTCACGATTGGACGTAACGGGACGTTTTCCTTGTGAACCTTAGGCAATCCATACAGTCTGGGAGGCTGACAAGTTCGTGGTCTCAATAGGTATGCCGTCATGTCTACGCCAATTGCGTCTCTGCATTTCTCGATCAGGGTCAGTGTGCTACGATTCGTCCGAGCCGTCGGGTTGTACTTCACTTTTTTGTAGGTATTCACATCACTCAATAAATCTCGAACTTTTTGATCGTATTCGGTGACATTCATGACCACTGTCGCATTTCCTTTGTCGGCTTTCAATACCAGAACACTTTCGTCATCTCGGAGATCCCGTAATGCGGCAAGTTCGGTGGCTGATATGTTCGGCGGTGGTGGTTTCGAATGACGTAAGGTGATAGCGACGTCTTGCCTCAATACCTCCGCCTCAGCAGCCGGAATTTTATTTTGTCGCACTACTTCCTCCACTGTTCCGATTATTTTATCGTAAGGAATATGCTTAGGAGTTGGAGCGAAATTCAACCCTTTCTCTAACACACTCAGCGCCGACTCCGTTAACACTTTGTGAGACAGATTGACCACTGTACCTTTGTTTCCTGTGTTATCACAGTAGAGGGTAGCTGGTTTTTGTTTTTCAATAAGTGCGTTAAATTTTTGCTGTTGTTTCAAAGCACTCAATTCTCGCGAACGTTGTGCTTGTAAGTAAGTAATACGATCACACTTATCGAAATCACTCCGTGTTAACACTGCACTGCACCGCTGATGTACCCGATACAAGTCACACTGAGTTTTATCTAGGCGGTATCTGGTGTTACTGATCGTATAAGTGTGATCGTATTACTTACTTACAAGCACAACGTTCGCGAGAATTGAGTGCTTTGAAACAACAGCAAAAATTTAACGCACTTATTGAAAAACAAAAACCAGCTACCCTCTACTGTGATAACACAGGAAACAAAGGTACAGTGGTCAATCTGTCTCACAAAGTGTTAACGGAGTCGGCGCTGAGTGTGTTAGAGAAAGGGTTGAATTTCGCTCCAACTCCTAAGCATATTCCTTACGATAAAATAATCGGAACAGTGGAGGAAGTAGTGCGACAAAATAAAATTCCGGCTGCTGAGGCGGAGGTATTGAGGCAAGACGTCGCTATCACCTTACGTCATTCGAAACCACCACCGCCGAACATATCAGCCACCGAACTTGCCGCATTACGGGATCTCCGAGATGACGAAAGTGTTCTGGTATTGAAAGCCGACAAAGGAAATGCGACAGTGGTCATGAATGTCACCGAATACGATCAAAAAGTTCGAGATTTATTGAGTGATGTGAATACCTACAAAAAAGTGAAGTACAACCCGACGGCTCGGACGAATCGTAGCACACTGACCCTGATCGAGAAATGCAGAGACGCAATTGGCGTAGACATGACGGCATACCTATTGAGACCACGAACTTGTCAGCCTCCCAGACTGTATGGATTGCCTAAGGTTCACAAGGAAAACGTCCCGTTACGTCCAATCGTGAGTCAAATTGACTCACCCACGTACCATCTGGCAAGACATGTGGCGGCTGTACTGCAGACAGTGATAGGAAAATCAAGATCCTTTGTAAAAGACTCCCGTCATTTCGTCGAAATTCTACGTGTAAACAATGTGAAGGACAATGAAGTGATGGTCAGTTTTGACGTAGAATCACTGTTTACAAATGTGCCTGTAGCGGATTGCATGGACGTCATTAGAGGTGTCATCAGGGATAACAACATCCCTATGGAATATGCCGACCTCGTGCAGCACTGCATAGTCACGAATTACTTCGTATACCAGGGCGAATACTACCTTCAAATAGACGGTGTGGCAATGGGCAGCCCAGTGGCTCCAGTAGTAGCCAACATTTGGATGGAACACTTTGAAAGCCGTGCAATTGCCACTGCCCCTCGGGAGGTTAAACTATGGAAGAGGTACGTGGATGACGTGTTTTGTATACTGGAGGGTGACGAGAGTGTTGTAAAGGAGTACCTGGCACATCTCAACAGCATTCACGGGAAGATCCGGTTCACCTATGAGATGGAAAGGGAAAGAACGTTGGCGTTTCTGGATGTGAAGGTTGAGGTTAGAGAAGATGGTTCTCTGGGGCATACGGTGTATAGAAAGCCCACTCACACTGACCGATACTTGCACGCTGACTCGCATCACCATCCGCGTCAGCTGAACTCTGTAGTGACGTCACTTACTAACCGCGCATACAGTCTATGCGACGAGGAACACTTAGGTACTGAAATTGCACATTTAAGGGGCGTTCTGCGGAGAAACGGTTACAAGGAGCGTATCATACCACCGAGAAGCACACCATCACCTAAACGCCTGGATTATAAGGTTGAAAGACAACCCGCGTATTTACCATACGTGAAGGGAGTGACAGATAAGGTTGCAAATATTTTAAACAAATTCGCAGTAAAAACTATCTTCACTCCTTTCAAAAAGCTGTCACAGTACCTACGCACACCCAAAGACAGGTTTCCACTGGAATATCCAGGTGTTTACAAGGTTGACTGCAGCTGTGGGAGCTCCTATATAGGCCAGACCAAACGGACAGTGTCAAGCCGGATTAAGGAGCACATCAGGGCGGTCAAAAACAACGAGCCACAGAAATCGGCTATCGCACAACACCTATTGGAGGAAGGGACGAATCACTGGATCGAGTTGCATAACCCACAGATTCTGTCGACTGAACGCCACTATATACCCAGAATGGTGAAGGAAGCTATTGAAATAAAAAAGCACAAAAACTTCAACCGGGAAGATGGTTTTCAACTGGCGAGTGTCTGGCACCCGGTGATTCGTAAGTTCACAAAACCCAAACAAACGCCATCTCCAAAAACCGTGCGAGCCGATACAGTGAGTGTTGTGTGTCGTGATCGAGTGCAATGTGAGAACGCGAACAGTGGTAGTGGTGACGCGCGTAGTAAACGAGTAAGAAAGAGGGTAGACCGATACGGTTGGCCTCAATAACAACTAGCTCGGCGGTCATCAGTACACCGTGATCATGGCGCTTGCAACAGCGCCGAAATATCGGTTATTCAACAAAATAAACAAACATGGTAAATATCCCGATGAATTTAATAGTGAATGTGATTTATTATAAATTTATATTTTTATATATTACAGCAATACAAGTATATAGCCACATTAATCATTTACTTGTAGATATATTATATTATAAATATTAGAACGTAATTATTCAAAAGAGTAAAAAAAGTGCTTAATTGTATATAATGGTTTATGATTATGCACGAATATTTTGCTTAAAATAATAAAATCCTAGCAAATGTTTTTTTGCGGAATTTAATAAAAGAAGAATTGTTTGATTAGAACCTGAATAATTCAACCCTCTTAAAGTGAGCCTTGTGTTGCCTTGGTCTAGCGTGCTAGTGTTAGATAATTGGTATTCATTAGATTTTTACAGTGTTTCATCTAATTTAAATACAAAGGTATAAAGCAAAAAATTAATTATTTAAGTCATTTCCTCACAGGCGGACAAAGGAAATACGCATGAATGACGTACGTGTGTTTTCTTAAGCTCCTATTATTTTCCTGCTTCTTTTCATTCAACAATCAACATACATAATAAAGACAATGACCGTTGACCTTGAGGAAAGCGTGGGTATGCGTCATTTATAGTATTTGTCATCGGGTTAACGAGTGTGAATTAGGATAACTGTAATGTTACGGTCATTCATTTATATCATACTAAATCTTCAGATTAAATTTATTTATTAAGTAAGTACCTATTTCAAAAAAAGAAATATATTTCTAACTTCTTCTTCTGTCGAATCGATGGCATTTTCGATTGGCCATCGTGTTGTAGTAATTTGTTTCACGGCAGCGCCGCTACTCACGGAGAGGGCCCGAGCATAGGTTTCACTCTTCGGGAAAGCTATTACGTCTCCTCCATTACTATCTATTCCCCCGATACGTCCCCTCCATTTCTAACTAGTTTTTAATGACGATTTTGTTAACAGTGTTAAAAAGGCAGTTCACAATCTTAATGAAAGCAGTAGTCAGGAAATCCTTAATACTTATATGATTATTCAATTGAACTATTGCAGGTCAATAATATACATAGAACACCGGCGTCAGACCTGCTGGCTCCATACCCTGGGAATTTCAGGATTGATTTCATTTTTAAGAACGTTGCACAATTTATTTCCGTTTGCAATAAAAATTAGTGCCAGTACTGTCAATATTATGATAAGGAATATTTATTACTTGTCTATAATTTTCATAATTTAAAAGTTAATTTCGAATAAATTCTTGTAGCATGTTTAAAATCCAGCTTGTTTGCCTATTCAAAATTCACTATTTATTGTGCAAGCAAGCACTACTAAGTAGCCCAATGCTATCGAATTAGGTTTCTTTTTACATATTTCATTAAAATATAATAAAATTATACAAATAAATATTCTATAGGACATTCAACGCAGCGTTATCAAGACCCAAAAAAGCATAACTCAACTGGCTTGTGTTATGGCTTCATTCTTCTTATAAATGCATAAATACATTGTTATAATATAGAAATATTACATTTGGCTCTTAGTAACATATTTTTGAATGCTTTTTGCTAAGCAACTTACTACCAACTAAATAAACTATAATATGAATTTCCTAAATTGATTGATGTATTATTATTATTATTATTGATCGAAGCGTATGCAATTGATAATGCCTGTATCCAGTTTCCTTCTTCCAGCTATTTCTTATTCAATTTAATATAATATATGTCGAGCCTATTTCTAAATTGGTACTGTCAGCCGAAATGACGTGTTCCGGGAACCTGTTCCACACTCTTATCACCCTATTACTACTCTACAGTATAAAGTACCATATAATTACTTATAATACGGTAAAGGGGTTGTTATCTCCTATAAACTAAACTGTAATGATATCGTTTAATCATTATTTCTTCATGGGTTGTGTGAGTTGTGGCAAAATGTTAATTTACTCGCTATTGAAAATGTATGGCCGTGAATTTTTATTATTTCTAGATTCATATCTTACAGTGTTTACCTAATACTTTGCGAATTTGACTGTAAATGTTAATGTGGAAGCCTTAATCTTGATGTTCATAAGTGTTACTTTGCCACTTAAATGGATAGAAATAATTTGAATGATTAATGCTGAGTTTTAAGCCTAGTTTGTTTAACTCTGCATCTGACTAGTTGTGGTTTGGTTATGTAGGCACATAATGTATATGTACAAACCCTGCAAGACCCCGTCAGACCAGTGTGAAAACAGTAGGACGCAGACAGAAAACCATTAAAATACAAGAATGTGGTCATGTCTGGTATAGTAAGGTTTTGGACACGATAATATTCTTATTTGTTTCATTATTTTTCTCCACTAAGGAAAACAGTTCTAGGCACTCACTCTCCATACGCTAGATATATCTGTAGATCGGTAAACAGCTGTAGTCATAGATTTCTATATATACAGCTGCAGCGACCAAACTGATGTACAGGTTAGAGAGTTGAATTCATAATAAGCACCGGATTTTAAGAGACCAGGGTGTCACACAGGTTTTCTTCTAAATTGCTTCTTAATTTTGTTTCCTATTTTTTTATTTAACGATACTTATAAATAATTGAGGTGACGGAGAAAAAATACAAGAAAACTCTAAAGCGTCAGCATTAATACTTGTGAATTGTATTTTAATATACATATCCTTCCGTCATTACAAACAAATTCAATTACATTAAATTCTACTTAATAACTACATACAATATTTATTAGTTCTTAATAAATAAAAATGAATGTATTAACTTTGATTGTTTGACAGAAAATTTTTATTATCATAAATTGGGTATTTGGAAATAAAACAATAACATCGAAATTTTGTTATCACACTTATTCTGTTTACACTTATATCTCACTTATATGGTGTGAAAGTTAGAATTGTACTCTATTATACCCTATTTATATATATCATCTATGAATATGTGTCTGACTTTCGTAAATCTAATGGGCAAGATGCGTGACGATGGAAATAGACTGGATAGCATGTTATTGTTGCTTCAGATGTATGTTTTGTGTAACGCAACCTGATACTTACATCTCCTAAATCCAACGGAGGGTGGTTAAAACAGCGTAAATGTAATGAAACTTTTAAGCAATTAGTATGCCAACTGTTTCAAATAGATTTAATGTTTCTGAGAACCCAAAAACATCGTGGGATCGAGTCCTCACTTTTTTCATTCTAAATCGATTTCAAGCAGCGTAAATACCAAGAGTATTTGAATACATAGTAAGTGATTATATTTTCAAGCTGTTTGGGGTGAAGACATCCAGATCATGGGATTGTTTGTACATTTTGTGTGCCCGTTTTGTATATAAAGTGGAAGATTAGCCCTAGACGTGACTGTTTGTTATAACAATTGACAGGACGTTTTATCGAGTTTCCGATATTTTGGCATCATATCATTAAAGTGCCATGATCACGGATGTTGTATTGGATTTCTGCTCTACCGGAATGGAGTTCTACCGTCTTTCTTACTATTTTTTATGGCATCCTAATAAATATGATAAATATATCATTAATTATTTGTATTAGTGTCTAATGCCAATAATTATGTAAAAATAAAATACTTTCAATTTAGATACATATCTCACAAGTAATTACACTGCTTTCAAATTTCATAACAGTTCATTCACTATTAGTATTACATCATACAAATCCATAAACTATTGAAATAAAAATGCAAGAAGAAGGATTTTTAAAAGTGCCACTCTCTGACATTGCCCTGGATCCAGCCGGGCAGTCACCTTCCAGTCGGACACGGAAGCAAAAACACCAGTTATCTTATTGATTTTATTGTGTCATTTCAACTTTAGTTCTATATTACAAGGGCAAGTTCAGCAGCAACTTTATTTATATATACAGCGAAAGTATCACATCGTGTCGCGTATGCACACATATTTTACGTTGACATTGTGCCCATATTAGTGAATGAGGTCGATAGCTATTTTTTTCGGTTTTTTTTTTAAGTAGTGGGATCGTTGAGTGTCCTTCCAAGTTTATATTGTAAATAGATTCAGCCGGTAGTACCCTTTCATGAGATATACAGGTGTGAATGTAAAATACAGATATATGTATGTTTGCAGATGCAAATGTTGACTTTAGCTTGCAATTTCTGCTAAATGGGTAGCGAAACCCGGATATTAACGCGCTCATATGTTAAATACATTAATTAGGTAAATACCGGGTTTCACTAACCATATATTTTGCGGCGAGAATATTTAAAAGTGAGAAGTTCTTTTAGAGTTTTGTGTTTCTTCCAAAGAGAGAATAACTTTGTTACAAAGACATCAACGCGCAAGTGGCTCTTTGTCTTGATCGTTTTTATCAGTTGCGTAGGTTGTTTACTATCTAGAGGGAAACTGTGTGTACTTAGTAGTATAATATGTAATATATAAAAAACATTACTATCCCTGATGTCGAGTTTGGAGGAGTTTTCTTGAAAACGTTATTTTTCGGGTGAAAAATGCCGTTTCCCGATGCTTCACCCGTGGTATGCTTCGTAACAGCGAGTCGGTCCTTGAAACCATTCGTTACGCTTAAAATGTGTTAATTTTCAAATAATGTATGAAAATCTGTCGGTTTTTTTTATATACTATCACGCCTATATCCCCGAAGGGGTAGGCAGAGGTGCAAGCACCCACATTTCGCTAGTGTATATTTAGGTCCCAATGTAATAAGTGGCGAGCCTATTATTGTCATCAACCGGGCACTTATATTACATGGAGCGAGCTATGCTTGGAGTCTCTTTGAAGGATAAAATTCGCAATGAGGTCATCCGACAAAGAACTAAAGTTACAGACATAGCTCGCAGAATAACCAAGCTGAAGTGGCAGTGGGCTGGCCACATCTGCCGGAGGACCGATGGTCGCTGGAGTAAACGAGTCCTCGAGTGGAGACCGCGAGAAGGCAAACGGAAGGTAGGACGCCCCCTAGCCAGATGGACTGATGACCTGAAAAAGGCGGCTGGGACAGACTGGATGCGGAAGGCAGAGGACAGGGAGCAGTGGCGCACATTGGGAGAGGCCTATGTCCAGCAGTGGACTGCGATAGGCTGATTGATTGATTGATTGGGCACTTATAAACCTGCGATGAATACACACATAACTTCGAAAAGCATCGCAGTCATTGGTGTGTGCCATGGTAAACCTGGGATCGAACCCGAGAGCTAGTCTCAGCAGTCCACCACCCATACCACCCTGCTACCGCGGTTTTATTTACATTTATGATTATTGCTTCGCTCTCTTAAGCAGTGATAACGCGATTTTATGTAGCCTATAACTTTTTTCGACAAAGAGGCTACTCAGCACAGAAATAATAATAACAATTAAGTAGCAGGGGCTACAAATTAGCACGTTCAACCAAACAAATCAACTCTTCACCTTTATAATGTTATCAATTATTAGCCTTTTGCAGTCCACTGCAGCTGGAAATAGGGCTATCTCAATGTAGGCAGCTAATTTCGATCACCCGCCCTTCGCATCTTCGCTGTCACCTTTTCAAGTTCCGACGACTTAAAAATCTGTCCAGTTGGAAATGAGGTATCAGTTTATCTGGCTAGGGGCGTTTCGTTTGCCCTTCTGTTTGCCTTCTCGCGTCCAATACCCGGAGGGAGTCATGTCAAAAGAGAGGGCCCCGGGTCTGCTGGGGTGCGAGGGATATGTTCACTACTATCTCACCTCCGGTGACTGGAGACTTAAAGACGGCGTGCGCTTTAGTGGGTTCTAGTCTGACATAACCTATTTCACCGCCTCCGGTGAGATTGGTATTCATGGGGACTTCGCGCGCAGAAAGAAATTTTTTTTAGGTATTATATTATAAGTAGAATAGATTTTATTTTCGTATATTTGGTAGGTATGAGAATCAAATTGTAATATTTCACTTTGCTGCCCTACTTTATCTTCTTTTTGCATTTTATTTGATATTTTTGTATAAGCAATACAAATCAGCCTTGGTTCATTGACTTGAAGTCATTATACGAAATGTTGCATCACTTTGAGATTTTATTCTGCATTTTATACTTTCATTGGATTTCTTTAATAATTTCATACATACTTACATTTTATTTGAAGTTCCAAGTCACTGTAGCATGAATGTCTGTCACCCAAGTGTTATAAAAAGACAACGACGCAGTAGTTGCTAAATAAGCAAAAATAAATCTGATAAAATCAAAAAGGATCTATCTCTCCGGACCCAGATAACATTTCATTTATTTATAAATAACGTTTTAACGTATCTCTGATTAGTGTTCCGTCATAAGTCAATACTCTCGAAAGTCCGGCTTACTTTAATTATCTTATTGTAGTTACACGTTGTCACCAGGAGGTCGTGGCCGGAGGTCAAACTACATCACACAAAGGTGTAGCTTAATCCTTGATATGTTCTTAAACCCCCAAAAGACTGAAAAAGTTCTCAAAAAAGACTGACTTATATTTTTAGTGGGTGTTGTTTTATATTACAGTCATCAAATGACCGCACCCCGCCTGATGGTAAGCTTGGGTGCAGTTCAAAGAATAATGGCCGCCATTACGAATGGTGGTCATGATTTTGACGACCTCGATAGACGTGTTTCCACCCAAAATTTAGGAGGAAGAAAATACGTAAACCAGCAAAGTATTTCTAGATTTTATGGTGTTTGCTTCTCGAGATAATACTTATTATCTATTTGGAATACCTCCAATATCATCAGCAAATCCAACCAGCCAAACTTCAACCTCATATTTAAACCTGGTGATTGACGATGCTCGGGTGCAGTAATTTCCTTTGTGTTTGGGGGGTCGAATGGCAGGCGATCCCTAAAAAGCAAGAACCGCCAAGTAAAACATTTTGTTAGATAAAACCGTGTGATATAGAGAAGAAAAACTGATGATGTGTTCAGGACAGCGCAATTAAGACGGGGGACACGGGGAGCGTCTCCTCATCCAAAACCCACTTTAGCTACGTAAGCAGACAGGCCACACGGCGTTAGTACTCTACAGTAGGTAGTAAGTTATTCTTCTCTTGTTACGCTGCCCATTTATTAAGCATTCAATATCAACTGGTAAAACTAGGCTGCAGGAGACCATGCATTCTCATTAGGTACAACTTTATATTAAAGTATATTAGCCCCGAAATTATCAGTGTTCGTCTGTTCATTTAAGTTGAGGTTTTTTTTGAGTTAGGAAAGGTTTCTGTTGGATTGTAATTCATCCTGGGAACTCTTGAACGTAAAGTCGACCCCTCAACCACTCTAACCACTTCATGTACAGAATGTCAAAAAAAACACCTCTATCGAGAGTCTACTAGGTTTAAGTTGCCGGTTGTATAATGTCAAAATTAGAGCGCAATTGATGCAGAACTTTTGAATACTTATGCATAAAAAACCACCATAACGTTCACCAAATTCATACCTAATATTTTGATGATGATAACTATTAATCATCATCATCGTCAAATTCTCGATTATTTGAAGTCCAAATATTAATATTAAAGGAATTTATAACTGAATTATAGTTTACAAAGGTACAGGATCGAGTACTATGGCGTAATTAGGAGACCGTGAAATAAGTTAATTTAGTCTGTGATATGGATTTAATTTTTGAATTTTTAGAATTTCTGAATGTTATTTTTTTTAACCAAAAGCCCGTTGCAGTTGTCACAGCAGTACAAACACGTGGTTTAGCGCAGGCGTACTTCCAGCGCGTGTCGGAGGTCGTACCGTTCTATATAATGTGAACACGTTGCCCCAGCGCTTACTACCCGACTCACGCGCACGCTGCCAACATCCATCCACCCGCAACGAATCTATACTGTACGTAAAACAAACGATAAATTTTTCCGTGATCCAATTTTGATTTGTTCCAATTTTAAAAGATTTCCACGCAAATTCTGAAACCTAAGTTATTTTAAAACATAAACGTGATTTAGTAGAATCGGGTACCGGTTATCGTGTTGCTAATTGTGGACCCACCACTGCTTTGCTTGCAGCGGGAGCGGCCTGTCCTGCAGTACTGCGCTTGCGGCTCCGTCATCGTCAGTTGAAAGCATCCCGCCACTCGGACATAGTGCGCGCGCAACTTCAGTGATTCTGTGACAGTGACAGCTTGATAAATCACATTCACCATGAACCAATGCGTCAAAATTGTGAGTATTTATATTTATCATGTCGATTTGTATAAAAGTGATATGAAGATTTAAAAATTACGTATATATGTGTGACAAACGATAGTTTAGCATGGGATTTTTATTATTAGCATGTTTAACTACTCAAGGATAAAAAGTATTTATTAAATAATATTTTATCGGAATACGTAATGACATGAATATTTTTATTTTAATATATCACGCAATGCTGTGATTGTTTAACTGTCAATGTTTCAATTTTCGCGTAATTGTGTCAAGTTCTTTAACACGACGATAAAAAAATATAATATTGACATTCATGAATAAGAATTACGAAATAAGTCAATTGTAGTTTTTTACATTAACCATTTGTGTAATAAACAGTGAGAAATACGTGTTCGAATTTCAAATAGTGTGTGAATTATTCCAATTTACTAATTAATTATGATGTGTGTAGATTTTTTTATTAATATTTAATACAATAAAATAAGTGCAATTAGTGGCTTGAAACTATTACAAAGGCCTATACTAGTTATATATACTTACATACATATAAAATTTATTATTGAGTCTATTATCTATTTTAGGTTGTATAAATAATTAAATCACTACACTTAATTGATATTTGACATAAAATTTTTATAACTTTTATTGTATCTTTTATAAATTTATAGCCAAGTTTAGCACTTGACCATATTCTATATCTTTAGTTGACAGTGTTCTATTGAATACAGAGTTCTATTTACTACCCAATTAATATAGGTTTTATTGAAAATTGTATGAACTGACGCGGAGTGTTAAGGTTAATACGTACATGTAATGCATACAATTGTTATGTACAGTTATTGTGTATCGTTAATACATATAATTAATAAGACACCGGTAATTATAGTAAATAAATTATACGTAGTTTATCAAAGGATTATAGATCTTAGGATGTCCAGTCTCTTCTGGAGCTCACTGTACCGGACGTGATACAGCCTAAAACGATTATAAAATAAAACAATCACTGGCTGATATAGTTTTAGCACTTTGAAGTGATTAGAGAAATGTCACAATTTTGATTAACTAGCAGATTTAACTTTGAACTGCCTATAAGTGTTATTATAAATATTTCACATTCACAGAATTAAAAAATAACGACTAAAAGATAAAATTTGTATGTTAAGAAAATTCATGATTACTATAAACCAATAAAACTATTTTTCACTGATAAAATTGAGATTTTATAGTGTTATAACTTATATGATTATGACAAAATATTATTTACTTACACTTATTATTTAAGTACCTTGTATGTAAAAAGTCGTTAAACGGCGTCCATCCGCGCGTGCGCTTCGGTTTCTCATCTTATATAAGAACCAGTTGCGATGACAAGTATAATCTTAAGAAACTCAGCTTAAAGCTAACATAATAATATATTAATAAATTATGATGTAATTGGAAACATAATATAAAGTAAAAACAAGCTGCTCGAACACATCAATAAATATATTAATAACTTAATCTCCCTACTATTTCGATCGCATTTCAAATTAACTTGTTGAACTGAATAAGGTACTTGGGTACTTTTTATCACAAGTTAATACGAGTAGAAGTTGATAGCCGTATATCTTCTATTTACTACATCCATATTCACAGTAAGTAGGTGTATTAGGCTCACACAATGAAATTGGAGCGTAATTGTTTAGGAATTTTGACATTACCACAGAACAGAATAGATAATAGTTACCCTTTATTTATAAACGTTTTGTAATTGCACTTAATTTGTTAAATAAGAGACAAATAACCTACTTTGACTATAGCAAATTGCGGATTCCAATCTCATGGCACGGTCAAAATAGTCTGTTAATCTCACGGTCTCCCTTGGTTTGAGAATATTCGTCGTAAAACGTTAAGAAGTACTCGTAAACATCGCGTATTGGGCATTTAAAATGTACTAATAATTATAAACATTACGTTATATTTCGGGAGCTACGAGTATAATCTAAATTAACCTTATATTCAGTAGCTATTACATCTAATTTATATAAAAAGAACAGATAACAATCTCACAAATGTTTATTCTAATGTAAGTTAAGAATACAAAACTTGTGGTTTACAAGATAAAATCTCTTCGTAACACTTTTAGTATGAGATTAGGTAAAAGTACGGAGGTATCTACTAATTTCTGGGTAGCTTGGGTCATGCTCATGATGTAACATTACTTTAATGTTTATTTTTCGTCAAAATTGCTCCTGGAGATACAATTTGTAGTGTTAAATATCGAAAACGTTCCCTAAAAAGGTTTGTGAAATTTTTGTACTATGGTCAGCTATTTGGATATGCAGCAGTGATATTTAGCCTGTTAAGTAGTGTGAGTTCTTAACAAGTAATAACGTTTCATATAGAAATGAAATCACTTTTCTACGGCTGGTCTAGGTTAAGTTTCTTAACAGGTAACCTTGTCCATGTTAATTATTTTTGATGTGTCACGGATATATTTCAAGTCCTTATGTTCTCAGATCTTGTGACTACTAATATGTTATTAGAATAATATTTTACTAAAAAGTAAATCCAGTATTTCTACTCTTTAGGATTAAGTGATGAGGGGAATCCGAAATGAAGTTATTCCTTTTTAAATTGAGAAACAAGCTATTTGGAAAAACCATGGGGTACACTAAACGAAAAATAAGCAACAATAGCTCAAGCAAAAAACAGCACTGTTTTGCTTGCGTTAACGGAAACGAAATAAAGTCGCTTAATCAGATGAGTTGCATTCCACGTGATGAATTTTCGAAATAAGTGTGTTTGGGTTTCTTTTAAACTACTTTTGGATTGTGAACTATTCTTATCTACCTACCTTGCTCCTAATTTTTACACGAAATTTAATTATCAAAATAAAATTATGAAAACTAAACGGTGAAGCAATAAAAACTAAATAGTTTTATGGTTAACATTTTACTAATTATTATAAAAAAGAATTTAACTAATATTTAGGCCGGATTTTTACTGATGAATTCCGACCTTAGAAATGTGCAACCAACGTAAAAAAGACATCCTGTGTTATAGTATTTATGTCAGTATTTGAATTAAAGACAATATTCTAATTTAAATAAATATTATTGCATAATACTAAGTATCATGATTTAATTTGATGGTTACTTTCAGTATTCTGTGACTCAGAAAGACCCAAACAACGCGACATGAATCATTTTGATCGATAACTTCAAATGCGGATTTCCGTGATTAGTTTGTTATAGATTTCTAACTGTATTAGATCTAAATATTACACACTTTCTTAGTAGTTTCTAACGAATATATTATTCAGTATACGCGGGGAAATTGATATGTAATATACAATTAACATACATAAAATGCACGTCTTAGTAAACTATCAAAACATTATATTGGACCTCAGATAATTATGTAAAATTATGCCAGTCTCATTCTTATAATCCAAAACAATCACAATATTTCCTTTCGAAACGAAGTGTTTTATAGCCACAATAATAAAAAAAAACTTGTGTTAAATACTTCTTAATCATTTCGGAAAACATTTAGGTAATAAGTTATCAAATTTTTACAAATGCTTATTAAAACATAGTAACTCAGTCGAATCGAATGTCTTATCCACAACTAGACCCAATGGACCAATAGTACATTATTATTATGAATTGGTTAATAGACTATCATTAGAATATATTATGTTTACTAGTAAAAACTTGACTTCAGACGAATCTTCTCCGTCTCTTCTCTCTCTCTTCTCTCTTCCTCTTCTCTCTCAGAGGAACCTTCTAATGTACAAAACTGTACAGATGAATGAAACAGATACACCTAGACAAACTCCATAATTTGAACTTGCAACACAAAACGGTCTCACTGCTAGCTTACTGCATTATTCGCAGCAATATCAATGCACTTAATACTAATTAGTGTTTGATATCATGAATCTCGCCATTATCCTGCCACTTTCGTTAATTATGTTCAGAAATGGTAGACTGGGCTTTGTACGATGCCTATGATAGTAATGGTACAGGAGCTCTAAATTGGCAAGATAAGTTATTTTACGTATTTGCAAATTTGAAACATAAAACTTGTTAATGACTTCACTGTAATCAAATTTGATATTCTAATTTATGAAAATTGATAAGTGTCCAGAAATAAAATAAACGATCGACAACTTAAATTTAATGACAATTCTATTCATATCATGTAGTTTGGGTAGGAGTGATTGTATATGTTGAATACTTTGTCATTTATCACGCTGTAATGGCTAAGGAAATTTGAGTGAAATTTAGTGCATATATAGAAGATATATTCTGAAAACAGCTTTTACAATAAAATAATTGATGTGGCTTTGTAAATATAGAAAGAGTAGTACCTTAATCACAAATATTAATTGAAAAACATCCAACAAAATACATTATTGAAGAACAAATTCAAATTTCCTGAATTCAGATTGTACGACTTGCACAAGAAGACTAAATCGTTTTGCACAAGGTATTGAAAACTTAGACAGGCAATACTTAATTGATAGTCTGACAAAAATGTGTAGAACCAAAGCCAGTTTAAATGACTATACTCATTGCATTGACAGGAATATTAATTTCTCTACATCTAAATAATTAAACTAGCTAACTCATGCTCGTAATTGTTTATGCCAATTTGCATTTCAATTTCATTAAATTAAATTTTAAGCACAGCAATCGCTAGTGTATCATTATTATTAATTTGATTACGTCACAAAACTGTAAGTTGTAAGCCATTGATAGTGTTTTCCTATTATAGACAGCATTACCAAACTCCAACCTAAAATGATATTGGTGGTCTCGAAATTGATATTGTAATTAATTTTACTTCTTATCGAATGTTACAGCTTGACTGAATATGTGCAGTGATTGTAATATTGTTTCTCCTTGATGTATTTTCGTTTTCATTCTACTTAGTATTGCCCATCACAGATATATTATCTTCTACCCAGCAGGGCGAAGCTATATTGACGTATCAATAAAACACATTGATAAGAAAGTAGTCACTTTCACATGACGATAAAGTAATAAGAAAATTCCTTTGGTAATGGTGCACGATCTTGAAAAGCTAAAACTGCACAAATTCTATGTTTCGCGCGCTTTGCGTAATGTAATGACCGTGATCTTGATATTGTTATGCAGTAGAATATAAAATGTATTGTTTATTATTAACTTCAGATATTTTTGTTTTACTGTTCATCTTATCTTAAAATCTGATTTCGATATTTACCTATAGGGAGTAATAAGGCTAGCAAGATGAACATCGTTTGATGTGTCGCTTAAGCATATGTTATTGAAAACTATTTAGTCAATTTATAAAAAAAGTACAACTAAAACGTATACTCAATTTTTTCTAATATCTCAACGATTAGAAATACCTAAGCTACTGCGTAAATGTTTTGTAATTTCCTGTTTTAAGAAAGTTAAAAATAGTATCTACATTTTAACTAACATTACGAGTACTGAGAGTTACGTAAATTTTGCTCCTCTATTATTCCATTTGTCATTCTTTTGTTTGCATTGTTGCAAATATTATGACATGAATGATAAAAACCATGTAAGATTTGAAATAAGAATGCGTGGGTCAGGGTTATGGCTTGTTCTGACTTCAGCAGATCGTAACTATCGCCTTGCACGAATCCAAACATGACGAACGAGTCGGTTCGTCGCGTCGTGGTTTCTGTCACTCCCAACTGCATTAAAAAAGAAGTGTTGTTACTTCCGTCGTTCAGGGTGCAGGACAAGAATGATAATTGGCCAAGGACGACTTATTATACGGCTTATTACACTGTGCAACATTAAGTTAGTACATATTAGGATTTACTTTGCAGTATCAATATGTATCTACACGAAAAAGGTTTAAAACAAATAATGTTCAAATATAATTTAACGTTTTCTATATCGCGCAATATATCTGTCGTAAATTGTTTTATGTTAAAATGTACTATCTAATAAATAATAGTTACAAAATTCATTTCGCTGTTTACTGGTACTTAGGTTCGATTGACTTGTTTCCAGTGATCGTGCTCGATAACAATTAACCATTAAATTTCCAAGATTATAAAGCACCTTAGCATGGAAACACTATGCAATATGTACGACAATAGGGTTAGCTTTGAATTTCGCTCAAAACTGTACTGTTTGCAAATACTGAAACCCTTTACCAGATAATTATATTAGTTTGTATAATAGACCTCTAGATTTTCTGGCACTGTATTATCATTTGATATGAGTATCAACGTAAAGTTACATTAAAATTATGTACATAGTACAAGTACAATACAAGTACAAGTGTTCAAAAATAAAAGCTTAACAATATTCATTATTTCTATAGTTTTAAAGGAAGATGATTGATTAAATGAAATCAGACTATTTATGTCAGAGAACACACGTCGTCTGTGAGCTCTTGTGCTAATTATTATTTAGAGTCAGCGTAACGTATCATTTCATTTCTCTTTCATACTGGTCAAGGCAAATCTATAACATCGATTATAATACAAATGTATTATTTAGGATAACTGTTAATTTATTCTCAATAGTTCTATACTTAATCGAAGGGCAAATTTCACAAACTATAGCAACAGTCGCAACAGTACCATAGGTAGTTAAATAATAATAATAATAATAATATGTCTTTATTGTACACCAAGGAATTACATCATGTTATGGACATGCAGATTTTTAGGTACATACAATGGGCGGCCTTATCGCTCTGTGGCAATCTCTTACAGGCAACCATGGGATGGAGAGAAGTATTTGGAGATAAAAAAATTCGGGGCCATTTGGTGCACTCAAATATTTGTCGTAAATACAACACAACACACATATACAATACAATACAATACAATACAATACAATACAATACAATACAATACAATACAATAAAATACAATACAGTACAATACAATACATATCTATATCACATACATACAATAATACAATAAATGTCTGAACCATTGCACCTCCTTATAGCGATAAGTAATAATCCTTCACTTGTTTTTTAAATACTGGCAAAGACTGTGCCCGTCTAATAGCCACCGGCAGAGCATTCCACAAACGAGCCGCTTGAATTGTGAAGGATTTGTCGGCAAAGTTGGTGGAGTGACTCGGCAATTTTAACCTTAGATTCTCCGATGATCTCAAAACTTTTGAGTGCGTGTTGTGCAAGAACTCAAAGCGCTGTCTCAAATAAGAAGGAGTTAGTGGGTTGAATAAAATGTTAAACAATAAGGACAGAACATGAGCATTCCGGCGAAGACGTATAGGTAACCACTTGAGCTTTTTGCGAAATTCAGAAACATGATCATATTTGCGTAATCCAAATATAAATCGTATACAAAGATTTTGGAGTCTCTCAAGTTTGTTAAGTTGGTCTTCAGTGAGATCTAGATAGCTGGCATCAGCATAGTCAAGAATAGGCAGAAGAAGAGATTGTGCGAGCGCAGTTTTCGTGGCAGTGGGTAGGAAGTTTTGTAGCCTACGCAGGGACCCCGCCGTAGCAAATATTTTACGCCTCAGTTCCAGTAGTTGTGGCCCCCAAGATAAGCGTCTATCGATAATTATCCCCAGGTTTTTTACCTTGTCACTGTAAGGGATTTGTAAACCGTTACAAGACACTTGCGGAAGGAGAGACCAATCTATTTTATCTATCAACCTGGAGCTACCGACGACAATTACTTGTGTCTTGCATGGATTTACCTGAAGACCGTACGAGGCGCTCCAGTTGCATATAGATGTTAGGTCAGTATTTACAGTATTAACAGCTTCCGCCAGTTTATGGTGCGGGGCTCGAGAATATATTTGCAAATCATCCGCATACAGGTGGTAGGAAGGTAAACGTATAGTTGAATATTTATAGGAGACTAGAACTTAAAGAACTACTGTGACCCTGAATCTGGCATAGTGAGGTACAAAATTTACACTTTAATATTACAACAATTCTTAGTAAACTTAAATAAATTAATAAAGCTGAAGAGTTTGTTCGTTTGATTGTTTGTTTGGTTGTAGGGCCGATCTCGGGAACTACTGGTTCGAATTTGAAAGATTCTTTTTACGTTGAATAGTCCGTTTATCGAGGCAGGTTATAGGTATATTATATATAGTTTATTATATAATAATATATAGTATCATCATACTGCTACAACTACGAGCGGATCAGTTATTATCAATAAATTTAAAAATTAATGAATTGTTGGTTTGAAGGGGTGATACGAAGTTCACGGTCGGTTAGTTTAATAATAGGTACTACATAAATATATCTGTATAAAATCCCTATAGTCCTTTCACGTCTTCACAACAAATTTCCATCAGACATACTCATTTTACAAATTTTATTATTTTTCTTTTTAACTTTGCTTTAAAGCAAACTTAAATTTACAAACAAATAATTGTTTTATTAAGATCTGTTTAGTTATGCTTGAAGAGTGACCTTTAACTAAACGTGGTACATTTTTTGTGTGATCAATTGTTGTATTTCACGATTGTCTGTCTATCGAACCGTTGGCTAACAATAAATTATTCCTAAAATTATGTTATCTATAAACATTATCACATAACTGTTATATTGCAGTTACGTATAATTTTGATAGATGGTAACACTGACCTATGCTATGACTCATATCAGTAATTTAATATACCTAATCTAGTAATCTGATATGTGGTAAGATTGGTGTATATTTTAATATTTTTAGGAGCGGATATTCTTTAATACGAGTATAATATTAAATACAATATTAGTTTTTGTTCACTGTTGTCACTAATGTTAATATTTTTATAATTATTAAAAAAAAATTTCATGTTACATATTTTTCAACATTAATTCAAGAGTAAGAACCAAGGCAAATAGGTATGCAGCCATGATAGGTATTACTTATTCTCTAAAAAATAAGTATTTGATCTGAAGCTAAGAATAGCCGATATGCCGCTTTTTGCCGAATTGTATTATTACAATATTACATTATTCTAAAATCATATTCGATACATTATTCTGTCATGTTTATGAGCAAATAAATTTTGTCTTTCTTTCTATTTTTTTTTTATTATTTAGGTAGTTGCCCATCGATGTCCAATGAGATAATGATTTCGGTAATGAGCCTGCACACATTTTTTACACGTGTTTAATATGGAGCCTCTTTTGTTATACACATATAGGTATGTTTTGTTACATCATAACGCGGTTAGCGCACACACTTCCTAGTTAAGTAATGCAAGAACATTGTATTCAGGTAATTAATTAATATCAAATCGGAGGTACACAGTTTTCATGTAGCCACTCTCAAATCTAGGTCACGTCCACATATAAACCAGTAACAAAACTTATACGCTTGCGTTAATCTAACAAAAGTAACTTGATTAATTACGGCCAAGGGTGTAGTTGCGTCAAACAATGATGGTTCTCATAAGCATTTTAACCTTTTTTGTGACTTATTCGCATACCTACATTTGTGAATTATGTTCGCTAGATCATCAAATAGCTCGTGACCGAGATAATATTATGTAAAAAGTGACCTTCATGAGTCGCGGATAGTGGGTGAATGACCTACTTCCTTTTCAGTCTAAAATTTTTTTGAAATGTACTCAAGGGTACTGGCTTCATTAACGTACCTACTTAATTGCGAAGATTTTTCGTATCCGTATTTATATTTTATTATTTAAAACGTAAAATCGTGTAAATGGAGGAATTTTTATGCTAGATTTCGTTAGACAATAATATTTTGTTGTTCAAATAATATAGATGTGACCAAGATAATAGAAGTTTAATGATAGGGTTAGCACAGTTTTAAGAGCTATGTTGTAAGTATTGTGTAATGAGAAAGCGCATGTAGGTAGAAAGCGAAATTGTGATTGCAACGTTACAATGCGGGTTTTGACTTCTGCTCAGTTGTTATCACTATTGAAGAGGACGCCTGCATCCACCAATTTTCTCTGAACAATAGTACCTAACTAAAGTACAAAAGAATTACAATGTATATATAAACAGGGTCGCGTAAATTGAAAATATACCAGCACCTATATTCTAATCATGGAATGAGTAGATTGGCGATGGGAAGTAGTAACGCGATTTTAATACTATAGACATGAAGCTATGTCAATGCCACCAGATGACGTTGACCTTCGTGTACCGACACTATAATTGTGAATAGACGAATTTTCCATTGTAGGGTAGGATATTACGTGTCCACTTCCTTTATCCAGATTCATGTGTACTGGCCTTATGTCAAGGTGATATTAAATAATGTCGCAGTGCCTTAATGCGTCCTAAGACCTTATTGTGTGTTTACATAAACGGTGGCCTTGCGAAGTAGTTTCTGTTAATTGGCATCTTCCAAGTTCCAATACACTGTTGTCTTGTTTTGTGTTCGTTTACATTACATAGACTTTTGTTTTTACGGTTTGACAATTTAACAATAGCATAGATGGATTAGAGGATGCGGACTTAATCAGATGTTTGTACAACTATTATGTGTGGTAGTCTTATTATAGTCGTGTAATGATGCAATCCACCGAAATTTACATCTGAGGACATGTACATTGATATTATATTTTTATACGTTTGTTCTGTAATGCCACGAATATTTTTCGACATTATCATCAACATAGCAACGTGTGATGATGCATCGTCTCATCATTACGATAATTCTATTACGCCACTTGTCAATAAATCAAGTCACGGTGAGGAATTTTCGCAACATCTCGCGTTGACGAGCATTTTTTTACTTCTCTCAACTTGATGTAACGGAGAGAGCGGTATGTGTTGGCACGTACCTATGAATACATTCTGTCTGCAGTCATGGCCGCTATGTTTATAACCTTTTTATGGTCTATCCCCATTTTCGTAACATATTCAAAAGAGCATAGAAGCAAATAGCGGATTATTTTCTTTGTTTAACTATATTGTGTTCTTTTTATGAATGAATATATCCATGAATTCAAGTTTCTTGTAAAAAAATAGTTGATTATCGTGACCCAACAAGTCCTATGTTCTTTGTTAATGTCTAATCTATATCTGTACTAAATTTCATATAAATCGGTTCAGTGATATAGGCGTGAAATCGTGATGTACAAATAGATTTAGCTACTTTCGTATTTATAATATTAAATATGGATTTATTACACACACAAATACAGGTAAAACCGGAACAGCAGAACGTGCATATTTCATTATGTTATATTCGTTGACAAGTCGGTTACTGAATATGATTACTTGTGGTGAAGGATTCGACTAATTAAGGTTATAAATACAATAAATATGTATAATATAGAGACGATGGTTCATGGTTACTATAATGCCTATCGGATGTCTTAGCTAAATAATTTAGCATAAATGACTAAATAAAAATGTTCTAATGTTGCTTGGTCAAGATGACTTTTATTAAAGGTCGTCGTCAGGAACTGAACATCTATACCGATCGCATTCAAAACTTCAGGACTAAATGTCTTCTCTATTACCTAATCTTTACTCATGCATTGATTTTTTCATAAAGTTTAAGATGCCGAATGTAACAAGCATATTGTACTTAGTTGGTATATATAGAAATTGGTAAGTGAGTAAAAGAATATTCTTTTACTCATTTACCAATTTCTCTAGGTAGAGACAACAATCCATCATTTCTATATTAAGTACTTCGCGTTCTTCCTCTACTGTCTTTAAGCCATTTTCTTGATCTTCTTAAATTTCTAAAGTCTGGTACATTTCCGTGTCATATTTTCATGTATCATCAAACGTCTACACGTCGATGTTGCCAATTCCGAAAATATATACTTTTTTTCATATTTGGGCCAATTTTGCCTACTTTAAGTTTGTCTCAACCTGTTATATCCGCTACTTCTTCTATCCGTTTCCTGCATAATTACGTCATATTGTATCGTAATATATAATAATATACTTGATTTTTTATACCTGTGACCTTGTTCCCATACCTAGATACATTTTTATGTAGCCTGTTATTATATTGATCAAATAATAATGTATATTTTACATCGATAATGTCCTTAACTAAGTAGTTATGTGGATTGGTTCTATTGGTATGATAGCTAATAAGGCAAATCACACGGGATTTTTTTGTGATGCTTATTCTATCAATATTAACATAATAATAGGACTAATTTAAGATTAATCAATATTGTTCCGGTGACATAAAAGGTCAAGTCTTATTATAGTTAAACTGGAGTGTAAATAAATGAATAATAGATATGCATATAGTTCCAATCGATAAATATAATTATAGAGGTAGTCGGAAGGCGGAAGTTGTACGACCGGTCCGGCGTTCACGCCCGCGCCTGTCATGTGAGTAATGAGTATGTGTGTAGTGTCTGTCTGCTCTTGCGCACCGGGCTTCCCGCTTCGTGACGTGTGCTGTCCATTCATGGCCCTAGCCGACTTTGAGTCGTGTGATCAGTGTGATATAAACTATCTGGTTTGACGACTTATAAACATGATTATTTTAAAATATTTTCTCTTACTAAATCACTTTATTCACTAAATTAGACATTTATATTATTGAGCAATTTTTTTTTTTAATAAACACATGTAATTTTATACACACTAATGTGTTATGCGTTATTATTTAGGTAAATGTATTTTTTTTCGGAAGTGTTACATATGCATTGAGAATAATTTATTTCATACACTCTTACGATAGTTGAACGACATATTTGAATATTTGATTTTACATAGCCATTAATAAATAATTGGAGTCATACTTCCTTAATTTAGTTATCAATATATTTACATAATGTAGGTGGGATTTTAAGTGGTATAAAATATTTATATCGATTTGTTGGGCCCAGTAACCGTATTTATCGAACATAAGCCAACTCAATTTGGTAGGTACACATTACGACAACGGTTAGTTTTGTGATTACTAAACATGAATAACGATAACTAGTTTAACTGGAAAAGGGAAATCGATGCATTACAAAAATGTTAAAAGCAAAATACACCAAATGGCAACAGAACTGATTTATTCACCTATTAGTACATGATATATGTATAAAAAAAGTATTGAAGGTGATTATTAAATATAAGAGTGCTTGGTAAATATTATTTGGGAGCACTCTTGTGTTCTTAGACTTGGGGCGGAAGACAATCGAAAAAGTCTAAAGGTAAGACGTCCTGTCCATTCAGAACAGATTGAAATGTAACTTAGCATTGGCATTAGATGAGAATTGGCGCATCTTCAGTCGGGGTTCCATTTTCATTTGTTTTGGGGAAAATATGGTTCTGCTCGAAAAATTGCGACTTCTCAATATATATTCTATTCTAAGTTATAATGATTTGTCTGTGCCAAAATTTACCGAAATTGATTAAGAGATCTGTAGGAATAGTTACCTAACAGACAGTTTGACACACATTTACGTCTACACAGCCAAAAATATTCGTCAAGTCCTTCCTTTATCTTTATTTCTTTATGTGAAAAGTCATATTAGAAGGCCCTTGAACGAAAATATTTAGTCTGCACTGGATCTGAAACGCTAAATAGGAACTGGGTAAATCAAAGTAAGAAAAGAAAGAAGTAAGTAAATAGCATTCTTTGGACGTTCCCAATTACTGACTACTACTTAACATCTTAATCGTTTTACTAAGAAGTGCTGTAGTTTCTTTTGTTCATAATATTTGAGATACGGGTACATATGTCACGGATCTTACACAAAATAAATGTATCCTTATACATACGTTAACATAAAAAGTACATGTCCGCAATGTAGGTATGATAATAATATTAGCGGGAAATACGAGAATGTATGAAATCCGCCCGTTCGGCAGACCGCACGGTAGAGTTGGTAAAGGCTTGTCTTTCGGAATGCGGAACTGTATACAATGTACCTAATAAATAAATGTGAATTACACGAGTTGCATTTAGTTTATGAAGTTTATTGGATTTGTCATTTCTGTTATATTTGGTGGTGATATATAAATTTACTCCCGAAAAGTCTACAAAGCAATTCATAGAAAATGTATAAGAAATAAAATAGTATGTATAAGAAAAAATATAAGTTTCATAATTACACTTGTAAATAATTAATTTAAAAAGGCTTTTATATAAGATTGTTACGTAATTAATTAAATTTAGATGTGTCTACAACATTATAATATTTACATTCATTTGTTTTTGTTATATAGGTACATATAAATGAGGTATTACATGTGTTTTATTTAAATAATGACCAGTAACTATATAGAACTAGCTCGCGACTGCGGTTTCGCCTGGTGTTATAAAAATACACGCACTAACTATTGGATTATAGCTCACAATAATTTAATTTCTCAAAGGCGCTTAATTTCGACGGTCTGGAAAAGATTAATCGCTATATAAGAATGTCATAAGAAATTTGAATATATTTGTTTGTATAGTCCTACTAATATCTATATAAATAAAAACGTCGTTGTAAAAATATGTTGCTAAGCGAAAAACTCGAAGACGGCTGAACCAATTCCAGTAATTCTTGCTTTTATTTGTTCCTTGAACTCTACGAAAGGTTTTTATGGAGCAGCGGGAATGGGATCAGAAGTCCCCGCGGAGCCTCAAGCAATAGCTAGTTGTAGAATATAATTTGAAGATATTGGTTAGATATTGAGTCGCTCTTTGTCTTAAAAATCAAACGAAATTTTCCCCGATGTTATTAAGAGTAAGAGAAGATAGTGTTATTAAGAGGCTATATCGACCACCCTAGAAGTTTCATCATCATATAATTAACATTGTATTACCGCAATGTATTTGGTAAATCATTAATTTAACGTATCATAATTCAGTTAATAGCAAACTAGTACTGGTCGTTAGAGCACGTCAGATTGTTGATTAATATCTCTTTGTTTGTGGCCACTACTTCTCTGTCAGTCAATATACCTTGACGATATAATGAACGATAAATTATAGTCTAGAACGAGACGCATGGCATAATGTGTAAATGCGATGATATTTAAGTGGAGCTTTAAGAAAATTCCTATGTATTCGTATAAAAATACAATATCCTTATGAGTACCATTCAAAGCTCAACTGATTACCGATATGCTTACTTAACGCTGTGACCATTGAAGACTGCTATGCAAGAGGTGCGGGTTCAATTTCCGCTTAGTGCAAATATTTGTGTACATGAATATGTATAATTGCAGCGCTCTGAGTGAAAATAATGTAAATATGTATGTATTTACGAAAAAAACTTATCTAAGTATGTTAATCGGCGTTTACACTCATAACACTATATTTACCATGGCTAACTAATATAGCGTTGAGTAGATTGTCCTAGAATATTTATTAATCGATTAAATATCGAACAAGGCTATAGTGCAAGTTTACTGTAGGGTTGGTGATGAGACGGAAGTGAATTTTGCAAATGTGAAAAAAAGAAGCGGTACAACTACCGGCTTCAAAATTCAAGGTTTGAATACAAGTGGTACTAACACTGTGACCATTGGTTCCCGTACCACGAAAACCTATCGAAATTGTAATGTAAAGATATCATGAGAGCGAGGTATTGCGATTGATGGGCTATAAGTGTAGCCCATACAGTGTATGTTTGTGGACACAATTCTCGTAAATGGAAGAATAATTTTGAGATTTTGACCGTGATAGTAAATTTAAATGTTAGCGTAAAGTTAAGGACAAAACACTTTAATAGCTTGATATAATAAAAGATAAGAGTTTAGATTAATGGAAAACCTGAAGAGTGGTCATTGAATCATTAGATTATTAATATCATAGTAATTCATCGATGCAAAATTTCGTACTTAACGAACATGTAAATAGATATGAGAATTTGGTACGATAAGTTTTATACACTGGATTTATTTCTTTGCTATTCATAATTTTTTTATGAAAAATAATTTATATCTATGTAAATATCTACCCTTATCTATTAATCAGTTAAATGAAAATACACGAGTTGTGTAACGGTATGAGACTAAAACTTGTATTTTAACACAATTAAGATGTCCTTCACGATAATATAATATTAAAATAAAATAATAATAAAATTTAACATAAAATTTCGGGGTCACTGTACAGTAGCCTTCTCGAAGTGGTGCTTTCGATCTGATATGCAGTTTGTTCTATGTATCGCAACAAATAAATTGTTATTATTTAAACAACTTTGATATAAAGGTGTGGCATACTTAATGATGTTGAATCTAATGTTGACTGCACTAGTAACGCGTCTAACCTTGGCTTTGTAGCCTTGTGGGTGAAACTTTAAGTAGCTACCACATATATCTGATGATATCAAAATATTTAGACATTAGGATTGAATTCTTTTTTTAAAATTTAGGATAAATTACCCTACCTACCATCACATTATCCACTTCATTTTAAGCATTGGTGATGCGAAGACGATATCACAGCGAGAGAAGGAAAACGGGAAATAAGACCCTGTATCAACTCTTGTGCCCAGGAATCAGTAGGTCAATTGAAGATTGTTGATAATTTGTAACAAGCCCACTTAATTTATTCTGATAATAACACCCTGGTGAGTTAGTGAGGTATCATCCATTTGTGTTGAGAGGGCAGCTTTACCTCACAGTATATTTTAAAATATTGTGTACCTTTTTTTGAACTGTCTTTTCATTTCATAGCATCAAGTTTCTCTATCATCTCATCTTTTTGTTGGCCTGGATTTGTATTAAAATTAAGATCCAATCTCATTTTTTATTCAACGAAAAAGTAATAAAATTGTTGTTGATACTTCCTGAAGTTTAATATTGAGAAAATGTGTTTCGCTTCTAAGCAAGCGTGCTTTGACATAGATCACATCGTCACTCACCAACAGGTGAAATAGTGGTTTCATGTGGGCCTATTGATTATTATAAAAAAGGTTGCCACCTAAGTTGTATAAAAAGGCTGTATTGAAATATTTTTTTATACAATAATACAAAAGATATTATCAATTCTATCTTATCTAACAATTTTAATTTCGGAAGGTGTTCATTATTATTTATATTTATAACGGAAGCTGGTTGGAAGCCTTGCCGGAGCAGCTCTTATTATATTAAAAATCAAGAAATAAATTTAATTTACATGTTTTTCCTTGTGTAAATAATTGTTATTTTACATTCCAACACTTCGGTATATAAATAATTTCCAACACTTGCTTAAACTGGTATTTTATGCTGTTTCTATGCAGTATCACTCGGTAAAAAACCATATATTTATTTATGCTAGTTGATCACTATCTGTATATAGGTAGTGATTTACTTTTGCTCGACTTGATCTATAGAACTTACGCTATCGTGTCTATTCCGACATGTATAAGTTGAGATGGTAAAATGACATATTTTGTGCTATTTTAAAATTTCACCATTCTATTTTTTAAAATTTTCCTATGCTTTGTAGAAGGTTCTTATTCGTGCAGAAAATTAATAGCTATAATTAATAACAGTTAGGTACTAACAGTGGCAAGGTTCCGATAAACCGATTCCTGCCGATTTTCACTGCAAAGAAAACCGTGACAGAAATGCTTAATTACTATGGTCATTCTATGGGCGATTAGAATTTTTCCACCGGCATTTATAAATTTGCACCCTTCACCATTGGTAACTAAAAGTATCAATGGAAATAATTTTCGACGGTAGTGACCAATAGTCCAACATTACTACACTAATGTTTATTACTAAACAGTAATGAAGGGTTTTCATGACTGAAGTAAATGAAGTTATGACGTGACAAGACAGACCTACTAAATTACACACCTATCTGATCATTGAATGGTTCTTAGTGAAGAAATCCCGTGGGTGTGACTATTTCAATAAATATGCACTCAGTGCCGGTTCTTTTCCTTTGTAACTACCAGGCAAGGCCGGTAGGTATTGAGTAGGTTTAACATTTTGTGCCTATTTCCTTTGTCCAACGACAATGATAATGATTAAATATTTTGACAACAGCAATTTGGTTTTATGATATTTCTTGCTGTAATAAACTTAACTTGAACATAATATCCCATAACTACAGTATAAATCATAATAATATGTGCCACACAGTTTACCTTGTTTACAAATGACAACTCCGTGTTTTACAAATATAAAATACGAGGCTTATTTTAGGTACAGTTTAAACTATGGTCAATGGTACTTACTCGTAATTGTCAGTAGAGCATTTTTATGTAGCGATATGTATAGCATAACTACAATTAATATTGGAATTTAAATATATTGCATCGTAATTAATTGAGATAATTAATTTGTAGAGAATTGTACAGTAACTAATTTGGATCTTCCAGAGTTTTGGCATATCCAATGGTAGATACACAACACGGCAATTACCTTGATGGCAAAGTGATTTTGTTAAGTACTGTTATTTCAGATTTTGTTAAATTGCAGTATTTTTTTATATGCTATCTTAGGTACTTAGAGCAATTAAGTAATTTACAATATCCTTACTAAACAACTAAGCAGCTAATAACTAATAGTAAAACGGTTTTCACGGTGCAATTTATTTGCAATAACAAGCAAAAAACATATATAAGGACATGCAAAATAGCTAATAGGTACATTGTACTTGATAACGTGAGGTGATCTCATACAAGGTGTACGAGTCAATCATCATATAATTGGTGAAACTAAACTGGGTTTGCCGATGAACACTTTATTTGTTAAACATTTGACCTTGATAAGCATCCGGTAATCGTGATAAGAATTATCAGCCTCTGAATAATTATTTTAATACAGGAACTTCTATGTGAATCATAGTCTTACTTACGTTCGCGTTCCTAATATGAGAGGCAGTTTGTTCATTCGAGCGTTATCTTGCAATTTTATGAGGCTATTCTAAAACTTACAAGCTATGCTTTTTTCAAAAGGCGAAGCTATACCTAATTTTCGGAAGATTTAATTACTACTTGTGAGTAGTTTCGGGCTCAAAAAATGGGTTAAGAGGTAAAAAAATATTTTTTTTATTCCTTCGTGATTTTGGTTCACTTAAAACTGTACATTCAATATCGTTTTCCCACAGTCTTTAGCACCTCTATAATCAAGTAATATCACTGTGACACTTAGATATCTTAAATCTCAAATGATGGTGACGAAATATTCAATCTATTGTCTTGTCAAATTAACCTGTATTTATAACTTTAAATCCTGTGTAACTCTAGCCTGTCTCTTACGAGTGGTGACTAGTGGAAACATTGAACCAGTAATGCTGTTAATAGACCAACAGATGAATACTGACGATCCAATATAAGCGAACGTTGGTGTCCTTGACATAATGCTTTGATTATTTCACTCGGCCAGGATCCATACATTTAATATTATATCTAGGTTCTTTATAGTGTGAAGACCTAATTTAGTTAGGGATTGTTTTACCTTTCTCCACTTTGACCACAAAAATTTGATGGAATTATAGAATTGAGTTTAGAGAATTTATTTTCTCATAAGAACCTAATACACAGTTCACTTAAAATGAGATACATGGTTGTTTAAAATAATGATAATTTACACCTCGGTGCTCTAGATATCACTGTGGGCAAACATAACATATTTCCTGAGTTTCCTTTTAAATACATTTATATCATTACATGTCTTCACATCATTAGGTAATCGGTTAAACAGCTGAACCCCCTCAAACAGTATAGTTTTTTTCCCGTAGTTAGTACGTACCCTTGTTAGTTCAAGTTTATTGTTATTTATTAAATTATGTGACATAACGTTTACATATGCATGCAACCTCACCTATGTACCTGCTAAAAAGCCACGACGCTCTGGTGTAGGGTTTCCTTTGAGCTCATAAAGTCAATAAACCAATCCAAGTAATGAATAGACATCAGTCTCCAAAGTGTAAACATTGAATGCAAACTAGAAATCACTAGGACGATTATGATGACGTATGTATATAGCACAATAATGAAAACTTTGGCATACTTTACACGCATTGTGGCCTACATCCATAAATTATTTTAATCTTGATAAAATAGGGCTGTTTGAGCAGTTGCTCTATGTTAATTTGGAACAAGTTTACCTGTTTAAAAATAACTACATATTTAACTTTTAAAATAAAACTTGTATTCAGCCAACAATTCACAATTACCTATAGGTATTTCATATTTTGAGTATGAAGTCTTTTAAATGTACGTATAAAACCTTATTCGTCAAGTATACAGGGGTGTTAGGGAAACGTTCACCTATCACCTAGTATATTAGTGTGCTATATTATTATTATATTGGTTAGTGTAATACTAATACAAATAATTTACAAAATGTAACTTGAGTAATGTGGTTATCTCGGTTCAACCGGGATAGTATTAACCACTAACTTAAGTACAGGTACGTCACGGTATCGTGGACTCAAGTCGACTCGAGAAACGAGGCCTTCGCGCGTGGATCATTTTGATATAATCTATGATGAGTAGTTTGAGCTCCGACAATGCTGTAGTAGGCCGTGCCATCCTTAAAACACACTCAAAAATGCTTACTGTATGTATTTTGGAAGATTGTAAGAGTTCCTGCGTTAGCTTTATCTTCCTTTCTATCCTATTCCATCTTTGCAGTACGATAAGTCCATAGGTCACGGCACTGCCTACCATCGAAATGGCCCAATGCTTTATATAGAAACAGTAAAAGGTGTTACTACAGAGATAGAATAGAACGCAACGCAACAGCAGACAATTAGTGCATGCATAAAAGGACGGATAAATGCATAAAAGTCACAAGTAGGAAATAGCATTCTCGCTCGACCTACTGTATAGATTTTCCGATAAATAAGGTCTTAATTTGTCTTAAATTTTTAAAATTCTTGCATGCTAAATTTGATCGAAATTATTTTGATTTGATCTCAGGTGAGAGATTCTAAGTGTTGCATTGTGTGATCATTAGACGTATAATACTAACTATAGCCTTACAACAAAGTCGTACAACACCTCAAACGCAGTTGCGTCACGTGTCGCAACTGCTCAAGTGCGTTCACACTTGATTCATTTTCACCGCACGCATGCGCACGGTCTGTGAATTGTAGTGTGTTTATATTTTACGCACAAGCCACGTTTTAGTGTGGTCTAATTATTTGAAGAGATTTCCACGATCATATTAGGAATGCCTGAGTGTTTCAATTAGATTAGCTTTGCGAAAAAGATCATTGAACACATATTCACATTGTGGACCTTAAAATAATATTACGTCTGTGATAATATATGTACTGTCAATAATAATATTCTGTAATATTCAACCTGGTCGAGTTCAATGCCAAGAAGACGCAGGCATGCGCGTTTTCAACAAAGACATCTCCTTTCCTTCCTCCTCCCACTCTTCAGAGCACACCACTGCCATTACAGGATAACCTCAATATACTCGGTATGGACGTGCGCTGCAAACTGAACAACAAGAACTATATCGAGAGCATCATCAAAACAGCTTCGCGTAAACTCGGAGTCCTGAACAGAGTGAGACGTTTTTTCACGCCGGAGCAGCGGTGTCTTCTTTATAAGACACAAATTCGCTCCTGCGTGGAATACTGCTCGCATCTCTGGGATGGCTCCGCAAAGTACTTATTAGATGCTCTCGACAGGTTGCAGCGACGTGCGGTCCGCATTATTGGGAGTCCTGAGGTCACAAAGTCCCTCGAGCCTTTGCAGATGCGTAGAGATATTGCGTCCTTGGCAGTATTTTACCGTCTCTACCATGGTGAATGTTCTGATGAGCTCTTCCAACTAATCCCACCCTCCCCTTTCCTACACAGGACAACGCGTGCAGGGCTTAGGTGTCACTCGCATACGGTACAGAATATTCCATCAAGAACCAAGCGGTTCGGTGATTCTTTTCTCTGCCGTACCATTAAGTCCTGGAATTCCTTGCCGGCGCACGTGTTTCCTTCTTCCTACAGTCCCGGGTCCTTTAAGCGGGGCGTGAAAAAGCATCTGATGAGGCCGTCAAGCTGAGCGCCACCATTGTAGCACTGAACGTGTTTGCAATGGTGACCCTCTTTCATGGGACTTTGCCTTCAGCTTAACATCAGGCGAGGTGAAGTCAAATTGACGTGCCATAGATAAAAAAAAAAAAAAAAAAAAAAAATTAAGCACTTTTAAACTATTGAACTTCTGTCTAGGAACACGATTGAACAAACTTAGATCAATTTTTCATGTAAGATGAAATTTAGGATTTTTTTAGAAAGTTATATAATTTTTGAATCGTACTAGGCTCAATAATATAGACATAAAAGTATTAAACTATATCAAGTAAAAAGAGTTAATAATGCTTACCATAAAATGACGTAATGTTTCATCTGCAGACACAGTTTGTCGGCTATGACCACTCGCCGGTAACAAATTCAAGAAGAGCTGATACCTGCGAGATAAGCCGTTGTACAAAGAGATGTTGCGTGTCGTATTATACAAAAAACAAACAGATAACATATATTACATTATTTTCAAGGCCTTCTAACAGTTCTTTTTCAAGATCTTAATATAAATTAATTAACGCATTTATTATTCAAGGTTTACTTTTTTTACGTTGTTTCGGAGCATATTTATTTCACGTTAAAATATTTTGGGAACATATCTTTTAGATTTATAAACACTTGCAAACACTTTCAAAGTTTTAATCTTTAAAATTATGTGAAAAACATTGCAGGAAGCTCATGTCATAATTTGCGTGACCGCTGGAGGCAATTCCGTTTGAAGCTAGTAATTCCTAATTGCCAGTGGTGAGCGATGCAATGGTAGAAAGTAGCCATCGGTATCATCTTAAACCTTTGCTCAAAACATAAATCATTATATACATAGATGAAATGAAAAGCGGCTGGAGCTTTTACGCGTACGTTGCACCTATTGATTGTGAGCTCTCTTTAACAAGAGTTCGGAGCTCTTTATTTAAGGAGCACAGACCACTTTGATAGCAATCAGAGAATCTTCCCCCCGAACGGAACCTTCCTTGAACTATCTGAAAGTCTTTAAATAGACTTCGCTCTCATGTCGGATGAAGTAATGAAAACCAGACTAGGTGCAGTTTCTGAGATGAGGCGCACCCACGGTATGAATGTGGAGTAAGATCACAAACTATGATATACCTGCTAACGTGTGCTGCACACACTAGAGGAACTCTTGTGTGTCTCTAAAAACGTTGTCAAGGTTGCGCTCCGCTGCGGCCTGGGCCTATAAGATCTGTAAGACAAAAAGGTTAGAGAATACTTCGGGATTGCCGAAAATCCTGACTGCGCATTTTTCTAGTAAATCATACGATAAAGACGTAAGGTACACGGGGGACGGGATTGAACTGTAATGAGAGCGGGTTATGAACTCACACTAGGCCAGTTTTTAGGGTTCCGTACGTCATAAGGAGAAATGGAACCGTTATAGAATCATTTCATTGTCCCTCTATCTCTCTGTCAAGAACTGTTTCTCAGGTGTACCTACGCGGAGGAATCAAGCACACATTAATACCACTGACGTTTGTATCTATTGTGTAAAATAAATTGCAGTGTAAGTAACATAAATTCGACTTAGAATCCAATTTTGTACTGAACCCTCAGTGCGCGAGTCCCACTTGCTCTTGACCGCATTTTTATAATGTTGTTCATTCTGGTTTGTTAGAAACGTCTTGCTATGTCAAAATGCAGTCGATAACAATACTTAGTAGTACGCTGTACGGTGCGTGTAGCTAAAGATTGCACAATCATAAATTGAATTTCAAATTTGACTCATATTGAAACTGAAATGATTCATGGATACTACTGGCTCCTTCAAATAATGCATTAAATAGTTTGTTCCATTTTTGGAAGGCCATTGAAGCAAAACCGTATTTACTATACACAGTCACACAGTCAGTGCCTATCACATTTTCATCACTAAATAATGTTCCACTAAGAATGCCTTTTTATTGCATTCCATTTGTCTAACCACTTAAGAGTTATGATAGGATGGTCATTAAATGCAGTATCCGTGTCTGTTGGTCTGTAAAAATAAATGCTTAAGGCGTACTTTTAATTGGCAAAAAGAAATCGCAGTCCATTTTAGTTGTGTGTGCAGAGTTTGCAGTAGTTCAAGTATAAATCGGGCGTATTGAGTGTGCAAATGCATATTATAACGCAATGTAAACTGCTTGTGAATTCATTTGTTTTGATAATGATATTGTGTTGGTTCTACTGGCCGATGATGCGATAAACATTATGCCGGAATGTGTGATGTAAAATGTCTTCAACAATTGACACTATTCTTTGATGAGAAAATAATTTACTCTTCGTGCCGCAACTACTTATTAATTTTATTTAGTTTTTCACAGCTTTGTTAGGCAATCAAATAAGACCCAATTAAGAATATACATATATTAGTTATAGTGTCCTTTATTGACAGAAAGATTATTTTGCAAATTTTATTTCACATGTATTCTTTCGTTTAGTAAGTAAATGTAATCTTACCTAACAATTTGGAGTCCAAGCTTTAGCAGTCATAATTATGGAAAAATAAACCTTCAAAAAAATTCAATTTAATTTTGTTTGTACATAATAAAATAAATTTACAAATTTTAAAAACAATTTTCAGTCACAATATCTTTAACACGCCAATTTCATCTTAGTTCTATTAAAAATAATGTTTATGGCCAGTTACATTCCATTTTTAAATTAAAGCCGATGAATACATCCTATTCTCAATGTATTCAACCTCTTTGGTAGCTTCAGAATGGTTTAAAAAATAAAACAAAACTGCGAGGTATTAAGAAAAAAAAACACGATGAAGTTACTGAGTCAACCAAAATATTCAAAAGTACAACCTTGACTGGCAGTAGTTTAGCTCTACCATGCAAATTATTATCACTACATTGTATTACTGTAAATTATCTATAATATTTCTATCTTAACACAAATAGCAAATAGCGTAAAATTTGATACGTCGCGTCGTCGCATAGCAATGCCTCGATAATGCAACATGGCCAGTCGATACCGTGCGACTTCAATAGCCAATTTATTGAAGTCGCACGAACTTTACCCAATAAGTAAGGTTATTAGAATCACAACATCACTGATACACTTCTATCACGTACGCTATTGTTAGTGACCTTCTTAGGAATTACACGGTGCTTCGATATATGTTAATTAGCTTGTATACCGTTATTAGGCAAGTAAACCTTGTTTCTGCTCGAATTAATTTAAGGAATTTTCTTGATTAAAATAGTTGAGAGGCGAGTTGAGTGCAGTTTATATAGATCAATATGTCAGTCTGTATTCATAGGAAGGTGAAATTGACACACGTTTGATTGATCGGAGGCAGCTTATAATCTGCGTATTTTGGTAATTTGGGTCAGATGGTTTTAGCTTATTTATAGATCACCCGTATATCATATATATAGCAAGACAAGGCAAGACATTGTGTCTGTCTGTTCTCAAATTTACGTTTTCAGGTCACAACTGTTTTTGACCCAGCACGTGTCGCCTTGAGTCTTCTTAACAAAAGGTATATTTTAGAAACTTTGCTTATGTTATAAAAGTTTTGCGAAATAATACTTGTAATGGAAATAATAATATTGCAACAGATATCAATTTACTAGTGAAAAAGTAGTTTGCAATGACAACAATGTTATCAAGTACGTGTGCGAGTGCCACTTAGGTATACATAGATACAGTATTTACATAGAGTTCAATTAATAACTAGTTTATCAGTCTTAGAACTGTTTAATATGGACTACAAACTTATTAAAAATAATATCTTTATTCTAGATTTTGTACAGTGAGTAGTATTCCCACGGACACCTACCACCTCTACCAAAACCGGTGGAGGTGATAATGTCGGCATCGAGCCGACTAAAACGCACGTCGTCTATGGGTCTTTGATTGCCAGGGTTAGATAATACGAGACCCATCAGACCCATGGACATCTCTTTGAAACAATCCCCTTCCTCTAATATGGGAATCATAATCTAGTCCCAAGGTATGGGGGGCGCGTTTTGCGTCGCGGCCTAATATACCCTCTAACAAATTTTGGCTAGATCTGTCAAGTCGTTTGAATAAAAAAATTCCAAACATCTTCACAATAATTTCATCGTTCACAGTTTCTCAGTACTAAGAATTTCTAATGGTTCAAATAAAAATTCGCACTACAAAAATATGTATTTAATAATCATAATTATCAAGTTATCTACTGCGAATATAAAATATAAATAAAATATTGCAGTTTAAAGGTGATTTTATCTTCATGTATTTGTTTTTATTATCTTTTTTATTTGTTCACTTAAATAACAAATAAATAATTTCGTATCTTTGATACGTAACGATATGACAACCTCATTTGCCTGATGTAATATAAATAATGAATATTACATTAGGCAAGTGAGGTTATTTTTCAATACTAACTTTGAACTGTGCATTGCATATTAGCCATTTCATTTCAATTGCACATTTTTCATTGAACCGAAATTGGATTATACAAAATATTTTCAGTATCTTATATATCATCCTAACAAGAGCTGGCTATAATGTCTTTGCTGACAGCTTTTTTCTATATTGAATAGTATGGGAACAGCTTCTTTATTTAAAAGTTTTTTCTAATGACATTTCTGGGTTCCATAAATAAAAGCTCTAGAATTTGCATCTGTATAGCACCGCTATGATAAAAAGAACTTCAATTCATAATAATATCTTCTTTCCACACTGTGTTACGTAGTATGAAAAGAAAGATTTCTATTCTGTTCTATTTTTAAAAGTCTAATTCCAGAGCCCCTGAAGTCAAATATCCATCGTTTAGCGATCATTATAGATATTCTTCCATTTCTAACAACGAACATTATACATAACAATATAACAATATTTTAGCACGTTTAATCGCGTTCTATTTCATCAACTGCTAGTAAAAGTTACTAAACTTCCTACATAGCATTTAAACTAAATATTGCTCCACCAACAGGCAGAATTCAAACTATTTTATTGCTCCACTGTTTATGTACCTACTGTGCAAATTTAATACGTCACATCTCGAACGTCTATCTTATTCATTTCGGTTGGCGTCTCCGCTGACAAATCACGTAATATAACTTACAATAAATATATCACTACATAGTATAAAACAAAGTCGCGTTTTCTGTCCCTATGTCCCTTTGTATGCTTAAATCCTCAAAACTACGCAACGGATTTTGATGCGGTTTTTTTAAGGAGGAAGGTTTATATGTAGGTATATAACATCATGCTGCAACCAACTGGTGCGGTGCAGAAGTGAAAAATGTTGCAAAAGCGAGGTTACGCAGACGAAGTTGCGCGGGTCAGCTAGTAAATATTAAAATGCAAAGCTGTTGATATCGTCACTAGGTATTATGGTAAAATCATAAAGAGTTGGTTCAGCAGATGATCACCATGCACCAGAAAAAATAACAATCAATCAATTAACCTATCGCTGTCCACCGCTGGAAATAGGTCTCTCCCAATGTTGGGAGGCTTTGGTTTATTGATTTCACACTAACCAGGGTTGGTACAGGGTTTTATTTTTTTGGATGAAGTGATGAGATTCCTACTCCGTCAAAAAATATTGTGTATGTCTTTCTAGACAACTATGAGCTATCAGTCCTGTAGTCAGACATAAAGACTATCATTATAATTTCAGAGTAAGGTCAGCAAACCGGATCTTCAATACACGGAAGTATTAAACAGCCGGTAGCAATACTAAGTCCCCGAGCGATAAGTCTAATCTATCGCTAAAATACTACAAACCGGCAGCGAAATATGTCACAATGTTGTAAGCAAAGTGTATTGAACTAATTACCATATTGGTTTCGGAAAGCATTTACAACTTATCCGCAATAGGCAGGTTGCGTAGGACTATGCAGACGGGCGACTGTAACTGGGCCCTAAGTGCTTGTTGGGTTGTTGCGAAAACTCTCGCTCTAGATAAATTGTTTTAAGATACGGAAGCAATCGATCTATAATAAATTTCAACTGCATAGCCCCATTATATAGTTTGAATTAAAAGTTTGTTGTTCTAGAGTTATTAACAGTTTGTTGAAATTCGTTTGACATGAATCAAATTCTTTTCTATATGACCTACCTGAGTTCAGTTGACATTGACTTTTATATTTGAAACTAGCTGATGCCCACGGCTTCGCCCGCGTGGAATTTTGTTCCCGTTCCCGCAACCCTTGGGAACCTTTTCCAGGGATAAAAAGTAGCCTATGTGTTATTCCAGGTTCTAATCTACCCCTGTACCAAATTTCAACCAAATCAGTCCAGCCGTTTATGCGTGAAAGAGGAACAAACATCCATCCATCCAAACAAACTTTCGCCTTTATAATATTAGTAGGATAAAATGTAGGATCTAATAACTGCATAGACAAATGCGTATATTGACATCTGGTGACATAAGATGTAAAGTTTTGTGTTGGCTATATAATTAAAACGGTAGGATCCCAATATTAGTCAGCTGGACTGATGACCTAAAAAAGTCAGCTGGGACAGACTGGATGCGGAGGGCGGAGGTTCGGGAGAAGTGGTGCATACTAGGAGAGGCATATGTTCAGTAGTGTATTGCGATAGGCTAATTGACTGATTGATTGATATAAGTCAGATAACTTAATCGATATTTATCCATCTTGATACAAATGTCTGAACCAGCTTCATTGTTCCTAAATATCACTATGAAAAAGAACAAAAAAATTCAAACTCATTTATGTATGCAAACATTCATAATGCTTAACAGTATAATGTGTGTCAAATTAAAATATATAAAACGTTTTTGTCGCCGGTCTGTTGCTTACTCACGTGCACATATCAGCTGTGCAGAGTTCACGCACACCCACTGCCTCACTGAGGTCACATATCAAGTTCACATACCTGTTTTATATCTAAACCTGTTTCTGCATGACTGTATGTAGTGCTTACGTAACGATTTTTGTTATGTTTCCGTGATATATCTGCCTATTATAACTAAAAACGGTTTCGTTATCAAATTGTTTCGATAAAGTGGGTGATTTACTTTGATGTTTTAATTGAAGTAATTGTTACGTTGATTGTCGTCTCGTATTGTATGAAATAAACTTTTTATATCAAGTGGTACCTATGGGCAGTGGGCCTCGTGCTTATACTCATGCACTCAGTAATATGTTTCAAAAGTTAAGCAGCACAGTAATACTTTAGTAATAATTTATTAATTATCAGATATACTTATAGATAAATGACTATTTAATTGCCTAACAACTATAGGTATACTCCAATAACTGTGCTTTTATTATTAACATAATGATGAAATTGTTTCGACATAAGTAGGTAATTAATTCGTCAAATTGACGTTCTATTTATAAATACTTGTACGTATAATAAATAATTAATGTCATTGAAAATAATGCTATGTTTGCTCAATATTATAATTGATCCAATGAAAATATGTGCTTCAGAAAGTCATAATTATATCCTGCTGATCGAAATATGTTAGAATTTCACGGTCCTTTTTTCACTTTGTTAATATTTTTTTACTAACCTCTATAAAATTACCGGATATTGCAAATCAAACGCCGTTATATTCTTTTATTTCTATACTGTTATTAAAAAAAAGGAATTATATTTTTGGCACTTAAAATAGTAAATCACTGGCAAAATGTTGGTACTATTTAAAATATACCTAGTCTACTATCAATATTGTACCTAGATGTTGATGTTATGGAAGCGCTCCTGAAGACGAGGGCCCCAGCCCTGGTAGCACTACTGGTTCTTAATTATGTTTACTAATACGAAACTATACTAACACTAACGCATAAAGCTAGTTAATCGGAATTTAAAAAATAATAAAAGTAAATTGGAGTTTTTATATGCTAAATATGTACTGTTATGTATTTTATGCCTATGTTCAGCAGTGAACGTCTTATTGTTGAAATGATGATGATACTATACATATATATAGTGTCTCATATCTCGGCTTCAGAAGCGTTTCCCTAGACCCTAACACCACGTATATCGATTATAATATTCTCTGCCTAAAATGTTACCGAAGTGTTACCGATATGACTAGATATAGTTTAGAAGAGGTCTGCGAGGCCTTCATCGATCTCTTCATGTTAGATTACTTGTTATAATGCACTAAATTCGGTTCTACGCGGTAATGAAGACTAGGTATTAGTTATATGATTTTTGCGATTGAATGAAAGGCGCGATTACACTCATTATTATTGCACATACAAATAATTGAAGTTTCGAAATTGTACCGCGGAAGACCTACAGCCGCCTACCTAAGGCGATTGATAGATTGAGGTGATTAAATAAATGATATGTTACTATGTACATGTTACTTAATTGTTATAATGTTCGATTAAAAGGTTCTTTGTTCGTTTGATAAATATGGCGAATTTGGGTCATATGTAAGGAACATATCTGTAACGTCTAAGTATTGATACCATCTATATATTTATTATTAATAGGTTTGACTTTTGACCAATGTTGTGTTTTATTACGATATATTCCAATGTGTTGATACATAAGTAGGAGTTATACGATCTTTAAAATAATCTAAATTACAATGAGGTTGCAAATATCATAAATAAGACCTTCGGGAATCGTGATTGGGCAGTTGAATATATTTTTTAAATTTTATTTATGGCTATATGAAGCTCTCTAAAAAAATTAGGATTTGATCTACATTTATCGTGACAGTTTTTTTTAGTTATTTTTTTTTTGCAATTTTGTAGCGTCTATTTTTAGTACATTTAATTTTGACAGTAACTGAGCAAACTCTAAAAAGAATTGCCTTCTACTCTAGAGTCTACGTTAGAGGTCAAAGTTAAGGTCACAATCAGAATCACAGACTTAGTGACGAACTACTCAGATCTAGACTGCATGTGACAAATTTTATTTATCTCTCTTTTTATCTTGTCCACAGGTATTTGTCTTATGTGCGTGTATAGCACTGACGTCAGCACAGTTCGGTCACTTCGGTGTTCACTTTTCGGACTTCGGTTCTAGCTTTGGGGCACCAAGCTACTCCGGTTATTCCGGATATTCCGGATTTTCTGGTTTATCAAGCGCTGGCGGCAGGGATCCCAGGGGGGATACAGGTTAGTAACCAAAAGTTACATCATGTATGAAAACCTTATTCGTGGTAAACGTAAATTTAGAAGAACAACGTAGGTTTTAATTATATAGTTTCTCTTGGAATCCTAATATCTATAATTATTATGATATATTATATTATTTAAGTGTATATTATTTTATGTACGTAAATTTCATGTATAAATTTATAATATTTAACAATATCTTCATATTAAAGACACATTAATAAAAATGACAAAACAAAAATAGGTCTACTACAAAATACACATCCACCTCATGTGAATAGTTGACATCATAACAAAACCGTTTTGGTGACCCTCTTATTAGTCTAGAGTTTTGGACTTTTGTTAGGTGTGGACATCGAATAATATAAATGATAAGACTGATTTCTCTTCTGAATTCAATAAAAAACAATAGCCGAATACCCACATCATACTGAGTAGGTACATAAGAATATACAATTTAAAATATTTTTGTAACTATCAAAAATAATTAGGTAGGTTCGCGTCATGACTCAAATACCCTTTTGAACTTATACGTAAATCGGTTGGAAAGGACCAGGTTTGAATCTAATTATTCCGTTACTCAAAACTAAAAAAAATCACAGAAAATTCCCTTCGAGCTTACTTTGTGTAAACAGTCACTCTAGTTTTACATTTCAAGATATGACACTTTCATCATTTTATCCCCATGATCAGGACTGCTCAGGAGCAATCGAAACGTCTTGAATTAATATCAGAAAAATCATCAACAAAAAATATAATCCAATAAAAAGAGTTTAAGAGCAATTATTTATTTTTTGGCTATTTTCGTATGCAATACAACTGTATAAAGTTATATCTAAACAGACGTATCTGAAATGTTTAATATAGAGCGAATATTTTAATAGCCAAAAATCATTGACATGATAACTATGCAACAATACAATGACGCTATTAATTTTTTATGAATGTATAATATGAAACTAAATCCATTAAAGACTTTATATCTTAGCGTAGTAGTGATTTAATCTATCACAAGCGCATAATAATTATTCATTAACACTCATTCATTATAAAAGACAAAGAATTATTTTATTACCTGACTAACCTTTGAACCATTTAAAAATCAGTTAAGAACCCAATGGCGAACTAGTTCATTATAATGTCACACATAACGAACACCCTAATATGTAATTGTGTGTTAAGACACAAATAACGCGGTCTCAAGGTCATGAGAAGAACAATTGTTGTGTGATGCTTATCGACATGTTGCAAAATGCTGCCTCACGCAGCTTAACTGTAATCACGCAACTGTCGCACGAAAGCTTAACCCTGTATAAAATGAGCTCGGCTAGAAGCGAGCTAGTTCAAAATTATAAGGATAACAGGAACGTAGCACGAATCCTGTTAATTTTTCATGCACTGAGATCACAAAATTGGAGGTCGTGTTGGAATGTTTTCCAAGAATTAGATATACTTTCTTACATATACACTCGAAAAACATAAACCTCCTTCTGGCGCAATCGACTAATTATAAATTCGACTGTGACAAATAATTAGAATTTCTGAATTCCCACGATAGAAATTTTCACCCTGTGGAAACTTCTCTGATTCGTAGAATCTTTACAAACATCTTATACTAATACAGTACACAATAAAGATTTCATTTGCGTCGTCTACGCAGTTAACAAATTAATTTCCAATTAAATTAGTATAATATTTATCATTGATTCCTGTTATTAAGCAATTTTAGAACAATGAGAACCAATAGCAAGTCAACACGAGCCCTCATAATTTCATACATTCTTGAAGTAGGTATTCTAATGCCTCAGACGTCGACGGAATATTAATTATTTTAGTTTCGCAATCAGGCATCGCTTTATCTATCAAACGATTAATTCAATCAAGTGTCTGGTCAAAACATTTCGCAATATTAACCAAAAACGGACATTCAATTGATAAGTCACTCAGTCATGTAGCAGATGTATATCTTTGCTCTTTGAATGTTACGAAAAGTCCTTATGCATACGACATTTCACAGCTAGAGTGTGATTGTCATTAGTGGAATACGATACTTTTTTTTTGTTGTGTAATAGTACTCTACGCTCACTGCCAAAATAATTACATTACTTCTTTTTGTGATAATTAAGTCCTTTTTATTTAACTTATATTTATTTTATTAAAGGTTTTTTTTAGTTTATAAAGTAATAAGAAAAAATTAATTGCTGATACATAATACGTTACATAGTCCCATTTGTTTCTATCAAATTGGTCCATACATGGAATAAAATGGTTATGATTGTGAATTACGAATACTAAGGTATTTCAAGTGCGAATGTGAGTCTGCTTTCAACGTATGATGTAACTGTACATAAAAATAAAGCCATATCCGGAATCATTTTCTATATCAAGAAATTTCTTTAACAACAAAAAGATGTCTGTGTCCATATCGCTACTGTATACTTTATTTATCAAAAATATAAGTAGTTTACGAAGAGTGTTAAGGTGGAAAATTAGTCTGGAATTTAGAACTGGACTAAATACGGAATTAATAGTAGGAGAAACATGTTTAGTGCAAATTTATACAGGGGGTATAGTATTACCCAAATAAGGTTAAAGCTATACATGATTGATTGTAGCAAACTAGTTACCTATAAAATATACATAAGTGAACGTTATTATTATAAACGTACAGTCTCGGCGGCGGACAATTAATGTTCTGTAATTTAATGCACCCCCAGTGAGGTAAGTTTGGTTTTCAAAACTTGTTTGTCACCATTTACAAATAAGTGATAAAATAGTTATAGAAGTTCACTTTACAACGCTTAGCAATCACTGTCCCTAAGGTTATATATTATGATAAGTGCATATTTTCAACTTTACTAATGTATCTGTCAAGATAAAAGATAAAGCCTATGAAAGTAGGCAACTATAGATTCAATATGATAATTTAGGATATTCTTCTTGTTGGTGCATGTAAGTGCTTTCAATATACGATTATTATTTATCCCAGCACTAATTATGCTTATGATATCACAAGATCACATCACGAGTAAACCAACTTAGATGTGTTCTGTATTATTCCGCACTCTCTCTTCCACATATTAACACCACTTATAAAGTATTTGATAATTTACTATTCATAAAAAAATATCACTTTTCAAATTTATTACAATTTTTCAATATTATTCAAATAAGTTGTACTTACATGTACTACTTCCTAGAATAATTTTGAAACATTATAAATTCACATGTCCAAGTTATATAATATATACTTAATTATTTATTCATGTATGTACTCTAAATTTAACATTACATTGATTAATGGATATATTTAAATTCTTCGACAACGAAATATCATTAGTGTGTTTGATTATCACCGTATAGTTGAAAAAAGAACAAAACAACAGATTGAGCTCTATCTGGCCGGAAAGTTGCTCAATGTTCGTTTTTTATTTGTTCCTATTTTGAATATTGTAACAAGGCCTACAAGCTTGCATACATGCAATTGATACAAGAAAAGAGAACAAAGTTTTGTTGCGGAATGTTGTTAGATTGATACAAGCCTCGGTTATATGGAAATTAGATATAATTAACTGGCTTTGCGCTTTCCTATGTTTGAACAAACATCAACATTGGCCTATTTACATTTTGTTATGTAAGCGATCTCAATTTTTCTCAAGTTAATTATTGATCATTGAATTGAGAGGAAAGAGTGATGAGACCGGAAAGCTTAAATTAAAATGATTACCTTATCATTCGAATAAGTATATAATTCTAATAAGTATTAAAGATATTATTGTGGTTCAATTGGCTTCTATTATTCCCTGTTCACGTGTGCGATTATCTATGAAAATACTCAACCTTGGCCAGAGAAGAAAACAAAGCCATTGTTTTAGTTATTTATTACATTTCCAATATCTTTTTGTCAAATTTCATGAATACTTTGATAGTTTATGCATAATCATACCAACAAATCGTTATACAAGTGAACGTTGTGAACTTAAGGATGGCGCGCCACAGTCCCTTTAATGTTGGCAAACTGTGGTAAATTGATTCTGATGCGCTTTATAACAGTCTGCATTTGACAGTGACAACCTAAGTTCTGCTAAAGGAGTTTCACAGATTCATTGGTATATCAATATTCTAAGATTTTATCAGTCAAAGAATAATTGACAAGGACGGGTTAGGAAGATATTTATCATCTATGCTTTATTAGTTATAAATATTTAAAAGGTAACGATATGTTTAGGCAACTTCTTACCTATTCAAATTATAAAATGACGAATAAGTTTACCTATATTATTATGTGACGAATATAATTTTGATCGTTTTATTCATGATCGTTTAGGTGGTTATTTGACAAATTCCCCCTTTGAACAATGATTCATTCAAGTATTTTTTAATTATGCATACTTACCTACCGTATTTTTTCTCAAAACTTTTTGCTCTGCATCTGAGCATAAAATAATTAAAACACGGTAATCACCTTCAAAGAGCTCTAAATAAAAACGACGAAGGTTCGATATTTAAAAATATTGCAAAAAGTAGCTGTTTATTGTTTTAATTGTGATGTTTCGTTATCTGTGTGAATAAATCGCCCGCGATTTCAGTTATTAAAACCTAAAAGGCCAGAGTCATTTTATTGTAAACTTTTTGTATTGTTTTTTTAATCTGCTACGAAGATAATTAGGTAAATTTTAAGTTTGGGGGCGCAGTATAATCAGCGAAAAAAAACTGATCGTGTAAGAGTTCTAGACCTATTTCTATTAGTTATTCTAGTGATCTAGCTAGTCTAGTGTAACTATCTGCTAGAGTTATAAAATATTTAGTATATTAACGTTTAAATTATTAAATTATTGAACTTCTTGAATACAATTTACAATTATTATTTTTTTCATTTACAATATCTTCACCATCTTACTAATAAAATGTAAATAATACATTAACAAGAATCTATAATGTCACACCAGATCATATCACATTATCAAGAACCGCTAATACTTAAATATTAATTATAGGAATTGACTTCGGCATTGAAATTATTCAATTTTTAGTCATATTTACAAAATACCTGAATTATTCTAGCAAGATATTTTTATAATACGTTTTATACTTAACCTTAACTAGGGTTAAGTCCAAAAAGTATTTACTACCTACTATTCTAGACGCCAACAATTTTGAAACACGGTACCGTGCCATTATAGTTTCGAGTCTGCCACATAGGTACCTATAATAGAGAGGTCTAAATTTAAAAGTATTTTTTCCTATAGAGAATCAATATTCTTCAAAACCCGTTGACATTTAAAATTTACTTAAAATACTTTAATAATATCTATTTTTATGTAAATATCTTGAACTCAAAATTGCAAATTCCACAGCAAATTAAGTCATATAAATAGCTTAGTTAGCCATGGCATATTTTCCGTTCAATATTGCTCGTACGCGTAACCACAGTATGACATAGTCTTAGAAGGGTCTGCTAATGACAAAATCATGCTTAGCCGAGCAAAAACCGAGGACATGGCGCAAGCGGCGCAAGTGTTAGCGTTTGACAAACGCATCCCTCAATCAGATTAAATTAATTACTGCAGCTGCCCACAGCGTGTCGCCTAAATAAACACAATTTACAATTTTGTAACACTTGTACATTCTGTTATTTAAGTAAATTTATTTTAATATACATCATACTTTTTAAATACATGTATAATAATTTATATGGTATCTGTACAACGTTTATTGATATATCTATAAATAAATATTTATTTAACAATATAGTATTGATACATTATAAAATACTTTTCTTTTCTCACTCGATGCAATCATTTAATTTAATTGTAATCGATTCTAAAAATTAGGGATCTATGTCATTAAATGAAAATACATTTCATAACTTTACAAATAAGTACTCACTTTTATAATATAACAATTTAACAATATAGTATGATATGAATATTAGTAAGTATAACATTTTAGATATGATATTTATAAATTAACATAATATAAATATAACAATATACCATGCCAATGAATTTATAGTGTATGTATTGCTCTTATTTCATTTGTGACCGGTTCTGAGAGAGCTATGTAAATATCCTAAAGTAGATTTGCCAATAGATAGTCTCAAAATATCTAAGATACTTGTTGGTTTACTGTAATAATAATATATGTGAATATTTTTAAATTACGTTACGGCAAAAATATCAAACAACTTGTACGATCCCTTCAACCCCTTTGGTAACAGCAAAGAATACCTATATTATAGTAATCTTTTTAGAAATTGGTTTTAAAGTTTGGTTCCGATAGTAGCCGAAGGGATTGGAGTTTTAATAAAATTTGTTACAAGTGTTTATTAATTAATTAATTTCTTTACAGATTATTTACAGATCGCTACTATCACAATTTTTTACCAGCTTTTTTTGTAGTATTTCATGACTGTATATTTCTCTTGTAAATAAGTTTAGTAGATACTGTTAACCTGTTGTTGATACTTTAACCCGTAATGTTAGTTAGTTTAGTTAACCATTAGTAGGTATATTAACCAACTTCTTTAAATTCATGTAAATTATTTATTTAAATCAATTTAATTTAGAGGAATATTATTACGCGTGTAACATAAATTTTACGTTGTACCTTTTTGTTTGTTTTGGTATAAACGTTATGTTTTGTTTGTTGCATGTCCCTTTTCACATTGCTGAAATAGGAACAGGTATTGTTTAAACAGAATATTTTTTTCAATGCATGAAAAAATAATCCTCGACAAGGTTTCGGATTTAACCAGTTTAAGCTACTGTGAAAGCAATAATAAAAATAATAATTTGCTTTGCTATCTCGATAGCCTGCTACTAATATACATAATAAATAATAATAACGATGTTTGATAATAAATCTCTTTTAAGGCTTTTGGTATAACCCTTTTAACCTTTTTTATAAGACTTTTTATTAATAAAACTGCATAACAAATAACCACTGTGTATTTTTTTTATTTATTACGATGATAAATTTCGCATTGTATTGTGACAACTGGAACATGGTTTAGTAAAGAATTTTAATTAGTGTACCATTAAAATATCTGATAATATCGTGTAAGTAAACGTGTCCGATTTTAGACTAGATACACACTGTAGTAACACTTATGGGCCAGTTACTTTATATTCTTTATATATTCTAAGATATAAATAATGAAATATTATCTATAAAAGTCGTTGCTATAGCTTTCTTTCAACATTACGGTATAGTACCAGGGAGGTATGTCAATTTATCATCAAACCTAAGTGTACTCTTTTATGTATGTCTTTTAATTAAACATAGTAATTAGATACTCCGAGAACTTAATTAAACAATGGTTTGGCCCTGAGACATTCTAGGGTTAATTTTAGTTAAATATATTGACGTAATTGAAATGAGTCCAATGATAATAACCAACATAGTGAGTACAAGACTTAAATATGATTAATTTAATTGTTTCGTGTTGAAGTCACGAACAGCGTTTGCCAATAGTCATGCGCTCTGTTTCGTGGTTCCAATGTCATGGATTCTTGTTCGGTAATCAGAGCATATTATTATTGTAGCTAAATTCATAATTTGCGATAATATTTCATATATTCTGTTTTTTAATATATCATTTCCGTTGATTATCTAATATTAAGACTTGTAAGGGCGCGGTTAGAGAGTCAATAAATATCGCGATCCATTTTCTCGTTTATGAACGCAACTCCTGCTGAAATGAGACGGACAAGATGAAAAGCATAAGAAAAAATAATTAAAAATTTGCAAGGAAGAGCAGTAAACGCGGGAACTGAAAGTGGTTATTGTTGTTGGGGTTATTCTGAAAGGACGGGGCGCATTTTGAAAATATGGGTGCGATACCTATATGTATACATAAGATGCAAGACAGCTGAATTTCATTAATAAAATGAAATCTGTAGAGGATTTCTCAACTTTACTTTGCAACATTAAGAAATAAATGAAAGGAAACTATAAGTAATATATTATACGATCTTGCTGTAATACCTGCAACAGATGATATCTGCTGTTATTTTTAAAGGCGTTGAACTGAAGAATGACGCATGCATAATAAATTTCTGTGGCCTTTATTTGGTGCAACGTCACTACACTTAACTAATCACAGAGAAGAATGGATATTTTGGACTCACCTCTGTAACTCTTCTCAAGGGGAGGAAATACTACGACCAAACATGACCTAGGCCTGGGCCCAGGGTCCATGCAATTGTGCCCATCATCCTCGTACAGATTGCAGCAACTGACAACGGTATCTTTATGTACTTTACTTCGATCAATTTGCATACGGTTATATAAGAACATCATGATCACCTGTAAAACATCCCAAATTGGATTAAACAATAAAACAATGAAAAAGAACAAAAAGAAATGCAATGTGAAAATCCAAAGTTTAAAAAGAAAATAAAACACAGTGCATTAATTATTTTCATGTTTTGAAACTGAAATTCAGTGTGCCGGTTGGTAACACGTTATTTATAGAAATAAATCGCAAAATAAGTATTGCTGTTTGAATACTGAAATTGATGATTTTGAAACATAGCAGTTTATTTTGTAGTAATATTCTAATATTACTACAAAATAAACTGCTTTGTTAGTTTTTTTATTTCAACAAGAACTAGCAGAAACTTCGGAAGGACTTAGCCTGTCAGTTCGTGTTATTATGTGTGAAAACGGAAAAGCCGAGATTCGATGCTCTATAAGCATACGTGCCATGGTGTTCTTCAGATCAGGGGCCCTACCATCCCCTCTACAAAGTAATATTATTTAAATCTTACCTTACTTCACTTTCATAGAACTCAAAGGACTATTGTCGTCCATTGATATTTGTGTACTATATCTTGTAAGACGAGTGTAAATTCTAACATATTAAACAAATAAATGTATCCACTACACTACGCATAATGCTAGTATCTTGTGTATCCTGACGGCCGAGGATGGTCCGAATCTCACTATGGAAGTAAAGCAAGATTATAATATTGTTTTTAAGAGGTGATGGTAAAGCCTCGTGAATATTATACACGAAACTGAATGTGAATTACCCGTCCGTGGATATTACTATATCACACGGTACATATAGCTGATAGTAAATATGAAACGCTCTATAATATACATTCTAGCGTTAATCATTTCAAGGAAACCATTCAGTTAAGGCACATTTTTGCTTAGACTTCAGTTGTGGAATTCTAGCCTGGATTTGGCAGCCAATTGGAAGAGACATATCTAGGAAAATTAATCCTTACATTGAATACAATCGTACATTTATAAAAATTGCAATAACGGAAACGATAACATTAATCGCAATAACATAGACTATGATAAATATTTTAGGGTCAATGGTACTCAATATAGGCTAGTTACATTCCTGGACTAAAGATGACAGGAATCGAAAACAAAACGGTTGTCCATATTTATTTACGAGTATAAAGTTACTAACATGATTATATTTGAATATAGGATTTATATAATTTGAACTACACATTATAAAAATAACTGGTTGTATTGCTTAGCTCTATGTCTTTGTTTAACTTAGAAAAACAAGCCTATAAAACATACACGAATTATTAAAAAAAACAAATAAGAACTCTGTTTAGTATGTAACAACTTCCCGCCGACTATATATTTTATTATTTCAACCTGTACTCATACAAAAACAATTGATAAGTAATAATTTGTTAGAACAAAACCGTAATACCAATAGTTTAACTATTCCAAATATCCTTGAGTTTGCATATTATGGCGTAATTGTCCACTTAAAAGCTGCCATTATGAATAGTGTATATAGTGATGTAACATCTTATTTGTCAAAGACCTACATTCATAACGTTATAATTTAGTTTTGGAATAATTAACAACGATATTAACTATTACTTAGAGCCTAGAGTTTGACGAAAGCTTATTGTCCCATTCCTATGTAACAGTTGCAAATTGATTGGGTCATAATTGTATGTTTGTTTATTTGGAAAGACTTATTAATGGTCATAGCGACATTACATTTATATTAAATGGTAGGTACATGGTAGATGGTTGATATCATAATTAACTACTTTAGTCTTGGTCGATAGTAGCACAGTTAGCAGGCCTTCTACATCCCGTGGGCAGCGTATATAATTAAAGGATGTTGGTATCTGTGTGCGTGCACGCAGTTATAGTTATTAATTACGTAGGGTGTGGTTCTTGTACTTCAGTTTAAAAAAAGAACAAAAACAAAAATAGCGTATCGTAATAACTATATTTTTAGATTTTATTTTCAATAATATCTACTTGGAAGTAATTTTAGTTATGTAGGTACTTGTTAGATAAGCTTTATAACTAGATAGTGAATTATGTGAAAAAGTAAAATAATATATAATGATGTTATATAATGGTAACAGCTAATTACGAGTGCAACCTTGATTACCTAAATAATAAAATCGTGTGAAGAATTTGTAGACAATTCAGTATGATTTGACAACGATTATTATGAAATTAAGTTTATTGTTTTGATAATATTGGCCTCAGTTGAGATTACTCTTTGCAATTTTACTATTTTAGTTAGATTTAGTGAATATAGTTAAAGTTTTCAGTAGCTGTGTAGAGGTTGGAGATTCGTTCAGTAAATTTTATTTTAATTATGACGAGTAACATAAAATTTCAAAGTATATTTGTGGACAGACAAGGTTCGTTATCGGGTACTAAAATTGAAGTTATAAGTACTTATGATGAGGTGGGCACGTTGGGGTTGAATTGACAAAAATCGCACGGTGTATCGTCACATCTTGTCTGCTTCATTCAAAAATGAGATAATAAGAAAGTTAAAATATCTACACGAATTACACAGTATGATGGAGCGATTCGATTTCGTTTTCGTTTCGTTATATCCGTATTTACGAATTTCTCAGATATCGCGAAAATGTCATCTCCGATATAATCTTCGGAGTTTCCTGTCCGTCGACGTAATGAGACTTACATAATGTCTCAATTAACGGACAAAATTATTGGTAACGTATCTCAATATTATCATGTGAAACATAAATATTGTTTTACTCTGTGTAATAACGGATGTCGAATTGTGTTTGTGATTTTAATGAAAATACCTACCTAAATGTTAAAATTAATTATGTATTAAACTGAATGAGCTTGTCTATTCCAATTGTAAAAAGAATAAGAAAGGACTGAACACACAAAAGGACCTTAGGCTCTGTGTATCTGGCGATAATCAATCAAATAAAGTCTAGAATAATACCCAAACATCCATCTCAATGAAAGCTTAACTGGTTCTTTTTATAAATAAAAAATATTCTTTATTCAAAATTTATGATTATTAGGTTCAATATAATATATCTGCATAATTTTATATGACATTTATTGGTTTTGATCATCGAAACCATAATACAGATCAAGATTTACACATTGATAAAGGAGGTTTAACTGTTGAATGGTGTCTGTCGCCCTTCTATTTTAAGGCCATTGTCGTCCTAATTTATCAGCCGGTGAAGTGTCAGAGTACTTATTTCATTGTCAAATTCGTTTACCTAATTGATAAGATCTTGACAATTGATTAACGGCTTATGAATTCACTTTTGTCAGATCCGCTGACAAATTTTATCGCAGTCGTTAGTTGCTCTATAAAATGACAGATCGATTGTAATCTTATTATCTGTTCAAATAAAAAATGTCAAGACATTTTTTAGGCGAGCCATTGTTCATTTATTGTTTTGTTCTTTTAGGAACGTGACTGAAAGTATGCGCTTATTATAATTATATACTAATAGGTTATGGGTGCAATTAAACTGTTTATTTATATCTGAGAATAGTTTATGTTGACATAAAAAATTAACCTAATAAACCATTTATCTAGCAGATTATCCGAGAATTAGATGTTTTATTAGGTTTTCTTTACGAGGTTTACATTTAGTGTATACGGCCGCCAAGAAAATAAGTATATAATTTTGTATGCACGCAAAGTAAAGGCGTAGACAGGTATAGGTATTTATTTTCTTGACCGTGTGTGCGTCGGATGTGAGGAAAAATCGCTAGTAAAAAACCGGTCGCTACATTGTATGATTACTACGAAAAATAAGTATTTGGCAAACATTTTTTTAGAAATCATACAACGTTTCGCAGTGGTTGTCTTTCCTATCTCTATTACTAAATTACTCAAATCTATAGGTAGGTATGTACATAGGTAAAGATGAACAATACAGTACCTTACACTCCTGCTTATAAATATATTAATTTGGTTTTATCTATATAATAATAATACTGAACAAATATAAAACCAATATAAAAAGTCAAGAATAATAATTTATTGTTAATGTGTCTGAGATTAAGTAAATAAAAAATAGACAAAACAATAATATATCTGCTTATAATGTAACTGCTTAAATGCCATGTTCGAAGATAAATTTGTTGCAAGTATTCCCTCTTTTTTTTTTTGAAACACATTATTAATATTATAATTTACATTTAAGTATAATTTTATAACAAAAGTAGTTAATTTTTTAATTTTTTTTTCGTAAGCAAAATTGCCATATATTTGAATTTTTTGTGTTATCATCGGTGTATCATATCAATAAGTGTGCCAAATTTCAAAGTTAAAAGTGCTATAAAGAGTAAATAAATTCCATTAAAATACATAAGTTTGACGTCATAAACAGCGGAGCAAAAGGTACTGAACTGTTTTATCTTTATCTTTTTATATACGCACCTTCCAACACATTAGGGTTACTTATGGGTGTCATACGAGTAATTTTTACAAACGCACTGTACCGTTCAAACTGCACCAATTTCAATAAATCAATACTGTGCATGAGAAAACATGAACAATTTTTATTTTTTTTTCCATTACACACATTCAGTTTGAACGTTCTCGTAGCGTGAGTGCCACCCATTAGCTGCAGAGATAATTAACACTATGGCCACAAAATATTTAAAATTATGTCCAATAAAAAAAATATACATTTTGTCAAATGATGCTATGGCAAGCACATTTTCTTTACATACAACATCAACATACATTAAGGCATTCTGTACATCACTTTTCAGGTCCAGTACTATTCCCTCCATCACCCAGCGGTGGCGTAGAACAGTCCAGCGGTGTCGTCGTGGGAGCTTCAGGCTACGGTTTCGTACCTCCTTCCTCGCAAGGTAATTTCTACGGCCGATGAGTACCTAACTAGTCAATATGTAGTTAGTATTAATAATAATAGGCACACAAATAGTAGCACGATGTTCATTTAGGAAATATTTGTAAATAAATTCTGTAAAAATAAGTACTTGTATATATTTTAGGGTTAAGTAAATATCACAAAGCATTAGTTAATTTGTTTAGAAAAAAGTACTAACAAAATGGTGACAGAAGTAATTATGTATCTGAAATGTACGTTAAGTTACTAATTACTTAAAAATACGTATTATGAAGCGTCGGTAGCTTAGTCGTTAAGGAGTGGTCTGTACGAACGAGAGGTCCTGGGTTCGAATCCTGGTCATTACACTATCAGCGTGAACCTACTCCTAACACAAGCCATTGAGCTTAGTCGGGGAGAGAGGGATTATTAGTAATTTCGGTTGCTAATATTCTTTAATAAAAAAAGTAAGAGTATTTGTATACTGGTGAAGAGTAACGTCGTGGTAGCCTTGCCTTTCTACAGTTTAAAAGGTCAAGCTGAATTTAAAACTAATCTAAATATAAAGTTAATATGACAAACTTCGTGTTACAATTTTGTGTGTTTAACTGTAAGTGATTATTTTAATATGTTATTCTACCAAAAACGATTAATTGGAGAATAGCATATTGATTGTAAATTATTATTTTTTTTTGTTAAATAATGCCGTAGTCAAATTTAATTGCATGGGTAGTTATTGCATGAATTTTTTCCAACTGACTATTTTCCCCGGGTTTTGGTAAATTGCCAATAGCGGGAAAATGGTAACATTTTGTTGTTTAAGTTAGAAAGAAGAAAGAAATACACTTTGTTACTTCTTTCTTTCTTTCATGTTTAAGTTAAATTCTTTCCAATGATGTATATTGTTGTTGTGATACATTATTTATTGTGCTGTATTTTTAATTGTATATTGTTGTGAATGAAGCTGTGAATAGAGCCCATGTTAGTTATAAATTAGAAATAAATGTAATGAATTTTTATCTGTTTTATTTATTACCTGCGTTGCACAATAATTTGCATGTTTGCACTGCCAGTGCCTGTATTAAGTAGATTTATATCTACCTATATAATTGTAGTTTTAATTAACAATTATAATTACCAACTGATTTAAATAGCTTTTGTAATATACTGCAATATTTTAGTACACATACCTACATACGTGTGCATGTTTCGTATATAGAGTAATGAGATCTTTTTTGTTTTGTGTCCTCTATTATTTATATACTATTAGTATGTCAAACGTAGATATTATATATGGTTTATCTGTAATCTTGTATAGAACTGACCCTTTTCTGGCCACGGAAACATCAGTTGTTTGATGATTGAATTTGAAGTTTTTTATTTCATTATTAAGATCTATCATTATTTTTGCAGCTGTTTCTGTCTATTTTATATTTCTTAACCTTGCCCGGTATTTTCCCTAATCGCACACCCTAATTTTCTTTCTATTTTATATTGCACACTTTTTAATTGAAGCTACACTTATAAGGCTGGGTATATTACAAAATGGGCTCTAGAGATAAATATGTCTCTAGAAGGTGAATCATATGGACAGACAGTGCTTAATATAACTTAACCCTAAATCCCAGGCCAGGTAAAGATCTGAAAAAGGTCTGAGATCTCAAGTCCATGCCACTCTCACAATTGTAAGTATTCCTACTATCGATCACGCACTGTACCCGGCACCCGCACGGTGAACCACAGTAAACTAAGAAAGAGTTCTGACACCAATGATATTAGAAGCTTTAAAAGTTGCAGTAAGCGGTTACCATCAGGTGAGTCGTGTGCTTGTTTGCTACCTAAGAAGTATAAAACTTAACCCGCTGTGAAAATTATCCTTTAAGTTTTTTTTATTTTAGACTATCATTTCATTTATGAAACATTTTTCCCACATTTTGGAGAGCTTATTTTTTTATAATATCACGCCTATATCCCCGAAGGGGTAGGCAGAGGTGCTAGCACCCACATTTCGCCAGTTTATATTTAGGTCTCAATGTAATAGGTTGCGAGCCTATTGCCATTAACCGGGCACTTATAAACCTGCGATAAATACACACATAACTTCGAAAAGCATCGCAGTCATTAGTGTACATGCCACGGTAAACCTGGGATCGAACCCGAGACCTCGTTTCTTATGTTATTATGCTTCAGTGAGAGCTTATTATGTTTCACTAGTAACCTAATTAAGATGAGTGCTTTTTGGGACAAGACACAAAGAGTAGCTACAGAGATTATCGTTAAGAAAAAATCTATGAACACTATTAATATTGAATCACTTTCAAGGTAGAACTCATACCTAATCAGTAACTTCAAGATTATCCATAAATTAAGCAAGGATATTAAGTTCTTTCTATAAGATAATTCAGTAACAGAAGTTTGATACACAATCAATCAATAAACCTATTGTAGTCGACGAGTACTACGGTTTACAAACTTTTCTTTTTACTTGTGCCAAATGGTTTAGACAGGTATAGTCACTACCGTATAGGGACCCTAAATGTGCTCAAAATGCGCTCCATGCACTTTTGATGATATTACGAGATGCAACGGCAGTGGATGAGCTCTGATTTATCAATCATAGATTATATCCGTGCAGATAGAGTTACTTGACGGTCATCATTATCTGCCTGCCCTAGTCCCAATTAATTAGGGTCAGCGCAACATGTCATTCTCCTCCATACATTCCTATCAGTTGTCATTTTCTCAGTCACTCCCTTCTTTACCATATCTTCTTTCTCACAATCTATCCTTTTTTTTATCGATATGTGCTCCTAAAGTTACTTTCATGCTTTGAACCTTTTTTACAATATTACTTTATGGTGTTCAGCATAATTAAAAACTATTGTTGATGATTCAAACCACCTGTATTGTATTAAAAATTGAATTGACGCACATAATCTTAGGAAGTGTTAGTAGGTTAAAATTATTATGTTGCAATTTGCCAGGCTATTGTTTCCATTAATGACAATAGTAAGTACTTACTGAAGTTGATGACAATTTGTGATTAGTTGATGATTAAATGATACCCACTGCGTAATCAATCATCGTGATTATACGTCATCATAGTAATTATTTTACTGCAATTCATTTTTACGATTTCAATTTGGATGGCACAAACAATTATGGTACGATACATATGGTATAAAAAGTGTTTTAATAATATCTATCAATCTGAGTCAATTACCCAAAATAACTAACTACCTAACATGTATTATTACGTAAAATGAGTGATTTATGACAATCAATTCATACTGAAAGTCGTGATTGATTGAACAATGGCTGACAAAAGAAAATAATTATAAATAAACTTAATAGGGAAACCGAACGTTGCTTACTGATCCGGTATAACGAAGGTCAGTCGTTCACGCACGTTGTGAGTTACCAGAATACCAGTGCGACAGATTATGGACAGCTTTATGTCATTTGCACATGAGACTAGTAATTAGACTAGACTTGTTGGATGACAAGTTGACGAATTAAACAAATTGTGAAGGTTGCAGACTTAAATATTTACATAACTAACTAGACCTTGGTTTGTTCATAATATTTTGTGGCAACACATCTGAAGTATTCAGACGCCCGGAAGAACTCGATTTTATCTCTGCTTTAATAAGCAAAGAAAAAAACGGGTTTATTATATCCTTTGTGTATAAACTATACTCGCGTTCTTTTTAGAGTTCCATACTATAAAATGTTTTTTATCAACACATTTTGTCAGAAATGCGTGGAAGTAACAAGCTGAAATTTATCAAAAAGTCGATAATTCTTTGGAACTGTTGATGAAAACAGGAACTTCTAAATCAACAAAATTAAAAGATCCTGGAAGCAGAAGTCTTATTCTCCCGCGAGGGAATCAAAACCTATTTTTGTGCTTCCTACTGGGCTAGAATTCATCCAATCCAGTAAATTTGGCCAACCTACTGTCATTTCAGTTTATTTATTCTGCAGGACATATTAGCAATTAAATTTTAATAGCAACGTTAAGTATGTTTCACAATCCATTTTATAAAGAACCCATAGTGCGAGAATCCGATACGCACATGACCGATGTTTTGTGTATAACATCACCTACCTATACAGCGTACAGCGAAACAATAAAAATATTAGTGCAAATTTTAATATTTGAGCCAGAATGTGCGGAAACATACTAATATACTTATTTTTCATACATAATAAGTTGAAAAACTCTGACTAATGCAAATAGACATATATCACGTACACTAGTATTTGCACTGAGAGGGAATCAAACTTGCCCTCTGAAGTACGGTAGCAGTCAAATTCACTAATATCCACCACCAGATAATCTTTTCCTAAACTCCTGATCAAAATTGTAGTAGTGTAGATAAGATATTGGGAGATATCTACCTCTAACAGTGGAATGAAAAAAAAAAATTGATTGACTGTTATTTCTCAAATATCGTCTACTTCATATACCTTAACTAAAAAGCCCTTAGTATGAGTCATCCCTCTAAAAGTTTTAACATTATTCAAAGACTCACATTTTAATCGAGTAAGTCATGGCCAGTTGAGTTGTGCGGTATGTAGAAGGCCTTTTAGATAAGAAACAGCGTAGGTAATAGGCCTGGGGCATTGCATTTTGACAAGTCAAATAATAATCTACCAATGAGTTGGGCTGTAATGACACCAAGTAGGAAACGCTGCGAGCACTTTAGCTTTGGTCAGACAAGTTTCTGAGTCATTCGTGTCATTGTTTGCTGTTTTGCTTAGGCAATTACCCATAATCTGAATATACTGTATTATTAAGTAGAAAGTATCTCACGAAGTACCATTAAGTCCTGGAATTCTTTACCAGCACACGTGTTTCCTATATCCTACAGTCTCAGGTCCTTTAAGTGGGGAGGGAAAAAATAACTGTCGAGGTCGTCAGGGTGGAGATCACCGTTCCAGGTACAGAACCTGTAGTAACGGCATACATTTTTGACAACACCCCTGTTTCCCAACAGGCTAGGTGTAGTCAATTTGACGACCTAAATATAAATAGCGCACCTGTACATTTTGTTACCAGTAATATTGCCTTTCTCATTGCATATACCTCTCCATGAGGTATCAGAGTATTTCAGAAAGGAATAAAATGCACATGGCTTTGTTAGTCCATAAACCTGTTTCTAGGGTGTTGATATTGCACATATCTTCCTATATTCGTACCTTTCATTTCTACTTTGCACATATTATTACGTATCTTAGTAAGTTTTCTTCTAATTTTAGTCACTACATCTTCATTGATATTCAATTTTCACTATGTCATTACTGCGTGCCAACATTTAGTATCATATTACATGATAGAAAATGCGTTGTAAACACGGAGGACTGAATATATATGATTAGATGTTTTCCATGGTTGTAGACATGCTATGAATACATGGATGGTACATTCCGCATAGGTACGCCTTGAATGTTCATCTGACATAAATCCATATCCATATCCATCTCATTATAAAATATCGGTTTTGGTTATCGTTAAAACTTGGGAAGACAGCGTTATAATACTTCAAAATCAGAAATCATTTACTTTCAAACTTTATTATTATTAGGGAATTCTAAAACGACGTAATTAAGAACAAGTTACTACTACTCAAACATAAATTCGAGTACAGATAGATAGGTAACTATTCAAATATAAGTAGGTACTGTGCATAAAATTGTTTCATGCAACTGTACTAAGTATGTCGAATGATGACTTTAACAATTACGATAACGTAAATATCATTAAACACCGGTCCATATATCAAAGAACATAAACCTTAATTAAAAATTTAAATCTTCTTTATAATTTAATATCAGTCCAAATTAAAAATGTTCATCAAATTAATAATATCAAACAGTACGAGATGAAATTATTCATAACGGACCTTTTTAATTGTGTTTGAGGAAATTTCTCGATGACTTCATTTATATTTTCGGGTTCAGTTTCAACCCGTTGTTCACGGGATGGAATATTCAATTTGCGCCCACTCTTAATCTCGTGGGCCCTTCGGACCACGGTCAAACGCATTTTAATTATGAAATTGACATATCACAAGTCTCTGGGCGGGTAGTGAGCAGTGGCGCGCACATTTTATGATTTAATAAAAGAGTTGAAACTTACAAAATTAATTGAACCCCGTACTGCCTTACTCATTTCTGCCCCAAACCTGCGTGATATTTATCTTATGCATATTTATATGTTTGCTCACACAAAAATACGGGGGAGTTGTCGTGTATGTTTGCTGAATTAATTCACGTTAGTACATTTGCAGTTATTTAAATAATGTACCTTTTGTATTTAATGAAATTTTGTGGTTTCAATATATATGATAAAATGGATATCTAGATGGGATTGAACCCGCGACCAGTGTCTTACAGGGTGAATACTCTAACTACTTGAACTAGACATCTATCGACGATCTTTCGAGCTATCGGTTGAAAAGAACGATAATTTAATCATTTTTAAAAAGTGACAATCACGTTTTCCAATTTCAAATCGATTTGACAAAGTTAACATATACATACCTCAAAACTTTATTAAATTAATTGGACGAGGTAATAAAAATTCATTGCTTAGAATTTTCAATGCTTAGGATAGTTCGTGGGATTATCAGTAGATGGTTCCAACGTCACCCTCTAAGACGTATTCGAATATTTTTTGTTTTTTATCTATGGCACGTCAATTTGACTTCACCTCGCCTGATGTTAAACTGAAAGCAAAGTCCCATGAAAGAGGGTCACCATTGCAAACACGTTCAGTGCTACAATGGTGGCGCTCAGCTTGACGGCCTCATCAGATGCTTTTTCACGCCCCGCTTAAAGATTTAGACCTGGTCTAGGAGCTCAAGAAGTCATAGCATTCTCCTTGTAAGAGATTGGTTGCGGGTTCAAGTCTCATCTAGACACCTTTTTTAATTTTAAGTCCTACCTTTTACATTTTTGCAAACACTCATATCTCATAATAGTTAAGTATAATGTATTTTATTTGTAGAGAAATAATACAGTAAGTAATTGTTTAAACCGAGAATGGTAAAAACGTATATGTCTTGAAAGTTCCCCGGAGTTGGAAACTTGAGACAGTTTCATAAGCTTTTTTGCTGTGACAGCTTAGACATGTATTTTCTTTTATGAAGAAATTGTTTGCTTTGTCATTGTTCCGAACGTATCCCTACTCTGAAGATTTGTGGTTCAAATAAGTTTAAATGTGAAATATTGTTCCGTACTTCTAAAGAACTTTAACAAACATTTTATTAGACTGGTAAAGAAGTTGTAAGCTCTGAACATTATTGGAAATAGCATTGTTTCAAAATGGTTGTTCTCATAGAAACAAGATGCTTTAAGTTGCATGGAGTACAGTTAGAAAGTTGCTCAATTAGATGAAATTTTACGCGTCGTATTTGCATGTTTATGTAAATAAGTTAAGTTTCTTATATAAAGTTATTCGAATGTGAAAGAATTTTCTTTATATTATTACCAATAAACAAAATCTATTGAGGTAGATACATAAAATCTTGAAGAAAATAAGGGATTATTATACCTTCCTACGTTTAAAAGGTGTGACTGTATGTATGTATGTATATACAGTGGGCTCCAAAACTTCCTGGACGCCTTAAGATTTACAATCCTTTGACGGCCTAAGTCTAATTCAACAAGTTTGGCTAATGTTATTAACTGAATTATATGACTTAATGTAAGGAAATATATTACAAATAGTAATTTAACAAACAGTAACATATATAGCGTTAATCAAATAAACTAAACCGATGTCTTGTTTCTTTATGAGAAAATAAGTAAACTCGTGCAAATAGTACCCTAAACTTAAATACATTAATGAGTATATGTATTATCCAGAAACTTCTAAAACTTGTAGTTATGTAGTTGTCACTTCATACAATTATAGTTTCAAACTGTCCAGGTACTTTTGGAGCCCACTGTACATCTAATTTTATACACATTTTTATGAGAATATTCCAGAGCTGTGTCTTGCTAAAATCCATAATAGGTACGACTTATTTACCGCACAAATTAATAAATCGCGAGACATACCTACTCTGAAGGAGGCAATTGAAATATTTAAATACATGTCTAGTCAGGCCACAATAAAGCTCTAAAATGATTACAACATCTCCTGCTAGTGTGAATTACTACATACACTTCCGATGTGATAGTTTATTAGCTTCCGTTTTTTTTTCGAGACCTTATACGAATCAATGATTACATAACATAAAAGATAGCTGTGCGACTTGCTATATACACCTATTTAATTGGCAGTTTTTGTATAATTATTGTTTTAAATTATGCAAAATCAGCTAATTATAACATATTTAGTACAACTTTATGCAATTAAATTACAATCACAAAAGAAATACAAGGAACATTACTTATTATTATTGCAAACTAAGCAACGCTCACGCCTATTTTTCTGCAGGGTTGGTAAAGGTGAATTTACACCCACATTTCACTAATTCGTATCCTGGGTATAGTACCCGGATTATGTTACATTACGTGGTATATTAAGTCGAACCATACAACTAAGGCTGAGTCTGGGTTGTATATGTCTGTTAGATGTTCAACAGCCCAATCTTTTAGTCGCTTTGTGAAGAGATGGGGGTGGTCCAAATTCTACTCTACCTTGAACAATAACAAGAATAAAAATATGTATAAGAACATAAAAATATGTCAATGGATATTTCAGTTAAGTAGGTATGCATCTCATAATGTGGGTTGGGCATAAAATAACAGGTAATGAACATGCACTTTAGCCCGTGTAAATTGTAGCAAGAATTAAATTCTGAGTTTGTTCTTAATGAACACGAGTTCTTGTCTGACTTAAAACTTGCACATCTGTAATACGTGCAATGCTTGTTCTATATAAGCGTAATGAAATAGTCACAGGAGTAGCGTTTGCTAAAAAGAAGTTTTGTTAGTTAATGTTATAATATTAACGTCTTCGTCAGTCGTCAGGTTTCCTTCTTATGTTCAATTGATAAAATTAGATTTGTTGTTACCTCTTCGATTTATGGATTGTTTTTAAGAAAAGAGTGGTTCCGCTTAAACTAAGGAGTTGTTATCAAAACAAGATTAGATCATACAAGATTCTGATTCGATGTTGTATTAGAAATCGACTGTATCTCCCAATTTTGTTATGATTTGTTTTTTATTTACATCATTATAAAAACGTATATTAAAATTCACAACACTATACAATAGATAGTTCAATGCAAATTCTTAATTCTTTATTGCACACACAAAATAGATCATACGTAAAAAATAATTTAAAGAGGCGAGCTTAACTCGCGCGGTTAAGCGGTTGTGAAGTACACATTAAAGATAAAAGAAATCATAGACCACTATGTTCTCATGTATAGCAAATTTACTTTAAAACATGTTCATATTCATGTGACTAGAGAGTAGTCAAACACGCCACAATTATGGATAAGAATAGTTAGATTTGTAGTTATTGCAGCTGGTTAGTTAGATCGTCGAGCACTTTTACTGGCTGAGCTTGCTTGACTAGCAATATACCAATACCACTCTCTTGATTAATAGACCGCATGATATTAATACAAATTTCTACGCCATTTGTTACAGGACGGCGATTATGCAGAGGTCGAAGTACCTCATGACGAAAATGGAAATGATGGTAATAGCTCTCGTACTGGCGGCCAAAGCGAGTGCGCGCAAATCGCGCCGATTTTTTTTAATGGCGATTTGTACCAGCACGTCATTAGATTTTTGGAAAGTACTGCTAGAAGTATGACAACATGGTAACGGTCGCATAGTAACATATACTTTCCACATACAAATGCCATACCATTATTGCCATATTATTATTGTCAAGTAATTCAAGATTACGCCTTTGCAGCGCGATTTACGCGCAAGCGCTTGGCCCACTGCTGCACTGGTGCCAGAGCTATGATCATATTTTTTCTTTCCATAATGAGATATTCAGGTCCGTCAGTGTATAATCCTCAAATTGTAACAAATGACCTGGAAATTTGTGACAATATCTTGCGGTCTATAATGCTGATATCGCAGTACATATTTTTACTATAGTGTGTACTGCATTGCATACATATTGTGAGTACTGGGCCTTACCTACTTTTTACTTTATAATAGATACGGGTTTTTATCTGACTCGACAGGCTTTTTAGTATAGGTCAAATCTTTTAACTCGATTCTAATCTTGAATGTCGCTGTCGTATCGATTTAAGATTTTGCAAGCATGTGGCATACGGATAACAATGCAATAACTTCCTAACATTGATCTGAGGAGGGAACTGTTCGTAATGCTAACCTTCTTTCATGAGACTTTGCCTTCAGCATAACACCAGGCGTGGTGAAGTCAAATTGACGTGCACAGTCAACAGTCAACTCAGTAACTCGAGATTATTTTCTACACCTTACCACTATACAGCAAAACTTTCTGTTCTCTAGAAAAAGTTCTTGGGGTAAAATGATTGCAAAAAATATATATTGGGTGATTGGAGGATATATATATATTTGGTAATGGATTTCCTCCAGGTAACACCTACATCTATATCGTATTTAAAATGCACCATCCGCTTATTGCTGGCTGAATTTGTCAACTGTAGTGCTTATTTAATTTAGAAAAAGTAGTGAAACATACCCACTGTCCGCTTTTTCGCATTAGTGTGATCTCACCATGTGCCGGAAGTGACGCGTCTCGCCGCTGCGGCGCCATGCCGGAACCTGGCTGAAGGGTTGTGCCGTCACAAATCAAGTTATGAGAAACGCCACAAAAGGAAACTTTGTGCATTTCCGAGCCGACGAGCGTGAAATCCGACACAAGATAGTAGACCCGAATTCAACCTTAAAGTTAACTCCATAGATACAAAAATACTTTGTGTTGGGATTTCTAGTACTCTTCAATACTGATATAACTTTACTTGAGTGATTATTTTCGGTTATATTGAATGTGTTTGTAACACTTTGTATTAAATTGTTAGAGCGGATAAACAATGGGAGGAGCAATTCTGATGTTGACGAAGGAATGAAAATATTGTATTACTTGGGAAAAGTTTCAATTTATGTAGGATTGATATTATTGAGGTGATGGAGAAGAATGAGATTTTTAAATACATATGGGCAATAAATAGAATTGTCCTAGCTTTATGCGATAAGCGAGAAAATATTTTGTATTTATTATGCTCATACTTATTTTCCTCTGGGGTAGGCAGAGGTGAATTAGCAGTCACATTTCACCAACTATTGTATTCGGTCACACGTACCTAATAGGGTATTTTTTGGTAAAATATAGTCATTTACATAATGTTAAAACTTTCTAGAAAGGCTATGTGAAACACATGGCGACTTGCCGTGGGCTGTGCACTGCGCCTAAAATGAGCGGACCGCTAAACATAGGTCATCAACAGTCCATCCAGTTCTCGCCCGCTAGATGGCGTGTCAGCTCCGTTTGCAACACATACGGACATCAAACATTCGCGGGATGCTCTGCTGCGGATGCCGGATAAATTCGGAAATTACTAATTTAAAAAAAAATTTGCGCACATTAGCTATGGAATTATATCTTTTACGTCTGCATAACTAGTTATGAATACACGTTTTCCTTTATTTTATTTTCCCTGATATAAACGAGATGTAAAATACTATAAATAATAATGGTGGTTATATTACAAACAATGCTCAACTTAATTAGTTATTTATTACCATGTATGTATCTATAAAACACACACACACGCGCGCACGTACACGTACATGCACTCACACACACGTACACAAACACATACACGCACGATCACACGCTCTCACAAATCCTCTCTAATGGTAGAACTCAGTAAAATTTGCACGGTATCGGGTTATTTTAACTGCTATCTTCTGTAGAAACCTTCTATAGTCAAATTCTGTAGCATAAAAAACTGCCATAGTGAACACCTCATGAAGAAAAAGAAGAAGTTCTTTCTCACACACTACGACTGGAAACGGTACCAACTGTGTGGAATGAAAGGAACTCCCGCGCATTCTCAAGCTGTCGAATGAACTCCCCGCTGCCGCTGTGGTTTTCTAAGCAACAACAATATAATTGATTTGATTTGATTTGAGTTCTTCATTTGATTTTAGAAGGTGTCTACAGAGGTAGCAATCCGAATGTGACGTCTCTGGTATTACTTAGTTCCATAGATCATGTCGAGCACTCTCCATCAGGTGGGCCGTGTGCATGTCTGCCACCTAGGTGATATAAAAAAAACAATGTACACGCTAGGGTGAAAATTACATAGTGCGCTTTTCTTTCTTGTATCTTTTGTTGTACTGTATATACTACGACTTCTCTCTCCTAATTAAGTGTCCTCCAAATTTTGATAAATGGAATGACGAACCGGTAGCCGCTATCGCAAAACACTTTGTAATAATACTTATACAATCAGATCACATCACAATAAAATAAATTACCTAAATGCAATAATGAGTCTGAAATCGATACAAAAAATAAAGCATTGTGATTGTAACTTTTATTTGATTACTGACCTTGTTCGGTAAATATTGCAAACCGATTAAATATAGTTTAGTTTTTGTCCGCAAATCATTAGAAAGTATTAAAGTTCAACAAAACGGGTAGCAATATTACGTTATCCGTCTGTGGCGTTACGTATATTGAGTATCCGTAGTAATGCCTAGTTACAACGTCCTCGATATTGACGGTGATTCGGTAAAGTAGCTATTAGGATCGATCTACAACATTTACTATTACCTTCTATTACCACACGTTATTATGGTATGAGCGCGCAGAAATTCTCAGTAATACATTTTTATTATTTCTTTATTTTATAGTGCTAAGTTGTCAAGCAAGCATACAGCCCATCTGTTACAACTACGAAGTATAAAATCCAAGAGCACTACTTCATAGCGGTTTGGGCTAGGCATCACCTTGGCAGAAGCAGGCTCAGGATAGTGGCGCGGCGTGTTTCCACGCGCCATCTCCCTAGAACCAGATCCCCAACAACGCGTCAAGATTGCTATCTTCGACGATCGGAGCCGCACGGGGTCGCGTGAATTTCTTTTATAGAGAGACACTGTGCAGTTATATTACTTTCAAGGTCATCAAATATCTATAAAAATGTTGCAAGTTTGAAAAAATATATTAATGAAACAAAATAAAATAATAACAATTATATTATAATTCTGTTACAGGCCACAGAAACCTACCATATTTGCATGCTTCCTACACAGCACTTCAGCCCCATTTGTTGGCGATCGGACGCGGTCCATAAAGGAATGTGCTCTCATACGCATCATCGCAAAAAACTCATCAATCCTGTTCATAGCAAACATTATCAAATGCACTACACCGCCATGAAGTCCTAGTATCATAATTCTAAAAGTATCGTTGTGCAGCAAGCGTAAAGAATGATAGCAACCTCTATATAAAGATAGCCACATACGTTACGATATGCTTGTGCAAATTACATTACCGTGTATTTGCACAAGACTTGCGCAGTTATATTTGAACGTGTATGGCTACCATAAGATGTATTGTTTCTTTATAAATGTACAGACAGTATGTGAATTTCATTATCATATCTTAGTAGGTATCACGACAATTCATGATAATATTACCACTTGGGAATAAAGGTATAGTTAATGACAAACTTCGTGAATAAAAGTTAATAATAAAGGGACTAATTAAGTAGTTACTGCGAGTGTTTACTAGATTAGAGCACCACGAATTCGTGCCCGCACTTGCCATCTAAACAACAAGAAAACTAGTTTGGTACATTGTCACAAATTTTCTTAATGTTATCAAGAAAAGTGAATGTAAAACCAAGGCGTTCATAAAATGGCGAAAATAGGAACTAAGGTTTTTACTGTCAAATGCATAGAAATTAAAGACAATATAGAACGATTACGACCTCGGCAACCTCACTCAGTTCATGAAAACCTTTGTAATGACTGTATTGCCTGTCTTTCAGTGTGACATAGAGAGTGATCATCGGTACAGGTACAGCTTAATAACACAAGAAGATAGCGTGCGTGATTTATCCATATTACTAACGTAAATAGACCCACAGACCGCGCTATTGAATTTAAATTTAAGTGGCAGTGAATTGTGGCTTTTAGTGTAGCAACATTGACGTCACTGCAATATCTATTTTTGTCAAAGTTGATAATCTACTATATAAAAATAAGTTGGGTTTTCCTTCCTGACGCTGTAACTACAGAACACACAGACCGATTTCCACGTTTTTGCATTCGTTGGAAAGGTCTCGGGCACCGTGAGGTTTATATCAAAGAAAATTCAAAAAAATTTCAACAGAAAAGCGGGAAAATCATTTTTTGTAGCCATCTGGTGGCGAAACGGAGTTTGCCGGGTTTGCTAGTGATTTATAAAATGAAGCGTTTCACGGTTCGTATATTCTGTCACTTTCTCACGCCGCTTTCAGGTTTTATGTAGATACGTATTACCCCACGCACTTCGATCCTCTAAACATAACTTTATGGATTTATCACTCTTGGTTAACATTTCCGTTTTTTACATTATAAGTCACAGTTTATGCCTTTTGAGCCTGCCACGGGGCTATTTCAAGAAAGCAAGTGACCTGTCTTGTGATGAATGCAGAATAGTAGTGACGACGATGGGTATAGGTAATAATTTACTATTCCTGTTATTAGCAATTGTTTTTCACTACTCCTCTCATTCAAAAAACGTCTTCCAGAGTGCGTAGAGAGTGTTCCATGAAACATTTCGAATGATATCTTAGTTAACAAGTAACAATCGCAGTATTTTGAGGTATTTAAGGAGTGGAATAAGTACATAAAAAATGAAGACGTTTTTTGAATGAGGAGAGTTTTGTTTTTTTAGTTTATCCTATTAATTCGATTCGACGCATATAATTTTAATCATATGAATTTTTATTTACAGAATTCTCTTTCAAAACTCCTTATTACTACTACTACTACTACGCCTACTACTACTACGTTGGAAAAAGAAGTGGCAGACTTCCTAACAACAGTGGGTTGACGCGGATTGGGAAGGACTGGAGAATATTTTTCAAAATATTTAACACCAATTAAGAGAAAAATACAAACTTTCGATGGATCCCATTAAGTATATCATTTTTTGAAGCGGAGAAGAACAGAAAAAGCAAGATGAGTGCAAGATGAATATAAAAATCAATTACCCTAAGATACCGGGAAGAGGAGACCAAAGATTGAGTGAATGAGATCATTTGCTGATACAAAGACAAAAAATGCTTAGTCAATTTCAAATATTGAATGATGCTTCTAACATGACCACAATCAACCACTACAAAAACCTTGGAAAAGACGTTTATTTATGTTAGCTTACAACATATGTTAATAAGTATTATTTATTATTCTTATCACCTTAGCTGTAGAAACTTAAAATGTTACTGTGTATATGTGTCTCTGAGGTATATAGTATCCAGTTTTTGATTTGATACTTAAGGGAGAAAAGTAAGAGTCTCCAACTATCATCTACTGACTTAGTTTGATATTTTCATAGAGTTGTAAAAACCATTTATGTTTATAAAACATTGAATTTATAGCTTCGATTTAACTATTGTAAACAAATCAATCTGCGTGACAGAGAGAGAGAGAGAGAGAATGTTAATCTTCCTCTGACGATAAATCTAAAGTCGTGTACTGTAGACCAATAAACAAATGTTTCCTAGTACTAATTTCTTTTAGTTGACTAACTAGTATCAAAATATTTTTTATACAATGTTAGCTAATGCTTTGTTTTGTTCTTTTTACAGGCCCAACGATAATGATACCTCGGTTTTATTACAAAAGGCGCCTCTATCTAAGAAGATAGAACAATATAGACCAAATAAAACATGTTACGGTTGCGACGAATATTTTGTACAAAATAATAATTTAATTGTTACCTGAGTACCTTCTTTATATCAAATTAATTACAAATGTGAAATGTATGCAGTGCGAATGTACTATTTATAAGGCTTTATTGAATCTTTATAAGTCTTTGTTAGATGTTATGTTTAATTGGGTGTGCATGAATTTACAAGTATTTACAATTTATGTAACAAAAGTTTATTATACAAGCACCGGTTTATGGATTTAAAGTAAACTCACACAAAATATTATTCAGGATGTATGAGTTTGAACGTTGCTGTGTTCATATAATTTAAACTATTACGATGTAGATTATATCAGTATAATATTTGCATTATCACCTCGGACACACTTAACATTTCCTCTCTATGTAAATATAGAGGAGTTCAATCCTAGACGATGTTGTGATAAATCTACATACGTTGAACCACATTTTTCGTAATAAATGCATATGGCATTTCCCAATACTCATAGATAGAAAGAGAAGGCTTTATTCGCTAGAAGGAAACTCTTTGAAAACTGGCCATTGTTACAATTACGTGATGTCTACAAGACAGTAGAGTAAAGCACATTCCTTAGAGCTGTTCTGAGAGTCAGGAGGAACAATTTACTGTTCCGCGTTAATTTTGAATCAACTTACAAGTAAAAGTTTATTTATTACGTGGTGAGTTGCTATAATAGTATGCCTGTATTAAAGACTCTGAGGGCAATTAGATTTACAAGGACCTCGCACTGAAGGAGAAATGGCCCTCATACTTTCACACTAAACAAGCATCATAAAGAGGTATAATAATCGAATCTCCCTCCTATCCGAAAACTATTGTCACCTGGCTGCTCTTCACCGTATGTCGAATCGGATAGCTATCGAAGTTGATACCGAGCCGATGGCTTCCAAACATATATTTTTGACTGCATACTTCTCACAGGAGAGATCCCAAGCATGTGGAGCAAAATATAATTACTCCAGTCTACAGAGGGCAGGGATCGGTACAGGTCAATGTGATTACTATCGTAGTGTTAAGGTTATATACCGCACTATGATCTTCAGAAGGCTTTACATCAGGAATGTGATCTTAGTCAGCTTCTGTATAGCATTGTATATATGTTTTGTCTCAAAAATTGGCTTTAGCAGCTGTGGTCGCATGCGCAATGATAGAGGCTTCCTATGATTGATATCTTGCTATATGCTTATGTCACGATTTTGAACAGGCAGATTTGTGTGACGTTATAAGAAATAGAAGGAGACGTTTAAGAACAGAGACCCGTAGCATAATATGGGGGAGTCTGAGTACTTGGTGATGAATTCTATAGATCCCACACCCGTTCGCAAAGGCCATGACGTGGTCGAGGGCACGGGCATGGTTAAGTAACTGCCGTATGCACCAAGTGGCGTGAGCTGGCCAGTGTTATAATTCAGGTCTTTTATAGTTGTCAATAGCCGTCGCCGTAGAGCGATATAAGCAGTAACTGTGTGTCACGGAGATGAAAATACTTCGGTGGATTTGGACACACTCGAGGTAGTTCATGTCCATGAAATCGCAGGCAAATTGCCTTCGCTGGTACGGTCATGTTCTGACAACCGCCTGGCTATGTGGGTGACAAACACTGATCAAGCCGTCAGGGCTACTGAAAACCGTGCGAAATGGAGGAGTAAAAGAAAAATCGTAAAGTGAGCCCAGGTACAACACTGACATGACATAATTAAAATAGTGTTTCCTTTCAAAATTAGTTTGTATTGACAACGTCTCTATTATAGAAATTTTATCAGGTGCTATAACATCTACATCTTAGCACCTGATAACTGTAAATAACAATGCTATTAGGTTTATCAGGCACTTTAATGACTGACGGATATCAATAGCAATCAAATCAAATTATTCAGACTGGAAAGAAATGGTTCCCGAACTCCGAGGCATGCGATCAGAACAAAACATATACCTAGATGATGATGACTATACATACAGCGATTACTTTTACATTTTTCTGTAGGATACAGTAGGTTTTAGGACGATATTTATGTTATTATACTAAGAGAATAATCCTGTTGAACTAATTCTAAATTAATTTAAATTAAGATTATACTTATAATTTGATATTTTTCATTTCAATCGTAATACCGAAAGTTGGCATGCTCTAGTTGTGTGAATAAAGTGTTTGCGATATGAATTTGATACTGAATTTTGACTCACACTATAATAAAACAACGTAAACAACACAAATGCTGTGTCCGAAAAAGTGTTGCGATGTCGCTCCAGTTGTCTTTCCATTGAAGTTCGAAATTATGTGAACAAACCAGTATAATGACTACGATTACTTGGTATAAGAAGGCTGTACGTAACTGCGACGGAGAGATGGATCTAGTGTGACTAATATGGGTTAGGTTGAATGAGTGGTTCAGAGGAGTTTACACAGAAAAGTTGCCAAGTTACCATGAAATAGTTTGTTCTGGTTCGGATGTTTTGATGTATAAGGATGATAGAAACGTCGTAAAAAAGGCACTAGATATGGAAGTGGAAAGGAAAAGACTTATGTGTGTATGGACAGGCAGTTTAAAAACATGATACAACCAGGAAGAGAATGATTGTTGAAATTACTACTTACAGACTAGCGTTGATTCATGTACTTAAGTCCGGGATAGAGGCAGGCAGATAGTGATGACGTGCGATTTATTCATTACTAACTGTCACGTTCAACTTCGTCTGCTTCACAAAAGATGTTCCTCGTTTTTGCAATATTTATCATTTCGTTCTCTGCACCTGGAGGTTGGAGCTTCTTCGGAGGTCTTTTTTAGGTTTTACATGAAAATAAACGCAAAAATAAATAGTAATAGTTCAAAAACTACTCAAAAACCATTACAGCGTATTTGAGACGTAGTGCATAAAGGTAAGTTGCTATCAAATTTAGGTTAAAAACTAAGTAAACTATTATGTGAGATAAGTCAAATGCCAATAAATTGTTTTTTTCCGATTAATCTTGTAAATCTTTATTGTATCTATAATTTTTAAATTTGTCTTCTTTCTATATGAACTCAAATTTAACTGGAAACTATGAAAATACATTTTCATCTCTAAAATTTGCACCTGATTTGAAATCTTAATTGCTTTTTCAGTCAGTTATATTTGTTTTCATAACTTTTTATTTTAATTGAGAGATAGTACCTATAGCTGAGCTGAGTATAATATAGATAATATGAATAATGACGCCATGTATTGAATGTGGAGGTCTTTGGTACGCGTTAGTCTCTAGATATATGTTAAGCACGAGTTATTAGGGATATAGGTCCCGGGTGGTCTGCGTAGACTTCTATGAGAATCTACGCAGACCTCAAGTTGCGCGTGGGTTTGCTTGGTAGTCTCTGTAGTTTATAATAGTAATGAGATATCCAATTCAAAGAATTTGTTAAACCTCCATAAGATAAAGATATAACATGGTTCACAAATTGTTACACAGAATTCTGTAACTGCTTCTGAACAGACTACTTTTAGCTTTGTAGTATGGATTCATAGTATGAAATGTTTGAAGTAATAGTGTAGTAAGTTCCGAGAAGCCTACTTTAACTATATTCTTCCTGACTCAACTTATCTCATCTTTCTTTTACTAACACGTAATAAAATTGGAAAGTTCGACAATAAGTATTACGGAAGATATTAATTTGACTCTGTTTTCTTTTTAAATTTCTCAAAGATTTAACAAATAATTTAAAATGGATGCAACAATGCAAAACACATGCAAGTTTTTTGATGTTGGAGATGGATTAATCATATTTGTCTCTACTAAAGTGGTGATAATAGCCAGTGTCCGTGAAAAGTCTGGTTAAGTTTTGTTGGTTGGATACGATAAAATAAATATGAAAATAATAATAATAATTTGAACGTGTTACCATTTTAATACCATAACCGTACTTAATTAATTTATTTTCAACAAATGCAGACCATGCCTCACATTTCACATTCCGAAAATGTAATATCTATATCGAAATATCTATAAAAATGTTGCAAGTTTGAAAAAATATATTAATGAAACAAAATAAAATAATAACAATTATATTATAATTCTGTTACAGGCCACAGAAACCTACCATATTTGCATGCTTCCTACACAGCACTTCAGCCCCATTTGTTGGCGATCGGACGCGGTCCATAAAGGAATGTGCTCTCATACGCATCATCGCAAAAAACTCATCAATCCTGTTCATAGCAAACATTATCAAATGCACTACACCGCCATGAAGTCCTAGTATCATAATTCTAAAAGTATCGTTGTGCAGCAAGCGTAAAGAATGATAGCAACCTCTATATAAAGATAGCCACATACGTTACGATATGCTTGTGCAAATTACATTACCGTGTATTTGCACAAGACTTGCGCAGTTATATTTGAACGTGTATGGCTACCATAAGATGTATTGTTTCTTTATAAATGTACAGACAGTATGTGAATTTCATTATCATATCTTAGTAGGTATCACGACAATTCATGATAATATTACCACTTGGGAATAAAGGTATAGTTAATGACAAACTTCGTGAATAAAAGTTAATAATAAAGGGACTAATTAAGTAGTTACTGCGAGTGTTTACTAGATTAGAGCACCACGAATTCGTGCCCGCACTTGCCATCTAAACAACAAGAAAACTAGTTTGGTACATTGTCACAAATTTTCTTAATGTTATCAAGAAAAGTGAATGTAAAACCAAGGCGTTCATAAAATGGCGAAAATAGGAACTAAGGTTTTTACTGTCAAATGCATAGAAATTAAAGACAATATAGAACGATTACGACCTCGGCAACCTCACTCAGTTCATGAAAACCTTTGTAATGACTGTATTGCCTGTCTTTCAGTGTGACATAGAGAGTGATCATCGGTACAGGTACAGCTTAATAACACAAGAAGATAGCGTGCGTGATTTATCCATATTACTAACGTAAATAGACCCACAGACCGCGCTATTGAATTTAAATTTAAGTGGCAGTGAATTGTGGCTTTTAGTGTAGCAACATTGACGTCACTGCAATATCTATTTTTGTCAAAGTTGATAATCTACTATATAAAAATAAGTTGGGTTTTCCTTCCTGACGCTGTAACTACAGAACACACAGACCGATTTCCACGTTTTTGCATTCGTTGGAAAGGTCTCGGGCACCGTGAGGTTTATATCAAAGAAAATTCAAAAAAATTTCAACAGAAAAGCGGGAAAATCATTTTTTGTAGCCATCTGGTGGCGAAACGGAGTTTGCCGGGTTTGCTAGTGATTTATAAAATGAAGCGTTTCACGGTTCGTATATTCTGTCACTTTCTCACGCCGCTTTCAGGTTTTATGTAGATACGTATTACCCCACGCACTTCGATCCTCTAAACATAACTTTATGGATTTATCACTCTTGGTTAACATTTCCGTTTTTTACATTATAAGTCACAGTTTATGCCTTTTGAGCCTGCCACGGGGCTATTTCAAGAAAGCAAGTGACCTGTCTTGTGATGAATGCAGAATAGTAGTGACGACGATGGGTATAGGTAATAATTTACTATTCCTGTTATTAGCAATTGTTTTTCACTACTCCTCTCATTCAAAAAACGTCTTCCAGAGTGCGTAGAGAGTGTTCCATGAAACATTTCGAATGATATCTTAGTTAACAAGTAACAATCGCAGTATTTTGAGGTATTTAAGGAGTGGAATAAGTACATAAAAAATGAAGACGTTTTTTGAATGAGGAGAGTTTTGTTTTTTTAGTTTATCCTATTAATTCGATTCGACGCATATAATTTTAATCATATGAATTTTTATTTACAGAATTCTCTTTCAAAACTCCTTATTACTACTACTACTACTACGCCTACTACTACTACGTTGGAAAAAGAAGTGGCAGACTTCCTAACAACAGTGGGTTGACGCGGATTGGGAAGGACTGGAGAATATTTTTCAAAATATTTAACACCAATTAAGAGAAAAATACAAACTTTCGATGGATCCCATTAAGTATATCATTTTTTGAAGCGGAGAAGAACAGAAAAAGCAAGATGAGTGCAAGATGAATATAAAAATCAATTACCCTAAGATACCGGGAAGAGGAGACCAAAGATTGAGTGAATGAGATCATTTGCTGATACAAAGACAAAAAATGCTTAGTCAATTTCAAATATTGAATGATGCTTCTAACATGACCACAATCAACCACTACAAAAACCTTGGAAAAGACGTTTATTTATGTTAGCTTACAACATATGTTAATAAGTATTATTTATTATTCTTATCACCTTAGCTGTAGAAACTTAAAATGTTACTGTGTATATGTGTCTCTGAGGTATATAGTATCCAGTTTTTGATTTGATACTTAAGGGAGAAAAGTAAGAGTCTCCAACTATCATCTACTGACTTAGTTTGATATTTTCATAGAGTTGTAAAAACCATTTATGTTTATAAAACATTGAATTTATAGCTTCGATTTAACTATTGTAAACAAATCAATCTGCGTGACAGAGAGAGAGAGAGAGAGAATGTTAATCTTCCTCTGACGATAAATCTAAAGTCGTGTACTGTAGACCAATAAACAAATGTTTCCTAGTACTAATTTCTTTTAGTTGACTAACTAGTATCAAAATATTTTTTATACAATGTTAGCTAATGCTTTGTTTTGTTCTTTTTACAGGCCCAACGATAATGATACCTCGGTTTTATTACAAAAGGCGCCTCTATCTAAGAAGATAGAACAATATAGACCAAATAAAACATGTTACGGTTGCGACGAATATTTTGTACAAAATAATAATTTAATTGTTACCTGAGTACCTTCTTTATATCAAATTAATTACAAATGTGAAATGTATGCAGTGCGAATGTACTATTTATAAGGCTTTATTGAATCTTTATAAGTCTTTGTTAGATGTTATGTTTAATTGGGTGTGCATGAATTTACAAGTATTTACAATTTATGTAACAAAAGTTTATTATACAAGCACCGGTTTATGGATTTAAAGTAAACTCACACAAAATATTATTCAGGATGTATGAGTTTGAACGTTGCTGTGTTCATATAATTTAAACTATTACGATGTAGATTATATCAGTATAATATTTGCATTATCACCTCGGACACACTTAACATTTCCTCTCTATGTAAATATAGAGGAGTTCAATCCTAGACGATGTTGTGATAAATCTACATACGTTGAACCACATTTTTCGTAATAAATGCATATGGCATTTCCCAATACTCATAGATAGAAAGAGAAGGCTTTATTCGCTAGAAGGAAACTCTTTGAAAACTGGCCATTGTTACAATTACGTGATGTCTACAAGACAGTAGAGTAAAGCACATTCCTTAGAGCTGTTCTGAGAGTCAGGAGGAACAATTTACTGTTCCGCGTTAATTTTGAATCAACTTACAAGTAAAAGTTTATTTATTACGTGGTGAGTTGCTATAATAGTATGCCTGTATTAAAGACTCTGAGGGCAATTAGATTTACAAGGACCTCGCACTGAAGGAGAAATGGCCCTCATACTTTCACACTAAACAAGCATCATAAAGAGGTATAATAATCGAATCTCCCTCCTATCCGAAAACTATTGTCACCTGGCTGCTCTTCACCGTATGTCGAATCGGATAGCTATCGAAGTTGATACCGAGCCGATGGCTTCCAAACATATATTTTTGACTGCATACTTCTCACAGGAGAGATCCCAAGCATGTGGAGCAAAATATAATTACTCCAGTCTACAGAGGGCAGGGATCGGTACAGGTCAATGTGATTACTATCGTAGTGTTAAGGTTATATACCGCACTATGATCTTCAGAAGGCTTTACATCAGGAATGTGATCTTAGTCAGCTTCTGTATAGCATTGTATATATGTTTTGTCTCAAAAATTGGCTTTAGCAGCTGTGGTCGCATGCGCAATGATAGAGGCTTCCTATGATTGATATCTTGCTATATGCTTATGTCACGATTTTGAACAGGCAGATTTGTGTGACGTTATAAGAAATAGAAGGAGACGTTTAAGAACAGAGACCCGTAGCATAATATGGGGGAGTCTGAGTACTTGGTGATGAATTCTATAGATCCCACACCCGTTCGCAAAGGCCATGACGTGGTCGAGGGCACGGGCATGGTTAAGTAACTGCCGTATGCACCAAGTGGCGTGAGCTGGCCAGTGTTATAATTCAGGTCTTTTATAGTTGTCAATAGCCGTCGCCGTAGAGCGATATAAGCAGTAACTGTGTGTCACGGAGATGAAAATACTTCGGTGGATTTGGACACACTCGAGGTAGTTCATGTCCATGAAATCGCAGGCAAATTGCCTTCGCTGGTACGGTCATGTTCTGACAACCGCCTGGCTATGTGGGTGACAAACACTGATCAAGCCGTCAGGGCTACTGAAAACCGTGCGAAATGGAGGAGTAAAAGAAAAATCGTAAAGTGAGCCCAGGTACAACACTGACATGACATAATTAAAATAGTGTTTCCTTTCAAAATTAGTTTGTATTGACAACGTCTCTATTATAGAAATTTTATCAGGTGCTATAACATCTACATCTTAGCACCTGATAACTGTAAATAACAATGCTATTAGGTTTATCAGGCACTTTAATGACTGACGGATATCAATAGCAATCAAATCAAATTATTCAGACTGGAAAGAAATGGTTCCCGAACTCCGAGGCATGCGATCAGAACAAAACATATACCTAGATGATGATGACTATACATACAGCGATTACTTTTACATTTTTCTGTAGGATACAGTAGGTTTTAGGACGATATTTATGTTATTATACTAAGAGAATAATCCTGTTGAACTAATTCTAAATTAATTTAAATTAAGATTATACTTATAATTTGATATTTTTCATTTCAATCGTAATACCGAAAGTTGGCATGCTCTAGTTGTGTGAATAAAGTGTTTGCGATATGAATTTGATACTGAATTTTGACTCACACTATAATAAAACAACGTAAACAACACAAATGCTGTGTCCGAAAAAGTGTTGCGATGTCGCTCCAGTTGTCTTTCCATTGAAGTTCGAAATTATGTGAACAAACCAGTATAATGACTACGATTACTTGGTATAAGAAGGCTGTACGTAACTGCGACGGAGAGATGGATCTAGTGTGACTAATATGGGTTAGGTTGAATGAGTGGTTCAGAGGAGTTTACACAGAAAAGTTGCCAAGTTACCATGAAATAGTTTGTTCTGGTTCGGATGTTTTGATGTATAAGGATGATAGAAACGTCGTAAAAAAGGCACTAGATATGGAAGTGGAAAGGAAAAGACTTATGTGTGTATGGACAGGCAGTTTAAAAACATGATACAACCAGGAAGAGAATGATTGTTGAAATTACTACTTACAGACTAGCGTTGATTCATGTACTTAAGTCCGGGATAGAGGCAGGCAGATAGTGATGACGTGCGATTTATTCATTACTAACTGTCACGTTCAACTTCGTCTGCTTCACAAAAGATGTTCCTCGTTTTTGCAATATTTATCATTTCGTTCTCTGCACCTGGAGGTTGGAGCTTCTTCGGAGGTCTTTTTTAGGTTTTACATGAAAATAAACGCAAAAATAAATAGTAATAGTTCAAAAACTACTCAAAAACCATTACAGCGTATTTGAGACGTAGTGCATAAAGGTAAGTTGCTATCAAATTTAGGTTAAAAACTAAGTAAACTATTATGTGAGATAAGTCAAATGCCAATAAATTGTTTTTTTCCGATTAATCTTGTAAATCTTTATTGTATCTATAATTTTTAAATTTGTCTTCTTTCTATATGAACTCAAATTTAACTGGAAACTATGAAAATACATTTTCATCTCTAAAATTTGCACCTGATTTGAAATCTTAATTGCTTTTTCAGTCAGTTATATTTGTTTTCATAACTTTTTATTTTAATTGAGAGATAGTACCTATAGCTGAGCTGAGTATAATATAGATAATATGAATAATGACGCCATGTATTGAATGTGGAGGTCTTTGGTACGCGTTAGTCTCTAGATATATGTTAAGCACGAGTTATTAGGGATATAGGTCCCGGGTGGTCTGCGTAGACTTCTATGAGAATCTACGCAGACCTCAAGTTGCGCGTGGGTTTGCTTGGTAGTCTCTGTAGTTTATAATAGTAATGAGATATCCAATTCAAAGAATTTGTTAAACCTCCATAAGATAAAGATATAACATGGTTCACAAATTGTTACACAGAATTCTGTAACTGCTTCTGAACAGACTACTTTTAGCTTTGTAGTATGGATTCATAGTATGAAATGTTTGAAGTAATAGTGTAGTAAGTTCCGAGAAGCCTACTTTAACTATATTCTTCCTGACTCAACTTATCTCATCTTTCTTTTACTAACACGTAATAAAATTGGAAAGTTCGACAATAAGTATTACGGAAGATATTAATTTGACTCTGTTTTCTTTTTAAATTTCTCAAAGATTTAACAAATAATTTAAAATGGATGCAACAATGCAAAACACATGCAAGTTTTTTGATGTTGGAGATGGATTAATCATATTTGTCTCTACTAAAGTGGTGATAATAGCCAGTGTCCGTGAAAAGTCTGGTTAAGTTTTGTTGGTTGGATACGATAAAATAAATATGAAAATAATAATAATAATTTGAACGTGTTACCATTTTAATACCATAACCGTACTTAATTAATTTATTTTCAACAAATGCAGACCATGCCTCACATTTCACATTCCGAAAATGTAAAAAAATCAATTGTAAAATCTGTGATAACAAAATGGTTACCTGCCTGTAAACCAAGTACGAGTCTTGCAATGTCAATCGATTACAATTTTCGAAACCGACTAGATGCAAGTTTGATGACTTAATCGATCGATTCGTGATTTATACGATACCGAATCAGCATCGTTTGGCGATAAATATACATTCCTTTACTGACCGAAATTACAAATATTCTCCATAATTTTGGTTAGCTAAGTTTTATTGCTTGCGTTAAGGATGGTTTTGCGTGATGTAATGATCAGGATTTGAACTCGTGACCTCTCGATTGTAAGGCCAACTTTTTAACCACTAAGCGCTAGTGTGATAGTGTAATCATTCCAACATTTTTATTGTTTTGATTATTGTTTGAATTTGGAATTCAGATACAAGTGATGTACTTTTCGCAAGACCTGACAATATTTCTCGGTCAGAACGTTTATGCCTAAGCTTATCATCAATTTAGTTTGTTTGCCATCCCAATATGATGAAAAAAGAAAGGTTTATTATTTTTGTATGAGTGAAACTTTCGAAGATTTTTCAGTAACTTGCGAACTCGTACTTGGGATACAATGAACATTAAGTTGATAATAAGTATGTTTGTGCAGAATGCTGTATTATAATATTGTATAGAATTTGAGATTGTTTTAAATGTGATGTAAATAAAGACATTTGTACTTATATACAAAATGTTTTATTTTTCTTTCTTAAATATTTTGGATTGAGGACTGTTTTATTTTTTTTGTATTTTGACTACCGTAAGTCGCCTTAACAGCAGTTACGCAATCCAGGGTCATGTCAATTTCCTTTGAATTGGTTTAATATTTTATTTTAATATCGACTGACGTTTGAATCTCGACCCTGAGGCGACGCCAGAGACGACGTCAATCACGATGTGCTAGCTCTTAGGGTCAAGCTATATCGCTGAAGATTTTGGTGAAGCCACATACCACCACAACGGTAAGTGTTACGTACCGTTTCCTTTTATACGCCATACAAGTCTCATCTCTTGGTTAGTTGCTAGGTAACTTACAAAATATCTAGTAAAATTTTTTAGAAGATTCTTAGAATGTTAAGTTAATTTCTGTGCTGTCTTCCCACTAACAATACAAACCTCTACAGTGAGCTCTGGCTATCTAACTCACCGCCGGAAACACAACACAAAGTTTTTATTAGCCGCGGTATTCAGTAATTCACAATATGTATATTAGTTAGTTTACTAAAAATATTAAACAGATACGGCTTCTATAATTATGATTGAATCTACAACAGTGAATGCGATCATCGATCGTATTTGTATCTCTCATCCATCTGACATGCATGCATAGTATCAAATTTTGAGTTTGAAAAATCTCTCGTAAAAACGTATTTCGGCCTCAAAAGAATTATTGGAAAAATGTAGTAAAGGTAAATGAGATTTGCGTTCGCAGATGTAGTGCACAGCCACTTCCATTTGCTCGCATGGCTCATTTCATCTCTTAAACGAAATTCGTACGTATAAGGGTATCAAATATGGATACGAAGTCTCGCTATGACTGTAAAGAATAAAAAATCTTTTTGTGCTTTTTATTTATATTGGGATTTGAGTTAAAAAGCTAATGCAGATACGTAAGCATTGTTTTTTTTAATATTACTAATATTAATCTTAAAGTTTATGAAGATGGTTGGATGGATGTTTTGACACAAAAACTTGTGATTAAATCTTAATGAAAATAACACATTAAGCTATTTTTTAATCTAGGAATGTGGACGGTCTAAGAATACTGTCTAATTTGTTCATAAATAAACTACTCGTGTTAGAGACTAACCTTTAGAGCCTCAGTGTACGAAACGGTTTTACTTTAGATGCGTCTAAAGTCTATAGTTTCGGTAATGGGCTTTCAATATTGTTTATGAAAATATTCAAGCCTGCCGCTAGTGTCTAGTGTATAATTTGGCAATAGTTTTTTAAATTTTTCTTTAATAGATAAATATAGGTAGGTACATTTCTGAAATACAAATCTTTTATTCATTTATAAAAATTTCGAATACAAAATAAGCTAGTTCTTTTACAAGATAAAAGGTTACGCTGCATTAGGTACAGATAATAGTATAAAAACAATAAGCCCTGTACTTTCTCTGTGATAACCCTATAATACTCGTGTGTTCAATGGTTATTTATTTTTAAATTAGATTTGGTTGCGAGCCCATCTTCTGTCCAAATTATTAGGGTGGAATATCTCACGATGAATTTTTTTCACAAGTTTCTTTGATATTCAAATCAGCGACAGATTACGCGTTTACCGTGAATAAAGCAATAAACGGTGTGTGACTCTGGAATCCTTCTAGTTTGGTTCTACAGAAATCTTATTACATTGTAGTTTTTTACTTTCTTTTGATGTATTATAGCATAAATGCAAAATGTTTGTTGGAATATGAAAATATTATATTTCATCCTGAAAATACGAAGAGAACACGGACCCTAAACAAAATTTTATTTAAAGTATAACTACTGAACAAACTCTTAGTATTATAAAAGTCAACAGGATAAGATTTGCTATACACTGTTAAATCGATCGGAATATTTACCATGTTTGTTGATTTCTTTGCGTAACCGATATTTCGGCGCTGTTTCAAGCGCCATGATGCATGTAAATGACCATGTCAATACAAGATTTGCTATGTTTCTTGGTTGTTAGGGTTCAGTTCCTCAAGAGGAATAAAAAACGGAGCAAAAGCTGCATATGTTTATGTAGCAAATTAATGCAACCCCAACCGCGACTCTTCTTAAAGTAACTTCTTTTTCACTTCGAATAGACAGCGACTAGTTACTAGTTGCTAGCTAAACAATAGTTTGCAGTGATAAATACAATAATTTCAAGTTTGTACGGAACTCTCAGTGCTCGAGTTAGACTCTGACTGGACCGGTTTTCGAATATAACCCATATTTTGGTGCTGTTACAAGTGCAATAATCACGGTGTACTTATAACCACGGTTATCTAAAATCATACATCACACGCTTGATGATGGAAACTCGGTCACAATATCAATATATGTGTATTTTTACATGTTACTTCCATTAGATAAACACTTTATATTATTTTTGTTACAATTACGTACGTACCTACGTACAAAGAGGACATAGTAAGTTTTCCCGAAGAGTGAAACCTATGGGCCCTCTCCGTGAGTAGCGCGGCGCTGCCGTGAAACAAATCACTAAACTACGACGGCAACTAATGCCGTCGACTCGACAGAAGAAGTTACAAGATAATGTGTAGGATTGCAATCATTAAAAAGTTTTTATTTTTCTCATTACAAACTTAATTAACTTATTTATACAATTATTGTATATTATTTCTAGTTAACTTAGTTCTACTATAATTGTACATCCAAATAAAATGATTGTGTATGAGGATTTCGGTTGCTTCAAACGGGAGACGTTACTCCGTGGCTCACGAAATTTCATAATTGACAACTTATAACCTACTAGCTTTTGCCCGCGACTTCGTTCGCGTGGAATAGTGACTTCCAGCAGATTTTTTGTTTTACCCACATAGTTCCCGATCTCGCGGGATCACTTCAAAAATGAAATGTGGAAACTTTACCTCCAGAACAGCACATACCCGGAGTTTCCTCTTTCCATTTTAGTGCCATACAATATGTGCACTTTTTACCCATCCGTCCTAAGAGCACTAATCGATTAAAGGGTCGTAATCAAAAGCAGCATCATGAAATACCTCCCACGTATTACGTGTAAATATATTTTGTCTTTGTGCTTGCCGTGCAGCTAATAGAACACGTAGTCTATGAGATTCTTCATGTGACTCTGCAGAAATCAGAGACACATGACGTTCAGCATCCAAAAGCCGACGTACTCGAGTTTGATCTACAGTTTCGGAAGCTCTTTGAGTTGCATGACGCCCAGCATCTAAGAGCCGGCGCTCCTGAGCCATCTCTTCTGTCTCAGCAGCTCTTTGAGTTGCATGACGCCCAGCATCTAAGAGCCGGCGCTCCTGAGCCATCTCTTCTGTCTCAGCAGCTCTTTGAGTTGCATGACTCCCAGCATCTAAGAGTCGGCGCTCCTGAGCCATCTCTTCTGTCTCAGCAGCTCTTTGAGTTGCATGACGCCCAGCATCTAAGAGTCAGCGCTCCTGAACCATCTCTTCTGTCTCAGCAGCTCTTTGAGTTGCATGACGCCCAGCATCTAAGAGTCAGCGCTCCTGAGCCATCTCTTCTGTCTCAGCAGCTCTTTGAGTTGCATGACGGCCGGCATCTAAAAGCCGTCGCTCCTGCCTCGTCTCTTCTGTCTCAGCAGCTCTTTGAGCAGCGTGACGTTCGGTGTCTAAGAGCCGGCGCTCCCGAGCCATCTCTTCGGTTTCAGCAGCTCTTTGAGTAGCGTGACGCAGACGAAGTCGCACGGGTCAGCTAGTTTGTAATAAAAACTATCCTATGTCCTTTCTCAAGTTCCAAACTATGTCTGTACCAAATTTCACACAAATCGGTTCAGTAGTTTAGGCGTGAAGCAAAGACAGACAGACAGACAGACAGACAGACAGACAGACAGAGTTACTTTCGCATTTATAATATTAGTTTGGATTTGGATTTGGATTTGGATGGTAAAAATATTTAAATTTAAATTATAACAATATACAGTTTCATAATATTCATACAAATAGCTACTTTTATTATTAACCTATCGAATTTTTCCTACCTTGTTTATTTTATATTATACCAATGACGTTCTTAATCTGGCAAGATGTTGCCAGCTATTGCCCTGAAAACATCCATGGTGATACAGCCCTGAAATGAATTAAAAAATGGTATCTGTGGAATTCGTTTTTATTATTTGATAATTAAATAATCTTGTCCGTCAATCAGCAGGTGTACTGGCTTGTACTTAAGGTTGGACTGGGTTCCAAAGGTCTTGGTGGGGCCCCTTATGCCCGAAGGAAAGGAGAAAGAAAAAAAGAAGGAAAGAAAGGAATTTGTTTTGTCAGATTTGGTTTGTAGGTTATATGAGAACATTTATCAAAAGACAACAGAATATGGGTCTATGAACACCAGATATTCTTGTTGTTGGCTATTGTTTAGTTAAGTAATATAGTGTATCTCATGATAGTAGGTAATCGTAGTACATATCAATACTTACTGGCAAGTAGCGAAGTTTATCGCAGCGTACCTGTACATTTCCTAAATTTTTCAGTGCAGACTGGATTGGCGTATCAGGTAAACCTGTTAAAGGTAAAAATACCACTTATTTAAGGAACTGGAATCAAAATTTAAAGGAGTCACTTTGATAGTCCAACTTAAAGGATTATTTATGTGGATCCAGGATCACTTTTGTGATACCAACCATTTCCTAAAAGGTTAGATGACAACTTATTGTTTTTTTTATTCAACTTAGGTCGCAGACAAGCACGCGGCCCACCTGATGGTAAGTGGTTACCGTGGCCTATGGACGAGTGTAACACCAGAGGAATAACACTCGTGCCGCAACCGCTGTTAGAACATTCTGTTCTCATTATAGACATACATTTTCATATCCATATATTGCGAAAAGACCCCGAATTAAGAGACGTTACATTTGGGCACGCTCTTATATATTTATGCGAAAAGGATATGGATGTGAGATTTAGATTTTTAGAAAATGAAGTGCTCGTCACCCCGTCGATAACATTCTGTGGCATCGCACACACTTAACTTTAGAGGTTATTATGAATAATGTAAGCCATTTATTTTTTGTACTACTAACCAATGACTATCGGCTAGAGACTAAAAGAATGAGATTTCTCTTTTTTGAGGTTTTCACGGATAGCGTTTTAGTCGCGTACAACATGTCGAATTTATTTTTTTACAAATGTTATATTTGACTGAAAGTTTTATAGTTAATTGTAGAATTTCAATTAGAAATGGTACGAGAAATTATGATTTTAAATACGTAGTCGCATGAAATAGGCCATTCATGGGTATTTAAATTTATTTAGTGTGTGAATAATGGTAATGAAATGTCACAGTTGGATTAAAGGTGTCACCTAATTGCGGCAAAATTAGAGCCAGTCTATGAGCAAAAATGTCGTGAAAAATATAGGTATACCCATGGTGAGGCGATGCAAGTTCGTAGAGCTCAGAATAAGATGATGGTGATATTTACCTGATGACTTACCCCTGGCAACACTATCAAGATCGCCGGTTCCGATGCCATCGAGAATACCTTTGCCGCCGCCATCTAGTATACCACCGACGGTACCACCGACAACACCAGTGAGAGTACCATTCGTGATGGTACCGCGAGCGAAGCCATTGACGATCCCTCTGCCGATGCCACCGCCAACGCCATCGATGACACCGCTACCACGGGCTTTGCCTAAGCCGATTCTATGGCCAATGCCCTTGCCAGAACCGAGAGGATCACCGTCTCCACCGTGTTTCTTTTTATCTGCCACTTCGTCAAAACATTGGTTTATTTTCTTATTATGTTACACCGTTAAAAAATATTATTTAAAAAAAATACACGTACCTTTTGTGTCGTTGATTTTACTTGGGTCTATTGTGGTGGCCTCTACCGCAGGGATACTTAAACCATCTACACCAATCCCTGCCGAATAACCTTAAAATATAGGTACTTGTTAATTTTTAAGCGATCTAAAAGAGAAATCTATTTATTAAGTCTGTAATGTCTCTATGCTTGGACATTTACTTATAATGTTCAAGAAACTCAACTCGGTATTTATAAACATACATACAATTTGTTAGTTGGTCTACGCAATTTTAGTTAATTTTAATTTTGGGTAGGGACAGCGACTCAGGCATCGGCGTTCGATTAATGACATCAGTCCTCCATGAGCAAGAGCCTGAAGGTAACAGGTGGAGCCGCCTATAGCCCTAGCAGAAGCAGCCCGAGTAGACAGCGCCAAGCGCGCCTCGCCCGGAAGCTAGATGGTGTCATTGTAGTCCCCACAACCGAAGGGGGCCAACTTAAAACCAGAGATGGCCCTGGGTTATCAGATATTTGTGTTGTCTGTCAAAATGATAGGATGAGGGTGGTAGGAGTGAGAGGGACAGTGGGAGTGAGAGGAGGTGACGTTATCCCAAAATGACATTGGTTACATATATATTTTCTAAAATATTAGGAATCAATACTAAAACTTCAATAACGTAATGTATAAGGTGTATAAAATGATCTAAAAACTTCCTCACATCGCGTGCGCAGCGAAAACTATTGATGATAGACCAATTACATAATGTAGGTACACTTTTAGTAGATGTGTTCTGTAAAAGTGTAGCTTTAGTCACAATGTACTTGCATTTTACGCTTATGCCGTTGTTTACATTTTGGTCGCGAATACCGACATTCACGCGGGCGGAGCCACGGGCAACAGCTATATTATAATAAATTAAATTGTCCATATCTTTCAGGTGATAAAATTTAAATGATATTTATGTACCTTTTAGGAGTGACACAGCTACAACAAAAATTAAAATACACAATGAGTTGGTCATTATAACAATCTACGTTTGTTTCTTATTTTAATACTGTGATAGTGATATTTATAAGACAACATCACTCATAAAATGTTTATTGATATTGCACGCAGCCATATTTATTTCGATCATGTTTTTAAGCTGTAAAATAATGATTGAAAATAATTTTATAGTCATTTCGTGATATGACTAAATTTTATCGGCACTTTCATTTTAGCTAAGTAGCAATGAACTAAATCACATTCCAAACAACTTGCTAACTAATTTACTTATAATATATATAATAACAAATACTACAAAACTTAAGAGAATTTTATGTAACGAATACTTTTCTCTTGCGAATGAGAGGAAAGTATTGTCTGAAATTGTCTCCTTCAATAATGATATTTATTAATTATGAAAACTTTTAATTGGTCTACTTATCAATCTTCATCGTACTAGCTGTGAATTTTTCTGAAATGTGAAATGAATAAATAAATTAAATCTTAAGGTCTTAAGTTACGTTACATAAACGAATCTGAAATTATTTTTTAATTTGTTGTCAGTTTCTCGTATTGTTGGTGATGGACGCCAAACCTTTTGATTGGAAATTGGTTAAGAAACCAGGGGTATGACAGAAAGTCTATATATCTGATATTCTCGCGAGCGTAAGGCTTCAGCTATATATGTTATTAAAGTTTTATACAATAAGTAAAAGTTATAGGACGTATATGGAGTCCCACCATGATCTTTCAGATCCAGAACACCTATACTTGCAAAGCTTTCTACAAGTCTAATTTTTGTAGTTAAACAGTAATCCCATAAAAAACAAAATAGAAAAAATGGCTCAATACTCACAATTGTCTTTGACATTTGGAAAATGATACTTGTCACTTGTCACACCAAATGATGATAAAAAAGCTGTTAAAGTATCAGATGACTGAATTTTAATTTGCTCTCCAACATGGATTTCCAGAAGCATGGTAGTACTGGATGATATCGAAGGAAAATTGCATATGACTTACGACAACGGCAACCGCCTTCTTTCAAGTTGACATTTTTTATATAGGGCACATCAATGTAACTTCACCTCTGTAACTGTAAGCTGAAGTACCAACGATGTTACAATGACGGTCTTCATCTTGATGGCCTCATCCGTGGCCTCATCAAATGCTTTTTCACACCCCGCGTAAAAGACCCGAGACTGTAGGCAGAAGTCGTGTGCTTTTATGATGCTATTGGAAAGAATATGGATATCTTGGTACTCTTTAACCCACGTCTCTAAGCGTATAATATTTTTGAGGCATTGACTATTAGCAAATATTGAATTGTATTTGACGATACAGAATGATTTTGATTCAGAGGTCTACTTATATATATTTGGTCTCATTTGGGTTCTGACGAGACCAAACGAGCTTCATCTGCAAACTGGTACATCAACGAATTGGCGGACGAGACGTTAAGAGACGACAGATGATATTTGCTGTTACTAAAGCTAAAGAAGGAGAACTATGATTGTCGAGCCAGATCACTCAAATCTCTTTTTATAGGAATTATGTGAAATATTTATGCGTCACCAAATATCACCATATATTTGTGAAAGTTTTATTCTGTGAAGCAAGTAATGCGGTACGCTTATGTTTACATTCTCCTATTCGGATAAGTACCTCGGGAACTAGGTCACAGCTAGGTTTTACTCCACACCTAATAAGAGATCATTCATTGTTTGTATACACTGTAGTGAACAATATAAAATTATATTTTTTTCTATTATCATCTTTTATTCATCCATACAATACGTAAATTTGGAATCATATTTACCCGCATGAAAGCGTATCAGATGAGTTGGTTACTTGAGTAATTGAATAATTATTTAGTTAATTTAGTTAATTAGTTAGTTAGTTAATTGATTAAATGGCATACAGTGGTATGCTATATACCACGAACATTAGTGTTTGCATAATAAAAAAATATATCATACTTGTCGGGAAACTTTGTTATTGGCTAAGAGTCCTAAGTAATTATTAATATTACCCATGTGATCTATGTAAAATAGCTGTTAAGTTTCCAATAAATAAATAAATAAATAAATAAAACATACATTTTACACTATAAGTACTTAACGGTAACCTATTGAAATATCGAATTTCTGTTACCCGAATCTTAAAACCCCGAAAACGGTTGGTAGAACTTTTAAAAGACAGATGTAATGAATGACAACTTTCTATTATTCCGTTTTTCATTTCCCAGATGAATCAATTTCCAGGTGCACTAAAACCAAATTTTCAAATAGTATTTTTTTGTTTTCCATAGTGTCATAATCCAAATATAGTTATACCAGATTCTCAGAATATTTTTTTTTGTTTCCCATCGTACCATTTGCCAAATAAACTATTACCAAATTTTCATAATCTTTTTATTTGGTTCCCATACAATCGTTTTCCATCTAAACTATATACAGGTATAGTAAAACTCAGTAAATTTATACGATTCATTTATTGGGTAGGTACCTACAGCAAGTGATTTAGAAATATTAGTTGCCTATCACAGATAGGTTTAAGTGTCAAATTCGACTCAGCAGGTTAGGTTAGGTTAGAACTGCGACCCCCGCACGAGCCGAGCGAGCGAAGCGAGCGTGCCGCGGCAGCGGCCGGCGAGTGCTAGAAAAATTCGATTCAGTAGGTTAGGTTAGGTTAGAACTGAACCGACTCGCTATTGTTTTACTTGCCCATTACAGTCAGGTTAAGGTTAAGTACCTACCTTGTAATTTTTCCATTGGATTCATTTTTAAAAATCTGGATATTGTTTGTCTGGATATCAAAAAACTGCATTTCAAAAAGAACAATGGGTAATTTTGTATGGAACCCGTACCCACTTTGTAGCATTTTAGACTAGGTGTAATTTAGAAGAGGCCTAATTGAGTAACTCGAAAATAAGTGAACGAATGAATGAATGAATGAAAGACCGAAGTTATGATAACTTCTTTGTAACATTTTTAATTGCCAATAATCGCACTTTTTCTGCTTTTTGGACTAAATAAATAGGTAACCAGTCATTTTTTCTGTCTTAAGAGAGCGATATAGCTTCCTATCGTTGGTTTTTGGTCCAGAAAAAATATTAAATAAGAACTATCAATCTTAAATAGCACAGTTTTATTAAATTGTATTGTTACTTTCAATGATTATATCATCCCAGGCACTTGCCGGACCTACGAAGTTATCTAGGTGCCTGCCAACACCTAAGTACCATATTATGCTAATAGTATGGGCACAAGCACCTAGAGTTCTCATACCCGTCATGCAGGAGCAATAATACGCTTCGATGGCTTCTCTGCCCTGGACATTAACCTTGATTAAAATATATGTGTAATATATTTTATTTGACACGTGCCTCGATAATATGCGGCCTCTAATTAACGAGCAGTTTTCGGTTACTAGCCCATGCTGCGACATTCTAGGGCTACTGCTCGAAGATACCTCAATATTATATATACCATCTCCACCTCGCAATCATTATTCCCTGAACCTTTCTCCCAACTCAGTTGGGGTCGGCTTTCCAGTCTAACTGTGATGCGGCTGAACTTCGATATTTTCCGTGAAGCGACTGCCATCTGACCTCCACAACCAATGGTCTAATGACCAATGGCGATATCGAAGTTCCGAGTTAGGCTGGTTGGACTTTTGAGGGCTCCAACTACCCGTAACGACTGCCATAGATGTTTGTATGGCAACCGGGACCGACGGCTTGACGTGCTCTCCGAGGCACTTATAAACCTGCGATCTCCACCTCGCAAATGCTCGGCAAATCAAATCAAATCAATCAAATCTCCATCAATATTATATACCGCGTTCACCTTCCATTTTTTTGAAGCAGATGAGTAATAATAATAATCCAATCGTTAAGTAATACACTGAAGTCCGTTGTGAAAGCCGAGGTTGTAAATAAAAGTAAGAATAAAATAAACTAAGATATGCGCGAGCGCTCAAAATCAGTTCCTAACAGGTACTAACAACTGACGACACACCGACGCTAGCACAAAATAGTTCGAACTACCCACCGAATCGATAAAATCAAAAAAAAATTGAACGTGCGTGGGTCGATTTTACTAAGGATTTTCGGTATTTTCAACATCAAATATCTTTTTTCCTACATAAGTTACAAAGTTGCTCCAATACAAAAAATATCTACGTTTTCAAAGACCTTTCGAATGGTACCAATTTCAACTTGCTACAAACTGGGTACGTTCTGTCCCATGTCCTTTGTGTTTTAAAAATTCGGCTTTCGTGCATATGGATTACGGTCATCTGGATTTTGTGCATTTATATTTCGTGTGTCTGGAATTCGTTCGTCTGGATTATAAAACGTCGTACAAATGAATAAATAGGAAAATGAAATTCGGAGTTGCGATTATATGGCAAATAAAACTTCGAAATTTGGAAAACCGGGATTATGAATAAATGGCCAAACGTTTTCTGGATTATGATATTCGGAATATTAAAATTCGGGATTAAGATAGGTAACCGTACTTAACTTATGAAAATTATCAAATATATATAAGTACATTAATATTATGTTACATTATTATGTTGTATATATTATATTATTTACTAGATGATCGAACGAGTGAAGCGAGCAAGTGTTTTCTTATAGACAGAGTGACCGATTTTACTTTCGGCCGTCCGTATATAGGTGTGTCAGTTTTGGTATAAAGGGTGCATTTTTTAACTGAATCCCACCAAAATTGCACACATGTATTCGGATAAAGAGAGAACTTTATGTAGACCTTTTTTGATTAGGTGACAAATAGTAGAGAATCGAAAGTTTGTTCTGGCCTTATACATGAACGGACCTTGAATAATTTTGGCTGATACATCAAGGATTATGATTTTTAAAGGTTGGTGGTAACGGTGCTACAAACTATTCACCTGTGCCAGTTTCATTATGATCATTTGATGTACGTAGTAACCAAACCATCTGAACTGCTTGTTCTATCACTGTGATTACTTAAGCTGTACTTTTAATATTATACTGTGGTACTGGCGATGTAGAATCTGACTCATTTGGACTGCTGGATTCACTTCGCTTAGTGGATTCATTAAATTTTTCAGTTGAATTCTCGATCAATTGTAATTCTTCCGCTGTGCCTAACTCGCCAGATGTACTTTTGTATTTACCTAAAGTGGACCATTCACTTTGACCACCTGTGCCTGACTTACCGGTTAGTGGCGGGGCAAGACCAAAATTTAATGTAGGCAAGATACACTTCGCAAGGCCCCATGATGGATGACGCTTTTTTATCGTGGAAACCACCACGTGTTGATCGCAGTTCAAATAAGATACAATATTTGCCTCAATAGATAAAACTGCCAAAGCTGAAAGTCTTTCCTGGCCCATTTGTACTCCATAAATATTTTTTTATTATTTTAATTTGGCAAACTCCTTTCAGCTGAGGCTGTACTGACTGGTATTGTTAACAAAATTCTAATAACAATATAAATATTAGGGTAAATATCTTTTAAACTATTTTGAGTTATGTATTGAAGTTCTTCTTCAATAGAGTCGGGTAGTCTAATCGGAAGGTCAGGTAATTTGGGACCATTGCTTGTAATTCATAAGATTGGAAGTCACTGCTCTCACCCACTCGCAGTACTGTGTGTGAATCTTGTCAATACTTTATTAAATGCTCTTTTGGAACAGATTTAAATTTTCTTAAATCACAGAGAAAGTCAATATTCTCAAAATATTGGTTTAAATATTTAAATTTTGAATCCATATTGATCAAGATTGAATGAACCATGGCGTTGAAAAATAAAATTTCGGTTAAATTTTAGGGTATCAAATCGAAGACAAATTTTAAAATTTTCAAAATTTATTGAAATTTCTTACATTGCTTTACTACTTTTTTGAACTAGCTGTGCCCGCGACTTCGTCCGCGTGGAAGGTAATACAATTATTTTTTCAAAAATAAAAGTAGCCTAAGTTACTCCTTACACAAGTTATGTGACAGCAGTGAAAATCCCGTCACGACAGACAGACAAAAATTTAAAAAAATATATGTTTTAGTATGTGTACCATATTATATACATTCATATGCATGTAGTAGAAAGCGGTTATTTTAATATTACAAACAGACACTCCAATTTTATTTATTTGTATGTATTGATTAGCGAGTAGGATGTACCGATTGTTCTTTAAAAACACATTTTTCACACAACAATTCTAATAAATATAATACAGTTCTTTACCTAGGTACTTTTAATTTCTAGAACAATTACTTACATCAAATACATAATTCTCGAATTGAAATCTGTTGGAAATACATTTAAACTGATGTATCATGTATTGTATGATTGAATGAAACGTGCCGATATTTTTATTATTGCTAAATGAGAAATTTTATTTATAATTGCGCTCGCGGGCCCTCCAGGCACGAGGCCCCTTTGTCCGCGAGGCCGTAGGCGGTGGCCCACGTCGCCCATGCCTTACGCCACCTCTGTTACCTGTATTACCTTTACTAGTAGTTGATGTAGAATCTGAATCATCTGGACTGCTGGACCCGCTACTCCATTTAGTTGATTCACTAGCCCTCTCACTCGAATACTTGGTCACTCCTGTTCCTTTCGATGTGGTTGTCTTACCCGTAGTCATTTCGGATTCAGTGGATGTGGTAACTGCCCTTTCTGTACCACTGGACCCATCACTTGGATCACCTGTGCCTGTCATATTGGTATCGTTATCTGTACTAGTAGTGGATGTGGAAACTGACCCATCTGGACTGCTGGACCAGCTACTCCGCTCAGTTGATTCACTGGCCTTCTCACTCGAATGCTCGGTCACTCCTGTTCCTTTCGATGTGGTTGTCTCACCGGTTGTTATTTTGGATTCAGTGGATATGGTTACTGCCCCTTCTGAACCACTGAACCCGTCACTAGGATCATCTGTGCCTGACTCACCGGTACCGTTATCTGTATTAGTAGTGGATGTGGAAACTGACCCATCTGGACTGCTGGACCAGCTACTCTGTTCAGATGATTCAGTAGCCTTCTCACTCGAATGTTCAGTTACTACTGTTCCTTTCGATGTGGTTGTCTCACCGGTTGTCAGTTTGGATTCACTGGATGTGGTTACTGCCCCTTCTGAACCACTGGACCCGTCACTAGGATCACCTGTGCCTGACTCACCAGTACCGTTATCGGTATTGGTAGTGGATGTGGAAACTGATCCATCTGGACTGCTGGACCAGCTACTCCGTTCAGTTGATTCACTAGCCTTCTCACTCGAATGTTCAGTTACTACTGTTCCTTTCGATGTGGTTGTCTCATCGGTTGTCATTTTGGATTCAGTGGATATGGTTACTGCCCCTTCTGAACCACTGAACCCGTCACTAGGATCATCTGTGCCTGACTCACCGGTACCGTTATCTGTATTAGTAGTGGATGTGGAAACTGACCCATCTGGACTGCTGGACCAGCTACTCTGTTCAGATGATTCAGTAGCCTTCTCACTCGAATGTTCAGTTACTACTGTTCCTTTCGATGTGGTTGTCTCACCGGTTGTCATTTTGGATTCACTGGATGTGGTTACTGCCCCTTCTGAACCACTGGACCCGTCACTAGGATCACCTGTGCCTGACTCACCAGTACCGTTATCTGTATTGGTAGTGGATGTGGAAACTGACCCATCTGGACTGCTGGACCAGCTGCTCCGTTCAGTTGATTCACTAGCCTTCTCACTCGAATGTTCAGTTACTACTGTTCCTTTCGACGTGGTTGTCTCATCGGTTGTCATTTTGGATTCACTGGATGTGGTTACTGCCCCTTCTGAACCACTGGACTCGTCACTAGGATCACCTGTGCCTGACTCACCGGTACCGTTATCTGTATTAGTAGTGGATGTGGAAACTGACCCATCTGGACTGCTGGACCAGCTGTTCCGTTCAGTTGATTCACTAGCCTTCTCACTCGAATGTTCAGTTACTACTGTTCCTTTCGATGTCGTTGTCTCATCGGTTGCCATTTTGGATTCAGTGGATATGGTTACTGCCCCTTCTGAACCACTGGACCCGTCACTAGGATCACCTGTGCCTGACTCACCGGTACCGTTATCTGTATTGGTAGTGGATGTGGAAACTGACCCATCTGGACTGCTGGACCAGCTGCTCCGTTCAGTTGATTCACTAGCCTTCTCACTCGAATGTTCAGTTACTACTGTTCCTTTCGACGTGGTACTAGGATCACCTGTGCCTGACTCACCGGTACCGTTATCTGTATTAGTAGTGGATGTGGAAACTGACCCATCTGGACTGCTGGACCAGCTGTTCCGTTCAGTTGATTCACTAGCCTTCTCACTCGAATGTTCAGTTACTACTGTTCCTTTCGATGTGGTTGTCTCACCGGTTGTCATTTTGGATTCACTGGATGTGGCTACTGCCCCTTCTGAACTACTGGACCCGTCACTTGGATCACCTGTGCCTGACTCACTGATGTTGTCAGGTGTACTAGTAGTGGATTTGGCACCTGACCCATCTGAACTGCTGGACCAAGTACTCCGTTCAGATGATTCACTAGCTTTTTCACTCGATGGCTCGGTCACTCCTGTTCCTTTCGACGTGAGTGTCTCGACAGTTGTAATTTTTGATTCATTCGATGTGGTAACAGCCCCTTCTAAACCACTGGACCCGTCACTTGGATCACTTGTGCCGGACTCATTAGTTTTGTTAGGTGTAATTGTAGTAAATGTGGAACCTAACCCTTCTGGACTGCTGGACCAGCTACTCCGTTCAGTTATTTCACTAGCCTTCTCACTCGAATGTTCAGTCACTAATGTTTCTTTTGATGTTAGTGTCTCCACAATTGTACTTTTGGTTTCACTCGGTGTGGTAACTGCCGCTTTTGAACTACTGAACCCTTCACTTGGATCACCTTTGCCTGATTCATCAGTTTTGTTAGCTGTACTAGTAGTGGATGTAGAACTTGACCCATCTAGACTGCTGGACAAGCTACTCCGTTCAGTTGTTTCGCTAGCCTTTTCACTCGATTGCTCGATAACTTCTGTTCCTTTCGATGTGGTTGTCTCACCGGTTGTCATTTTGGATTCACTGGAAGTGGTTACTGCCCCTTCTGAACCACTGGACCCGTCACTTGGATCAGCTGTGCTAGACTCATTAGTTTTATTAACTGTACTAGTGGATATAGAACCTGACTCATCAGTTTTGTTAGCTGTACTAGTAGTGGATGTAGAACTTGACCCATCTGGACTGCTGGATAAGCTACTCCGTTCAGTTGTTTCGCTAGCCTTTTCACTCGATTGCTCCATAACTTCTGTTCCTTTCGATGTGAGTGACTCGCCAGTTGTACTTTTGGATTCACTGGAGGTGGTAACTGCCCCTTCTGAACCACTGGACCCTTTACTTGGGTCACTTGTGGTTGACTTACTGGTATCATAAGTCTTACTAATAGTGGATGTAGAAGCTGAAACATCTGGATTGCTGGACCAACTACTCCGTTCAGTTGATTCACTAGCCTTTTCACTCGTACGCTCGGTCGCTCCTGTTTTTTTCGATGCCAGTGTCTCGCTAGTTGTACTTTTGGATTCACGCGGTGTGGTAACTGCCTCATCTGAACCACTAGACCCATCACTTGGATCAGCTGTGCTAGACTCATTAGTTTCATTAACTTTACTAGTAGTGGATGTGGAACTTGACCCATCTAGTCTGCTGGACAAGCTACTCCTTTCAGTTGTTTCGCTAGACTTTTCACTCGATTGCTCGTTAACTTCTGTTACTTTCGATGTGAGTGACTCACCAGTTGTACTTTTGGATTCACTGGAGGTGGTAACTGCCCCTTCTGAACCACTGGACCCTTTACTTGGGTCACTTGTGGTTGACTTACTGGTATCATAAGTCTTACTAATAGTGGATGTAGAAGCTGAAACATCTGGATTGCTGGACCAACTACTCCGTTCAGTTGATTCACTAGCCTTTTCACTCGTACGCTCGGTCGCTCCTGTTTTTTTCGATACGAATGTCTCGCTAGTTGTACTTTTGGATTCACGCGGTGTGGTAACTGCCCCATCTGAACCACTGGACCCATCACTTGGATCAGCTGTGCTAGACTCATTAGTTTCATTAGCTTTACTAGTAGTGGATGTGAAACTTGACCCATCTAGTCTGCTGGACAAGCTGCTCCGTTCAGTTGATTCACTAGCCTTTTCACTCGTACGCTCGGTCGCTCCTGCTTCTTTCGATGTCAGCGTCTCGCTATTTGTACTTTTGGAATCACTCGGAGTGGTAACTGCCCCTTCTGAAACACTGGACCCATCACTTGGATCAGCTGTGCGAGACTCATTAGTTTCATTAGCTTTACTAGTAGTGGATGTGGAACTTGACCCATCTAGTCTGCTGGACAAGCTACTCCGTTCAGTTGAATCACTAGCTTTTTCATTCGAATGCTCGGTCTCTCCTGTTCCTTTCGATGAAGTTGTCTCACCGGTAGTCATTTTGGATTCACTGGATGTGGTTACTGCTTCTACTGAACCACTGAACCCTTTACTTGGATCACTTGTGGTTGACTTAGATATAGAACCTGACCCATCTGGACTACTGAACCAGTTGTTCCGTTCATTTGATTGACTAACTTTTTCACTCGAACACTCAGTCACTCCTGTTTCTTTTGATGTAAGCATCTCGTCAGTTGTACCTTTGGATTCACTCAATGTGGTGGCTGCCCCTTTTGAATTACTAGACCTCGTATTCTGATCACTTGATTTATCCGACTTAGCACTGTAATCTGAAAGTTGATAAAGTTCATATTAAGTATTATAGTGCCGACCAAATGGGGATCTCTGAACATACATACATACATACAACCTACTACACTATTATGTAGTAAATTCCATGAATGAATTAAGGTAAGAAGTATGTAAGATATTTATTTTGTAAAAATATTTCTTACCGCTTTCTGCTCGTGAACTAGCCACAGAGTTCCGTTTAAATCCAAAGCCTGTAATATATATACAAATATTTTTTTTTAAATATACTACACGTGCAAATTGGTAAGTGCATCTAACGATTAACTATAAGATGGAGATGAGTCTGGTTAGCCATACGATAGTCTACTTACCACTGTCGAGACCGTATCCGATATTTAGTCCACCTATAGAGTTTAAAAAATTACATATTATTACGATATTCAAATTAAGATAAACACGTATGACTTCTGAACGATTGCACCAATTTGGATATTCTTCTTTTTGTGCTAGTTACTCAAAAAAGACTTGGCTACAGGAACGTGATCAGAATCCCACGACAGCAAAGCCGCGGGTTACAGCCAGTGTAGGATAAAAAGGAATAAGATGAAACCAATGCTAATTTAAGTTTTAAAGTACCTGTTAACGTTACTTACCCAAAACATCAGCATCTGTAATAGGGGTTCAATTATTATATTTAGTAGAAGTAAACTAGCTTTACGGCTTTGAATGCGACTGTGAATATGCAAGGATGATGTTGAAACTAGCTTCATATTGGTACACAATTAGTACTAGCTTTTTAGAACCATGTTCCTTACCGTGGTGCGTACTTGTATGAAATGAGTTTCCAGCTACACACTCAGGTACGCACATACAGCATACAGTATTTCGTGACGTGACGATTTCTACAAATTCACTTTACCTGCTGCACTTTCCATAAACCTGGACCTGTACCTATTTCTCACTGTGTCGCGATGACGTGATTTCTCCAATATTAGCTGAAGGAAGCATAGTATAAAACAAAGTCGCGTTCTCTGTAACTATTTTTCATGTCCTTATATCCCTTTGTATGTTTAAATCTTTAAAACTACGCAACAGATTTTGATGCGGTTTTTTGAATAGAGAGAATGGTTAAATAGGAAGGTTTATATGTACATAACATCATGCTATGACCAACAAATGTAGAACAGGGATGAAAAATGTTGTAAAACGGGTTGACGCAGACGAAGTTGCGCGGGTCAGCTAGTTTTTGTAATATATGAGGAATGGATTGGAATTATATCAGTCAATCAAATAAAATTTCTTACAATTATGGATTTGTGAGGACTGCAATCCAACGCCTGTGCCATCTGAAAAACATTACATAGTCTTAACGCTGGGCTCCAGGTCCATGAATAGCATGAGCTTATGAAGTGCTATACTATTATAGTCAAAGAATAAGATTGAGATTGTAATAATGCCCGATCTAACTTCTTACTACACATAAATATTTTATATTTCCCAGGTTTTCCAAGAATAAGTTCCTGTGATTAACAGGCATGGGAACAAAATATCATGACGCATTTCTGCTAGTTATGTTTTGGATAATGAGATTACTGATGTCTTTGGTAACTGTCCTTCTCTTTGCGTCCACAGTAGTTAGCTGCGATATGACAATTTCTTATCATTGAGTAACTTGTATGTTTGTCCGCTGATTGTTTTTAATGCAATATGTCTTTTCACTTTCACTGATAACTTTAATAACCATTAATAATAAGTTTAATAAATAGATATATATCTTACAACTTCGTGCTGGAGACATGACTGCTAATCTGGATCGATCGCTAACGCCATTTATATTTGATTATTATGATCTGATAGAAATAAAGCAACGATCCCAAAAATAACTGCTAATTGTGTAGTAAATAAATAAAATTTCAAAAAGCTTTCGGCTTCCGAACCTGGTTCTACACCATCCATACCTCCTAAATATATATTGCCATTGTATTAATTGTAGGAGTTTAGTACAAAGAAAGCTGCAAAAAAATCTTTAAGATCTACCAATACAATTATATCCCAAATGTCTACTTAGTTTATACGAGATCTTTTCATAAAATAGGGTATGAAATAGGAGCTTCTATAATATTTTTATTTTCTTTTGAGTTTAGTTTTTATTAACCGAATTAAAAAAGGAGGAGAATGTACGTTACGTATGTAAAACTTGAAGTCATCTCAATGTATGTTCATTAATTTCAATGTTATTTTGTTGTTTTAGTCAGATAATTATACTAAGATTGAAGCGAACAGGTTTAAAAGTCAGATAATTACAGTTAGCTAGAAGTGAACAGCTATAAATTAAAAGGAAGGTTAACGCTGAATTCAAAATACTTTGATAAGTACAGTATTTGAACAAAAATAATTGTTACTTACCAAAGTCAATATCGTTATCTGTAATAGTAAATGTTTTGTTAATTGATATTACCCGTATGACATTCTGTTTATCCATCTTATTTTTTAATTTTGATCTTGAACGCTCTCCATGTGATTCCTATTCATAATTCCAACCATCTATAAAGTGCAAAGTATCTGTAGCCTACCCAAAGACAAAAGCTATGCTAAGTTACATCTTTATTTTTGTCAAATTAATTTCAAACGTGAACGGACAAAAGCTGGTGCTGATACACGTCTCAAAGTATATCGAATTTTGCTTAGAAATATCTGTACTTACCGAAGTTTATCGAATGCTGATAAGCATCTGCAAACGTACAAATGGGTATAGGTATGATAGACGTAAATAAAACTTAAGTATACCTATTATTTCTGAAGCAATAATAAATATAATTTATTATGTTAGAATGATTAGATCTAATAAAGTTATAGAGAAGAGATAGTATATATAATTAGTATTATAACATTATTGAGTGATGGATTCACACACAGAATTAAAAGAACTATTACATGGTAATACGTCATATAAAATCTAGGTATTATACATGTTAATTATAACTAGTCTGGCCACAAACACTGATACATAAATATTTTCTTTGTTTCAACTTTTTAATAATTTTTGTATTTGGAACAAGTAATTATTTTTAAGAACTTCTTTTGATTTTGCGTCTTTTCACATATTTTTTCGTGTTCATTACAAAATTACAATATGGACTGGGGTGTTAAAGAAAATATGATTGCAGTGTGAATATGTAAGAGTAATAAACGAATTGAAGTGAATAAATTAATTAATGTTTAAAAATAATTATAGGTCTTACAATTTTGGGGTCCTGTATCCACTCTCCGTGGTTCCCATCCCCAACCCAATCCGCTGGCCACATCGTCTAAATTAAAAATCAAGAAAACAAAATGTCTCATATTAGCGGAATTGGTTGCATCGTATGAGGTCAAAGTATGATGATAATCCTCCATTTTAGTCTTGGCTCAATGAGCATTAGTTGCATACTACATTAGCTGTAGGTATGCCTAGATTGTTATGTATGTGTGTGGAAACTGTACTTATTGGATGATTTTATATCAATATCTACATCGAAATATGACAGTCTCTATGGTGTGGCTGTAGTGAACGCGACTGTTACACGTCGATGAGAGTTACAGGTTGTTGGAGCACTAAAAAGTTCAACAATTGGTCTAACAGCAGTACTTCGATATCACCAATGTTATGTAAGCCAGATGGCAGTTGCTTCACGGAAAATAATGAAGTTCAGCCGCAATGTAGTCGGATTGAAAAAAGCGGACGTGGCCGAAGTAACAGCTTCGGATACGATCGAATGACTATGATTTACATCGAAAATGTTACTTACCGAATTTATTATCAGCATCTGTAACCGTATGAGTATATTATAGTTTCGTTCATTGTGTTTCTATGCACATGTACAAATGCATAAAATGTGCACACGAATGCAACAATTAGAAATGGAAATAAATGAATAAGTTACGTACCTATCTGTTATGAGAATGAATGGTCTCTTCGGATTCGAGAATAACAGTATTAGAATTAAAAGTATCTTTTACATAATTTATTTCAGTAATTTTGTACTTTTATTTAAATTTTACTCAAGCCAGCCATGCTTTTGTCATATAAATAACCCGACTCGGGTCGTGTCTGGTGCAAAGGAGTTCAGAACACTGACCGCATTTCCGCGCTGGATTGCAATGGCTAGCTTTGACACCAGGTATGATACGGAGCGAGAGATGTAAATTATATATAAAATGTTCGAAAAATATCAAATATTAAAATTTTGCCTTACCTATGTCCTATCAAATTAGTTTCATAGAATAAGATAGATATTTTACAAAATGTTTATAGAAGTATCTTACAACTTCTGGCTTGTGACAGGGCTGCAGATCCCCATCCACCGAAAGCGCCATCTGAACATTTAGCAATATTGAAGTATTTTGTAGCGTATAGCGAAACTAGCACTGTGCAAATATATGAATGCATAATTATTTTCTTCCTATTTTTGCTAAGTCAAACAGGTATTAGATGTAATAAAAAAATAAAAATTATCTTAGTATTTGATATTCGTAGCAGATTATTTTAATAATCTGGATGGATAATGAAAGTTTTTGCAATCCTTGAAAAGCTGATTTGCTTTTAATGACATTTTGCACAGAAATAGAGTAAAGTCTGAAATAGCATAAATCTATATTTCTTGTGCGTGAAGCTTCGGGTTATATATATAGTAAATCAAGTTGGACATAGTAAATTAGAATACTATATTGTTGATCACTTCGTTGCTACAGAACTATAAAATGCAGGTTTATTCCTTACAGGACTATTATAAATATGGACAGTGGACTGTGGCTCTTATGTTAATTATATATAGTGGCGAAAATGCTACTTACAACGCTCTCGAGCCAAAAGTCTTAATGGTAAAGTGCATAGGAGCACGAAAACTGTCCAGTGCATAGTGCCTTTATTGTAACGACCAGTGGACTTAGTATCATACTTAGTATTTACTAGATTTATAGATGTAGAAAAACTATAAAAGGACATTTTCCTTATATAGTAGTCCGTAGTCGTGAGGAATTAAATAGATTATTATGTTATTGGCAATACTTTCTTTGTAATCGTGACGAACTAATAAATAGTTTATGTATTTATTCTTAAATAAGTACTTATAATACACCTTCGATAAATGCGATAAGCGATAACCCGAGGGGATATGATGAGGGGATAATATGATTATAAGATTTTCGTATAAGCAATATTCCGCAAGTGCGAAGAACAAATCTCGACATTTGTATAATATTGCACATACGAATTCATATTTAGTAAGAAGTATTTTTATTTGCTTTGAGGGATCTTGTTTAACATTTCTTTCTATGACAATTAGTAATATTTTACTACTACTATCGTTGGGATTGATAAACCGTGGGTACCCTTCCCTTATTTTATATTTTCTTGTAATGGATTTCCGCCATGTAACGGCTACTTCAATACCTTATACTTACGTCGTTTTTGGATTGCACCTGTTTCCAGTACAGAATGGATAGAGCCCTTCCAATACGCCAGGGCTCAAGCCCAGATGGGCTGGACCAGGTGAGATCACCTGGTAGTCGATACAGCTACTGAACAGCAGATTAGGCTTTCAGGAATGGGAGGTCAGGTGGCAGTTGCTCTCAGAAAAATCTCTAAACTTTGATTGCAACCGGGAACTCACTAGGAGGAGGGTATTGACTCTTGATGAACTAAGAAAGTTAGCTTGATATTGACGATCTCACCAAATATTTTACGTACTTTTGAAAGTAGGTACGGTATTTTTTAAGATGCCCAGATGAACAGAACATCTAGAAGTGCCCGAGAGTGGCCCAAAAAGGGAGGCTAGGTGCGGAAAAAGGAGTCCCTATACAATAGTGCCCGAGAGTGGGACACGCGCCGGTGGCGGAGGGGGAGCAAAGGACGCTTTCTTCAGTAGTTTTGCTTGTCTATTGAAACCTATTAATAATATCTCTGATATTAAATATGACTCTTAATAATATGGTCTAATTTAATAAATCAAATAAACTTCAATTGCACATATTGCATACTGCAATCCACATCAAACATTATATATATTGTGTTAAGTTTAGAACTAGAATAAAATAATTTTTGCCTCTCTTTTGCCGGCGTAACATTTAGAAGACTACAAAAGTAAATGGTTCATTTGAATAGACACATTTAGCTTGTATTAAAATAAAGCAGTTCAATATAGGGTGAAAACTCTACCGAGACGATATCGTTTCAATATGCCTATATTTCATGTAGACTTTCGATATGAGAGTAGACATCTTGTTTTTACGACTGCGAGCGCGCGCTGATTTCAATATATAGCACCATTGTCTGCTTCAGTTTTCACGATTTCGGCATAGTGTGCACACCGTTATTCTGATATTCCTTCACAAATATTCATAATAGATTCTGTTTTGCATTCGAATACGATATTCTGTGAACATCTCAATGTTTCCACACCTTGTAAAATATGGTTTTTAAAAATCATATGAGGTTTTTTTACATACGAATTGAGGCTCAACGACCACCCCTTAAAAGTAGTTTTAGTTTAATCTTAGTTTACTTTCATAGTGTGATTCGGACTCGGACCATTGTTGTCCATTGATATTTGTGTACAGTATCTTGTAAGACAAATGTAAATTCCAACAAATAATTGTATACTAAATGTAATTCCAATGAATAAATAAATATATTCACTGCAGTAAGAGATGCTGTTTCACCTATTTTAACCATGTAACAGTAGTATAGTGTATTTCCTGACAGATACTGACGGTTCGAATCTCACTTTATGGTGCGAATTCAAATATTGTGCTTCTACGAGTATGAATTCATTTGTAACCCATTTATTGGGAAGCATTAAATCAGGACGTGGCTAGAGTAAACATCTTTCTCTTCTACAAACGCCTATCCTTACCATAACGTTTATTTGGAATACGCAGTGCGCAGCAAATTAAAAAACTGGTAAGAAAGGCTGCAGATCTGAAATCAAAGGTCAATTAAATTTTTGTTGTATTATCAGTTTTAACTATTTAAACTACAGGGCTGGGGGTAAATCGTCAAGTTAATGGTACTATGCTAGAGCTCCTTGAGGTAGATCAGTTGTAAACAGAAAGTATTAAGTAAAACAACATTAGTAGCAGTTAATATTTCCAGTGAAGCCAATATATTTGCTAACTGACGGACGACGTTCTGATTTTACCAAAAGCCAGAGATCAAATAAGTGGACTCCGAGTTCCGAGGTGAAAACTTCACATAGTGATTAGTAGTTACCTGTTAGGTATACCAATTATCGAAAACTCAATACTTACTCGGCCAAAAGTATCCAAGTTCATGGTTAAGTAACCTTTAGCTTTAAAACTAAAGGGCTTTTGCACACGTATCAAAAATATCAGAAGGACTTTCTTTGTATAAGAGTCAGCATACACCCAATCAGCCGAGTATATCGCTTTTTCAAAATATTCGCTCTGAAAAAATATGAGTTTTATGTTTTTTATCAAAAATAAACACGATAAAATAATAACATAGCTACATAATTGATAATAAACTTGTACTTCTCCATTGTATTAATGTACCTAACCGGTTTCGCCTTGCGGCATTCTCAAAGGTTTACCTTTACACCACCAAGCTCCAACAAGTGCCATCAATCAACAGTATAAATAATAACAAAGCTACTTTTAATAATTTATTTTAACTATAGGAAAGTACCCAAATTGTCTTACTTACGTGATTAATAAGAAGCTGTCCTATGATGCATTGAAGAAAAGTATAAACCAGTAGAGCACAGCAGAATGAAAAGTAACGTAGACATTTGTACGTATCATTAACGACCTAAAATAAATTAAATGATTAGAAAGTCTCTTAATATAAGTATCTTTAATATTTCATTAATTAATTAAATATGAAAGGTTAAATACTGTAGTAGTGAATGCTGTCAGACAAATAAGTACTGATCCAAACAAGTACGTCAGCAACATTACGTCTCCAAGAACAACATCTAGTTCTGAGGTTATTCTGAAAAAATAAACACATATTCGAATATAGGTGCTCCGAGCAAAGTGGTATTTGACCACTAGTCAGCTACTGAAAATGTATAACTTAATGAATGATAAAATCATTAAATAGTATATTAATAACTCACTGAGCCAGAAAATTATGTTTGCTTATGACGAATTTCAACTTCTGCCTTATACAGTAATGGATTTTATTATTACTAATCTTTCTTTGAATTTTCAGAAAATCATCTTTACTAATAATACTCTGCATTGTGCTACCAAGCATTTTTAATTCCATACAGATACACCGAGTGAAAGAAATATGAAGCATGTTAATAAATAGGTAGAGGAAAAGCACGACCGTAACTGTACAACTTTCCCAGATGTAGACAATATTATACCACTCTATTTTGTCAAAAGGATACCATCCATCGATTGGAAATAAATACAGAGGTTCTTTACCAACAACGTTAGTTTCATAAAACATAATAAACCTTGGCAATAAAGTAACAATAACAACCAAAATTATTGTATAGTAGAACTGAAATCTAAGTATGTTCCTTGTAGTTTGAGTATATTTGTTTAAAATTCTTCTGTGTTCCGCACAATCAGAAATAACAGACCATAAATCGTTCCGAAAATGTTGAGATATCTTTTCGTACAATTCTTTATTCTTATGTACTTTGCCATACTTCAAAAGTATTATGAGAGAAACACCAAAATTGGGCGCTATGTTGACAATCTCAAACCAGTCGGTAGATCCAAACAAAAGAGTTACAAACAAGTGCATCGATGTAAAGAATATGAGTCCGTAAATTAAATAGTAGCAGCACATAGAGAATTTTGTTCGTCCAATGAAAGGGAATAGAAACATTTTACGGCCTATATTGGCAACAAAATCCATTTCAGATAAGAAATTGTTTCTGAGAAGATTGTGGGTTTTATCAATTTCGCTCATTGTGGCAAAAACCGCTTGTCTTGGTTAATTTGATCGAAATGTACTTTTGCTTTTAAATCAATAACTAAACTAAACATGACATAACATTTTTAGTTCCTACGATTAAATACAGTGAAAAATCTCTATTCGTGTCCGGCACTGTGCTGGTTTTCCAATATAATCTTATAAACAAAGGGTTAATGCGCAAAAAGCATCGTGCATCATAGTGCGTGTAAAAAAACTGAGTCCCTAGCGTGAGTTTTTTCAATCACTCCATATCATTGGCTTGCGATAAGTATACAGTAATATATACGTTACTAGATATAAACAAAATATGAACTATCTTTGTAACTGTGACTTTTAAACCTTATATTTATTTTCTGGTGCGCGAATATATATTATTCATCTAGTATCTACATACCCCATTGCACGTACACAATACTTTCACACTTGACTTTGACGGTTCGGCGTCCGTGTGTCACTGACAAATTGGGTTCCAGTCGAAAACCAGCGTCAGGTTGCTACCTGGCACATGCTGAACTGGATACCTTTTTGGCGTTTCTGTGAGCCACTCTGTTTTATTTGTGTTTCATACTTTTGTTTATTATTATATTGTGACCATCTTGCACCAAATAAATCTTTCTTTCTTTCTTTTCTAGTGTCTCCTACGTTTGCAGCATATTAATCTAAGAAATTATTAAATAAAAGGCTTCGAATTTTGCAGCTGCATAATTAATTATATATATACATTATCATTTTAGTACACCAACACATAGTAATATTTAAGTAACAACCGGAGGTAAATGCGTGATATCTTTGTGATTAAGTAAAAATTATAAACCTTACCTATACGAAATGTACAATAACCTAAAATCACAGAAATCGTGTCGTGTAAAGAGAATACAAAGTAATCATATTTTAATGGAATAACTATATTTATTAGATTAAAGGCTTCGAGCTACCATTACCTTCACTTCTAAATTATAAGACTTGCGATCACGTATGAACTGTAATTGGAAAATTATAAAGTTTGATCCACAAGACAGGTTATTTTCAAATTAGCAGAGGTGATTCCGTTTGTACAACGCCAGAACAATATACCACTGGTCTTGACTTTTTGAGACATTAATATGCAAAAGTTTTCAAATCGATATCAAATTTGGAATAGTGAAAATCTAGACGGGACTTGAATATTAGTCTCTGACAGGGAAAATGCTCTGACCACTATTCCAATTTTATGTCGTTTTATCTCTTTTTTTTTGTGCATAAATTCTCACGGATACCAACCCTACCAAAGTCGGTTGAGGTGATTATGTCGGACTCGAATTGACTAAAGCGCACGCTATCTATGAGTCTTTGATTGATGGAGGTGTGATTATACAAGACATATCTCTCGCAGACCCGGAGACATCTCTTTGAGATGACCCCCTTCCCCTAATGTGGAAACCATGGTGTCCCCACCTAGCCCCCGGATATGGGGAGGCGCACTTAGCGCCGCCGTCGCGGCCTGCTTCCTGCTAGGGTGACAGACGGCTCCAATACCTAAGGCATTAGTTTGTAATTTATTTTTGGGAAGTATTTTAATACTTTTTCAATTTGGGATCGTCATTGACAATGTTAGGTACTATCGTAATGATCATAATTTGCGTTACACAAAGTTAAATCGCCAGCATCAAATAATACCACCAATTAGATCTAACAATCTGATTGTAATCTCTTCTTCTGACAAATTATTTTCACCCTTAACTTATCGGTTCAAGGTTTAAAATTAAATAGAAGGAGAATTCTGTAATTCAATACTCAGATAAATGGGTCAAGGATCTCTCAAACGTAGCGAACGTTCATAATTCGTATTGTTCCCCAAATCACAGGGGTACTCCATACTGTTCCGAAGTCTTTGATGCATGTATAATGTGGATTAAGTCGATGAGTATGTCATCCACTCTATGCTAATACCGTACGAGTATGGCTTTCTATGGCTTTGCAATTCCCTTAGGTTATTTGTGAAGCAAAATATTATTTGACGAGCACTCAAATCATGTGTTATTAGTGGAATAAATTTGCGTTTCAAAGATGTTATATTCAGTAACATCTTTGAAACAATTTTCAGCAATTTGAATTGTATACTGTTACTAAATTAATGGCAAAGGGGTAAAATAGATAATCATCTATAGCTCCTTGTGCGTTTAATATGGTGACAAATTATAAGAAATAAAAAAAATCTATGAGGTAGAAAGAAACCTTTGGGCTATTTATAAGCATGCGTGAAATCTAAGGACGTAAAAATATCACCATATATTTTATGTTGAAGTCAGAGAAAGTTAATAATAATAATAATACCGGTGGGCTACTACTATTTTTTATAAGTATATTTTTGAATAAAGAGAAATAATAATAAAGTCGTAAAAAGATTAATAAATCTGAAAAGTTCAAGGGAGTGTGTAGTATCGTGTAAATTTGCGTTCCGCTGCTTATTCTTATTGCAAAATCGTGCACCATAAGCCATATCTATGATAACAAGGTTGCAATTCTCTCTCGTATTAGAAAGAAGTTACTAAAATCTATAGATCTCTTAAGGTAATATACGAACTTCACTGAGCACTTATTTATTACATCGTTAAAATCGAGACATCCTTTTCGCATCGTGAAGGGTTCTTTGCGTAACATAACAAACACAATAAACGATAACAGTGTACCTAAACAATCCATAAGATGTCATTTCCCTTTTGTATTGTATGCCCAAACAGGAATAACGAAATATGACGTCATTACGGTCGAATCGAGCCACGTGTTCATTCAAATTTCGAATCTAAAGACGCATTCGTCTATAAATTGTGTTCATTTGTGGAATGCGTTCGGAATCTTTATAAATGCGAACTTACACGCTCCACGATCATCTTCAAAGGCGACCAGTATACTGTGAATCATGGCTCTTTTCTATCTTAAGAAGAGTAGGGAAGAAGAGGAAGATGTAAATAAAGTTAAGCGGGTCGTAAGATATTGGGTGTGTTATACACGTGAGCCGTTTTCGAGCTCTTTTCGTATATTCTTATTCACACGCAATCGGATATCTTAGATGAATATTTCTTAGGAGGAGATATAACCATACAAAATTACGCGTGAAATTATTGTAAGCAAATGTTTTATTTAAAAATTAAAACTAATGTGAGATACCATCATACAACAAATATTTTCAAGTACCGATTTAAATTATTTTACTTAAGCATTTTATAGCATTTATTTTTAATATCTAAAAAATATTTGTTCCTTAATTTAAATATATACAACACATTAAACAAGTCACCTTAACACTAAATAAATCGGGAGCGATTACTAGGTTCTTTCTTAATCAAGAGATTAAGATGAAGCCAGTAGTTAGTTTCAATATCTTTCAGATGACCTCTGTACTGTGGCGGTAAAATGTCCAATGCTACATGAAAAAAAATACATTTAAGTAGATTTTAAGTATCCTCTCTGTATTACAATTTATTCTGAACTTTTGACTAAAAATAGCGTTGTATAAATTCTTTCGTTTATGACTTGTGAAAAGAAACATAACTTTTTATTACAATGCAAACGCAGTTACATATAACTGTGTCTGCGTTGTATATTGCATGCTTTTAAACCACTCTATATAGTTCCACCTTTTTTCATCAAAATGAAGAAATCACAAGGAATAATAAGGTATTGCGATGGTTATGAGATATATATGTTCACCTTTCAATCGTACACAATGGGTTCTCCGAGTACGCTTTATTTGAACCGTTAAGGTCTCACACGTCAAATTTCACATCCTGAATAGAGTTTACCCCTTACCACGGAATCTTTATAAATAGTTGTGCAAAGACGGTGTTTAATTTAATGGAAATCCGTATCTTGGAACCGTGAAGTCAAAGCCAAGTTGGTGAATAGATATTTGATTTAATTGCTATTCACTTGATTAAGGTTCGGATTAAGTAGGAAATGAATGAATTCTCAATTGAAGTTTGAGTTGTGTTCGAAACAATACGGCTGTAGTGTCCCAAAGGGAAAGCATTTTAACTGCGGAAATAGGGACTTTACGCATATTAAATTATTTTTTTTACAAATTCTAAAGATCCCTTAAAAACAGTTTTAAATTCTAATTCTACTTCCTTTCACAATTTGATCATCAGACTTTTTGTTAAGTAATTAAGCACTGTAAAAATTGCTAGTATCATCATTGTCCTTGCGTTAATTCTGGTTGCATTCGAAGCGGTCATCTCGGAGTCAGGAGTTAACTTTTCCCATCTAAATGCGTCGTGTCTGAATTCCGAAATAGATATTCGTATGGTAACCGGGATCGAGGTACGAGTAGACCCGAGCAAATAGCCATAGTCATGCATACAAATATTTGTACTGGGCGGGAATCTAATTTGCGCCTCCTGCGTACCACACACCTTCACTACCACAGAGACTGTCTCCACACAAAGAGCGGTAATTTTAAATGAAAGGAACAAAAACCAGAAATAATGAAACAAATATACTATGCCTCTTTTGACAATTGGATCATAAGTCTTTTCTTTTTATTAAATAATTTATCAAGTACGTTAGTAACAAAAAACCTGCACTGTATAAAGATTAAAAAATATAAAATAGACCTTAAATTTGTACATTACAGTAGAATACAAACAACTACGCGAAGCTTTTCTAAAAACCGTGTTTTTCAAAGAGTCAATTAGTTCTTTAAAACAACGAACCAAGGAGTTCTTTGCATTTTTCACGAGCATAACAGATGAACGAAATGTAAACAAAGAACTCTTAACGGTGTAAGTGCCTCTGAACACAAGCACTTATTTAGAGCTTCACCAAACGATAACTATGCACATTGTACTAATTAAAATAGTCTGTACCGAGAGCCAGGGAGGTATTACAGAGAATTTAACAGAAATACTACACTTTCTCAGTAAATAAAGTTACAAATTAGTTGTTCGCTATATAAGACACTTGAATATTCTTGTCGAGGGAGGCGTTTTCATTTATAATGAGCTCATTTTATTTTAGTGAACAGTGAGTCTATTGATATTGTTAAAAATAGTGTATTCAATACTTTTTGAATTACTGAGGTAGATTTTAGGCATACGAGTGTCATTGTAGAGGTGCTTGTAACATAATAACATTGCGGTTATCATTCATGTGCTGCCACGCGTTATATAAGGGCTTGGTTGTAGAGACTGTGTACTGGAAAAACGGTGAAAAAAGGAAAGTAAAGCCTTCAGTGTTCAGTCAAACAAAATAAGAAGACATAAATAAAAACAGTCTATAAAAAAGTACTTACTTCACAAAAATGTGCTCAACGTGCCTAAAATGTTTTTACTTCAAAGATGTGTCACATCTGAATTGTCACATGTCAAGGTTTCAGTTCAATTGCCACACACCCTTGAAGACAATGCCTACCGGTATTGTCTTGAGACAACTATGTTTTTGGTCTTACAGAGCGAACCTTTTGACGTGAATACCTTTTCATCAGCTATCTATGTGCACCAAATAATTCCATCATAAGAAATGTTACTGATCTACTACTGATAAATAAAAAGTTAAGTTTTGTATCTTGATAACATACAACTATTCAATTACACCACAATGCTTTACAAAACAATGCTCGAAACAAAATGGTTCATTACTTATTTTAATGGCCAATAAAGTTCACTCAATTTATAGCAACCATTACGTGTGGGGAATCAACTGAGACCGTATCCTGCTCATGAATAATGTGTGGAACCTTAAACTTTAATAAGGTCTACGTACACTATATGAGTAACGATGGCAATTTTACAATTTTCCCTTAGTTTGCTTCCCAGATATATTGGTGGGACGAGTTACGAATTAAGCAGTTTCTTGTTCGATTGTGTGTGTTTATTCAGTTAATCAGCTTTATAGTGGTGTTTTCAAATTTCGATTACAACTGGAACAGGTTTCAGAATTAAGATTTCATATTGTTTTTTATACAACTTAGGTGGCAGATACGGCCCACCTGATGAACAACACTAGGGGCGTCACAATCGTCGACCCTGTAGAAGGGGAAGGTGGGATAAGTTTAAGGTTAAGATCTTTTCTGTGCTGTCTGTGCAGAAGACAAACTAAGGTTTCATACCATCACATAGCAGTGTAAACTGTGATTCGCTTAACATGAAAAATCAATACTATCATTACTGCATTGCTTCAGCTATATACTTGCGTTATCATTGCGTTACTTGCGTCATCATTTAACATAAATAATATGCTTGAGTTCCCTTATCATAAATTGAATTCAACTCCGGATAGTACTACTGGATATTTTATGTTTTAAATGGCAATCGACCAATCAATCATGGTGTGCACAGGGTTTTTAGACAGGGTATGGAGAATTTCGAAGTGCTTACCGAACAAGCGTGGGAGTGCTTTCCATAGCGACAAATAGATGCTGCATACTCTACCCAAATCGGATAAATTATATTTTTTAAGCAATTAGTATGCGGTTTCAAATCGATCCCGTTGGAGCCTTCTTTTTTCCGGTCTAAAAATGTATGTAGAGCACGCAGCATTGTAAAAGCTTGCTGAACATAGACCTCTCCAAATTGTTCACTTTCGTCAGAAATGCCTAATTATAAGTACAGTAAAATTTTAAACATCGTTATTTGTTCATCAATTGAATACCCTTAAATATATATTTAAGTGCATATGCACAAAGGCGTTTAAAGTCTGTACAAATAAAATAAACAAATTACAAATAAAATAAGTGACACTACAGCATAATATAACAAGAATAACAGACGTTACCTGTTTTTTTCCGCCCATTAAAGCTAGACATAATCTGGCAAAATTGATAGCGTCAATCCATTTCTTCCATGATGATTGAGGCTTCAGTCAGTGCAATAACAATAAACGGTCAACAAAATAACCATTATACGACATCAGAGTGGTTATAACGGACTGAGTGTAACTTGTGTGAGTTATGTCGGTAGTTGAGCGACAGATGGCTAGCATTATAGTTACAAATTGCACTAGACATTGGCGAGGAAGGTGGATGAACTTAATATGATATTGTAGTCATTGTACGGCTATATTCTATATTTTGGTTCAGCTATGGTATATAGCTGTTTACTAACTTCCAGCATAAACATAATCTTGGCAGTTGAATATGAGCATTTCCTTATCATCCACTTGAAATTATATGTAGGTGTTTAATGGGATGAGATCATTGTACGTATCCGATGCATGAAACAGGGTTACTACTTAACACATGCGTGGCTCCCTTGAGAATTCTTTAAGAATCATCAATTGGGAAAAAGTGAATGGGTAAATATTAATAATTATTGCGTGCTTCACGATTTCTACATTTTACATATGTACAGTACCGGGGCGTGATTATGTGTAAAATCTCTTACTTAGATTGAGTAAAAGATTCAACATATAATCACACCGCGGTATTCCACACGCCTGTATTGCTACTAAATTTAAAATATAATCACTGTATTTTATGCAAAAATCAAAAATCAAAAATCTTCAAATACTTTGTCAAATGTGAAGATGAACTTTCATTTGTATGTATTGAAAATATTAGCTGTACGTTTTCAAACTGTAAAATAAAATAAAATAAAATTAAGAAGTAATTATTTCTAACATTATAGCAATACTTTGTGGTCATTGAAACAATTGACCCCTAGTTAGATTCTATAATATCATGGTGCTAAATGTTTATGAATAGTCAAACTTGAGGAAATTATTTTAGGTCAAACCTAACACATATTCTATAAATTATATTATCGACATATCACATCAACACGAAATACCACCTAAATAACAACTGAAACTCAATAAAGAAACTATTCGGAGCTCGCAGTCAAAAAGGCAATATAATAATTAATTGTTGGAGCACTATCCCTTAGGCCGCGGTCACTGACAGAATTTATGGTGGAATTATTATTGAAAACCTCCCTCGCCTGGGACAAATTGTCCCGTTGTCGGGACAACGCGCGACGACTACTGTGTAGTGTACGGACACGGTGTTTATTATACGTATATTGAGTTGTTGAAATATGATCGTATATGTGATATGAATATCAGCGGTTGAGGATTCGAATTTTAAATGTTTGCCTTATACGAGTACACATTTTTGTTGTTTAGGTCTCTGTTCAGCATCAGTTATTATTTTGAATTTAAAATAGTGGATTCGATTTTATAGGGGTTTGTAAGCGTAATTAATCTAGTTGTATGCATCACAAGTTCGGAGATGTTTTATACTTTTATTCGGTATACTACGTAAATTGAAATTCCACAGTACTAGCCTTCTTGCTAACATTTTGTTTTTATTTTACATTACTTTTGAATTGATTGATTGGTTTTCAAGTAAAACGAAGATAATTAAGAGATGGCGTAAAGGCGAGAAGAAAAAGTTTGAAATCAAAACTTAGACTTCAAAGTGAAAGCCTTGGATGCAACCTGATGAAACGCTAGGATGAAGATGATGACGTTATCTATGAAAGTATTGTTGTATGTATTAATTAAATTTACTTAAATATCAATTTAAATTATTTTTCAAATATCACTTAATGTTTAAGCAATGATTTACTGATAAAATGCTTCAATTCGTTTAGATTTATGTTGACGAAATTTCAATTTTCAGAACTATTATCAAACATAACCACTGTACGTTAATATTACTTTCACTAAAAATATTTAGTAACGTACTCCTAATAAAATGTAGATAATCTTACCCACCCTAGTTCTTGCTATAAGCTGTCACTTAGTAGTTCAATTAGGTAAAATATGCACACCATTGTTGCGTCGGCAATCCCCTACCTACATCATTAAACTATACATATTCGATATACCTGCTACAATATAGAACCCTAATCAATGTTTCGAGAGAACAATAAGCGTGTGGTCATCCTTTGGATGAAATTCAATAAATTCGGACAGCTAGGGTGGCCTCATCCCTGCCAGTCAGTTGAGAACTTTTGAATCGCCGACAGCGTCCATCGTACAATGAGGGGCAGCCTTTTGTCCACGAAATTGCCTTATTTCGTGGTCTACCTAATAAGGGTTTTCTGGAACTATCAATTCGAAATTGTAATTGAGTCTACGCTTTGTAGTCTTTGATGTCGTCTGCATAGTATTGCCTTATTTGATTTTCTTTTTGCTTTGTTTGATACACAACTGTTTACTTTCTGATCAGATAAACCATCAATTTCATTTCAAGTATATTCCCTTTCTGTATAGTAAACTTGACGTTATGTAAATTTCGATTGGAATATTTATTGGTAGCTTCGAATACGTAATTAGATGTCTTCATCTTGCTGAGGTCCATGGGGAAATCGTATCAGGTCGGATAGACGCCACCCGTGACGTTGCATGAATTAGGAAAGATAAGCTGAGTGTCTTGATCAGCTTGTTAACTAACAAAGGTTGTGAATACGTGATCAAAGATCGTGGGCATTCGAAAACTTGATAAATAGAGAACTATATTAGTACGGATGTTTTGTGCAGTGAATGAATTGATAAACATTTTTCTGTCTAAAGTTATCTCAACATTAGAAATTTTAGGCACATTAAGTCAGGAAAAGTGGTTGGTCAGTTTGTCCAAAATAACATGACCGTCTCGGTCCATCAGTTGGCAAGGGTGAGGAGTCAGTCTGCGACTTCCGACGCCCGAGTTACTTCCGTTTGTCGCGGGCTCTGGCCTCGAGTCTTCTACAGACTCGCTCCGCCGTCTTTTCACGAGCTCACAGAAGGAGGCGGCGACAGCACACAATATTAGGTACATCAGCGACAGTACAAGAAACGCATAAGCAGTCGTACAATACAAGGAAAGTTTCAAATGTGAAGTTTCAATTACCTCTCGGTAATATTATAATATTATATGCAAGGCCGCACAAGTAAGTCTTTGAAAAGAGCGACCCACCAATTAGTGTAACTACTCAAAATGTATATTTTAATTGGGTATGTTGTTAGGGTTCGGTCAGACTAATTAGGGGTTGATATTGACGCAACTTCATTGAAACTGAACATACGTTCAGACTGACTTGTCAACGTCGTAATAATGAATTACTATGAATGATATGATAATGAAATCCTAAATCTACTTTAGTACTCGTATATGTAGGTAATTAACAGAGCTATTCTTAAAGGGTCTCTTGTACTGTGATGTGAATTCATTTTGAGGAGTAAAGTACATTCTGTCATCACACTGCTCGCCATAGACAAGGCAATGGACATTCATACTCACACATTGCGAACGGAAACATTCCACGATCAAGCCATGGAATGAACTACCTGTTGCAGTGTTCCCAACTGCAATATGGAGTTCTTCAAGAAGGTAATTTTTTAAGGATCGACAGCATGAGCTTTACGCACCTGGTGCTGTTGTTGCATACGAACGGATGCATACGTCCACAGGCCGCACTAACCAATAGGTGGACTGTTTGCTTGTCGGACATCTAAACGGTATAACAACTTGTAAAAACTATACATTGCTAAGTCTTTATATCTAAAAGTATTTCGAGTTTCACGAAGAATTCGATGTTTCACGAAATATTTTATGAAATACATTTATTTAGTTAATCGTTCGTTGAGATGTTTCTCGTCCTTTCATTATGCAGTTAAAGACACTACTTTTACCTTATATTTGTTTATTATTTTTATTTTTTTAAGAGTAAATCAGTCCATTATTTCTTGTGAAAGAAAGCTACAAGTGAGTTAGCATCCGAAGCTCTCCTTTGGTATATGCTGAGACGGTTTGAAATTAACAATAACACATTCTTGTTACATATAAATATGACTAGGATAATAGGCCCAATACACAAATTGTATATGGTCGATGTAAAATTTCTGCCTTTAAAATACATAACTGTCAGCATTTCTCCTACAACGTAGATACTTAATAAGGTCAACAGTTTCACGAATTGCATCGGTCTGAAAAAAAAAGAAGATGCAGTCTTGTAATATATTTCTACAGTATCGTACAGTAAACCTACGCGTAATATAGTGTAGAGTTACCTCCAAGAGTGCACATTCAAGGGTTATAGGGAAAACAGTAAAAGAGGTACGTAAAGGAGGTACAACAAGTTCTAGGAACACGCCTTTCCAAAGATCAAAGTTTTCAACTTTAGTTAAACATGTTGTACAGATTGATGTTTTTGTGTTTTATCTATTTTCTTCCTAAAAAGCAATTGTAGCTAGCACAGGATAACATAGTTGGTCAGGTGTTGCCATGAGCATTCTCGAAGACTAAGCTGCTCAGAAGGTGGCAACAACTGCATCATTGTCCATTCACTTGAGATTTTCGACCTTACCAAATTTTAGATATTGCGCCGTCTTTATAATAAATATTTACCTGTTAAACGAATCATTTTGAGTCTCATTGTTTCCTGATACCACTTGTTGCTTGGATGTCTTGCAAAATTCAATTACTTTTACGATGCAAACAATCCAGTTGAACGAAAGCAGTATAATAAGTGGATAATACAAGTAGAACAATGATTCCATTTCTGAAAATATTAATAGTTAAATAACATTAATATTTCATGTTCAATAAATGATATAGATAGGTTCCCTGTATCGGAGTCTAAGACAGGTAATCCCACACAAGCAATCGTCATCATTTTCGCTATAACCGATCATAATGCTGCCCTATTAACCCTGAGATGCAAGTTATCCAATCTAGTAAAAACTCGCTTAGTAACAAAATTAAACATGTACGATTTACGCAACATTGAATGTCTGAAACTGGGTCGTCCCAGTTTACTATTCTGATGATTAGCACTTTTGTATACAATACATTATCGAAAGTGTAAAAACTGCAATACACAAAAATACAAGGGCAATGCGATTGCATAACAAAAATTATAACTTGAAACCGTGGATCACACCAGGTCTTATCCGCTGTAGGTAAAAAAGTCCTGTAAAGAAAGTTAAATAATTGTATTAAGTGACATAATTAAAAAAGAAAAATATATTGTAAGCAGTAGTGAGTCACTTTAGTGTTATTCTTGGCAAATTGTTGGATCAGTAAGAGTATTTAAGAATTATTATTAATCGGCACTTTGACTTTGAAGTACAGGACTACCTAGTTCAGGCGCAATTAAAATAACATACCTGGTAGTACTATGTAAGCCACCCAAATACGCATAAGTTATATATAGACAGACATAAAATGCCTACACATGCACTTTGTAAGAACGCACAGATAGATTAAGTACATAATGTAAAATATTGTAAACCGATTATTGAAATAAACATTATTATTATTATTATTTCTATTTATTCGTTTTCTTTTCATATTTTTTTACATTTTTAAATATAAATATCATATAACAATAAAAAACAATATACACATTTAAAAATATAAAAAAACAGAGTGCCACCGGTATCGGATACAGGGACCAGGCTACCGGTGGTTAGGGCTCCAGAGAAAGGAACCTCCTCACGATGCGCGCCGTATCTAGTAGCACAGCCTTCTGCATCTGGCCCTTGACCCAACCGTCTAACCCGAGCCTCTTTAGGTGTTGATCGAGGCTCTTCGCTATCAGTCCATTGACTGACACGACTATCGGCACAATGATTGCTGAGTCAACACTCCACATGTCGACAATCTCGCGAGCTAAGTCCAAGTACTTAACCTGTTTATCTTTCTCAGCTTTCACGAGATTCTCGTCATGAGGAATGGTAACATCAACAATCAATGCTCGGCGCTCGGATCGGTCTATCACCACAATGTCAGGCTTGTTGGCTACAACAGTCCTATCAGTGATGATAGATCGATCCCAGTACAATGTGATATGACTATTTTCCAGAACTGGCTCAGGAACATATCTATAGTATGGTACCTCAACTTCCACAAGGTTATATTTCAGAGCAAGCCGTTGGTGGATTATCCTGGCTACTTGATTATGTCTGTGCAAGTACTCACCGTTAGCAAGACGAGAACAACCGGAAGTAATATGCCTGAGGGATTCACCAGGTTGGTGGCACGCTCGACATATGTCGACTGTGCCATCCCTCATGATATACTTCCGGTAATTATTCGTCTTGATAACTTCGTCTGCAATTGCACAGACAAAACCTTCAGTTTCCCCAAAAAGGTCACTGAAACGTAGCCAGGATACGGATGCCAGTAGGTCTACTTCGGGCCTGTGGAGGGCCCGATAAAACCTACCATGTAACTCCTTGCTCTGCCATATCTCCCTGCGGTCGTCAGCACCAACTACTATAGGCCTGCGCCAGTTCAGCTTGGCCAAGCCGAGCGGGGTGAGCCCAGTATCTACGTTGACTACATCTCGATGCATATCCACGTTGGATCTAAGAAAATAGTCTCTGAGATTGCACACCTCGCGATTATGAAGGGTCTTAGCATTTAAAAATCCTCGACCCCCACATTTTCGCGGGATGTACAATCTCATGACAGATGAACGTGGATGATGCATTCGAAATGCAGTCAACTGAGTCCGGACTCTTCTGTCAATGGCATCGAGTTCAGTTTGAGTCCACTTGAGTATGCCAAAGGAGTACACCAAGAGTGGCATGACCCAACTATTACAGGCACGCACCTTGTTACCACCTGATAAAAGACTGTTAAGTACTTTTTTCAGGCGGCCAAAGAAACGCTCCTGTAACATTTGTTTCATGCCAGCCTCATTGATGCATAACGCCTGTGACATACCCAAGTACTTATAGGTCTCAGTTACGAGGAGTGATCTCAGGAAAGTGGACTCAGAAAGTTGTATACCTTACTTTCTTCTTCTTATTATTATTATTATTATTTTTTTTTTTTTCTTTTTTGTAAAATCTCCCTTTTGGTTAGGGGTACAATATCAGACACACGGGTCATGACCAAGTGTGTAAGAAGAAGAAAACAGGAGAACATTATGACGATGATGTCGGTGATGCAAGAAATTTACGGGTCAGACGGCATGTATTGAGTAGGGTGGCCTTCTGTATGAGAGTAAGGGTAGATTTAGGCATTTGCAGTGTGTTGAGATTGAATTGGAGAGTCTTGGGGACTACTCCAGTAGTAGATATGACGATGGGTACAATTTTGACTGTCTCTACCTGCCATTGTCTTCTGATTTCCGTAGCTAAATCTATATATTTAGCCATTTTCTCTGAGTGTGTAGTGTTAAGGTTGTGTGTATTACAAACTGCTATATCTATGATGAATACAGATTTATTAATTTTATCTAATACTGTTATGTCGGGTCTATTGTAGTGTATGGTCTTATCTGTAATAATAGTTCGATCCCAATAAATTCTATGAGTTGAATTCTCTAAGACAGTGTTGGGTTTGTATTTGTAATAGGCTATTTTTTGTGAAACGAATGAATATTTGTGTGCTAAGTTTTGGTGAATTATTGCAGCGACTTGATCATGCCTATGTTTGTAATCTGTCTGAACTATAGATTTACATGCACCGGTAATGTGTTGAATGGTTTCTGAACTACTTTGGCATCTTCTGCATAAGTCAGTGGGTAAGTTTGGAATTCTGATTATGTGTTTTTGGTAGTTACGGGTATCTATAACTTGATCCTGGATAGCAATCACAAAAGCCTCCGTTTCAGGAAACAGCTCACCTCGTCGCAGCCACTCGTTCGATGCTTCTTTGTCGACGTGTGTTTGACCGAGGTCGGCAAGATGCCTCCCATGCAGAGACTTTAGTGACCATGCATCTATTTTATCTTGTTTGCTTAGAATTTTCGGTACGGTATTTTTATTGGTCAAATTAAGAGGGGTTATTTTTTTATCAATTTCTGTGACAAACTGGTGGAGTTGCGATTGTTCGGCTTTAGTGTAGAAATATTTGCGTAACTTGTCTACTAGGCTATTGTGTAAGTTTCGTATGTCAATAAGCCCTCTCCCTCCATCTTGACGTGATAGTGTAAGGCGTTGGGTGCATGATCTAGGGTGGTGTTTTCTGTTGGCTGTCATATGTGTGTTAATTATACGTTGTAATCGGATTAAATCACTTTGAGACCAGTTAATAATCCCAAAGGAATAAGTAAGGAGTGGTATTGCGAATGTGTTTATGGCTTTTATACTATTGCGTGCATTTAGTTGGCTTCTCAGGATTTGATTTATTCTAGCTTTGAATTTTTTGGTTAGTTCTAATTTTGCTGCCTTTTGATGAATCTGTCTGGACTGATGAAAACCTAGGTATTTATACGTACTATGTTCATCCATGGGCTCTATGTGTTCACCTGTGTCAAGAGTATAAGTGTTACTTTGTGTTTTACCGCGGTTAATAGAGTGAATTTTGCATTTATCTACTCCAAATTGCATGTTTATATCTGTAGAGAATGATTGTGTGATGTCTGCTAGAGTTGTCAGTTCGGTGTTGTTAGTTGCATACAGTTTAATGTCGTCCATGTATAATAAATGTGAGATTATGTGCTGTGAGTTATTATGTCTGAGCTTGAATCCGGTATTACAGCTATTGAGGAGTTCAGATAACGGATTAAGAGCTAAACAGAACCAGAGTGGACTGAGTGCATCTCCTTGAAAAATTCCTCTTTGGATTTTGATCGGTTCAGTAGTAATTGAGGACTTGTTACTAATCAATTTTAGTTTAGTTTTCCATTCAAGCATGGTTGCACTTAAAAACGAGATAAGATTATGATGAATTTTGTAGTGTTCTAATATGTAAATTAACCAACTGTGAGGAACGGAGTCAAATGCCTTTTTATAATCAATATACATTGTGTGAATGTTTCTATGTTTGGTGAGAGCATGTTTCATAATTATTGCGTCTATTGTTAGTTGTTCTTTGCATCCCTGGCTATTTTTCTTACATCCTTTTTGTTGTTCGGCAAGGAGACTATGGGTTTCTATATGTTTGTAAATTAGTTCACTGATACATCCAGTGATTATCTTGTATATAGTTTGTAAGCATGTGATAGGTCTGTAGTTAGCAGGTTCTTTTGGGTCGGAACCTTTAGGTAGCATGTAAGTGATTCCGTGTGTAATGAATTTTGGCATTGTGTGTGGTGACTGTATGAAACGGCTAATATGGTTATGAATAAATGGATGTAAGCAAGAAAACTTTTTATACCAGTAATTATGTATGTTGTCAGTGCCTGGTGCCTTCCAATTGTGTGTACGTTTGATAACTTGTATGAATGTGTCGACTGGTATACTTTCAAACTCCATATGGTTAATGTGTGTTGTATTGTTTTCTATCTTTTGTAACCATTCTGCATCAACATTATGTTGAACGGGGTTTTCCCAGATGTTAGCCCAGAACTGGTGTAGGTTTTCCGGAGATGGTGTGTGACTGTTTTGTGTAATATGAGTTTCTTGATTATGACCTAGGGTTCTATAAAACTGTTTTTCATTGTTCATAAAAGTCGCATTTTGCTGTTTTCGCTTAGTGCAGCTTACGTATCTATTTAGTCTATTGGAGGCAGCATTTAATTTTTGTTTCAGTGTATCTAGGAAATGTTCGGGCTCTGTGTTTGGTTCTTCGTGTTGGGAGTGGGTTTTATAGTTGGTTTTAATTCTTTCCACGGTATCAAGGATTCTTCTACTTCTATTTCCTAATATGTATTGCGTCAATCTACCTATTTCTGTTCTGTACTTTCTTATTCTGTTTTCAATTCTTTTCTGCCAATTGGGTTTTCTGTCTCTTTTATTTATGCTTCTACTTTGCTCTGTGTCAAATTTGGTACCATTACATGATGCAGCTGTAAATGCTGCAGAATATATTAAAGCGTGTAGTGAAGTAAAATCGAGCTCTTCGTTTAAATATTCTGGGAGAATTTTGCTATTCAAGTATTGCACAATTTGAGCAAATTTTCGCGACGACCTTTGCTTCGGGATGTATGGTCGGGCTTCAGGTTCAGTAGTAATAAATCGTGCAATAGCATTCTTGAATTCTGTGTCTATTACGTTTGTTTCTATGTGACTTTGAACTTGAACTGGGTGATTTGAGTTACTAAGATTAGTTAGAGTGATTGTTTCTGTTGGTGTGAGTGTGCTGTCTGTGATGTCTTCGTGTGAGCAGTGATGCATAGGTGTGAATGTGATGTTTGTTGAGAGTCCCGGTTGGATTTGTGTATACTCTATTGCATTTTGGCTTATGTTTATATTCTGCAGATGTTGTGTATTAAGATTTGTTAGTTTTAGTTCTACTTCTCTTCTCAATGTATTGATTTTCTCAGTGTAGGCTTTATTATTGAATATCAATCTTCTCTGGTCTGCAATCCTTTGTTCAGTGAGATGAGATAAGTGTGGATGTCTTTCTGTAAATAGTTTATGGAGTTTTTGTCGGTAGACTGTTTTATTTGATTCTAATTCAGTTATTTCGAAATAGCATCTAATAATATCCTCGTTCATTTCATCAGACCATTTCATTCTGCTGTTGTTGCTGGTATGTGTTTGAGTGTGTTCTAGTGGTGTATGATTGAATGTGAGTGAATGGTTAGTATCGCCAAATTGTGTACATTCCCTGACTTCTATACTCATTTCGTGTAGTGTGCGGTCAGAAAGTAATTTTCTTCTTAAAATGGCTCTTCTTTGGTCTCCTACTCGTTGCCTAGTGGCTTGCATTTCGGGATATCTATTGTCAAATTCTTGGTGTAAAGACTCTAGGTAGTTGTTCATGTTAGTTGTTTCACATTTAGTTATTATTAGGTATGTGCGCCAGATAAAGCGATTCATATCGTCAGTCCATTTCTTTCGCGCACGGGTAGGGCCAACAGTGGGTGCAAGGTTAGTGGCTAATGCCTTTTGCACAACAGCTGAAGACCTTGTTGAATAAGAAGAACATGTGGATGATGGTGATGAAGTAAGTGATCGTGGAAAGCTATGGGTTGATGGTGGTGAAGGAATATGAGAAAAAGGTGATCGATCTGATGATGAAATTGATGACGGTGATCCGACTGTAGCATTTTGTTCGAGAGGAACCCGCCTGCTCAGCCCCCCTTCGTCAGCGGTTTGCACAGTGTTGCATCTAGCGGCATCGTCTCTAGCTGTGCCTCCATGTAGAGGCCTAAGATTATACTTTCTTTTATGATTTTCCAATTCTATCATATCATTCCCACGAGAAGCTGGAGACATCTAAGGTCCACCGTGGCAGAGCCCCGCGTTCACCACGGTAAGGGTATTTTCAACTGAAGGTCCCCCCTCTTCAGAGTTCGCATACTAACGACTAAGCTCCCCCTTAGCCATGCAGCCCTCGGCGTATCCTGTTTCACCTTGGCTTGGGTCCTCCCTATCTACTTACAGCAGAGGCAGAGCGGGAGAAAGAATAAGAACAGAGAGAGAGAAACAGAGGGAGAGATTGAACTATACATTGAGAGATAGGGACGGAAAGACAGAGGAAAAGAGAAGAGAGAGAGAAAGGAAGAGTGATTGTCCTTACAAGATCGGCCCGGTCCTAGTCCGCAGAAAGGCCCCTCCACCACACACCACACCAACAGTCCAAACCCCTTTATCTCAAACTGTCAGTCCGGCGCATCCTAGAGGGACCGTACCACAGGACCATACCAAACCGATTCTAGTTGAACACTCACACCTCCGAGTATCCAGAGCCATGTTTGCCGCGCCAGTAACTACTAGAGTATATCGCGTATCCGCCACCCCACGTGAGTCAGATGTTCAACTCGGACGTATGGTTGTATTAGGGGGCTTATTATTATTATTATTATTATTATTATTATTATTATGTTACTTTTAAAATAAAACATTCATTTATTTATTAATGTTGCAACACATATACATAAACTTATTCCTAATAAGTGAGGAATAAGTTTATGTATATATGCTGCCTTAAGCTTAGTTGGAGGGGTTAGATGAAATTAGGAATTCTGGTTGAGCTAATATTCTTAAAAAAATAATTTAATTTTTTTAAGTAGCAACACATTTCGAGTTCGGAAATTTGACACAAATGATTTAGTTACACCAAGAATAGCATGTGTTTACTTCACTATTGTTATTCTGAAAAAATATATTGTGACTGAAATAATTTTGCCTGTTTTGCGGAGTATAGTATAACTGTGGTTATGTAAATATTATGTTCATAGTTTACTTTTAGCGTTAACTGTACAAAATTTAATATCAAAACACATCTTACCATGAAAAGTGATGTTACCCTTATCAAGTATTTGAGGTGTCACAAATGATGGAGTATCTGCCATATCACTTAATTCAATTGTTGTCGTAAATACCGTCAAAAACAACGATAAACCAAATGCATATGCGCAGTATTTAAGCAATTGCTTTTTCCAGGATTCTGAGACTCCATTTGTTCTATATCTGAAATAATGAACTCATATCAATACAAGATTACATTTAAGTAAAAAATTATGAGATATAAGAAATGTTTACTTTACTTTGATACTAGAAGACGATAGAACATTACGTTAGTCCAAGTAAAACTTGATACTTTGAAGAAGTAATGTATGCATGCTGCAATAAAAAGACAGAGAGTTATTAAATTACATAGTGTGAAAGGCAAACCCTAATAGAATGTTCTCGTGATGTCGTATGTAAGGGGCTTTATAAATGATAAGTATCTAATACGAATAGAAGAAATTAAAGAAGAAACTATAATAATTTGTTTACGTAATTTAGTATCATTTGGAAGTTGTTTTTATGGTTGTAGCTTTGAACCAAAAAATCTCGACGTAATGGTAGTTAATAAGAAACAAAACCTTAAACCAATACGACATCACAAAAAAAAGTTAAGTACCTTAAAAAATTATAAAAAGCTTCATTAAAATCACAATAGCGAGATAATACTTACATATCGCTAGAATTTCCGACATCCTTATATTCATATTATTATAGTTTTCTAAAATAGAATGGATAACGAAATTTATGAACAGGCAGCCGAAATGCATCATAAGTACAATACCATTTACGTCCCTCAATTGTGGTATCATTGCGTATATTATAAATATCGCACCCAAGCATTTTGTGGATATGATTAGACCTATAAAAATATGTAAATTTTTAATGCAGCAGTATTCAACAGTAATATTGAAAAGAAGACCTTGAGTGTATAGGTGGATGATGGCAAATGAAGAGGAAACCCTAAAAAAAAATGGATGGACTTTGAGAAATATGATCTTCTAGAGACCATCGATATGGTCAGTGAATAAAGACGAATGAATAAGCCTTCATGTTGTGCCGACTCTAATTAAATATGGGGTGAGGGTAGGATGACTATCATTTAATGATGATGAGCAATAATTATATGTGGCAATAGCAAACGAAATAGTGGTAGTTAAGGTAGTCATTGAGAGCAAAGATGTTGCAAAGCAATCTAGTAGTGGTCCTTATATCGGTACGAAAGGGCCAGGGATGACGACTACATTTCCTGACTCTTTGTTAGTAGTTACCATATTTATTATGTAGTATTGTAATACAGTGGAGACTGCGAGAAGGCAAACGGTAGGCAGCACGCCCCCCAGTCGGTAGGCTGACGAAACTTGACTTGAATAAGGTAGCTGGGTTAGGCTGGATGCTGAAGATTGGTAGAAACGGTACACATTGGGAAAGGCTTATGTCCAGTAGTGGACTGCGATGGTAGGTGGATTTACCGAAAATGTATCTTGAAGATTTGGTGATCTGACATTTATATGCCCTTGCTATTATGACAATATGTAAACGAGAATATGATTAGGAAATCATACGTTATTAAAAAGGTGAAAGCTTGTGAGAATATCACATATTTTTTGTCCCCGTCTTAGGTACCCATAGGTGGTAGAAATGGAATTAATATTCTAGACAAGTGAACCCGCGCATCGCAGAAAGTATAGAATATAATATTTACTGCACAGTTTGTAGGTATCGGGCATCCTGGGTTTATAAATTTCATATTCCACCATAAAAACGGGCCTGCTTTGATTCACTTTCATGTCCACACAAAAGTGATTAGTCTGAACTTCCAGCCATCTATCGTATACGTTTGGGAATTGCAGAAACAGTCTGCCATCCTGAAAATTACGTAACAATTAGTATTTGTTTTGTGGATTACGTTAAAAAATAAGTGCAAATGTTACTGCTCATTATGTTTTATAGTACCTACGTTGATTTTATTTTAATTAAAACGTGCGTAATAATACGTGCCCAGAATATACTCACACAAATACCCTTTTAAAGACATTAACTTGGACTTTTACCTTAATAATCGTTTAAATTCGTATTGCATTGTTAAAATGGGTTCTTACTACAAATACAAGCAATCTGACTTAACGAGAATATCACTATATTTAAATGATTGTCTTACTGGAAACCTAACAATAGCATTATATGAAAATATGTTTTAATTATTAGCTCTTGCACTTATAAGTATTGTATCTAAACAAACAGTTTTAAATACGGTTCCGTTTTATCAAACTCATACACACTTACCTCGATCAAATATGTCTCATACCACCATAACGCGTTCTGAGCAAATTTTTCTTCACCCAATAGATTTGGCACTAATCTGAATACACTATTGAATGATTCATTAATAGGAACGTGATGCTGGTTGTACACTGTGATATTAGATATACCGATATCCGAAGATTTACATGTTTTGAAAATATTCATCATTTGTCCTTCTGGACAGCATTTCCAAATACATTTTTCTTCAGCACCACACTTTTCACTAATATTAACACTCGATAAAAGTAAGTACTCATGTTTACCGAACATTTGATTCACCCAAGTGTAACTGAATGCATTATTGAATTTTATTAACGTTAATCCCGTAATAAGGAGTATCTGTATCTTCATTGTGACGGTTTCTTGAATAATGCGTTACATTCTAGATGTATCCTTTTAATACCTTCCTTATTGTGTCATATTATCAATTCATTCTATTGTGGTTTTTCCTCAGTGGGCAGGACAAGCCGTAGTGTAATAGACCACTTTAGTTCATTTACGTGCTATTTCTGTGCAAAACATGTACAGTGGGCTCCAGAAATGCCTGGACAATTAGAAAATTGCATGAAGTGACGCCGAGTGTTAAGATTAATGCGTACAGTTAATACGTTGATAAATTAGACCTAAGTTGTCACAGGATTATATACCTTAAGATGTCCAGGTACATCTGGAGCCCACTGTGCCTACAAATAATAAAATCCTACACTCTCATCAACTTCACCTTTAACTCTAGAGTTAGTAGAGTTGTAACTGTTTATTAATCTATACATATAATGAAATGGAAACGAATACAAATCCGAACAAACTTAAAACAAGCTCACAAATTGGATCAATTGTTCAAAGAAAACCAACGATAAAGCGGTCCTTTTATTTCACAGACCGACGAGTCTAGAACAAATTGTTGTCGTTTGAAAAATGATCGCGGTCCTGAGCTAATCTTTATTCTGGCACGGTCAATCCGGCACGGCATCGCCTATTTATCAACACCCGGCTCGTTTGTTAGGATATTCGTAAATATTTCAAACGTTATTGCCGCTATCAACATAATGTTATGGGGTGAAATTTTGCAAAACGGAAATAAAAGATATAAAGCAACGACGTGGTACCGAATATCTTTTTCTATATTAATGATAGGAGTGGTTTGAATCTGTATTTCAGTTTCGTTTGTTATGTTTGGTTGGATAGGGAACTAGGCATGTATGCAATGTACATTATTAAGTATGCTATCAATTGTCGTTACAGTATCTAGAACAGTTTTATGTTATCCTTATAAAATAGCACGGATAAAATAAACATAAAAGATTTTGTATACTGAATACTTATGAAATGTATAATGATTATTTTAATGATACTAACATTTATTTGACTCGCTGGTGTCAAATAAAATTACTATAGTATGGTTCAGGCCTTTTGCGCATGGGTCCTAGACAAGTGGTAATCTTTTGTAGCATAGAACAGAATCGATTGATCTATGTATGGGATTGACATGCGTTCGCGCCTGTCAAAAACGTCATAAACGTCAAAATACGTGTCAATCCCATACATTGAACATTATACTCTATTCCAATCTACAGAACGAATACCAATGAATTGCCACTTGTCTAGGACAATTCCAGCCAATGCCAGCTCTCAAAACTAGGTATTTTCCAAAACTTTTCAAATAAAAACAACCGCATCGATATCCACTCAGTACTTTTTCGTCCTTAGGTTATATTCAATATTTGATTATAACCCAAGCCAATTATTCTAACTTTAAGTAATTTTACTAAAATTTATTTACGAGATTTGAGCACTTCTTGGGCGAACAAAACATTAATATTTTTTTCATTTTAGTCAGAAATGAAACACGTAAAACTGCTTTCAAAGTGTTGCATCGCGAAGTAAAATTATTGTAAGATAGTAAAAACGCTAAAATATTTAAAATGCACGCGAGACTAAAACAAATCGCTGCAAGTGTAAATGGAGCGTGGTGCATTATTGCGTCGTCGAGTAGGACGAGTGACTCCAAATTGTTCTGATACGACACCTGTGCTGTAGTGATGGGAAACGAAAGTATAAATTGTATTTAACCCTAAAATGTGTATTTAACGCCTCAGAGGCGTACGCCAAACAGTTATAGCGCTATATTTTAATAACTAACGCTCGTATGACGTTGTGTTCCTGTGTCAACTCAGTCGCTGATCAACATTCCCGAAGGATGACCACTGCAGTTTGATGAGTATCATGGTTTTGTTATTTTAAGAAACCCAAGCGCCCGAAAGAAGTATTTTTACCTAAAAGCCCCTAATAAAAATGCCTCTAATGCTTATATCGTATTTTCCTAAAGGTTTATAAGATTTGAAAAAAGATCTTTTAATAAAAATATTATAATATTTATGTTTTTGTTTAGCCCATAATGAATCATTTCCTTAAAGTTTAAAAAGATGCTAAATGATTTAATTTGTATCAGTACTTTATATATTTTCAGTATTTTAACTTTTTTTAGGGTTAATAGTCACTAATCATCCTAAACAAAGGTAAAATCTGTTGAACTCTTTCTTTTTTAATACATACTATTTTTAATATCTTATACTACATACAATTATGATAATATTATTATATTGGTCACTAACATAGTTTAAGGAGACCTGATTTTTTTGAAATCAATATTAGCAACCGGCATTACTTACATTCCCTCTAATCTCTCCAGGATCAGATTTCATAAATTGTTAACCCTTGTCAAACTACCATTAAAATATATACTCCCCCACTCACCCACGGTTTAACAATCCTAAAGATAGCAATAGTTAAATACCTATTACTAATTGTCATAGAAATGAATGACAAACCAAACCCCTCAAATCTTACGTTAGGTATATTCAACTTACAATATTTTTTTCTAAATAACAGTGACTAAGCTAAGTTCACATCATTGCTCCTCACTATCAGGTACAGTCTAGAACAGCGACGACTATCCACTATAGCTTTATAAATAAATGATCGTTCGGTCTCTTGTATTTTCCTTCTAAATTGCATCGGATAGATTTACTGAATACAGAAATCTATGTCTGAATTTGCAATTGAGGAAGGAATTTCCGTAGTTTGTGACATAACAATGGGATATTATTATCAATATAATATGTGGTTTTATTACTTCCTCATGTTTACCTATTTTATTTATTAAATATTCTATAATTATGCATAGCCGCGGTAGCCTAGTGGTATGGGTAATGGACTGCTGAGACGAGGTCTCGAGTTCGATCCCAGGTTTACCATGGCACACACCAATGACTTTTCGATGCTTTTCGAAGTTATGTGTGTATTTATCGCAGGTTTATAAGTGCCTCGGAGAGCACGTTAAGCCGTCGGTCCCGGTTGCCATACAAACATCTATGGCAGTCGTTACGGGTAGTTGGAGCCTCAAAAATCCAACCAGCCTAACTTGGAACTTCGATATCGCCATTGGTCATTACACCATTGGTTGTGGAGGTCAGATGGCAGTCGCTTCACGGAAAATATCTAAGTTCAGCCGCATCACAGTTAGACTGGAAAGCCGACCCCAACTGAGTTGGGATAAAGGTTCAGGGAATGATGATGCATATTAAATATTCTTAATGAAAAGTATTTTTTTTTAAATCAAATAAAATTTTGGTTAAGAATTAATGGTATCATTTAGGTTTATCAGTAGATATATTAAATAATATTCATTTTAGCCTGAGCTTGAGCCTTTTTCCTACTCACGGCTGATCTTCGAATTTTTTCGTGGCGCAACTACCATTTGATAACTAACTGATGATGCTATCGAAATTCTGTAGTTAGACTGCGGATGGCAACCGAGCCCAACGGCTTAACGTGCTCTCCGAGATACGACCATACTAGACCAATGTAAAAATCTCCACTGAGAAGGCTTCGAACCGGCGCCAGTAGTAGGGTAGCAGTCGCGTTTGCTACCGCCACGCCACAGACGCCATTTAGAAGATGATGACACGCGATTTTATTGCTATATTCCTTATACCTACCGAAGTGTACCAAAAGCGCTAAAATTTATATATTTAATCTGTGTTTCTACTGTTCCATAAATTTACGTAACCACTTAAATATCTACCTCTCGCAAATCCGAATAGAATAATGTTTAAAAATAAACGCGGGAGACTAAAACGTTTAATGTAATGAAGATAACCGTAAATACAGAACCGCAAACCCTTACCCCCGGGCAAGAATTCGCGCGGGTCTACGAGACCAAATTAGACATTATTGAGTCAGTTATTTAATACTGAAAGTCCACGTGCGTTTTTGGGTTATTATTATTGGGGCTACTGTAAGCCTCAGTAATCCAATGAACTCTCATTATGCTGCGTTTTGAGCATAACTTTATTTGCTCTGGCGGCTTTGTGTGAAGCCTCTTGATGCCTCTAACGGCACGGCCACTGATAGACTCTGCCTCGAATGTAACGTAATTATTAAAAATTGCTTTTATTTACAAGGAAATGGTTTTATTAGAAAATATTTTACAAAGCGCGTTTAATTTTGTGGAAAATCTTGTTGCGTTTCACTTTATTGCAGCGTATTATGTTAATGGTTTCTGCCCTTTATATTATTCTTTTAGGAATAGGTAAAATTAAAATGGTAGGTACTGATTTGATTAATTTTGTTTCTCAAAATAGTTGTGATTGCTATGTTAACGATATTGAACACTTCATAACTATTATATGTATATATACATTGTGCTGTATAATAATAACAAAAATCTTATTGCTTGAGATTACATTAAGCAATCGTTTTACTTATATAAAAGATATATTATTTCATAATCCTACGTAAAATTAAAATTATATTGATATTCTTACTTAGGTACTGTATTTGAATTCCTGTATTTCTATATTAGGAATAAGTATTTTATAATTTCAAATGTTTCAATCAAACTTGCAATAATACCTTGATAACATATTAATCCTATTACATATTTTCTTAGAACGAAACCTCCACTTTTTTTATTAAAGCTGGATTTCCGCGAAAGATAAAGTCGCCCCTTAAATTTGAAGTCTAAATTTAAAATGGCTAATGGACAGAAGCTCAACATTTTTCTCTCATACAGACTGGTGCTAAAGACCAAAATAAAATAGAACTTCACTCGGGGGTTAGATGGGGAGGCTGTCGGCTAACAAAATGTTTATGACTACTATAGGGAAATATACCAACTAGATGGAAAAACTTTTATTCCCACACATGTTAGGTGTATTTTGATAGTTTCGTCGATGAGTTTTTTATGTTTATGTGGTCGTAAACTCTACTCGTTTAGCGACAATATTGCTGCAATGTGTTTACGTCTCGTATCTGAAATTTTCAGAATAACAACTTACGTACCTATTTATTGCTGAATCAAGATACAGTATTGATGACATCTTTGATGGTTTAAATTTTTTATCTCTGTGTCGATTTGCTAATTAAACTATAATAGTTTTATCTAAACAATATTAGCAACGAAAATTACCTACTGATATTTCCTCTAACTCCAACTAAACTCGACGGCTTGTGATAGGAGCGGGTTTGAGTTCGATCGTAAAGCTGACTCCTTAACCACTAAACTACAGTGTTCAAAGAATGTTTTATATTCTATACTAACTAAAAACAGAAATCATAAAGCCGTTATGCAGTTAATGGGTTACTAGTAATACTCCAGAATGGATTTCAAAGCGTGTGTAATTAAGTAGTTCAAACATATAGATAAGGAAATTTTGGGAATAGTTTCACCGTTATTATACTTATAGTTGCAACAGCGTAATAATCTTCAAAATTCTCTTCATCCCTTTCAAAGTTCCCCGGCACCAATCAAGCAGGTTTATGATATTACAGTAGAATTTACATCGTAAACACTAACTGCTATCAAAATTCCCCAATAGTTTCTCTTAAAGGATTACCTTTTGTAAACTAAAATAGGACGCAATCATCATCTTGCGGACCAGGATTACATGAGGGCGTAGGATTATGAAACAGGGCTGGCACGTTGCGAGACCAATGGTTTCAATACTAAGTTTAAAAGGTTGAGAATAAATTAATATGCATATGATATGCTTTTACACATATTTACCAACTTTTGCATTCACAGTTTGCTAAATGGGTCCAAAAATATATTTACAGATTCGTAGTATATAATGTACCTAAATAAATATAAGTAAAATATATTTTTTTTACAAACGGTATAGTATAATAAACCTTATTAGAAACCTTATCTTCTAAAATTCTTATCTTATATTACCACAGCATAGACTTGAACAAAATAAGGATTAATACTAAAATCTTTAGCCTGACTTACAGTTTTTGAAGAATTTTCTACATAAATTCAAGATTGTCGGACTAAGGTCAGTTTAACTTCTCGTGACACAACCCTAGAACCTTGTCTTACTTATGCAATAGTCGTCTCGCCTGCGGCCATACGTCCCCTTTGGTCCTCAACAAATATTCCATATAATCATTCGGTTTTAATTATTATTGGTAGTGGCTAAGTTTTGTTTGATGTATTGATTAAAATCGTGTTTGTTACCAAGTGCCATCATGGTGGGTCATGTCAATAGAGATCCCATGGGGAACGTCTACACGATAGAGTAACATGAAGGGGATGTCAAAATCCCGCGACAAAACTGTTGGGCTATGTATTGTTATTGGTTTTAATTTTGAGAAAGTCACACCACATTTTGTGTACCTACTACCCTTACTGTTTATTTTTTTGGGCTTGTTGGATTTTTAAACTCTAAAAGTGGTTATAAATCCAAAAAAAAATTACTCGGTATGTGAGTGTAGCTTTTAGCCGTAGTTAAATTATTTCCGTAGTTAAAAGATAAATTCAATGATAAATCGTAAGAAATTCCGCCGTTTGTCTGTACACATTATGCAACGTTTTTCTCATAGTCTCAAAAGTATCACTGAAAAAACTTCACAAAAACCATTATGCGATCCATTTTCGAAGAACGTTACAAACATACTCCATCACAATGACAAAAACCAAAGAAAACAGCATCGAATAAGTACTCAACTGTAGCAATTGTGTGGAACCTCTTGCTTTTCATTTTAAACCCTCATCAAAAAGCGTTATATTATCAAAACGTGTATTGTTTTAGGGAGTATCTGTTCCTGTAAGGGCTGCGTGTTTTCGACGCTATTATATGTACGTCTCTTGACGAATAAAAGAGCATTTCATACCGAAACGTTACCGTACTGAAAGGGTAGACTCACAAAAGCCTTTTTATAATACTTTCGGCAGGCATACGCAGCACAACCCCCGCTGTTCTTAATAAATGCGAGTACCTACCTGTGTGTCTGAGTAATTATTTCAGGCTCGTTTGTCTATATTAGGTTGTTGAAAAGCACAGCAATAATGTGTTCATTTTAAACTTTGATGAGTACATTTTTTATAATCCTATATTTGAATATTACTACTTCAATAGATATATAGTAATTTACTGTTATTTGTAGCTCAATTTTCCATCATGTTCTTTATCAATAGTCGCTGAAAAGATAGATAAAGAATGTATTTTTTTATTACGATTAGAATATTGGTCTAAACACACGTGTGTGATGCCTCTGGTGTTGCAAAAGTCCATAAGCAACGGTGACCACATTCCATCAAGTGGGTTATATGCTTGCGTGCTACCTAAATGGTAGAAAAAATGAAGACTCCCAGTCGTATGTTTTATATAGGTCAAGTCGATTTGACTTCACCTCGCCTGATCGTAAGCTGAAAGTAAATCATCATTCCCTGAACCTTTTTTCCCAACTCAGTTGGGGTCGGCTTTTCCAGTCTAACTGTGATGCGGCTGAACTTCGATATTTTCCGTGAAGCGACTGCCATCTGACCTCCACAACCAATGGTCTAATGACCAATGGCGATATCGAAGTTCCAAGTTAGGCTGGTTGGACTTTTGAGGGCTCCAACTACCCGTAACGACTGCCATAGATGTTTGTATGGCAACCGGGACCGACGGCTTAACGTGCTCTCCGAGGCACTTATAAACCTGCGATAAATACACACATAACGTAAGCTGAAAGTAAAGTCTCAAGAATATGTACTTACCTACAATGTTACAATAATAGCACTCAGCTTGACGGTTTCATCAGATGCTTTTTACGCCCCGCTTAAATTACCCGGGCCTGCCGGCCGGTACAAGAAGGAAGAACACGTGAGCTGGTAAGGAATTTTCAAGACTTGATGGTGCGGCAAAGGAAACTATAAACAAACACTATTCGATAACGACGATGTCACTAGCACTATCAATTTACCTGCAAGACTAGCATCTCTAAAGTCTTTACTCATTGCTGTTAGAAGACAATAACCGTATCGCTGAGTTACCAATGACTTTTATTGCAAATAGCATGAAGGCAACCTTTCTTAGATATTCATACAAAATTAAGTGATGACTATATTTAATAAACGAAATGAATTGTTACCACATTTTGTTCAGAAAACAAGGTAAGAAAGTGCGTATGACATCATCTCACATATTATACGAAGTATCAATATGAGTATTATGCCCCCATAAACCTCCTTTTAAGAGCCGATCTCCAATGTAAACAAAACATAAAATATAAGGTAATAGTAGGTATCAAGTCTACAATGTTTCGATAAACAGGAGTAAACAGAAACCTTCGCTTCACATGGCCAGGAAGCGAAGCTAATATCCCACGGGAATGTGCTGCAATTTCACTACCATCAAGTACGTATACTGGCAAAAATATTATAAACAAGTAGGGTGGAGTGTCTAGTTGATGGCCATCTGAGGTTAGATGGAATATGAGAATGAGAACTGCCTCGTAGGATCAAATTACGGGAAGATACTGGCACTAGTATTAAGGTTATATGACAAAAATAAATAATATAGATAAACAGTGAAATTGAAAAGACATTTTTGTTTCTTTTTGCATAAAAAAATTATGTAATTAAATTGCCGAGTGTTCATGAAAAAAATATGTTGAAGTTTACTAAAAGCTACATAATTATTTCATGACTCTCAGTACGTCGAGCATACTGGTTATAACAAGTATTACACTTTCATTTTGTAAAATAAAAAAAAGCTTTACGATTTTATAATACAAATAAAAAGAATGCTAAGATCAAAGTACATACCTAGTTAAAATATTAATAGCTATTCTTTAATTAAAAGTGGTCTTTAATATGATAATTTAGAATTTTAAGAATTTACAGTTTAATTTAGATTTTTTTAATGTTGAATTGAAATATTTGTAGTCTAATAATTGAAGCATTCACCCTAATCGTAAAGCATAGTGCACACTGCAGCGCCAGACACCACTTATAATGGTTTACTGTAAATAGCGCCATAACAATTTAATGTTACTTCACAATTTCTCTCACACAATTTCTCTAGTTCTTATGAGCGCCAAGATTTTATTAGACTTTTGGTTGCAATACAGGCACGGGCAATATTATAAATATTTCTGATTTACCCACAACTTGAAAAGAGGTGGCACATAGTATTCTTTGATACATCGGGTAAAAGAGCGACTGTCAACGGAGACGACTCAGACGTAGGAAGTCGCTCAACGACCTTCGTCCTGCATCAGCTTAACTCTGGGGTGGACAATAGTGCCATAGATACCCTTCTCTCTTTTTGAGGTAAAGTGGGGAGACTGTGTTACACACATGTTTGTGGGTCACCTCTAAAGATTTAATTAAAAGTACGGTACAAAAATGAACTAAGCCGCTCTAAGCTGAACTCCTTTTCTTCCTGACGACGTTCTAGTCTTAAGTTGATTACTGTAAGGCTGAGGCTTCACTTGTGCATTTGCGTTGCGTGTCGCAACAGAACAGGATTAATCTTAGAAGGTTATAAGTCTACTTAGTATAATTTTAATTGGTTATGAATTTCTAAGAATTATGCTAAACATAAAAATTATGCAACGAAAATACACAAGTGGAGCCTCACCCTAACTGTAGTAGGTGTATCGCATTTAAAGTATCGTTAAATTTTACCGCTTATTTTTCACAACTAATTACAATGTGGGTAATTCAAGTGATTTTTTTGGTATTGCAAGAAATTGGAGACGGACGATGGTCTTATGCTTTTAGGGGTTATGTAGTCAAATGATAGTAGTAAGGAGGGTGAACCCCAGGTTCACTCACATTTTGTGGTCACCATTGCCATCGTCTTTTGCTGTGGTTGCTATTTGCACCACAGATAGAATTACTGATGTACCCATCGACGCACGGTAATTTTCCCTGCGAGGCAAAAAACACTACACTATCTGGTTTGAATTACTTAAATAATAATGAGAGGAAAATACTTTGTTTTCTAATGTACTTGTGGTTAGTGGTGTAATAACAAAATGGAAATACCTTCTTATTTTCCAATGGTTAATTTATTAAATATAGGTAAAGACCAAATACTGCATATATTGTGATATAAATTTGAAATGAGTCCTATATTTTATGTAACAATATTTTTAGACATCAGATCTATTTAAGCCACATTTTTGGAACTTGTCATCTAAAGTCATGATGAGTTATATAGTGTTCAAAACTAGTTATAACATTGTTTATTGTTACCGATAGTTCGTAAGAAGAACTTTTCTACCGTCCCACAAAACAAAAATTTACCTAAATGAAATAATCAAATCTCCATAACGTGTCAAACTAGTTCAGTTGGTCCAGACATTCCCCCTGGCGCTGGTAGCGCTGGTCGCGAGTTCACATCTCATCTTGGATGTTCACTTTTTCCAATGCACCTAGTAAACCACCAAGTGGCCCATACGAATTAAAGGCTGCCGCGCATTAGTGACTTATTGTCGCCATAACTGGGCGGGACAGTCACACCGTTTCCATCCAATTCACACAGTTACGGTGACAAAAAGTCACTAGTACGTGAAAGCCGTAAGAAGCAATCGAGCGACGCGTAGGTAAGATGACTAATATATTTGAGCGAAACATTTAAATATAGTTTCAACTCTTATCAAAATGGAATACTTACTTTGTATTTACGCATTATCTACATATATTCTATTGTATGGAAATTCCTAGTGACGATTTGTTGTAGGTACCTACCTAATGAATACGCATTCGGTATTTTCCAAAGTAAGACTGCATGTTACCACGCTTCATTTATTGAAAACTTTATAACAATTAGATTAGGCAGTGGTAGTTGTCCTGGGTCTCCTTAAATCACTACACTTACATATTACGAGCAATATAAACGTTAAACTACCTATGATTTAGTTTTAATTTTAAGAATACTACCAGTCGAAATTCGGAGTATTTCTAAACAAGGGTGAACTATAGTATATAAGCACATATCAGGAGCACGTATTATGTCACAACCAAAACAATACGCCATCGCATTTGTACAATACAACGTCATCTGCACCTCATCAAAATATCACATTACGGAATCACAAATTCATTCCGGGACGCCAATTATACGTGAGCGCTCATTTTCCGACTCATTCCCCGGTGTAATGATCACGTGGTGATTTTGACAGTTACCCCGGCTTTGCCGCCCGTTGTCATTTAAACTGTGGTCTTGAAAATACGAATACGTCATCGATTAAAAAAAAAATCATTTTAACAAAACTATATTTTTCTTTTCTAAGGGAAATTTCTTAATATTTATTTATTTAATCGATATAGTTTAAACTGTGGTCTTGAGAAAAAGAATACATTTTTGATTTAAAAACTATTCTATTTTAACAAAATCTATATTTTTCTTCTCTAACTTTAGTAAATATCTTAAGTATTTATTTACTTAAGTTGAAATAGTTAACTGTAAGAATTTTTCTGGTAGTATATTGTTTATGACTGAAACAAGAGTTTGTAAGTATTGCTGTATTACGTTCAGTTGGTGCATTACAGATATCTTTTACTCTCGTCATTCAATCTTGTCTTTGCAGATTGCTGCAGGTGACAAGGCACAAAAACATGCCTTTACTAGGCATTAATAACTTTCATAGATCTCGGTAAAGTATAAAAGAGTAGAACGTACTTTGTGTCTGTTTCAACATTTTTTCCATTGCCTATAAAAAATATTAGCTGTATTCCGACACCTAACTATCCTTTATCAAATTTACAAATAATTTGTGAATGTAGGTCTGCTACTTCAATGATAACGTCATTCACAGAGTCAAGTTCACTAATGTTATTCTTAAAAAATCGGCCGTACATATTATATTCCCGTAGTGAAACTCCACCTTAAAAGGCATAAACTGGGAGATCCAAATGCAAATGTCAGTCGTTAACATGCATAGCGCGAAGTCGGCCGTCTAATTAGGAGAACTACTTTGACAAGGACTCCAGATATCATTTTGCTAAATTGCTATGAAAATTTCTAGTTATTAACGTTAAGAGAGTGTTTACGTCGACTCATACAGTTACAGAGATTTGAGATAATCTGATCAATAATAGATACATAATATGTATTTTGAAAATAAACGAATTTTGTAGAATCTAAGTAGCTCAATTTTGAAATGAAATTTTGAGGCATTAATTTGTTGGCTTCTAATCGAATCAAGATGCAAAGAAAATGTCTTTGAGGCCCTTACGCCTCAGCATGTGAAGTCGGTTTGAATCCGATATAACCGTCCCCACAGGCGAAAGGATTTTCGGCACATAAAAAAGGCTTTTATCGGTACTGCTGACGGCATATAATACTGTTCTCTCGAGGTCATAAACATAACGTCACGTCCGAAGCGTCGGAATAAATATACAAACACCTGATTTGTCCTTTTTTTTCATAATTGTATGTGACACTTTATGGAAGTAAATTATACGTACGAAACGTCTTTCATTTGTGTTACGTGTGAGCGTTAGAGAAAAAACAATTGAAAATCAAGCAAAGACGAACTTGGTAGGTCTCTCACGTCTCTCTCTATTCTTCTCAACCCAATTATAGTGAATCTTTTAAGCGCCAGTAGCTTAGTACTTAGTACTCAAGATCTTAATCTTCAGCGAAAACCCAAAACAATCAAAAGACTTACAATTAACAAAAAACAAAAAAAAGTGGTTAGTACTGTAGTCAAAGGGTCAGCCCTAGGATCAAGAGGTTCCGGTTTGAATACAGGGATAACCCCTCCTGCTAAGCTAAATTGTTGCTATAACTGAGTAGTCATCATAACAATTTAGCTTAGTAGGGAGAGGTCAGAGGGAATAGCACTAATTTCGGTTTTTAAAATTATTATAAAACCAAAAAAAAATCTTACTTTATACTTATTTATTACGCTATATTTCTTAAGTCTTAAAACCTAACTAGATTCTAACTTTTATTTTCATAACAAATTTTGAACACTGTTGTAAAATTCAAAAGATTGAAACTTGGTAAAAATATATATCTAGTTTAGAATTTATTGAAGTGGCAGTTAGGGGACGCAGTTAAATTAGTTCTTCAAGCTTCTGGAATCGACAGAGCAAGTTTGTACCACCCACCAACCCCCATTGAGCAGCGAAACGGGCATACATTAAAAGTTTACCGGCAAAATATAAACATATTGCTACTGCTAGGAATAAGGATACTCTATAAAGTTTTCTATTTTAAATAAAACTGCTGGTCGTATATCAACCGAAGTTTTGTATGTAACTGTTATTGTGAATTGTTCTTTAGTTGTAAGAAACTGTAGTATTTAGTTTGGTGTAAGAAATATATTTATTTCTAGCTACAGTTTTACTTACGATAGATGAGAACTCTATTTATGGACGTCGGGGACTAAAACAATTAATAGCTTCTATGGTTACTAGGGAAAAAGTCCCCATAGCTTTGATTTCAAACCATCATAGTGTGGAAAGAAGCGCGTTGCCGGTACTGGATCGCGTCTGAACCAGACGTGTAAAACTTTTTTGCGAGCAAGTAATGCTTGAGAAGGAGGTGATGGAGAGGGTCCGAAGGAATGCCCAGCCTTGCTGACTGGATGCAAATTATGAAGAAGCCCACTTATGAAGCCCACTGTAGGTATATAGTGATGTCAATGAGCTATCGAAACCATAAACGTCTAAAACGTTTTGGAAAATTCGATTTCTCGACAAAGACGCTATGATATTGGCAATTTCACAAATTTATTAGTTTCCATAACGGCACAATTGCTCTTCAGCTTACACAACATATTCCAACTATGTTCAAGTAATTGACTTTCCTCTCTGTTGTATTATAAGAGGCAATAGCTAATCTACATTCTGAAATTATACCATAATAGCAATACGCAATAAACCAACCATTTGTTATGAGCTGTGGCACGGCAACCACGTTTTGTTAAATAAGTTGATAGGGGTAATATTGTTCTACGTAGATAGGTCTAGTTATAGTGGACATTGTGGCTGGTGTACGGGTGCTTGTCTGTCAGTGTAAGTAATTAAGTTACGCAGTATAAATGAAGGGTCTTATGCTATCTAGAACAGGTAATTAGTTTAAGCGCCAATAGAGGCACTCGTTGTACGGTGAAAATGAAAATCGTATGTAGGATAATAACAAAAGGTGAATAAGGTTTTCTATTTAAGCTAAATACATATTTTTCTATAGTCAGTGATGAAGTTACTGGAGCTTTATGACCATACTGTTAATGTCGGATTTGATTCTTTTTTTATACTACTTAGGTGGCAGACAATCACACGGTCCACCTGATGGAAATTAGTTACCGTGGCTTATGGACGTTTGCAAAACCCGGGGCGTCACATTCGTGCTGCCGACCATGTAGAGAAGATGGTGCAAGGGAAAAGGGGGGAAAAGTGGGGGGAGGGAGAAGGTTATAAAAGTCTTCTTTCATTGCAGAAGACAAAGAAGGGTTTCGGTCTTCCCATTGACAACACAAAACCCTTCCAGTGAACTCTGGTTACCCTACTGACCGCAGGAAACACAACACCAGGTTATTATTAGCCGCGGTATTCTGTAGGGGGAGGTACTTTCCAGTCGAACTGCTCAATTAGGACGGGAGATACGGTCAAGTCCCATCTTTTGACACGATTTATTAATTGCCTACAAATTTTGACATTCATTGGACAAAAGTTAGTTCTTAAGGAAATATATTAAGTATAACGTGATAATTCAGATGAATTACATAAAATGATTTCATCATTTGCAAAATGATTAAGGATAATGACTTCACAGTCATAATCCTTAATCATTTTTCAAACCTCACGGTTAGGTTAATAATGGATTTTTATTAATATAGGCGGGGCGTGAAAAAGCATCTGTTGAAGCCGTCATCTGAGTGCCACCATTGTAACAGTCTACGTGTTTATAATGGTGACCCTCTATCCTGAGACTTTGCCTTCAGCTTAATATCAGGCGGGGTGAAAGCAAATTGATATGCCCTACATCTAAAAAAACAGTTTTATTTTATTTTCCCCTTTTAGCAAGTCCTCCTGTTCAAACCGATGTTATTCACAGTTCACACATAAACAAATATGTATTTTACAAAACATAAATTGTCTTGACAGTTGGCTACGGTCCACAAAGTGGCTATTCAATATAAGGCACGTGATGGCCCCTTTTACCAATTATTATAATTAACTAGGAGAGGAAGTGACCTCTTGGGGTTTTAGGGGCCAACTTTGTAATGCCTCGCCCATTTGAGCAGATTGATGTGAACAAGACTACGGACTTAAGTCAATATGCATCGTTAGAAGTTTGCATAGTGGTATTTGTTTAGGGGTTATTGTGATATATGAATATCTATTATGGTTCGAATCTACATGGTTATTATTTGACTATAAATTATTATGGGTTGAGTACAAGATAACCTATGAAACATTTATTTTATAAAAGTACCGAAGTAATTTCGTTTTTATAAATAACATAACATAACATAAACTCACGCGTATATCTCCGGAGGGATAGGCAGAGGTGCTAGCACCAAAATTTGGTAAGTTTATGTTTAGATCCCAATGTAATAGGTGGCGAGCCCATTGTCATTAACCAGGCACTTATAAACCTGCGATAAATACACACATAACATATAAATAAAGTAAATAGATTAATACATCACTTACTTCGGAATCTCTGTTTTATTTGTATACATTGTTTTGAGTTACAGTCTAGAAAAGTTGCTCAGTTTCCAGCAAAATGTTCCTCAGTTGTTTATGTTTAGTTAATGATTTGATTGTAAATTGACGTTTAATAAAAAAAAGCAAAATATTATTTGGTACTAATTGTGAACGTATACTCTAGTTCGTAATAATCTTAGAAATACGTAAGTACATTGATATAGTGAGCACGACTGCTCACAGTTATTTGAGCCTCGATGAAATTCATTGAATAGAATGTTCTGTTTAATGAACTTTACCAAGCCCAATCAACCGATAAGATAAAGTATGAATTAAACAAAGAGTTTTGTGAATGGAAAAGCTCATTGTGCAACCCTTTATAATATTTAATCTTCAAACACCATTTAGTGTTTAAGAGAATATTTAGAATACCTAAAAAGGTAGAAAAATTAACACTTCTCTCTCATTAGGCATAGATACAAAAGAAAATTCAGTATATAAAATTTATGGAAAGTACTTTTTCTCAATTTAATGACATTTTAAATCATTTAGTATGCTAACTATTCGAATCGATTTAGATTGGAAATGTGAATGCCCAGACGGTTCTCAAGTATCACAGAGCGAGCAAAGCATCAAGTACCTATACCTAAGGATAATATACCCGGGACCCCAACCGGGCTCCGACGGATTGTCCTAGAACGATAACCTACGCCTCAGGGGCATCCGTGATACCAATAAACTGCCGTATTTTTTTTAAACTAATATGCTTATGAATTTTTTTTCATCCACCAGCTCAGTCATTAATCGACACTCGTGAAAAACGTCCGCTGCAGTCAGCAGTTATGTAAGTATTAGTTTTGTTATTTTAACAATTCAAAACGCGTCTTTTTTCTGGTTTTCTCCTAATACAAATACCTCTAATGTAAGTATTATTAATCCTTTTACATAGTTTTGTAAAATTGCAATTTTTTATTATTGTATGCTCAACCCATATACTCAATTCTTTTATTTCTGTATACCACTTAGATAGCAGACAAGCACACGGCCCATCTGATGGAAAGAGGTCACCGTGGACTATGGACGTTTACTACACCAGGGCCGTATGGGTGTAACACTCGTGCTGATTACCCGAAAGGTATTTTATTGCACAAGACCACGACCATTGAATTGCCATTTTTCTGGAGGCTGAGGGTTTAATCAGCAATATTCTATATTCTCTACAGTGAGCACGTTTTGAACACTTAATTGTGGAATATCGAGGTATATTATGTGAAAAAGAATGCAAAGAATATGCAAAGTTTCGTATAATATTAGTAAACTTTTACTAATAAACTAAACTTTCGAACAAGACCGTCTAGAGTAATTCAATATTCTCTCTTTTAAAAGTTGTTTATTTCAAACTTGTAGTGAAAGATATTTCAAGCGATTTATTCACTATAAATTAGCTAGCTAAATTATTAACATGTTCAACTGTTTATTGCGTTAATTTGCGGCAACTTTAAGACTATATACAACTCTACAGAATATGTAACGCAACGTAAAAAAATAATTATTACTTTGGTACAAGTTGAATAGGTACTCACCAATGTTGAGAAGGTGGATGCAGCTGCACTCCATCGGTTATAAGAAACAAGCAGACGTTTCTTTTTTACATTTGACATTTAATTATTATCTATCTGAAATTGTTTTAATATATACCTACATACATACATATGCTCACGACCGTAATCCCCGAAGGGGTAGTCAGAGGAGTATTAAACACCCACATTTCGCCAACTATGATTTTCGCACTCACGTTATAGGGGGCGAAGCTACGGCCGCCAATCGGAAACTAAATTCCTAACCGAAAATGTTGCATCTAAATAAATTTGGAAAATAACATTTTGACCGAATCCTGCTATGCGGTGTAAATAGCAAGGAAATTAATTACGTGCTTAGCCGCACAAGACAAGACTATTTAAATGTAATTAAGTTTCTGTGGCGTAGCAGTAGAGCGTTTGGCTGCTACGTCTGAGTTAGTAGGTTCAGTTCTAACTCTGTGTATTCGTAAATATTTGTGTGCAAGAATATTATAACGATTTGCACTCTCTTGGGTGTTGCTAGGTATATGTAATATGTAAGCATGTATACTTAAAAAAGTATCTAAGTATCTAAGTACGTATTTATTCACATTCCAAAACTCATAGTACACACTAGTGAAACAACTTTAATTTGGGCGTAGGTAGCGTTATATAGAATGTTCTAGAATACATATTTATTTATTCTTAATGAATGTCAATTTCAGATTGATTTATTCCATCTATAGCAATAAAATATTTATTATCATGCTATTGTAAATAATGTAATAAAAACAAAAAGCACAAACTAGCTCTTGCGGCGAAATTTGATTCAGTCAATAGATTCTCCAAACAAGGTCTTAGTGATTATTTCTGTATCGAGACGAGTCTATATTATTATACAAATTGTAAACTTGTCGTGTCCTTACATTGTGAATATTAAAAAAATCATTGGTGGTATTGGTTACTAGTTATGGGATATATAATATTAGTAGTAGTCCTTATGACGTGGCGCGGGTTCGATTCCTGCACTGTGTAATTAATTGTATTATATTTGTATTTGTCTGGGTGTTTCTAATTATATTAAGTACGTAGTTACAAAAAAAAACATATCTAAGAAAGTTTATCCGCATTCTAGAACACATAACACAAACTAGTTGAACTATGCTTACCTTGAGTCTAGGTGGCGTTGTTTAGACTGAATCTTTTAGATTGAAACCTTTCAAAAATTATCAATTCAGTAACCGATATTTTTTTGGAATGCTTGAAAGGCTTGTGATCTTCTTCAGTAGAACCGAGGACCAAAAGTCGGGATAACCGGAGCCGCAGGCATAACCTACTATATTATATTTGCAAGACGAACTTAGCTCATTATAGTTTATATTTTCGGTTTTATTATGTTCAATGTGATTGAGTGTAAACAAGGAGAATGAATGAATGAATAAATGCTGACTGAACGGAGAACGAACCACTAATAAAATAGTTCAACGTTGGCTTCTTAAGTGGAAAACTTGCGATTGCCAAAGCTAGAATCGGTTTCTGTTTGTTGTTTGGTCTAGACGGGTTATTAAAAATTTATTTGTCATAGATTTGGTAATGCATCGATAGATCTATTTATATTAGCATAATATATGGACTTTATTCAATACTAGTCAGTTTTATTCTTGTTCTTTGCTTAACGAAACGTTAAATAGCTCAACATTTTTTTCTGTAAAACTTCTTTTAAACTTAAGTAAAACTAACTAAATTCTTTTTAACTTTAAAATACCAAAGTTCATATTTATTTAAATTGGTATTCAAATTGTATTTTGTATTTATTTAAATATGGTGAACATTCTTTTCAAGAAATAAATTCAAAATCTAAGAAATTTAAAGTAACATTAACTATAATGTAATTGTGTGTGTGTGTATGTTCCCGAGGGAGTAGGTAGCAGTGAATAAAGTGTACAGTACACCTAAATTTAATTATGGCACGTCAATTTGACTTCTCCTCGTCACCATTACAAACACGTATTACAATGGCGGCGCTCAGCTTGACGGCCTCATCAGATGCTTTTGTAGGGTGACCCTCTTTCCTGATACTTTGCTTTCAGCTTACGGCAGAAGTCTAATTGACGTATCCTAGATTAAAAAGAAATATGGATATGTATTTTCCTGATTACATCCGAGGTCGAGATGTGTACCTGGAGCTCAAAGTACTACTTCTTGGGCGCCTATAATAGTAAGATCATTGGTAAACATATCACCCTGCAAGATGTCAAGTCAGGAATTATCGGGTCTACCTAGGTCTAACCCTTACTGGGACCCAGTGGGCGTCATTATTAAATTTGTCTAACTGCAAACAATCAACTATTTATTATTAGGTGGTTTATGTACAGTCAGAGCTCATAAGTGCTTTAGCACATCAAGGCTCAAAATGGTTTAGCGTGCGGCCTGCGCGCTTATATGTGTGTGTAATGTTACTATGCAATACGAGGCGACGCTGGCTTGTCTTAAAAGAAAAAGGTCACAAGTAGCGTTAGAATGTTGACGCTATAGTTGCGTAGGATTGTTACTGCACTTTTGAGTTCTACTGTACATCTTTACGATTTATAGTGACATTATATCATAATTTATGGCGGTGTGAAAACTGTCTTAACTCCGATTAAGACGGTTTATTTTAAGAGCCATATGATTCAAGTCTGAGTATATGAGAACAAGTTTTAATTTAAGTTCTGACATTAAAATGACAAATAACTACATGGGTCATGCAATAAACATGTCATGTCTCTTGGTTTTGTATTTCTTATTATAACACTTATATTAGATTATCTGATATAAAAATGTTATGTGCATAAGATGATGATGATACATGGGTAATAACAAGTTGTATAAGTAAGCAATATTGAAATAAATAATCAAGTAAAATTTTACGGTCCAATATAAATCCGTACTAATATTATAATCGTGAAAGTTTGTACGTATGAATGGATGGATGGATGGATATATTTTTGTTACTGTTTCACGAATAAACTACTGAATAGATTTTAATGACACTTTAATATGGCTTATACATCAGAATAACACATAGGCTACAATTTATAAAGATATTGTGTGAATTGTCCATCTATGCGGGCGGAGCTGCGGGTAATAGCTAGTAATAAATAAATAATTCTGGGACAAGCTACATAACGTAACTTAGACCATGGTAAGCATAGTTAAACTAGCTAGTTAAGCTAGTTGTAATGTATTTGCTAATATACTTAGATAATTTATTAGCAAATACATACACATTATACCTAGAAACGCCAATAGCAATGCAAATATTAATATTCATGCACGAAAATATATGCACTGAGCGGGAATCGAACGAGGCGAGAACGAGTGGCGAGGTGCAGTCAATTTAACGACCTAAGTATTCAAAAAAAATAGAAACGAGACTTCCATCAATAAGGTACAGAGGTCATCAAAGACTTGTCGATTTAATTTATGGTACAAATGATATATGGCTTCATATCAAAAAGTTCAAAATAAATGTCTTCGCATTTTCCTTAATAATAGACTATCGATTATAATTTGAGCCAATTTCATTATTAAAACTCAATCTTCGCAATCCATTATTATAATAATATTAATTAATCTCAAAGAGCAGCGATTCCCATCGTTGAAGAGGTCACTCCCTGCGGTCTAAGCAATTATCTTAATGAAATACATTCGTTAGAAGGGTTGCCTGAATTATAATACTGCTTTGTCTTCATCTCGAGATAATGTGTATTTATAGAGACACTGCTTGATTTACGAATGTGTTTACACATCTCAAAACTATTGTAGATGTGAAAGTTTAGATGGAATGTGTTACTAGATGTTACACAATCATGTCATAACGCCTGATGTTATGAATGCATATCATATTATTTGGTACATAAATAGATTTCAGTCCGAAACTGTTATTTTTAAAGTTATTAATTCGTTACCTGTATACTTTTAGCTTTACTATGGATAGATGGCCTTCGTCGGTCAGATGTCACCGTGTGGTGACGTTGAAAGAATATCAATATTACCACCCCATTTCATTCAAAGGGTATCGTAAGAGCCAGCTACCGAAAACAATACGCAGTGGAAATCACTGCGAATCGTGAAATCGCGGTACATATCTCAAAGAGTGCCAATATAAGCCTCTGGAACTATATTCTCATATAAACTGTACGATTATTTAAAACTAATAGAACGAGAAGCTTAAATATTATATTTTTCTATAGAAACTATCTACTGTTATAATTTTTATAGAAGAATGTAGATATTTACATAACTGTCCAGTCTTAATATAGAATAAGTTAACTTTTCTCCGTGTGTTGGTGAAGAAAGAATATCACCACTCCATCTTATCCGAAGGGTATCGAAATGCGAAAAAAATGCGCAGACGATATCACTGCGAGAGAAGGAAAACTAGAAATAAAACCCTGTATCAATCAGTCTAGGCAGCGTGGAAACACTAGGTCAAAACCTCCTTACATTAGCAGTGGACTGCGATAGACTAATTGATTAGTTGTTGGATAGTTAAAAAGATGATACATTTTCATCCATTGTCTATACATGAAAATACTTAAAATTCTGTAGTTCTACTTTACCTTTTGCTTTTATTTATCGTAAGTTCTTTGTTTTCTTACAAAGTTGTATCTACAATCAAAATAAATTCGATTTTCTTCGTCGTGCGTCAACTTGGAATAAACAATGTGAATGGGATTTTAGTTTGAAAACTTCAGTAGGTACGTTGTAACATATGCAGTGCAGGTATGGGACAGCCCTAACGAAGAGCGTTCGTTTTTCGAATATTTGATGTCAAGTCGAAATTTTAGTTTGTATTTTGGACCCAAAGATACGCTTCAGTAGAAACCTGTGTTGGTAACAATGTTTGAATATCGAATTTGAATCTTTTTATAGTTGTTATTTTGCGAATTTATTTTATTTGTGTCTTCCACAAAACTGATTTAGTCTTCAAGAATATTATTTTATATAATTTGTTATACTTATAGGTACTTTTACCGCTAAAATATGGTGGTAGGCACTATTAGGACCTTTTATGACGTGTTTTTGTTCGGAAATACTTAACTTTGTTAAAAAAAACTCATAAACCGAACTAAACATGATTTCAATTATAATATTATTTCCTAGTTATTTAATACTTCTTAGTTGTGTGTGTGTGTCTTTAAAAATGATTGATGTTCAGAACAACCGATAGATAGCGCTAGTAGTATTCAAAGTTCCTACATTCTTGGAACTATTCTAACATCAAATAATTTGTGCTGTATCAATTGTTATATATTATTATCTTATGTCTTATTTGTAGTGTACCTAGTCTATGTAATACGAACTATAATAATGTGTCTATACCTTAACGAAATCGAAATTTGAGGTCCATACCTATGCTACGGATATCAATACAATTGTACTTAAACAGCGTTGACTTTTTTATTTATTTTTTATTTCTTCGACACAGAAACAGATGGTAATATATTTACAAAAAAACCATTCAAGTTTACCAGACATGGAAAATAACTTTTACTTTTCCGCCATAAAGCAGAAAAAGGCGTATTTCCTTTTCAGCTTATTTTATTGTCATTATTAACTCTAGTTTTTGTTTTTCGGTTCAATTTCTTTGCTTCGGTTCAAATTCGGTTCATACCGAAACTCAAAGAAAAATATTTATATAGGTATATTTACTATAGGTATGGAATTACGTATAAAGAATTCATGATTATTAAGTGGGTAGAGATTAGCCACGGCAGGTATTTTATAAAGCACTCACATCTGCAAAAACAAATGATCTCTCACCCATTATTTAGCTGTTCCTTAAAAAAAGCTTTCTTAACATCAAACAAGGCCAGACATTTGGTGAGAGACCCTCAAACGAACCCGAGATTTGCATATAATTATCATTTTTGATTCTCTCTTCTTTTGTGTAAATACTCTTCTAAAAGGTAACACCGTAAATGACATAATGCCGAGAAAGATATGCTGAATTATTAATACGCTAATACGTTCCTCTGTGAGCTTGCTAGTGATGTGCTTAAAGTTTAAAAAGAATCGAAATTTTGCTCAAAAATTTTACTCTATAATAGCAATATAAATTATGATAAGTGCGTATTAGGATCTTGATACATTTTTAATGCTTGTAAGTTTATGAGTAACGATTTTGATATTTGTTTTTAAATAATTGAAGCCATTTTAGTAACTTAAAATAATGTTTCATTTTTATGTTTTATAAAACCATTGTGAGCTAAAATCTGTTCTAGTAAAATAATTTATAGGTAGTTTAGCCTTTTGTTACCTATTTAATATGCACTCATTAAGACTTGCAATAAAATGCTGAAGGAACAACAACACCTCAGAAAACTATTAACTAAATAATTTACTAGACCTCAATATCCGATTAATAAAGTACCTATAATATAAGTGATTTAAAATTCTTTAAATAAACATGGATTCATATAGCATTGAGCGGGGATCGAACCCGCACCTCCTGCGTAGCAGTCACTATAACTACCACCACACCACAGAGGCTGATGATCCATCTTAATAATAATATCGAATATAATTCATCGTTGTTGCCCATCATTATTCCATACTCCGCTTTAGCGTTAAATACGCTTCAATGGATATTACTTTCGGGGATTTTTGTTGCTTAAATAAATTATAGCATTTGACTAAGAACAGGTTTTAATGAATTTCAAGTGGAACGGGCTGCTTGGTAATATGATTTCCTATTTCTCTCCTGTTGCTTTAACGACATGAAAGGGAATTCATTTGGGGTTTGTCAACGTGTCGATATTTGGAATTGAATATTCGAATAGACGTGTTATTTTATTCATATACCTGCGGTTGAGAAACGTACCCTTATTCGTTAGGATGATCAAAATAGAATAACGTTATTTGTAAGGTCTCGAATGTTTATTGTGTACCTTAATACTTTATTATATGATAATAGATAATATCGCTTGTTATTATGTCCACAAATATCATTCTGGGATGAGGGATGTAATTTCATTCAAAATTATCACTAATAGTAATGATGTCTCATTGCTGTTTTTATGAATGGTATAATGTCCTATTTAAAAAAGAATAGATTGATACTCATAATGGTAGTAATTTTTGCTCTTTCATAAATCTTTTTCTCCGTTTTAAATAATCCGGGATAATCAAGCAGAGAACTTGAAAAATTAAATTTATTGCTACTATTTATATATTTATATTTTTTAATTTTTTTCACAGTGCTATGCAAAAAGTAGAGTCACATTTAAAATTCACGGTCATTCTTCTGACTACTTTTTGTAATCAGGAACATGTCACGTAGTCAGCCGACTAAACTCAGCCAATAATCAACATCTACCCCTGAAGCTTTATACCAACAAATACACACCAAAATTATACCCAAACACATTTCACAGACTTGACATTTGATTCAGCCATCATTGTTGCCGCCAATATTGTGTTTGACATAAACGTTATATGTTCGAGAACGTTCACGAAAGTAAGTTTAAATTGACTTTGTTGCAAGTGATGGCTAATAAAAAAATTGGTGAACTGAATTTGAAGCGTGTCAGTGATTAGATTTTTGAAATACATTTTTGTTATTTGTGTGATCGGTAAAGTTCAAATTTGCTGACTTAATTTAACTTTTAACAAAAAGTACTCTACACTTTTCTGTTTAATTATGTATCGTGTTGACATAAGCATAGATTTGATTAATATCAACGATTATAGAACTTTAATATTTCGACTAGGAGCATTTTGAAGGCAAGGAAAACTATGTATGTAAAACATGCAGGTTCGTTTCACCAGTGTAATACTTAATACTACTTTTATTTCACCTACAGTCCATTTGTTAATTAAAAATAATTTAAAAACGTCAACCATCCTATCGTGTCTTTCTTTAATATGGTTTGTTTAAAAACTCAGTATAAAAATACTTCTCTACTTAGTAACTTATTTTGAAGACTAAAAACCTGTGTCGAACCACTAGTTCGTCAGTTAGTCTAGTTTATTTGTCAAACATGTGTTTTTGTAAAAAGTTGGCACAAGATAGTTTACTTACCTATATTTAAGTACCTAAACAAATGGAGTATAGTGGCACATTTCTTTCAAAATACACTTCGATTATCGAAAACCAACAATCTACTTTCTGTGGACATAGGATAAAAGTATACCTTGTGAAAAGACTCGTCTCTAGAAATTAGAAATGAACAAAAAAAAAATCAAACAATCAATCGAATTCAATATACCTAAAAATGTAAACTAAAAGAAAATACAGAGTGATATTTGCATATAAAATAATTTTTACAGATTTTATATCTAATTTAACATTTTAGCTTAATTAAAGTAATTATAATGTGTTTAATTTGTGAGACAAAGGTCCAAAATGAACGTGAAATATTCAAATGCCAATTGTTAATGATTGTTTGCTCTATGAAAATTACGGAGTATTCAAATGATTACTTAGTGTCTGTTTATTTAATTTTAAAACAAGTAATTGCAATTTCTTTAATCATTAATAATTTCATTATTATATTAATTGTAAACGCTTGTTACTATATAATTATTGTTATATAAGAAGTATTCTATTTTGATGATTGAGTTTTCATTCATTGATTAAAGCTAAGATTATATTATTTAGATGTCTTCTCATCACAATTGAGTTTATTTTCTCTTTTTGTTCTGAATTTATTACTCGGCTGAATGGTCAAGGTTATTAACAGACCAGAACTACATGTTCTCCATCCCATGGTTGCCTGTAAGAGATTGCCACAGAGCGATAAGGCCGCCCATTGTATGTACCTAAAAATCTGCATGTCCATAACATGATGTAATTCTTTGGTGTACAATAAAGACATATTATTATTATTATTATTATTATTGAGACGTGCGGGTTGAGTTTTTGTTTTAATAGCGAGATTTCAATACCCGGGGCCTAGATGGGGACGCCCGTGGTGCCCATTCCCGAAGGGCGCCATCTCAAAAGAGGAGTGTCATGTTGATGGTAGAAGTGCGAGGGATATGTTGCTTACTATGTCGCCTTCAGCAACTGAAGACCAAAAAGCTGGTCGGATCCGACATAACTTCTCTCACCTTCTCTAGTGAGATTAATATCCGTGGGGATTTTGCGCACGAAAAAATAAAATATCGTGTAATCAATATGGAAACCTATAAAAATGTATACTTTGTAATTTTTCACAAATAAATCTTGGGTCTTTTTATTTTTCACTGGATACAGATTAAACTTTAACACATTTTATTTATTGTTGTATGTGAAATGAACCGTATGTTTAAACAAATAAAGACGACATTATTTTTATAGCCATTTTTACTTTACTACTGTAGTTAAGATTAATACATTCAGGTGCACGAAAAGAAAATGCTTTTGTAATATATTAGAAGCCAGATCTGACGTTCGCGACGGGGCGGCGGCGACGCAGAAAAAACTTATTTTACGATTTCCGTTCACTATTCTGTTATCGAACTGTTAGTCCGTAAAATGTATTATTTATGGCATTTGTTGTAACTATTTTTTCATAAAATAAAGTTATAATGCTGACGTTAACGCTCAATAAATTTTCGTTATGATCAAAATGTTGCCTGTAAGAAATTTATTATTTGAATTTAAATTTAAATGTAGTCAGTTATGTTAAACTGTGTAACAATTATTATTGTAATAATGAAACGAATTACTATTACAAATGTAATATTTACCGTATAACAATATAGTAAATAATTGATTTTATTTGGACTGACAACTTTACCAATTTAAAAAAATCACATAATGTTAAAATATGTACTTACACTACGTTATCAATAGTGTTAACGCTTACGCCTACTATGCTTTGTGAATTTTGTGATTCAAATGAGTTTCGGTAGATGGCTCTGACAGTTAGGAATACTTCAACTGTAGGTTAGTTTTTATAATAAGTTACACTCAGGTTTTGAACCATGAATGACTGATTTATGATGAACCACTCACTTATCTAATGATTTACAAAAATATGTTTTTATATTGTGTATTTTTTTCAATTTACAATTCAAACGTGAAATGTTTCATTCATACAAAAACGACGGGGTGTTACAGTTTATTATTTTTTGTTGTCGTCATTCGTTGTAACCTAGCATCAAATAAATGTGCCCTTCTTTCTTCAAGTAAGAAGTAAACGTTAATGAATAATGTTCATATGAGTTGCATCGCAATTAAAGAGAGGTTATTACTGAATATTGCTAGAAAGAAGTACATACATACGACTTAACACTTATCGGAATTAAAAACATTCTGGTCGCCAATTCTGGGTTCTTTAAACCGATTTCGTATTTATTATATTTTAGGAGTTGTGGCAGCAACAATAAGAAAGAATGACAAGAGAAAATAGGGTAATTATTAAAATTTGATTTAAAAAAATAGAGTAATTATTAAAGTTTATCGTGCGACATACATACATAAACTCACGCCGATATCCCCGAAGAGATAGGCAGAGGTGCTAGCACCCACATTTCGCCAGTTTATATTTAGGTCCCAGTGTAATAGGTGGCGAGCCTATTGCCATTAACCGGGCACTTATAAACCTGCGATAAATACACACATAGGTTACTTCGAAAAACATCGAAATGTCATTGGTGTGTGCCATGGTAAACCTGGGATCAAGCCCGAGATCTCGTCTCAGCAGTCCATTACCAATACCACTAGGTTACCGCAGATATTGTCGTGCGATTCATTATAGAATTCTTCTTCGTCCCTTATTTGATGAACCAGTGCGTTTTCTTCTAAATTACCAACTTATTTAGGTGCACTCATAGGCGGCTCCTTTGGTGCAGGTAAGAGCACAAAGCACACGCTATTTGATGGCATGTCTTCAAAGTGACAAAAATGAATTTTCCATTAAAATATCATAAATTAAACTAAAACATTCCCAATTATCATCCGTTGACACATACACATTGATCACAATCTCGATACAAACGATCACACATCCCTTACACGATTATGTAAACATTGCTTGACTTTCAGAAGGCAAATTTTCCACGCGATATCATCCCTTCGACACACTACGTGTTACTTTTAACAAAGGGAAAATCCGTATGAAATGACATAGGCTGACAGCATCCAACGACGTCGAACATTATCGCAAAATACCCTTAACTCGATTCGTTGATATAATATTCATGACGGGGTACAATCTTTCAAAAATTGACACCTTTTTACCGGGGTTGCCACCCTCGTCCGACCGACAAGTTCTTTGTATTTGTCCTGGTGAATAAATTACTGGACACATTGGGATTTTTGGTTTACGATCACAGTTAATTTATAGGCAGTTTTAATGAGTCATGTTTTATTTATGAATGATATTAGGTATACTTGTGGTGTAGCTACTGGTGTATAATTCATAATTATGTACTCATCTGTAAACATGTTTCCAACAAATTGGTGTCAAAGTAGCCACCTAATATTTTCCTAGCATATCGTAGATGTAAAGTAAGATCATCATTCTCTGAACCTTTTCCCAACTAAGTTGGGGTTGGCTTTCCTGTCTAACTGCAATGTGGCTAAACTTCGATATTTTGCGTGTAGTGGCTGCCATCTGACCTCCACAACCAATGGTCCACTGATCAATGGCGATATCAAAGTTCCAAATTAGACTGGTTGAACTTTTGAGGGCTCCAAGTACCCGTCACGACTGGCATAGATAATTGTATGGCAACCGGGACCGACGGCTTAACGTGCTCTCCGAGACACGACCTGACCAGTGAAAACTTATATATTTTAATTTATGCATTTTTACTTGCTGTAAAATGTAGTGTATAATCTATATATATAAAAATGAAACCCGTTTTCCGTTGTCACGACATAACATGAAAACGGTTTGACCGATTTGGCTAATTTTGGTCTTGAATTATTCGTGGAAGTCCAGACAAGGTTTAAAAGGTGAACAAAGAGCAGCGAGAACGGGATCAGAAGTCCACGCGGGCGGAGCCGCGGGCAACAGCTAGTATATAATAAAGAAATAAATAAAATAATCTGACGTTAAACATAGCATGTTTGAAACCTATTGGGACCAAAATACATTGTTAGCTGCATATTGAACCAAGAAAAAACCGTAAAACAATTTACTTAGATATCTGTATTTAAAAGTTGGGGGACGTTTCAAGGCATTTACAATAATGTGCAAAATACTCTTTAGTAGGTATACACTATCCTATAGTATATTGAAGTTATATTCTAATAATGTTATGTAAGCCGGCGGAGGCAATGAAAACACATTTGTTCAAATAAAACCGCTAGTTATTTGATATTAGAAAACACTTTCAAACTCATCACACTCCACATTTTAATCTAACCACCTATATGCAAACACATTTACTGAATGAGGAACCCAAAATACCAAACGAAAACGCCAACATTAAACATATTGGTCAACATCTACTGAAATTTTTAGAGGGTTGACCTATGTACACATTACTTAGTAATAAAGCTTTAAAACAAATAGCGTGTTCCCAGAGGAATGGAGTGGAGTACAGAGGAGATCAAATAAATGGGCTAGGTGAGGACCCTACGTCACTCGGCACTCAGTAACTAGACGTGATTGTTTGCACAACGGACATAGATTTTTCCACTTGATTGTCTGATTTGATTTTCTTGAGGACGAACCTTTTAGGTTGCCGAACAAATAGATTCACTTTAATAATCCGCTTCTCGTTGAATTCTCATTCTATTCGAGTGTAGAGTTACCTTTTTCAAGAGTTTTGATCAGGTTTTTTGTTGTTTATATGTTGGACGTTTGGATCAATGAAGCGAGATATCCTGGCGTAGTATTCCGCTTTTATGTAACGAAAACATACGCATGTATTTACGAGAATACATGCGCTTCATGATACGTGGTTCTACTAAGAAGTGCTGCCAAAAAGATAAGATGTGAAATAAAAAAGATGCTTAAAAGAAAACAGAAATATCTTAATTCAATTAACTTCATTGTTCAGAAACGGAAATTGTAGCAAGTTATTAATTTCGTATGAAGATCGGACAAAAGCATTCATCTTTGAAAATATTATCCCAAAAACAATTGTTATAAAAACAATCCCTATTATTTTTCTCTTTGTTGAAAAAAAAAAGAAAAACAGCAGTACATTTCTATTAAGGATTAGATAAAGTTAGCGGGACCCTCTAGCGAACGTTTCCTGACAATCTCGTGGCGACAAGCGTTCCGAATCTCCTTCATTGTCCACTTGTCATTAAGTTTTTGTCTTTCCCCTTCTTACACTTTGGATCTACGGCTTATAGTGCCTGACATACGGTTAAAAAATGTAGCCAACAAAAGCTCTGAAATTAGTCACGTTACTCAGTAAGTCAAATATTTTTTTCCCTCCCTCCCCCAATATATCTTTTCTTGTAATGGATTTCTGCCAGGTAACGCCTATATCGTATCAAATGATATCTGTTAAATGTTAAATAAAAAAAAACATTGTTTAGCGTGCCGCCATGTATTGCTACATACTTGGTTATGAAATTTCTTCATATCACGATTAGATAGATGCTATAAATTTTCTTGCTTACTACGACTAGGTATAGAATATGAGTATGTTTTTTTTAAGCTCTCAACTCAGTCTATTGGGTCAGGCATATGGTATAGGGAATCTGGTTTACACTAGAATGCTAGCAAATTTCGAAAACTTCCAACCTAAAGTAAAAGTTATGTCCATTTAATGCTGGCTTAAAATTATGCCCGTGTGACAGTTCGAAAGATTTTACGACAACAAATGGTCGTAGATTGACGTTACATTTATTCCGCTGACGTCTAATGTTATTGTGCAGATTTATTTGTTTCCGACAGCATCGGGAAATGCCATTATAATGGATATGCGTTTTGACATTCTTGCTAATTTATCATTTGAGATGTCATTGGTCATTTGTCGTGCTATTAGTCCGATATATTGAGGAACAGTCAGCGTACATTACGTACATCTTTGATTTATATATCGACTAGCTGTTGCCCGCTGCTCCGCACGCGTGGATGTTGGTTATCATGTAGAACATACTTTTGTCCTGTCGTCAATAAATTCCATAGTGCATGAAACGAAAGACGTTTTAAGGTACTTTTTTACACTTTGGGTTAAATAGGTCCAGCGGGAACGACATCAAAAATATACGTGAATGTTAAAAAAATAATAGAAGGCGCAGCGTAAATAAGGTGCAGAAATACTCCCGGAAATTTGATAAGTAGGTACAGCAGGACTGGGATCTAGATTCTACGAGAACGGACTAAAATATGGCAGTATGAAATTCGCTGGGTCAGCTGATACAGATATACTTAAAAGATAAAACTCGTTCCAAAAATGAAATAAAGAATCAGTATCAGGATAACAAGTTTACACGGGTGAACCGTTTCGAAGGCGATCGGAATTATCTAGCATTCGTGAAAACTGCTAACGCAGCAAGAAGACATCCCGACACAATGCCATTGTATTCACTGGAAACGATAAGTCTATTATTTGATATTAACTTAACTTAGTTATTGTTGAAATGCAATCACTTTTTACGGGTTCTTTAGTTATGTTGTTTAAGTATATAGTAAAGTTATAAAAAAAAACAAAAATAATAGTTATAATGACAACGTAAGAAAAATACAAACTATTTTGTTTAAACGGAGCTCTTTCCTTTGGTTTGCCATAATATCTGTCATTACTTTCCTTATATAAGCAAAACATGCGAATAGTGTAATAATACAGAATGTGTTTCTTTTTTGTTATTATTGATGGGTTCGATTCTCGGCTAGGAATACCTATTGATTTTTCTAAAAGTCAATGTTGCAGTTTTAGTTTTCATTAAAATTGAGCCCGAGACTCCTTTGATTGCTTTTTGCTATTACTCATAGTTTCGTATATCCATCCAGAAACACTTAAAAAAGTAGTTCAGTATATTCTTATTATGGTCCAAGATCCCAGAGCAATCAGACATTACTTATTTTCACACGGCTGAAACCTGAAGTTTTCAGTAGCGTCTCGTGTGCCTTGAATACCTACGCGCTTTGTGGGACTTGCCGAGTGACACCTGGGCAGGTACCAAATGAGAAAGGTAACTAAAAATAAGAATTATTTAACTTAAATTCACATGGCTGATTTTTATATATATCATGTAGAATATTATTTTAAAGTATATTTAAAAATTATATTCAATCAGCCAGACAAATTAGAGTGACCAAACATCCCCTTAGACAAAAATTATTCAGCCAGAAGTATGAGAGTGAGAGCACTATGCGCATGCGTATAGCATAGATGGTAGCTTAAAAGCGTCTGACAAAAGCTCTGGTCCATCAAAAGTGTCTGACACTTATGATATTACTTTAAAATAATATTCTACATGATATATATAAAAATCAGCCATGTGAATTTAAGTTAAATAATTCTTATTTTTAGTTACCTTTCTCATTTGGTACCTGCCCAGGTGTCACTCGGCAAGTCCCACAAAGCGCGTAGGTATTCAAGGCACACGAGACGCTACTGAAAACTTCAGGTTTCAGCCGTGTGAAAATAAGTAATGTCTGATTGCTCTGGCATCTAACTCTATTACAAGAGACAGTTATCTACTTACTTGCGCAATATGTATTTAGAAATGACTATTAAGAAGATCTAATAATTTTCAACTATACACTAACTAAACTAGAAGTATCAATAATTCAAAAATGGTTTGCTGAAGCACAATCATAATAGGAATGGTTGTCCGGTGTTTCCTAATTTTTATTGAAAAGATAAATATTGAAATGCAATAATATATTGCGTAACTAAACTGAAACTATTAATTTTTATAATTTAGGTACAGTTTCCAAAGTGGGTCAAAATATAAACAATCAATTTATATCAATCCTTATTAAATTTCAAATTACTTTTATTCTGAACAATGTAAACACAATGCAAACAAATGAGATATTCTTTTGCACTCCATACATTTAAAACACGCGGTACAGGCGCGTGACGTCACCTGCATGTATCGATATTTCATAGAGCGTTTTCGAGCGGCTGGGAATACTGAATTTTTGACAGTTCATTAGGAAATTGATAAATAATTTTCAATAAAAAAGAAAAAGTAGTTAACGTCCCTATCATCATACTGTTTATGATTACATTCATTTATGTTGAGTGAGTATTACACAAACGAATAGCCAGCACAACTTAAATTATAAACCTCATGTTTTGTGTCAAGATAAGTACTTAGCTAAGTGAATTACACTACTCTTTACAGTCAAGCTAAGTAATAATCATCGCTGTGAACATATTGTCCATATTTTACATCTATGTTCTCGTACGTGATGTGCACAGTACAGTAATGAGCGGCACCGAGCGACCACACTAACCAGATTACTTTCCACGAGTCTCGCATTGTAATTGGGCAGACACTATTTTTTCCACATTATTAGATGATGTTGCTTCGTGTTACTCAAATGTGGTATTAAGTGAATTACGAATCTTCTTAGTAACTACGTAAGTAGCAGCTGATTATAGGACTATAATTCAAGCCTGGGTTTTGTAGTTCAAAATTGAAAATTGTGTATCAAGTTATTTAATTTACTAATTCATTTAATAATACTCAATTTAAGTCAAGTTGGTAATACTGTATTACTGCTGTGGCGTGTGTACTACCGATTTAGTTTTGCCATTTAACATTGTCCACTGAAAAGGATAGCATAGAAAATATATGAAAAAAAAATATTACTCGTACAAGACACGACTAAGCTGCAAGTACAACCACAAGTAACACTTAACACAAAAATATTCAGTATTTTCAATAAGTCGGCTATTTTTTACATGTAAATGTTTGATAAAATGCAGTTTTTTGATAACATGACTGATATTTGGACGCAAAAAGTCTAGTCGCATAACAAATTAAATAACACATATCGAAGTGTGAGTTCTTCTTAATATATAATTTATAGAAATAACAGTCTAAATCTAATAAATATAGTTATAGTAAAACAGTCTAAATCAAACTGTATAAACTATAGAAAAACCTCCCGAAACAAAAACAAATTACCATTTCAAAAGTTTTTCTGTCGTCTATGCCATCTCAACTTATTCTTTTTAGTTTTAACGGAAAGTTCTAAAGACAAATAATATTGAAATTGATCTGTTAATGTTAACTAAAACATCAAGTGTAAAATACAAGCTCGTTTTTATTGAAATGCCTTCGATCTGATTGACAAACGTATGTCTAAGTCGACTCCTACTAGGTTGCCCATTCACTCTCGCTTCCTAATTCTGTTTCGTATCTTATTTCATCTATCCTCTCAGCAAATCTTTCTCTATCTTAGTCACTACATTTTCAACCACACCACCACGTTTCCTTATATTCCTCACACGATTGGTCAAGTAATCTTATAATAAATCAACAATTTCCTGAAATGAAGGTCGAATTTTATATATGATATGCAGTAAAATAGTATGCAGTTGGGAATCCTATTTCCTGTTTTAGCCATTTCAGGGAATCGTTGGATGTAATTTATACTGTTTTATCCAATTATAGGAAGCTATAACATATTACCTACCACGCCTCTTTCCCGATGCGATAAATAGAGATGACTACATAGTTCCCACTTGCTGCAATCCTGGTACACACATTTCGCTTTTTCTGTTTTCTTACTTGTTTTATATCGAATAATGGAGGCCATAATATCATAATAATAATTATATGTTATTAATTTAAAATACTTCTTCTTCGACAATATGTATACAAAATGAGACACAATCATGATAATATTGTCTACTCAATAGAGAACGCCTGATCGAATTCACCGAACTCTATACTAAATTATGAATTATGCCTTAATATTGCTGTATGCCATGCAAAATGAATTATGGATATAGTTGTCTAACAAACTTTCGATAATAAAACAACAGTAGGTATAATGTTTCAATTTAGATTTACGAGAACCCTTTATTTATACTTCTTGATTATTATGAAAAGTTAAAATGCATTCAGAATTGAAACTCATCAATATCATCAATCAATATATGTACAGTCAGAGCTCAGAAGTGCAGTAGCACATCAAGACTCAAAATGGTTTACCGTGCGACCGTCGCGCGTAGTTTTTACTTGTGTGCGAAATGCATATTATAGCGAAGAAGAGTACAACAATATATATAAAATGCCTACTAGACAAAGATAGAAGATAGACTAATCATAATAATACCTAATATGTCCGTTTTCATAACTGTGTTATTCTTTAAACCTGCTGTGAGTCATTAGATACTAATACAGTAATTTAACAGGCATAGTGAGTCAACGGATAGCTAAGTGGCTAATGCATGACACTATCGGAACGGAATGATTAGAGATGTTAGTGGTTCGATTCCAACTGATAATAATTTTTTATATTTATGTCAAATATTTAATTTTGAATAATTATAAATTATTTTTGCATGAAGTTGGCATTAATTGTTATTTATGTGATTAAAATTATCGGGTTATGAAAATAAATGATACAAAATGTTTGATAAGTAACTAAATATATTTCATCTTTACTATCTACCTGCCTACTCAATGTAAATTTTATTGAGGTTTATAGCTTAAGTATTCGTTTTCGCAAGGAAAAGAGGATTGAAACTTAACCTCAATCTTACAATCTTAAACTGACTTGTCCTATAGCCAGCACGTCCCCTTTTCACCAAATTCACAAAAACTACTTCTTCTTACTTAACTGGGTTATTGAATTTATTTTTTGTAATACATAGAAAGATCATTAAGTAAGTAGGTATAGTTTACTTACTTGTAAGTTATGTAACCAAAGTATTATTTTTTACAGTTTTGATATTTAGAACAACAAGACTAGTAGTACTTTTTTACAAACATCCAATTAAGTATAATTAGTATTGTAGAATTTCGATATCGCCAATTTGGTTGTGGAGGTCCGATGGCAGTCGCTTCACAGAAAATATTGAAGCTCAGCCGCATCTTAGTTAGACTAGAATGCCGACCCCAACTGAGTTGGGAATAGGTTTAGAGAGAATGATAGTAGGCGGGCAAAATATGAATAATTACTTAATAATAGTTTTTGTGCTAATAATTATTAATATTTTGTATGACCTCCATTGTTCTCAATACCGCAGAGTAGACGTCGGCGCATGGACCCCACAACATTCTGATAAATATCTGTCCTACGTAAATTGTCACATATTTGCATGCAATGTTGCTTTAATAATTTAGGACTTTATAAATCTTTTTACCATTACCGCATATATTTTCTTTTTTTCTTTGAATCATGGGATCGTGCTGGCCAAGAAATAACGTTGACCTCTGCATGTTCTCTAAGCGATTCGCGATCTATGACGAAAAGCACTACGCACTGTAACATTATATTATCTAAAAAGTCCACATAACTTCTGCTGTTCCGTGTTCCGTTAAAAACTGTTTTATTGCTGGCGTCCGGTGATGCAGGCCTTCGGCATGGAGTACGCGGCGAGCAGTCCTCAATGATGTTTCAAACTCATTGGCAAATCGTCGTGTTGGTATGAAACCATTGGTTTCATACTCTGCTACCATATAGCACCGCTGGTCGTGGTTAATCAGCGGTGGCCTTCTACTTCTTCAAACCTTCCGGCCTTCTCGTCCTCAAACCTCTTATCCCAGCGGCTCACAGTACTTCTCTAAAAAGAACGTTTTTACATTAATGTAAGCAATAGATAGAATAGATTTTAATGAAACTTTACAGTAATATAGCTTATATACCACAGAATAACACATAGGCTATGTTTGGTCGCGATAATCGATATCCACGCGAGCGTTGTCGCGGACGACAGCTAGTATAATTTAAAAATAAAATGGTATATTATTATACTTACGGATATGCCAGTTTCATTTGCTATTTCACTTATATTTAATCCATTCATATATAAAGCCACAATATTAGCATTGACTTCCATTCTTATATAACTTGTAGGCATGTTAAAATTAATATTGAATCGATTCACGACAATAACAAGCACAAAACAAGCAACTAAAAACCAACAACGTCATTTTATTTTCTCTAAGTCAGTAATTATTCCATTTTATTTCAAATCTACCTTCATACTTTTTACATTTTATGTTGATCTTTGCTAAAGTTTAACTAATATTAAATTCTACTTTAGAATCATATTTTATTCATCAACCTGTTGTTAATTTATAAATAAAACACAAAAAGTGATTTATTTTGATTGATCGTAGGATTTGAACCAACAACCTTACATTTTAGTAATCCTTATGCCAGAACCATTCGGCCACGGCCTACTTAGATGTTTGTAGCGAAATAATGTATAATATTCCTACAGAAGAACAATTTACATGTGTGCGTGAATTGTCTTAAAAGAAAAAGGTAACAAGTAGCGTTAGAATGTTGACGCTATAGTTGCGTAGGATTGCTACTGCACTTTTGAGTTCTACTGTACATACATACATAATATGAAACAAAGTCGCGTTTTCTAATAATAGATAGAGTGGTTAAAGAGGAAGGTTTATATGTATATAACATCATGCTATAACCAACAGGTGCGGAGCAGGAATGAAAAATGTTTCAAAAACGGGGTGACGCAGACGAATTTGCGCAAGTCAGCTAGTTACTTATAAAAGCGACTACTGTTTGACCATCTGACCTTGAGAAGAAAACCAACGCCAGAGACTTAGAAGATTTCGTTTTTTTAAGGAATAATAACAACCAAAATTACTAATATTCCCTCTAACGCCTCCAAGTAAACTCAATGACTTGTCATAGGAGTGCGTTCACGTCAGTAGTGTAATGGTCAGGATTCGAAGCCGGGACTTGTCGATCCACTAACGAACGACGATTGCAGTTTAGTTGAAGTTGGTTTGGCATAGAAAGTCTTGGTAAGTCCCCATATACCCGTTTTTACTTGAAACAGTTGAGATCATAGTATGGTTATTTTTATATCTCTATTTTCTAACTTGTCCTATGAGCATAGTGCATTGGAGTCGGTTAAGTCGTAGTCTGTCGAGTCGATTTAGAGAGATATGTATCGCCTGAACTGTCTCGTTTTGGCGGGGACAACTAGGAGACAAACTAGGAGACGAGTGGGAGACTAAAATATTTCGCGAGGAGATTGGGAAAAGGATTCGAATTTAAGTAGACAAGTGCGCTCATCACCCTCTGAATGCATATTTCAAACTAATAAGTACTTTATTCATCAACTTTATTTTTGTTTCAAGTACGTCAAGATTTACAAACTGAATTTAGATTTAAGGGCCAGTGGATACACGTAGTGCTAGTACTTGCAACATTGTTAGAAATACCAAAAAGAAAATATTTTCAGCAATTGTAGCGATGTGGCATAAAATTTTCAAATAAAGCAGTTTTCTCTTTTACATTTTCAGTAAACCTCGTCTAACTTCAAACAGCTTGTAAAATACATAAAATTTGGCGCAACAGAGTGATACATATCGGCAATAAAAACGTTATTAAAATAGTACACGATGTCGATTAGTGAGCGTAGATACCGACAGTTAAACTACAGTGATGGCGCCTTTAATGGTTTCTGCCGCGAATTCACCCTTATTATCTATTTACAACCCACATTTTATTATTGGGGTTAAGACGAAGCAGGGCATAAAGCTGGTGGTACACTGGGTGGGCGGGGTTAAGGGCGAGTGAGATCGGACGACCATTAAGGGATGCTTTTACGACCATCAAACGATACTTTGTGCGATGGCATCCGGTAGTTCTAGTTGAGTCGTAATTTTGGACGTTTGCAACCGTTAGATGGAGTTCAGTTTAATTTGAAAGGTTTTTTCTTGTTGATTGGAGTGTACTTTGTTTTATGGGTATCAATCACTTTAATTGACCGTCTAGAGCGGTTGCAATTATACGCAAATGTTTTACTTAGTATGAAGATTTTCATTTGAAACTTATCTAGTAAAAACCTCAATAAATCCGCATTTGGAAAAATTAAGCAGGAGACTAGGTAATGGGCTATAAATTGCAAGCTGGATAATAACTGGCAATGATGTGAGGATGTAGATTAGCCCTTTCATATTTTTCTACCCTTCATGCGTGTCCCAAATTCGCATGGAGGTTATTCTGCAACCTCCGACGTCCGAGTCTCTTCAACTCGTCGGGCTATGCGAGCCCAGAGTCAGCTCCGTTATGCAAGTGTCTGACCTGTCAAACCCTGAGAGGTGAGTTTGCACTAAAGCCTCATCTAAAAATCACCAGGTGCACTTGGTTTACAATCGATGTTGATTCAGGCCCCGTAGATCTTGCTAGGGTTCCTTCAATCAGCCTATTGCAGTTCACTGCTGGTATCTCCCAATGTTGAGGCTTTGGCCTACTATTACTAAGTAAGGCAGATGGGTTAGTACAGGGTTTTATTTTGAGTTTCCCTTCTCGCTATCGCTGTGGGATAAATAGTTTTAATACCTTAATAACTTTACTCAAACAGAAGGAAAAATAAGCATTAATTCATGACAACAGTAGATTATTTAATATCATACAACATAAATAATCACTCAACATATTAAAGCATCTTTATTCAAAGAACGTTTTTAATTAAAGCCCGACCAAGTTGGAAAGCGACATAAAATTTTATAACCCTTTATTAAGACTTAAAACTGCAATAAGCTGTAGTTTTAACGACGAATATTAATGGTTATAGGTGTCACAAAATATTTTTGCAGTATTATTAGGCGATTAAATTGTAATTAAATATAATGTTTCTACATAAATATATATCTTCAAGAAGCTTCTGCCAAGGCCGTCAAGGCAGCGACCACCATTTTGGATCTCTCAACATCTGGAATGGTGGTCCGTATAATTTGGACATCACCCTAGCATCTATTAACAAATAACAAAATATTGTATTGGTATTAATTTATTGATGATTATAATTGCAAATTATATTGCAATGATACTGACGGATTTGAAATAGTTTCAAATACGATAAAGATATCAGAATATATTTTGAGTTAAGTCCTTATACCAAGCGTGAAGTGAATGGGGAACAGGCACAATAGTACCACGTTAAGCAAGGTAAGTACAGACTATCATAATAGTTCTCTGTTTATTATTAAAAAAATCCTAATACATAATGGCAAGCTCAAATTTAATGTCAATCACGCGCGAATCGCGGTAAGAGAATAAATAAATAAGACTTCAGTACTATCAGTTAGAATTACGACTGCATTTAAGCAACACAGACACTTTATTTAAAGATCAAAGACAATGTTTATAAATAGAATATAAAATGGTAGTTTTTGTGTCGCTTTAAGTAAAAAGGTTCCACTAACTTTGGTAGTAAAATCAACGAACCGTTACAGATAAACATTAGAATACGACGACGTTGTGACGCGATGCAGACTTTGTGAGTAGACACTCTCTGAGGACTTGTTTTACACTTTATGTATATTTTTCTCGTAAATAACAAAGTGTTCGTGAGCTACAGTATGTTCATTATCATGCTAATAAATATTATGTTAAGAATTAATTTATTGCTTCAACTTGAAACTAGTTTAAGTTGAAGCAATAAATTAATTCTTGCTTCTTCTTAAAATTAATGTTCGCAGATTTATGATATCTACATATAGATGACTTGAACAGATTTAAAGATTAATGTGATAAAGATCTACAATTATATAACTCTAATTTCATTCTTATAATGTTACATTGACCACTACCTATCAGGAGGGCCGTGTGCTTGTCACAAGTGGTTTAACAAAATGATATGGTGCGTATATTCTTTAGCTTGAATTGAAACGTAATTGGGAACTTCCCCGAAATTATACGAGAAAATTTTGATTATACCTACATACATAATATGTAAATTAGCGGTAGCCTAGTGGTATGGGTAATGGACTGCTGAGACGAGGTCTCGAGTTCGATCCCAGGTTTACCATGGCACACACCAATGACTTTTCGATGCTTTTCGAAGTTATGTGTGTATTTATCGCAGGTTTATAAGTGCCTCGGAGAGCACGTTAAGCCGTCGGTCCCGGTTGCCATACAAACATCTATGGCAGTCGTTACGGGTAGTTGGAGCCCTCAAAAGTCCAACCAGCCTAACTTGGAACTTCGATATCGCCATTGGTCATTAGACCATTGGTTGTGGAGGTCAGATGGCAGTCGCTTCACGGAAAATATCGAAGTTCAGCCGCATTACAGTTAGACTGGAAAGCCGACCCCAACTGAGTTGGGAAAAAGGTTCAGGGAATGATGATGACATAATATGTAAATTGCTGAAGGTGTAAGCAAGCGAGAATCCCACGAGTGGGTTGTGAAAATTCCACCTTATTGGGAGCGAGCTTCTTGCCGTCAAGCGGGTACTTTGCCATGGGCTGTATATTTAATAGAACGAGCTTTTTATAAAACATAGCTAAGATCACTCTACGACTAATTCACCTTTCAAACAAAAAAACACGTAAAACTTATACACCCCGTTGTTTTTATGTTGGCGGTTAGTAAAAAAATAAACTGACAATTATTTAGTGAATTTTTTCGTCAACATTATTTGCTTGTGTGCATGTGATGGTGGGACCCAATTGGACTTAAACAAGCTATATCTTATTTATTGCTCATGTATTGAACACCTTATAATACCTTACAAAAATGCAAATTGCATTACAATATGATGAGCAATGCATTTAGAAATAATATGTGTTGAAGTTTTAAATCACGTCACAATTCAAAATTCGACGATAAATGTAATATTTCATTATAATGTCACGCACAGTTAGCTGGCACGTTAAAAGGTACTTATCTCGTTTCAAATCATTACACCTAAGTTTTAACATAGCCCTACAGATCACTTTGAAGTTGACTTCAAAAATTATTATCAAATTCGTTAGTTAATTTCACTTTCATTTATGGCAACACCATAATTCAATAGAGAACATAAATTTTTCGTACGGCACTTTTCGGGAGCGTGCAATAGAAAGGGAAATTAATTTGTTTTTCTTACAATGGGTCGTCTAGACAAGCGCATATAATTCAAGTTTCACTTAGTCTTTAGCAGACACTAATGGTCAAAAGCCGAGGCGTATATTAAGACAACAACACTTGTATATCATTTCGGAGACAATTATAAAATCTATTATGCTTCAACAACTCAATTGTTTGGTAAATATTTGTAAATGCATCGACTAAATAATGTTACAACTTATTCTATAGTACATTTTGTGATAAATATGGAAGACTAGTGTTACTCCTGGCTCCGCTCGTGTAGGTTATCTTCGCCAAATGTAGCCTAAGGTATTGGATTCTTCAGGAGTTGCTCTGTAGCTTTCTTGATCATGGCACTTGTAGGATACTGCACATACGAATTCTTATCTCCTCGGTTAAGAAATTTTTTTACTTCTTGCTTTGAGGCTATGACAATATTTAACTACAGCTATCGTTGGGATCACTAAACCGGGTTGGATATCCCTCCATAATGTATTTACTTATAATAAATTTCCCCTATGTAAACGCCCACTTCAATATGTTATCTAGACATAGTTACTTCTGCAAGTATAATAAAACTACACACGATGATGTTTTTCCATAGTACCGTTCTATAGAAAAAACATAGTCCTTGGATATTTGAGAGTCAGATTTCGTCAATGATACGATACGAATCGAGATAAATCCGAAGTAATCTGCATAATATAAACTTCGTGAAGATAAATAACCTGGTAAAATAAGTAGGAAGGAATTCATACGTATTTTGGTGTAACTTGAAAAAATCCAGCTTTTGATTTTATTTCCATAGAACCATTTTGAAAATCTAACGTAGCTTTTATCATTGTTCATGCCGAGTTGAAAATAGAAAAATGAAACAACGCTAGCTGACTGAGTGACGTGACGCCTGCCTTGGATAAAGCTTTTTGAATTTCACCGGCAGGATTTTCACTGCAAGTATGTCCATTCACTTTATGTAATTGACTTTTTTAACTTCGTTCTTTTATGTATTTACAAATAATATATGTACTTCGAAAATAGCCTCAAAAATTAGCTATCATTAGTAGTTATTACCTGAAAATGGCGGCTGGGATAGACTGGATGCGGAAGGCGAAGGATAGGTGGCTCACATTGGGAGAGACCTATGTCCAGCAGTGGACTACGATAGGCTGATTGATTGATTGATTGAGAAGTTATTAATGAGTAGCTGTTACTCTTGACTACTCTTTCCAACTCTAGGGATAAAATGTACCCTATATATATTGTTGGAACTATAATCTATCCCTTTATTGAATTTCAGCCTGATCTGTTCAGCTATTTAATCTTGATTAAGTCTTTTTTTTCTTTTTTTCTAGCAATGTTATCGTTTGAGTATCACTACATAGTATAAAACAAAGTCGCTTACTCTGTCCCTATAACCCTAATATGTATCACTATGTTTAAGACTACGCAACGGATTTTGATGCTGTAGGTATTTTTAAGTAGATAAAGTGATTGAAGTGGAAAGTTTATATGTATATAACATCATGCTACAACCAACTGGTGCAGCGCAGAAGAAGAAAAATGTTGCAAACGGGGTGACGCAGACGAAGTTGCGCGGGTCAGCTAGTAGGTATTTGTATATATAGTATATTTGGTCTTCGTTTATCGCCTTTTATGACATCCTTTGGATAAAATGGAGTGTCAATATCCGTCACCACAATAACTGAATTATGAAATGTAAAAATGTTTTTTTTGATTTGCATTTCCAGTTCAAGAGATTAACACGTTCACAAACTAGCTAACTCTTTAATTTTATTAACATAACATAAACATAACAACACAATTTTATTATTTGTAGAGATATCGTCACATAAACAATTAATATTATAACAAAAGTTAAAAAATCAGGCCATTGAAAACAAAAATGTTAAACCCAACGCTTTTCCCATTAGTTCCTTTCATAGAATTTTTAATAGTCACTCTCATCAAAATAGCAGCTATCATTCTTTTACAACAAGATTCAATTTTAATCTAACTGAGTGCCGCAGTGACTGTTTTGTGAAGCTGTCGTACTTCATTTTGAAATATTTATCACCCGTCCCGACGGCCGGACATTCCGTTTTTGGGTTGTACCCCTTTGCAGAAGTGTTGATTTCATTTAAATTAGTGGTCATTTTTATAACAAACTCTCGTAACATTTATATTTAAGTGCGCAAAGAATTTTATAACAGAAATTATGACGGCTAGACTAATAAATTTAGGAGGAAATATCTTTTTTAAAATTAATTTTTATAACTTTTCAGTATACCAAAGTTCTAGTGCATTAAGTGCATACCAGTTGCTTTAATTATTTTGTCTAAATATTTTAAAAGTAAATCTGTTTGTTTTAATCCATTGCAATTAGTGCATAATTAAGCTTACTATGCCTTTAATGGTCCTTAAGTCTTAGGCCAAGAATTAAAATACTGGTTCTTATTCATCAATTAACTTCTTGATGAACTATTTCTTCAGTTATAGTAATTGGCCAAATACTTTTAAAAGTATTTTAATAGTGAATTATCACACGGGCATTAGTACACAATTTATGTTATGTCTTGTTCATTTAAGAAATCTACTGAACCGGCATTGTTTAACTTTTATTACTTGTGATAATTAATAACGTTTTAAGCATTAGGTCATGCCGTGCTAGTGTCTATTCTGTGTCTAGTTTTATGTTTATTAACTTTTGAAAAATTTGAAGGCATTGACATATAAATAAAATTCAACCTTCCAATTTAGCAAAACTATCAGGCAGAGTGAAATTTGGGCCACTAATTAGGATTGGGATTTATAACATCTGACAGCCTCTGTGGCGAGGCGGTAGTGAACGCGATTCCTACTCTGTGCAAATATTTATATGTGGCTCGGAGAGCACGTTAAACCGTCGGTCCCATACATCATACGAACATCTATGACAGTTGTTACGAGTAGTTGTAGGCCTAAAAAGTTCAACAACTGGTCTAACTGGAATCCTTCGATACCGCCTACACCTTTTATGTTCCACAGCGGATAGCAATTGCTTCACGGAAATTATCGAGGTACAGCCGCATCACGGTTAGCCAGTTTCGGATGTGATCGGGATTAATTTACATATGATTATGAGGAATATCAGACAGATATATACCTCAGTTGCATGGCATGCTCAGACTCAGCCTCAGATGCATGGCTCTCGTCCACAATAGTGACTTGGATACAGCAATGGGCCTCCTATGACGAGGGATCGAATACAACGTTTGGTGAAATGTTAGAGTTAATTCACTTCTGTTTAACCTGTCGGTGCTAAATGATAATAATGTGATTATATGTATGTATGTTTTATCGACATCAATTTTTTTAATGACTATAGTTTTCACGAAATGGAAACCAAGCTTGCAGTGATAGTGAATTAATAGGTGCCACCCTTGGTTCGACACTCAACTACAAACTGAGCTCTTTATTTATCGGATGGAAACCCTTTTGTGCCATACGAGCCACTCGCCTAATGGCCGTGTTTTGGTCTGCTACTGTGCGGACGTGCGATTTTAATTATTTTCGTTCAATTTACGAGTGGCCATTAAAGAAGAGGTCCCTTGTGACCCATTAGAGGTTCGCTTATTTGTGAGGTCCCAGTCTTGTTGATAACTTTACACCGTAGTATTTTATTCGGGGCGAGAATTAGCGTTAATCAGAACATGTACCGTTGGGATAATGGGGACACCATGCATGCGATATGTTGGAATATTTAATGTGTTTGCAATTAAGAGATGGCAAATAATTTAACAAGGAGAAAAGTTGTGTAGAAAACTTGTGTGGCCACTTGTTTTATGGTAGGGATTAGGGTTATTTATTTTCTATATATGACTACCTATATAGGTAGTTTAGATGTCAGTCTCCAACCAGTTGGATTGGAGGTCGATGAAGGAGGCATATGTTCAGCAGTGGACGTTCTATGACGGAAATGATTATGATGATAATGATGGTTTAGTTGTCGAACGTTCCATGATCATGACTACAGAGTCGCAGCTAAAACGACGATTATATAAGTATATAGGTTGTATCTCAACAAATGAATCCTATATATTGAACTAAATAAATTATATGGACATGGAATAATTTCTAAGCCCAGCTGCCAATGGAAGATAAATAAAACGTGTCCTACTTGTGATTCCAAGCAAGTAGAAAATTGATTCTGAAAGTTTCTACTTACGTCACGGACTCAGACTAAAGGAATAACATAAACGGAGTGCCTAGAACTAGTGAGTAAAGCCGCCTAAAGTAATACTATAGTAGTACCATTTCAGTCGCACTCGTGCGAAGCGTGCCGCGAAGTTAAATTGCGAGCGAAATGGCGCTACTTTATTATTATTTCATTTATTTATTTAGCATTTGATGTAGTGTAGATTGTACTTGGCACGGTTGATCAGCAAAACAGTATAAACCTGAGACACAATTCAGTAAAAGTACGTTTTGAATAAAAGGTGTGATTTCACAAATTATGAAATTAAATCGTGTGTTTTGAAAATGTAGCGTTAATTTTTGAATCGGGATTGTACTACGACTGCAGGAGTATGGACTGAGAACGGTGAATAAATATTGTTTTCTTCGTTTATAGAACGTTCTTCGACAATCTACACACAGCGAATGTTTTTCCTGATTTGGTGAACAATCATATTAAATAGTATAATATCTTGTAATATTGATACTTAACCACAAAGCAAACTAAAGAAATACATTTCACAAAAAGAAATCTCATTGAAATCTATAGCTAGAGGTTATTATTCCGCAAGTTCAATATGACATGTCTTCTCAAGACATTATAACAAGCAATGCCAATTTGATATATAAAAGAAATCTAAAATTTGTTGCGAAGATAATCCTAGCACGGGGTATCAGGTAAATAGCTATTACCCGCTCCGTTGAATAAATCGACAGATAAGACTTGACAAGCTTCTAAACCACGAGTATGATTGATAGACCCATCGAACCCCCTTTGACGTCTTCATTTCATGCTTTTTACTAAATAAAGCCATGCACCGATAACCAACCGATAATGTATGATTGATGGTTGTACCACTTCAGCAGTGTAGGGTTATAAGTGTACTCGATAATTTTAAACTGTGGCAAATATATCGAGTACTTAGATTGTATCAGAGATGTCCCATGTTTTATTTTATAAATATTTTTTAATATTTCTAATGATGCGCAAGGGTTACATGATTGCGGTATATTGGGTAAATTTTACATTCAATTCAAATGTATGTTATACTTCTTCATAATAATTGTAGCTTAATTTATAAGGTTTTTATTTTTTTATTGTATAATATTATTGGACATCTTACCAGTTATGTTACAGTGAAATTTGACCTACATATGCACCTAATTGATAACACCTAATAAATGAACCTATAACAAACCATTAATACATTTTGAATTGAATGTGAAATTTTGAAGTTTTATAGAACTACTAATTGGTAGGAAAACAATACTATAATTTTAGGGCCCGTATTTTAGAACGATACTCAGTCCTGAATCTCGGTTTATTATTAGATCTATATTGTATTCTATACCTACTCCATTTGTTTAGGTATTTAAATAAAGGTAAACAATCTTGTGGCAACTTTTTATTAACACATATGTTGAACAAATAAACTAGACTAACTAACTGACTAACTAGTATTTCGATACAATATGTTTTTAGTCTTCAAAATGCGTTACTAAGCAGAAAAGTACCTAAACATATAGATGAAAGATGTAATATCATTGTGAAATTTAATTCACAATTAAGCATGGAATACGGACTTTACTGTTAGGTACTGTACGGGTATATCAGGATATTACTACGGGTTTGAAGAAGAGGAAGAGTGGTATAAATATTTGAAAAAAAAAATCCTTTCGTTCTTTCGACTATTTTGTCGATACTCAATCGTGATTATGGGAAGTGCTTACCATGGCGTCGTGGTACTGTGGTATTCATACTGCCGACCCTGTAGAAATCTCGAACAGATTACATTTCAGCGTTGAACAGATTACAATTTCGTTTCCAATAGCTGAAGGTCTTAATATAAAGCATCTAAAAAAATTAAACTTCTAAAATAAAACATAAAACTATTAAAATCTAAAAGTAATGGCCTTAAGTACTTAAAAACACTTTAATGACATTCAAGATGCAAATATTTCTAAAATAATATTTAATTTTCAAATATGAACAACGCGCACTAAATTTCATAAAAATATAATTTCATGTTGTAAAAGTTAAACGTCAATATAGGGATAAAGTTCAAATTCTCTTCAGCTAATGAGATTTTATGCAAGATTGAATTAAATTCCTAAGTGGAAACAAATGACAAAGGTACCTACGGCTTTCATTGGATGAGCTCGTCCCGCCGGAACGTCTGCCCCAACCAGATACAACCTTATTAAATCCGATTTTCATAACATCGCGTTAGTATCAAATACATTCAGTTGCAAATTGTAAAGCTCTAAAGAATTTCCTGATGCGAAATAATTTAACTTCACAACGAGACTTCTTTGGGAAAAAATTAAAATACGCCAGTCTCCTCCTCGATAATTCTATCTACTCTTGAAAACGACGAGTCGAACCAACTCCCTATTGAAATCAGAACATTATTCATTAAATGATACTTTAAGCGGCACGCAATTACGGAGGACCTGCTTCGAACTTTATTCACAATTGGTAAATAATTATAATTATCACTGTGGGTCCCTTTGGTGATTCCACAAAAAGGCAAAGTGTAGAACTTTTGGTTACGCCCTGTCGGTTATTAAAATTTTCTTAACACAAAGTCATCTAAGCATGAAAGTTTGCTCAATTTTAGACCGTATTCTGCTCCAGGTAAAGTGAATATCCGACCGATATTTTTTTCTAAATAACGATCAAAGGAAAGTTTGATTTCGCGGTGATAATTGTGGTGAATCCTTAATTATTTTTAGGGTAAACTTTCTCCGGAGTTAATTTGAGGGTGAACGTTAGATTCCTTTTAATGGACACTCTTGTGGTGACTTCCAATTTATTTGGTTGACTGGAAAATTCATTAAAATGGGTATTGGCTTAATATCCTTTTAACGAAGCAACAATCTTTTGATAAGACCAGTCTTTGATGCAAGGTACCTTATAAAGTAAATGAATGTGATCGTATACTCATACAGTATCACATATAACGTATTTTATCTAAAATATTTGTCTAAAATACTCATCAAACACGGTGTATCGCGTTCACCCTCGTACAGATATATACGAGCACTATAACTGATTCGAATTTATATCACACGACGCCTGCACCCTTTTAGCATTCCCCCTTGTAAATCCCGTCGAGCACCCAAATGTAGATATATCTAGGTTCGCTTACTACCTAGGCATTATGGTTTGGCGAAGGGGCGAGGGAAAAGGGGAAGTAATTACTGAGGGGAAACATCAAGTGTGTCACAGGGAGACTGTGTTGTAAGGACAAAAATGTGAGGGCTGGTTGCATTGAAGGTAAGTGTGTCGCCACGCATCAGTTCACTGTGTCACTACTGATCTTTTAAAGATGTTGCACATAGCTATAAACATGGACACGTGCAGTTTTGGGGAGTTCATGTATAACGCGCGCCAAATCAACCGAAGTATGTATGAAAGCGTATCGCTTTTAGCTGTGAGTTTTGTTAATTAGATAGTTAGTGTAATTTTATTAAAAATAAAAAACTTTGACTATTTTTCATGTTTGACTATTTGGAGTAACTTTTTCTTATAACCAAGTTAAACAATTAGTCTCTAGTGTAAATTTCTTGTCATAATTGTCAAGTTAACCATTAGACATGTCCTCCTATACGGCTGTAAAGCATGACCTTTTTTATAACGACATAAGCAGGAATTGCGTGCCGAACGTAAGGACCGCTTGAGGAACTCTCGCATTCGGGGCAGCCTCCATGGCCGTGGTATGCAGACAAAATGCAGTAGTCGCACACTGCACCTATGTTCTGAGGTGACCACCTGAATACGTGGGTAACATATGTCTGGCCATGCCGCCTCCGATGTGCTCTGATAGGAGGGTACACTCAATAAGCGTTGACTTGATGTCGTGGAGGATGACATGCGTGCCATTAGGCATACCATCGTGGATGCATAAGACCGTGTGAAGTGGAAGAGAAAAAGTGGAAAAGGAGACCCCGGACTCCGAGGTAAATGCTTCGGATGCGACCAGGACTAACGAAGGATGATGATGAATTGTTTAGCTAGTCACAATTTCTGACCACAAATACAATATTTGTATGAATATGCACTTCACTTTCAATACATCTGAATCAATTATACACATTTTTTCCACAAGCAAATATTTTAAATTTTCGTATCGGTACATACATTTTCATCTGAAACATCCTTGAAAATGTTCGTAATACCCTTGGCTCCAATATTTTACGCAAAGATTCTCTTTACTCTCCATCACAATTCCATCAAGCGTCTCAAACATCGGTACAGGTTGATATAGTGTCGAAAGTATTCATCAGTTTGATTGTGTGCTGGGGTTGGGGAATGACGCAACGCTGTTGCCAAGCAGGGGCCGGCTGACGCATTGCACAGGGAATACCTAAGAGCAGATGGACATGACGACTGTCAAATTTAAATATTATATTTAAAATTGGAGTAACCTATAAAATCTTTTAAATTTACCTACTATCAATGATAAATATAACGTCGACGTTTCAAGGTAACAATGTGATAGATAATGATTTTTTTGTGATATCACATCGCTTGTTTGGGTTTTATATACTTTTTGCCGTATACAGTTATATTACTTAGTTGACCCTGCCTTTAATGGTCCCCCTGATGTTGCACTTTTTAGTGAAAGTAAATGCAATGCTAAAGTCGTACAATAATAACAAAGACCAAAACGGTCAACAAAGCAAACCTGATTAAAAATGAGCTCACCCTAAAATTCTAGCTGCACGTTGTTCATATTATAGGAACTCTGCAGTCTATAGTTATGATTATCTGTAGATTAGACTGCTAGGGGATCGCAAAGCTGGCGTTGCTAGGTTACCAGACTACCCAAGGTCAATCTTTATAAACACATGTACAGACTATCGAATTATACCGAGGGGAGCATGTACTTTGCAATCGATTCATTTTCCGAACGTGTTATTCATAGATTAATATATACATACTAGAGATGGTGTTATTGGCACAAATGTTTGTACTCTTTGAAGTCCCTGCAAGGACTTTTTGGTTGAGTTTTGTTTTAATTATGGACTGAGAATATTGGACGCCATTTTGAATGAGGGATGGTCACATAGTTCTTTAGAAGAACCTACTAATTAAACAGTATTGAGGGAATATACGAGTGATGATATTAAAGATTAGGGTTAAAATGAGCGATAAACATTTGGGTTTCTTTTGTTGGGGTAATAGTAAAGAGCTAACATTTTTTTGACGTGTATTTTCGTATGCTTTTCGTTTTAGAGGTACATACATTATATCTATATTGTAGATTCACATATTATTTTCGTTTCTTCTACTTTAATACATACTTCTTGTTATACATATATTCTGATAAACTATTCAAAATGATGCCGTCCCTGTCTACTTTTTATCATCATGACAATTAAAAACCACATCTCCGAAGTTGATTGCTTTTGCAGAAGATTCTACGATAAAATGAATAAAACCTCCGTCGTGTTCGGGACTTCTTGTAAGTCTTACTTTTGCGCGGAACAATATAATACCATATTTAAAATATTAGCTCATCTAAACTTAAAGTGCATTCTAACCCTGTCGACGTTTTGCCAATAAATTCAATGCATTTAAAATTCCTCTCTTATTTATATTTCGTACATGAAGTCTACATTAGATATTGGTCTCTTGTGTCAGAGAGACGTTTGATACAGCAAATGTGAATGTTGCATCAAATTCTCGATATTTTCTACTGAAATCCAACCACATATTTGTGAAGTCAGCTGGGAGTAGATAAGCTGCGACATAAATAAATAAAAATACTTTTAAATAAATGCAATGGAGCTATGTTTTTTGATGATCTTTGTGCAACAGATTATGGTATTAGATATAGTTATGCTTGATAATGATGATGAAATGATATAGTAGGTATGCTTTGAAATTTTAGGAATAGATATATATTGTTATCTCATAATAGCCAAATATTGCTTTAAGGTAAAGTCAATATCAAGGTTAGCAAATAGAAAAAACTACGTAATACACACACCAGATGGTTTTTAGAAATTACCAAATACAATTGATTGCCAATTTATAGCCAAATACTCATAGATACGATATTGTGTTTTTTGCTATTGTCATACAATTTGACATTCGTTTACATTTTATAATGATTTATGAGTAAAAGTAAATTTATAATAGGTACAGAATTCAGAAAGTAATAAAAGTTACACTGTGAATTACTACGTATAAACACATCTCGTCAACACAACAAAAGCTATTGCTTAGTATTTATAAGCGTACGTACGATATTAATGACGATTTCGCGCATGGCCGGGCACGATCGGGAATGGTAACCGTTTGTGTTCGAGTAGAGACCGCGGGGTGGCTCTGATTTCATTATGTGATTTATTTTTTTCCATCTCGCTCGCAATCCAATAAATCCCTATGCAGCGTTGGCGGGTTAATTAATAATTTAAGGGCATACGAACGGTTCCATTATATGGTACGATTGGCTAATAGAAAGGTGACAATTTAATTTTAAAATTCGAACTGCACAGGTAAATACGAGTACGATGGTTTGGATTTGTTAAGCTTTCAAATTGCCTACTATCGTATTCTATTCATTTTGCATCCGATCGAACTGCATTGATTGGACCAAAATTGATTTCCTTATAAATTATTTTCACTTTGGTGTGTATTTGCATCCTCAAAATTAAATCATCTAGCGTATTTACTATGAAACGGAAAACATTGCAAATTTTACGGGTGAATTTTATCTGTTTTTTTTTTTCAAATTACGTTTGTGACAGTACAGTTGGGCAATTGTACGAGTTATTTACGACTTCAATAAAGTGAACCTTAAAATTGTTAATGAAAAGGTATTAAAACACAACGGTCCCCTCGTAAATAACTCGGTGACAGCGCACAGGAAAGAAAAATTTCACTTGGATTTGAACAAATTGTACCCGCGCTAATTTCAGTACAGTAGATGAATGTTATATGTTAAAAAGTGCCACAATTGTACCATTTATCCTTTTTAGCGCGAGTGTGCCAGCTTGCCATTGTACAGTGTATATCTCGAATAGTAATTCTTTAATACCAATGATATGACAATTGAAAAAAATATCATTTCTTCAATTGTCATATAATATATTATGACAATTGAAGAAATGATATTATATCCTTGCTATCTAATAATATATCAATATCATAAATAGAGTCGTGTCTTGAAGTACTTAGGTATAACTTCTTAAAAATTCTGAGTAATCCTACTAAAGTAGTTGGATAGGGCTCTATGTAGTATTCTCATACTTTTTTCTTCCCCGTGCGGAATATTTTTTTTTTTTTTATACTACGTAGGTGGCAGACAAGCACACGGCCCACCTGATGGAAAGCGGCCACCGTGGCCTATAAACGTGTGCAACACTAAGGGTGTCACACACGCGCTGCCCACCCTTTTATTATTTTTTTTTATTTTTTATTATCATTACATTTTATTTTTTTATTATTATTTTTTTTATTTATATTTATTTTATTATTATTACATATTTTATTACCTACTGTAAATATGTCAATATATACCTATGTATATGTAAGTTCTTCATATGCATCGGAAATCGAATTTTTGACAACAATTTTAGCCATAATTTGAGTGCTAATAAGGACTCGGAAATATGAATTAACAATTTGAGTTGGTGTAATGAATTTAATGATCGCTTCACCATCAGCGAATATTGTTGATTCAATTTTCACTACTAATTGCAATATTCAATAATATGCAATTAGTTTAATATCTGCAGTGTATTGGATATGAATCTAATACACTCTCAGCCTGAATGCACATGTAACATGAGTAGTTAGCTTAGTTAGAAGGCTTCATGAGATTGTTAGTAATAATGTATTGTAATTTAAGTTGCTTTAAGACTTAAGCGATCATTCAATAATCAAGTTACAAATTGACCTATTGACATAACATATAGTCACGCCTATATATCCGAAGCGGTAGGCAGAGGTGCTAGCGCCCACATTTCGCCAGTTTATGTTTAGGTCTCAATGTAATAGGTGGCCAGCCTATTGCCATTAACTGGGTACTTATAACATAACATAAACTCACGCCTATATCCCCGAAGGGGTAGGCAGAGGTGCTTTCCCACACATTTCGCTAGTTTATGTTTACGTCCCAATGTTATAGGTGGCGAGCCTATTGATATTAACCGGGTACTTAAAAACCTGCAATAATACACACATAGCTTCGAAAAGCATCGAAAAGTCATTATTGTGTGCCATGATAAAAACTGGGATCTAACCCGAGACCTCGTCTCAGCAGTCCACTACCTATACCACTAGGCTACCGCGGCAGTTGCATATGAAATTATTTGTAATTCATATAAAATTGCTATGATGAAGCGACATAGTCATGCTGTGACTAAGCTCCGTTAATAAAGATTAAAAAAAATACTCTATTCTAATATTTATATAAGCTCACAGCTAAATGCATAAACAAAATAGATTTTTTTTAAACTTATTAGCGTTTAATCAATGAATCACAGTCGATCGTCTCGTCAATTGATATATTTAAGTGAATAAGAAGGTTCAAATAGGGTCATCAGCAAAGATGTGATGCCCTTCGTTTTGAAACGTCTATAAGTCACGGTAACCACTTTCTTTCATGTGGTATATGTTTGTCTGCCTCTTAAGTGGTATAAAAAATAAAAAAAACAGATATATCATATAGATTATGGAATTATTACTTTACAGATACAACGTATTTTAAATTGTACATAAATACATTTACCTTCGTAGGTACACAATACTTTAGTAAGTCTTTACTAGAAAACGAAATAAAATTTATAGCTTTCATTTTATAGTCCTTTTACCTCTGGGAGTGCTTTCAATATCCGATACAAAAGTCAATCCTTTTAAGATTAAATTCGATTAGACAGTCGGATCGAGCAATTCATTTCTCTTTTGTTTGCAAAATAACTTTTTTTATTACAATTTCCTAATTGCATTATTTGGAGTTCTATTCATATTATTTCTGTTCAAGACGGATATTAAACTATTTGATAGTGAATGTATGTATATAACATTATCGGTGGCGGTGTTGTTGCTAAGGGTGTGGGGAGGTGTTGTTAGAAAACCTTCAAGTCGTACATCTCCCAACACCCGGAACCAACAAAATTCAACAGAACCCTTTGCCAACCCGTCTGACCTGAATGTAAATTTTATTGTATATGAGTTTCTTCGTCTGTCTTAAACTTAAATTATATACGTGGTGTATTGTATAAAAAGTAGTGTATTTAAAAAAAAGTTTTCATAGTGCTACACTCCAAATATCATATATTATGTTCACTAACACTTATATTTCGGCCGCAAAGACCAAAAGTACCCTCACATTTACTCCGAAACGCCCTAAAGGGCTATCCCTCACTATGAATACTAAGCGCCCTATTGATTATTGCCCCTTTCTGGTATTCAATTTGGTCGAATGTGTAATACAAATATTTTTACATCGTATAATTTGTTAAGCTACTTTAGTTACTTAAGCTAAAAATTATTATATACTAGTGGACTTCTAATCCCGTTCCCACTGCTTGGACTTCTGATCCCGTTCCTGCTGCTCCATAAAAACTTTCCGTAGAGTTCTAGAAACAAATATAAAAAAGAATTACTTGAATTGGTCTAGCTGTTTTTGAGTTATGCGCTTACCAACATATTTCACGATTCATTTTTATATATATAGATACTAAATAGAGATTACCGTGTGGTTCCTGATAGAGTAGAATTTGTGCCACCACTTCTCTTTCCGTTCGGTGTCGTATAAGGTGACGAAGCTATACCTTCGTCTGTATAACGTATAACGTCTGTATAACGTGTATAACGTTTTAAGGTTGCCTGGAAGAGATCGCTTCTAGCGATAAGGCCGCCCATTGTATAAACAATTCTTCACGTACAGGTGTGTTTGGTAATTATAACTTTATGTTTTATGTACAATACAGAGTTATCTATCTATCTAACGTCAGACAGCCCAGACTCAGCCTCAGATGGAACTTTATTGTTTGAGACATTTATTTACATCCTATATTTAAATCGCAACCTCATAAATATACAGTAGTATATTAAGAGTTATTTTATTCTAAAAACTAAACTAACTAAAGGAGAATTTAGTTTTACTTTCGATTTATATCACTTTTGTGTTTTAAATCGGCTTGAACGTTAATCGAAAATCTTATTTCATAGAGTAAATGTACCGTTAACGTTGTCAAGCCTCTCAATGTATCACAAAAGATATCCCAGTCTCACATACAAGGTTTGGTCGCACGAACGAACACAACTTCTTTTCAATAATATACACCGAGACGGGCGTAGACGGGAAATAAAGAATGATACTGTCAAAAATGTCTCGACGAGCATAAAAATATATAAGAAGAGCATAAATGGGCGTTCTTCTGTAGTTATTTTGCAATGATTGCGTTCGTAAGTGAAATATCAATTACCTAGCGTGTTAGGCAATATTATCAGGCCGAGTTTTGATGTTGGGCATCACGTCGCGTGGTAGCCAATGTTGGTCACCAAGGTTGGTCGGATCTCTGGGATATTCTTTCTAGAGTATACTAGTTTCCCCGGCCATAGTGGTTGATGTGACGAATGTGTAGCATACGTGTACGTTAGAGTGTGATTTTGCGTGGTTTTGGAACATGAACACAACTAATTCATTTATTTTTTTTATTCCTGTAAAAAAGTACAAAAATTATCTTTAATAAACATCCAAGGAGTGTTGTGGCAGTAGTTGGCACTCGTACTAGGTGACCCAGTGTCACGAATGTCAACTAAAAGCCGAGCGTATTCATTATTTGCAACAACCTTAACATAATGGATAGGTATATACCAGAAATCTGCACTCGTTTATATATCGTTCTGTCTAATATATTTCATGTCCGTTCGTCCATCCAATCTTCTGTATTCCTATCACGTACACATTTTCTTTTTTAACGGGCACCGAATGTGCCTTGACTAAAATTACAGTGTTTTCCTGCGACGTCGGCGGTGTTTTGATTTTTCTATTGTATTGGGCCGTGTCTTTTATCGAGATTCTGCAGGGAATGTCAATGTTGTCACTATTTCAATATGATTTACATAGTTTTAACTATATTATTTATATAACATTACTAAGGTATGGTAAGGTACACCACCAGTTATTTTTTCAAAACATTTGTATATTATGAATCGGTTTCGTTTATCACACATGTAAAGTTAAAGTACATGTAAATGTCGAAATTGTACAATATTATACATCAAGAAATACTATAGAAATATGATGGTACGTAGTAGCAATAAAGAGGAGGCTATTTTTTTAAAAAAAAGTATAAATTACTAATATTCCCTCTAACCACTCCAACTAAGCTCAATGGCTTGTGATGGTGGGTCCACGTCGGTAGTGTAATGGTCAGGATTTGAACCCAGGACCTCTCGATCTCGATGGTGAAGGAAGAAAAAAATCTGCTTTATCACCTATAGCACAAGTAGGACTACTTCTTGGACTCGGTAGGCTTGAGGTCAGATGGTCGCCCTCAAATTAAGATAACCTAAATTCACGTTCTTTTGTGAGCTATTAAAATATCATTATATTTATAAGTTAAATTAATTTCAATGTCTAATATTACAATAATAAACGACACATTCCATCAGGTGGGCCGTGTGCTTGTTTGTCACTTAAGTGGTATAAAAAATACGCTATAACAAAGATTTTACGTAAAAAGTCACCAGACAGTGCTCCCAAGTTTCTTTAATATAGCATTAGATTTTATTAGCTTCAAGTTTATTGAAACTACTTTAGAATTTCGATTTTAAAACCACTCCGCGGTGCTCACACAAACAAACCGTAAACCGAAGGTCATAAACACCAAACACCTTAGTTGATACAAAAGGAAATTGCTTATTTTACGTCCAAGTGACGGGTTGTTTCGCCTCTCATAATATACGTTTGTAAATAAACACTTTTATGACGAAGTCAAAGTGTAGAAATGAACTGTTTCAACACATTATGATGAATAGGTAATGAGCAAAATGTTAAAATAGTGTGACAAAGATGCATTTACATTTTTTTGTATATTCACTGCATCAATTGACTGGAACTTGGACCATTGGAAGGTACAAAACTAGAATTCCAGAAGATACAGGCACCAGTCAAGTCAAGTCGTGACCACGGGTTCTGCAACGCACCCGAAACGTCGACAAAAGTACCTAAGTGTTCAAAAATATATCGCGTGAAGTCCCTAAAATCATAAACACTATGAGTAAACGCCGCGATAGTTTAAAAGTTCCATTATAAGGTTACATTTATTTTTCAATTTGTTAGAATTTACATTTGTCTTACAAGATACAGTAAACAAATTTTGCTGGACGCTAACGGTCCGCATCACACTATGTTAGTAAACTAAGATTGAAATAATATTTCTTTTAAAAGGTGGTCATAGGGTGCCAGTTAATACGTAGGTACAATAACCTCATGTGATTTTCAAAAACTATACTTTACAAGGTATGGAAACATTAAGATGTTTAGACAAAATGATCGCAACAATGAAGCTTATAAATATATCAAAAACATTTTCTTTCTGTGGGAAATTAACAGGTGTCAGTTTCCTTTGAGATCAGTTACTTCTAAAGGTTTTTGGTGCGTATAACGTTATCTCGAGATATTTTATTTTCGGATTAATAAGTATTATATTGTACTTCACACTTCACCCCCCTGTTGCAACATTGTTAAAGGCTTATTTCCAGCAGTGGACTGCTGAGGCTCATTGATTGATTTATTGATTAAAGTAATCATATTGTTGGTATGATGATGCAGAATAATTTGTGATACATATCTTTCATGTAAAATGTAAAAATATAAATGTAAGCAGATGGCTCAGTATAAATGGGCGCACAAAGTACACAATGGTCACAAAACAACATAAATATGTAATGTATTTCTATTGTACAATTTTAATTATGATTCAAAAATTTTATTCCATTTTGTTCATTTATATCAAATTAATTGATTTCATTGAATACTAACAGTTAATACATATTGTCACACTTACAAATTATTTGGATATAGTGCGAATTAATAACTTTAATTGAATTAAAAACAGAGATTAATATTTTTCAGTTTGCTATCAGATAAAGTTTTGTGGTGCAAGACCACGTAAGAAGTGGTTTTGATAGTGAAAAATAATTGTAATCTGTGAAGTATATTTATTCTTAACTAGCTGACGCCAGCAGCTTCGCCCGCGGGATTTCTGATGCCGTTCCCGTTGCTTGGACTTCTGATCCCGTTCCCGCTGCTCCATAAAAACCTTCCGTAGAGTTCAAGAAACAAATATAAAAAAGAATTACTCGAATTGGTCTAGCCGTTTTTGAGTTATGCGCTTACCAACATATTTCGCGATTCATTTTTATATATATAGATGTTTATTTGAGTACACATAGGTACATTAAAATTTACTAAACTATAAAAACACCTTATAAATAAAAGTTTCTGATAAAACATAAAATATTTGTAACATTGTATTTTTTATTTCAACTACAAGACGAAGCTTCATTACCTTTCAACACACAATATTTACTTTACTTTCCCCTATTGTTCTTGAAACAAGCTTCTTATAAATCATTTATTATATCTACCGACACGAAGATTAAGTCAACAATAGCTGACAATCTATCAACAGGACCTCGTTTAGTAGACAAAAGCTAAAACATAAGCGAGACATGGTCGCGGAGAAGTGAACCGTTTTGTATTATATTTATCTTTAATTACTACACAGTGAAGAGAGATCCTAAAAAATAAAAGGTTGAACTGATTGGAAATGTCTGGGGTCTGTAGATAAATTGATTTTGATATTGACACGCATAGATTGTGATGTTTTAGAAAAATATACGAATTAAGTACTTCATACTACCGATAAAACAAAAAAATTAAGAAAATAACACTTATTCAAATATTGTAGTACGAGTACGTTCTTATCGGTCCCGGTTGCCATACGAACATCTATGATAGTCGTTACGGGTAGTTGGAGCCCTCAAAAGTCCGACTAGCCTAACTACAGAACTTCGGTATCACCAATTTGGTTGTGGAGATTCAATGGCAGTCGCTTCACGGAAAATATCGAAAGTTCAGCCGCAACGTTCAGATTGGAAAAAAGTGCGGTTGTCGGACTTCGAGGTGACAGCTTCGATGCGACCGGGTTTTTTTAATTTTTTTATTTATAGCACGTAAATTTGACTCCACCTCGCCTGATGTTAAACTGAAAGCAAATTCTCATAAAAGAGGGTCACCATTGCAAACACGTTTTGGACGTTGGACAAACAGTTACGTAATTTGCCAGCTCTTTCGGTAAAACTTGTTATAACGATTAATAAATTACGTACGGATTCCCAAAAAAATAATCTTACCATTACCTACCTAGAGAACAATGCCGTGATCCGCCTGGGGAAGAAGAAGGAAAACAAATAACGATTTCTTTTGTTAGCTTATTATTCTCTCGTGTATTCATTACTCGTGCCGCAGTATGTTTGTACTGTATTAGAATTATACTAATACTGAGATAATAATGTTTCCTGTTGTTTAATCTAGTGTGTTTTACCTGGAACTATTTTTGAACAAGTGTACTGCAGTTTTATATGTTTTTAAGCATTTTTCAAGAGCTATAGCGAAATAATTATAGTAAATTATGAAACAACTGTGTGATGTTAGTGATTACTGAGGCACCATTTTGTCACCCGAGGACGGTAATTGTCAATACACACTTGTTTCATACGACGTTTTTCAGTACACTTGTGAAGAAAATAACTATAATTTTTTAACAACAGTAATAACTGGATTTTTGTATAAGTGGATTGAAAAATTAATTTATAGTAAAAAACTTATTTGAATACTAAACTATTTAACCATTATGCTGGTACTTTTGTAACGCATATTACAATGGCTCTGGGTTTGGGTTCCAGAGATGGGATGGAGGTAGGACACGACGGTATCTCCCGTCCGAAATGAGCTATTCAACTGGGGAAGTACCTCCGCCCTACAGAAGACCGCGGTCATAATAACCATCGTGTTGTGTTCCCGCCGGTAAGTAGGGTAGACAGAGCTCACTGTACCCCTCCTTCCTCTCCCCTTCCTAGCCTCCCCACCCCTTCCCAGCTCTCCCCCTTTCCCTTCAGGGTGGGCTGCGCGTGTGTGACACCCTTAGTGTTGCACACGTTCATAGGCCACGGTGGCCGCTTTCCATCAGGTGGGCCGTGTGCTTGTCTGCCACCTACGTAGTATAAAAAAAAAAAAAAGATATCTGTTTATAAACGTGTTGTTTGACTGCAGAAATGTCAAATGAATAACATAACCTAACGCGTTACGTTATAGTTCTTTAAACATTAATAACCTCACATCAATAAACTGACGAAAACTCAAAGGGGTTGTTAAAATTTTACGACCTTTCTCTCTCTAGTGTGAAATTTAATTAGGAACGTGTCAGTACTGTGATGCGGTATTTTAATAACGTCCTGCTGTCCCCTGTGGCGATTTATGAGTTTCAAGGCATTGCTCTCGATCGTAAAAGCATGCGAATTAAAGTTTTAATTTGCATTTGATGGTAAAATCGAGGAGCTATTTGGAATGTCTAATGAACTTCTTCTTCAAATTAATAGTAAAAATGTTTATTACTACATTACTCTTTCTATGATGTCATGTCTACGTTCATGTCTAAGAGATAAGTAAAGCGCTTCTAAGACGCATAAATATACAATAAACAGCTATTAACTATTCATATGAATTCTTTCATTCACATTCGATCTAAATCTATTGGGCGTTTCTTACTCGAAAATATATATAATTGGTCTTTATTACGAATGACGAGGGGACGAGTGCTTCAATTTAATATTTATAGGCATTTGATAATGTTGTATTTAAATATTAAACTAACATTACATAAACTCATAAACTCACACCTATATCCCCAAAGGGGTAGGCAGAGGTGCTAGCACCCACATGTTGCCAGTTTATGTTTAGGTCCCAGGTAATGGTATGGTATGGTATGGTATGGGTAACATAGCCTTATAAAACAGTACCTCCGAAATTGCTAACATCCATAAGCGACGGCAGCCACATTCCATCAGGAAGGCCGTGAGCTTTTCTGACACCAATGTGATGTAAATAACCCTCCAAGAACATGATTTAGTTATATCTTATCATATTATCTCACCGTCCAACTTAGAAAACTTATAAACATTCTTGTCTTGCGGACCCAGGACTCTGAGGTGAAAGCTTCGGATGCGACCGGATCTAACGCAAGGATGATGATGATGATGATGATGAGTCTTAAAGTCATTTTCATAAAGTAACTAAAACCTGACCAATGCTAATACTCGTATTTTTCAACCAAACTGATCGTTATTAATCTACGAAAATGAATCTCTGAAGCTTATATATAAATTTGTAGTCATTTAAATATCACTAAGTTAAAATCTGATATGTAACAGACGTACAAAGTTATAATTAAGGAACGTGACTTTCTACTTACAGTATTTAATATTAAGTATTTAATATAAGTTCGGTAATTTGTATTAACAATGTAATTATACTAGATCTTACAAGCTATTATGTACTAAGTAATTGGCTAATTAGCCTTTAGTTCTACAAATACTGTAATCTTCGTCGCAAATTAAATTACGCAGGGTGAATCTTAGGTCGAAGGTTATTCAACGAACGATGTATTATTGATGCAAGCTACTCACCATGGGAAAGTGTTACCAATATTATGCTTGTGTTTTGGGTTTGAAGAGGTCTAAGTTTTCAGTCTAACTGCGAATCGACTAACTTCGATATTTGCCGTGAAGTAACTGCCATCTGACCTATACCACTCATTGGCGTTGTCGAAGATCAGTAGTTAGACTATTATTAGTACTTGTAACGACTGCCATCCCTAAATGTTTTTATGAATTACTAACTGGTGCCAGTGGTTCCACCTGCGTGGACTTCTGATCCCACGCCCGCTGCTTGGACTTCTGATCCCGTTCTCACTGCCCCATAAAAACCTTTCGTAGAGTCCCTGGGACAAATTAAAAAAAGAATTATTCGAATTGGTCCAGCCGTCGTCGAGTTTCATTGAGAGGATTCATTTTTATATAGGTACATAATTGATTGCAATAGTTGAATAATTTTGATTTCATCTTTGACTATTTTCAGGTAGTAGGTATATTAACAGTAAATATACCAAAAGTACCTCAATATAACAGGTCTGAAATATAATAATATCAGTGTGTAGCACTTCCATTGTAGTCGCAGTGGCGTAGCTTATCGCACAGAGGATATTCCTGTTTCCGTAGCGTTTACCCGGCACGATCAAACGTAGCACGTAGCTACACACTGAACATATCAGATACAATTCCAAATACGAAAATTATACATAAATAGATTAACTACATATTATTCAAAATTATTGATAAATTATTGTCTACAAATTACGAAATATTGCACTATCATCACTATCATCACTACATAGTATAAAATAAAGTCGCGTTCTATGTCCCTATTTTTCTTGTCCCTTTGTATGCTTAAATCTTTAGAACTACGCAACGGATTTTGATGCGGTTTGTTTTAATAGATAGAATGGTTAAAGAGAAAGGTTTTTATGTATACAACATCACGCTACAACCAACAGGTGCGGAGCAGGAATGAAAAATGTTGCAAAAACGGGTTGACGCAGACGAAGTTGCGCGGGTCAGCTAGTATTCTTATAATTCTTTAAGGAATAACGAAGAAGAAGAAATAAAGAAAACCATTTATTTTAGTGAAAACACCGATTTTTACACAAATGTTTATGTACTAACGCAAAAAAAGTGAGAAGGACGCATTGTTTAAGAACAATACGCTATACGCTAAGGCGTTGCACTAAAAGAGACATTCTACACCACAAAGTACAAAAATTTGTAATTCGACTCAATTTTTTGTAGCTTTGGACATAGTTCCATAGCCTTTTTATTCCCTTATTTTCTGTATGGAAATCCCCACAAGTATCCTGCCACTGAAGTTGGTGAGAGTACTTATGTCGGACTCGAGCCGGTTGCTTTTCTTTTCTGGTCTCGGGCCATCAGTAATTGCCGAGAGTGGTGTAGTCTTTGGCAAATCCCGCCGGCTAACCCCATCAAAATATCTTTCTATACCTAAACCTTTATAACATATTATATTAGTAGCTAGAAAACAGAACCAATCAGGTCTTAAATGAAAAACATCTTACAACTTCGTGTATACGTATATGTAGAATACATAATTGCGTATTTTGTGTAGAAGATTTTGTATATTCCTACGTCAATTTCCATGTAAAATCAACGTCTATTTCCCATACACAAAACTACTGTCACACGCAATATTAGAAAGCGAGTATATACTTTCTATATCGATATGGGTAACGAGATTGAGATTATCGAACTCGATACTCGCTACGCAGGGGCTTTTCGTTCAGTTTATCACACATGAATAGGTACAGTTCGAATAGGATATATCCATTATATCAATGCTTGTATGTATCTGATTATTTTTTTTAACTTCAACCAAATATTCTATGACTTAACTGTCAAATTAAGTCAACTTAATTAACTTGGTAGTTACGACATATTTAATAGCCTCCGTGGCGCAGTGGTTGCACACGACTGCTGCGCGAGTTCAAACCCCACTTTAGATAAAGTATTCATGTGATGAGCACGACTATTTATTCGATGACAGAGTGTATTTTATCTATATTAAGTATATATTTACGAAAAGAAATGTATATAAGTATATTTATCCGTTATCTAGATCCATAACACAAGCAAATTATTTGCTTACTTTAGACTAGATGGCGCTGTGTGTCTACGTCGAAAAATATTTATTTATTAAAAAAATTTTTTTTATATAATATCACGCCTATATCCCCGAAGGGGTAGGCAGAGGTGCTAGTACCCACATTTCGCCAGTTTATATTTAGGTCCCAATGTAATGTGCTACGAGCCGATTGCCATTAACCTTGCACTTATAAGCCTGCAATAAATACACACATAACTTCGAAAAGCATCGCAGTCATTGGTGTGTGCCATGGTAAACCTGGGATCGAACCCGAGACCTCGTCTCAGCAGTCAGCAATATTAATTTTTATTTATTTAACCTACTACGTATGAATATTCTTATGTAAGCATACTTAGTATCGGCTACACAGCAAAGGAAGCCGTGCTAAGATAAAGTTTACAACTCATTAAAACTACAACGTCTAATGCTAGACACACATACCTACTCGTGCCATGTTATACAGAGTGTTAGGGAAACGCTCCCGAAGCCGAACTCCATGGTAGTATTCTGGGTACATTAAATATTGGTTTAATAAAATTTAGTACTTTTTATACCGTTTAATAATAATGAATAATAATAATTAGCATTATTGATTCTCCATCGCATAAGTAAAGCTAAATGAAACGATAATTGCATACAGAATCATCGCTGCAAAAAATATGAATTGCGCCATAGGTATGTATTATTAAATTACAGCTTCATTTAGCTTGACTTAACTAAACTAAACGGTATAAAAGGTGCCGAGTACTAGCCTGCCACACAAACGGTATAAAAATAATTAAAGTAAAATTTCCTATTCGTATTTTTTTGCTAATATGTATTTTCTCTAACATCCTGTATAACTATAGAATAAGGTGGTAGTTGCATTATATTGTTTCAGAAATCGTAACAATAAAGTTTACTTGAGTTGTGAAGAATCAAAGAAGATCAAAGAATCAGTTTATGTATTCAGTTTAGGCACATAAAGAGCACTTATGAATGTCAAAGTTATACAATAATTATGTACCTACATTTGTCAAAAATATTATAATTTGTAATAAATAAAATAGTTAGTAAATAAATCATTTGAAAATGACTCTTTCGCTGGTTCGGTAGTTCAATCTCCTGAGAAGAGACCAGCAAGAAACTCAGGTAGATTATCGTTATCCTTTATTTTCTTTTTAATATATAGTTCTGTTTATTTATAATAAGTAGGTGCAAGAGCAAGAGATTAGTAGTGACGTCACGTAGCTTATGATGTCAGTTAAATATCTCCTCTAAGCACTGTCACGTTGATACATAATATTAATAAGAACTGTCATAATACTGTTCAAGACTTAGTAACATTTTTAGTTTTGTTCTATTAGACTAACGCTACTGTTCATTCTGGTTTCTATAAAATTTAAATGATAGTAATGTTAATTGTGTCTAAAATTCATCCTATATTATCCTGAATTAAACCGATTACAGTTATGGTAACAAGTGAGTAATGTTGGTGTATGGCATAATTGAGTACCTGGCAGAGCCGAGAACGATTATCATCAATATCATACGACGAGCTGTGAATAATTTTTTGCCAATGCCGGAAAAATTATGCAGTTTTTTTTCAATAATGTGTTGGTAATAATCGGTTTGTCTATGCGCGCGTATATCCAATGGCGTTCGGCCATAGACTAAAATAATGAAGTTTCTTCAGGTCGGTTTTTTGCGGATAGCGTTTCAGCCACGTACAAAAACATAAACATAACATAAACTCACGCATATATCACTGTAGGGGTAGGTAGAGGTGCTAGCACCCACATTTCGTCAGTTTATGTTTAGGTCCCAATGTAATAGGTGGCGAGCCTATTGCCATTAACCGGGCACTTATAAACCTGCAGTAAATACACACATAACTTCAAAAAGCATCGAAAAGTCATCGTCATTGTCATTGTCGTCCACGTACAAAATGGGGAATTTAAAGATTTTATAAAATTTAAGTATATTTGAATGAAAGTTGTTGAATAGATGAAATTATCTATTCAAATACGAAGTTGCATGAAATAAATAGGTATATTAATTTTTTTCTACTATTGAACACGATCTTTTTCTATCGAAACTTTTCAAGAACAAAGTAGCTGATTCTATAAAATTTAAAAAAAATACTAGGTATAACTCACTTGTGAATAATGAACAGCCTCAGTTTGAATACAGGTGTTATTATGTGCCTAGTTGCAATTAAATTAGAGCGACTTTACGATCTAGTGCATAGAAAAAACTTTTATACTCATATTGAAAATCATCCATAGTATAGGTACCACTTACTACTAGCTGATCTAATCATATTCCAAGTACGAGTATTTTTAAATTTCTCAAATGTACAGACTGTCTCAAACTACTACTTTACAATTATAATTTTAGTATATAGATATTGAAAGATAATGCGGCCCGCTGCTTATTAAATTTTAAATATTATTATGCAAGTATCAACATGTCTGCATGCCAGAGCTAGCTGAAATTCCGGCTTCATAATAACACACGATACGTTATAACGTACACTATAGTGCGGTTTCATTAAAGCCTTAGGAAAATGTCTGGCGAGACTCTCAACTTCTATCTTGATAATAATTTTAAAGGTTTCTGGATCCATTGTAGGTATTTTGTTTCATTGTTAGTTACTTGCTTCTTGGTATAGCTTGTCTAAGTCGAACACGCGGTTTATTTGCTGAGCCGAAGCTTTATTGAAGAACAAGTTCATGAAACAATGACGATTTAACTGTTTTCACAAAGATGATATGAATGTGTGAGTGGTGTCATTCAATTAATTCAAATACAAATTCAAATTTATTTATTTCTTGAAGCATAGATTACACAATATATGTTATAATAATAATAGAACCACGTATGTTTCGCCGAAGGCATGTGAAATATTGAACTTAAATCTTATTTAGTGGCTTCATCCAATCAATTAAAATTCAAATTTATTTATTTCATGAAGCATAGGTTACACAAAATATGTTTTAACAATAATAGAACCAGCTATCTTCCGCCGAAGGTATACGAAATATTGAAATTGAATTTTATTCACACAAAATATATAAACATGTATATACCAAATTCAAATACATTAGTTATTGAGGTCAGAATGTAATTTAAATACCACTAATATCAGAATAATTGAGTCCCATCATTCAATTATCCTATTACGGTCCACTGCTGAACATAGGCCTCTTTTAATATTGGGAGGCATTAGACCAGAATTTTGGCCAGACGGGTTAGTACAAGATTTCAAGTTGTCCTTCTCTCACAGTGACGTCATCCGCGTATTTTTACTTAGTGATCTCTTACGACACCCTTCGGATGAGATGATGTGGTGATACTTGTATTCTTTCTCTGTCAGCGGATAACGTCATTTTCAGTTGAAACTAACTATATAATAGTTATACATTTTAATGTTATAAAAGTAATAATTTTTAGTTTGCATACCTATATGAATCTCCAAAAATACGTCTGCATAACATTTTTATTTTGGGTTAATAAACTTTTTTATGTTAAGTGACGAAATAAAAAGTCTACTTACAGAACGATGAACATGAGAAATTGTACGACTACATATCTAGAGGTTATATCTGAGTTCAGCTAATAATTTCTTATTAGAGCGGCGTGTAAAAGTTTTGTGATTCAAAACGATATTAAAAGTAATATCATTTTTAAAGCTCATAAAAACGTGACGACACTTTTTCATTAAAATAATTTGTTATTTAATAAAAAATATTATATTCGTCATACTTCATAAACATTAATTTACTGCGCGTCTCGTTTATTAAGGAGTAGTTGCGATATTATTTCGTAAAACTATCATCTTTAGTACCTTTCTACAGATCTTTATTAATTTATATTTCTAAATAGATCTGCACGTCAAGTGCTAAAATAAATGTAAGATGTTAAATTACCTAAATGCAAGATTGAATACATACTAAGCTCACAGTTGATTTGTTTAGTTTTGATGACTAGTATCTCTATTAAGATATTTTCTGTGACAGCATCCTTTATCTTATTATTATTCAGTTTTTAAGTTTGCAAATTTTATATCCGTTTATTTTAATGTTAAAATAGTTGTTCGGTGTAATTTGATTTATACCGTGATCATAGCTTCTGCAACAGCACCGAAATATCGATTACTTTAAGTGTATATGCAAATGAAAATGTCAATCTAAAATAGCAAAAATATTTCTTTATTAGTGCTTAGCTACTTTTGAGGGCGACATTCATAACGTGCGGAAAATCTTGAATTCATCTGAGTTCTCTTTCTGTGTGAGTCTCTTTTTTATTGTGCTAGAAATCCCCACGGATACCTCACTGCCGAAGGTGGTTGGGGAAGTTATGTCGGACTTGACCCAACGAAAACGCACGCTGTCTTTAAGTAGGCGAGATATTAGCCAACATATCCTTCGCACCACAGGAGACCCGGGGCCTTCTCTTCCGAGATGAACTGCGTCGGGTGTAGGGACCACGGTCTCCCTCTAGGACCACTTCTTCTACGGTGACAAGCGGCTCCACCCGTAAACCCTAAGCCCGCTCATGGAAGACAGGGGTCAATCTGCGACCTACGACGTCCGAGTCGCCTCCGCTCATCGCTAGGATTCAACTCAGACTCAACAAAGTCTCAGTTCAAGATGAGGTGGATATGTGTTATGGTACAATATACGAGTCACATTGATGGTATATTTACTCCAAATAGAAAATATTTTTGTATGAAGGGTGTACAACAAAATAAGATATGGATGAGCGATTTATAAGCATGCGCTTAGGTAACGACATTGTGAGAAAAGTAGTATGAAATTTAATAAATAATAAATAAAGTCATATATATCCGATATTCCTCGGACGTCTAGCCATGGTGCACCGCTATTGTGAAAAGCAGAATTGTCGAGATCTCGTACAAGCGGTATTCTCGTAAAATTAATATGTAGAGAGCGGTTCTCGTTGAATGTGGGCAGTATTAAAACGGAGTAGGTACTAATAGGAGGGGACCCTCTAACCGCAGACTTTATGTCCTCAGACCGGTCTAGAATTATTAATTAACGCAATGGTGATTGCATTCCTTACTAGTGGTCTCTACAGTTATTTGACTTCATAAATTACTGAGAGCTTAAGATGATGGTTAGTCCTTAGCCAAGGTTCATTGGAATGTACCGTGTAATGAATAAAAGAAATATCGTTTTCTACTGAGCTCACTAGCTTTAACTTGAATTTGTAGTTACTGATTTAACTATAGTTTTTGAGAGCTCAGGTAGTTTTAACGGATAAGTCTCTAACCAAGGTTTTCTTTCGGGGTTGTGGACGAAGAAGAAGGCAGGGGGGGAGGGGAGAGGCGGCAAGAACTACAACCACAAACAAAACAAGTGTTTTTAAGTTCTATTTCCTAACAATTTATCAACTAACCATTAGGTGGAGAAAAGAGTTCTAATATATGTTGTACATACTCAGTTTTTAGTTCTGACAATATAATGTACCTACACTCCACATAGGACTCGAAAAGAACGTAATTGTCAAACTATACGCGTACCTACTTATATTATATACACACAGATGTTGAAGACTTACAAGTAGGTACCTGCAGTACAGTACAATAAAGGCTCCACCAAGGCCTGTAAAACCCATGGAATAAGATCCTGGACAAGCTTTCCCTTTTAATACTATATAGATACAACGTCAAAACTTTTCAGATATTCTGTTGTTTTGAATAAATTAAAACATACTAAGAAAACTAATATGAACATGTATTATTAGAGATATCAGAACATTACTATGTATTGTGGTAGGTGAATTGATAGATGTACTCTTAAAGACATTTTCACTTTCAACCGCCAGTATTTCAGTTCTTCCTTTGAAATGGTACTGGCAACAGCACCGAAGTATCAGAAGCTCCAAATCCATCCAATTTATGGTAAATATCCCAATCATCTCCCTGTCATTCTCCTCCATACATTCCTATCAGAGGCCGTTTCCTCAGTCACTCTCTTCTTTGCCATATCTTCTTTCACACCATGCATCCATAATTTTTTAAACCCTCTACATTCATCCTCTAAAATAATCTTAATGACGATGATAGTTTAAATACCTACTCGTATAATAAATACATAACCTATGTTCAAACATTTTTGTATCATAAAAGCAACCCTTAGATGTAAAACTTTTCAAATCGAGATTGTACACTGGAATAAACACAACATTACTTAAAATCTAAATAACATATTAAACATCTATAGCAATACTTGTTTAGAATTAAAATTGTAAGTAAGCACCCCAAGAACGAACAAAGAACAACAATTGCATTCGTTTGACGTCTAATTTACATAAATATGAGATTTTCGCGAATAATCATATTTAAACACCGTTCATTTGGATCGTGCTACAATGAAGATTGGTTCCGGCCCGCCGAACAATATGTTTAAAGAGACTTCGGTTTACGCCGCGTGTCTTGTTAAAATTAAGGATTTAAATTTAAATTTGTAAAGCATCCCGGGGCGAATAGGTGAAACGAAATAAATATGAATATGAATGGGGAATCAGACAAGTACAGAACGGGTTTCGAATTATTAACTTTTCGAGTGCACTTCGTACCAACGTACCGTCGGGAATACAAGCCGTCGTTTCTTTGAGTGTACGCCTAATAAGCTGTCATTTTCTAAATCTCAAAATAATAATAATGTAGAATGTCGTTGAATTATGAATAGGGTTATGACATAAGCTCGTATTTTTGAAAGCATCGTCTCTTGTCTCTTCATAAAAAGTAATGTAGAGTCTAAGTAGTTCAACTTAAAAATTATTTTCGATGGCAGATGCAAATTTATTTCAAATAAAGACTTTGCACATATGAAAAGTTTCATAAATCATTCGTTCATTTTTATGAAGGATTTGAATGGGGAGACGAAGATAACATTTATCTCAAATCTTAGATAATAAAACATACAGTTTAAGGCATCATTTAGTCTCCCTTTGACTATGTCAACTGAGTAGTAGTCCAAACTTCGAACACCATTCCGTTCCATCATTAAAAGTTTGTGAAATGAAAATATTTGATTTTTATGCCGACGGTTCAGATCTCAAAAGCAAGCAGATAGAACACAGGAGACAATTTAGTCACAACGTATAATTTGGCTTTCGGCTGAGGACCGAACGGCCGAGCGCCGAATTTTAAGAGCCTCTTCTAGTGACTAGTACCGAACTAGAGTTCATCGTACTTTATTTTCCTGCAGTATAGTTACTGTTTTGCAATTTTAAACACAGTTAAATTTTTCACAATAATGTTTCATTTTTATCGATATAAAGACGTAATTTAGGATCAATGCTACTGAAAGTGAAATCAGCTGATACATATAGGTGCATAAATGTATGCAATGTGGTTAATTTAATTTGTGAGAATTAAATGACAATAAATTTATTACTCTCCTTTGGGTAGCAGAAGAAATGTAATTTCAAAGTCAAAGTCAAATTAATTCATAGTGAAAATGGGTTACAATGTGATGTAGTACCTAATAAGGACATCTCTCCATTTTCCATCTTGAGGCACTTCAAGGCAAGGCAAGTTTACGAAAGTAAATGCAGTTAGTTTTTAATTGTGTCAAAAACTAGGCAAATTCATTACCACATAAAAATCAGTGAAATAATAAATAAATAAATAAAAGCGGTTGCAGAAATAATAATTACATTGTCTGTACCATTTCCCACAAAAGTAAAAATAAAATTATTGGAATAAAACCACTGAGACCGCAAATATTTTGAGAGGCATATTGAACCTTTTATTATTCACCGTTTTTATTCCTTTTTAATTGCTAGCCATAACAAAGGAAGATCGAATAACGAGAACCACAAGATTGTTTTTGTTACTATCAGCCATTGTTTGGAATCCAAGGGAATTTCAGATATTTTTTTAAAGTATAAATTTAAAGCAGTTAAATGACGTAAAAAAAGTAAGTATTATCGGTGATATAATAACTGGTTGACGGCAATAGGTACCGTGAACCAGTCATTGGTAAACGAGGTGACGATGACGGTACGAATGAATATTATAATAATTATTATATTTGCTAATGCAAATGATGGTACCTATATACATATGACACTCATAAATACAACATGCGTAGCCACATACTAAGGAATATAAAGTTTAAGATATAGTCTCCACTTAATTCAAATATTATTAAATTACATTATTTAATTACATTGATTGCTTTTAATAATTATTCAATAAATAAAAGTTATGTCAAGAGAAATATGGAATTAATGGTCATAAATTAGCCAATTAGGTATATTTCAAATATGATACGTAGTAACAGTTAAGTCTGAGAAGTACATAATTCCTACACCTCTATCTACAGGTACTTTTGGAATATACAGACGTGGATAATGTTCGTACGTATAGTAACACACGTGGAAGCACAAGTACCAGGGAACCATATAACCAAGAAAGCAATTGCCAGCAACAGCTGCTCGCGTTACGTACGTGGACCAAAGTTAATTAGAAGCCTTTGCGCTCTACGGTCCGCTTGCGGTTTTAATAATTTCCGACGTCCAAAGTAACAGAATTGATATAAATGATTTTGCTGGATCCCACACCAATTTGAGAGCGAAGTTTGCCCTGTACTTGGAATTAATGACCGTCTGAATAGTAACATGAGCTTAGTTTGGTATTAACTCATTTGTTGTCGAACGAACGTTCGGTCTGAAGTACCAAACAAATGTTTCGAGCACGTATTCGTGGGTTTAAATGAAGGAAATTCTTATTACTTGTTTTGCTTAGTTGTACTTCTTGTATGTGTAGTTTTGAACCAGTGATTTTTAGATTTATTTTAGACAGTGAATATACTATGTTTGGAGCCTTCAAAAGTCCAATCAGTCTAACTTGGAACTTCGATATCGCCTTTGGTCATATGATCATTGGTTGTGGAGGTCAGATGGCAGTCACTTCATGTGAAATATCGAAGTTCAGCCGCATCACAGTTGGACTGGAAAGCCGACCCCAACTAAGTTAGGAAAAAGGTTCAGAGAATGATAAGTAAATACACTATATTTAGTGAAATATGTAGGTAGTATAGGTTACTACCCCACGGAATGAGTGATAGATTTTATTGCATATTTACACTCTATATAACCACGAACAAACGGTGGTCATAATATAGTTGCAAATTTGTATGAACACGATTCTGTAGTCAACTAGTGTACACTGCCCACCTGATTCAAAGTGGGTATTATGACCTATGTACATTTGCAACACCAAAGGCGTAACGCTGTAGACTCTGTAGAGGGATTGTGAGTAAGGTGGGAAGGTTAAGAGAGTTGTGTGCTGCGCTGTCAGTGCAGAAGGTTAAACAGGGTCAATTTAAGCTCTCGGTCTTCTCGTAATGTATTTTAATATTATTTTGTCAATAAATTTCAATATTTTCACAAATTACCAGTCGGACGTCTTATGGTGTCATATAGTAATTATCAAAAGGTTCATAAACTTCGATTTTGTCTTCAAGAGTTAGATGTGAAAGCATCTACAGAGTCTATTAAATTGTCTTCAGGAAAAAACAGGAGAAAGCCCTTTACGGCGGTAAACGTACTCGTACTTACGTGAATTCTTCGATAGTATGTACCTACATAGATACTAAAATATTCGGGAGTGCCTTGTCAAGCCCGCGACGACAACGAAGTGTCTGGTGCTGCATGCGCGTCAAACTTATCTTCAGTTATTAATGCCATGTCAGTTTCTAATTACTCGATCCAGTTATCACCTGCGACTGACGGCTACATTTCTACCCTGTCTGGACCATTTTATTAGGACCCACTGCCTCGACAGTAAAACTTAAATCATTAAGAAACAGAACTCAGATCGGAGGTCTAAGTAAAATTGTCGTCAGCTCCGCCCCCGCAACATGAAGTCGCGAAATATGTTCGGATGACAGCTCCATTATAGTAATGTGTCAAGCAAGGGTTTAAGCTATTATTAATGGTGGGAAAGGTAATAATTTTCTTTGTTTGTTGGAGTTTGGTTCTTTTGTTTCAATATTTTTAAGTATGAAAGTAACATCAGTCCTAACTGGTGTTGACTTACAATTTGACAGTAACTTTTATAGAGGCTTCTCTATTTGGGTCCTCTATAGGGGTTCTCAATGTGATAATAATGATGATCACCCTTGCTTAACCATCACTTTTGATTAGTCGTTTCACAATTGAGAGAATGGCCGTAATGGCCGAGTTGTCCGTGTCAATGTTAGAGACAGATACAGCTTTCCTCACTATCTCCCGCCATCTCTCCCTATCGCAGACTGACACACCGCTTCTCACTGCGAATTTAACTTTATCAGTGCAGCGTATAGGTGATCTGCCGCGTGATCTATTCTATACAATATACTCAAAATTAATATAATATTTCAAACCCATCCATCAATAAAATTCCATACAATAAACAAGGTACCTATTTAAGGAGGGCTGTTTAAGACGAAGCCAATAGTATACGCTTCAACGACCGTTAGAAGCGTGTTATTCAATTTTACGCCATGCCCTCTCTTTCTCTTTGTTCATTGTTAATTTGTATTAAGAATTTTCTCGATTTTGATTAAGCGCTTTAAGATCCGAATTCCACTTTGCCGTACTAATATTATTTTGACTTAATCGCCTTTACCCGCTATACTATGGCGTGATAAACAGATACCGTTCCCGCGACTCACTGACAGGAACGTATACTGTAGTATTTAAAATTATTATCGCAATCAGTTCTTATTCCATTCAACATCTGGATCCAATTTATGTATTCGGGATCTACTTTTCTGTCCTTCCAGTTGATTAGACTTATCTTGAACTTAAAACAAAAGTTTCAATTTGACCACTTACTAAGTGAATGGTACAGCCACCTGCAATAAAATGTATACACTTTGGAACCTTGTCACAATAATGAATAACAAGTCAACATTATGACATGAAACGGTAAAATTCGATAAGTTTAATGTGAAAAAGTTCTAAAACGTTTACATATTACTGCAGGTGACTGTACCACATCTCAGTCTAGGGATTTGGAAAATCTCAAGCAATTTTTAAACTTCAATTTAAATTCTAATTTAAATATTATCAGCACGATATTCAAATTTGAATTCAAATAATCACAACAATGCCCATTTTAACTATGTACAATATGTACATCTTACTTTATATACAGGCTGCATCAATAATTTTCCTCACAACGGCCATACACTGCCGTTTTAAACTCCACCCTGTGTACAGAAACATTCAAACTTTGCAGACAAATTCGATCTGTGCGGGGAGATTCGGACCATGCATATTGTGAGTTTGTTTACGCAATTACAACCTTTGTTAAAATACAATACGAGATACAATTGCGTATACTGCTTTGTTCTGAATGTGAAATCATAAAGTCCTGTTTTATACAGGTTGGTATGTATAACTTTTGGATGTAACGGGTAAGATTATAATAACAGGTCTTTATATATAAAACTGCCGAAATTTTCTTACAGATTTCTTACAGAGTTCGTTATTCCTTCAATTTAATAGTTATTTCCATTATTTATATTTTGTTTGAAAGTTGATTTCAAGATTCTACAACCCTGTCTTAAATTTTGTTTTTATTGGCTGCTTGATAAATTAAATTCGATCATCAAAAACAGTAGTTACTCCGAATTTTTTTACAGCTGTCACTTTTCAAAAATGTAATAAAAAATAAAAGTAAACTTTTAGGTGCTCCAACTACCCATAATCGGCACCCGGGACCGACGGCTTGATGTACTTTCCGAAGCAAATCGAATATATACATTCATGCAGAGAAATATTAGCACTAAGCGGGAATCGAACCCGCACGCCCGGCGTAGCAGTCAAATGCATTTCCTCCACGCCACAGAGGCTGTATAGGATGTACAATAGGCGTCTCAGATCTTTGTTATTTATAATTCTCTATTTTGTATTCAGAAGATGGGGAAGAATAGGGTGAACGGTGGGTGATAACTAGTGAACCAGTTCACCCTCATAATCCGTTACACTTCACTACTTCCGTTGTTCCAACAATTTCATTGTTCGTAATTTAAAATCTGGAGATAACAGGATTAAACGGTATTTTAATTAAACTGAAATTAAACGAACTTCAAATGAATATAGAAAATAGATAAAATATATTATTTGACTTTGATGATTCTTCAAGAGGTCACAGAATCAAGATTAATCTTGCATTTTGAACTACACAAGTCTGAAAATACTTCAAGCTTACTGCTTCTTGAAAATCGTAGGAAGGTATAGACAATCTGCTTCCTAAGCTGTATTATTAATGTTTTATCTTCTCATAGTACAATTTAATATAGTCTTGGTGGAATATGGATACTAATAGTACTTATTATTTAGGAATATCAAATACCACATTTGCTGTTTTATTTTTAATTGACAATAATTGACAAATATCTCGGACTGTGGACATATAATTTTCATTAAATCAATAAAACCTTCTTAGATGAATTTCATCTGTGCAAAACGATCAGAGGAAGATGAATCAATAAATAATCATTTTAGTTATTCAGATGAAGTAAACTGAGGGAAATTAAAAACCAATATTGGTACTTTGAAGATTGTACATTCAAAATGCCAACGATAAAGCGTATTTATTGAACAAGACAATGTAATTTGAAAACGAACGGTGGATTTACATCAGGCTATGTGAATAAGGGGGAATGAATGCAGTGACCTCTGTGGTATAGCGTTTGACTAATAAGTTGACGGCCGTAAGTTCGATTCCCATTTAGGAAGTAAATTTGTTGGCATTAAAAATAGTTTAGGTATACATAAATGTGTTATTTTCATATGATACTACGCAAAATGCTGTATCGCAGAATAATACTATGAATACAGATTCATGGTAGTGAGTTAACTATTTGAACCAATTCTGCTGAAATTTTGTTCAAAAATGGAGGAGAGCCTGGCAAATAGCCGGAACTGCGGGCTATACTTAGTCAAAAATATGTGGCAATTTCTTAATATTTTTCAGCACCAAATTTAAAGCAAATGTTCTTATGCACTTTTCTGTTCATCAATATATGTACATTTACCTATTTGCTGTGAATATTCACATACAATAATAATAATTCGAAGTTCTATAATATCAAACAAATTGAAATTAGCCATCAAGCAATGGGCCCGGCCCTGACGTTAAGTGATTACCGTAATCAAATAACTTCCCTTGTAAATATTTACTTTGCTAACCGGCAGACGTTCAGACCAGCTTCGAAGTTGCTTCTATACGTGTACTTAACCTATATCCACGTTTATTTATCTACGCTTAATTGCTTATGCAAAACTATTCAGTCATTTTTTTAAAGTGTTTCATTTCTCATAAAAGGTATCTTCAGCATCCATGCTGATTTTAAGGAAGACGAGAGGTGACAACCAAGAAGAGCGTGTATTGATTCACTTTCGCTTTCATTCGGGGTCAGTTGCGCGCGGCTGCACTGGGCCACTGGAACACTGCAGCATAGTTCAGTCACTGCAGCCTATTGCAGCTAACGTCCATTCTTAATACAGATTTTACATTCCCTAGTTACCTATGACTCTTAAAAAAAAACAAACGCGAAAATCGCGCGCGAATCGTTATTTTGAATTTGAAAATATCGAACGTTCATTCGAAATGTATACCAATATTTTAACAAAGCTGGATTAATTGAAGAATGGTTGTGTCTAAAGCGTGTATTTTGCTTGTAAGTAAATGTTCGAACTAAATGTGAATGTGTAATACAATCCCTAAGGTGATGTGTGACGTGAAAGTGTAAATCAGCCACAGCTGAATTTATCAAAACTCATGTAAATATGTAGTTGCTTATCATATGTAGCAATAGATACATTATCTACTTATCTATACTATGGCCACGTGGTTCCCGTCATAACACATATGGCAGGAGACTTATACGTAATTAGAGCTATAAGCAGGAGTTACGCGCAGTATACGTTTTTTGACTGTCTTTTGAGGATAGTACCTACAGGGTGCAATGGTGGTAGAAGCGCTCAAACCAATCAATTATATCAATACCAACAATCCGCGCGTGGCAGGGCCTCACCAAGATCTGTGCCGATAAGTGTATGTCAAAGTAAACCATGCCGGCGACCAACTACGTGTATTCATGAAAATAATTTCATTTCAGAACGAAACATATTTTGACATAAGCAACACAGGTAGCTATTCATTATTTGTAAATCGAACACAATACTCAAAGGTAACACAAAATGGAATACATTCACATCTCTTTTTTACGGATTACATGAAATAGTGAAAGGCATCCGATATAAATATACATTCGTATGTACATTTTTCTTCTTAGGGTACCGTACTTTTTAAGGAACGCTTTATCGCTACCACCGCCGAAGAATTGATTTACTTCGTTGTCTGTTTATCTTCAAACATTTTAACCCGTTACAAATTTGATGCTAAATTTAAAGTAATATCATATATTGCAACTCTTTGAATTTTCTAGGTCAGGGTGAATTACTAAGTTTACACACAAAGATCAAGGGAGGAAAATTCAGAAAATTCTAAATGTTAAATAGTTATATTTAACATTTAAAATGTTCCCTTAACATTCATTCATTTTTCTTGGCATTGAGAAATATATAATATATTATATAGCTATATATTATATCCACATTATAAACAATTAAAATATAAATTTATTTCAACTAATTTATAAAATTTTAGCCTATTGAAGTCCATCTGGAGCGGAGCGTCCCACCATTCCACTTACCAATACGCAGTATCCACTTTCATTTCTGACAAATGTGGGTTTATTATAATTTCAGTTTACTTATTCGTCAACCTACAAATATATTGGTAAGTTTAGTTTTCCAACAGCAACACTACATCCCTCAATTTAATTTAACTACATTATAATTGTACTTTTCATATTCTCATTTAATATTTGTAATATTTACACTTATTTGTTATCATTACTAATGCGATATGGATAATATATTTCACCAATTAAAACTGTTCAATAAGATAATTTACAAATATGAAATTACACTATGGAATATTAAATATGGCTTTTTTAGACCCACTGAACTCTCAGCGCGCGTGACATCTCGCACTTGACCGGTTTTTCAAACTAGTTTCGCTTATCGGATCGTTTCGCTCGCCGTCACACAATCTCCTAGACATTTCTTTGAGGCGTAAATACGATTCGGCGTACTGAATCCGATGAAAAGTGCAGGAAGATTAAAATAACACCCTGTGCAGGGACGAGTCCAATCGTAGCGGAGAATTTGTGTGGAAAGTAAGAACTGACACAACTGCATATTTATTACGACTTATAGTGATTTGTTCCTGCTGGTGACCTTAGCCATAGATTGTATAAGAGGTGGGAGGAGGTTCATAGACATTTGTAAACACGACCCGTCTGGTAGTATCAGGAGAGTGTACGGTACCCATGTTTATTTGCCGCCTTAATTAAGCTACACAGTTGAAACTCCGTTTACATGAATCTTTAAAGACACTATCGCTGACTAAAGCCCACTGAGTTTCTTGACGGAGTCTTCTCAAGTTTGGAACCGGCGATTCAAACCGGTGGTACATTTGCTAAACTTACCTATAATATTACTATATTTTATTTAGACATTAGACTTATGGAAGTATATATAACGTAAATACCTAAGTGATTTTTTAATTTTGAATTAAGAAACATAATTTGAAGCTTTAGCGAGAGCTCAGAACAGAGATAGCTGCGGTGGCGGCACAGAAGCATTTCACACTACCCCCCCCCCCCATCTCTACAAGAGGGTCATTAAAATGTTTCCATAGGGTCGGCAGCACTAGTGTGACATTCCTGGTGTTGCTTACATACAACTATGTGGTATAAAAGCACTATAAACCTGTTTATAATAAATAATATATGTATTACAAAGTAAGTCAAATATGAAATTATATAAAAATATCTTTCAATATTACTATTAATGCCTCCGTATCTTAATCACCTGCAAGCTGTAAAAATCTGTACGTCATTCAGATTCCCAAAAGGGTTAACCCTTTTGTCATCGTATGTTATTAGATGGTGTGAAATGTAAGAAATCCGAGCCGTTAGATTGGTTCAACCCCTCACTGGATTATCCTGTAATAATGTTTATTTTCCATCTTGGGTGCGCGTCGTACAGGGATTGCAAAAGTAATTGTAGACTTATAGGCTCTTGAAGGTAAGGTGAGAATATTAAAGATTAGAATTCTATTAAAATAATTTTAGTTTTTCGTTTTAGAATGTCATAATAATTGCCAAGCAAGGACCAATACGACTGTATTTTAGTGATTACCTGAAGAAACATCATTCAATCATTGCAATTCGCTGCTGGACCAGCCTCTACCAATGTTAGGAGGGGTTTGCCTACTGTTTCCATGCTAGTCAGACGGGTTGATAGGTACCTGGCTTAATTTCATATATTTTTCTTTAAAAGTAATTACTATTACATTTTTTGACCAACAAACATATTTTTAGACGGTATCACAAGCATGCATTGAATTTAAAATGAAAAAAAATTGAAAAGAAAGAACACACACAAACACACACACACACGTGCGCATATATTTTTCTAGTTTACTTTTAATTTCATAAAAACATATACTTACTAATGTAGCTATTCTCAGTTTCCCTACAAGGAGTCTGTCAAAACACTTTTATTTCATGTACATCCTTATGAGCTTTATTCCTCAATTTCTGACGTCCCTTTCGCTAAGATCTAGACTCAACTATACGCTTTAGTCTTTTTGGTACAAGAATTCGATTCGACATGGATGTTTCTCTCTTCTGCCTTCTCTACTTGCCAATTGAATTAATCCATTAAATATTCCTATGTTTAAAAAAGCTTAGCAAAGATAGGTATACTCGTAATTTCATTAGTGTACACTAAGATAAAAGTAAATATAAGTTCTGTCGCTCTTAAATAAAATAAAATTGCTAACGAGTTGTCATCCGTCACAGTCTTTATTTAGGTTTCAAAATAGATTTGACAAAATGTAATAAACCTGTAATAAAAAGAGAAAATTACTTTTAGTGCTGTTATTGCAATAATTTGTAATAAAAAACCTAAGATAATGTAGTTTTGTAATGTTAACACGAACATGTCTATTATAATGTATGGGTCCTCACCGAAACCTTCCAAGTCATAGGTAACCTCACCTGTATTAGACGGTGCACCTGCTAATAGACAGACAAAACTCTTGCATAACCTTTCCCCTCGGGGTTGAAGGGTCAGGCGCGAACCACTTCCGTAAAAGCCTATTTAAGCCGTATTCAAAGTGTTCTTATAACATAATCAGCCTATGCCCGCGGCTCCGCCCACGTGGCTGTCGGTTAAGCGCCATCTGTGCAATTTAAATTCTATATTACTAATCATAACTCTGGTTCTACTTAACCGATTCTAATCAAACAAACCTAAGATTTTAAGGTGAACCAAACACTTCAAACAAAAAAAAAACCGCATGGAAATCTGTTCAGTACTTTTTGCGTCCATCGCGGACAAACATAAACTTTTTACAATTATAAAATAGTATAGATATTTATAGATAATATCCAATATAACGTGTAATTTTATGAAACTCATATCGATACCGTAATGAATACTAATATCGTTTAACTAAGTCGTTTCTAGGGGTGAAAATTATAATTCACACCTTGACGTAGGCACCTGTTTAATGTCAATGACGCTATTTTATTGATTTACGATGTTCTATCTCATACGGAGTCGTTCAAACTCGTATCCTTGTGAAAAGTAGCATTAAATTATTATAGTGTTTATGATTTTCGGGACTTGGACTGGGTAATGGACTGCTGAGACGAGGTCTCGAGTTCGATCCCAGGTTTACCATGGCACACACCAATGACTTTTCGATGCTTTTCGAAGTTATGTGTGTATTTATCGCAGGTTTATAAGTGCCTCGGAGAGCACGTTAAGCCGTCGGTCCCGGTTGCCATACAAACACCTATGGCAGTCGTTATGGGTAGTTGGAGCCCTCAAAAGTCCAACCAGCCTAACTTGGAAATTCGATATCGCCATTGGTCATTAGACCATTGGTTGTGGAGGTCAGATGGCAGTCGCTTCACGGAAAATATCGAAGTTCAGCCGCATCACAGTTAGACTGGAAAGCCGACCCCAACTGAGTTGGGAAAAAGGTTCAGGGAATGATGATGATGATTTTCGGGACTTCACGCGATATATTTCTGAATACTTACTTTTGTCGACGTTTCGGGTGCGCTGTAGCACCCGTGGTCACGACTTGACTCTTGAGTGACTGACCTGACTTGAAGTCCCGAAAATCATAAACACTATGAGTAAACGCCGCGATAGTTTAAAAGTTACATTAAATTATTACACTGATATTGGTGATGGAGATATTTGTATATAGAGAGTGAAGTGGGTGACGATGATGATTGTATAAAACTAGGAAATAAATACTTGCTGAAGTAAAAAAAAATATTTAGGTAATCATTACCTAAATTCATTACAAGAAATATGTTATGATAGAGGTAGTGAGAGGGAGGGGGATTACCCACTACTCACCCATGACTTAACAATCCAAACTATAACAATAGAAAATTATTACTAATTGTCAGAAGAAGGACCAACAAAACCGCACCCTTCAAAGCAAGTAGATATAAAGACTTCTTACCCGAGTACAAACGGAGATCAAACCTCGACACGTTAATATTCACTCTCTACAGAGTGAAATAAATAAATTTCAATTGTAATTACTACCCTAATAAAGTTCAATTTATTGACAAGTACAGGTACTTCACGTAGTCGACATCTAATCATCACTCTGACCACTTCAAATATCAGCATCTTTTATTCCCGAGCCAAGTTCGTGATTTATTTATTTGCAAAGGTATTCACGCTTAGGATCGCGTATTCAAAGTTACTGAATCGATTTTGTACAAGGAACGGGCAGGTTTACGACCCGAAAGGTCGTGCATTCTAGATATAGAACTAGAATTACAAAAATGTTCGCGAGAGAATTGTACGCGAGGGTGATATCAAAAATATTAATCTTTCTTCAGACACCTAGGCGTCGTTTATTATATACAAATGTTTATTATTAATGTCTTTTTTCTGTATAACATAAAATCTACATTTACATATTACGTTAGAATGAACCGAAAGCACATCAAATCACTACCTACATAGTATAAAACAAAGTCGCGTTCTCTGTTCCTTTGTATGCTTAAATCTTTAAAACTCCGCAACGGATTTTGATGCGGTTTTTCAATAGATAGAGAAAAGAATATATAGATGAAGAGAAAGGTTTATATGTATATAACATCATGCTACAACCAACTGGTGCGGAGCTGAAGTGAAAAATGTTGCAAAAACGGAGTGACGCAGACGAAGTTGCGCGGGTCAGCTAGTTTTATTTTAATACAAATCTCTAGGTATCTGCCTCTAGGCGTAGGTAAGTCTGAGTAATAATGAAATTATTAATATATTTCTCTATATCATACGTGATTATTCATTTCAGTAAGCTAAAGAAAGAGTGGTGATGCTGGTGTAGTATTTGAATTATTTTGAACTAGATAGCACTTTATTCCTATTTCCTGTTTATATATTAGTTAACTAGCGTATAAGGTTAAACAATTACATCTACAAAGAGTCTGTAGAAAATAATTATCTTGATTGTGAACTTCCCTCTGGGAGTAATATCGCTTCGTCTCTGTCGTCTGGTTTCTAATTAATTTTCAATTAAATAACTGCAACTATGATTAAACGTACCTTATTAGTACACGTATGAAAGAATAAAAAACAGGCTTTTGATAATGACCGGTATTTATTACATTTAATTTTGTTACTTCTTTTTTTGAATTTCAAATTAAAAATAGAATTCAAAACAAAAAAAAATAACACTTTTTACTCACATTTGAAATTACGATCTGTATACGACTCAGACACAGCGTCTAACTTTTTCGCAAGCTCAAATATGTAATGTACAGCGATAAGTACAGTATAAATTATTCATGCACATATCAAAATATGGGAGACGTATACTAGGATAATCTCCGGTGATTTACGATGCGATGCAGAGCTAAAACTATTTATATAGGATCAACTTGTATTCACATAGCTGAATTATAGTGTTAGCACATACGGTCGTTTCTTAGTATGGCTATCGACGGAAGATTGATAGCCAACATACATAACATAAAGGACAGTCCCTTTGATTCTTTGAAATCAACGTAGAAAGTGAAGTCAGTGGATAGTTATACGTCATTATTTTGATTTGAATATATTATACAGTTCTACACATTATATGAGGGTGTATAATTTCTATACGTACTTATAACCAAATAAAAAAATACTTGAGTTAAATTAAACGTAGTTAAATGATGAAATAGCTGTAACTTCATTTATTACATTATATATCAATAGAAGTTGTTTCTTCCTGTATTAATGCTTTTAACTTTTTACAAATAGCTTCATGACGTTTGCTGTATAAATCGAATTATAATTTCAACTTAATTTGTTGTACTATTTTAAATACCTATATACATAGAAAGCGGTAACAGCCTGCTATTTTGCTTTATCCTTACATACTACACGAGTTTCCACTGTCATTAGGCTTTTCATGCAAGCACGCCGGTTTCGAGTACTCCTGACCTGTCCTGACCTGAAAATAATAATAATTGATTAATTACATTAATAAAAAAACTTACAAGTTTTATAGTTAAGATTTATTTTATATTTCTAATAATGGTGCTAAAATGTGAAAAACGCAAATGGAAAATGTAATTTTCTTTACTCTCTGTTACATAAAAGTCCTATTTGGACATAATCCAAATTGGTTTCTGCGAAGACAAACAAATAGAATTATGTACATTAGACATTGTACATTTGTAATGTTTTTCATTAATCATTCATTTTTATTTTACTTCTAGTGCTTCTTTAATAGCCTCATTACAAATGAAGAAGAAACATAATCGGGCTAAAAGGGTTTCAAAAGCAATTCGTATCAATTTTTAAGATATATTGAAAATCTCAAAACTAATGTCAAAAGAATAAGTTGAAATAGGCTGAATAAATATTGCCTAGTCCGCTTATAGTCACGCTCGTATCTTGTTTAAGTTATGGCAAATTGGCAGCTGATGTTTGCGGAGTGTGGTGAAAACCATATAACCATACAGTTATCTCGGCTCATATTATATGCTAAAAGTATTAGGTTTTACTGTCTACAAAAAAAGCTAACGCAGATTTTCTAAAAAGAGTATCACTGTGCCATCGGGAATAGGATTAAAGGAATTTTAATTACATTAATTGCTCTCGATAACAATATAACATGAAACGGACAAAGAAACAAAATTCAGCTAAACAGTGACCCTACATGTATCCCAAAATGTCATTTCAAAACAACCCAACGTATCACGATAATTGACCCTCTAAATAAAAAAAGATATGATGTTTTTTTAAGATTTATCTCATTGCCCGTCCGTTTCAATAGCGATTTTGGCTTGTAAGCCTAAATTTATGAACGCTGACAATCTGATAAAAAAGTATCTCTGAGTATTTTTATGGTTTTTAAATGTTATTTTCGTGTAGTATATTCTGAGGTTATAACTCGATTTTGTGAATAAATACAAGACAGTCACCTTCGTTGGTGCGGCCATGTTTTGCAAAAACCGGCAGGATACGTGGCTAAGGTCCCGGTAGGAAGAGTAGGCTCATGATGTCTTGGCTTGATATCGTGGAGGGTGACATGCGTGTCAATGGTTTCTCTACCATGGACGCCCAACATCATGTGAAATGGAAGAAGAAAAGCAGACCAGATCAATTAGAATTATAATAATGTATATTACTTATTGGAGAGAAACTAAACTCTTCACAATTCCAAGTGAATATTGACATATTTGCATAGCATATAAGTAAACTTGAGTAACTAACTTGAATATCTAGGAGATATACCTTGCAGAAGAAATTCACAGGGTGAATATGGGCAGTAGATTCACGAGCTGTTCAAATCGGGTGGTGAACACGCGTAAAACTGTGCCGATGCAGCAATGCCGTTCTGACTGATTTCAAATGGATGTACCCTATCCCATGAGATGGATTGAGGTTTACCCTCTAAGGGTGTTATTAGAGCTAGCGGCGAAGGGGTGATGTCTGTATGTACCTAGATGTCACCTAATTACGGGTATTTTGAGGAGAGGGTGCTCACGCCATATTGCGAACAAAGGCTGTATGGAATTTCCTGTCAAGTTAATTAGTAAGTAAGTTAGTAAGGTTATGCGGAGGTATAGGTAGAGGTTTCAGTGTGAATACTAGAGAACTCGCGCAACTTCATCTGCGTCACCCCGTTATCGCAATATTTTTTCACTTCTGCTCCGCACCAGTTGGTTGTAGCATGATGTTATATAGGTACATATAAACCTTCCTCTTCAATCATCCCTCTATCTACTAAGAAAAACCACGTGAAATCCGTTGCGTAGTTTTGAGGATTTAAGCATAAGAGACATAAGTACATAGGGATATAGGAACAGAGAATGCGACTTTGTTTTATACTATGTAGTGATAATAATCAACGATAGACGTCCTCCGCAGCGTGGCGGTAGTGCACGCGACTGCTACGCAGGGAGACGCGGCTTCGATTCCCGCTCAGTGCAAATATTCGTGTGCATGAATATAAATAAATCTGCATTGGTAATCTAATGTATTATATGAATGTATTTACAAAAAAATGTATTTAAGTATGTTTATCCGCATTCTAAAACCCGTTACACAAGCTAGTTAAGCTATGCTTACCATGGGTCTAGGTGGCGTTGTGCTATACCTAGAATATATTTATGAATATTTAATATATAAGACTTTGATACGCCAGTTTGTTTTACTGATACATCTAAGCTAAAAATCCATTAAAATCCCCAAAGGATTTAAAGCATTCAGAACTAATTACAGGCAAAAATAAAATATATCTTATTTGAGCCGAAGGTTTGGGAGCATTTTCACGTTTTCTAGGGATTTTCATTGCGGCCTCACAGTCTGCGGCTAGGTACGATTGATTTTTTTCGAGTGGAAGCGACAGGGCTTACTCTGTCCATGGAATGTTTATTGTTAGCTGGAAGTGATATATAAATATTGCATGGCAATACAATTAAACAATAAACTGAATATAAATAAACAAATGTGCCTAAATAAGATTATCATCAAAAATACAGAATATTTATGTCATAAACTAAACACACAAATGTATCTAAAATAGTAATACATAAAATATTAATATAAACTATTACTGTGTTACGAGTAGGTGTTATAATTTATATATTATTATAAACTACTAAATTAACCTAAACTACTAAATTTAAAAAAAAAAAATTTAAATTAATTACTAATAGTAATACTTAGAAGGTTAAAGTGTGCCCGTGACGTAGTTACATATCTTTACACAAAACCTAGGTATAACAGAGTATATTATGAACCGTGAATTTTTTTCATACACATATCAACTTGTCAAAAAGAGCTGGCTGTCATAAAAAGTGCATACTTAAATTATTTTAATATTTTAATTCGATAACTCGATAACAAGGATACTGTTGCTCTATTTATGCTTGTAATATTAACTTTATGGGACTTTTAAAACGTGGGTGTTACTTGTGTAATAACATTATATACTATTTTACACACTATACATTATTTCGCTATACCCTTTTATACATTTCTCCCTGTTTTTCAAGACCACATAAAATAGCAAACACAATTCAATAAAATAACTAAACTCTGGCACATCTAGTAAATATTTACACTAGTACTTTAAAGGCCAACACAATAAATAAACTGGTGAGACACCGCTGTCTGCAGTGTTACCAATTGAAATTTTATCCCAGCTTTATACCCATTGGTACCAATAAAATATTTGAAATATACAAATTCCCACTTATACTATCCGCGTTTTTACAGATTTTAAATCATAAAAGCTTATGGATATGATAGAGAGATTTTGAACGTCGAATTGCCCTGAACAAATTTATAAACCACTTATTTATACCAGCATTGATAAATTTTACGAATGATGGGTTGAAAAAATACGGAACAGCATCCGAAAATGGAATCATGCATAAACTTTTGAATTTATATTTTAGTGTAGGTATACATGAGATAAACCCGGATGGGTAAGCTAGAACTTTTGAGACAATTGATCTGGAGACCTAGACAAAGTGCATTTCTATTGGCTACATTGTCAATAGAAAGGTCGAAAATGTATGGAAGTGACATTAGTTGTCGGAATGTCATGTGATCTGAACTTTGTCCGACAATCGAATATAGCTAGTTAGTAGCGCCTCTAGCACGAACCACTGTTCGAATTCGTAATGTGAAGGTTTCGAGCCCTCGATATGATAACAGAGTAATGCGTTAGACAGTAGCACGAAGTCAATAATCCTAGCTTTCGAAAACTCGCAAGTAACTTGATAGTGACGTCCCTAACGTAAATGAATAATTGCAAATGAATTCGATACGAATACTTTCTTACAAGTGGTTCATGCTAGAGGCACAGAGCGGTAGCGAATGTAGCTATTGATTCGCTTTGGAGCGAATGTATTTCGTCTAGACCCCCTTCTAACAATAATTTGGTCGCTGGTATAGATAGTAAGTGACTATAATTATATGCACTTTTTAATCTTAGCACTGCTGTAAATGTGAATTTTGTTAACAATAGATAAACTTTGTGAACTTATATATCATTATTATTTTTTGCCAACAATTTAAATATAACTTTACTTGTTCATTTATCACGTAAGAAAAGCAAAAAATAATAAAATATTCAAAAAGTTGTTGAACCAAGTTACCGTCTTAGAATTTGGTTGAAAGGATTCTTAACTTAGTTAAAACTTGAATTAAATTAATCTTTCGATTCAGAAACTCAGTGTAAATAGAAGTTATAACGCTCAAAGGTAATAATTAAATATTAAGTTAGATTCATAATACCTAACCACTGAAAACTAAAACTCATCTCGAATAAAATGCATTTAGAGATCTTAACTGATTAGTAATCAAATCCCAAATATTAAAAAAAAATGTCATAACTACTTTTTTCAAATTACTTACCTTTTTATTTAGGTATTGAAAAAAAAAATGATTACTCGCCAAGACGTTAATTGGTAGTTTTTGTGCGCTAAGCACGAAATTAATTTACTTGCGATTTACACCGCATAGCAAGGAATCGGGTAAATTTTGTTTTCCAAATTTATTTAGCTGCAACATTTTCAATTAGGAATTTCTTTTCGGCATACCCATATTTTTATAAGTGCAAAGTGCTAGATTGGCAATAATAGGGTTCGCTATCTATTACGTGGGACTGAAAATCATGGTTATCGAAATGCGGGTGTTTAATACACCTCTGGCATCCCTTTCGGAGATCACGGGCTTGGGTATATTATGTATGTATGTATGTGAAACAAATTATCAGTTAATAATAAAAATGCTGGCTACATACTTTTAATTAGTGTTGAGTTAATGAATCTAAGCTTTTACTGTATAAAAAGTATAATTGTATTCAGTACAATCTACGAATCTCACAAATCCCATAAAAACAAGGCGAAAGATTACTATATTACATTTTTAACTAGGGCCCAAGAGAAATGATATGTAATAAAGACACAATTAACAACATACAAACATTGAATCGTCTGACAAAACTCATTTGAAGTTGTCGTCTCTTCAACAGTTACGGAAAGCCATTAGTAGTCTGTATTTGCATTTCCAACCGCACTGCAATTAGTATGATGAGTGTTACCATACTATAGGGTAAAATTAACATTTTAATATCTAAATGGGTAAAACATCATCTTTTGTAACCGCAATTTTGTGAAAGAATATCGGTTACCGTTTGGTAATATCCATCATGACGTTATGGCGATGCGTAGGTTGTAAAGCACTCAGCTTGAATACAAACTGCGGTGAAGCCTCATTCATGCAACACGTAATACCTCATTTGAAAAACCTTTGCGGCCGTACCGATGTTATCACTCAATAATGTGGCCCTTTGTACTAGGCCCCTTTTATGAGGTAATTTGTAGACTTTTTGTAAAAGAGGAGGTCATAGCATCTTTTAGTTTATTAAAATGGCATTTTTCGTAATGATGTTATTGGGAGTTTTAGTATATTTCCTGATTTCTTTTTATGATACTATTGGTTAATAAATAATAATATAATTAAATTAACAACCATTAATTTCGGTTTTAGGATGAAAGCACAATTATTATTTATATTATTTTATCTATCTAGATAGTGATGCAATATTAATTATGTGACGTAATCGTCAATTTGTAAATTTTAGAACTATTTACTGAAATAGTTGCATGGATACAATAACCCATAAATATTTATCTACCCATAACAATAACCCGTCTTTTAGGATTTCACTTTCGATTATAATAAAAAAAATATTGTATCCAGTATCTTTAATATAACATAACCCAAGGTTTCTCTTCAAATATCTCCATTGTACAGACACTACTTCACAATTATAATCATAGTAATAGAGATTACATCGAGAATTTCTCAGGCATACATTTACGTTCAACCTTCATACTCAATAAAAATGAAAATTATATACCTACACCTAAACCTACTAATTTCCCTCGGTTTGAACGCAGTAAAAGAAAAATTGTACACAATTTCTCACCCACTATAATTCTGAAAAATAATAATATACACTCTGAGAATATGTACCTACATTGTTATTATGTCACCTTCAAGTCAGCGTTTGGCATTTTTCAGACTTATTCATACGAACTTTGTTTGCTTTTTTTATTGCTGTCTCATAAATTCGCCCACGTAGATCTGGTGCCCGCGAGTCTAAACAAGATTCTAAGACATGGTACTTAAGGTAAGATGCCGACATAAATCATAGGATATTATCTCGGAAGACGAAGGGTTGACTGATACATGAATAATTTATTCCACTAACACTTTGTTGGTGTGATCCTAAAATATGAATGTTAGAATGTTTTCAACTGTTTTCATACGTTTCAGCCACGTGCCATTTCTATACTTAACTAGCTGTCTGTTGCGCGCAGTTTCGCCCGTATGAGCAAGCTCTAATCTAGCTAGATTATCTTCAAAATTTTCTTCTTCTCCAATTTTTTTCTTGTGAGCGCCATCTTGATAGTTGTAACGAAATCATGCAACCTTGGAGCGCAGGGTGAACAGCGTCCTGAACATGATCGCCCGAAGACTGGACAGTCTCTAAGTTAACGATTGCTATGCCATAACAGGGAGGGATGGTGCAGGAATGACCTTTGTAAATACTCTTACTTTTATACTTAATATACTAAAATTTATTCGCACATATTAAATTACAACAAGTATTTATTGCTTGTTAATAACTGAATGGTTCATTCCTTCATTCGGTCATTAGTTCATTATTGTTTATAGCTCCAATTCTACTGACCGATTGCGAACAAACAAACGTAATATTTTTAGTCTCTTGGAGACACTTAAAAAGTTTCATTTCTAATTAAAGAAACCGCATCTTAATCCGCTCCGTAGTTTTTGCGTTCATCGCACTCGAACAGATAAACAGATAAACAAACAAGAATTGCAAAAAAATATATTTTGTTCTACCGTTAATATAACATTTGTATGTGCTAGCACCTCTGCCTACCCCTTCGGAGATAAAGGCGTGAATTTATGTTATGTATGTAATATAACATAACCCCAGTATTATCTTCGATGAACCGACACGATCACTTTACAATTGTATAATATTCGTAGTACAGGAGAAGAAATGAACCTATAGCATTGTATGTACTACTACTCACCTACTTGTATTTCCCACTTTACTTTTCTTACCATCATCACCATACACTTGTTTGCCTTCAAACCTTTTCGTCCTGTTGTCGGCAAGTTGTCTGCCTGAGCACCTTCTTTCGATCGGGTGGAATTCTCTAGACTTCGGCCGAAGCAATGAGAACCGGTCTAGGTGGGACTTCTCAGATGACGCAGACCTGTGGTGTGAATGCGGAGTTGCTCCACAGATCATGGCCTGCTAGAGTGTACTGCACATCCATATGGAAATGTCGTTGACTCGACAGAAGCAGAACACTTTCATTTGAGTAAATCAACTTGAGTAAATTAAATTGTAGTAAGAATTTGCCTACACCAGGCGGGGTGAAGTCAAATTGACCTGCCCAAAGTAAAAAACAAAAAACTTGTATTTGAGTTATTCCACTAAATCTAAACATTATGTCTTATTAGAGTTAATGACACTTAAAATTTTAGTTGATTAGATAACTGAGTTTGTTTTGGTATTATACTTCGTTCGCGATATCTCGGATTTATTCAATATAAAAATTCGTCGGTAAAGAACGTTTTTCGATGCAAATTAGATTAGATGCGAAATATGATACGTCCAATGCAATCAATCAAGCATTATAATCTTATTCACTGATACATACCCAACCACCGTGACTCCAATACATTATGAAGATCAAAATAAACAGTATAAATAAATCAGTATCTCTACGATATTGCTGAGTAATTGAATTTTTTACTTGCCAATAATGCTAACAACTTGGAAAATGCATTCGATACGAAATTGCTTATTTATTATGATTCATAAATATTCAAATAAATTGGATATTGGTAGCAAAATCCATTTAGAAACGATATCGTTATTATACACTAATGAGGAGACGAGTTTTGTATTTTTATGTATATCTTGTTATCACCATTTTTATAACCAATTTATGTAAACTAAAAATATTTAATGTCGTGTTAGTATTGTAAAAAAAACTGAGTACAATCACAATACAAAAATCGGTATACCTAGGTATCTAATTGCCACAAATTTTATATGTTATAAATACATTTTGTGCATATTGAAATAGGTGCTACGGTGTTGCGAACGATCATTGGCCAAAGTGACCACTTTCCTTCAGGTGGGCCGTGTGCTTGTCTACCATCTAAGTGTTGAAAAAGCTATGAATTTCATGGAAGATTTATTTATTTATTTATCTGTCTCCCGTGTCTTCGTGAAATGGAATAGTAATCTCGTTTCCGGATCAAAAATAAAAAGTCTCTATAAGCTATTCTTGATTCTAATTTGATTCAAATCTATTCAGCCGTTTTGGCATGATTAAGTAACCAATATCCATAGTTAGATTAAATTATTTTTAATAGGGAGCCCGATTTCTTCATCATATTACAGTATTTGTTTGTTTAACGATATTGCCAAATATTAGATTAAGAAAATAGGGCAAATAATGTCCCTGTATCACAACAATATTTCAGCTTATCGCGAAACATATTCTGACGACACAAAATCTACCAAAAAATATAAGTTAAACTCTTTTATCGATCACGAATGTTATTACAAACGGGAAGCGTGTGTAACGGATGAATTTCCATATTAAAATCCCTATCGCAGTCTATTACAGGCGCATTGTGCATTTGATGTATGTTTTCCTTGCATCACATGCCTGATTTCGCTCAAATCTGACGCGATGAAAAGGGGAAAAATAAACGAAAGTTGCAAATGGAAGGGGTAAAGTGAGTATTTGGAATTCAGGTGACATTGTGATTGATGCTGGAGGTAAAGTTTGTTGTCAAGCTTATTATTGTGTAGAAAATAGTATACAGTACAGAAATGTTAGAAAAGTAGCTATACTTCATAAAATCTTTTGCTTATAGTGATGGATGACATTAAAAACCTTTCACTCATTTCATTAAATTTCAATTTAAATTTCAAACTATGTTAAAAACATTAGTTAAAATATAATGTGATCTATTTTTTTGAAATAAAATAAACATAACACAAACCCACGCCTTTATCCCCGAAGGGGTAGGCAGAGGTGCAATTTTTTTTTTTAAATATTTTTCTTATAACTATAATATTCACCTAACGGAAGTAGGATATGACAGTATCCACCTACTAGGGAAGTAGCTCCGCCCTACAGAATACCACTGCCAATAATAATTTTGTTTCTGGAGCTAACTGGAGAGGTTGTGTTGTCAGTGGGAAGACCTAGAAACTTTGCTTTGTCTTCGCTGCCTCGGGTGTTGGGAACATCCATGAGGTGGGTGGGTGTGTGCTTGTCTGCCACCTATATAGTGGTATAAAAAAAACAACTACCTGAGCGGTGCTGGGGTTTAGTGTATACATTAAATTAGCAACATTGAAAGATAAAAATGTTTATTTGTATAAAAATAATCACAATAGCGTAAATAATCTAATAATCCAAAAACTTTCCAACAAACGCGACACCCGACACGTTTCAACTTATAAGACATAAGTATATTATTGAATTTCATTTTCTAAATGTCAAAAGGGCCAATTTGAAGGTTTAGGTCGGTGTTAAGGGCGTACATTTTTCCAACTGAATTAACTCAGGTTCAACTAAATCTGGTGATGTTTTGATAAGTTAATAGAGGTTGCTAAGGGTACATAAGTTATAAAATTAATTTCAAGTAAAGGTCGTATATTTTCTGTAACGCAGCAAAGCAATATCCAAGTAACATATTTATTACACTAGTGTAAAAGTTAGGGTTTTCCAGGCGTGAATATATGTACACACTTTTTACTCAATGGGATATTCATCATATTTGTTTGTTTGTGAGTTTATCCGATATTTTGACGCTGATGCAAGCGCCTTAATCTCGCATATACTACATGCATGTATAAATGACAGTGTGAAATTGTATTCATTGGAAAACGTGACTTGGTACGTATATGTTAAACATCAATAACTTTGTAAAAGTTATTATAAAAATAAATAAATAATAATACTAAAGTTTACACAAGTTAGCGTACTAATAGTACTGCGGGGTTGTCATTATCAACTATTTTTTAGTTATTTTTCCCCATCATCGACACTCGTGATCCTCTTAAAGGTTTAACAAAAATATTGTTTCTTCTCTTCTTTTTAAATTCATTAAAAATCGAAATTTATTCAACCATAATTATATCTTATCTTACTTTATATTCTTGAACCATAATCATTTCTTCATCAAAATGGTAGTCAATCATACTCAACTTCCTAAGTAACTAAACTTTATCATAATCGTCTACGAACTTCGTAGAGGTGCTACGAAAGTGTCTACAACAACCTCGACGGAAAAACATGGATATTAACATCCATCACATTATTATATTATGACTAACTGTTATTTTACGAGCGTCTAATGGTTCGATAACGGTATTTTATTATTCCCTAATGGCTTATACCTGTCTTAAAGCGTTATAGGAACGATGTGTTATGGCCACGTACTATAGCACCAATTTCGCATAATGGATCTATTTTTATTGTCCCTTCGAACGCTATTAAAAGGCTGTATAAATCTGATAGTGTCGCGATCTAAATGGATGTTTTGTTTTCGTAGATTTTTCATGCGTGTAGTCAAGATGTTGACTTATTATTTTTTGGGTTCCGTGCCTCAAAAGAAAAGAAGCGGAACCCTTATAGGATCACTTCGTTGTCCGTCTGTCCATCTGCCTATATCCGTGCGTATTGCTATTAAGTTGAAATTCATACAGGTCGACGTCGACAGCACTTTAAAATTGTATAAAAAATATCAAATTATTACGTCAATGCAATCAAAAGCTGCACACGTTTATGTAGCAAACTAATACAATACGACAACCGTGACTCCATTTTCTTTCTCCTGACTCGCACTTGGTCGGTTTTTTAGATAGTTTTCTTATCAGACGTTCTGAGGATTTCAAGAAGCAAATAAAAATAATGACTACATACATGGTAGATTAATCTAAATCCATAACTAACAGATATTCTAGACTCGAACACCACTTCTTCTTCTACTGTCGATTCGACTGCATTTCCTCGAGTTGCCATCGTGGTATAATAATTTGTTTCGCGGCAGTGCCGCTACTCACAAAGGGGGTCCGAGCATAGATTTCTCTCTTCAGGAAGGCTTACTAGGGCGAAGGCGGAATACCACTGAAGCACCAGGGGAAGGAAAAATAAACATAAAAAACGCCGTTATCCTTTTATACCATCGCTAGTTTTCTACCTTAATATAATGAAAACGTTTTAGTACATTATTTTTGAAAACCCTTGAACCCCTTTACCCGTGGTTCAACTGCAATATTTAATAAGGTTTCTCACACTAGTACCTACATTGTGTGAAACTTACAGGTACGCATATCTTGCCACAATACTTACCTTCACCTTTATGTGTATGCGACAATTAATGTCTACAGCGAACATTAACTTTAAAATGTCAGAGGTTCGTGACCGAGGATTGACTTTGAATCGTTGGCCTGGCATTTTCAAAACTTTGATATTTTATTATTATCAGAGCCTTATTTCAATTTGATTTGTAAAGAATGTTTGCTGGAAGAGAACTCAACTTTGAGTTAAGCTCGCCTTTGACATAACATCATATATTTATTGTATTATCATTTATGTGTACAATAATGAATTAAAAAGAAAAAATAAAGAATACAAAATAAATAGTCAAGTTTTAAAAGTTATAACTTTTTGTATATCAAGAATTCTGATACTGTACTGCCCATAACTAAACCAATACTTTACATTATGCCCTGTCCTATATCAAATATCAGCCAGGCCCATTTAGCATTTTGAGCGTGATTGAAAAACGAACATTTGAACATTGCAAAAAACTTTCACATTTATATTATTAGTATGATCATTATGTATAATCATCATTCATCATCTCGGAATCCGGGGTGCACTTTTTCGAGTGCAGCTGATCTTTCATATTAATCGAACTATCTGGCCTTCACAACCTATTTTCCTAGAATCATATTCATAATATTAGCACGTAGTATTGTAAATATTCTAAACAGAACACATCTCAAAATGTTCTACGCAGTTAAATGACCTACATATTTGACCTCATTGAACCCAACAAGGGTTCAATGTACGCACTGAAGAAATATTACAAGTTATTTTTAAAGCTTCATTTCGTTGAACAGTTCTTCAAGTAGAAATAGGATCCATTAGAAATTAGTTTAACCTTCGCTAGCAATTTAAAGTTAAAATAGTGTACAATCTTCCTTTCTTAGTAAAGTTTTAAAGGAAAATTGAACAAAGGTTATTATTGAGTGGCAAGTTCAAATTAAAAAGTTGTTTTCTTGTCAACTTTTGTATTGTTACGATTCATTGAAATTGCGTTAATTTCTCATTTTAGTTCCAATTTAGGTAGATACCTGTGATATGGTAGTACAGTGATAGTAATATAAAAACCTATAACTATCCGTGCAGTGGCGGAGAATAAATGCTCACCACCCCATCTCATCTGAAGTATGTCGTAAGCGACCATCGAAAAATGCTGACGATATCACTGCAAGAGGAGGATAACTTGAAATAATACAATGTACTTACCCATCTGGCCAGTGTGAAATTAGTAGGCCAAAGCCTTCCAAACGTTGGGAGAGGTTTATGTCCAGCAGTCGACTGTGAAAATTTAATCAATTTATGAAATTCTAGATGTTGCTCCCGTAACCTATTCCTGGGATAAAATAAGTCTATGTTATAAAATATAGTCTATGACTATACCAAGTATCAGCCAGATTGGTTCCGCCGTTTGAATATAGCTGAGTAAGAAACATATTAACATTTATGTTCAACTACTTTTTTTCGTTTTTTTAATATTCGTATGAAGTAGGAAATAATAGTCAGTAAGTAGAAAATCAGGCTATCAAAACTTAAAGAATTAAATAAAGAACTACTTACTACGACGTTTTTCAAAAAAATTCCTGGATCAGACTATTGTCTGAAATGTTTTGTTATGAATAGACAGCCATGCCAACACAACCAGCTAGTATAGGAGTGCAGACACATAAATCCTAAAGACCTGAGTTTGACACATTTTATTTGAACGATCCTTTTTGTAGTAGAGTTGTGTCATAATACATAAAAAGACATATTTTCTAGCGGATATTTCAGTCCTAAAAAGTAAACCTTGGTTAGATAGGTTTGAAACATTGGAAAGTAAAGAGTGGGATATGGAAAGATCTTGCGAAGATTTCAAGGTATTTATTTAACACTATTTTGGAGTAATAAACGACTATTTGCGGCTACGGGCTTTTGTAAACATAAAAGGAAACATGTTTAAAGAAAAGCTGGTAATTTTAATTTTAAATAGCAAATATTGTGTTGTTTTCTGTTTAATGAAACTGTAAACATTTTATCCAGTACTTTTTAAGCAAATCTTAAGTCTTTTCTGTTATTGTCAGAGTTGCAAATATATTTGACTTGAGACATCATTATAGGTTCTAAATAACGACTCTCTAATTAGTTCAAGCTTGTACTGCAATACTTATTTAAAATATCGTTTTCTTATCGCGTACATATCGATCCGCAAGTGCACAGTACGCTGATTACCACCCATACAAGTCGTTATTTACAAAACTGCTGACAGAATTCCGTTTCCTGTACTGCATTTCCATTTTATATGTTCTTGATACTTCTTTCTTTTTTTGTTACCAAATTGTACATTTGAAACTTATATTTTTAATATGAGACTTCAAAAAGCCATGAAATAGCAGCTTTCCTCAATATTTTATTATGAAGAAATTGCAACACAGAAACTGAAGACACACTAAGAGTATTTTTTATACCACTTAGGTGGCAGAGAAGCACGCGGCCCTGATGGAAAGTGGTTATCGTGGCCTATGGACGTTTGCAACACCAGGGGCGTATAGAGAAGAGGGGGGAAAGGGGAAGGAGTAAGGGGATTACAGACATCGAGATGCTTTCTAGGTTTCTTTATAAGTATACTGTATTTTAGCACTGTTCCAAGTGCCAAGGTCACAAATTAAAACATTGTAAATAGTTTCGAATCAAGCACCGCGGAAAGCCGTCTTTAGAAAATACCTGCACTTCATGGCCGCCTAATCGGCACTCACCGATAGGTTAACTCTAATAATGCTTGAGCTTCACAAGGTCGTTAAGGTTAATGCGGCTATAGCCACCAGGTAAAGACAAAAGAATCTGAAGCTCCTTTTCTTACAAAGATTCACCGATAGGATAAAATATATAACAGTTCAACTTGAACGTGGTTTCGCTATAAAACATCCCCAGACGACAGTTTGGTAGAAGAAATCGCGCACTAGAGATAAACTCTTTTGTAACTACACAGTACTTCTTAATTTTCTCTCAACGGCTAATTTAAATAAAACGCTCATTTGTGTATTTGTTATTCAGATATTCTTTTTTTTAATATTCGAGCAGTAGGTATTTCAAGCATTTCTTAAATGTAGACGAAATATTTTCATGACGCTTAATTAGACTCGCTTTTTAGATTACAGATAAAGTAAATAAAGTTAAATAGACTTGTAATTATTGTTAGTAGTCTTATCAAATTGTTCAAAATAAGGTGCTTCAAATTTAAATATTTGATTAAAATTTCGTAGGTATGTTTAGTTTTCTTTCTATTAAAATCCTATTTGTATTAAGTATGTGAAAGTTTATGAGAATGTTTGGATATATGTTACTTAATCACGTTCAAACCGCTGATTTATTTGAATTTGTTTCTAGGATACTTCAATTTGATTTGATTCAGATACTTATTCTCCTTGCCTGATGGTAAGCTGTAGCTGTAGGGGGTCACCACAACAAACACGTCAGTCACAGTCACAGTCGCAATGGTGGTCCCCAGTTTGACACTTTTTTACACCCCGCTTAAAGGTCCCGGGTTTCTTTGGAATAGATTGAAGATTAAGGTTCAGGAATCAGAATAAGGTACACGCGAGTGGAGCTGTGGACAGTCGCTGTATTTTTTTTTCCTTTCATTAAAATATATTATTATGTAAAACAAAATCATTTAGTTTTAATAGAATTATGAATTCCAAAGTCATAATTTATTTACTAAAACATTAAATACAAAACCTTTTTGGTTGTATGCGATAAATAACGACGTAGTCTGTTGTGGTGGTATTGTATTCTAGATTATTTATAGATTACACCACCTTTGTGTAAGAGCTTCAACCTCGATTAACGAACGTTGAATATAAGGTAAAGTAAGGTATCACATTCAAAGTTCTCTTTTTAAAAACCAAAACCACAATTTGTATCTATACCTAAATCAATTGATCAGGGGCTCTGTATTATACGTCAAATATAATATATTTAATCACAAAAATCACACGGTGACATTCATATTCAACTAATTGGATAACATTATTGGTTCTCCATAGTGGAGAAGTACAAGTGTGTAAGTACCAATAATCACCAGTATAAATAATATGATTGCATATTTTTGGATAATTTTACTCACAAAATAAAATTTGAGCATCTATATATTCGTTTATTTATGAGTATAGCCATGAAACGTGCGCAGTACAAGTTAAAATGGCTTTGAACAAACGCGTCGTTCCGGGCCGGTCACAGCTCGCGTCGCCCCGCATAAATATTACGGAGCAATCACTGTAAATACTCACTGTATCGCTACATACAAACAGGTAGATCTGCTTGTCTGATGCCTAAGTATATGTAACGACTGCAGAACATTTGCTTTTCATAATTTATCTACTTATGCAATGAGAATCAAAATGGTTGATGTTGTCAATAAATGTGTGTGATACATGATTTTGAGGAAATAAGGCTAAATACCCTAAACCTATGGATGCTTGTAACGTACATACAGGAGTATTAAGTGCGCTTATATAACCTATGTTTGGCTGTGACGGAAAGATCCCCCTATTTTTACTATCCCATATAAAATAGCTCTTTCGTAGGTAGGTACTTCGGTAAGTCCATGACTGAGATACGTAATAATTTAATGTTAATGTTTTAATTTAATTTCTAATAATCTAATATTTTACAATTTTCGGTAAACATTATATCCTCTTCTTCTAGTATGCAAATTGCGTTATCTATAGTCAAATGATGCCGCTATTTTATCAAATGCACTCAAAAGTCCCATCAGAGTATTTTATTTATTTTATCTAAATCAATATCCACTCATCGTCATTTACTGCAAAATATCGTCGAAATATTCAATAAAATTTAATTTCGAGTAGTATCTATGATTTCGAGTAGTATCCATGGGAATTTTGCGGGCGAAAAAAGATGAATTTATTACTCGATTAATTTCTATTCACTCTATGTTCGTTTTCCGCAATGCGCCGGTTGCATCTCGTTATTTTGCATATACGCCCATGCAGACGCTATTGATTTTGTCTGTGTTAGGGGGACAGCTTGATAATCATATTATATTGTGTTTTAAATATATTCGGCTGGGGTCCGCCGCGATACACCTCTATACAGTATAGTACATTCTGACCTTGAAGTCAGTTCCCCTCATGTTTTGTACAACCCTTTATGACATTTCATTATTTCAGTTGTGTAGTTGGTATAATAGTTATTTATTATTTTGCGAATTTTAATGCTTGTATTTTGCTACTACAATTGTTGTCACAATGCCGTTGGTGACAGTTCATTCGTCACATTAATAATTGTGTGGCGTGGCGGTAGTGAACGCAAATGCTACGCTGGCGGCGTGCGTGGGTTCTATTCCCGCTCAGTGTAAATATTTGCATGCATGAATATGAATATTTGCATTGATCTCTTTCTATATATGTATTTACAAAAAAAAAGTATCTAAGTATGTTTATCTGCATTCTAGAACCTGTAACACATCTAGTTAAACTATGCTTACCATGGATATAGGTGGCGTTGTGTATATTATCCTAGAATTATTTTTAATTATTATTATGTATAGTTATCTGTTCCTACAAATCACAAATTTATGAATTATCTTAACGTTTCTGCCGTGTTACACTAACCGTGGTCACAAGCTGACTGAAGTAGGTATGCGCTGTCACGACTCTGAGGGCTGCGGGGAGGGTAAAGTTTCTTGTTCAACTACCCGCACACCGTACTTGTTACCACCACTAAAGACCGTGAAACAACACTAGGACAAGTATTTGAATCATCAGTTCACCTTAAGTAATATTTATTTAATTGTAGAACTATATATATTTACACAGTTGCTGCAAAGTAGGATACAGTTATTGGCCATGACGACAAAGTTCAGGACATTAACGCGTCTTGTGTAGAAAATGCGAAGGTATCATTTCTTTAGGCATACGGTAGTAAAAGTGAAGTGAACTAGTGCATTTCTTATGCCGCTCATACACTCTTAAGTGGAACTAATGCCCAACAAACAGGAAATAATTAAGTGTGAAATGTAAAGAAGTGGCTACACATCGCAAGCTGAATGGTAAGGTAAGTGATCTAACTATATTTTAGCCTCTATATAAAATTGTTCGTCTATTTTTTCTCTTAGTTTGTCTTATCTGAGATTTACTGGGAGTGACGGTCGTTTAAACTACTGCCACTACAGAAGAAAACCACATTAGGTACAGTCACCTGCAATAATATGTATACACTTTGGGTAACCTGTACCAGCTGGGGCGTGAGGGTTAAGCCAGATTCTACCTCGCCCAAGGCAACTGATGGCCCAAGACGACATAACCATCCTTTTTTACCGTGCAAAAAATCGCCATGGATACCACCTCTACCAAAATCGTTGGAGGTGATTATGTCGGACTCGAACCGACCAAAACGCTCGCCGTCCTGGGTCCTTGATTGCCGGAGGTGAGATTATACAAGACATATCTCTCGCACCCTGGCAGACCCGGGGACATCTCTTTTGAGATGACCCTATTCCCCTAATGTGGAGACCATGATGTCGCCATCTAGCCCCGGGGTATGGGGTGGGTATGGGGCGGCCTGCTACTGCTAGGGTGACAGGCAGTTCCACACGTCACTTTCAAACCCGCGCTCATGGAGGACGGTGGTCATTCCATGGGAATTGGAAAAAAGAGCAGGTAATCAGCAGGTGTACTGTTTGGACCCAAATAACCTGGCAGAACCCTCGTATTAGATCTCTGAAACTAATATATTTAAATCTTCTATTATATATATAAAATGGATGAAATCCGTTCGACCTTCTTAAAAAGATAGAAAGAAAATACATTTCAAAACCTTCGCAAACTTCCTTAACTGCACTTATATAAAAACCAATGTTTGAGTGCGTCTTCCTCAAGATACGCCCAGAAATTATTCATCTTACTTCAGAAACTCTTGGCAAACACCCGAGAGCGAAACAAAAACAATAGTCTCCTCGTTTTGCACAATTTTGCTTCGAATAAAAAGTTGGTTCTCATAAGACGCTTTCTTAAGTGGCTGCTAAACTCATAAAAGGGGTGTTTTTGTGAGAAGCGCACACAATCATATTCATCTCATCTTGTTGGTTTATCGCCTCGACATAAAGTTGGATACTTTTTGCATTATCTGTCTTTTGTACTTAAACAGTAACTAACACTATTGGAGTTCCAAATTTGCACTGTTACTATGTTAATAAGTTACAAAGTTTGCGAGAGATCAACCCAAAATACCGTCAAAATTGTTCGTTCATTTTTACTAAAGAAAAAAATCACACGATTATTCACCAGCTAATAAAATTGTAGTACGTGAATCATTATATCATGGTGAATGCAGCTTTCCAATGATAAAAGAATTTTTGAAATCACAGTATTTTTGAGTTTGTTCGTTACAATCACACACACACACGCAGAAATAGAACAAATTATTAGTATAGATATAGATCACACTATTCATTGCGATGTAATGTAATGCTTACAAATAAAAGACCGTAATCACTTAGAATCGAACCACCCCTTAAGAAAGCTCTCTGAGTCTTTCCACCTAAGGCAACTGCATTTTGTATGAGCCGGGAACATTTTAGATTAACTCGCTTTAATTATAGTCTAGGTAAACACGGTAACGCGACGCGTTTGTAATCACGATTAGTAATTAGGGATATACGACGGGTGAGATGTGACATGGTGTGGGTTGAGTGGGAGCGATATTATTATATTTTTATGATAATTATTATCCGAAGAAAGTTACTATAAGAGTGCGAAACCTCTCGTGCTGCAAATGTACATAGGCCACGGTGACCACTTTCCACCAGATGGGCCGAGCGCGTGTCTGTCACCTAAGTGATATAAAAAAGTTACGTATGGACTCAATTTCATCTTAAAAAAAATCCCTACTTACGTATTATTATAAAACAGAAAAAAATCTTTTCAACCTATTTGTTAAGAAGATGTCTGAAAGTATAGCTCGAATAATATGAATATTTTCAAACAATTATTTTTATTTTTTAAAGTATTGTTAAAAAGTACTTGAACAAGTCTCTCTTAATGCGTGATTTTGAATTGTAAATTTTGCAACCAAGTGTTGTTTGAGTAAGAATATTGTATTTAAAGATGTGCACTGTTTTGTGAGGTTATAGTTTTTTTCATTTGTATAGTTAGATGTACTAATTGTACTCAACTGTACACAAAGGCGCTTTTATAAAGTATAAAGGCTTTAGTTACTACGTTAAAGTAATTTATCGCTAACACTGTAGCCACATACAACCTGCATGCGTTCTGTAATGCGTGCAAGTCAAGAACATGTGTTTAAGAAACTTTGTTAATATTTAATGTTTAACCCTAAACTGGCGTTGATTTGTAGGTGCTTGGCGTTTAATTTCAACGCTGTTATACCACTTATTTAATAATTTGATACGCTCTTGTGGCATAGACGGGTCTTCAAAAGGTTATCAACTTGTAGGTTCAATAAACACTTAAAATGGTGTAATTAATTAATTTTTTTTAAATATAATTATGAAGCAAGATTGTAATTAAACATTTAATACCATAGTAAATTATAAACACTAATTACATACTTGTATGATTTTAAATTGATAGGGTTATTTACATATTCATTATTATACGAGTGAGAAAGCGGGTAGACCGATACGGTTGGCCACAATAAGAACTAAATCGGCGGTCGTCAGTAGGTACACCGTGATCATGCACGCTTGGCGCATTTAATAGTAAAAATTACATTTTGATTATTATTGCATGTGTTATAATTAGTTCTTCATAAATACATGGACTGTTCCCATGCTGTAACTATTTTATATTAACAGAGTACCGCATACTGAAATGAAACAGGAGAAAAGTAAGGTACTTTGTCCATTTAAAACATTCGAAGTAAGAGCTTAGAGCCTATATGGAGTTACATCAAAGTATACAAAAAATCGAGATTGAATTAGTTTATTTGGTATGCTGAGTAATTCACTTCAGGGTTCTGCTATTAAGTTTTTCTCTCCAGTTATTCGTACTATAATTGTGAGTAATGAGCGTATATCAAATTCCAAAAATTATCAGTAATCATTGATAAAGTACATAACAATACTATTTGAAATTGCTCTTCTATTTGAATTGCTTTGGATTTTGTGCAAATTACAAACGTGGCAAGAATACAAACTCGTTATATCACCTGTTTGTCCGAACACGGGGTAGACTAGAATAGCACATAGCCATATTTTTATCTCACAAATTACCTGAGTATTTTGAGATCCGAATTAGTATTTCAAGCTAAATATGAGATAATATAATAGCTAGGTAAAATATAAAATACAACTTGAAGAATCTTCTAAAATCCCTCAAGCTTAACACAGCACGTATGTCTAAGCCACCAGCTATAAATCCACCTAAAACATAATTAAGGTGTATTTATACGGGTTTGCTGATACAAAATTAAATTAAAGTAAATCACATCACCTAGAGATTTAGTGAGATAACTATGAGCGTTCAACGTGAAATCGAATCAGCGTTTCGCTTTAGCGGTTTTCTCTCAGGGGCGGGCGGAGGGTTATATATCTTATAGATATACTTGTGCAGGTGTAGGGTTAAATTAATGTGGCAAGATAGTTACAAAGGAATATTGATTTCATGGAAAGTGCTTTGTATATGATAGGTATGGCACATTGAACATTCGGTAACTATAAATAGAGAGATTTTTATATAACCGAATCTCTGGTTTATTACCATTTTATATCGACTTATGGTAAGTGGCCACTAGCATGTCAGATGAGCTTACATGCGAGGCTGTATCCTACCTTGCCGCCCAAAATGTTAGAACAGCAGAAATACTACGAAGGTATTATTTCTGTTACGCGGGAGTTCATACTTATTTCTTCAATTCCGTTCGACTTCTGTGCATTTATTGCGAAAAAGGAGGTTATATATTTTGTTCTGCGTAATAGGAGACCAAGAAGGTGGTCTCACGTTCCTATACCTTAACCACCACAGTTTACCAGCTGTTGCCGATAAGGTTACTACTGAGTCCTCTAACATAAATATATGCCATTATCTTATTAATTGAATTTCTTTTTCGTTCTACAATATAACTCTGTTGTCCCCATACCCGAAAGGAACCATCTTGACAAAGATAGCTCATGTCTCCTAAGGTGCTAGGGGTATGTTGGCTACTATCTCACTACCAGCAACTAAAGACCAAAGACCCAAAGATGGCGTCCGTTTCGAATTCGTCATAACCTCCCCAACCGGCTCCGGCGGAGGGATATCCGTGGAGATAATTCGTACTATAAAAGAAGGTCAATATTAAGCACAAATTGTTAGTAAAAGTACTACTATTGTGACATAAATGTTTCTAAATACATATTATAAAGAACCGCTCTTGTTAGATATTCATGAAACCGCAATACTTAAAATAATATAAGCACTTATTTCACAAACCGCATATATTTAGTATTACAATATTTGGTTTGAAGAAATGAATTCAAACGTATTTACAATGGATAATGAAAACATTTTGTTATCAACAGTCTGGTGGTGCTAGAATATTTTCAGCGCAAATAAATCAAAATTACTTTTGAAATAAAATTCATAGAGACCTTCGACATTATTTTATAAAAGAATAATAGAAATATTCGCAGATTTGACACCAGGGTTAAGTGATGCAGTCACTGTGAAATTGATAAAAATATCAATACTTTATTCCTCTCTCAAAATTGTTCAATTTCAAATTTTATTGTTCTGTAATAAAATTTATAGGAATTGTTGGATACCTACTTAATTGATCAATTACACTTGGTTGCGTGATTACTCATAACCAAACTTTAAATGTACACTTCTTCAGAAAAAAAAACATCATATACCCCAAAACAACTACCACTCAATACTACGACCATAATTACCATCCAAAAGTTGCCTTGCAGAGATCGCTTAAAGCGATAAGGCCGCCCATTGTACTGCTTCCATAGTCTTATAGATTTTAACTATGCATTTTTACTTGGTGTACAATAAAGTGTTTAATAAATAAAAGAAAATCATGTAACAGCACTAAATAACACAAAATAAATCAATAAAATATTTTCCAAGCTAATACCTAGTAATTAACAATTTATTTTTTTAGTAGTATTCCAAGCACGTTTACGTATTTCCTTAAAATTTTATACAAGAACTGAAAAGCGCCAAAATCCCTTCAATGTCTTAATTTCCTACCACAGACTGCCGGATTAGTATCTTGAATAACCGCTATCTACTGATATAAATCTTTAACACTCATTCGGGGCTTTAACTGATCTCGTGAGATCCGCGCTAACTCCAACAACTGCAATTAGCCTTACTTGCCAAAGTCCCGGTAATCTCACAAACTGGGCGTTTATAATTTAACTACGCAAATGGATGTACGGCTTTAGACTCTATAGTCTTTTTTATTTCTGTCTGCCTCTTATTTTATTCAACTTTCAACTTTGCGATAAGCAAAATGAAAATATCGGAAATAAAAATATCTATAGGCAAGCTTTCTCATCTAACCCGTAAGGAGTTAAACTTTAAATGAAATCATTATATAATACATTAAAATTCTACTTTTTATCAACTCTGTGAATTGTAAATTAAAAATAAAAATCAAATTTTAAATGTTAAATTTGAATTTGGAACTTAAAATTGTTAAACTAGTTTTACTTTTATAAAATTACATTCATCGATGTGTGTAAGAAGGTAAGGACAAAGTTCATTATTCAAAATTAATAATCCGCTAAATTCATTTAAATTTAAACTTTCTGCAGACCTTCTTCAGTGTAGCCCCTTAAAATTTCGTTTACAGGGTGTTTACATCTAAGAATTCGCAGAATTAATTTTCTACACGCATTTAACGTACCCACAAGCCATTATTTGAAATCAAAATTTTAATAATGGTAGCTTTTCAACTTGAAAACTTTGAAATATTACGCTAATATTTTTAAGCTCATTTTGAATAAGTATACGTTTTATAAATCTGACTTTGCTGTCTGATATTGAAATTAGAATGTGTATTTTTTAATTGGAATAGAACTTAAGATTGCATTTTGATCAGCCAGTATATTTATTTGATATTTCTATGTTGTTTTTGTCTTATGACATAAATCAATATTTTTAAGGCATATCTCAAAATAATGACGATTTATAGGTTCATTTGATATCGCCTACTTCTATGGAAATATTCAGATGTGAATGATGATCTTCAATAACTTGTGTGATCCATACTATATAATATACTACAGATCTAAATCTTCAACAGGTAATTGAGTCTCTTCTAAATGAAATAAATACATCGTTTATATGTAACTCAGTAATCCTAATAGCTATGAATTTTCACGAACAACCTCTATAAAGACAAGGAAACACAACTTAAAGGAATTACAAAACGCGGAGTCACCATAACTCTACCCCTTAACACCGACCTAATAAATCAACCGGTGAACGTCGGTTATAAATTACAGTTATGCGAACCACATTTTAAACTATAACAGAATTTAATAACGAAGACACGCATCGATTGTTTAACGACATGTCTAATTGAATCGTCGCGTCGCGTTCTGACAGCATTAAAGGGTTGAAAGATTTAGTTAGTGTAAGTTTATGATTTGTATTGTTGTTGTTAGTCGGTGGTATTTTAAATTCAGAATTCATTTCTCATAGAAGATTATTAAATTATTATTACGAGCTCTTTCTTTATTATGTTCTACAAGATTTTATACACACACACAACCAGTAACTTGGAGTACAATCTGTGGATTATCTGCAGAGAAAATACAGGATTAAGAGAAAGAAAGAAAGAAAGAAAGAAGGAATTTATTTGCTCATAGACATGGTACAATTAGGTGGATCTTAAAATTATATTACAGCACAACATGTTTAGCCACAGTATGTGGCATGCAAATTTTGGATGTGTTATAACACAACAAAAAAATATACAACAAAAAAATAAAAATAAAAATATAATCTAATACTAATACCTAGTGTAATACTAATAATTATAATCAAAAGCGATCCCTATAGTTGAAAAACTCTTCAATTAGTGAGTGAAGAAAAAAAAAAAAAAAAAATAAGGCAAAAGAAGATTATAATAATATTTCAAGGAACACAGAAATTTATAAATCTGTTCTGAAAAATGGGCAACGGAACAAATCCACGAAAACCAGCGATTTATCACTGTGTTACGTGGATTTGTTCCATTGAGCAAAAATAACCAACAACTTAACACTTCAATATTCTTCTCAGGCATATTATTTACCGCATTTTATTTATCTCATTATTTTTTATCTCACATTGGTCGTTTTTGATTCAGACAATAATTGCATTATATTTAACAAAGTCTACAAGAAATCTCCTCGGACCAAATAACGTTTCTACAAAGAAACCAAAAACAGAATCAAGTAAATTAAGTTTACATAAAAATCATATCACGCTCTAATTGTCGCCAAGAGATAGGAGAATACGGAGTTTTGTCCCCTTAACACAATATTTACACAGCAAGGTCCCTTTACATCTTGTTGTTCAAAGCAGATTAATGTTTGTGAGCGGCTATTTGCACAGTTCTTCATAAAAATAGCCCTAACAGTAGCACGATAAACAAGGGAAACATTTAATAACATTCCGTTTCACGATGTTATCCCGTGTAATCCTTTCTGCAGTTTACCAACCAG